>JARJEI010000016.1:0-1295833 GCA_029955415.1 Lottia scabra
AAAATTTATATAGGTTACTTAATTACTATAGGTTCATAATTTTATACTATGAATGAACAATTTTAAACAACTTGTGAGCGGATAATTCACCATTCAAATGTGGTTGAATACATTTTTGTTTCATTGTGACTGCTAAGCTTATATCTATATTAAAAAATTACACTTACCAAATTAACCTTATAAGACAAATATTTCAATTAAATATCATTTTAAAGACATTTTAAGGTATCAAAGTGTACAATAAGGTGAAATTATGAATGAAAAAATATTTTATAAACAAGGAAGTGATATAAAACAATATATTGTAAATGTTAAAGATTTTGAATTCGTTTTAAAATTTTCATAGAAAGTATGAAATTTTGGACATTTTTGTAATATTTGTTTGAGTTATGTTGGATAGAAAAAGTTATAACAGAAAGGCTTTTCATGGTGAAAGACATGGCATGAAACATAAATACCCAGAAGAGGTAGGCTTCAAAGAGTATCTCAATGAGATATTTTCCATGTGAAATTTTAGATTTGAATATCATGTCAATATTCAAATTTTTTAAGGGACAGAGATTGCACAAGTTTGCACCATTCAAGTTTTCAGTCAGACATCTGGATTATAAAGAGGTTTCCAAACTTTGTGTGTGTATCGGGGACACTAATAGCATCAATTTGCACCATTCCAATTTCCATTCCGACGTCTGTGGTTCTTGCAATTCCACTAAAACTAACACGTTTTATGACGTCACTGACAGTGATCTGTATAGATATCAATAGTATCTTCCGGTATATCACTGTCAGTGATGTCATAAAACATGTTAGTTTGAGTGGATTGCAAGAACCACAGACTTCGAAATGGAAATTGGAATGGCGCAAATTGATGCTATCAGTGTTTCCGATACACATACAAAGTTTAGAAAACCTCTTTATCACCCAATAAGGTATTCTACAGTAGATATCGCTTGTATGATAAAAAGCATTATCTACTGCACTATATCTACTAGGAGATACTGCTTTTCTGAATCATTGATTGGTCAATATGGTCACGTGATAAGCATTTTGCCCAATGACGTCTTAATAACAATGACTTCATATTGTTTTTCCCTTCGAAAGTTCTTTCAATAATCTGCAGTTCACCCCTCGAAAGTTGTTGTTTCGCATATTTCGATTTTAGAATGATATTGGATGATAAATAAAATCTCACCGTCTTTTGATATCAGATATATCAACACTCGTTGATAAATGTGGAAAAACTCCTCGGCAAGCCTCGGAGTTTTTCCACTTTATCAATTTGTGTTGATATATCTGATATCAAAAGACACTCGGGTGAGATTCTCTATTTACAATCCCTTTAAGTGTTTGATGGTGTAGCTATTTAAAGCCATGTGGTGAAAATGACATCATTATAGGGTTTAAGGCGAACTTCAGACGTCTGGATGGAAATGGAATGATGCAAATAGAAGCAAGTATTGGTCTTGATACTCATAAAAAAAGTAGAAAACTTGTTAAAAATCCCCTTAAGTTGCATGAAAATTTGAATTTAGGAGATAAAGTATGAAAATTGTTGATATTTTTGTGATTTCAGCAAGATAAACCACTAGGAGATGTTTTAAAGGCGAAGTTTGATGGAATTAAGAAGAAGATTGGAGTTGTTGAGAATAAACCACCACCATCACAACTATCAGATTTTAATAAAAGAGCTCGTCTTCAGGTAATGACTTGAAATTCATTTATTAACTTTATACAATGTATGGTTCATTTGCATACAGTGAAACACATTTTAAGATGCCTTTAAAGGGGAACACATTTTTGAGGGTCGATTTGGACCTTGAATATATGTAAATAACCTCCAAAGGTCCTTCAACTGCACAAAAATTGCAAACTCTCTTCAATTATATCCATACCTTAACATTTCTTTCATTTTCTGTATATCGGGTGTCCCAATAAAAACGTCCCCAAGTTTGACGGTAAGTATCTCAGCTGTTGATGAACTGATCTCTTTCAAATTTCTCACAGATTTACTTCAACATGTCCTTGTCAGACCCTGAAAATATGAAAGTCATCGAACAAAAATTGTACAAGTACTGCCTCGACCAAATTAACATGTCGAAAAATTCAATATCAGAGCAAACGGTACATTTCAACCTGTGTCTATTGTTCCTTCACCACATCGACCACCAATATCATTAATTTTCCATCCTAAAATGCTATCACCGATCTCATCTTAAGATATTTTCTACCAAAAAGCAACCTTCCTGCCTTTCATTTCCTCGTCCATCCAGCTTGTTCCACTGGTGATGGTAATGACTCCGGGCAGTATTGGATTCCCTAAAGAAACAGGTGTACTGCACTTGGGTTAGAGGGACACACTGATTAAACAGGAACTGAAATGCAGGATGGTCGCTTCTCGGGTGGTACCTTTAGATGAGATCCGCGAGGGTTTATCAGGATGGGAAATGTTTGATATTGGTGGTCGATGTGTTGAAGGCACAATAGACACAGGTTAAAATGTATAGTTTGCTCCGGTATTGAATTTTTTCACATGCTTTTTTATTCGAGACAGTTCTTGTACATTTTTTCAGGGTCTGCCAAGGACATGTTGAAGTAAATCTGTGAGAATTTTGAAAGAGATCGGCTTATCAGCAGCTGAGATACTTTGCGTCAAAGTTGGGGACGTTTTTATTGGGACACCCGATATATGTTTTCTATATAAGGCATAGTATCATTGAGATACAAGTCATATTTTTGACTTTCAAAGGCTGATAATTACAGATACCGGTACACAGGGATTTCAAGGAAGAGTTGTGATCATTTTTATGGCTTAAGATTAGCAAAAATATAACTGAAAATAAAACTTATTTATTGAAGAATTTTCAGAAATATTGAACTAATTTTTAGATACCTATTGTTAATGATTTTTATTGGGAGTCATCCCCCAGCCTCCGTTTTTACTACAAACGACTAAGGTCTGTTTAGAAGGATGCTAGAAATTATCAATTAAAAAAACCTTACCTAAAATATCAAAAATAAAATCGTCTGATTTAAAATACACCTAAAACTTTGCATATTAAGTTTGGTCAGGCATGTAAGCTATTAAAATGTAGTAATTATATTGTCTCAAACTTAAAGTATGGATTTCTATGATAGATCCGTGACTTGATAAAGATTATCCTTTCCCAAAATTTTTAATAAGAGCGTTAAAGGGATATGTTCACTAACTTTTTGACAAAGAAAATTTTAGTCTCAGAATTTTTTAGCTAATCTAATCTGTAATAATGTTCACAACACTCCCTCGAAATTTAAGCCTTCAAAACCCTACGTATAGCCTACATAATTATCAGTGTTTGAAAGTCATAAATACGACTTCTTGTACTTTAATGAAACTATGCATTGTATAGAAAATGAAAGATAAATGTTTAGGCAGAGATATAATTGAAAGGATTATGCAATTTTGTGCATTTCTAGTACGCCTTGCTTGAGCCTATTTACATATATTGTATTCAAGGCCCAAATAGACTCTCGGAAATTCCTCTTTAACTATAGTTGTCTTTTCACAGCCAATTTTACCAAAATTTTTTAATTCAGTTTCCGTAAAGTGAACTTGAAAGGTTGATTGGACCAAAAAAAATAGGGAGATCCATCTTTAAATGTTGTTACATCTCAGATAATAAGATAACAGTAGACTTACAAAGGAAACACTCTCTTTATATTTATAAAACAACGCACTTGGTTTCTTCATAACATCAGTCTAATTAAAATCAGACCCTAATTTCGTTCGTTCGTTTTTTTTTAAATCCGGTTTTTTAACCACTACATTTGGGTCTGAGAACGTCGCGCTTTGCCAGCCGTTCAGGTTAACTTTGACCTTACCTTGATAAACATGACCTGATAAACTAGTCTACAGCACTTAGGAATCCTAGAATGCACCTATTGTTCGCGAACAAAATCCCAGCGCGGGAGAGGGCAAAGATCTGATTGGTTAAAACAAAGGTCATTAAGGTTAGGTCAAAGTTAACCTGAACGGCTGGCAAAGCGCGACGTTCTCAGACCCAAATGTAGTGGTTAAAAAACAGGATTAAAAAAAAAAAACAAACGAACGAAATTAGGGTCTGATTTTAATTAGACTGTTCATAACATACAGTGACAACATCATGACTGATAAACAAATATAACATAGTTATGAATTTCTGGAAATGGTAAATTTTGGGTTTGTTCCTTCATATATATTTTGTTGAGATTTTAGTGAAAAAATCCTGTAACCATAGTAATTAGGTTTGCATTATGTTATTTGAAAAACTTCTTATAAGTTATAAGTTAACTGATGTTTTACGTAATATACTAAATATTCAAAATATTAGTTCAACAAATGATAATAGTCTAAAAATTAACAATGATAATTAACTAGATGTATTTTACATGGGTGGAATAAAAATATAAACATTGGCAAATAACATCATTCTGAAATTTGTTTTAACTAAAGGTATTTACATAAATTAATAAGGGGGCATCTTCAGTGAAAAAGTGTAATTATATTAGATATAAACTTGCAAAACCATAATTTTATATCAATACAAGATCACTTTAAAGGGGTTGTAAAGAGGTTTTCTTAACTTTGTATGTGTATCGGGGACACTGATAGCATCAATTTGCGTCATTCTAATTTCCATTCTGTGGTTCTTGCTATCCACTCAAACTAACGTGTTTTATGACGTCACTGACAGTGATATACCAGAAGATACTATTGATATCTATGCAGATTTGACCCATTCTAATTTCCTTTCTGACGTCTGTGGTTCTTGCAATTCCACTTAAACTAACACGTTTTATGACGTCAACCCCACTGATCTACTGGAGACTACTCTACTGATATCTATGCATACCTGTTGGGGGTGACATCATAAAATGTGTTAGTTTAAGTGGAATAGCAAGAACCACAAAATTAGAATGGGTCAAATTGATGCAATCAGTGTCTCCAATACACATACGAAGTTTAGAAAACCTCTTTACAATCCCTAACCCTTTAACTTTATATAAATACAAAATTATTTTAAGGCTTTTGTGCTATTTTGATGCTGATTTTCCAATTGACATTAGAAAACTTGGATTGACAATATGAATGTAAAGACTTTGTTATATAATTTTTATTTGTGATACTGATATCAGGTTCGTGAGAAGATCAATCAAGCTTTCTCTATATTAAGACGTTATGTTGGTAAAAATAAAGACAGTTTATCTAGTATAGAAAAAGAAGATGAATTAGATACAACTTCAAGTAAGTCAATTTCAGCTCAGATAGTTCATAGTTGGCAATTTGTCAATAGTATAAACACATATTCTATGGTAGATATATTACAAGGTTAAAGGAATACTTAACTGATGTCATAATTATACAACAGATTACTTGTATACTCTGATAAATCTAGAAAAATGTGTTATATATTATAATTGAAAAAGGCTTACATTATGTGTTAAGCTTTTTTCAACAATAACTTGTAATTTTATGGATAAATACTTAGTTTAATGAATCTATTGGATTCTGTTTGTATACTCACAACACTAGGTAAGTTCACTGATGAATATTGACAAAGTTTAAGAATGTATCTTTTTAAAGGGATTGTAAATTGTATTTCTAAACTTTGTATGTGTATCGGGGACACTGATATCATCAACTTGCACCATTCCAATTTTAATTCTGACGTCTGTGGTTCTTGCAATTCTTCTCAGTGACGTCATAAAACGCGTTAGTTTTAGTGCAATTGCTAGAACCACAGACGTTGGAATGGAAATTGGAATGGCGCAAATTGATGCCATTAGTGTCCACGATACACATACAAAGTTTAGAAATACGCTTTACAATCCCTTAAAGTACATGGTAGAGACAAGGTGGTGTTTTGGCATATTTATCCTTTGATTTATGTTACAAATGGTAATTTTTCCACATTTTACATGATCCATCGAGCAACAAAAGTAGGTTAATGCTGTTGTCTTGGCAAAATTTCCTTCATTGCACACTGAATGACATGCCTTTTTTTCATTAAATTAAAAAAGTAGGCCATACCACCTCTAATTATTTCATTTTATTTCAGTTGATTCAGACAGTGTTGTCGATGTTGAAGAAATCAGAAAAAGGAAAATTTATGCCACTACCATTAGAAAGAAAACAGTGAGTTTTTGTGGGATTTTTTTTATTGTGAAAAATTAAAATGTTACATTCAGATTTTACAACCAAGTTTTTCTGTCAGTTAGACTAAATCTTTTTTTTCTGCTGAACAGGCAAAATTTTCCTCATTGAACACTGCATGGCTGTGGGATTTCTTGAATCCAACAATTTACTGCAAACCTACATAAACTATTTATTAAAATTAGCTCATTAATTAGCTGGCTAGTTCGAGCTCTCTGACATAGAACAATGATCACAATTGCCAGTATCAGCACTGCACTGATGATGCCCAGATGGCCAAAATATAATGGTTTGTTTTTTGCCGTTTGGTCCATGTTAAGATCTATGAAAAACAACTTTCTAATAAAAATATTGTTGTTATATTTAACAGTATCAGAGTGTGAAGAAAAGTAAAGAATTTCTATCAAGTATATATCCTCAGTTATTTGAATATGCTGTATTAGTGGGGTTGAGACCAGTGCCAGCAGGACAAGGCTATGAAGCTTACATAATACACAAATTTCCTGAAATTGTAAGTTCATTTTTAAATCTTAACCATCATTTTCATCCAATCAGCATTGGCTAAATCTTCTATTAAATGACACACTTATTCATCAAGAGCACAGATGTATATAACAACTATTTTTAGAATAAAAATCTTTACAAGCAAAACAATTCCGTTAAACTTCCTGGTTAACTTCCAAGTTCCAATCAACCAATCTAACCCACTTATTCATCCAATCATCAGTGGCCAAATTTTGACTGATGGCTGTGGCTCTATTGGACATATAATTACTTGAATATACTGTAGTTACTCCAATATCAAATTTTTACATTTTTTTTTAAATTCATATTAATCAGGAAGGAATATTCTTTTGAAAACCAATAATAATTTAGAAGTTAGAATGTATAAAGGACTTGATATTTTCTTAAAATTTGAAGGCCGATGCATGTCTGCCCTTTGAACATAATTTGATGCATGCAAACCTGTCTGAAACCTGTCTGAAACCTGTCTGAAACCTGTATCCATTAGCCTAGTTAAATCTCACTGAAATTCTCTTCAACTCTTTACCATGCTGCTATATATAGAGGAATTATAAAGTTAGTACAACTGGCAATATATTTCTATGTACCAATATGGTAAGCTTATTGTCTGTTAGGTTACCAGTTATATGTTATAAGTTATTTGCTTGTTAACAGTTGTCTTTATCTGTTTATCTGTGAAGGAACAACTGATATCGTAGGCCTACTTGATTCAATCTAAATTAAAATTATATTACATTTCGTTTCGCTTACTTTTTTATTTTCGACTCATTGTAATCTAAGAAGGTATATAAGGCGAGCGTGTTCTGGTAAAGTCGATTTCAGCCAATCAGAGACTACCTTGCAGATCGCGTGCTCTACATTATGATGTTATATGAAACGCATTTGTAAAGGTTATTCTGATGGGCGGAAGGGTGGTGGAAGGTGGCGCATGCTATAAATAGCTTATTTGTCACCAGAACGCACTCGCCTTACAAACCGTCTTTGTACTTGATTGGACCTGGAATATGCAAAATTTGCTTTATTATACATTCTTACTAATTTTTTATTTGGACCAGGATGTACAAAATTATTTTTACTCGATTTTAACTGGTGATGTTTGAAGTAAATGACAAATTTATATTGAATTAGTCCATTTTATATGCCTATTATATTATACTTGCATGTAGTTTGTTTGCATGCAATTTATTTCTTTGTTTCGATTAAAAAAATTGGTTTTTATTTTCAAATTTTCATGTTTGATGAGAACAATAAAACAAACATAGAAAGTATATGACCAGTCCTAGACTGTAACCATGTTTACACTGTATTGTAAAGTTAGCTTTCATTTGACCCCTGATAAATTGCCAAACAAAAAATGTTTTGGTTCCCAAACCATAACAGTTTGACAAATTTTGCTCAGTAAAGCACAGTAAATGTAACTAAAAGTCAGCTCTTTTTTCATCGGAAACACAGTTTGTGTCCAATTATCCATTTTTTAAGTCAAATCTTAGATACTGAAGTATTATTAATAAACAAAATGTATAATTTTTAAGAAGCATTATATTCTTAGCCAAAACATAATGAATTTTGAATATTGTATAAATGATTATCAAAATGTTTACTATATTTCAGGTTGATAGCAATGTATCTGTACCATTATTCTGTTTTCCTGATGCTTTAGAATATAAACCTGTGAAAAATATGAAAAGGTTGGTATCAGATTTTGTGTTTGTGGCTAGGTAACCATTCAAAATGTATATTAAAATTTTCTCTAAATGATGGAATAATTGATTTCCACTGAGCAGAGTCTAGTAATATTTTGACTAAAAAATAATGTCTAATTTATTTGCTTTATATATTTTCAGTGAAAGTTATTCATTTGTATTAACTAACTTTGATGGTGGTCGAGTTTTTGGCTACTGTAAAAGAATTCAGGTAGGATTGCACTATTTTGAAACTTCTGTTGCCTGAATTATAGATAGTTGAAAAATTTTCTTTCTTATTGACACCAGATATGTATATGTAAGTGTCTTATACATAATATATTATTTATGTATTATAGCCCAGTGATTCAAGTTTACCAGAAGTGATATGTATAATTAGTCCAGTTGATGCTATCAATATGTATAATGTGGTATGTATATTATATATTTAAAATTGATGGTTGGGCTGTCTGATGTAACAACTAAGTCAAAAACCTTGTACCATATTTTGTACAATTTTTAATAGATTTGGTAGATTTTGTTTGTTGCATGGTAGAATGCATGTTCCTTCAGCAACGTTAGACATTGGCATTATCTACCGTTGCTGGATTGACGGGGTTTTCTCGTCATTGACAACTAATAACCTCGTTTTAAAAACACTACGTCACATTCGATTTATGACCGTTTAGACTCGATTATCACAAGGTAAATTTGCTACAAGAAATTTGACGTCTGGTCATTCGAAAGTTTTCCTGTAATAATTTGTTATGTACGGTACAATGAATATAACTGGTCGAACAATAATCATTCGACCAATCAAATTTAATGACGAGAATATCTTATCATGATAGCAACGGATTAATGTAATGAAATGAAATGATAGCCATTGCTAAAGGAACATGGGTAGAATGAAGCTACTGGAGTATTGGCACTTAAAGGGATACCTTGAATGAGTGAATAATTGCAGTTTAAAAATATGGATTAAAAAATGATTATATTATTATTTTATTGTAGTTATTAAATGAAATTGAGTTAAGAAGACAGATCTCTTTAGAGTTATCTAAAGAATTATTAGCTGCTTCATTTGGTCGACCTTTACCTAAACCTGGTAAAGATGTTCAAATACGATGTCTGGTAAGTAATATCCTTTCTTTTGACATGACTGGCAAAAATTGACCTATAAATGCTCTTTAATTTTGAAATGTATATTTACTTTATCTAGTAGAAGTTTTCTTGCTAACTGGTCATTCCTAGCATATATTAAGATCATTTTTTTTTCAAACCTGGGGCCTTATTCTCGAAAACTTTACTTAGATCAAATCCAGATTTTAAGAAATACAGTGATCTGATTGGAAAATAAAGCTGTATTTAAAATCAATTTTAGTGATTGAACAATCAGATGACCGGAACATTAAAATCATTGTAAGAATTGTTTTCGAGAATAAGGCCCTAGGTTAATTTCTTTCAATGATTTATGTACTATAGGCTGTGAACATGACAGAATTTGACAGTTAGAAATCAAAAAAGTTTAAAGCTTATGCCCATGACTTGGCTAAATTTCCTTATTGCCTTTCTTCATTAGTCCAATCAGGCACTGAGAAGTAAGACATAAAACTCTTTTTGGATTGTTTCAAATTTCTTTCCTTATTAACTAGTTAGCTCTGCATTGTGTCTGTTGATCCCACAAGGCAAGGCCTTACTTGGTTCTAACTTGACTGAAATCCTGACTGTTTTGTTGTAGGATGAACAGGGTGAAATGGAAACAGTACATCTTCATAGACCATCTGATGCTAGATTAGATAATGTAAGTTAGTTTTTTCTAGTACAGCAGTGATGTAATTTGGTCCAAAAGTTTATGGACAATTATTATCTGTTAAGCAGTCTTACATGGGACCTTTCAACCACCAAAACCAGTCAACTTGGATGTGTCATTTGTCTTGTCACATAGCAAAACATCTTTTAAGAAAACAAACTTCATATTTAATCCTTAACCATGTCAATGAAACAACCAAGAATGATTTTACAATTTAATTTTAAAAAAAGTGATAAATCTGTATACATATCAGGCCCGTAGCCAGGAATTTCCAAGGGGGGGTTATATGGACTCGCATAGCCATCAAACACAACTTTAACAGTCACAATTCAAACAGAACGTCTACTTTAACAGTGCTTATTTGATTTTAAGGGGGGGTTCGTACGAACCCCCCGAACCCCCCCTGGCTACGGGTATGCATATTGAAAATTGATTTTTACCAATTCTTGTTATATTGATGCTGATTGCTGAAAACATTCTCTTTCTTAAAGGCCGGCGCACATTCCACGATTTTTTGACGGCGTCAAATTATTGGCGTGTGCAGTCAAAGCACACTTACCGACTTTTTTTTTGGAGCATTTCTAGCGGTCGTTTTCCGAGATTCTGTCGTAAACAATATGGCGCACAATATATACCTGAAATTCAATTGGTTGACTTAATTCCAGGTCACGACAAATTATTGGGATGACCCGCACACTAGCCGATAAGCCACGTCAAGACGTTTTTCGATTTGACATGTTAAACATCTCCCGATAACTCCCGATTTTGTCGTAGGGTTGTCGTAAGCCAACGCACATTGAACGATTTTTTGACGACGGCCTTTAAAGGTCGAAAAACATGATCAGTAAATTATTTTATCACTCTTCAAAGTGTCTTCTTTTTTCTGTTAAAAATACTGATATATATTTATAATTGTAGGTAAATTATGACTGTTTATTAGTATATCTTGGTACTGATAGACTTATTAAAGTATTCTCAGCTTTATTATTAGAACGACGTGTTATTCTATATTCTAAAAGTTTAAGGTAAGTTCAATTTTAAAGTGTTTAAGTGGTAAATTCGTGTTTTTATGAATATGAATTTCACAATGATCACCAAGATTAGCTTCCATACATAATGAAACATGAGAGTAAATTTGGTGTCAAAAGCTGAAAATCACTTGTTCATCTCAAAAAGGACTATTTTACTGAGTTCTACAGAGGCCAAAGAACACAGTTTTTAACAGATTTTTGTTTTATTATTTGATTTTAGTCATGTTCATTGAGCATTTTTCAACAGAAGACATTATTTTTTTTCAGTGTTTTAACGCAAGTCATTCATGCTGTCGTGGCCTTGTTATATCCATTTCACTGGCAACATATTTATATACCAATCTTACCAAGTTCAATGTTAGATGTTTGTTGTTCTCCTACACCTTATCTTATTGGTATATTAACATCACATTTAAATACAGTTCTAGATTTACCACTAGACGAGGTTAGTATATTAACATCACATTTAAATACAGTTCTAGATTTACCACTAGAAGAGGTTAGTATATTAACATCACATTTAAATACAGTTCTAGATTTACCACTAGACGAGGTTAGTATATTAACATCACATTTAAATACAGCTCTAGATTTAACACTAGAAGAGGTTAGTATGTTAACATCACATTTAAATACAGTTCTAGATTTAACACTAGAAGAGGTTAGTATATTAACATCACATTTAAATACAGTTCTAGATTTACCACTAGAAGAAGTTTGTATATTAACATCACATTTAAATACAGTTCTAGATTTACCACTAGAAGAGGTTAGTATGTTAACATCACATTTAAATACAGTTCTAGATTTACCACTAGAAGAGGTTAGTATATTAACATCACATTTAAATACAGTTCTAGATTTACCTCTAGACGAGGTTAGTATATTATCATCACATTTAAATACAGTTCTAGATTTACCACTAGATGAGGTTAGTATATTAACATCACATTTAAATACTGTTCTAGATTTACCACTAGAAGAGGTTAGTATATTAACATCACATTTAAATACAGTTCTAGATTCACCACTAGAAGGGGTTAGTATATTAACATCACATTTAAATACAGCTCTAGATTTACCACTAGAAGAGGTTAGTATATTAACAACACATTTAAATACAGTTCTAGATTTACCACTAGACGAGGTTAGTATATTAACAACACATTTAAATACAGTTCTAGATTTACCACTAGACGAGGTTAGTATATTAACATCACATTTACATACAGTTCTAGATTTACCACTAGAAGAGGTTAGTATATTAACATCACATTTAAATACAGTTCTAGAGTTACCACTAGATGAGGTTAGTATATTAACATCACATTTAAATACAGTTCTAGATTTACCAATAGACGAGGTTAGTATATTAACATCACATTTAAATACAGTTCTAGATTTACCACTAGACGAGGTTAGTATATTAACATCACATTTAGATACAGTTCTAGAGTTACCACTAGAAGAGGTTAGTATATTAACATCACATTTAAATACAGTTCTAGATTTACCACTATAACAGGTTAGTACATTAACATCACATTTAAATACAGTTCTAGATTTACCACTAGACGAGGTTTGTTTATTAACATCACATTTAAATACAGTTCTAGATTTACCACTAGAAGAGGTTAGTATATTAACATCACATTTAAATACAGTTCTAGATTTACCACTAGAAGAGGTTTGTTTATTAACATCACATTTAAATACAGTTCTAGATTTACCACTAGAAGAGGTTAGTATATTAACATCACATTTAAATACAGTTCTAGATTTACCACTATAACAGGTTAGTACATTAACATCACATTTAAATACAGTTCTAGATTTACCACTAGACGAGGTTAGTATATTAACATCATATTTAAATACAGTTCTAGATTTACCACTAGAAGAGGTTAGTATATCAACATCACAATTAAATACAGTTCTAGAATTACCACTAGAAGAGGTTAGTATATTAACATCACATTTAAATATAGTTCTAGATTTACCACTAGAAGAGGTTTGTTTATTAACATCACATTTAAATACAGTTCTAGATTTACCACTAGAAGAGGTTTGTATATTAACATCACATTTAAATACTGTTCTAGATTTACCACTAGAAGAAGTTAGTATATTAACATCACATTTAAATACAGTTCTAGATTTACCACTAGAAGAGGTTAGTATATTAACATCACATTTAAATACAGTTCTAGATTTACCACTAGAAGAGGTTTGTTTATTAACATCACATTTAAATACAGTTTTAGAATTACCACTAGAAGAGGTTAGTATATTAACATCACATTAAAATACAGTTCTAGATTTACCACTAGAAGAGATTAGTATGTTAACATCACATTTAAATACAGCTCTAGATTTAACACTAGAAGAGGTTAGTATATTAACATCACATTTAAATACAGTTCTAGATTTATCACTAGAAGAAGTTTGTATATTAACATCACATTTAAATACAGTTCTAGATTTACCACTAGAAGAGGTTTGTATATTAACATCACATTTAAATACAGTTCTAGATTTACCACTAGAAGAGGTTTGTTTATTAACATCACATTTAAATACAGTTCTAGATTTACCACTAGAAGAGGTTTGTTTATTAACATCACATTTAAATACAGTTCTAGATTTACCACTAGAAGAGGTTAGTATATTAACATCACATTTGAATACAGTTCTAGATTTACCACTAGAAGAGGTTTGTTTATTAACATCACATTTAAATACAGTTCTAGATTTACCACTAGAAGAGGTTTGTTTATTAACATCACATTTAAATACAGTTCTAGATTTACCACTAGAAGAGGTTTGTTTATTAACATCACATTTAAATACAGTTCTAGATTTACCACTAGAAGAGGTTTGTTTATTAACATCACATTTAAATACAGTTCTAGATTTACCACTAAAAGAGGTTAGTATATTAACAACACATTCAAATACAGTTCTAGATTTACCACTAGAAGAGGTTAGTATATTAACATCACATTTGAATACAGTTCTAGATTTAGAGATTTAATGTACAAATTGCATGCTTGTAATTCTCTCACAGATTGATTCTGCCTTTTGGTAAGAATATTTCAAACACTTTTATTATACCCTTGTTTTCTAGGTTATGATTGTAGATTTAGATAAAAAGAATATTTTGAAGTCTGTTGGAGATGAATCAACTATACTACCTAAAAAAATAACTAAAGCATTAAAGACTGCCATTAATATGTGCAAAATAGATGCAGGTATGTTTTTCTTTGTGTTGAATTTGTGGGTGAATCATTTAAGAAATTATATCCTGAACATTTTATAATTTCTTAAAATAGTTAAAAGGGATAGTAAAGGGGTGTTTGTGGACAATTTTTTATTAGAAGTCCTGATATCTACACTTACAGAATCGAGAAAACCTCTTTAATTGGTTATTATTGAAATTAACCTTTAAATGTCATTTAACACAACTATTAAATATATTTTTGTAGAGGCAGAAAGATCTCAGACTTTGATGATATCAGAAGCATTTTTACGTGTTTTTGTTGAAACTATTGGTCATTATGGTGAATTTATTACTACTCAACAAGATGGCAGAAAAATGTTTTTAGTAAGTTTAGTTGTTCAAAAATTGTATTCTTTTCCTCTTGTTTTATGGTTAAAATGCTCAATTAGAAATATTGTTTCCTATGTTTCGACTTATTCAAACTATGCCTGTTAAGCTCAGTACGATGATCTCATTGTGTTTCCATTCTGTTTTGTCAGCAAGATGTTAGAAAGCCCGGTTAAGATTAGCTTTTACACAAGTTATGTGTAAATGCAGGGCTGACTTCTGTGTTTTGTCGCTTGTGTGATGTCATTTTAACTGACAATGAATTGATAGTTGTAGAATATATCGATGATGTGTTCTTGGGGAAAAATATTGCATTAGCTGCATTTGCATTTCCAATAATCAAATAGATTATTGTGAATATATCATCCCTTTTAACAACTTAGAAAAAAAAAGAATCTAACTAAAATATCTTTTAAAATTTCAGAAAGAAAATTTTATAAGCAAGATAGAATCTCAAGGTTTACAACAATTTTTAGAATGGTTTACTGAAACTCAGATGTTTGAAGTTTTTATAACAAATCATTTAGAAAAACAAGATTGGGGATCAGTTGGTAAGATATTTTATAATTCTGTTAATTTGAATTTGAATACTTGACCTCAGCAATGAAACCTCAATTCCCCAAGAATTCTGTCCATAGCCTTTTCAAACATTTTGGCATTACTCTTTCCTACATTATCCTAACCAATTTTCAAATGGAATAATGAATTGTGAATGCACCAACAAGATTAAACTGCCTGAGTGTTTGAGATAGATCTATGTGTCTATCTATGTTTCACATAATTATATTGTATCTAACAATGTTTCAGATATATATTATGTCTATCTGTTTCAGATATATTTATTTATCTAAGTTTCAGATATATTTTTGTTTATGTATGTTTCAGATATATTCATGTGTCTGTCTATATTTCAGATATAATTATGTGTCTATCTATGTGTTTCAGTTATATCTGTGTGTCTATCTATGTTTTTCAGATATATCCATGTTTCTATCTATTTATATTTCAGATATATTTATGAATAGAGTTATGGAATATAATAAAGATAGTGGAACTGTTGTACAAGAGAGAACTGGTTTAGGAACAAAAGTAAAAAATATTAGAAAAGCTATCAAATCAAAGATAGGCTGAACCAATCAGTGTTCAACCTTTTTTAATAACTTATTTATTAATAATCATTTCAAATATAACATAGTAGTTATTCACCATCTTTCATATTGAAACAATGTTATCTAGAAAAGACCTTCTCAATTAATTTTTGTAAAGAGCAAAATGCATTTTATGAATAAAATATAAGGGCCAAATAGAGATTAGCTAGCATAGCGAGCAGAGCGTTTTAGCAGAATGGGTCACTCTAGAGGGGCCATTCTCAAGGGTGTCGCGGGCTGGACTTAAGGTTGAATTTCAACTCGTATTTGAGGACCAAAATTGCTGTAACAGTTAAATCATTTATTTTTTTTGTGTTCAATGTAACATAATATTAGATATTGATAAAATGGCAAAAGTCAAATTTTTTATTGGGAATGCTCTATTATAAGATATTTCCAAATACTTTGTGAGCATTAATGAATTTAATTACACACTTTGAAGTGAGGTGCATGCTTACTCTCAAAAACACCAGCAGTGAGTGAGTTGGCTAGTGTGGTCAAAAATTCATAACAACCTATGATAAGTATTCTGTCGGCTTCAAGTACTTAAATAAGAATCAAAGTAGAAAATAAGAATAAAACTAATTTTAAAAATGGCTTACCATTCAGGAATATTTAATACTTTCTGAACATAATGTATCGGCCATGATATCTTAAATACATTGTTTCAATTTGGGTTATTACAGACTGTGATCTGACACAGTTTTCATATTAAAAATGTTCTGGGTCATTGAATATTGAACCAATCAAATGTTCAATAAAACTCTACTTGAAAAATTTTGGAATGTTCATTTCTTAGAAATAAATTTATTATCAGCCAACTTTTAACAGTGTGTTTGATTGGTTGGTAGAATTTCAACTGAACATTTGTTTTAGAAAGATTTCTTCAGATCAATGATGGAAACTTACAGAAACAATTTGAAGAGAAACCTAGAGATGTATTTTAATCAGAATGAATAAAATGAATTTGTAAATAAGTTATTCATATTTAGTGTGTACATTTTTCATTACATATAATATTGTTATTATATATCCCTTATTTGTTATTACCCATTTTATATTTTGTCTTTCATACCCATGTTGTTATTTTTGTTTGTTTGTTGATAGTCCCTTTGTTTACCTACAACTTAGCCATTCTTCAAGTTCTTTTTTTTATCGAGAGAGATAAAGATTTTTATTTAAATGTTGCAGATATCATTTCAAATGGCATCTGTGAATAAGACATTTTATGTGGTTTGAACTATACCTATCCTGGGGTCTTATTCTCGAAAAATTATGTTTAATTCAGATTTGAAGAAATACGGTATTCTGATTGGATAATAATACTAAATTTAAAATTGATTTTAGTGACTGACCAATCAAAAAACTGGAAAATTAAAATCATTTTAAGTTAAATTTTCGAGAATAAGGCCCCTATAGTCATAAATTTTTGAATATTTGAACATTTTCTGTCTCAATTATGAGTGAGGATCAAGCAGTTTCATGTCTTAAGACTCTGTGGCAAAATTTCTGCTTTTGAAAAAATAATTACTTTAATACCATTCAGAGAGTTGAACAATTAAATTACATTACATCAAGTAAACATTTCAAATCAATTAATCCTTGCAATTCACCATTAGTATAATAAAATAGTCTTATTTCACTATGTGCTGCAGTTAAAGTAGGGCTTTTAATATATTTTAAAGTTATTATGAATAATATTTGAACATCTTTCTCGCATGTTGTTATTTTATTTTATTTAAGCATTCCACATGATTTTTTCAGGAATTTTATGTTTTCAAAGTTTAATAATATAAAGTCGCTTTCACATAGGAATTAATGGAGTTAGGTTTATGTACAATTTATTAAAGTTTTCTGGCTGTTCTTTATATTTTTGATGCATATATTATGATTTCATCCTTAACATCAAATGAGAAGACTATCCTTCGATACTTTTTAATTTATTGGCATTAAGAACCAAATGTTATATTTTATTCTGAAAATTGTTTTTTTGTCAAAGTCTCATTAAAAATTGTGAAAAATGTATAACCTGAAACATGTCATATATTATGGTTTGTGATTAGCAAAAAAAAATGGCACAGATAAATTGATAATCGTTTCCTCCTTCTAAATTTTTAAATGCGACCCAGAGATATTGGTTTAAAAAAAGGGAGTCCTTAATTGTATACATGTAGTGCCTTTGAACATTTGCTCTACACCTAACAATAACCACATGTGTCAGAGGTTAGTAAGGATACATGAAAATGTTAAAGAATTTAAAAAAAAAATCAAATATGTTTTTAATATTGACCATATTTCTTGCTTTTTGTGTGCAAAAATACCTCGTGTAACTTATATTGCATTATATTAAAACATGCCGTGAAATAAACATCTTTAAATGTTCTCTATAATTTATAACTTATTAGCTCTAAGTTAGATGTATGGAGCTGCTGAGGCTTAGACTCAGTGCTTGCTCGCTAACTTGAATTTCCAGGGTTCAATCCCAACATGGTTCGAGATGATACTTTCAGATTTTTCAACCGAGTTTCCCCCTGTCAGCGATGGAGTTCAGAGGGGCTGACATGGAAAAACATCTTGTATTGGATGGGACAATAAACTGAGGCCCCCTCTGTGCTATTGGAAATAAGAGTATGTTAATGCCCTCTCATTGCACAATGCATAACGTTTGCCAGTCCTCAATAGCTCAATTGCTGTAGAAAAGTTGGAAATACATCTCCATTACATTTTCTTTTTCAATGTTTGCATAAAAAAAGAGCTGAATGTATTGTTAAAGTAACAAATTTATTAGAAAAAGAATGTGATTATAATAATCATTAAGTATAAATGCTGGTATAAGAAATATAAATGATTATATAAAAACATCAGTTAAAATGATGATTTCTTTATATACAAAATGATGCTGATAATAAAAACTATTACAATAATAAAATATAAAATCTTGACTTTTTAACAACATTATGCAATTATAGCCTCCAATTTAACAAGCATGCAGTATACTTATGTTTAATTTGATAACATGATTACATATCAAAGGATAACAATAATCAGTATTGCATAACATTATCAAAATAACAATATCATAACAAAGTAATATACTATATATAATATAAACATGAGTCAATTGTTCAAATAAAAAAATTGTTAGCAAAATAGTTCATTTAAATTCATTTTAGTATATGATCCCTCTTAACAAATTTGGAATGTTGGAAATATATTTAGAAAAAAACTGAAAAATAAAAATTGAAATTTGAGCTCTTATGTATTAAGTAGTATTGCAGAAATGTATGGCATGGCAGATGCTTGTTTCGCTTTTTACATTCTATGAAATAGCATTTCATTATTATCTTAACTAAATTCATGTCAAAATCTAAATTCAGTAAACATTAAAATATTATCTACTAGCACTTTAAACAATAATACAAAAAACTAAGTTAAATAACATAAAATAATACAGTATTTGTACAGTATAATGTAAATATAAAAATTGGTGTGAAAAAAATAACATTACAATTACAGTAAGAGTTGTTGAATTCTCTAGAAACTAAGGCTCTACTCGTTTAAACCCAAACTAAAATTGGATTGTGAATCTGTGTCACTTGGTTACAACGGTTTGCTCTAAATCCGAATCTAGATTTCACTTCCGTGGATCTGAATTGTGATTAGACGGATTCAATATGGCGTTGTGGCAAATTTTTTACAACATTTTTGTATATTCACACTCGTTTACAATATGATTCTGATGTACCAAACCAGTATCGGAATCTTTGAAATCCAGTTGGGCCTTAGTTTACAAAATGATTTAGTTCATGAATTGGTGAAAATTCCATAATATCATTACCTATGGGCCATTTAGAAGCTAAAATCAAAAAGGGATTACAGTTATAGTCGGATTCATAACTGACAAAGAAGGCATTTTATTTAAGTACAAATAATACAAATTTCAGTACAGACACAAGTTCACAGTCAGAGGGAAAATTTCATTAGACAAATTCTAAAATTTTTGGTCATGATTCATTTAGTAAGTTAAAGAACAGCATGGTTTGAGGTAGGGATGTACTGATGGGAAATTTGGAATGTTTTCTCTGAACACTTAAAATGTCTATTAGAGTGATGTTATTATTAAAATAAAAAATACCCTAAATATGTTATCAATATGAACACATGTAAATAATACTATTAAATTAAACACACTAATGTATAGTCAAGCAAAAGTATTGGTGCATTTTTGGGCTTTATTCAAATAGTCATGAGGAAGCCACATTATTTTGGGTAGTTCTGAGTGGACTTCATTAATATCTTTATCATTTTACTGCTATATTCATTTATATCATATCTCTAGTTAATTCAATTATATCTTATAATATGTCATATCTGATTCAATGAACACCTTTTTAAAGTTTTTTATATGTATCAATCCCCAAATTTACATGTTTTGAGCACTTGAAAACAAAGCTTTTCAAAATAAAAAGACCTTTGAGCTGAAACATTGTTTTATCAATGTTTAAATTTCTGTTTAAGCATAAAAATTTCCAAAAGAATTAATACATTTATTGAGAAATACCATATTTATGGCAAAATTGATTGTCAATTTTTTTTAAAACATGACAAGGGTTCTGGGAGTCATTCTTAATATTAAACGGTAGGAATGTCAAAAACTAGTATAAAACATTTCAATAAAATCATGTGTTTTGGTCCAATAATGTTGTGCCCTATTTGTTATTAAGATATAGTATGCTTATTTCCCCCTTTTGTTCCACAGCCCCTTTGTTAAAGTTGGGTGCACACATGCTATTGAATCAGACACCAGCAAGCTTTGAACAAAACCAAAAATTTGAACCCTTTTGTAGTAATTTTGGTACCTCATATTGGTTCTCAAGATCTTCTTGTTTTCAATATTTCAGGCCCAATCCCCCCTTAATTTATACACAAAATTTTGTTCCAACACTAATCCATTCCTAGTGCTGGGGCTAAACTTCCCTATTAAATATAAATATTATCTCTGTGTTGATAAGTCATATAGTTTAAATCAGTGTCCTGTGTTCTTGATACATCAGCCATGTTTTGTTTAACTTGAGCCATAACTTCAGCAAACTGTCCTCCAGACCATGTCTTTCTTCTCTCAGCTAAAAACAAATTAAACGAAAAATACAATAAATTTGTTTCTAAAGCAACTTATTTCAAAGTAATATACACACATAACTTGAGTTTTGGTATGTGCAAGAGTTAAAAATATGAAATATATATAGAATTCTAACCTTTTGTTCAGATTTCTTGAACTTTCACATTCACGCAAAAGCTGCTAATGATATCTTATAGTGCCCTTGTGCATAGTGGCTTCATAAAACACTTATGTTTAGAAAGTGAAATTTGGAATGGTGCAAATTATTGCTGTCTGTGTCATCAATAGAAAAACTTTTAAAAAAAATTTAGAAAATAAGATCTTATAAGATATCTACTAACCTGCAGCCTTGGCATCCCTCTTAGATTTCTGAGTAACCTGTCTAGCTAATTCCTGTCCCACACCTAATAATTCATTTCTCTTTTCTTTATCTTGTCTAGCTTTCTCATGGGCATCTAAATTATCTCTACTAATATCAGGCTGAGAGTAGGAATGGATGCTGAAAAAATATCGAAAAATCAATCATATACTTTTTTCAATTATTTTTAAATAAAGATCAAAATAAGAGTATGCCAAAGCCACTGTCCAATTTCCCTCATTGCACACTGCATGGCATTTATCTATTCTTTCTTTTAATTTCAATTGTTGAAGGATCCTCAATCTGTGCTGTCTGTTTTCCTTGTCAAACCCTTCGAACTGCATCACTGTCAAGTGGAAGCCAGGAAGACTCTCAAAAGAACTGGCTGTGGATTCAGAAATTTTTCATAAACTCAGGAAGATTTGAATCCACCTTATCAGCAGGTGATTATCTACTTCACTAATGACTAAACTAGTTTTTTTTTATTATTAATTAATGATAAATTTGTGATTAGAAGTGAATTTTTGTTTTGTGTACTTCAAGAAATCATACCTTTGTTGAGTTAGAATTTTCTTAATTTTCTCTGCTTTTTCTTGTCTCTTGAATAATTCATATTCACTGACAATTTCTTCTTCATCAGGTACATATCTTTCTGGTATTAACACTTTTTCTGGTCCCCTTAACTACAAAATAAAATATGATAACTCAACCAAATTATCAATCTCTTCTGATCAATTAATCAAGATTAAAAACTAACCCACTCTTTCATCCAATCAGCATTGGCTAAACCTTCTATGAAGTGTCTCACTTATACATTAAGAGCAAAGATGTATATAACAATTGTAAGAAACTGACCCGCTTTTTCATCCTAAATTATCTGTGAAGTGGCTCACTTATTCATTAACAGCACAGATGTATGTGTAATAACAATTTTTAGAAACTGACCTACTTTTTCTTTCAATCAGAATTGGCTAAATCTTCTATGAAATGACTCACATATTCATTAAGAGCACATATGCATATAACAACTATTCATTTTAACCTAACCCATTTCTTAATCACACAAATCTCAATATGATATTTCTTACTTTATAATACAAGTTGGATACAACTACACTGATCAAAAAGAAAGTAAGTGCTATATAAGAACATATCCTTGATCTCCATTAAAAATTTGGTGCTAGAACTAATAAATATACTTACAATATCATCTATAGAATATTCATCTATCTTATTAACAGGATTGGTGGAACTTTTCACAACATCTGGTACTTCATCAATCTACAACAGATATATTTGCAATGTAATTAAAAATCCCAAAGTGTGTGTGGCAAGTAACCCTGTTTCAACAATTTAACAGTCAGAAATACTTCTAAAAGTATAAACCCCCCGCATAGCTGATGATATGTGAAATATACATGCTGCAACCTGGAGAATGTGGTATGTTACTACACATAAAAAAAATCAACAATTGTGTCATACAAATGTACAAAATACAATAACTTATAAACACTTACTGATCTATTGGTAAGAAAGTCCTCTGTACTATGAGATAATACAGTAGTTTGTAATGGTGTAGTTGAAACAGGTTCCATCACTTCTAGTTTACTAGGCTGGCTACTGGTAATAGTTGTATACCGTCCACTCGCATTCTTGTTTACATTTAATATTCCTCCCATTAACTGACTGCCTGATTTTAACCAAGGTAGTGATTGTCGCTCACTAGGTTGGTTATTCCAGGAGTCACTACTCAAACCATCCTTTTGATAAGTAGGAATGTTTATTTCACTGTTATAAGGCTTACTTGAAGATAATGTCGAAACTTTTTTCTGCATGAAACTTGGAAGATTTATTTCTTGATTGGGTTGAGTCTGATCAGATCCTAAAGCACTGGAAGGTCGACCTTGATAAGGTGTGAAAGGTTTGGGAGCCAAGAGCACTAAAGATGAACGTCTGGAAGAGTTTTCAGAGTCAAATACACTAGGTACTGACTTAGCTCTGGGAAGATTTTCATACAATGGTTGTGAGTAACCGTTGATAGTCTCGTGAACTGGTCCCGATAATAAACTTCCAGTACTATCTGATGGATATCTTACATGGCTAATACCGATAGGCTGAAATAAAATATTGAGGCTTGAATATCAAATGGTAAAATAGGAGCATGTTCTGTCTATTCAAGTTCAGGGATCATATTCTGGAAAACTTATGATGATTTTGGTGTCGATTTCATCAGATTTGTTAATTACTAAAATTGATTGTAAATTTATTTCTATAATAAAAAATATTGCTGTATTTATTAAAATTTTGATTTTGTAATAATGCAGTTTTTGAGTATACAATAAGAGGTGAATTGCAGACTTATGTATCACAATGTGATTAAAATTAAAATCTAGATGCTTCTTTTTTTTTTCTATGAAAGAATCCACTAGTCATCTATGATCCGGTGAAATTCTTATTAAACACATGTTATAGGTCATTACAATATTAAACCAATGATCTGCTCTTTTTAATATAAGATCTAGAAAGATTATAGAAAAATCACAAAAACTAAAAATCTATATCTATTTGTGCTAATCTATTAAATTACAGAACTAGGTTTGAAATCACTACTATTTCTACCTAAAATTCTAAACCTTGAATATTAAAATTATTGGGATTGTATGCTAATACCGTCAATCAGAGACTTCAACAGAAAGACTGTTAACAATGCCTAAGCATCTGTCCAGCTCTCTGACGGGCTGAATTCGAGTGTACAATCCAATCAAATTGCAGCAATCATACTCTCTGACTTGTTACAAAAAAGTGCCTAACGACACTGAAATACCTTAATATTGAGAGGGTGAAAAGAATCTATAGGATTAAGACTAGCTCTACCTACATGCTACTACTACAAAATAAAAAAATAAGAAACATGCAATACCTCATCACCTTCAGCCAAACTCCATCGTGTTGACTCTGAAAGCAAAGGCATCATGCAGTGAGAACAACATAAATCTAGCTTTAACTAAGGTTCACACTTGACAAAATTTACAACCTAGGACACAATTTATTGTCTTTTCTTATTGACAGCAGTATTTTCAAGTTAGTGTCTCTGATCTGCATCAATTGCAGGGAAAAAATTAAATAAAATTTACATTCTATTTCTTTGTTTGGACTAAGGACATCCTGAACAATGAAGTGTGCAATGCAGGAATTTTGCTTCTATTCTAATAGCCCACTCTTTCTTTCTTACTCAATGTTGAAGGATCTTTGAATCGAGCTTGAGACACACTGAGCTTTGCTTTATTGTCCCATCCGAATGACTAGAAACTTTTTCTAGGTCTGCCCCTCTGGCAGCAGGACCCAAGGTTGAAAATCCCAAGGCATTATCTCAACCCATGTCAGGAGAGAACCCCAGACCTTCAGGGTAACATGAAAGCATTTAACTCACTGATCACCCACAGCTCCGACTTACAAGTGGAAAAATGAGTTTGTAGTTATAGAAAGTTATGAATAAATCAAGTGTGAACCTATATTTACTATAATATAAACATGCTTTTTAAAATAATCAAAATAATCTGGGAGTTTAAAATAAAACCAAGGATATAACCAACCCTGTTCCCATCATAATAATTATATAATAAATTTGTTAATTACATCTCAATTATCATCCTCTTTATGATCAAGATGCAAAATAAAATATACACAAATTCATTAATATGATTACATGAATTATTACAATGGACCAATCCAGTATTTAAATGATGCTGTACTGGAAATTTTAAGGTGATTGTATGAAAATTTTGAAGCTGATAGAGTTCAATGTTCAATATAGCAATGCATGTCACTTTTCAGAATGAAAATATGTCGCTGATAAAGCTCATATCCATTTATTTATATCACTTTGCAGAATGAAAATTAAAGATTTGGTTATTTTACAATCAACTTTGATGATTAAATGACATCTAAGTTTGCAGGCTGTCAATTGGCAATGATGTCAAAACTGCGTTCACATTGCTGTATTATTTCTTTGATTGAAGCTTTATCAACTAGTAATTCAAATATTTTGATGACATTATCCCTCCAACACCTTAGGTTAAGTTATGCATTCTATTAATAGATTAATCAAATTTGTATTATTTTTTTCATTCATTAGGTTTTATGAAATGAATTTGAGCGTTGGTTTTGGACATGGATGAAAACAAAGTGTGATATTCTAATGTGTGATCACATCGTGAAACACTTTAAGCACATGAAGAAAGTGATGTGTAATTGCCAATAGTAACACACTAATTGAAAAGCAAATTTCAAAAATTGAGAGAATCAGGGTGTTGAGATTAAAAATGTAGCACAACAAATAAGTTGAAAATAAAAAAAAAATTCTTTTTTAAAAATGAGCAATTTAACACTTGGCTTTTACCAAATAAAGCTTTTTAGGGGCATGAGGCATACAAACAACAATTATAAATTACGTTTCCAGCTAGATACCAATGATTAAACAGACTTGCTCCAAGCCAATTGCATCCAATTGCGTTCAAAAGTCTAATTACCTTTACAAACACCCTCATTCAAATATATACTTGAAAAACATATATCTGCACAAACCAATTCAAAACCTGTGCAGTCCATTTTATAGTTAGGAGTAAATAGAAGTAGTATTCAACACAATAAAGGTTCAGTTTGTAAAATTTCCATTACCATTTGTTCTGTAAAATGGACTGCTCAGATTTAGAAGAGGACCAAGATGTGCTAAAATGTCTTGTCTTACAATATAAAAGAAGCTCAAATTACCCTACCAAATTGATGAGACATGAAGAAGCTATGATAATGTTGAAGATTATAATACTCACCATCATCTGTTAAATCATCACCTCTTCTACCTCTTTCTCTTCTCTGTTCAGCTTGACGTTTTACATCTCTTACTGTTATAGCTTTAGGCTTCTCTCTTGGTATTAGTCCTGATGAGAGATTGAACAAAAATGAAATGAATCAAAATTTAACATCCATTTTTCTTCACCTGTTTGAGCTTACCAGGATAGTCAAACACCAAGCAGTATGCAATGACAGCCTTCTCTATGTCGATTTCCGACTGTAAGCTGTACTCAGGGCCTCAGTTTAGTTTGCCATCCACCCCTCTATTTTCCTACTGGCACATTAAAAAAGGTTAAAATCATTAAGTTTAATGAAGAAAGCAATATTAAAACCAACCATAGAATCTTTTAGTATTGTCATCAGCATCTCCGATATCCCAGGTATCATCATCTATATCACCATGGTTACTGTTGTACATCTCACTAGGTGGAGCTACACTACTCTGTTAACACAATATATAGTAATTGTTACTGAACATACAATTTGTACATGTCAGCAAGGAAAGAAAGAATGAAATAACTATATTTTACAAGGATTACAAAAGGCATCCATTCGAAAAGCTGGTCCTTGACCTTACCTAGCTCATGGCTTTTTTTTTTGTAGACCGTCCATACCCATTTATAGCTGGTTCAACGACTTGAAGTATCCGTGAAGTTGACGTAATTAAGGTCAAATTAATTCCACATGCCGATGGCAAATAAAACTTACAAACACAATCGCCATTTTAGTTTTAAAGGTAAGCCAGTAAAAATGATTGTAAAGTACCAAAACTCTAACTAACTGTGCTATAGGTTGATAACTCCTAAGTTGAGATGAATCCAAAGCCACCAAAGTCCTCTATGGACTTTTAAACTTTGAAATAAAAAACATTTGAATTATTAGAAACAAACCTGTTGTCTCTGATGACTTATTAATGGTTGTTTAAAGGCTCTAGGAGGAGGTGGTGGGGGTTGTTTATTCAACTCATTTAAAGACTTGGATCTCATCGGTTCCAGCTCACTAGGATTGAAAGCAATATATTCTGATTCATCTGGTGGGACTGGTCTCTTTGGTGATGACATCAGAGTATAGTTGGAAGTTGGTGATTCATTGGCTGATAGGTCTATGTGTAGTGAACTTATATCTGGCATCGACATAGAACTTCTAGGAGGTTTAGCTAAGTCCACAGTTTCCATAGAATCTAAGTCTGTTTGCATATAAGTAGAGGATCTTTTGAGAGGTTTGTCCTCATCTGCAATATAAATTTGTGGCCAATTAGCAACTGAGCTCACCAACTGTAGACCCCATTAAAAGATGCTAACATTTCTTTGCTGTAAATTGTCAACAAAGAGATAAACAAAACCAAGTTGAAAACAGGGTTCAAAATCCAAATGCATCATACGTATAGACAAAATTCAAAATTGGCAGAAAAGGGAACAGAAGTGAAGTTTGAAAATGACATAACTTATTCCATACTGCTTCATTGACACCAAAATTGTTACTTGTTCAGAATACACCTTACTTAAAAAACTTTTCAAACATGTCAAATTAGGTTGATCAAGGTAACATTTATTTGACTTTTTCGCTGAGAGAGAGGAAATCACAATTCAGGATCTAAATTTACAAAGCAATCCCTATAAATGGTCAAAAAGTTGTATCTATATTTCAAGGAGGCTGTTGACATACCTGTATCTAGTAAAGTAGCTAGTTGTGTACCAGAGGAAGATCTACGTATTGTTTTCATGGCTTGTTGTAATCTTTCACCTTCTTTATTTAAACCTGTTATCATAGTCTGAACCTTAGCTAACTCTTTCTCCATCTTTCTCTTAGTTCTTTCATTATCACCAACCTAATATAACAAATAATATTTAACCGTCAGTGAAAAATAAATAGTCACTGTCTATAATGTTCACCATCAGTTTGGCAAGCATTTTACACTTAATTACACAGCTGTATGAGACATGAGACTAGGGAGGTAGGAGGCAGAAGAGGTTTGAGGATCTGGATGAAAACTGGTTGATGATATTTAAGAATTTATTTACATAGGATGAAACATATACATGATGAACCGACTAGGTACCACGCCGGTGACAAAAACTAATACATAAAAATACATTTGCACGGCCCTCCAGTCCACGCATGCGCAGCCTACTATACTTGGCAATCAGCCAAGTTAACAATCTCACTATTATTTTTTTTGTTTGTTTGTTAAATTACCAATTGTAGAAATATAATAAAATATACAAAAATAAAATTGTTTATCTTTTTGTCTTTTTGTTGTTATCCCAAACTTTTTTTCTTATTTTGTTTTTAATATCTCTCAACACAGAACATGTAAATTAAAAATGTTTGAAACACATATATACAATAAATACATTTTCATGGCACAAATCGTTTAGAATTGGATAACGCCATCCTCTAGCGTTTTAAGTAACTTATATGGAGAAGCACCCTTCTTGGTTAAACAATCTGCCAGCATCTTATCAGTTTCACACCACAGTATTTCCCTAACTATTTTATTTGCTATCATTTCTTTAATACTAGTTATTTCTAGCCTTAATCTTTTATCAGATACAAATTTTGTTGATTTAATAGCATCACATAATGACTTATTATCAGTGATACAAACTAATGGCAATTGATTGTTATTACAATTATCAGAAAGTAATTCAGAGTATAGTGTAGAGATAAAAATACCCATATCAATTCCATCTGCCATGGCAATGTTTCACCGGAAAGAGTGCTTCTAACCACACGTCTAATTTTAGAGGAATTCCAACATATAGGTGAAAATTCACCATCTGCATTCACTAATAACACAATATAACCACCCTGAGTTCCACCGTCAGTAAGATTAGCCAAAGAGGCATCACTATAAATTACTAAGGACAATTGTCCTTCACCTAAATATCTGTAACACAAATTAGATTTATCTGATTTTAAACGCCTAACTAACTTGTTGGCTTCCAATATATCTTTAACACGAGCGTCTTTTACTTTTCCAGCCAGTATACAAGTATCGAACATAATATCTGGTCGACTTTGGCGAGCAATCCATATGAGCTGACCTATTTTTGAACGTAAAGCAGTCTTTTCGGTCTCATCTAACAGTTCTTCTTTCTGAAATGTTCTATTCATTTTTATTTTAATAGGCATCAAATTATTTTCATAATTATTTTGGTCTAAATTAATATCTCCTTTTTTATCACATTTTAAATCGATTCCAATATATCTAAAAGCAACACTATCCTCCTTTCCAATATCAAATTTTGACCTAATTTTTGTTATCACTGTAACCAGGTCAGAGTTTATCGAACTAATTTTATGGAAGTCAGAGTTTTCGGATTAAGAAATTAGTGAAACCAAATAAGATTTGTCTCCCTTTGTTATTATGATTATCCAGCCTCAATTGTCTTATCTATTTCTATATAATATTTACCGGATGTTTTGATAAGAAATTTTCACTAAGAAGCCCGCTCATAAAAGTTCAGGTTTGTTTTCATATTTCTACTCTTAGAATGCATATATTTTGTATAATTTAGATATTATTTGGTAATTCCTTCCATTATTATCAGATTGTGAATGTATTGAATGTATGTCATTTGTCAGATTGCCAAAAACTGAGAAGCAAACTATAAACCCAGATGTTTTCGAGAATTTTCTGAGGTCACGTGACTTGCTTAGCATTGGAATTTGTCAAAAGTTTCAGCTCAAATATGTTTGTTTAGTCTTAAATCCAAACATATTTTCATAATCTCAATGGTTTGTGGTAGAATTTATAATTTGTATTGCTTCTAGCCTATATTGCAGGTATTTGTGGTTGTCTGTTGATATTTCCATTGTATTGGAAATATAGTGTTCACATGGTTGCATAGGAAGTAGAAACAAGAATACTGGAATGTTTTTAGTAAATTTGTTGAATTGAAACACAAATATTGTTTTAGCCATAACATTATTGTTCATAAGGTTCACATTATGATTGAATAATGGTCTTAAATGACAAACTATGGTTATTATGTTACTAAAAGGAGCATGAGTCAAGGCTGGTAGCATAGACAGCTTTATTCCACATCCATTTTTCCAATTTATTCATTCTTAACATATTTTCTTACATTGTCCTTTTGTAATTTCAGATATCTATATTCTGATGTATATTACACCCTTTTTTTTGTTCTGTTTAATAAATCTCAACATAGTCCTGACAAAATTGTGGTTTTAGCCCAATAAATCCATATTTGACATAAAGCCTGAATCCCTTACACTAGCTCACAAATGGCGTCGCCGATAGGATACTGTCATTAATGTCAGACATGTTAAGTTACATAAAAAGGGTGTATATACTGATGAATAACAGAAGAAGAGTAAAGTTAGTTTATAAGTTTTAAGAAGAGTTCAGTTACTGGTAGATATCTCAACATGTCAGATGAAGATCAACCTGGTACTGGTGGAAACGACGATGGTGCTATTGGTGAAGATAGTCAGTTGCAGGAAATAGAAGACCTTCGTGAACAACTTGCTTCCTTGAAATCGGTTTTGGATGATGTGCAGAAGCGCGAGAAAATTCCAAAAGAGCAAAAGGTTGTATTTGCGCCGAGAGAAAGGAAAATTGATAAGTTCTCTGGAAGGAAAGAAACGTCGGGTCAAACTGTCTATGAGTTCATCGAAGAAATGACGCGTTGTCTTACGTCAAGACCTTCATCTGTTGAAGAGAAAATAGACTTTGTACTTAGTCATCTGGAAGGACCGGCTAAGGAAGAATTGAGATACAGGCCAAGTAGTGACAAAAAGAGTCCAGAAGCTATATTTGATATACTTACAGAAGTATTTGGTGAACATTCCACTGTTACAGAACTCTTAAGTGATTTCTATCAAACAAAACAAGATAAACACTCATTACAAGCCTATTCGCATGTCTTAATGTTCAAAATAAACAAAATTTTCAAAGTTGCACCAAATATGAGACTTGATAGAAATGTCATGTTAAGAGATCAATTCGCCGAAAACGTTAGTGACACCTACTTGAAAAGGGAGTTGAAGAAAAGAATTCGCGAATGCCCAGGAATATCATTTTCAAATCTAAGGGAAGAAGCAATTTTATATTCAGTGGATGAAGACAGATCTTCTACAGTTAAGAAGAAAGACAGTAATAACACCACAGGAATGTATGCTGTTAAATCAAATGGTGAAAGTGAATCTGAATTGAAAGACTTGCTACGAGAGATGCGAAACGAAATAAAGTCACTGAAAGAAGACATGAAAGAAGTCAAGATGAAAAATACGGACAAAGTCACAAAACCTGTCAGGAGATGTTATAAATGTGGTGATCAAACTCATTTTAAGAAAGATTGTCCACGATTGTTTGGCAAACCTACTAACATAAGCTCAGCTAAAGCTACTGGTGATTGGAACACTATGGTTGGTGAATGTCGAGAAGTTGAAATTGGTTTTAGAGGAGGAGTTACTACTTATTTATTACTTGACACTGGGTCAGGTGTGAGCACTCTTCCAGAACATTTTTATGAAAAACATTTAAAACACATACCTCTGATACATGATAACTACATTGCTCTCAAGGCTGCAAATGGACTTGATATCCCGTATATTGGTTACATTGAGACCGATGTCAAAGTAATTGCCCATGACAAACTGATAAAAGACAGAGGAATTCTGATTCTTAAGGACACTGGAACAGTCCAATCTCGTCAAGGGGTACTTGGGATGAATGTTGTTGAACATTGTCAAGAACTACTACAATGTGAAAACTGGTTAAAGTCAACTAGGAAAGCTTGCAACAGAATTCAAGTGGAATCAGGAAGTGGATTTGCAAGAGTTGCTGGACATGATGATATATGTATCCCTGCTAATTCAGTGAGAACTGTGAAACTCATTGGGCCAAATCATGGTATTTATAAATCATCGGTTATCATAGAACCACTGACAACAAATGACTTCATCTTAATAAATTCTGTATCCTCAACTGAACGGAACATCTATCCTGTCAGTGTTGCTAATTTGAAAAACACTGATTTGTGGTTAAAGAAAAACACTCGTATAGGAAAAATCTGTTCATGTGAAGTTGAACCACAATTCTCTAAATTTGAATTCTTTCAAACTGGAAAGAATGAGGAAACCATTGTACCCAAATCAGATGTTGAGAATATTGTAACACCAAACATTCCACATGTTGACAACTGTTCACCTGAACAAAGGGAGAGAATTCGAGAATTATTCCTTGAATATGCAGATCTTTTTGACAAAAAAGAGATTGGTTATACAACAACAGTACGACATAAAATTAAAACCATGGACGAAAACCCAATTGCATTTCCATACAGACGAATACCACCTAATCAATTCCAAGAAGTGAAACAGCATATACAAGGCCTTCTGGATAAAAAAATCATCAAGCCAAGTTCAAGCCCATACGGTGCTCCGATAGTAATTGTACGCAAACGTGATTCATCAATCAGACTCTGTGTTGATTACAGAAAACTGAACTCAAAAACTATTCGTGATGCTTTTCCGCTGCCTAGGATAGAGGAATTATTAGATGCGTTACATGGCTCAAAATTGTATTCTACTATTGACTTAGCTCAAGGATTTCATCAAATCGCTATGGACGAACAAGATCAGCATAAAACAGCATTTGTGACACCTATAGGACTATTTGAATATACTCGAATGCCGATGGGACTTTGTAACTCACCTGCAACATTCCAACGGTTGATGCAACAAGTTTTCAATGACTCTGTTTTCCAGATATTACTTATATATTTGGATGACTTGATAGTTTATTCTAAGGATCTTGATGAACACTTAGAAAGATTAGAAACTGTATTTTCGAAACTTAGAGAACATGGTTTAAAACTTAATGCTGAGAAATGTCATTTCTTTAAATCTCAAGTGAATTATCTAGGTTATGTTATATCTGAGGAAGGTGTAGCTACTTCACCAGAGAAAATAGAAGTCGTACAAAAATGGCCCAGACCTACTACTTTGAAAGCCCTTCGATCTTTCTTAGGCTTTGCAAGTTACTACCGCAGATTTGTAAAGTCATTCGCACAGACAGCTAAACCACTTTATAACCTTATCAGCACAATAAATAAAACTAAAGGCAACAGTATAACCAAAGAACATTGGACAGATGATTGTCATACAGCTTTTAATAGGTTAAAAGAGAAGCTTACTTCATCAGAAATACTGGGCTATGCTGATTTCACACTTCCCTTCACCTTAGAAACTGATGCTAGTTTACAAGGCTTGGGAGCTGTTTTAACACAAAATCAACCAGGAGGTAAACGTGTGATTGCTTATGCCAGCAGAACTTTAAGACCACCAGAAAAGAATGATGCCAACTACAGTTCAGCAAAATTGGAACTACTAGCTGTCAAGTGGGCAGTCACTGAGAAGTTTAAGGATTATTTGTATGGTTCAACATTCGAAGTTATAACTGACAACAATCCTTTAAGTTATTTACAATCCACAGCAAAACTGGGAGCAGTTGAACAAAGGTGGGCAGCACAACTCGCACAGTACAACTTTACGATTTTATACCGTCCAGGAAAGTTAAACTGTGCAGCAGATGCTTTGTCTAGATTATCTCCCATGTCACAGTCTACAAACATACCAGAAGAGGTTAGAATGACAGCATTACATTTTCTTATAGAAGAAATGGTATCACCCCATTACAACTTTCAAGAATTCAGCAATCAATCTGTCTATGCACTTCCTAGTTACTCTAATGAGGATATTCAAAAACTACAGGAAGAAGATAGTATCATTTCTCGAGTACTTCACTATGTTAGAACTAAAAATCCAACTAGAAGAGAAAGACTACAAGAATCTAAATTGGTACTTGATATGTTACGACAACGTGATAGGTTGAAACTCGACAATGGTGTATTGTACAGAGAGGTCAGAGATCCACAGGGATTATTAAAACAATTGGTTATACCTAAGGCACTTGTAGAAACAGTTATTTCAATGACTCATGATAATGGACATCAAGGTGTTGAACGCACTGTAAGTTTAATACGCTCTAGATTCTATTGGACAGGAATGTATCAAGACATTACGAACTATTGCAAAAACTGTAAACGTTGTTTCTTTGCTAAAATGCCACATCCAAGAATTAAAGTACCCATGAGTCACTTAATAGCAACAAAACCAAATGAGATTGTAGCAATGGACTACACGTTATTAGAAAAATCATCTTGTGGACGCGAAAATGTTCTTGTAATGACTGATGTGTTCAGCAAGTTTACAATAGCTGTGCCAACAAGAAATCAAACCGCGCACACAACCGCAATCATTTTAGTTAGAGAATGGTTCCAACGTTATGGAGTTCCTGAGAGACTACATTCAGATCAGGGCAGAAACTTTGAGAGTAGCATTATCTCAGAACTGTGTAAAATCTACGATGTGAAAAAGAGTCGGACTTCTCCTTATCACCCTGAGGGGAACTCTCAATGTGAACGATTTAATAGAACCTTACATGGATTACTTCGTTCATTAGATCCTCAACAAAAAAAACATTGGCCGCAACATTTATCTGAATTAGTCTTTATGTACAATTCAACTGTGCATTCTTCAACTGGCTTCACACCTATGTATTTGTTTCAAGGCAGACACCCGAAATTACCTATAGATCTTTTGTTTAATGTTGATGAAGACAAGTATACTGTTGATTATATTCCGGAAAGCGAATATGTACGGAAACATCTTCAGAATTTAAAGATGGCGTATAGAAAAGCAGGGGAGCGTCTTGAGCAGCAAGCATTGGATAGAAAGAAGAGACATGACATAAAATGTGATACGTCAATATTAGAGCCAGGGACACTTGTGTTTACGAGAAAAAGAGTTGCCGGAAGAAACAAAATCCAAGATGCTTGGGACACAACAGAATATATAGTGATAAAACGTGTTTATTCAGATCGTCATGTTTATTTGATTAAACCTAAACATGGTGGAGCAGAAAAGATTGTTAATCGCGTTAATCTTAAGCCATGTGTCTTTAATATTGATCATGATGATAGTGTTCATAAAAAGCCAAAATTTAGAAATCATAGATCATGTGATAGTGATAAAAATATAAGAGTTAATTCTGATAGTGATGAATCATCTGAAGATGATTATGTAGTTATTTTAGAAAGTGCCAAAAAGAAGCATGATGATGCTTATGTGCCAAATTCTGTTTGTGATAATTCTAATTTGGATAATGGTATTCCTAATGGATCATCGATAGACAATTTCGATTTTGGAGATACTAATGGATCATCTATAGACAATTTCAATCTTGAAGATACTAATGTAGACACTGATAGGTTACCTGAAGTTAAAGACTCTGATGTATTAGTACCACGAAGAAGTACCAGAACAACGGCTGGAAAACACAGAAATCCTTTCAATTTGCCAAAATCTGTTTTACATTAATTTGTAATCCGGTTACTGTTTTAATGTTTAAACGTTTATTGTTAAGAGTTTTATCTTGAATAGTTTATTGCCAAGTAGACAATTTCATGTTTCGTTAAGTCGTAACATGGACGTTACGCGCATAGCAGGGGAGGATGTAACCAGGTCAGAGTTTATCGAACTAATTTTATGGAAGTCAGAGTTTTCGGATTAAGAAATTAGTGAACCAAATAAGATTTGTCTCCCTTTGTTATTATGATTATCCAGCCTCAATTGTCTTATCTATTTCTATATAATATTTACCGGATGTTTTGATAAGAAATTTTCACTAAGAAGCCCGCTCATAAAAGTTCATGTTTGTTTTCATATTTCTACTCTTAGAATGCATATATTTTGTATAATTTAGATATTATTTGGTAATTCCTTCCATTATTATCAGATTGTGAATGTATTGAATGTATGTCATTTGTCAGATTGCCAAAAACTGAGAAGCAAACTATAAACCCAGATGTTTTCGAGAATTTTCTGAGGTCACGTGACTTGCTTAGCATTGGAATTTGTCAAAAGTTTCAGCTCAAATATGTTTGTTTAGTCTTAAATCCAAACATATTTTCATAATCTCAATGGTTTGTGGTAGAATTTATAATTTGTATTGCTTCTAGCCTATATTGCAGGTATTTGTGGTTGTCTGTTGATATTTCCATTGTATTGGAAATATAGTGTTCACATGGTTGCATAGGAAGTAGAAACAAGAATACTGGAATGTTTTTAGTAAATTTGTTGAATTGAAACACAAATATTGTTTTAGCCATTTTATTATTCAACATACATTATTGTTCATAAGGTTCACATTATGATTGAATAATGGTCTTAAATGACAAACTATGGTTATTATGTTACTAAAAGGAGCATGAGTCAAGGCTGGTAGCATAGACAGCTTTATTCCACATCCATTTTTCCAATTTATTCATTCTTAACATATTTTCTTACATTGTCCTTTTGTAATTTCAGATATCTATATTCTGATGTATATTACACCCTTTTTTTTGTTCTGTTTAATAAATCTCAACATAGTCCTGACAAAATTGTGGTTTTAGCCCAATAAATCCATATTTGACATAAAGCCTGAATCCCTTACACTAGCTCACATCACATTTGACTCAAAATCTACAGATCCACTCCAAATGAAATCATCAACATGGCAAGCTAGAAGACCTGACAATTTTCCTTTCTGATCAGACCAATAGAAAACGGCTGGATCAACTTTTGATAATTTTGCCCCTAATTCAATCATAACACTTTTAACTTTATTATACCAATTTAAAGAAGCATCACTTAGTCCATAAACACATTTTTTTAATTGCCAAATGTTATTGGTAGAATTGTGCTCAACAGGTGGTCTTATAAATACGTTTCGATCTATGGTTTTCCCTTGCAAAAAGGCTGTCTTAATATCCATTGAGTTGGGCGTCCATTTCTTTTGGGCTATTATAGCTAATATCATCCTTAAAGATTCTTGAGCACAGGTTGGAGAGTCCTTTTGGATTGAGTTATTAAACTCTTCGAATCCCCTAGCCACTAATCTTGCCTTAGGAGCTATACCATTTGGAGTATCTTTAACAGTACATACCCATCTTGTCGAAATACATTTCTGGCCTTCATCTGGAATTTCATCAAAAACATCATTTTTCTTCCAATTTTGTATTTCAGCAATTTTTGCTTCCTGAAATGATAAATCTTCTATTACCATCACATTTTCTTCACCATCAATATCATCACTAATTTTAAGATCCACTACTTTACTTAAATCCACTGATTGTTTCATAGATATAAGTTCTTCTGGTTTACTAAATTCCAAATTATACCAATGTTTATTTTTACCACCGACTTTTCCTGCTCGACTTAAAACTTTTGCCGTCATGTTCTCTTCAGATTCTTGATTTTTGAATTGAAGCGTCTGTCCAGTTCTTATCCTCGACAAATTTAAGGTGTTGGTATCAGGTATTGATTCTTGTTCTTGAAAAGATTCGTTCGTTGTCTCCACTTCATCATCAGAATCCACATGACCATTTTTATTCACATCTACTTCTGTATCATCTGAGGTTTTCTCAATTGCTGGTATTTCTGCATCAGTAGTTCTTCTCAGTCGACTTTGATGGACTCTTACCATTATACCCCCATGCCTAACAAATACAACCGCTCCATCTTGGCCAATAACAGTACCTGGTCCTTTCCATTCTGTGGCGTCAGGTCTCTTATAATATACTTTATCACCAGTCATAAAGGGACCCTCTGTTGTTCTAATTTGTTTCCGGATGGCCCGTCTAATCTTCTCTGAACTTTCTGCCGCAATGAATGCCTTTCTTGCAGCTATCAATGTTGAAATATGGTCTCCAACAATTTGACTAGACGTGGTGCCCTCCAGTGCTGGTGGTCTATCAATGAGTGTTGATGGTAAATTAGGGTTCCTTCCGTAAACTAACTGGTAAGGACTAAACCCGTTTGAATTCATGAGACTATTCTTCGCCATTATCGCCCAACCCAAACAGGTCTCCCAACAACACGTCTTCTCAGCTCGTATCTTGTGAAGAATGTTTGTGAGTGTTTGATTATGTCTTTCTAACAAGCCATTGGACCAAGGACTAAATGCAGCAGTTGTTTTATATTCTATATTAAAGTTTTCGCACATGTCTCTAACCTGAGAATTATTAAATTCGCCCCCATTATCACTAAATAATCTTTTAGGAGCACCATGAATACCAATCCAAAGTTTAATAAAATTGTCAACAAATACTGAAGCTGCCTTACTTCTTATAATAGCTCCAGCACTAAATCGTGTAAACTCATCAATTATGTGTAAGTACCATAGATTTTTATCAAGTTCATGGAGGTCTACAGCTACTGCATCATTGAAATCACTTCCTAGAGGCAGGCCTACAACTGGTCTTGGAGTTGGTTTTTTATAACGAGCACAGACATCACATTTTTCTACCACTGATTTCAGTACATCAATGACATTCTCCTTTATTTGACCAGAGTTCTTAAGAAGTGTAGTCAAACGTTCAACTGTTGCATGACCAAATTGCAAATGTAGCTTATTGATAGTTTTTCTCATTTCATCTTGTGATAGTAAGCCTATTGAATCAATCACAAGGACATCCTCACATGAATTTTCCAAAATATTCACACAGTAATGTCCACTTGAGGTAAAGTCTAAATTAACTGACTGACCAAACATTTCCGCCTTGTCGTTGACCAAGTCTAAAATTGTCTCAGCTCTTTTTAATGAGTCTTTACTCAGCAGTAAAGGTATGTCTGTGTTCACTACTTCTGTCTCAATGTTACATTTCACGTCTCCAATTTTTGCAGGAATTGTCACTTTTTCAAACGAACTGACCTGTAATCCATCTCCAAATCTGAATCCTTTCCTACTTGGCTCTCTTTTAACTGTAGACCGCTCTTCTTCATTTAACTTCCCAAGAAAATTTGTCAGCCATCTTTTACCAGTTACTGTTTTAGTGCAGGCTGTATCAATGACACCACTACCAAAAGACTCTACCATAAATATTTGATTTGTAGTTTTTTCTTCTCTGGCAAATAACGTCACATGCTCGTCTGTCTCACTTGTTTCAGTGTATTTCACTCGTTCTGTGTCTCTGTCAGGACATTCCCTAGCCCAGTGAAATATAGATTGACAGATTGCACATTTACTTCTCTTCCCATTCCTATCCATTGGATTCACGTATGAACTTCCACCAGTGGAACTATTGTTGTTTCTGTTGCCAAAATTATTGTTTCTAGTAGGTCTTTTATCATACCGTTGGTAACTCGGTCTACTTTTGGTATAGAGGGCTTCTTCTTTCGGTTTTACCAAAATACCATCTTCTTTCTTCGTGCTTTGACCTTGACCTTCATTTCCAAATATTCTCGTCAAAGCTGACTTCATATTTTCGTATTTCAAATCAATCGTTGCCGTTAACGCTAATTTCCTTTCATTCATAGAAAAATCACAAGAGTCCAATAGTTTGAATGAAAGTACGGCATCTGGTAATACCATTCCATGCTTTTTACACTTGCTATAGCGCTTTTCAAATTCGTAAATAAAGTCCGACATCGATTCATTCCCTTTTCGCTGCAAACTAGCAAACCTCGAATACGTGCTATACGCTTCATCAACCTTATTCTTTTCAAAATGTTTATCTAATTGTTTCATCAATTCGTCTAATCCACCATCGGAATTCAATACTTCGACATCTATCTCCATGGCCTTTTCCTTGGCTTTCCCGGTAAGCCCTAGGGTAATTGCACAACCTTGTCTCTTCTTTTCTAAATCTGTGACTCTGCGCCATATCTGAATTTCACTTTTCCACGTTTCGTAGCTTGTTTCTGGGCCCAATTCTGGAGGATTTTTATAGTTCCTTTGTGCCATATTCGTTTCGCTCTGCTACCATGAAAACTGGTTGATGATATTTAAGAATTTATTTACATAGGATGAAACATATACATGATGAACCGACTAGGTACCACGCCGGTGACAAAAACTAATACATAAAAATACATTTGCACGGCCCTCCAGTCCACGCATGCGCAGCCTACTATACTTGGCAATCAGCCAAGTTAACACTGGAGGCTGGGTAGATGACAGGGAATCTCACGGAGCCATGAGGCTTCAGGCTGGGGAGATATGAGGTTTTGGAGGCTGGATAAGTAAGAGGGGATCTGGAGCCATGAGGCTCTGGAGGCTGAGAAGGCTGGGGATGTAGGAAGCTCTGGAGGCTGGGTAGTTTGGAGCTGGAGCCATGAGGCTAAAGACTGAGGAGGAATGAGGGGTGTGTAAAAAACGAAGACCCTAAAGACCTAAGACCTAAAAAAGGAAGACCCTACCAGGTAAAAAACGAAGACCTAAAAAAGGAAGACCCCACCAGGTAAAAAAACGAAGACCCTGTGAAAAAATCCGACAAGATATAGGAATATTGCATTGAAATTTCACTCGAAGGTTAAGCCAGTCAATACGCCAATTTCCCTAGAAAATTAGCAAAATCCATCACCCCCTCCCTTTCCTACAGGGTGAAACATAAATGGCGGGCGTGCTGAATGCACGGGTGATTCCATCAATCTTCAGGAAACTTTTTTATTCCCTTTTCGAACGCAACCAAAATTCTCACACGACACCAAGGGCATCACCTCACTGCCTTGCACGAGGTATTTTTTCATTCCATAATATAGTTAGCCCACTTTGATAAAAATTTCAGAGGTAAAAAAGGAAGACCCCACGAGGTAAAAAACGAAGACCCTGTGAAAAATCCGACAAGATATAGGAATATTGCATTGAAATTTCACTTGAAGGTTAAGCCAGTCAATACGCCAATTTCCCCAGAAAATTAGCAAAATCCATCACCCCCTCCCTTTCCTACAGGGTGAAACATAAATGGCGGGCGTGCTGAATGCATGGGTGATTCCATTAATCTACAGGAAACATTTTTATTCCCTTTTCGAAAGCAACCAAAATTCTCACACGACACCAAGGGCATCACCTCACTGCCTTGCACGAGGTATTTTTTCATTCCATAATATGGTTAGCTCACTTTGATAAAAATTTCAGAGGTAAAAAAGGAAGACCCCACGAGGTAAAAAACGAAGACCCTGTGAAAAAAACCGACAAGATATAGGAATATTGCATTGAAATTTAACTCGAAGGTTAAGACAGTCAATACGCCTATTTCCCCAGAACATTAGCAAAATCCATCACCCCCTCCCTTTCCTACAGGGTGAAACAATAATGGCGGACGTGCTGAATTCACGGGTGACTCCATCAATATATAGGAAACATTTTTATTCCCTTTTCGAACGCAACCAAAATGCTCACACGACACCAAGGGCATCACCTCACTGCCTTGCACGAGGTATTTTTTCATTCCATAATATAGTAAGCCCACTTTGATAAAAATTTCAGAGGTAAAAAAGGAAGACCCCACCAGGTAAAAAACGAAGACCCTGTGAAAAAATCCAACAAGATATAGGAATATTGCATTGAAATTTCACTTGAAGGTTCAGCCAGTCAATACGCCAATTTCCCCAGAAAATTAGCAAAATCCATCACCCCCTCCCTTTCCTACAGGGTGAAACATAAATGGCGGGCGTGCTGAATGCATGGGTGATTCCATTAATCTACAGGAAACTTTTTTATTCCCTTTTCGAACGCAACCGTAATTCTCACACGACACCAAGGGCATCACCTCACTGCCTTGCACGAGGTATTTTTTCATTCCATAATATGGTTAGCTCACTTTGATAAAAATTTCAGAGGTAAAAAAGGAAGACCCCACGAGGTAAAAAACGAAGACCCTGTGAAAAAATCCGACAAGATATAGGAATATTGCATTGAAATTTAACTCGAAGGTTAAGACAGTCAATACGCCTATTTCCCCAGAACATTAGCAAAATCCATCACCCCCTCCCTTTCCTACAGGGTGAAACAATAATGGCGGACGTGCTGAATTCATGGGTGACTCCATCAATATATAGGAAACATTTTTATTCCCTTTTCGAACGCAACCAAAATGCTCACACGACACCAAGGGCATCACCTCACTGCCTTGCACGAGGTATTTTTTCATTCCATAATATAGTAAGCCCACTTTGATAAAAATTTCAGAGGTAAAAAAGGAAGACCCCACCAGGTAAAAAACGAAGACCCTGTGAAAAAATCCGACAAGATATAGGAATATTGCATTGAAATTTCACTTGAAGGTTCAGCCAGTCAATACGCCAATTTCCCAAGAAAATTAGCAAAATCCATCACCCCCTCCCTTTCTTACAGGGTGAAACATAAATGGCGGGCGTGCTGAATGCATTGGTGATTCCATTAATCTACAGGAAACTTTTTTATTCCCTTTTCGAACGCAACCAAAATTCTCACACGACACCAAGGGCATCACCTCACTGCCTTGCACGAGGTATTTTTTCATTCCATAATATGGTTAGCTCACTTTGATAAAAATTTCAGAGGTAAAAAAGGAAGACCCCACGAGGTAAAAAACGAAGACCCTGTGAAAAAAGCCGACAAGATATAGGAATATTGCATTGAAATTTAACTCGAAGGTTAAGACAGTCAATACGCCTATTTCCCCAGAACATTAGCAAAATCCATCACCCCCTCCCTTTCCTACAGGGTGAAACAATAATGGCGGACGTGCTGAATTCACGGGTGACTCCATCAATATATAGGAAACATTTTTATTCCCTTTTCGAACGCAACCAAAATGTTTCCCCCTGTAGGAAAGGGAGGGGGTGATGGATTTTGCCCATTTTCTGGGGAAATTGGCGTATTGACTGGCTTGACCTTCGAGTGAAATTTCAATGCATTATTCCTATGTCTTGTCGGATTTTTTCACAGGGTCTTCGTTTTTTACCTCGTGGGGTCTTCCTTTTTTACCTCTGAAATTTTTTATCAAAGTGAGCTAACTATATTATGGAATGAAAAAATACCTCGTGCATGGCAGTGAGGTGATACCCTTGGTGTCGTGTGAGCATTTTGGTTGCGTTCGAAAAGGGAATAAAAAAGTTTCCTGTAGATTGATGGAATCATCCGTGCATTTAGCACGTCCGCCATTTACGTTTCACCCTGTAGGAAAGGGAGGGGGTGATGGATTTTGCTAATTTTCTGGGGAAATTGGCGTATTGACTGGCTTAACCTTCGAGGTAAATTTCAATGCAATATTCCTATATCTTGTCGGATTTTTTCACAGGGTCTTCGTTTTTTACATCGTGGGGTCTTCCTTTTTTACCTCTGAAATTTTTATCAAAGTGGGCTAACTATTTTATGGAATGAAAAAATACCTCGTGCAAGGCAGTGAGGTGATGCCCTTGGTGTCGTGTGAGCATTTTGGTTGCGTTCGAAAAGGGAATAAAAATGTTTCCTATATATTGATGGAATCACCCGTGAATTCAGCATGTCCGACAAGATATAGGAATATTGCATTGAAATTTAACTCGAAGGTTAAGACAGACAATACGCCTATTTCCCCAGAACATTAGCAAAATCCATCACCCCCTCCCTTTCCTACAGGGTGAAACAATAATGGCGGACGTGCTGAATTCCCGGGTGACTCCATCAATATAGGGTGAAACAATAATGGCGGACGTGCTGAATTCCCGGGTGACTCCATCAATATATAGGAATCATTTTTATTCCCTTTTCGAACGCAACCAAAATGTTTCCCCCTGTAGGAAAGGGAGGGGGTGATGGATTTTGCCCATTTTCTGGGGAAATTGGCGTATTGACTGGCTTGACCTTCGAGTGAAATTTCAATGCAATATTCCTATGTCTTGTCGGATTTTTTCACAGGGTCTTCGTTTTTTACCTCGTGGGGTCTTCCTTTTTTACCTCTGAAATCTTTATCAAAGTGAGTTAACTATATTATGGAATGAAAAAATACCTCGTGCATGGCAGTGAGGTGATACCCTTGGTGTCGTGTGAGCATTTTGGTTGCGTTCGAAAAGGGAATAAAAATGTTTCCTATATATTGATGGAATCACCCGTGAATTCAGCATGTCCGCCATTATTGTTTCACCCTGTAGGAGAGGGAGGGGGTGATGGATTTTGCTAATTTTCTGTGGAAATTGGCGTATTGACTGGCTTAACCTTCGAGTGAAATTTCAATGCAATATTCCTATATCTTGTCGGATTTTTTCACAGGGTCTTCGTTTTTTACCTGGTGGGTTCTTCGTTTTTTACCTCTGAAATTTTTATCAAAGTGAGCTAACCATATTATGGAATGAAAAAATACCTCGTGCAAGGCAGTGAGGCGATGCCCTTGGTGTCGTGTGAGAATTTTGGTTGCGTTCGAAAAGGGAATAAAAAAGTTTCCTGTAGATTGATGGAATCACCCTTGCATTCAGCACGCCCGCCATTCATGTTTCACCCTGTAGGAAAGGGAGGGGGTGATGGATTTTGCTAATTTTCTGGGGAAATTGGCGTATTGACTGGCTTAACCTTTGAGTTAAATTTCAATGCAATATTCCTATATCTTGTCGGATCTTTTCACAGGGTCTTCGTTTTTTACCTGGTGGGGTCTTCCTTTTTTACCTCTGAAATTTTTATCAAAGTGAGCTAAACATATTGTGGAATGAAAAAATACCTCGTGCAAGGCAGTGAGGCGATGCCCTTGTCGTGTGAGAATTTTGGTTGCGTCCGAAAAGGGAATAAAAAAGTTTCCTGTAGATTGATGGAATCACCCGTGCATTCAGCACGCCCGCCAATTTATGTTTCACCCTGTAGGAAAGGGAGGGGGTGATGGATTTTGCTAATTTTCTGGGGAAATTGGCGTATTGACTGGCTTAATCTTCGAGTTAAATTTCAATGCAATATTCCTATATCTTGTCGGATTTTTTCACAGGGTCTTCGTTTTTTACCTGGTGGGGTCTTCGTTTTTTAGGTCTTCGTTTTTTACCTGGTGGGGTCTTCCTTTTTTAGGTCTTCGTTTTTTACCTGGTAGGGTCTTCCTTTTTTAGGTCTTAGGTCTTAGGTCTTTAGGGTCTTCGTTTTTTACACACCCGAGGAATGAGGCTCTGAAGGCTGGGTAGGTTGGAAAAGATCTGGAGCCATGAGGTTAGAGGCTAAGGAGGCTGGGGATGTAGGCAGCTCTGGAGGCTTGGTAGTTTGGAGCTGGATCCATGAGGCTAGCATACTTACCAAAGATGGAGCACTTTTACTTCTCTGTAATTCTCCATTTACTTTTGTTCTCAGTAAGGCAACTTCATGTTCTATTTTGTTATTTTCTGCTGTTGTTTCTTCAAGTAACTATAGAAATAGAAAAATTTATATCATGTTCAAATCATGTTCAAATTAAAGCCCAAGCAGTTTGCTTCCAATAATATTGTAGCCTGAACTCACAAAGTTTTAATAATTAAACTATAAGCCAATGTTTTGTGATATCATTAGGCAATGGTCATTTTCGGCATTCGTACAGGTGTTATAGATAAAAATCTACTGTAAAAAAACTCAGGAATCAGTTTAGCAATTTTATCACATTATTGGGCAAGCATTTAATATTTGCAGTCTGAAGCTCAATGATGAGTTATTTCCCTTCAGTAGCCTACTCTCCTCATCTGGGAGAAAAGTGAATATCTATTTTATCAGAGCAATGATAACCAGAATTTCATACTCTAATATCTATGATCTCTCTTACTGAGAAAAAATGAAATAGAATTCATACCCTAGAGGCTTCAGCTAACTGTTGAGTTACTCTAGATAACTCCTTTTCTATTGTTCGTTGTTGATGCATTAAGGCTCTCATTTCACGTGGGTCATCTCGTTTATGATCCTGTTGTTTTATTATACCCTGTAATGCTTTTTCTAACATTTCCTGAAAGAACACAAGAAACCAATGCAGAAAATTATATTTTTTCCAGAAAAGTAGACTACTCTGCTCCTCACTACATCTCATTTCAGATCTACCCTACCCTACCCTAACTATTTTTGTGCTTAAAATGTGGATCCAGTGGCCTTTTTCTTAAAAACTTATCTTAAAAATCCAGATTTTAATAAAAACAGTAATTTCAATTAAATGATAAACCTATATTATCTTAAATCAATTTAAGTGATTGACCAAAAAAATAATGGAACACTAAAATCATCTAAGTTTTATGAAATAAGGCCCAAGGACACCCGTTTTTTATTACAAAGACTGTTTAACATACACATAGGCCTACATGCACCATCCTACTCTAAATCTACTGTAATTCTATAAGGAAACTTCATCTCCCATAAAGGCAAAGGTGAAGATGATTTTATCCAGACTTTTTAGGATCATTACAGTTATCATAGTCCACCATGCTATATCAAGAATGATTCTAGGAGTTATTTATCTTACCTTATCTTCACTAAAACTTGTCACTAGGAATGATTGTTCTTGTAGTCTTCTATCTAATTCATATAGTCTCTCTAATTTATCCTAGTTAAACATAAACAAAACAAAACTTTCAACTTGTGAGAAATAATTTCTCTTACAATTAAAGTCATCAAATCCATGTGTATCCATAATTATCAACAATAAAAAATATGAGTAGTATTTTAGTGAGACAATGCCTTAGTATATACAGAAATTGAAAGTTAAATGTTCAGTTAGAGGTAGGCCTATATTTGAATGGATTATGTGCTTTTCGTGCAGTTTTACAACTTTTGAAGATTTTAAACATACTTTTAAGATGCAAATCTACCCTCAAAAAGGATGAATGTTCCCCTTTCAGGTTCACAAAATTCTTAGTTAAACCTCTTGGCATTGATCTTTCCTGGATTTGCTAAACCAATTTACAATTAGGTCAAATAGAATTATAAGTGGAGATCCAATGGGATGCTTTGTATTGAGGACATCTTAAGATTTATAAATCACATTTACTTGGATGTTCCTTTCAATAAAAACTTTCTAATAAAAATCAGTACAAAATGTTACCTCCAAATCTACTTCTTCATCTGTTAAGTTTTTAATTTCATCTTCAATTTCCTGTACCATTTTCTTTTCTTGTCTTTGTCTTGAGAAATCAATCATATCTTTAGCTTCTGTATATTGGTCTGGTCGTAACAAGTGCTGTAATAAATGTAAGCATCTCTCTATAGAACTTGGCTCTTGGCATTTGAAGAATGTTTGAATTGTAAAGATTTTAAACTTTGACCCTATGTTTCTGTGTCAAATCTATGGGTTTGCGTAAACTTTGTAAAAAATATTCAATAATTCAATTGGGCGAATATTCTTTGGAGGGGCATATCATCAATTTCCTTTCGGACGTCTGTGGTTATTGCAATACCACTAAAACTGACACTTTTATGACATCACTACTAGTGATCTACCGGAAGTTCTGGCAGATCACTGTCAGTGACGTCATAATACGCGTTAGCTTGAGTGGTATTGCAAGAACCACAGACGTCCGAAAGGAAATTGGAATGCCGCAAATTAATGCTATCAGTGTCCCTGATATACATACAAAGTTTAGAAAACCACTTTACAATCCCTTTAAACAGAAAAAATATAAAACCAACAGTCTCTTTGCATGTATCTTATTTAAAAGTATCAACTTACCCTTCTATATTGTGAAGCTAACATAAGATTATCACCACCATATAAACTACCCATAGTTACCATATTATCTACTAGGTTTATAATAGGTCTATATACTTCCAGCTAGAAAAAAATTAAAAATTGAGATTTAAAATATCAATGAGAATCAAAAATAAAATGGCGGTTTATTTCTTACTTGTCAAACTTGACTGCAACTGCATAGGACAGTTTATTGGCAATGCCATGAAATGTGCAATAAGGGAAAATTGGCACTTTACAGGCATTTGTCTATTCTTCTATTTCATCATGCACAGTCTATAATGCACATGATGTCAAATTAATGTGATATGCAATTGATACCCTTTCCATATGTCCACTCCCAAATGCATCAATGACAAAGGAATACAGAGTTAAAACATATACATAGGTTGATGGAAAGCAATAACACAATTTTTGACTCGATGTACTAATTGTTAAAATATGACTACCTTATTGTCTATTTCATCTAACTGATGTTTTAATTCTCTATAATTATTATGTTCCTCTTCTAACAATCTGTCCATATAACCTGGAGAATCCTGTTTCCTAGAAAATTTAAAAGGTACATTGTATATTTATGATCAGGGGCTTTATTCTCGAAAACTTAACTTACAATGATTTTAGTGTTCTAGTTATCTGATTGGTCAATCACTAAAATCGATTTTAAATTACGTCGTATGATCCAATCAAATTGCTGTATTCCTTAAAATCTTGATTTTATCTAAGTTAAGTTTTCGAAAATAAGGCCCCAGACCTTTGGAACTCAGTATTGGCTAAATTAATGAATGGTGCTTTGACAAATATTCAATCCTTGTTGGCTAACACATTAATTGGTATCAGACCTGTAGGCCAACATGGTTAATTTCTGAATAGTTGTTTTTATGAATGTAGCACAATACATTAAAGAATTGTTAAATTGCAAAACGACATGCAACACTTATTGTATCCTTTGCTTTGCTCATTTGCCTCTAGTTAAAAAAAATCATAATTTTAAAGAGGCACAGGCTTCATTTTCGTGGGTCGATTTTTCCAAGTCTCAGAAACGGGGACTTTTTTAGATCAGCAATTTAGTACTGGTTATCACAACCCACCATTGAAATTTGAGTCTTCAAATCCATGTGCATCCATAATTATTAGCATTTGAAAGTTATAATGCCCTACTACACATTAGCGATACTATGCAATATATAGGAAAGTCATCTATAGAAATAGAAGGAGAAATGTCTAATTTAAGATATATTTGAAGGAAATATGCAATTTTCGTACATTTCTAGTGCTTCTGAAGGATACTTAAGTATATTCAAGACCCAAATCAACCAATAAAAATGAAGACTGGTCCGCTTTAATGTTGTTCTGTTTTGGAAATTGGCTGTCCCCTGAAGATGAGTCTCAGTCAACTTTGAAATTATGGTTCATCGCCAAAGAACATAAAGTAATACTTACTGTTTTCTATATTGCTTCTCACTAGGTTTTCTGATATCTAAATGTTGTTTATAAAACTCTTTAGCCTTCTCTAAAGCTGATTGGTTTCTTCTTAGTTGTATTAATAATAGTACTAACTCATCATGCTGAAAATAATAGGTAAGTCTATATAGATATTCATTGTGGCACTATCTTGATTTTAATTCAAATGGAAGAAGTGAAGTCAGGTTGTTACCAAACTTTAAGTAAGTGAGAATCCATGGGCCTTGTTCTCAAAAACTTCACTTATATAAAATACAGATTTTAAAGAGGAATGTTCAGTCGATATAGGCCTTGAATGTGTAAATAGCCTCAATATGTACTAGAAATGCACAAAATCTTACAATCCCAAATTATATCGTCTACCTAAACATTATCTTATATTTCTGTACAAGTCTTTTCTATATAATGCATAGTCTCACTAAAGTACAAGTCATATATATGGCTTTTAAACGCTGATAATTATAGATACGCAGGGATTGAAAGGCTAAAATTTTGAGGGAGAGTTGTAAACATCATTATGGATTAGATCAGCTAAAAAATTCACGGTTCTGAGACTAAAAATTTGAGATATAAAGTGACTTGATTGTAATATAAAACTAAATTTATGATAAATTTTAGAATTATCTTAATTAACATTAAAATTGTCTTAAATCATATGACTGTAACTCTAGATTTCAATCAAAATCTGGAAAAAATAATATTATGTCATTGCATAACTTAAGACAATGATCAATGTACAAATGGCCACAGCTTAGTTATTATAGCCACCAAACCACAAAAATATTCCGCCACAATTCAAGGATGTCAAAAGCTCCCTTTCTTGACCCCTAGGTAAATATTCCAACTGAGATCATGTATTCAGATACATATAAATCTACTTACGTTTTTACCAATTAAATCATTAGCTGATATACTCATTCTAATTCTACTACCATTTAATGGATATTTCTTATTCAAATTCTTTACTTCTGTTGTAGTCTAGAAAAAAAGAGAATCAAGTTAGCTTCAGAAAAGGAATTACACTGAACTTTTTAATTTATGAAATGAAATGAAGTTCTAGGTTTTACTTTTCTACAACTATTGAGTTAATTAGTATACGCAATCGGCATGCAGTGTGCAATGAGGAATATTTTGCCAGGAAAGTTGCACAGGTCTACTTTTATTGTCAATTTCTAATTGTTGAGGGCTTAAAACAAGCACAGCTTTTGACACAGAGGCCACGATTTATTGTCCCATCCAAACAAATAAAACCTTTTTCAATGTCAGGCTCTCTAACTGCATATCAATTTTCTAACAGAAGTGAAAGATGGTATCTAATGAAATCAGCAATTGGACAAAGAAAAGTAAGAATTAAATGAATATGATCCTTACCAAAATATCCCTATCTGACATATTAGGATCTTCCTTAACAGTATGTATAGAAAATTGATTTTTATTGGGTTTATTTTTCTTGTTCACTGTACCATATAAACCTGAAAAATAGCGATGCCCCATCGTAATACGCCCACTTTTTAAATGGCAGCCAAGTCGTCCGGGAGGTCGACAAGAACTATCAGTAAATGAAACATCTGTCAAAAACCGTGCCATCAAGAATGTTTACAAAATTGAACGATTTTTGAGTGTTTACAACTACAAGTTAACAAGGGCAATAACCCATGAAATAGTTTTCAATTTGTCTGATTTTCAATAGGGTTCATCCTTGGGTGATTACAAACACTCACAGCAAGTTTCATAAAAATCCACCAAGAAACCAGCTCTCTATCGTGTCCACAACTTTGAGAGAGTAACGGGCTGAAAAATTAACGTGTTTTAAAGAACAAGGTCAATAACTCATAAATATTTTTTCGAGGTTTCTGATATTCAATAGGGTTTATCCTAATGTCAATACAAACACTCATACCAAGTTTCATCAAAATCCATCAAGAAACCAGCTCTCTATGGTGTCCACAACATATTTTCACAAGCAAGGGCAATAACCCAGGAAATATTTGTCGATTCGTCTGATTTTCAATAGGGTTCATCCTTGGGTGATTACAAATACTTGCAGCAAGTTTCATAAAAATCCATCAAGAAAGCAGCTCTCTAACGTGACCACAACTTTGTTAAAGACTGAAAAATTAACGCGTTTTAAAGAACAAGGGCAATAACTCAAATATTATTTCGATGTTTCTGATTTTCAATAGGGTTTATCCTAATATCAATACAAACACTCATACCAAGTTTCATCAAAATCCATCAAGAAACGAGCTCTCTATGGTGTCCACAAGATATTTTCAAAAGCAAGGGCAATAACCCATGAAATATTTTTCGATTCGTCTGATTTTCAATAGGGTTCATCCTTGGGTGATAACAAACACTCACAGCAAGTTTCATCAAAATCCTTCAAGAAACGAGCTCTCTATGGTGACCACAAGATATTTTCAAAAGCAAGGGCAATAACCCATGAAATATTTTTCGATTCGTCTAATTTTCAATAGGGTTCGTCCTTGGGTGATAAACACTCACAGCAAGTTTCATCAAAATCCATCAAGAAACCAGCTCTCTATCATGTCCACAACTTTGAGAGTGTAACGGCTGAAAAATTAATGTGTTTTAAAGAACAAGGGCAATAACTCATAAAATATTTTTTCGATTTGTCTGATATTCAAAAGCATTTATCCTAATGTCAGTACAAACTCTCATACCAAGTTTCATCAAAATCCATCAAGAAACCAGCTCTCTATGGTGTCCACAACATATTTTCAAAAGCAAGGGCAATAACCCAGGAAATATTTTTCGATTCGTCTGATTTTCAATAGGGTTCTTCCTTGGGTGATAACAAACACTCACAGCAAGTTTCATCAAAATCCAACAAGAAACCAGCTCTCTATCGTGTCCACAACAATTGTGGACAGGCAGACAGACGGACAGACGGACGGACAGACGGACAGACAGACAGGGGCGACTACAATATACGCCCACATTAATGTGTGGGCGTATAAAAAGTCAATCAAAATAGTTTTAGTGTTGTAAAATAAAAATCAACTAAAATAGAAGTATAATTTCAGCAATAGAATGTTATGCTTGCTCTCTGAAAAGTATTACATTGTCAAAAGAATTTGTATAGGTTGTGTAGGTTTCACTGAGATTGATGTGAAAAGGTTTTTTATTTTTAATGTGCATCATACACTGATATCAATTTTCACCATTCAAATTTCAATCAGCGGCCTGTGGTGGCAGCAAATCCAATGTTTCATGATCTCACTAACATATATTTTTCAATTAGTGATCAAACACTTGGTTTAAGTGGAAATGCAGGAACCACAGGCATCTGATTTAAAAATTGGAATGGTGAAAATTGATGTTATTATATTCTCTTTCACAATAATTTTGAAATGTTTTATATAAACAAAAAAATTGAAAACAAACACTTCTAAAAACATTAGCACTGTGAAGTGAAAACATGGTCAATATTGAGAAAAAATAACATGCAATTGTGTGCAAAATAGAACATAGAAAACTGGTGAAGTGGTTTTGACCAACATAGAAAACTGGTGAAGTGGTTTTGACCAACATAGAAAACTGGTGAAGTGGTTTTGGACAACATAGAAAACTGGTGAAGTGGTTTAGGACAACATAGAAAACTGGTGAAGTGGTTTTGGACAACATAGAAAACTGGTGAAGTTGTCCGACTTGGACAACATATAAAACTGGTGAAGTTGTCTGACTTGGACAACATATAAAACTGGTGAAGTTGTCTGACTTGGACAACATATAAAACTGGTGAAGTGGTTTTGGACAACATAGAAAACTGGTGAAGTGGTTTTGGACAACATAGAAAACTGGTGAAGTTGTCCGACTTGGACAACATATAAAACTGGTGAAGTTGTCTGACTTGGACAACATATAAAACTGGTGAAGTTGTCTGACTTGGACAACTTATAAAACTGGTGTAGGTTAGTGGTATTAAGAATGACAACAAATTAAACTGGTGTAGTGGTCACAGTCCAACTAGTGATGTTAATCCAATACCAAAATCACAGAATGGTGCAGGGATACCTGGAGTATTCATATTGTATGATGTGTCATTCTTCAGATCGTATGTGTCATTCTTCAGATCGTATGTGTCATTCTTCAGATCGTATGTGTCACTCCTTAGATCGTATGTGTCATTCTTCAGATTGTATGATGTGTCATAATATTCTGATCTTTTCAAAGTGGAGTCATTAGATGCTTCAGCTTCTTCAGCAATACTACTCATGGATAAAGGATCAGACATGTTAAAAGTTATCTCCCCTTTTTGAGCCTGCTGCATCATCAAAGAAATTTCATCCAAGATGTCCTTTTCCAGCTCCGATTGCTGCTTCCTAATATCAATTTTGGTACTTGTTCGCTGCATTTTGTCATAGATCTTTGGCTCACTATAAATTACTGTCTGTTCAGGAAGGTCTTTAAACTGAGCATTTCGGTGTTGTTGAGGGTTTGGATGATTGGTAGGGAACTCTCTTTTGTACTGGGATGACAGTTGGGAATCTGTACATGGTATCTCATATACAGGTGAAGGTTCAGACTCCTGAGTATCATGTCCATAAATTTGGTAACTTTCAGCTTGAAGCTTCAAAGAAAACTGGTTCTCATATTCATTCAGATGTAAAAGTCGAGTGATCGGAGGAGGGTTGTCAAAGAATGGAACAGCATAGTTTGGTGAGTCTCTTTCGTCCATCATAGCTTGGCCTTGTAAAGGAGGCGACATTGATGGGTCAATTAAAGTTGATGGGTTCGACAGACTCATATGAGAGATATGTTGAGAAGAGCTACAGGTATTACCAGATACAGCTGTCACATCTTGATTCAGATTAAGAGCACTAGAGAAGGACTGGACTAAGAAAACAATAAATGGACTTCATCAGCTTTAAAAGGAATGCCCAATCTATTTATAATCAGACCCAAAGATTATTTTGATCGGCTTTTAAAATCTTGTTTTTAAAGCAACTACATTAAGGTCTAACCCTGTCCTTCAGGCAATACTGTCAGATTGAACTCTGATCTGATTGGTCAAAGTATAGGTCATTTATGTTAAGTCAGAGTTCAATCAGACAGTATTACTTGAAGGACGTGGCAAGACCCTAATGCAGTGGCTATAAAACAAGAATTTAAAAAGACGATTGAAAAGAAATTTGGGTCTAATTTTAAAAACTGAAGGAATGCGAAGCCTTACTCAGGAAATTCTATAATTCCAAATATGTAAGGTCAGAAGCTCCTGTCTTAAAACCTTCATGACCTTGCTGAAATATGTCTGGTACTGTAAAAAAGTTGTCCTGACTTGGACCCGCAATGACATTCATGGAATAAATAATGTATTGGACATGTAATGGATCCAAACATTGTGAGCCAACCAAATTGTGAGTGAGCTCAATAACATAAAGGCATAGCATACTTCTAAATGATGGCTGAGAGAAACACGGAGTCTGAATTTTTAAAAAGTTTATTCAAAAATAAATAAAATTTGTATAAAATTTCACTTACACTCAACATCATTCAAAAGTACATTATGCCTTTAAATATTACAATAAGGCAAGAAACGTTCAAAGTTCTAAATGATCTTAATTCATTCACAGGCATTGAGAAATAGAAAAAAGTGCCAATAATATTTATGTCCAAAAAGAATTAAATAAAAATTCCATACACGTAAAAAAATTCCGAACAAGCAAAATCACATTCAAGTCATGGCAAAATCAAGATTTTCATGGTTTTATTTTTCCATTAGGTGTTTCCAAAAGAGTAAGCATAGTCTGAAAAAGACCTAAGAAGTCTTCTTGCCCTAGTGATAACTAACAAATAATAGCACTATTTCCAGTTTGAACCACAGTGGTAACATTACAATTAACAGATAGAGATAACATAAAGGTTTACAAGAAACATGAAAGAAATAAGGACAAAAAGGCTTAAGCATTATAATTAACCGATATAAAGCAACAGATACACCATGAGCACTATGAGAAAAAAACGTGTATGATCGTTTAATATAAAGAACAACTTGGACCAACACAAAAAAAATCTGAAATATCTTTTATGCTTATTAAAAAGTTATGCTAACTCTTGTAGACACCTGAAACCACTTTTGAAATATTTACTCATTTGATATACATCCTCAAATGAAAAGTTCATTTGCTGCTACCAATGTATTACTAATGTGTTTGCATGGATTTCGAGATTTGTTTTTTGGAGCGTTTTCCTATTTTTTGGTAGAGTATTTTATCGGTGACTGTTCCTTTAAGATCGACAACTACAAGAAGCATTTCTAAGTATATTTATAATAATATGTCTTACTATTGGGATCAGAAGACTTTTGACTGTTTTGTAATTGCTGAACTCTTTCATATGCTGCCCTCAATTCTCTAGCAGAGTTATCTTCCCATCCATCTTTACCTGGAGCCTGCTGACCTTGACCTCTTGGACCAGACTGGAAATAAAAAAAAATCTTTTTCAGCAACTTTATAAATGTGAGTTACGAGCTAAAGAGCAAAAAACGTACATTTATCTTTTTAAAAAGATGGCATGAAAATAATGACATACCTGTTGTTGATTATTGCTTGGATATTGGAAATAGGGTGATTGTTCCATTCTTCTTCTTTCATTTTCTCCTGAAACCAAATATTGCTCAGAAGTTTTGGGAGTTTTGTCTTTTGCTAAATCCTTAATCATCTCTTGGCGTAAGCTTGATGGGTATGGTGGGCGACCTGGGCCATTTTCAGATGCATTTTGATTGGGTTGAGAACCAGGTGGGAGATTGATATAGTTTGGTGGAATGTCGATTGTGAGGCCTGGATTCCTATCAGGGGACAGGGATTTTCTAGGAGCAGCAACAGGATGATGATGTTCGGGTTGTATCCGATCGTTTTGGCGACTACCAGGATAACCATCTTGTTGGTTCCGTGAGTAGCTATTCCTCTGATTATATTGTTCTTCTGGATAACTATCCCTCGGGTTTCCTGGATAACTGTCCCTTTGGTTGCCTGGATAACTGTCCCTAGGATTGCCTGGAAAACTATCCCTTGGGTTGCTATGATAGCTATTCCTTTCTCTAGGATCCTGAAGATTCTTTTGCTCTCGCTGTGATCCAGCATAACTATTTCTAGGATCATTGTTCCTTTGATCTGGAGCTCCATGAAAGCTGTTCCTCTGACCCACATTTCCAGGATAGCTTTCCCTCTGTCCAACAGAATCTATATAGCTATTTCTTGGATCATCTTGAGTATTGTTTCTTCTTTCATCTGTACCATAAAAACTATTTCGTTGTCCATTACTACTAACATAGCTATCTCTTGGTCTACCACTTGCATAGCTGTCTCTGTCTCTTTGGATATTTGGCTCTTGAAGGTGTTGAGGTTTGTTTTGATTTGGAATTTGAGACCTAGGTGCAGCTACTGGTGGACGCCCTTGAATTCTGGTAGGTTCAGGAGCTTGGTTGGTGGGATTATAAGGATTGATCTTGTGATTAAAACTACTACCTCTCTCTGGGGGTTGTGGAGGTCCAAACCGATGATGATCAGCGATCGATCCAGTGAGATTAGGCTGAGATTGAGTTCGGTCTTGAAATTCAGGGAAGATCCTGTCATTTTGTACTCTGTGAGCTGTTGGTCCAGGAAGATTTTGTAAAGATGGATGATATGCAGTACCGATATAACGCCCTGGATAGTCATTCTGATTATTCATATCTCTCTGATTTTCAGCTCTTTTGGGAGAATAAGCACCATCATAAGACATCCTATTAAGCTGCTCTCTTGACATTGGTGAATTTTCTTTAAGGCTATTGTATGAGATACCTTTAGGATCATAGCTATTTCGATGAACTGCAGCGTTTGGGTTATTTGGATTGAAAGGATTGTTGTCGAATTCTCTTTGATCACTTCTCACTGAAGCCATGGACTGGTGTCTCATGTCTCGTTCTACCTCCAATATGTCAGGTCGTAAATTATTACCACTTCCCAAATTTTCATTTTGCCATCGCTGAAGACCTCTTGGTGAGTTCTCATCACTATTTTGACTGTTGGAATATCGTGAGCGAGGGTCATCTTTATGCATTGATCTTGGATCAACCTGGGGATTATTGTGCTGCTGATTATTATGGGAACTTCTTGGGTCACCATGCTTTAACATAGGGTAATCTCCATAAGCATCAGACTCGTAAGGCTCATGTCCACTTCTACCAGGGTCCCTGTGTTTCCGAGATGGTCCAGGACTCTTCCAAGATTTTTCCCACTCTGAGAGTTTCTCGTAGAATGGAATTTCATCATCAGAATCATCATGTGAGACTATTATTGGTGATTTAGGAATCAACTTCATATTATTGAGTTTACTAAAGTTGGTTAGGTTGTTGTTTGTTTCTCTGTGGAACCTAAATGAACCAAAGCAATATTAAAATTTCACCAGAAGTTAAACAGTGATGTCAATGAAATAACTCAAAGAAGGAGCAAGTTTTCATGATATATTTCAAAATAGCAGTGCCCAACCTTTATTTCAAATTTAACTAAAATCAGTTATCAATTCCTTTGAAAAGGCACCAAAATCCATGTAGTTTTAGTCATAATTTAAATGCAGTTTTATCATAAAAAAAATATCAAATTTTCCATCATTAAATATGACATTAACTATGTTTTAAATGAACTGCAAAGATTATAGTTAATGACAGAAGACTTACTGAGGTGAATCTTTAAGAGTAGCAGCTTCTTGAACACTTCTTAACCATGAATTTAAATCATCTATAGAGTCTGCTGCTAAGTAACATGTCTTAGTATTTTCATGTTCAATCTACAATTTACATAAACATGAAGGCTTGGGACAATTCTAATCACACTAAAAATTTAGGTGGCGATTAAACTTACTATTTTGAGAATAATGTTAAATGTACAATTTAGGATTCACAATATTACTACAAATTAAAGTCACATAAGCCCAGACTTGGACATTGAGAAAAAAGTCTTCATCGTTTTTTTTAAAGTTGGCACTTAAAAATGAATATTGAAAAAAAAAAATTTTGATTCCCTTTCGTGGTTCCAATTCTACAGCCATTTGAAGGAAATCTTGTTTGTCTACAAACAACATTGAGGTATATGTCAATAACTCACAAGCTCCGCTCACTACTAGCACGCCCGTCCTCAATTAGCCCATATAGGTGCAGAAAGTAGGACGTAAAACTCCATTCATTTCATTTTCATTTACTACTAGCACGCGCTACTGGAGATTGGAGTGTGAAGGTCAGCTTCCGCTGATGACGTCATTTAACTAACACACCCTCCGCTTGGTCTCATTAGCATGTAATTTAATGGAAATCATTTTATTAGATCCCGACTTTAAATCTAGCCGCATCGAAGCCATCTGAGTACCCAAAGCCGTGAATTTTAGTTTTTTTACTTAATTAAACATCAGAGATGAAGCTAGAATGCCTTTTGTCCCGAAACCCCGTTTATTTCACTTTGTAAACAAACGAATCCCGCAATGTGCCTTTAACATATATCATCCCAATATTTGCTTTCATTGCACAGTACCTTAAAAAGATTATGTTTCTGCAGAAATGTTTAACAATGTAACATACCTTGAAAGCAAACGCTTTATTGATGACATCAGAAGAATCACAGTTGTTAATTCTATAACTTGGTAATAATATAGATGCTAGAGTTTGCTGTTCACTTTCATCTAAAATATAAGCAAATATTGTATGAATTAATTTGAGACGCAGGGTCAACAATGGGTTTGATCAGCAAATAAGACACCTACCTGTTGACGCAGATTACAGTTTGTTGATGCAGATTACAGTTTGTTGGTGCAGATTACAGTTTGTTGATGCAGATTGCAGTTTGTTGATGCAGATTGCAGTTTGTTGGTGCAGATTACAGTTTGTTGATGCAGATTGCAGTTTGTTGATGCAGATTGCAGTTTGTTGGTGCAGAATACAGTTTGTTGATGCAGATTACAGTTTGTTGATGCAGATTGCAGTTTGTTGATGCAGATTGCAGTTTGTTGATGCAGAATACAGTTTGTTGATGCAGATTACAGTTTGTTGATGCAGATTACAGTTTGTTGGTGCAGATTACAGTTTGTTGATGCAGATTACAGTTTGTTGATGCAGATTACAGTTTGTTGATGCAGATCACAGTTTGTTGATGCAGATTACAGTTTGTTGGTGCAGATTGCAATTGCACACTCACTTAAATTTTCATCACAATTCCACCCTGTGTCAGTGATGCAGATTGGAGGAATGAGTCTTACCTTTATAAAAGAATAAAGCATATTCTGCTAAAACACACCATCTTTTTCTCCAGGTTTTCTTACCAATGCCAGAACTTTCCTGGAAGTAAAAAGATTTTTCCTTAATGAAATTAATGTCTAACTACAAAATTTTTATCTCAATCGAACTAAAGATATAAGAAATAAAACAATGAATCAACTTGTAAAGTAGGAAAAAGGACCTTTCTTGCTTTTTATTATTTTTTATTTTTTTGCTTGATAAAGGGATTTGTTCCAAAACGTAGCTACATTTACTCTCGGTATATCAACTTTTTAGTTTCTCTTAAGAAAAGGATCTTTCACGCTTTTTAAAATTTAAAATTCAATTTTGCTTGATAAAGGTATTTGTCCTGAAATGTAGCTACATTTACTCTCAGTATATCGACTTTTTACCTAACTCTCTGCACGTTATTGTGTGATTTATTTTTTCCTAAAAATAAAAGGAAGAATAAACAGTGACACCATTTTATAACATCAGGGATACATCATAACTATTACTTACATATCTATGAAGCCAACCTCTTTTAATTACTATGGCATTTGGATTGCGTTTGGCAGCAGGTACTGGCACTTTAATATTTCTGTAAACAAATTATGTATAAGATTATATTTAAGATTTACATCAATGTTTTATTACAGGCAAAAAGGTAATTTAAATCTTCTTGATGTCTACAAAAAAAAAACGCAATGAAAAGATTACATCCTTCTTTTTGTGGGCAATTCAGTATATTATCCTATGAATATTGAATATGACAAAGACCCACCCTTACCCCCCAGCCCCTGCTCATTAATAAATCAGTGTACCTTTGTTTCACATTGCGCTTTATATTTTTTTCTTCTGGACTTGTTGGTGCTGGACTGAAATGTACAAATTTTGAATGTGTTTGAACGATGTTAAAAAATAAAGACATTGATTTCTGCATTTGTCACATTCTTCCAATTGATGTAAGAAGTATGAATCACCTTTAAAAAATAATAATTGTTAAAAATCCAATTTTTGTCCATATCTCTCTTTGGTATATAGGGAGCCTCGGTGGCTCAGTGAGTTAGACGCTTGCTCGCTAACCTGAAGCTCCAGGGCTGAATCCCGGCAAGGGTCTAGATGATATCTTTGGATTTTTCAACCCGGTTTCCCCCTGTCAGAGATGCAGGTCGAAGGGACTGACATGGAAAGTTGGAAATCGAAAATAAGAGCAGGCTAATGCTAATTCCCCTCAATGTACACAGCATGGTGTTTGTCCGCCTTAGCTAGCCCTTAAAAGTGCAGAAAAGCAGGACATAAATCTCCATTCATTTCATTTCTTTGGTATACAATCTTTTAAAACATTTCTTGGTTTTTCTATTCAAGTTAATAGAGAGTCCATTGTGTCACCATAATGAATAAATTTACAAATGTTTATTAATATGTTAATATTTAAAGAGATACCAAATAAATTGGTACATACATTTCACAAATTTTTAGTTAATTCAAACTTAGCTGGACAGAGAGGCATTTTTTGGGGTTCATCATGCAATTGGACATATAGAAACGCACATATTTGCAAGTGTCTATTAAATATTAAAAGTCACTTACTAGCCATAGTCTCGGAAAGTTAATTTCTTATTGGAAACATTGCCTGTCACTGGATGTTCAAACGTTGTTATATTATCATTATGACTGGAAGATAAAAAGAACAAAATACACTTTGAAATTTAGTGGATCAGAAACCAGAAACTTTTTAGTTTGATCCTCATTGGTAAAGAATCACATTTTATGTAAAAAAAAATTGGGGTGGCGGGTCTCATCAAATATGTTTTCACTGGTATTTTCTATGAAATACTTTACAATTGAACCTAACAAATCAAAACCAATTTTTTTTTTAAACATTAATTGGATGTATTTGAATTTTTTTTACTTTTGTCAATTTCATTTAGGCCTATATTTATGGGCATGTTCACACATTTCTGGTCACTGGATGTTCAAAGATTGTTATATGATATAATGACTAAGAGCCCGGAAGGCCTAACAACCAACAGCATCATTGACGGTCTCAAACTCTGTTTAACATGTAATGCCGTAAAATTTAACAACAGAATATTTCTTCCTAATACTGGTTGTGCTATGGGACCTTGTCATAGCTGCGATTTTTCTGACATTTGGATGGCAGGTTTGATTTCAGAAAATCATGTATCCCAATGTCCTGTTGAAACTACTGGGTGGTCTATTTATAGAGATGATGGCTTGGATGTCCTGCTACATGGTATGGACGATTTACCTAACTTCCAAACTCACTTAGGCACTCTCCATCAAAACATTAAATGGGATGTCAGATTTGGAAAAGAGGGAGAATATTTAGATTTATGGCTCAGTATTGAAGATGGGCGCATTGAAGTTAGACCTTACAGTAAACCTACTTCCACTCATATTTATCTACATCCACGTTCTTGCCACGATCCGAGTGTTTTCAAGGGTATCTATTCGGGAGTAGGCCACAGACTTAGGCTTAATACATCAAAAGACGAAGATCTCCCAAAATTAATTGAAGAATACACCAAATATTTTGTTACCTCTGGTCATGACTATGCTAAAGCCAACAAAGGACTTCGTGAAGGAACCCTTTTAAAAAATCCTGATTGGCATCCTCCGATGAGCCTCGAATTTTTTCACACTGATAGAGAAAATTATATAAAGAAATGGTCTAAGAAAAACAGAAAACACAAGAAAGGAGACAGAAAAGTTTACTGGATTTCTCCAACAGATCCTCGCGTACCTCATCAGAGACATATTTTATCTAGAAATTACCATATTCTACCCTAGACCCAAAAGTTGCAGCTGCATTCCCTCGAGAGAAGCTAGTATCAGCCAACAGGAGAGGGAAAAACCTTGCGGAGCACATTTCTCCTACCAACCCAAAAAGCTTTGATTCCTCAAAACCAGTTAATCTCCCTAGAGGTTCTTATCAATGTGAAAAGTTTCAATCGGGTGGTCGTTGTGATTTTTGCTCCCATCTGAATGTTACCAATTTTGTTACCTCTTTTCACTTTAAAACTAATCATGCTATTGTCCGCCATCTTCATCACAACCTCAACATGGTTTGGTTTATTTATTTAATAGAAGATACCGTTTGTCAACTACAGTATGTGGGTTCAACAAGAGATCCGAAACAACGCTTCAGTAGCCATAAAACCAGTTGTAATAGGAGAAACATAGAAGAACTTCACACTGGTCTCAGCTCTCACTTTTTGGTTGGTTGTCCTGGTTACAGTGCTCCTAATCAGAATCATCTGAAAATCACCTTGATTGACTCTATTAAAGTTTCACCAGAAGGACTTCAACAAGCTGGACATGAAAACAAACGAACTTGCACCTGTTCTGAATGCTGTCGCCTCAAAGATAAAGAAGACAGATGGATTGTGAATTTGGGATCTTTTTTAACACCCCATGGTCTGAATAAGCGCAATGAAATTAAAAAGAAGGCTAGAATTACTGTCATCTAATCAATAGTTTAGCTATCGTTGATCCCATCACTTGCTATTATACAGACTTTCTTATGCCAAAAGCTTTCTTTTCATTTCTCGTCATATTATATAATTATAGCCTAGTAGTATTATCTTTTCAGTATGGTTTGTTAACGTTTTAATCATTGTATGCATTTACAGCTCACACTCCTAGAGACCTTACATGTGGAGTTACTCTAATGATGTCGTCAAGATGTTTTGACGTCGTAGACCTCTAATGACCTCATAATTATTTCAATTTGCTCAATTAGAACGTTATTCATTATTGGGGGGGAAACACCTCCACCTTTATTCTGTTCATCTCGGAAGTCTTTCTCCTGGTAATTATACTTTAGCTTTCTTAATCACTATTATAGATATCAATATGTAATTTTAATTATTGTATTATGTATATTGCGCGACTAATAGCATACTGATAGTGATTGTTATAGCACTCTTCGTACCTGAAATTTGACACTTTTTGCTTTGCTTTTTTCTATTCTGTGGTTAACTTTTTTCCTATTTCATGTATTTTTAGGCCTGAAGAAGCATTATATGCGAAAATTTGCCTCATTAAAATAAAAGTGAAAGCAAAAAAGAGAGATTTTGACTTTTTTATATTTAACCATAATGACTGGATGATAAAGAGTAAAATATGTTAATCATGTAAATATTATCTACAGCCATTTCAAGTCAATCGTAAATAAAATCAATCAGGCATGGTCTTCAAGGTGACTAACATTTTTCACATTATTGTCAATTTGACTATATTGACCCCACACTCCTTTAATATGGAAGCCTGAACAGCCCAATATTAAGACTTCTTAATCCTTAATCCTTAGTTCTTAATGTTTAATTCCTATTCCTTCATTTGTAGGTCATTTTCAACATTTGTTTCACAAAATCAATATTTGTTCACAAAAATCATCATTTGTTCATCATCGATAATTTGTCAAGTTATAAATTTGTTTTAAATATTTTCTACTTCTATCAAATATTAAATAATTTTTGTTTAAGTCCTTCTACAATATTTATAAACTTAAACACAAGTTCCACTTTACATTTCTCCAATAACAAATCATCAGAAACAAATCTTGCCCAACAAATCTTGCGAAACATTTCATCAAATACATTTCTTGAATATAAAAAGCGCCACCTGTCTTCAAAATAGTGTGCATTGAAATTATGACGACAAGCGGCGCTGATGGTTGTAAGGCGGACCCAAGCTAGCAAACAGTTATCAGCCAGGAACTAAAAGATTGCGGGCACTGGAAAAGCTGACGAAATTGTGCAAAAACTCATTCCCAAGGATGGAGGTGCCGAATTCAAGGCTGCTCTTGCCTATATAATGCAATTTTGATTTTACTGGACCCAGTACATATCAGTAACGTCTTGTTTTATCTTGAAATAAAAATGTTTTTTTTTATTCCTTCAGTCATTAATGTTAAAATTATTAAGGGGGGGGGGGGGGTGGAGCAGTTCCTACGGGCCTGGTAGGAGGACGTGAAATTTTAAGATTAAAATACACTCATATATGATGATACACTCTTAAGACCAACAATGAAGTCAATACTTGGAAATATATATACTTTCTTATACTTGGGATTTTCTTTTGGGAAAAAATTTATGTTGTTCACTAATCAAAAATCTAGATGCCCGGTCTATATCCTTCAAAGTGTCAAAACCATCAGCATCACTATCCATGTTGTATACATTACTGTAATTAATCCCTCATCTGTTTATTTTAGCTATTTGTCCTTTATTAATTGAATTATCTTTTACATCATTTAATTGGAGCATGTTGATATAGGTTTATTTCACATCAATGTATCATACTTTTATTCAGTATTTATGGATCTTAAAATAGGTTTTTGGAACATTAATGGATTACCAACAAAAATGTCCAAACATAAGTTAGATCTACATAATAGTATAAAACATTTAGATATTGTTTGCTTTGTTGAAGCCTGGGTATCAAGGGAGGAGTCGACATCAAATTTATATGTTGATGCTCTCCCTGGATATACAGGTCAATTATTTTATAGAAAAGTCAACGGTTCTGATTTAAATGTAAGAGGAGGCTCCGCAGTATTTTACAAAAATACATTAAAGAATGGCATTGAAATCATTAAAGATTGTGATGGGGATATTGTTTGGCTAAAACTTAAAAAATCTCATTTCAAATTTCAATATGATTTATATCTAGCTATAGTTTATATTCCACCTGTAAATTCCACTATTTGGCGATCTAAAATTAACAACCCATATGACATTTTAGAAAAAAGTATATCGAAATATAGTAAATTAGGTAATGTACTGATTGGAGGTGATTTTAATGCCAGAACAAATACTCTTAATGACATTTTAACTCCTGAATCCCCTTCAACTCCATTTGACAAGCCCTTTCCCCAATTACTGCACTCAATACCAGATAATCCATTATTATCTTTTAGAAACAATAAAGATACAAAAAAGTGCAGTGGCTGGGGGAAGGATCTTGTTCAGTTGTGTCTGAATTCGAATGTTTGTATTTTGAACGGTAGATGTATAGGTGATATGTTAGGGGAGAAAACATGTTTTAATAGGAAGGGGTCTAGCACAGTGGATTATGTTATAACCAATCTCTCGCATTTTCAACAAATACGTCATTTAAAAGTATCACCCTTAAGCCATCTATCCGATCATTGCCTAATGACATGTTCTGTATTAACAGATCCCGAAATATCAAGCTACCCGAGTAAATCTCACAATAATAATAAAATATCAGCCAATGATGTAGAGCCACAAGTCGATCAGAAAAGTAACAAATCTGCATGGACCAAATTCATTTGGAAACCCGAATCAAGCAATATTTTTCAAACCCAGCTTAGAAAAAACAATTTTTTACTAAATAACTTTCTCATGTCCACCTTCAGTAATGAACCCCTAGAAGTAGAAGCAGCAGCCACAAATATCACCGAAATTCTTATAAATACCTCTAAAGTCTGTCTTAAACCAATTAAAATAAGTAATAAGTGTAAAAAGAAAAATAAATGGTTTGACAAAGACTGCTCTCGTTTAAAGAGAGATCTATTAGACTCTCTCCGAAAGTTCAATCAAAATCAAAATAATTATCACCTAAGAAATATCTATCACAGAAGAAAAAAGGAATATAAGAAATTAATTCGATATAAAAGCAGACAAAGTAAAAATGACATCTTACATAAGCTAGATGAACTGAGCTCTAACAACCCAAAAGAGTACTGGAGACTTGTCAATTCTCTCACGCAAAATGACGATAAGACAATGGAAAACTCGATTCCGTTAGACGAATGGAAGGATCATTTTACATCCCTTCTCTCCGATAATAGCTCAAGTTCCACATCAATAGAAAAAGAAAATTTTATTCAATCAAAAATTCAGAAAATTTACAATTTTGCTGAAATAAACAGTGAAATAAATAGCGAAATAACCTCTACAGAAGTAAGAAAAGCATTAAAAAAATTAAAAAGAAACAAATCAACAGGCCCAGATATGATTTCAAATGAAATGTTAATAGCTTCTTTAGATATAATGATTGATCATTTTTTAAAATTATTTAATCTCATTCTGTCGTCAGGTATTTTTCCTCAAATCTGGTCACCATCCTTCCTAGTTCCAATTCATAAAAAAGGTTCAACAACAGATCCTAACAATTTTCGTGGTATAGCACTTGGTAGCTGTCTATCTAAAGTATTTTTATCCATAATTAATGATAGACTCACGCAACATTTAGAATCTAATAATCTTCTAGATGATGCTCAGTTCGGATTTAGAAAAAATCGTAGAACAGTAGACAATATTTTTATTTTAAAAACTATAATGAACAAGTTCAAATGTAGAAAGGATGCTTTATATATATTTTTTGTAGATTTCTCCAAAGCATTTGATACCATATGGAGAACGGGTATGTTCTATAAATTACTAAAAAATAACATAAATGGTAATATTCTAAGATTAATAACCTCAATTTATACTTCAACGACATATAAAGTCAAAACTACTTCGGGCATCACCGACAGCATTCAATCGACATATGGAGTCAAACAGGGTTGTGTTTTAAGTCCAACTCTTTTTAACATTTATATGAATGATCTTCAAACATATTTTAAACATTTAAGTTCAACTGCCCCATACCTTGATGGTAAGCCTTTGACACATCTACTTTTTGCCGACGATTTAGTCATATTTTCACGCTCGTCAAAAGGCCTTCAAAATTCAATGGACAGTTTACATAGGTTTTGTAGGCATTGGAAATTAAATCTTAATATTTCAAAATCAAAAATTATGATAATGAATCCCCATATAAAAAGAACTTCTTTTAACTTTCTTTTCCATAATGAAAAAATACAAATTGTTTCCTCATACACATACTTAGGTATATGTTTAACAGACAACTCTTCATTTAAATGTGCAATGTCTGAACTAAGGAAAAAGGCAACTCGTGCATGGTATAGTGCTAAACATAAATTGTGTACAGCTGACAATATTCCAACCAGTGTCCTTATCAAAATATATCACTGTATCGTCAAACAAATCGCACTGTATTCATCCGATGTTTGGGGTTTGCAAATCTTGAATAGTAAAAAGAGATTCTTTGATCGCTGGGATCTTTTAGATCACAACAAGCTTACCATTAGAACAGCCAAATCCATTCTTGGTTTGTCAAAAAAAGCCTCAAACATGGGATGTATATCAGAATTATCAATGTTTCCAATACAATGTGATGTATATCAAAGAATGCTATTATACTATCAAAGATTACTCAACGTTCAAAATTTACAATCTAATTCTATTCTATTAGCAGCTGTTAACGATGATATCAACAGGGCTGACACAGACCCTAAATTCTCATGGACACATGCTGTCAACAATCTGATTAATCACTTAGACCTTGACCATAACAACCTTTCTCCCCAAATTATTAAAACTTCAATTAATAGTAAATTTGATTCCATATATCAGCAGCAAGTAAATTCTAATAGTAAATTAAAATCATATGCACTGGTCAAACCTTCGATTTTAACTCCTGCCAATTATGTACACATTGTAAAAAGTCCTAAACATAAATTAGCCTTGACGTCTTTAAGATTGAGTGCCCATCAGTTGGAAATAGAGAGAGGACGTTATACTAATATCCCTGTGCTAGATAGAATATGTAGATTTTGTAGTCTCGGTCAAATTGAAGATGAGAAACATTTTCTGGTTTCCTGTCCTCGATATCAATCTCTGCGTCAAACACATTTAATTCCTGTCTTTATAATACACGAAAACCTTCACTACTCATTTCAAACCTTATTTGATCCACCAGCCGAGATTGCAAAGTCTATATGTACCTTCGTTGTTGAGGCTATGGAACTCAGAAAAACGCTTGTGTCAGCATATTGAAGATATATTAATTCTTAATTTTTTTGTTTAATATTAACACTCTATGTATATATTTTGAATTTGTTAGTTTCATATTAGATGTTTACACCAATTATAGGTCCTAGTCTTTAACACAATCATTGTCTCATATAAAATTTAGTATATTTAGTTTTCTTTTTCTCCTTGTATTATATATTATTATATCATCTTCTTATTATATAATATTACATGTATATAATATATACAGTACGTCAGTTTTAGGTTTTCGTTTCAATCTTTGTCATTAGTATTGTTTTACATTTTTCACGTTGTTGTTTTTTTGTTTCTTTTTGTATTGATTTGTTATGTATGTATATTGTATGCTGTCCTTTATGGTACGTAATGATACAATAAATTATCTATCTAAATTATCTATCTATCTATCATAGTGTCCGAAAATTTAATTTTTCAAGAAAATATGCGATAAAAACATCATTTTCGGAAGTCTGGAGGGACGGGCTTCAATTCTTTTTCGAGAATTCCCTGAAACGCGATTGCCTGACATATCCTAGTCAATATTTGATTCGAGATTATTTGCATAAAGTCTGAGGGATCTTGCCTAGAAATTTAAGATTATACAGGTTATCATGTTCAGGATTATTTATCTTAAACAAAGAGTGCCCTTGACTACTTAAATTTAATTATAGATTTTAATTAGGGAGAGGAGGCAAAAAAAACCCCAAAACCCATTTCCCCACTCCACCCTTTTTGGTTTTAGGCCTGACAAGAAAAGAAACGGTTTTTTTTTTAACCCCATAAGCAATGCCACTTTTAGACCAAGCTTAATATCAATATAAGCTTAAAATTTTCCGATTCTACTATGTGCAGAATTTGTACTTTCAAACATTCTTTATTTGTTAACATTATTTGCATTATGTCGGTAAAAAAAAACCGGAATTCCACTTTGTTTTCTAATTTACGTTAGCATTATGTGACGATATATATTAAGTTCCACTATAATAACTGTTCCAAAGAACATTTGTTATATAATAATTGTTCCATTTGGAACTTTTATTATATAATACTAGCCCTAACCCTAATCCTAACCCAAATATTATATGATAAGAGTTCCCGAGATCATATATTATAATAATTTTTGTTCCAAAAGGAATATTTATTATGAGGAACAAATATTCATTCACACCATTCCCTCTGGAGGAAATCCCTGTAAATTTCCATGAAGTGTCCGCCGTTTGTGGCTGATATATAATGTCTGCTAGCTTGATTCCGGCTGACAACCATCAGCGCCGCTTGTCGTCATAATTTCAATGCACACTAAATTGAAGACAGGTGGCGCTTTTTATATTCAAGAAATGTATTTGATGAAATGTTTCGCAAGATTTGTTGGGCAAGATTTGTTTCTGATGATTTGTTATTGGAGAAATGTAAAGTGGAACTTGTGTTTAAGTTTATAAATATTGTAGAAGGACTTAAACAAAAATTATTTAATATTTGATAGAAGTAGAAAATATTTAAAACAAATTATAACTTGACAAGTTAGCTATGATGAACAAATGATGATTTTTGTGAACAAATATTGATTTTGTGAAACAAATGTTGAAAATGACCTACAAATGAAGGAATAGGAATTAAGCATTAAGAACTAAGGATTAAGGATTAAGAAGTCTTAATATTGGGCTGTTCTGGCTTCCATACTTTAAAAGATCTTATCAATTTGTCAATAGATTTTCATTTCTATAAGCTATACCAACTTAATTTTACACTAATAAAAGATCAAACCAATTAAGAAATTTTAATAAAAATGTACTATTGTGAACTGAATATTTCAATTTAAAAATTTGGATCAATTTGTATGCCTTATATAAATAGATTATATATTATAGATATTAAAGATGGGTTTCTCTATTTTTATTTATGAGAATGAATACAAAAAGAAGTCCTAATGACTTTGAAAAATACCAGTTTGTCTCAAGTGTGTTTTTTTTTTGTTTATACAAACTGTACATATATTGATATTTATGATACCGTATATTTCCGTGTATAATGCGCACTTTTTTACCCTGGTAGGTTAAAACCCTTAATTATATACAATTAGAATATGGTAGTTATATGATTCAAAAGACATGCATAAATTAGGAACACAAATTATAAATTAGTTAGAAAATAGGGAAACCCATCTTTAAATAAAACAATTGAACTTACTTGATAAAATATAAATCTCCGTCTGGGGTTAATCCATGTTCCCATCCCATTGGTAATCCTACAATACACAAATAATAAACTTATTGATATGCTAATGTAGATGTCAGGCAGTGTACAATGAGGGTAATCTTACGAAGATAACTACATTATTAGAAATGATATCTAAAGTTATACTTGATGACTCAAAAAAGGATGGTATGGAGCTAACCTCATAACATACAAGAAATTTGTCAGTTTATGGAGAAAAAAATTCAAGGAAGCAGGATCAACCACATTTGTTGCGCATAATTTCAAGATATTGTCTTGTTGGTCTCCTGTCTCTCAAATTGATGTTTTGCCATCATTGCATCAACAATTTTCTGATCTATTCAGTAGAATTTGAAAAGAAAAGATAGTGGACCACGGCCATATACGCCTAACGAAAAAGTCGAAAAAGGAAAAAATTTAATCAGGAGAAAACTAAACTTTCTCAAACCTTTCGATTTAGGACCAATAACATCCATTTTAAGTTTCATCAAAATCGGTTGAAAACTAAGAGAGTAATAGCATATTTAAGATTTGGGGCAAGGGCAATAACTCTGCTTGTAACGATCGAAAATGGCTCAAATTCGAACTTGATCTTTGTTTTCTGAATATATATACACATATCAAATTTCATTTGATTCCGTCAAAAACTCTAGTTTTTAGAGCGTTTACAAGCAAATGTTGATGGACGGACCGACAGGATTTGGGGCAAGGGCAATAACTCCGCTTCTAACAATTGAAAATAGCTCAAATTCCAACTTGATCTTCGTTTTATGAATATGTATACACATATCAAATTTCATTTGATTCCGTCAAAAACTCTAGTTTTTACAGCGTTTACAAGCAAATGTTGATGGACGGACCGACGGATTTGGGGCAAGGGCAATAACTCTGCTTCTAACGATCGAAAATAGCTCAAATTCGTACTTGATCTTCGTTTTATGAATATGTATACGCATATCAAATTTCATTTGATTCCGTCAAAAACTCTAGTTTTTAGAGCGTTTACGAGCAAATGTTGACGGACGGACGGACAGGGGTGACTACAATATACGTCCTCATAGAGAGATGAGGGCGTATAAAAAGGCAATCTGTGCTTCAATTCTTATCAATGACATTCCTTTCCCTTCCTGGTATTTATAATTCAGATTGAATGGCTATCATAGATGACCATTACTAGCTACCGGTAATCTATAACTCTATCAATACTACATCAATGATTATTTTATCTTTCTACAGAAAAGGAAATTGTTTTTTCTAGTGTAATAATAAACTAGCCATTCCATTGATTTTTTTTATATAGCTTGAGAATTAAAGCTACAATCTGATTAAGTGAAAATAAGAAAAAGCTGGTTAATTCCCATATTGCCCCTTCCCAATTTGCCCCCAATGTTACAAGGCTCCTTCCTGGTTTGCCCCTTCCCAATCTGCCCCATCCGAATTTAACCCTTTTCCATTTTGTCCTTCTAAACATGTCGCCCCTTTTTTATTTCACCTATGTCAAAATATATTCCTATTTCACTTTGCCCCTTATTCCCAGTTTGAATCTTTTTAATGTTTTATACTTTGGAGTGTAATGTTGAAAATTTCTCTTTATTTATGCTCTAGCTTTTTCTTTATTGAATTTCAACTGAATAAGCCACTTCGGAGTTCCGCATTGCGCATGCGCTTACATTATCAAGTGATGAGGTCAAAAGGTCATTGCAGATAAAAATGACGTCAACGTAATGAACGGTAACGTGGAGCTAAAATAAAACTGACATTAGTCAGGTTATAAACAATGTCAACCATCGAAACACGATTTAATGGGTAGAAATAATGTTCACCTCTGATATGTACAAAAAATTAGAGCTGTTTCTTTCATTTTTAAAAAACTTTCTTTGCATTTGTAGCGTGAAAAAAGTTTGTTTATCTTCCAAACAATCCCAGAATGCATAGCGCGTAACCTGCTTTTTACCGGAAGTAATCGGAACTACGAAGTGGCTTATTGATTTCTTTAACTTGCACTAAATGCACAAGACACACAGTTTTGCAATGGTAACCCAGTAAATAACACCAATATGGGAAGACACCAAGTTGACAACTTAGAATGGCAGCAGCTAACAGTACTAGAGTAAATGAGTGCAAAATTGCATCAGTAGCAGTTGATACTACTAAAGTATACAATTACAAATGCAAAATTGATATCAATTAATTTAAGACTACAAAATTGACATGAGTAATAGAACTAAACTACAAAACTGATATAATATGAGTTTAAACAAAGTTTATCAAATTAATAATAAGAGTCAATATCAAAGTATATAATATACTAATCTAAAGACTAAATAACACTATACAAAATATAGAATAATATCTTCATTGTTTGTAGATCAATTTAATAACAAAACACCTCTATACATTCTCTTTATACTTTATATGGGAAAGTTCATAACTGAGAGATCATTACAATAAGCTTAGTGGTCAAAAGTCGCTAGAATGACTGCGCTAACTAGTAAACCAGGTATAATAACTGATCAATCAATTCAATATGAGATAATATGGATCTTTGAATTTCACTTCTCATGGAGAAAGCAGCACCATACTGTGTGCTATAAAAGAAAGTTTCAGTAGCCTTTTCTGTTCTGATCTCCAAAACGTCATTTCGGAGTTTGTCACTTTCCAATAAAAAGTCACATGATTTTGACGTCATGTGACAATATTTAGGGGGTTAAAATATAGACATTCAAAATATGGAAAGTCAACAACGTGATCATCGTACTGCAGTTTCGTTTTTAGTGATGGCGATCCCACCCTTTTTAATAGATTCTAAACAGTTTCTGTCAAACAAACAATTCTTTCGGTGGATGTATGTCTTTTCATTTCCTTACATCGGACGAACATCTTGTTATCCAAAACCGGACTTTTGGTGTTACCAGTTCTTTCTGATTTCGCCCTAATATAAATAAACTATTTGGCGTCATAACGTCAAAAAGTGCCCTGAAAATGATTGTTCATGTGACAACATCAACATTACACGCCTTTAACGATAGGTGATTCCGAAATGACGTATTGTTGCACCCAGAACTTGTTTTTGTCCTATTTGAAGGACTACAAGTATATGGATTTATGGGGGACGTGGGATGTGAACTCAGGGTCCTGGTCCTCAACATAATTTGTTTTGTAAGGAAGTTTTCTGGAAGAAGTAACTGATAATCAGAAGGGCAAATCCCGACTTCAATGCACCAAAATTTTCCATTTTTTCAGGACCTCCTGGGCACATTGCAGAAAAAGTCTTTGCCTTAGTTCAGTGACATATGGTGCACCAATGGTTAGGCTACTATGAAGCAAAACCTTTTTTTGTCGATTGCTTTACGTATTAAAATTAGATTTCCAAATATTCACAATTTTATTCATTTGTTTATTTATCTTTCCATCAAAAGTATGAAGGAAAGCGTTTGTTCTATTTAATGGACACACAACATAAGGCACGTGTGTTTAATCTCAAAACCACAGAGAAAATAACTGGAAAACACCCATCAACGTCATCAGTAAAAAATTTAAAGAGGAATTCAGGAAGGTTGACATTTGTAATTTCCTTCTCTAATTTAAGGTACTTCACTACTGAAGAGTTCGCATACAATACAGTATATGTAGATTGTTTACTTTTAGTTTGGGTACATGACTTACTGAAACGATTGGTTTAAATGGTTTTCTACTGCTAAATCTACCTTCATTGTTTCACATTAAAAACATTGGTATTTACTCCCCGGTCGAATTGAAGAGGCTCACTTGTCCACTTTACACCTTATCAAAACAAACTTAGTAGACTAACGCCATAAATCTACTGTAGACAAAAGAAACATTGCTGAACCCTAATTGTTTTTCTTTGCCATTAAACTTATCTTTGATAGATTAGAATGAGATCAAGTACATTCGTTTTTAAGTCTAAGATTAGAGAATGAACATAGAATGTCAAGATATGTCAAAAGTTAAAGATACCCAATACTTAAAGGAATACTACCCCTTAAAATAAACAAAAATTAAAATTCTTGAACTTGGCCAATGTGACTTTTTTTTTTTGAAATTTCACCTGACACAGAATTCATTTTTCAACAAATTTTTTATTTTTCATTTCAAACATCTCTGCATATTTCAATAATTTAAATTTATAATATCTTTTATTTAGAGTTTCCTTATAAACTTTAACCTTTCTTGAACTTCCATGTTGACTAGAATTAGTAACTGTTAAATTATACCAACAAAGAGTGAACGTGGAATTTGAAACCACATAGCTGTCTGCATGTAAACATTAACATGTAAAATGTTAAGTATGTATTTTTCTGTTAAAAACCTGCTGTATTTATTTAAACTTCTTTAACTATTTAACTTGATGACTTCAACCCTTTTTTCTGATCAGACTAACTTAATTTAGTTAGTTCCTAAAGGGATTGTAAAGAGGTTTTCTAAACGTTGTATATGTATCGGGGACACTGATAGCATCAATTTGCGATAAAATTAACGCGTTTTATGACGTCACTAAAAGTTTAAGTGGAAGCTACTATTGATATCTATGCAGATCAACATTAGTGACGTCATTGCAAGAACCACAGATGTCGGAATGGAAATTGGAATGGTGCAAATTGATGCTATCAGTGTCCCCGACATACAAAGTTTAGAAAACCTTTTTACAATCTCTTTAACTGGGAAATTAAAAGAATCAAACAGATATTTTTAAGTTACTTAAAGGGATTGTAAAGAGGTTTTCTAAAATTTGTATGTGTATCGGGGACACTGATAGCATCAATTTGCGTCATTCCAATTTCCATTCTGACGTCTGCGGTTCTTACAATTCCACTACAACTAACTCGTTTTATGACGTCACTAATAGTGATCTGCATGGATATCAATAGTAGCTTCCGGTAGATCATTATTAGTGACATCATAAAAGAGTTTGTTTTAGTGTAATTGCAAGAACCACAGACGTCGGAATGGAAATTGGAATGGCGCAAATTGATGCTATCAGTGTCCCCGATACACATTTAGTCAATGAAAAAGAGAGTAGGGTTTTAAGTCAGTTGGATAATAATATAAAGTAAAATTTAAGAGATTTAATACAATTCTGTAATACAATAACTGGAAGAGGACATCATCTATCAACAAAATAACATACAATTTACCTAATAATGCCATATTCTAATATTCAAATCAATATTATCAAAATTAAATCCTAATCGAATCATTTTCAGTCCGTTTTTAAAAAAAATTCTATCAAAAATTATATTCACCTTTCATAGTTCGTAATTCTGTACAACATTTGTGTTATTGTCCAGTAAGTATAGTTTAAACCTAATTAAAATGTAAATATAATATGTTATCAAGGTGGAATGTTATAACATATTATATAATATTAATTTGGTGTATACAGCTATATTGATATGTGTCATAATAATATTTCATTAATCTAAATACTTTAAATATTTCCTCATCATCATATCATAGAATTCATAATGTCAACTTTTAAATATTGCTTTTATAGTTAGATATGTGATGCATATCTAAATATTATTAAGTTGTCGGTAAATAAATATTTGCTTAATTTCAATTATCTGTATCACTTTTCAAAATTTGATGTCTGCTTCATTTACAATTCAATGCAAAACTTGCATAATTGAGACTTTCATGATAACCTCATCATTCATATTATGCTGCTATTACCAAAGATGATGACAATATTCTGGAAGCGACGCCCATCTAAACTTTCATAAAGTGTTTTTTCTTTTCTTCAATTGTAGGAAACCAGACCAGACATCAGATATTATATTGATTGCTTTCTAAATTTGCACCATTCCAATTTTAAATAAGACATCTGTGGTTCCAGCAATTTCTAGACCTGCATAGGTCTCCTGTAATACGCAAGCATATTTTGCACATGTGACGTCAACAAACACTTAGTTTAAGTGGAATTGCTAGAACCGCAGATGTCTGATAAAATATTGAAACAGTGCAAATCGATAAAAAATTAAGAAAACTGTGCAGGAGAATGACAGAAAACAAAACGAAACATTCCATTAAACTTTTACCAGTGATTATTGTTCCATATTCTGTCTCTATACATTGTGCTTACAATTACTAAAATGTCATCGTCAAAGACTAAATTAAATTTTATTGAAATACCAAAAGTTTTCAATTATTCATTTGCAACCATATAAAAATTATAAAAGTAGTTTTTCTTGATAAATATCTTCCTTATCATTTTACTTCAGTTTTGAATGAAAATGAAATTATGCATAATAAAACCTTGAATAGAATACATAAATGTCCTTTTATGTCAAAAGATAGGTGATGCATTCATAAATTTAGCCTCATATTAGGTTTTAAATATAATCTACAGTTGTGTGTCTTTTATATGACCCCAAAATGACAAAATAAATCAAATTTCACTACAGATAACATTAAATTATTTTCCTTTCAAATATGATGAAATTAAAAACGAAATATGTGTTTTAAATATGCACAAATTGTATAGAATTGTAAGTTTAGCTTAAGATCTTAGATTACAGATTCACTTCTCCTTTTCCAATAGACTCACAAAGAATTTTTCATGGATTTTTTTTTAATATACAGTGTACTCTGTCATTTCCGACATCTGAGTACTACAACATTCTGCGTAATCCGACATCTATGTCTGGTCCCGATTGAATTCCTTCTTATGTCAGTTTAAAAAACTCTTAGTATTCCGACAATCTGTGTATTCCGAATTACCTTGACCTTTGAGTATTCCGTCACTCTCCGTAATCCGACATATTTATATGGTCCCAATACACCTTGGTTAGTTACTAATCAGAAATCACCCACTCTGAAATTTAATTCAAAAGTTGAGTACCGGTATCTCTTTTATTGAGTCCACATAGCCGATATCTTAAATTTGGTATATAGTTCTTAGAATCAGTGAGTCTCCAACTCCATAGATAGAAAGACGCTCCCAAGGTCAATCTTTAAGCTAATAGAGTTCTAGTCTGAAGACAAAATTGAACTAGAGCTTCATCAGAATTGCATTGATGTGCACCAAATTCTCTCTGTGTGCACAGGTCTTCAGCAAGGCAAAAGCATGCTCCAAGCACTTTAAGCTTGGTTTAACAACATCCCTTTTGAAGGTTCTACAAGGATAGCAATTAATAACCCTTCCTATTCAACAATAAGAACAAGCTAATGCAGCAGTTCCCTTGGTCGTTATTTTATATGCAGTCGTGTTTAGATTTTTCACAAGGAATTTGATAAAAAGATTTTCATAACATGCCGTACAATATAAAATAATATACCCTTTATCTACTAACCTTAATCTATATACAAATCTTTTATGTCAAAACCTTAATGGCTCAATGACATATGTCATTACAAAAAATTTCAAGGATGAAAAAATAATATTTTCATAACTCCATAAAAAAAATTAACATTTGTGTAGGAAATCTCTTTACAATCTACAATCCTTTAAATTTTGTTATGTGTATAGGGGACACTGATAGCATCAATTTGCACCATTCCGATTTCCATTCTAAATTCTAACGCATTTTATGATGTCACTACCAGTGATCAGCATACATATCTGTAGTTGCTTCTGGTAGATCACTGGTAGTAACGTCATAAAATGCATTAGTTTTAGTGGAATTGCAAGAACCACAGACATCGGAATTGAATTTGGAATGGCGCAAATTGATGTTGTCCCCGATATACATACAAAGTTACAATCCCTTTAAGGGAAAGGAAATATATTTCATTTTAGGATTAATTTGAAAAACAATGGTTTTCTTAATAACTGCAGAAGATAACCTCTTGTCCATAGCACCTTCCCTAATCTATCTATAATCTGATTTGTTGGTTCTGATGAAATGAAAAATCGTCTTCACTACTAATTTGGAAAACTTCATTTTCTCATGTATATCATGTAAGATCTTTAAATTTTATGCTCAAAAAGAGTCTTACTGTATTTTAAGATGAACCGTTTTACATATCTCATATAAAAACCAATTTAAAATTTATGAGTTAGACAAAATATAGCCCTTGATAATGCTGTTCCTTTTTTGCATGACTATTTTGATAACTAATGAGATTCCTGATTTTCAAGAGATTGCCAATAAGTTTGATTGTAATCAGTAATTGATCTTATTGAACAAAGCAGCACTCAAAACTATGGTAGTAGCCTAAACTTCTGTATCAAGGGTTAAACTGACTCAAACACCTTGGTAAATCAAGAAAGCCCAATAGTCAAAGTTGAACTCTGAACAACTTTATAGACATCTTTAATCCAGTGTCTAAGCTTAGCAATATTATTGACAGAAAATTGTCTATAATAATTCAAGGGCTGTAGATTAGTTATGACACCTCACATTGATTAGTAAGATCAGGTAAATTAGTTTAAGTCCCAAATTCAAACAAAGTTGATCAAATGCAAATCTGTTTTTGAAGTTTTGAAGTGCATAGGTAAGGTGTCCTCAGATAACCCAAATTAATTTAACAGTGAGGCATTTGAACTGTCAAAGGTTTCAACTTCCAAATCCAACAAATCAAGAAAAAATACTAGAGTAACGGTTCAACAACTGGAGGACGGGCTAATTAGGGTAATTAATGAAAGACTTACCTTTAACACGTTCATAGCCTGTTTGGACAGCTTGACCTGTCAAAGGGTGAAGCCATGTTGTTTCACGTTGTATTTCACTGCAAAAAGAATGACAAATATGTCAATGACTGTACTGTTTTATTTCATTTAAAACAAAATGAATATCAATGGAGACACCAAATATATTTGACAAATTTTCAACTTACTTAATGAAAAATACTCTTCCATCCCTAGTTACAGCATAATTCCAATCAGGAGGTAGCCTATTTCCTGGCCCTATGGCCGCCATGTTTGTATACGAAATTCTCACCTGGCTATTCCAATCGCCCCCCTTGTATCAGGTAAGAAGATAATAAACAACTATTGATGACGTAGACAGGTAAAATATTTCGTGGGCGTGGATAACTGTTGTTGTCGTCTGCAACTGAATGTCGGCAGAAATCTGTTTTTCAGTGATGACATTGATGGTCCCTCCCTGTAGGCCTATATTTTCTCTAAATCATAGCAATGTAGACTAAATTGTTGATTTGTTTTCATAAGTGGTATGATCTATACCACGAAGCTATTGTTCATGGTTCTTAAGATGATGCCTGTTTGGATTTTAGGGATTTTAGGGTCAGAGCTCGTCTTTTAGGATCGTTTCATAGCGACAAAACATGGTTAGGTTTGATTATGATTATAGATCGACAGCTAATAGCTTAATTATGTCAACTTTAAATATTAAATCGTACGTTTATTGAATTTGACCTTCAGTTTAAATTGCGTTGACCTTGTAACTTTCTGCCCATTTAGCTCCATCATTTAAAGTCTATAACAAACTATATTCTTGGAATCCTTATGAATAAACGGTTAATTTGATAGACATACCGACACGATAAGAATATATTTATATTATGACCCTTGTTGAGAACGCATGTTTGGAGTTAAACGCTTGCCCTCTTAACAGGGTTCAATCCTGGCATGGATCTATATCTTTGGATTTTTCAACCGGGTTACCCTTAGGCGTATCAGTGATGCTGATCGGAGGAGCAGACAATGCTGACATGGAAAAAGCTTCTAGTCTTTCTTGTTGGATAATAAATCGAGGCACCATTTGAGGCCTATGTACACAGGGGAGGATCCCGAGCCCCCCCCCCCCCCTAATTTTGGTTGACTGTCAAAACCCTCTAAAAATTTGCAGCTCGCTGTGCCGTTGAATTTGAAGCATGTTATATTTCGGAACCCCCCACCCCCCTTTCACTTAATGCTGGATCCGCCCCTGGTCGGTTAGAGATCCCTCGACAGTTAGAAAACTAATATAAGTGCAAATTATCTCTACTCTAATACTACATGGCATTGACCCATATATATATATATATACCGAAAAGTAACACGATTTCATTTTATATTTTCATTCGAGTTATTTCCCATTAAAGCCATTCAAGGAAGTTAAAATACGGGAAAACGGAACCTACACAATTACCTGATTGGTTGTTATGAGAATACGTTCTGGCCCACTTGATTATTCGGCTTCTGATAATTATCACGAGATCTGCAAGGTTTCTCTTGGTAATTCCAATACTCTCTGACGTTACTTTCAGGAACTTGGAATTTCTAGAGGAAGTAATTGTAATAAGAACCCACGCATGGCTCATTTTACAATAACATTACACCATCAATAGAAACGTATTCCTGCAGTGTGTATATATTGTGGGGGGGGGGGGGGGGGAGGGGGGCGAGGAAAACCCCTCCCCCAAGAAACCAAATAGCTAAAACCCCAGAGCTTCCGGGAGCTTCGCCTCCTGGACCCCTACAAAGCTATAAAGACAGGCCTCTGGACCCCACTCGGTATTCGCGCCACTCGCAATGTCAATATTATATTCTGTCGGTTCATCTTTACCATTGCACCCCCAGTTTCCAAAACCTGGCTACGCCACTGGTGCAACGTGCTTATTTTACAAACTACGCTTGTTCACCCCTACCCCCAATATCGAAAAGACACCTTGCGCTTTTTTAGTAGTATTTTAGAAACATTTTTTTTGAAAATTTCGGAACTTGTCGGGCTTTTAAGAAATCCGATCACTTACAGCTTTAATTGTTTCACTTAAATTGGTATCTAACCAAGCCGACTAAAGAAATATTTGAAGAATCTTTCTACTGTGATATAAAGATACGTTATCTTTTTCCTTTTCACAATAACTACCTTGAATACACAACAAATCACAAATAGCTATAGAAAATTATTAGGGGTTTTCTGATACTGTATTATTTCATCAATTTCATTGGACGTTTAGTAGTGAGAAAAAAGGTCTTTTTTAAATGGTTACATAATTTAGTTAAAGATATTGGTTTGGCTCAAAATATATTTTCTTGCTTGTTTATCTATCGTGTCCTTAATTCTACAAGGTGGTATTACATTTTTGTTGTTATTTTAGGCACTAAGACATAAGATAAATGAAACGTAAGGGATACACGCTTTTGAACTTCATAATTGCTTTTTTCGGTATATCCTATTATGTCATTGCGGATATAGAATTGAAATAAAAGCTACAACTTCGAATCGTGCATTGAGACCATCCCTTAAATGCAGGCGGATCCGGAAAAGATAAACAAATTAATACAGGATAGAAATTCGAACGTTTAACTGTTTTTTTATTGATCATTTGACAACTATCCTGCCTTTATATCGGATTTTATCGATGTTTGAGAGAGGTAAGTTAAAAAATTAATAACTTTATTAATGTTATTATTTATTACAATGACATTAAGGACATTACAAAAATGAAACGGTTTCATTATTTATTCGGTAATTCGAATTTTAACATTTTTTTTTCCGAGAGATTTCAAGAAATCAGAGTGACTCTTGAGTAATTAAGATAGACACATGTGAAAACATTATTTTGTGTTTTTTACAGGGGTAATTTTCAGAAAATGTTTGGGGCTATTTTTCTCGGAGAAATATGTTAGTATATTAAATGTATATTATGTTATACATCTATGTATCTATGTATAATATAGAATTGGAGAAACAACTTCTGTCCACTTTTCCTCGACTTTTGGTAGGGATTTGATATTTGATTTCAGTCCACTTCATTACAGCATAAAATATTGCCCTAAATTATTTTAAAACAATTCCAAAAATGTTGCCCTGTTTTCACTTGAAAATCTCAAATTTTGCGTTTTATAATGCCCCTAAAATTATTTATTGAAATATGAACTTCCCTTTTGATGTTGCTTGTTTCTTTTGACTTAATTATTTTCGTAATAAACTATAATTATAATAATGGAATTATAACAATTGAATAATTACTGATATGTTGCCTCTCTTGAACCTTCTACAATATGTATGCCTATATATTTCAAAGAAAGTAGACCTAATAGAATAACTTAGCTGTTCTAATCGGTAGTATAAATGCAATCAAAAAGAAAATAAGTATCTCTCAAAGCGAAATGAATCGGTGACAAAATAACCAGAAGTATGAGTTTATCATACAGGATACAGGATCTGGTCTCCCCCCCCCCCCCACTTTGAAATTTCATATAATGTTATATACGGACGCCCCCCTGACAATTTTTTGGTCCCAACCTTTTGGTCGAAGACTTACTGAACATATCCCTTAAGTTTTGGGCCTCTTTACGTAAATGTGACGTAAAAGTATGTTTCTAAGCTGTTTGTGGAAATCTATTTACATGTACATACTTCAGGACGAGACAAGGACCTGAGATGGACTCTTCTTCACCCGGTTCATTGGTCAAAAAATGAGGTTCAGGGATGGCTAAAATATGTTCTTGAAAAGAAAAGTGTACCTGGAGGAGCCCAACAGAAGGTTTTAGAAGCTTTCGAAGACATCAGTGGAAATGAATTGATGAACATGGATGCTAGCCAGTTTGAAGATTTGAGCAGCTCTTATGGACAATTACTTCATGAAACGTTTCGAGCTCTTCTTCCATCTCGTAAGTTTTTTTTTTTAGATTTCTACTTTTTGAATACTTGTACCAATATTTTCAAAAGTGTAATGTAAATTGGGTTATAGATTAAAAGAAATAAAATTTAGCTTTATATCCTTTTTTTTTTTGTTAAAAAAGTTAAACTCTGCAATAGGCATCACTGACCTATAACAGGATTGAACAAGAAACCTTCAGGTTAGCGAGCAAAATAATGTGAAACACATTATTTAAAAAATAATAAAGTCGGTATCCCCTACCCTCATTCAGCCGCACATAAACAGAATGATATTACTTCGTTCGGTTTGATTACAGTTTTATGGTATTTTTGTTAAGTGTTACGTCTGAAAAACTTCAGAAATTAAATTTATGAAGTTATCTAGCCGTGTACCATCGCAATTTGTTTATTTACTTATAATTCATTTGTTTACAGAAGGAGGTCATCCACCATCCAATAGCTGATGAATACTTAATGATAGTTAATAAAATTAATATTTGAAAATATAATATTTGCATCTCACATATTTGAATAAGTGGATAAATATAGCCAACAGCTTTTAATTCCAGTTTTTCCCTTCCCTGTTACGTCTATGAATACTTAAATACTAAAATTGAGCAATTACCGACAAGGTAATTTTTCCCCCAATTATTGTCCTTGTGTATTAGTTTTCTCATCTTTTGTTATTTGTTAATTCATCATTTCTATAAATTGAATTATTAAACAATAAAAAACCAGAAATATTATCAGCAAAAAAGGGACTGTCTTTGAAACGTTAAGAATATTATAATTTCACTTTTACTTGGTCCGTGATGTTCTTTTTTTATATACATAATTATGTTATGGTGGGAATAAGGGTTGGTTGAGTTGGGTGTCATTGTACTGTAGGTTGCGAAACAGTAGAAGCGAATCGTGTTTGCATTGTGTCTGGATCCGCAATCTGTGTATCCTTATCCGCGTTGTTGTCACTTCAGTACAAAGAGAAGAAGCGAATTGTATCCGGACCTCGTGGATTTCCTGTTCGGTTATACCACAATACAATGTACATCGCAAAGGATATCGTAGCTGTCTGTTTTTTTTCATTGGCTTTGTAAATATTGGCTTTGTAAATAACGTTGTTCATTTAGATTATACTGCATATCGTTTAGTATTCTGTGTTCAATTCCTCTTTACATTCATGATCTGAAAATCTAATTGTATCATGATTTCTAGGACACTGAAATATTAAGCAAACCAAATGCTCTGTTCATTTCAATCGTATACAAAAGTAAGCATATAAAATATTGATTTATGCATTATGACACAACCCGGGCTAAAATGGACAGAAAAGGAATTTTTCACATATTATATATATTGTAAATGTGAAAAACTATGAAGAAAAAAGGCGTAGCGAGACTCTTGAGTTCTACATTTTATTTGAGTTATGACAGTATCAGACAAGAAAATAATTTTTCATTCAATTTGGTCTAATCAGAGAAGTTACGCTACCTTCCTGTAACAGATTCAGTCTTATCAAAACGTCATGGCAGTTAAATTGAAGGTAGTATTCTGAGTAATAAATGGTCCGTTGCCGTCAGTGGGCATGCAGCTGAATTTCTTCTCTGCTGCAAATATGTCAAGATCGAAAATAAAACCAGAGATTTGACCTACGTAGTCGGCATAAGTTATGCAATAAATGTTATCGATTTCAAACGACGTGAAATTATCGAATCTGAGAAATGACAGGATGTTTGACACTGAAAGACACCTTTCATCATTAGTACAATCCTCGATGCAGCTATCAAAATCGGTTGTGATGAATGCCTTTAGTGTTGGTGCCTTGAACAGCAAACATGCCAATCCCGTACCGTTCGGCCCTGGTTCATTGGTTGACACAAACACAGTACAGTCACCAGTACAAATGGAAGCATTACACTCTTCTTTCGACAATCCCAAATTCGCAATAAAAACGGAATCAACGAATATAACTGAACCACGAGGAGAGAAATTGAACTCTGCGGTACACCCTGAAAAATTATCATAATGAACATTGAAAATACACCATATGTTGCTGCAATCTGCAATATAACTGCCTTTTCTACTGGTGCTATTTCGTTCGTGAACACTGCTTTTGTTATTGTCGCTACTTCGAGTAAATTGCTTTTGCTGTCATTGCTACCTCGTGCACATTGCCTTTGTTACTGTTGCTACTTGTCACTGATTTTGTTATAGTTTTGCTTTTTAATATATATATTACTTTTGTTATTGTAACAATATTATTGCGCTATTTTTACTTTTGCTAGTTAAGCTATTTAGCTACTTATTTCTCTTATTCTAATAACGATACTTACCGAATGCACATAACTTGCCCTCAAAAAGATATGGACATTCACAATGAAATGAATTAATGCCATCAATACATGTTCCTCCATTCAGACACGGATTACTTGCACAATCATCAATATCTAATAAGAGTAAATTTATGAATAAATACACGAAAGAATGAATTTTGTCTAATATAGCCTTAAATCTTCAGTGTTACTTGAAAATTCCAGTGCTTTCTGACCTCTAAGATTTAAGATTGTCGTCATCAATTACTGGAACCACAGATGATTAAATGATTGTCCTCAATAATTGACGTAATATATTTTAGAAAACCTCTTTACAATGACTTTTACTTACTGATTTCACAGTTATGTCCAGTAAAACCGACAGGACATTTACATATGGTACCTGGTCTCCCTTTTTTGTTGACACATCTACTGTTCCCAACACAGGTATTCAATCCAGTAGCACACTCATCAATTTCTTAAAAAAATAAATAGACAATTACCATAAACACCACAATCAGAATATATTACAATATTCAAAAATAGTAATGGATGCAAAAGTGGATTAGGCTTTGACAAGCTTTTAGTGGTTTTTAGAACCGATAGCAACTGTGTTATGCAGTCGCTACACATTCAGCAAATAGTTTGATTGGAATGCCGTCAGTTGATACCAGATGTTGATAATCAAGCAATCTGTGGAAATTCAGTTGCTTCAAGATTCTGCCGACTCTTTGCAATCGTCTTCAATCGAGTTACAAGTTGATATCTGAAAGGCCATTATTTATCTCTATAATCACATGAATGCAAAGCGCATTGCTAGAGACAAATACATAACACCAAAAACATGCTACAGATCAGAATCTTATTCGAAAAATGAGCGCATTACTAGAGACAAATACATAACACCAAAAACATTCTACAGATCAGAATCTTATTCGAAAAATTTCTTACCACATTCGCAAGTACGACCAAAAAAACCACGTGAACAAATACATTCATATCCCCAAAATCTATTCTTACACTTCCCACCATTGTGACATGGGTTCTTTTTACAAAACCATCCTCTGCCTAAATTAAAAAGAAAAATGTCATGATATTTTTATATACGCACATTTTAATGTAAGAAGGATATACATGTACAATCAATGTCCCTGTACGCCCTTGGGGGTTGGGCTTTGTCATCTTTGTCATTTGTTCTTAAATTCTTCAGGAATATGCCTATACAGGCGTTTCATTTTCTGAATTTTTTAGAGGAGATCACCAGACTTCAGAAAATAGTGTTCCATATTTCCGATGGACGTCATCGTCAACAGTAAAGGTAGCGTCGAATTCTCAAAATTTCAAAAGCGACATACCCCAGACCCTCTTCAAATAATTGTGAACCTTAAATTCGATGGGAAATGTCTGGAAATCGCGTTTCTAATTCTCAAAATTTTCTTGGCGAGATTCCTAAGATCCTAAACAATTAATCTTCAACATTGTCAGGAAATTGCATTTCCATGCGTCTCATTCTCAACATTTGCTTGTGTTAGTCCCACAGTCCCGATACACATAAACCTTAAATTCGTCAGTAAATGTCGTTTCAGGGAGTTAAATTCTCCAAATTTTCTAGAGGAGGTTCCCAAACTTGTAGACTTCCATTAGGTTTCCTCAAGCATTGATATTGTTCCAACTGTTGTAAATCTGTTGTGGTCAGTGTAGTACCTTTGTATCTTCGAAGAACAACAACGCAAATTTTGCACGTCATTGAAAAGCATTAAGAGATTGTTCACTATATGTGCAACAATTCCCGTTTTCAGGAGTATTCGACCAGGAAAGTGCATAAGAAAACACTTAAATAGAAAAAAAAACACTTACTTGAGCTTGTTAACGTGGGATTGTTACCATTATAATATGTAGCATGGCATAACAGCACTGTAGCTAACAGAGAAATCCACAAACACGACTTCATTGCAACTGAATTAGACTTTAAAATGACTTTTCGAATATATATTTTAGAATTTATGAAGTTTGCAATAAATTAATGCGCTTTTTAAATTTTTACATATAGCAGATGTTACGCTGGCTTAAAGGGATTGAAAAAGGGTTTTCCTAAAAAGTATGAGTATCAAAAACACTACTAGAATCGATTTGCACAATTTCAGTGTTAAAGTATGATCACACCACCGAAAATTGCTTACACCAAAGAGGACGTTCGCGGATCAATCTAATCAAAATAGGATTACATTTCGTTTCGTTTTTTTTTCGTAAAAATTTTAATTAGATTATTCGAGGATGCGATGACATCAAAAATTTATAGTGAAATTGCGCGAACGATTGAACATTGGAATGGTGCTAAATGATGCTTTTAGTGTCCCCAATACATTGACAAAATCTATTAATCCTCTTTACGATCCCTTTAAAAACGATATTCTCGATAGATCAATATGAAAGGAGCAGAATGCGCCTTTTTCCATTTTTCATGGTATATTAATGAGATTTATATCGTAGTCACAATAAAAAATTGAAAATAAATCTAATGTCGAAATTATTTTGAAAATTCTATTTCTTTTTTTTTCGAAATCTTAAAATGATGTAATGAATAACAGCGGATCATTTTATACTGAAAATAGTGAAAACGAAATTTTAAAATTTTAAATAATTGAACACTGAGGAAAAATCACCATATTGATTTTTTTAAGAATTTTGGTTTTCAGATAAGAATTTTTTTTTTTCAGATAAAAATCTTTGTTTTTGGTCGAAAATGTAACTTTTTTAGATAAGAACCTTTTTTTATTTAGAAAAGCATGTATGTTTTTAATCAAGATTTTTTGTTTTGAGATACAAATCGTTGTTTTCAGATATACAAATCGTTGTTTTCAGATATACAAATCGTTGTTTTCAGATATACAAATCGTTGTTTTCAGATACCAATCGTTGTTTTCAAATATCTTTGTTTCTTGACAATCTTTGGCATGGCATGAACATGCTTAAATTTTGCGCATTGTTTATGTGGTAACATAGCAAAATCCAAAATCCCTTTAAATCCCTTTTAAAGAAAATGTTTTCAAATTTGTTTTGACAAAGTGTTGTTTAGTGTTTATAGTTTTAGTTGGCTTAACTAAATGAAATGGGACCAGTGGACTTAATTAAGTTGGGGATCATATCATATTTTTAACATGTGCTCTGCATGATGGAACCTTTCTGACTTCTTTCAACTAGTCCATATGGACTAAAGTTTGGTGCAGAAAGAGTTTTAAATTTTGAGCATGAATTTGGTTCAATCCAGAATATTATTTGTTTGTGTTCTACTCGCACCTGTTTCATTACCAGTCTGACGTTACATTGATATATACATGTAGTTGTTATTGAATATTGGTTTATAACCTGTAACATTTTTACATATTTCTATATTATATATGCGTAAATTCAGGGGACCAGGAAGTATTTGAAAACGTGCCTGACCTAGTTAACCAGAATCAAGACACGAGGATAATTAGGGAAGTCCTGACCCGGCTTTAGTATTAGCAGACATTTTAAAGGCGTGAATTCGCCGAAATACTTTTCTGAACTCATGACGTTGCAACGTAAATTCTATTGATCAAGTCTTGCGTAAGTAATAAAATGGACCCCAATTCAATCATATCAATTTTACCAACATCTCCGATTGTGATACAAGAAAAGTGCTCAATGATGTCAATGTATCACACACATTTGGTAAAAGTTTGACATTGGTCATCGCAAAATTCTGTCCAATCTAAATGCATTTAAAGGCAAATAAGTTAGTAATTGCAAGATTTGACGTGTTTGTCCACAAATTTTTTATATAGAAACATAAATTACAGAGGTAAATAAATATTCTTTAATGTATGATATGTTTTAAAGAATAATAGAATATAACAAAAGTAACCACGTTGTAATTCTGCATCAATCTTGACTGTCCATTGCCTAAAATAATAAGATTTTATATATTCTGATAATTCACTCTGCATGAACTCTTTACACTTGACGTTAACTTTACCTTAAAGGTATTGATTTGTTTTTCGCGATCCGTATTATTTATTCAGAATGAAAATTCAATTGTGAATCATTTTGATTTAAATATTTGTAACCATTCTCCCAAAATACTTCATCTAAGTATCATAACATCAGTTCAGATATTGCCCTTTTCTTATAATCGCATACGAACCCGAAACCCAATTTAATTATGAAAAAACGGTGGAAATAGATGGACTGTGTAAAATGTTAACAACAAATCCTCATACTCTGGAAAATGCCTTTGACAATAGGTCATATGCGGGCATGTGTTTTGGATATAAAACCCTCGTCATGGCAGATTGTTCAGTTTGTGACAAATTGCAATGAATATATGTCTATTGCTGACAGTACCTTGTTTAGAAGCTGAAGGTATCGGGCAAGTTTCAACTTCAATGACAGGTGAATCTGAAAAGTAAATGATTCGCAGTTTTTGAGGTAGTGTGGCAATCAATTTATTTTTTGGCAAATTTCAGCCAAAGAACTGTTAAATCTCGAATCTCAAGGTATGTAACACTATAATATTGCTTCTGAATTATATGGCTTAAACGTCTATGGTTATCAATGGAATTGTTTCTTCAAGCTACAGGAAATGTAATAAAATCATTCCAAACCGACGTCGAATTTCTAACGCATAGCCAGCAGCATAGATAACTTAGTTTATCGTCTACATTCGAAAGTCAGTCAAATTTTCCCACAAAGTTCCTCAACTTAGATCATAGACAAACGGAAACCGAGTTGAAAACTGAAAATATTTCCATTGATTTCGAAAATCAACAAGAACCAAAAGTAAGTTTGTAGACGTTACCCACCTGGAGTACAGTCTCTTCTGTGCTGTTCTTTACTTAATTTATACCAAGTGGTAAATTCATCTTTACTCCTTATATTACATTTACAGCCCTCTACATCTAGACAGTTTAACAATTCAGCATGTGATCTGAACAGACAGAACATATTATGGTACATGTATAGGCATTCAGGAATATATAGGAAATGAAATGAAGTTCTACTTTTCGGCACTTGCTGGGCTGACAGGGACTGTGTGCCATTGTCATGCAGTGTTTGAAGGAAAGCATCCATATTAGCCTACTCTAATTTTCGATTCCCATCTTTAATCTTTAATGTGCAGAGGCTGCGGTATACACGGGTACTCGGTTAATTGTCCTTCTAAAGAACTGAGCGCCTTTTTACATCACCAAATGAAATCCAAAAAACAAGGATAGTTGTTTCTCATAACACAAATAATTTAAAAACCAAAATTCACTTCACACTATTAAATTTGCAATAGACTGATGTGAATATAGTTTTAAAAATCATGAAGACAAGACTTACTTGCACATTTTTGCGGCATTTCGTTCATGTAATGCTGTGGCTAATGATTTATCAGCTTGTTGAAAACATTCTTTAGTACCAGGACAATGACCAACTATTGCTTGTGGTTGGGATGCTGAATACAAAAAGATATAGTTAACATCATATTTGTACTATTCTTAACCAAAGTATCATTAGGGGATCCTTATTAACAATTTAGAAGGGATTTGACTTCCTTCATTATTAAAATTAAATATTTCATAATCACCTGGGTCGTTCCTATAGTGCCAAATCAAATTATTTTATTTATCTGAAAACTAAAGCTGCTATTCTGTGAATCAAGACACCCGTAACAGCCATTTTGAGTCCATCGACGAAAGGTTTGGGAACTCTTATTGAATAAATTTGGTAAAAAAATAGTACAAGCAAAACCATTCTGTTAATGAACAATTACGTCCAATAATATGACCAATTTGGGAAATAATGTTATAGTATTGGAAGAAGTATAAAGTGTTTTGAAAAGAGTAAGATAGCTTAAATATTCTGTCCTTACCTTGTAATAAGCCCAAAGATAACAATCTACCATTAGTAGAACTTCCTTCATTAGGGCTGCCATCTAAATACAACACATATATTAAAGGGATTGTAAAGTGTTTTTTTTCTTTTGTATGTGTATCAGGGACATTGATAGCATCAATTTGCGCCATTCCAATTTCCATTCTGATGTTTGTGGTTCATGCAATTCCATTAACACTAACACGTTTTATGACGTCACTGACAGTGATCTACGGGTAGCTCAGTGGAATTACGGTGGAATTGCAAGAACCACAGACGTCGGAATGGAAATTGGAATGGCGCAAATTGATGCTATCAACGGTGTCATAGTTTCTCCGACAGAGTCCGACACACTCCGACACTCCGACAAGACATTTGAGACTTAATATTCCCGAATTGAAAAGCACGTTTTTATCACACTGGCTGCAATAAAAAGTTAGAATGTTTTATTACGTATGAAGAAACGAAACAACAAATAAATCATTTTTCAACATCTATCGTATGTCTTTTGATAGAAAATATTCAGCTATCCCACTGTGGCGAGTTTTAACGGGAGTAAAAGTAAGCGTGTCATGTTTTTTTTTTTTTATTTTACTTGTGAGTTGAGATTTTGTCGCCGACTGCATTTTCAAATTTACTATTTCATATTTCCGCAGAATTTTTTTTTATAAACACTGGTCCTCATGTCGATCAAGTGTTGTATAGGATAAATGATATATTACAGACTAAAATAATAAACGGTTAGGCCTAAAGGTGAGATAGCCTAGGCCTATAAGCCTATATGACCTAAATTTAAATTTCCAGCGAAAATATGCGAACGATAAAATTTGCCCCATGGTGACGATGCTTTTGTGAGAGGGGATGTCCACAGCCGGAACATTTCGGGACTTTAATGCCAAATTGTGCCTATTTTACGTCCATTACAGACACTCTACTCAGCAAAGCTTGTCCATTTGTGGGATAAAACAGGATATCATGCGCCTCCCCCCCAGGTTTTCTGACGGGGGGAGGGGGGGGGGGGGTGGGAAGTGTCCAAGGTCTCCCCTGGATACGCCACCATCGGTATCAGGACAATTCCCCCCAGACAGTTGCCCCCCTCAAATCCCCCCTGGATAGATGCCCCCAAGGCAAAAGCCCGTGGACAATCACCCCCTGGACCACTGCCCCCCAGAAAATCCCCCCTGGACGATTGCCCCCGAGACAATAACCCCTGGACAATTGCCCCCCCCCCCCCCAGCACAATACCCCCAGGAAAACTACCCCCTGGACAATTGCCCCCATGTCAATATCCCCCTGGACAACTACCCCCAGATTATGCCCCACGTAAAATTGACCCCAGGTTAATTGAACTGAATTCCCTCGTCCTTCCTATGTAAAATTACCCACCAGATCATCGAACAAAGTAAGGAATGTCCCCTTTTATGACTCAGAAGGGTGGCTATGCCCATGGGTGGCATAGGTAGGCTATAGTATGTTTCGGACTATTCTCAAAGCACGGAGAAAAGTCCACTTTTATTGCAATTTTACAATATACCTACTTAAGATTCGAGAAAATTTACATTTAGGTCATATAGGCCTAGGCTATCTCACCTTTAGTCCTAACAGTTTATTATTTCAGTCTGTGAAATATCATTTATCTCATACATTTGATCGATATAAGGACCAGTGAATAAAATACAATTCTTCGGAAATATGAATTCGACATTCGTATGGTAAATCTCAACTCACAAGTAAAATAAAAAATACATGGCGCCTTTACTTTTATTCCCGTTAAAACTCGCCACAGTGATATAGCTAAATATTTTCTGTCAAAAGACATACGAAAGATGTTGAAAAATGATTTATTTATTGTGTCGTTTCTTCATACGTAATAAAACATTCTAACTTTTTATTGCAGCCAGTGTGATAAAAACGTGCTTTTCAATTCGCGAATATCAAGTCTCAAATATCTTGTCGGAGTGTCGGAGTGTGTCGGACTCTGTCGGAGAAACTATGACACCGTGCTGTCAATGTCCCCGATACACATACAAAGCTTAGAAAACAACTTTACTATCCCTTTTCAAAGTTCAAAGTCGCTCACATAACTTAAGTAACATCTCGATATCTTTTAGTAAGAACATTCAAATCCAAAAGTATATTTTGAGTAGGATTTAGGAATACAGATAATCTTACCTGGACATGGAATTCCGTTAGGAATTGAAATCAAACCTGAAACTGTAAAGAGAAACATGGAACTGTACTAGAAAACACAAAAAAGCAACATATGAAAGGCCACTTGCATGATTAATTTTAAAAGTAGTAGCTTACAGTGGAAATACCTTTGTCGATCAAACAATTCAAAACTTGTTAAAGAATTCATCCACAACATAATAATATACTGTATAGTCATGTACAAAATCCTTTCCCACCACAACATCCTTCCCAGAAAAATTAAATGGAGTTAAACGTCCTGCTTTTATGCATCTATATGGGGATGGACAAACGCCATGCAGTGTGCAATAACGGAAAATTTGCCAGGACAGTGGCATAAGCCTGCTCTGATTTTCGATTTCCAACTGTCGAGGGATTTTTAATGTGCACAGCCAATAGCACAGGGGACCTCGGTTTATTGTCCTATTCGAACGACTAGACGCGTTTCCTCCGACCTGCATCACTGACAGGGGGGACCCGGGTTGAAAAAGCCGAAGGTATCATCCTGACCCATGCCGGGATTGAACCCTGGACCTTCAGGTTATTCCCAGAAAAGACAGCATAAAAAATATACTTAATAAATTCCTACCCTCAACACAGTTTTCTTTCAAGAAAGTCCCGGTTATCAATGTTAAAGCTCGTAATACTTCCACGGACTGTTGCAATCCACACTTACAAGCTATCGCTTCTGTACATGTTATAAATGCTTTGTAACCACTGAAAAATATGAAATTAAAAAAAGGTTCAAATAATGTTTTATGAATAAATTAAAATCAAGAATTGCTATTAAAGCTGCAGCAATAAGATGACCGAAACACTAAAATCACCACAAGTTAAATTATAATGAAGAAGGGCCACGAAAGCGAAATAAGGTTGAATTTGTAACTCTTTGAATTAGAAGGTGGTTTGTATACTTACGGACATCGTGATACAGATTCTGGTTTGTTTGGATCTTGACCAGCTTCCAGGTAACTTTCACAACTTCTAAATGGTTTGGCGATTTTACACTCATCTACCGGCAACACACCTGGTGTAAACAACATGTATGTCATTAACTGTCTGAATTTATATGATGCGCAGTAGTTCCGGTAAAGGCAATGGCAACAACGCAAGATTCCCCTTCTGCACAGACGCTAAAAACGGATTAGTAATATCACAACCTAGCTAAAGTAAAATTAAATCTCGATAGAAAGAAAATACTTACTCTCACAATCTATAATCTGAGTAATATTATACATCTTATCAGTGACTGCAAAAGAAAAAGATGAAAATTAAAAAAAAAAAAATCTTTTTTATTTTTGGCTTTACCAGATTACAGAGCGTTACCACATAGAGAAATTCACACGACCATATAAAATAGACCGACCCCTAAAATTTTATCCAGAGATATATGCCATAAAAGTATAAGATTATCCATCAAGGACACTTGGCACCGTTGTACATTACATTACTTAATGAACTTGTTTAAGAAGCTTTGGAATAATACCAAACGTGTGTTGTGAACCTCCTTAACTGCATCCCAGGCACAGAGAGTGGATAGAAAATACGAGGTACATGTACTCTCAAATTCTGATAATACATACTTTCAGAACATACGTCATTATATGTTTTGCGTTCTTCTTCAATCTTTTTGACGATACCTGGAGAATTGCTCATCTTACATTTACACACTGTTGGTTCGTAACACGCCAAAAAATCTTCATTTGCTCTGAAAGAAATATCTGTATAGTTTTGCGATCATGACGCCTTCCGAAGTGTTATTCCAAGCACAAAACATAGTATGAGATTATTATAAGAGATGATAGTTTAGAATCTCAATTTCAATAGAACTTGTACACTGTTTCAATAACAGAAACATACAACTCTAACTACATGTACTTAATATTCAGGAAATAAGTTAATTAGCAACCAACACAGATGTACATTATTGCCAACTGAAGCTAAATTAGTATCAAATTTGAAGATAATCCTTCTTTAGTGAATCCACGCTTTTAGTGGCTAGTATATCAATGTAGACGAGTTTAAAGACTGGAAACAAGACTCTCATTTACTTATGTCAGTAACAATATTCAAGATAATCTACAGAAGTCCTGGACAAATCAAAATCGGATAAGGTAATATCGGTTTCCTTATTCCGGGGAAAATCTCAAAGTTGTTAAAAATTGTATCCAGAACGGCTCAAAATACGCCTGAGACTATTACCTGCAAAATTCGGCTAGATCTTTACTATACAAAGCTATGCCACCTTTATCACTGAATGTTTTATAACACTGTTTAACACCAGAACACATTCTGCCTAAGTTTATAACTTCTGGAACTGGAAAATAATAAATTGGAATTACAAAATATAACTGGTAACACTTCATGGTGTTAACATACCAAAACTTTTAAAACAACATGTTTGTTCCCTACGTATCTACACATGACTGGGCGGTGGTGTGACAAGCATGGGGGCAACGGAAAGGTTTGAAAGGACTGAAAAGAGATGAACATTTTTTATTTAAAGGATGACGTAACGACAAATTTGTACTTACCTGTTTCTAATGACATAACCAACAATCCCCGTTCTTGAGCAGTACCCGTCACATTCAATCCTGATAATAAAACAAGTCAATTGTTAACTTTGGGGATATAACGGTCTAAATATTTGTTGTTGTTTTTTCCAGCTGACAAAGCGCAGTTTGGGCTGTAGATCTCTTTCAAATCGGACTATTATACCTTCTGGTTTCCGTAAAACTAAGCATATTCCGTACAGCCACTCCTATATTCCACCTTTGTCTCTTTTACTTGCTGATATTATTTTAAAAAAGCTATACTATTATACATTTATTCAGCCTCTCCTATTTACGCTATGTGGAGCGATGGTCTGGTCAAAAGACCCTTGTTTGGGGACTTGCTCATAAAATTTATCTTAATTTAATAAGCTGTGTAAAATACAAATATATCGGAACTACTTTTAAAGAGTATGGTTTTACCTGGACATATAATTCCTGGGCTGGTTATATAAGCTCCAGATATATCTAAAATAAAGACAATTTTCAATTTGACAAAGAGTGCTTTGAAAAAAATTTAAGTACATAGTACTCCACTAAACCAGACCTCCGGTTAACATTCTGTATGATAGCTAGAGCTCTAGCTGGCGTCTGATGCTCATGATGCTTCTGTAGTGACTTTCTTTTAATTCTTCATCCAATTCATTGTATCAAGACTAATGATAATGGGACTACAGTTCCAGAACTCGATACTTACAGAAAAAGCAAGCCTTCTCTTTATATAGATGTATATAATAAGAAATCGATCTAAGAATTTCTGGATCATTTTCTATACCACATGTACAACCAACATTCTCGGCACATATAGCATACTTTTCTACAGCACTGAAAATATACAGAGAAATTTAGATGCAATGTAGGCATATTTTACAATGTAACACTAGTAACAGTGAATTTTAGATAAAATGGTCCATTGTCAGCGCTTGAAAGCCAAAAATACGACTCGTATTTTAGTGAGAATATGAATTATACAGAAAACACATACGAAAATGAAAGTTAAATGTTTGGTAAGGTATAATTGAAGAGATTGAGCAATTTTCATGCAGTTCTAGTATTGTTTGAGGCTATTTACACAACGTAGTATTCAAAAGAAACGATTCAACCTCTATGCAACGGCATAAAAAAAAAACAATGCCGAAATTTACCTTTTTTTCAGAAAGTGATCACGCGTTCCCGGTATTTTGATCGGCATTGCTCATACTAGAAAATTCAGTAAAACAATTTTGAAAATAAGTTGGTATTGTTTCTTTTGGACACTAGTTTATATTCAAAGCCCAAATCGACTCTCAAAAATGCTGATCGTTCCCCTTTAAAGTTGATAAAAAAGCATACGTACGTGCACCATTCAGGTATGGTATAACTGCTGGCTTTATTGAACACTCTTTGTAAATCTTCATAACAATGACTTAACTGATTCGTTTCTTCACAAAACTCTAAAATTACAAAGAACAGGAAATACAAACACCAACCATTTTTGGGAAATTGGTAACACGATGGCAAGTGTCAGAATGATTTTCCTCTGTGACCGACACAAGATAACGCAAACATCCAGAGAGATAGTTTCTTGGAATAATCATAAGGATTGCCAGATAGGCTAATTCAAACTTTTTTTTCTCAGAAAAATCATTATGGGTTGAAAATTGGATAAATATAATTCAAAAGATCAAGAGTACTTACCGCACGTGAATAGATCTTGAATAGATGTATCTGAAAATATACATAACGATAAGTATTATTTTTTAATGATCCTTTATGTAATGGGGTTTGATTCGAAGACCACATTCCTCAAAATGAATCAACTGATAGGTTTAAAAACAATGCAATCCATCTTAAACCAGTGTTAATTCTACTCATATCCTTTATTCCTTTAGCAAATAGCGAGACGTTTCAACAATGATTCCCTTACCACCAACACATAAATCCAAATGAACTGTTTTTTGTTCTGCCAACCACTTCTGAAACTCTTCGTTACTATATTTACCACATTTACACAGGGCTTGCTCTGAACAATGTATAAAAGTACTCTGGGCTCTGAAATCATTAAGATAAAGTCATGTTTCAATTTGGCTAGCTATGGCATATGACAAACACAATCGGGTCCACCAGAAAATGTCAGTTTCCAGATCTAAATGTACTTTTATTTTCATTTTCAAATTTTCTGTGTTTTGGATTGAAATATTCACAAGATGAGCCTTTGAAAATCCTGATATTGTTTGCATAAGATTTTCTTTATATAAGAATTATATCCTGTACCTTGATAAGCCAACACTTTTGATAGTTTTCACAAAAAACTAGGATATACTTACTGACAAAGAGAAGCACCATCTTTATTGTGTAAAGCAGCCGCCGTTTCACTGTCAGATACCATATAACATACTTTAATATCAGCACATAACTTAATATTATCTATTACATTAACATCTAAAATACATCAGATATAATATATAACATACTTTAATATCAGCACATAACTTAATATTATCTATTACATTAACATCTAAAATACATCATATACAATATAACATACTTTAATATCAGCACATAACTTAATATTATCTATTACATTAACATCTAAAATACATCATATACAATATAACATACTTTAATATCAGCACATAACTTAATATTATCTAATACATCAACATCTAAAATACATCAGATACCATATAACATATTTTAATATCAGCACATAACTTAATATTATCTATTACATTAACATCTAAAATACATCAGATATAATATATAACATACTTTAATATCAGCACATAACTTAATATTATCTATTACATTAACATCTAAAATACATCAGATACAATATAACATACTTTAATATCAGCACATAACTTAATATTATCTATTACATCAACATCTAATATACATCAGATACAATATAACACACTTTAATATCAGCACATAACTTAATATTATCTATTACATCAACATCTAAAATACATCAGATACAATATAACACACTTCAACATCAGCACATAACTTAATATTATCTATTACATCAACATCTAAAATACATCAGATACAATATAACACACTTCAATATCAGCACATAACTTAATATTATCTATTACATTAACATCTAGAATACATCAGATACAATATAACACACTTTAATATCAGCACATAACTTAATATTATCTATTACATCAACATCTAATATACATCAGATACAATATAACATACTTTAATATCAGCACATAACTTAATATTATCTATTACATCAACATCTAAAATACATCAGATACAATATAACACACTTTAATATCAGCACATAACTTAATATTATCTATTACATCAACATCTAAAATACATCAGATACAATATAACACACTTCAACATCAGCACATAACTTAATATTATCTATTACATCAACATCTAAAATACATCAGATACAATATAACACACTTTAATATCAGCACATAACTTAATATTATCTATTACATCAACATCTAATATACATCAGATACAATATAACACACTTTAATATCAGCACATAACTTAATATTATCTATTACATCAACATCTAAAATACATCAGATACAATATAACACACTTCAACATCAGCACATAACTTAATATTATCTATTACATCAACATCTAAAATACATCAGATACAATATAACACACTTCAATATCAGCACATAACTTAATATTATCTATTACATTAACATCTAGAATACATCAGATACAATATAACACACTTTAATATCAGCACATAACTTAATATTATCTATTACATCAACATCTAATATACATCAGATACAATATAACATACTTTAATATCAGCACATAACTTAATATTATCTATTACATCAACATCTAAAATACATCAGATACAATATAACACACTTCAACATCAGCACATAACTTAATATTATCTATTACATTAACATCTAAAATACATCAGATACAATATAACATACTTTAATATCAGCACATAACTTAATATTATCTATTACATCAACATCTAAAATACATCAGATACAATATAACACACTTCAACATCAGCACATAACTTAATATTATCTATTACATTAACATCTAGAATACATCAGATACAATATAACATACTTTAATATCAGCACATAACTTAATATTATCTATTACATTAACATCTAGAATACATCAGATACAATATAACATACTTTAATATCAGCACATAACTTAATATTATCTATTACATCAACATCTAAAATACATCAGATACAATATAACATACTTTAATATCAGCACATAACTTAATATTATCTAATACATCAACATCTAAAATACATCAGATACAATATAACACACTTCAACATCAGCACATAACTTAATATTATCTATAACATCAACATCTAAAATACATCAGATATAATATATAACATACTTTAATATCAGCACATAACTTAATATTATCTATTACATCAACATCTAAAATACATCAGATATAATATAACATACTTTAATATCAGCACATAACTTAATATTATCTATTAAAATCAACATCTAAAATACATCATATACAATATAACACACTTTAATATCAGCACATAACTTAATATTATCTATTACATCAACATCTAATATACATCAGATACAATATAACACATTTCAATATCATACTTCAATATCAGCACATAACTTAATATTATCTATTAAAATCAACATCTAAAATACATCAGATACAATATAACATACTTTAATATCAGCACATAACTTAATATTATCTATTACATCAACATCTAAAATACATCAGATACAATATAACACACTTCAATATCAGCACATAACTTAATATTATCTAATACATCTACATCTAAAATACATCAGATATAATCTAATATGAATGAAATATTCTCTGTATCGTGGTAGAACGGTAGCTGTTTTAGTGTCATGGAGTCAATTTCTAGTCGGGTGGGCTTAAGGTGTATATTAATTGATAAGAACACAGATACTTACTATTTAAAAGCCCCATAGAAATCAAAATAGCATCTTCATCAGTACCATTGAATCTCGAATCAACTGAAAAATCAATGGCATAGAGTTCATTACCAGCAAATTCCAGAACTGAATGTTTCTTTGCAAGTCAATTACTATACGAAACTTCGCATCTTTCCTAGCTCCGTATGTGTCGCAGATAAAGTCACGAACCTAATCACCAGCCATGACGCCAACGATATTCGTTGAACGATAAAGTATGCATCAAATTTAATATTAAAACGTCTATAGGATATCAATAAGTTCTTAAATACTAAAATGTGACAAGATGGCGGATGTGGTGAAAGACACGTTGATGAGGAGCTCTGAAACAACAATAAATCATGCTCTAGGTAGGACAAATTTCGACTTGCTACAACTTTGTGGAGATGTCGAAAGTAATCCTGGACCACCTAAAACGAGACTAGGGAATGGGAATAGAGAAGGCGAGTCGCAAATGAGTGAAAACACTTCGTCGAACATACTTGATGCAATACACAACCTCCACCAAGAAATGGTGGAAATAAAAACAAGTGTCAAAGACATTCCTTTGCTAAATAAACGTGTTGGACAGTTGACCGACAGTATAACAACAATGAAAGAAGAAATGAAGGGTTTAAAAGCAACAACAACCAATATGGAAAAAGAAAACAACGCCAGAACGAAGAAAATTGAATTACTCGAAAAGAAAATGGATGCCATTGAAAATGAAAACAAACAACAAAATATCATTGTAAATGGGTTACATTTTAATCAAAAAGATACCAGAGAAGAAAAAGAGGTAAAGTTTAGAAGTTTCTTATCTGATGTTCTAAGAATTTCGCAGTATGTACCAATAGAAAAGATATATGTTTTGAAGAATAGACGCAATTCCCTTCTGGTTAGACTGAATAATTTGACTGACAAGAGTATGATATTTAATGAGGCTATGAAGCAGAGAGAGAAGTCTGATGTCAAAATTTCCAACGATTATTCCTTTAATGTTCGACAAATAAGAAAGGAATTAATCCCTTTTATGGTGACCGCTAGAGAAGAGGGGAAAGCTGCTCGTTTGAGGTTTGATAGATTAGAAATAGATGGTAAGATGTATACTATAAACGAACTCCAGTCACAACAATGAAATGTAGGTCAGACCCAATGTAAATCACGTGCATCTTTGTGTATAGAAAATGTAAACAATAACAATAGTCTCAATGTGAATCAACTTAAATGGATGACTTGGAATGTGAATGGTTTGAAAAGTAAACTTAGTGAACATGACTTTATAGAATATGTAAAGCAATTTGACATAATATGCTTGGTTGAAACATGGTGTGGTACTGACTTAGAATTATCGCAGTATTTTCCAAAATTTTCTGTATTCACATGTGTGCGGGGGGATGGTAAAAAAAGGGGTGGAATTATTATTCTTGTCAAGAAAAATTTGGTTGGTGGTGTTCAAAGACTCTTTGACTATTTCCTCGAAAGGGTTGTGCTGAAATTTGATGGTAACTACTTCGGATTTGAAGAAGACTTAATCGCTGTGTTTGCATATGTAGCACCAGAAAATTCTCCAATACATACAGACATTGGTGGGTTTGATTGTTTAGAAGAACATTTATTGACAATTGTTTCAGAATATCCTAATTCAACTCTTTTAGTGACAGGTGACCTAAATGCCAGAATTGGGTCTTTGCAAGATTTTCTTGTTAATGACTCTGTCAAGTATATCCCCGGACTAGAATATGCTGATTACGATATTGACAATTTTAGTATTCCCAGAAATTCGAAGGACAATGAAATTAACAATTACGGCAGATCTTTATTATCACTGTGTGCCTCTTTAAATATTCATATTGTTAACGGTAGATCTATTCAAGATAAACAAAGTGAATTCACGTGCATTAAATATAACGGTGCAAGCGTTGTGGACTACCTTATTGTATCAACAAAACTTTTTGAGATAGTAAAAGATTTCAATGTAGTGCTTAGAACAGAATCAGACCATCTTCCATTGGCATTCGATATTGTTTATCAACCGGTCAATATTGCTGACTGTGCAGTAGACTATGAATTACAAAATTATGATAAATTAATATGGCAAAAGAACAAGTCCGAAACCTTTCAAGATGCAATAACCAAAAATTATGAAGCATTTCATAGCAGTTTCTGCGAAAAACTTGAACTTAGTGCCGAACATGCTCTTGATTTTTTTCTTTTGTTTATAAAAAGTTGTAGTCGCCCCCTCCACAAACGATGTAAATATCTTTGTCCAAAATCAGTTCAACCCCCATGGTTTGACCATGAATGTTTCGAACAAAAATCTGTCAAATATGACAGTCTTAATAAATTTAGAAACGATAATTCACACCTATCTTTAGAAAGTTACAAGTTCGAAAGAAACAAATTTAAAAACCTTTGTGATTACAAAAAGAAACAATACAATAACACATTGTATGATAATCTATTGGCAGATATAGAAAACACTGAAACATTTTGGCAAACGCTGAAACACGCTAAACCAAAGGCCACGGTAACTGTGGGAATAAGTCCCGAACAATGGGTTACGTATTTTAAAGGCTTGTTAAATGTTGGTGAAATTTCTGATATATTGGATAATGATATACCAAATGATGAAATTATTTCAGAACCTGAGCGTATAAATCGTCCTATCTCTGAGGCTGAAGTCCTAAAATGTTTAAAACAAATGAAACCAGGTACATCCCCAGGGCCCGATGGGATAGGCGTCGATTTTTTACGATCATGTCCGGAAATATTTTGTGGGGCTCTGTGTTTATTGTTCAATAATATATTTAAGTCAGGTTCTTACCCTTCTCTGTGGACAAAGGCTCTCATTGTACCATTGTTTAAGAAAGGTTCCAAGGCAGACCCAAACAATTACAGGGGAATATCTCTTTTGGATTGCCTTGGAAAACTCTACTCAACAATACTAAATGAGCGTTTGAAAGAATGGTCAGAATCCAATAATGGATACCACGAGGCCCAAGCTGGTTATAGATCTGGCTATTCAACCATAGATCAGGTTTTCACGTTGCATGGCCTTGTACAGAAATATATGTCTAAGAAAGGTGGGAGGTTTTATGTGCTTTTCGTTGATTTTTCCAAAGCATACGATTTTTTGAATAGAGGGAAATTACTGTCACTCTTACTTAAAAAGGGCATTAAAGGAAATATGTATAAAGCTCTCAAGGCTATGTACAATTCGGTATCGTCAAGTGTTAAATTACCTGATGGTATCACAGAATATTTCACCTGCAATTCAGGAGTTCGCCAAGGATGTGTTTTAAGCCCTATTCTTTTCTGCTTCTATATCAATCAATTTGTAGAACAACTCGAAAAAGATAATGTTCGAGGTATATTTACCGTCCAAGAGGTCTCTGACATCTTGGCACTCCTTTATGCCGATGATTTAAGCTTGGTATCAGACACGGTAGGCGACCTCCAAAAGAAAATACTGTCTTTGGAAAGGTTTTGTGAATTATTTAATCTAAAGGTAAATACTGACAAAACAAAGGTGATCGTTTTTCGTAATGGAGGAATTATTAGAAAAAATGAGAAATGGTACATGAATCAGGAACAATTAGAATGTGTTACTTATTATAGTTACCTCGGCCTGTTATTTTCTTCCAGACTTAACTGGAGTAAGTGCTTGTCAAATCTGTCTTTAAAAGCAGAAAAAGCTCTTATCCCAATAAAATCTTATATACGTAGAATAGGATTCCCTAGCATGCATGTATTATTTAAAATATTTGATTGTGTTATAAAACCAATATTAATGTATGGTGCTCAAGTTTGGGGCTACCAATATAGGCCTGATATAGAGAAAGTTCACATAAATTATTGTAAATTTGTTTTAGGAGTCCACAAATCTTCTACAAATGCAGGCGTTTTGGGTGAATGTGGCCGATATGATATCAGTCTATGGTATATGTGCTACTCTATTAAATATTTTTGTGTTCTCGTGAATATGTCTTTAAATAGGTACCCGAAGCAAGTCTTCTTAATGTTGAAAAAACTGGACGAAGCTGGACGAATCACATGGGTATCACATTTAAGATTGCTTTTGTTCTCTCTTGGTTTCGGCTACATATTTCACGTTGATTCGATCGGAGACATAAAAAGATTTATGCTTACTATCAAACAACGTTTGAGTGATATCAACCTACAGGAGTGGTCAGATAAGTTGTCTCTGTGTGATAGTTTAAATATCTATAGGTCATATAAGGTAGATTTGTGTACAGAATTTTATTTGTCTTGTATATCTAAAAACAAACGGCGAAATGTTACGCGATTACGATTAAATCTTTTGCCCCTTGCTAACAATTTGTATAGACGACGCATTGTCAAAACACCTTTGTGCCAACTTTGCAAATGTGAAGATGAAGACAGTGTGCATTTTATTTTTCGTTGTAAAGCCTTAAATCAGATAAGATTAAAACATATTCCAACGAAATATCTTAGTAATGTTAACTTATCAATGTTTATTGAGCTATGTACATCAAAAAATGAACATACATTGTCCGCCCTGTCTTTATTTATAGAAGAGGCTCTGTCTTTCAAAAATCTGACAAAAATCTAGCTACCGCATCATAACGCCACTTAGTATTATTATGTTATTTAGTATATGTTATGCAATGTTGTAAACTGTTATTGTAACACGTTGTAATATGGGTCACAGACCTTATATACTGTAAATAAACATTATTATCTTAAATACTAAAAATATTCCCAAATTCAACAGTGTGTATTTACTGAAGAAGTTGCAGTACAGAACTCTTTTTAATAGCGGAGGCGTTTTTGAGTTACGAGACTAGAAACCGGGAAGACAATTAAAGACATTTCGCACCATTATGAGTTGTTTCGAACTCATTAACATTAGTCTGCGTAAATTTTTATTTTTGTTCACTTAGTACGGATCAAATAAAATACATTCTCATCATATGTGTTTGTATAAATTGGTTTGAGTGGTGTGGAATCCATCTTGGGACATTTGGTTTGTTTACATGAAGTCGTTTCGTCTCATTTCTGGTCTCCGAGAGAAAAATTTCTACGCGTGAACTATTTAAAACATGGTTGGTCAATAGGTCAGAGTAATATCTCCGATAGGTAGAATTTCTCTGTTGATCAGAATGGTCAATTACTACACATTGTCACCTACCTTCCATGATCTAACAGTTCAGCATCCGCACTTGTGAAGTTAATCCTTTGTTTTTATATGATTAAAAATGCCTAATAGTGGATAACGATAAAATTTTTATTTTATTTTTTGATAACGTACAGTAAGGTATACATACTTGAACACTGAATTCCAGGTCTTACTATCATGTCACCAGTCACTGAAATAAACATATACAAATTACCATGACTTGTGCTGACACTATAGTTTAGCTAGTGAAACAATGCAATCAGTTAATCAAATATTATAAATTTAAATATATGTTTATATTCATGATACAGCCCTTTGGGTTTCAACACTAAACAGTTAAACATAGCAAAAGTTTTCAATACAAGATGCATAAAGTGGATTCCTTTATGAAAATGGAGAAACAATTCGTTTACCAATCAAAATCAATCTCCGAACAAGATTTATCTTTCCTTGCCCATGTACCGAGCAAGATGGCCGCTTATCATGTCCGAGTCATTATTTATAGTCTTGAAGAATGACGAAGGTTAAACCGAGCTCTATTTTAACTGTTGCATTAGCTCTACGACTTAGAACGCAGACGATCAAAGTGCATTAGGCTAATCATTTCTAGAGGATACACAATAATAATATCATAGTCACATAGTGACTTAAGTGTTAAAGGGAATCAGAGTTAAAGCGATACAACCTCTTAGAATGAACAAAAGATTGAACTTCTCAAAACTTTGTCAAAAAGGGTATATACTCATCAAAAGTGTCCAAAGTATACAAACATAATCCAATAAACCTATCATAAAACTATGTAATTTTCCATACAATTACAGATTATAATTGAAAAACGCTTGAAATTTGAGTAAGCGTTTTTAAATTATTGTATATAAGCATAGTTTTCTGGATTTTTTTTTTAGATTATTTAGGCAAACTGTTGTATAGTTATGACACCAGGTAAGTCCCCTGAATATACTCTTATTCAACAAGTTTGAAAATTTAGATCTTTTGTTCATTCTAAGAGGTTGTATTCCTTTAACACCTACCAGAGTTACAGTTTAACACCTGATGGTCGGTTGTTGACAGTGTTAAACTATGTAAGATCAACGGCGATGTCTGTAAACCACATTCACAAGCTACACTTTCAGAACAGTTGATGAACTTCACTATTGCTCTGAAAATAAAATAAAAATTCAAAGTTGTCCTGTTGTGCAGTGAGTATCCAAAACACTACCTGGAATGGGTAGATCAGTAGTCAATGCAGAAAAAAAATATGTGAACGCAATACGTGATAAATGCCTCTTACAGGGAAATGAACAGAATTGACCGTTAAATCAAACAACCTTGTTAATGTTAAAATACAGGAATTCGAATATTAACTGTGGAATTACTGAAACCGGGTTACTTGACACACAAACTTTAAATTTCTTGTAGGACATTTTATGGTCGTTACGGAGAACTTGTCAAGTATGACAAATCTGCTTCTTGCATTTTGGCAGTTCTGTTTAGTCAGGCATGAATTGATCTCGTTGCACCTCATGTTTTTGACTTTTATAGTAATGTTGGAAGTCCACTACTACATAGGTACCAGAGAGTCGTATATTATTATAAAGTTATAAGAGTAAAAGACTTTCAAGGTGTGAAAGCTGTCATTTAGTGTTAAGAAGTATCTAATCATTGCACCCGATTTTGTTATGATCTGGACGAGGTTTGTCAAACGGTTTTCATGTGACTGCTCTAACGATTCGTGATAATTGTTGAGGTACTTACGGACACATTATGTTAGGATCTGTATAAGCATTACCAATCGACTTATAATAGGCATCATAACAGTCTGATATAGGATTTTCAGCTTCACAAATACTGACTGGACCAAAATCTATAATAAGGGATCATACAAAAATATACAATACATATTATAGAAGACGTAATGCATATTATACAGTTAAAAAAATGACATGATAATCTAGTCTACAGCACTTGGGAACATTAGAATGTACCTTCGAGAGGGCAAAGATCCGATTGGTTAAAACCTTAAGGTCAGGTCGGAGTTCAAGCTGACAGTCCGTCTTTAACGACATGGTTAGCCCCTATATGTAGTGTTTAAAAAACCGTGACATATAACATAACTACATACCTGAGCAATCAATGTCTTCACCAAAGAAAACACCGCCAGTTACTAAAAGATACATTGAAACCATAAAGGTCATTGTTTCAAATAGACTTAAATTATGCTTCAATCAAGGAGCTCTTCACTAAGGTCTAAACTAAACAAATTATCTACTAGGACAAACATTTGCCTATTGCTTGATCAGGATATTATGTTCATAACGTCAGTGTAGCCTGTAGGCAGTGCAAGGCTTTTAAAGGGATTGTAAAGAGGTTATCTAAACTTTGTATGGGTATCGGGGACATGCGTTTTACCAGTGATATGCATAGATATCAATAGTAGCTTCCGGTAGATCAATGTTAGTGACGTCGGAATGGAAATTGGAATGGCGCAAATTGATGCTATCAGTGTCCCCGATACACATACGAAGTTTAGAAAACCTCTTAACAATCCCTTTAAAGATTCTAGTCACCGAAAAATCGTGTGCAATGAAAAAGCATTGCATATTTAAGATTGGGGAATCCAAAAATGATATAGGCTAATGCTGTTGTTCTGACAAAATTTCCTTGATTGCACACGATTGTCCATCTTGATTACAGCAAATAAGAGGAAAGGAATGTGACACAATATCTTCTTGCAATACGCTAATTTTAATCTAATTGTTTGAAACCATTCCAAATCCCAAACAGTTGGCAAAGAAAATGTCTTACTTATAGAACAATATTCGTTGTAATCAGTTCGCTCATATTGTATTAATCCTGATAATAAAGAATTGTTAGTTTGCTGGCATTTACAGGCGGCTGTCTCAACACACGGTATAACCATTTCCATACCCCTACAAGATAAAACGATGGTGTCACTGAAGCACTTTGATAAAGGTATTAACGACGACTACGACATCTTGGACTGAAGAAAAAATCAAAATTTTCAAACTTGGTGAATAAGAGTATTTATTCATTAGGGGACTTACCTGTTGGCATAACTATACAACAGATTACCTAAATAATCTGATAAATCCAGAAAACTATGTTTAAATGCAGTAATTGAAAAACGCTTAATCAAATTTTAAGCGTTTTTCAAGTACATGTATAACCTGTTATTGTATAGACATTTACATAGTTGTATGGGTTTATTGGAATATGTAAGTATACTTTGACACCGTTGATGAGGTAGTATCGCTTTTACTTGTCAGAAGTAGCAGTCCAAATGCTGTATTACTAAATGTCTGTTAAAGATCAGCCAGCTGAAGTCTGCAAATTCAGTGTTATTGCTGCTATATAATTCACATTGCTCAAGAACTGCATTCAAGAAACGAAAGCAAAATAATGTTGAGAGACTATGTTGAGATGGAATATGAGTGTTACACAACCTTGCAAATCATGCCATAAGACCCCAAACCAGATAGGAGCAACTCTAAAAAAAATCGACATTATATATTTGACCCTATACAGTTCCGACATCCCATCCATACGTGATTTCACAAGAACTGGTCAGGTCCAGATTTGGTGGGCTATGACAGCATAATACAAGATTCATTCTCAACAGCTGAAATTCTACTTACATACACATAGATTCAAGATCTTTATTATATAGAGCTTGTTCTGATTGTTTTCTATAGTCAGTGTAGCATGATTTAACACCAGGACATAAGTCTTCCGCAGCTAGGACATCAGGAACTGAAAAAAAAACGACAACAACGTAGACCAAGGGTTTTCAACTTGGAGAGCGGGATAAAGGGGAAGTTATGTAGTCTCGCAATAAGTTCGTGGATAATTACAATTTAAACCGCCCCTTTAATTCAGGCATTATTCTCCAATATGAAAAAGCAGAGAAAATAGTAAAAACGTATAGGGAAGCAATCCACCAAGGATTCTGAATTGGGTCATAGAAAAAGTAACGGGAACGTAACAATTTATGTCCAGTCTTGCAGGGTACGAGACGTTAAAAACCATTCAGGCAAAAGACTAATATTCCTTCCAATGCAGTCTAAATACCTAAGTTGACTTCAAGTTAAAAGCGTATTATATTCGCAATTGTACGGTATACGGTTCTAAGTAAAAAAAACGGTGAAAAGTTTCAAACAATATTTCATAACGTAACTAACCCGTATCAAAAGCTAATACCAGAAGTCCTTGGTTAATGGTAGTATTGCCTTCTGATGTATTGTTGCCTGAAACAAAGAAGATTGATTATTTAAAAGACAAAACAATTTATGTTGGGCAGAGATTAAAAACTAGCAAACTTAATTTCATAAAAGTCCGTACAAGCAAGCTAATTCAATTAATTAAAAATCTCGTCCATGCATTGCAATGTTAAAATCGAGAGTTAAATTGTATAGTAGTTGACTACTCCGATAAGATGCATCATCGGGTGTTTCGAATGATGTTGTTAAACCTTTCAACCTACCTGGACATTTGATGCCTGGTTCAATACTCTCGCCATTTTCTGAAATTTGTAAATAAAATTCTATTAAACACGGGTGTTAATATTGAAGCGGTCGTGGATCCCATCAAATCTTAGAGTCTCAAGAAATGCTTCCGAGAGTCATCTATATTAGGAAAAGCTACTTAAATCAAGTGTCTGTTGATGTGCATTATCAAAGTGAGTCTGATGTCTAAAGAGGCTTGGCCAAGGACCAGCTGGGAGAAATGATCCTCACGGAACCTAAGTTGATATCTAGATGTGTCTTTCTTTCTTTTGTCTAATGATGTGTCTATCCAAGTGAGCCTGATGATGTGACTATCAAACTGATCATGTTGATGTGACAATCAAAATGAGTCTCAAAGTGATCCTGATGATGTGAATCTGTTGATATGGCTATCAAAGTGAACTTTATGATATGACTATCAAAATGATCCTGAGGATGTAACTAACAAAATGATCCTGGTGATGCGACTAACGAAGTCAGTCTGAGAATGTGACTAGCAAAATGAATCTGTTGATGTTACTATCCAAATGAGTCTGTTGATGTGATTATCAAAATGAGCTAAATGATATGGCTACCAAAGTGAGTCTGATGATGTGGCTACCAAAGTGAGTCTGATGATGTGGCTATCAAAGTGAGTCTGATGTGGCTATCAAAGTGAGTCTGATGATGTGGCTATCACAGTGTCTGATTATGTGGGTATCAATTTTGAGTCTTAGGATTTAGCTGTGAGATGTGACTATCAAAATGAGTTGATAATGAGGCTATCAAAGAGAATCTGATGATGTGGCTATCAAAAGTTAGATTGATGATGTGAATATCAACTTGAGTCTGATGATGTGGCTTTCAAACTGAGTTTGATAATGTGGCTATGAAAGTCAGTCTGAATCAAATAACTAAGTGTTCTGAATGAAAAAAGCATTTCATTACAGTAATAGCATTTTCTTTTACCAAATTTGCATCCAGTTTGTTTAAAAATTGCAGCATAATGTGTTAAAGTTCGATAAGTTGATTGACTGTTAAACATTCCACAATCACAAACCACTTCTTCTTCACAATCTACATAATTCTTTATTGATCTGAAATATCAAACAAATCTTGAGAAACAACTTTATTCCACTGACAGAGTGGAGTGACCATTCACCGTGTTAATAAGACAATTTTATGGATTGATACTTCTAGAATATTTATTACTTCAACGTTTCAATGTGGTTTTCATACCGTCATCAGGAATATAATAGTGACGATGTGAGGACCACATTGAAACGTTGAAGAAATAAATATTTTAGAAGTATCAATCCATAAAATTGTCTCATTATCTATGAAGGTCGCAAGATAGCTGGATTGTCTGATACGCCAAGCAATTCTCACACAGCTGATTGGTCAAAACCACCTTCGCAGCCAATGAAATTGAGTTATTTGTGTTGGCGGGAAATTGGCTGATTTTCAAATTGATTGTTACTAGCTAATCAAGAAACCACAAAAGAAATAATCACCCTGGTTCTGTTTTCAATGATTGCTCGCGTAAATGAAGTTCAATATCGTTGAGCGAGGCTTGTCGACGGTTTGTGTATCGTTTCATTTTGAAACAAGACGGAGAACGGTGTACACATAATATTACAATGCCTTTATGATTTTCAAAGACATTTTACTGTTTTGTTGACAAATTGTCAGTTTATTTCTATTGGAAGCATTACACGATTGTGTGAGTACATGTAAAATTATTTAATATTTTGCATCTCGTTATTCAGGACTAATAACCCGTTTCTTTCATTTAAATGGATTTTGTCTTTTTTTACGATATCGTCAATAATTTGAATTTCGTTAATTCCTTTTTATTATACGCCCCATCTCTCTACGTTGAGGTATATTGTCGGCACCCCTGTCCGTCCGTCCGTCCGTCCGTCAAAATTTGCTTGTAAACGCTCTAAAAATTAGATCTTTTGATGGAAACAAATGAAATTCGGTATGTGTATACATACATATTCATGAAACGAAGATCAAGTTTCGACCGTTAAAATCAGAGTTATTGCCCTTGCCCCAAAATCTTAAATATGCTATTACTCTCTTAGTTTTCAACCGATTTTGATGAAACTTAAGGACCTACATCGAAAGGTTTGGGAAAGTCAAGTTTACTTCTGATTAAATCTAAGTTTTTTTCGTTTCTACAATCCGGATGTCGTGGTGGGCGTATATGGTTGTGGTCCACTATCTTTATCTTAACAAGCCTATCCTCCAAAAAAAATTTTCTCATAGAAATGAATGTTAATTGACTTACCGACAATAAGTAGCTGTGTCATTATTAGCTTTGCTTTCAGCTATCCCAGTTTGTAGCTTGTCGTAGCAATCAAACGATCTAAACATGATGCCATCGGAACATGTAGTATTATTTTCTTGACCATAGCAAGAACCTATAGAGACAATAATTTAAAGGGATTGTAAAGAGGGATTGTATAGAGGGTTTGTAATTGTGTATCAAAGACATTATGCACGGTTCCAATTTACAATCAGACGTCTGTGGTTTCAGAGAGCACATTGATTCTATCAGTGTCCCCAATAAGAGAAACCTGTAAAAAATCCAACTCTTTGAATAGATATCTAATTCCTTTTTATAATTTATTTGCATGGTATAATATTCTTGTAAGAAAAACCAAGAAAAACAACAGTGCGGATTGATTACCATGAATTATAACAACTTTTGATGAAGTAGGATAAATAAACGGTGATCTGTGATTTTGAATCTGATTCTGAATCAGTGTAAAACAGTCTTCTTCATTTAAAAGCCACAGAAAATTCACTTTTATTTTTCAAGTCTATTAAAGGATCTCAAGGGCCTTCTGTTTGGGGTTGTGGTTGCGGCGCTTCGTGACGTACTTCGACTCTCCAAACCATACTGGTTCGTCCCCCCAAAATATTTGGACAAATCGAACGCCCTTCACCTTGCCCTTTATCACAATAATTCGATTTTTTAACTCCAATTACCCCGTCAAAATTGCCATTAATTCACTGCAAACTCAAAATTACCCTCTTTTCATAGTTTTTCTTAACACTTTTAGAAGTTTGAAGCGACAATCCCAAAATGATACTTTACTTACCTAATAGAATAATACCCAGAACGATGAACAATAGTTTATCCATGATTGTTTTCGTCAAAAGTAAATAATGCAAACAAAAGTTATTATATTATTTTTGTTGTTCTCAAATGCTGATTTCACGGTTGAAATATTACTATTTGACTCATTCAATCACAAGGGCTAAGGGCTGGGGGCAGTTTAGATGCTATCGCGCTATTTACGTAAATCTCTTTTTTAAAGGACCAAAATGACTTGGCTTGTTTATATTAGTTTTTAATTAATGTGATTTCGATATTCGATGAATGTCAGACAACTATAGGGTGAATCTTCTTATGGTGATTGAATTCAGAGGTTCGAATCTAGTGTAATAGTAAATACTGACAAAAAGCCACCGTGAATACCGTCCGAACTTGTAGACCTATTATCATTCTTAAGCTAAGATTCCATTATATACGCATGGTCATGCGGATCCGTCAAGAGGACATAAATGGCCCTTGTGGATCCTTCATGCGTCAAATATGATTCCAAATGTGCGTTAAACGTATGCGTTATCTTCCTTTTGACGCACGAACTTCTAGAAAGATGGATGCTTTTGCGGGAAAAAAAACAGGGAATCCCTACAAAATACGTAACATTTGGGAGATCTGCACTCGATGCGTCAAAATTTTTTATTTTGACGTATGACGGAGACCATAATTTGATACCGCTTCCGCATAAATGGAATCATATGACGGATCCGCATGACGCGGATATTGAATCTTAGCTTTACGGTGGTGAGGCATTGTATTTTGGTTTGTTTACAAAACTTGTTATCTCCCTTTTTTTTTATAATTTTGGCATTTTGTTGTGGATGTGTACCTTTAAACCCAGGGTTGTACTTTTGGGATGCAGAATGAACTTGATAACTTAGCCGTATTTAGACGTGACGTGCTCGGTTATCACAATCGACCTTGGAATCACAATACATGTACAATCTTGTATGGTGCATTAATTAGTTGTGCTGTTACCTGGTAGCTACATATTTGGGTTGAGAAGGTATAAAACATGTCGAAGGAGGGAAATGTCGAAGCGAGATAAAGAACCACTATTCTATCGGATGTACTATACCAATTTTCATTTTAACGTCTGAAGTGAATTATATAGATACATAAACTCTAATTTTAATGGGATATTTTCATAAATACAATAACTTATATAACAATAATAACAAAATTAAACTTTAATAAATATACATTTACAAATAGACAATATTAACATTTTACAAACAACTGTGTTCATTTTATACAAACACAAAAAAGAAAACATCTCTGAAATAAATTGCTTCAAACAAAAAAATCAATTCCAAGATGCTTATGAAATCATCAGATGCTCTTTCGCAAATTATCCAATAGTTTGCCTTGGCTCTAGGAGATGACAACTGCGATTGTTTTGTAAAGTAGAACAGTACTACATTATATCTATTTCAGATACCAAGAAGCGAAATGATCACAAAGAGGCATCACAACCGGATCATCCTTTGCAAGAAATCATATCCGCGATCCATAGATGACGGTCCAGCTTGGTGACTTCTGGTTTCCAATAGCAATCATCAAGAAAGGCAAAAAGTGCAAATCCAACGATATTGTTTCGGGCAGATTCGTCCCAGGGTTGGACCGCATGAAATTCCACACCTAAGGTTCATCATGTGAACGCTGTCGTTTATAAGATGACATATTAGCTTCCATGATAATACAGCAGGAAGCAGACTGGTATACAGCCGATAGTTGCACGATTTGTGATTCAAAATGCTGATAGATATTGTACAATTGAGCACAAATATTGGGTATTTTAAGTTAGTTTGGCATTTGAGATGAAGTTTCAACAATTTGGGAAGGATAAAGTGTTTTGATGGACGCTTCGTGTACATAGTGTTAGGTAGGTCCCAATATTGAAATTTTAACCCCCCAATCCTAAATCATCTAGCAAATTGAGATATTTTAATCCTAAGCATTCGTTCACATATGATCCTGCTTGGAGTGTTTCTCCCAATTTCGAAAAGAATATCCAAAATTTCAAATGACAGCCAAGAGGTAGAATACTGTTAATATCACTTTTTACACACAAACAACAAAACAATAACATACAACTTGTCCAGTTAATAAGGCAAGATATGACCAGTTAAATCAATACTCAGATATATTTGTCGCTGCAATCCAGTCATAGTTTGATTACACAAGAAGTACTCTCCTAATCAGGAATAGTGAGTATTCAAGAACGAAACGAACAGCATCTTGTTTTGTACCAGAGAAAGGATATTGTTCACTGTTCACTCTTTTACAGTATCATTGTCCCTCTTATGATACAGTCCTTTTTCGGTTAACATTTTAAACACTGCAATTTGCTTACTTTACTGATAGCCTAAGTGCTAGGTATGCATATCCAGTTCTTACACCATTTATACTGATGATGGTCATCAACCCAAAACACGTTTCACACAGCATAATGATTAGACTCTAAATGCTGAATGCTGAGGCACAATACAGCTGTTAAGAAGCTGCCGATGATGAGGTGATGAGAGATTCTGTAGAACCATGCCAGGAAACGTTCAAGTAAGCTGAAGGCGGTGCCAAATAATTCCCATTGTTCTCAGTAACTTTTGTAGTAAATGCTTTAACAACTCGTGCGCTCAGATTGGCCTGTAAATATAAAAACTATTATTTTAGGTTTTTTTTAGATGTTTTGTGGACATAACAACTTAGACATTTCAACTTAACTCAATCCTTACGAAAGCCACGATTGTTCATTTGGAAACTCGTATTTTGACGTTATTTCCAGAGCATTGATTTCAATGGGGGTGCCTGTGAGTCAGGCTTTGTTAACACATCATTGTAACCTAAGTTAAATTAGACTACATTTAAAATTTCCAAGCATACTTACCCTCTGAGTTAATTTGATGCCTCGTAATTTATGTTTTCTATGATACATAATAATAGAATCTAAATAAGGGTATGGTTGTTTCTCTAAATAAAATAATTTGTCGATTTCCATTATACGATGATTACGTATTCCGTGGTTTGGAGCCCTGAAAAAAGGTATCGATTTGTATTAACTTGTATTAACTCTTTTCTCTTGATTAACGTGATGGGAGCCGCATTGGCTCAGTGAGTTGAACGTTTGCTCGCTAACCTGAAGGTCCAGGGTTCAATCCCGACATGGATCGAGATGATTCCTTCGGATTTTACAACCCGGTTTTCTCGTCGATGATGCAGGTCAGAGGGGCTGACGTGTAAAAACCGTCTAATTGTCCGGATGGGACAATAAACCGAGACCCGTGTGCCACAGGTTAAAGATCCCTCGACAGTTGGAAATCGAAATTTCCAAAAGGGAATGACTCTGTCCTGGCAAAATCTACCTCATTGCACACTGCATAGCGTTTGCCCATCCTTATTAGGTGAAGAAACGCTGAACGTAAAACTCCATTTCATTACATTTGATTCATTCTGATCAACAGAGAAATTCTACCTATCGGAGATATTACTCTGACCTATTGACCAACCATGTTTTAAATAGTTCACGCGTAGAAATTTTTCTCTCGGAGATCAGAAGTGAGACGAAACGACTTCATGTAAACAAACCGAAAGTTTCCAGATGGATTCCACACCATGCAAACCAATTTTATACAAACACATATGAAGAGAATGTATTTTAATTGATCCATACTAAGTGAATAAGAATAAAAATTAAGCAGACTAATGTTAATGAGGTCGAAACAACTCATAATGGTGCGAAATGTCTTTAATCGTCTTTCCGGTTTCTAGTCTAGTAACTCAAAAACGCCTCCGCTATCAAAAAGAGTTCTATACTGCAACTTCTTCAGTAATACACACTGTTAAATTTGGGAATATTTTTAACATTTAAGAACTTATTTATATCCTATAGACGTTTTAATATTAAATTTGATGCATACTTTATCGTTCAACGAATATCGTTGGTGTCATGGCTGGTGATTAGGTTCGTGTCTTTATCTGCGACACATATGGAGCTAGGAAATATGCGAAGTTTCGTATGCATTTGATTCAGATGATGTGAACACGTGATGTGTGATATCCCACGTCGTCTTTGGAACAGTTTAATAAAGCTCTTACTCATAGGCGTACGGGGTGTTAGTTGAGCAAGGGGGCAAAACCGATTTGCCCGACAACTAATGCTAATTTGCCCGACAACGAAATATATATGCCCGACAACTCCCCACCCTACCCCTAATTCCAAAAACTTCTCGCCATCTGCCCGATTACATCATTTCTGAACGATTTTATTTTTTTAAATTTCCTTCATGAAAATCATGCCCCCCTGCCCCCCCCCCCCCCCAGCCCGTACGCCTATGCTCTTACTGGATGTTTAATGACATTTCCACTATGATATTGCCCTATTGCCAACTCAAATCCCGAAATATCTTTCAGAATGCACGAAATTTATGCCTTTTTCCTTTTTTCTCTAGGACGAAGATCTTTTATTTTGGGCTTGTAATTGTGACGCTTCGCGACGCACTTCGATTCTACAAACCATTCTGGTTCGTCCCCCAAAAATTTTGAACAAATTCACGCCCTTGGACATTACTTACCTTATTGATAGATAAACCTTCTCAGTATCTATATCTTTATATAGTAAATATGTACCAATTTCAGTATTTCTTAATACACTTTCAGCATCTGACACACTGAATACTATTGGCTGACTTCTGAAAAAGAAAAATATCTAACTTATGTGCGCTGTTCTACTTTTGTCCAGTTTGTGCAAATGGAAATGTCATGAAATAAAATGCTGGGTCCATTATTATTCAAGTAGGAAACGAACAGCATTTGCTTTGTATTCTACCAGAGAGAGGATATTGTGCACTGTTCACTCTTTTGATTCTTTTATAATATCAGTATCCCTCTTAAATGTTACATTCGTTTTTTAAGTTCACATTTATTTGATTACGTTACTCATAACTGAAGTGCTAAGTATGCATATCCAGTTCCCACAACATACTGATAATGGTCATCAACACAGAAAACCTAGAAATCTAAATTCTAAGAATTATTTCTAAGACTAAATTGACATTACATACACCAACGGTCAAATGGACAGGGCCAAAAATAACATAAGGGGGTTTTCAAAGAGCTTTTCTAAATTTTGTATGTGTATCGGGTACACTAATAGCATCAATTTGTACCATTCGTGTTTTCAATCGGACGCCTGTGGTTCCAGCCATTCTACGAAGAGTTTGATGACGTCACACTGGAGAAGTATGATTATATTATCGGGTTCGACGTATTTAAATTTTGGTATTTTGGTACCAAAGACATCACCCGAAACAATGTGACATACTGTACCTAAAATAAATGCTAGTACCAGAAACTATTTAAATTGTTCCAGTAATTACAATCAGAATCAAGGTTAACAAGTTACAAAGAGACTCGACCACACCCAGATCAATAAATATATGATAATGATAATGTACGTAATTACTCCCATTTCCTAGTTATTTTACTTATTTAATGATTCGTGAAATATCATTGAAAACTTAAAGATGGTTCTTCCCCTAATATCAAATTACTTTTTTGTTTTTTTTTACAAAAGTATCATCATTGTCAATTTTTTTTATGATTGCATAAAATAACATGGTAAAAAGCAATACTTAAAACATTTAAGAACTGATTAGTTCTGATTTGTTAATTCTTTTTTTTTTTAAATATACCCCTTGCTGGTATGAACTACAATTTGATAGGTACTCACAAAAGCCAACAATTCAAAAAGAAAGGGGTTGGAAAACAAAATTACCCAACGCAAAATTTGACATTACTTAAAGTGTAGGCTACTAAATTTCATACAACGGATCGGAAATATTGAATTTATAGGAATATTCGATGAGGTCATTATACATGTATTTATGAAATGAAATAACTGATGAAGTGTTACTTGAGTATGAGCTACATTAAAGAGGAATCCAGCTTTAATGTTAATCAAGTACATTATATTCTAGCTATAGATTGTATATTAAAATATGTGATAAAACTTGTATTGTTATTCGTGATATTAATTATTAATCAAAGAGTTATTTATTATCATCATCATCCAGTTTGGACTTTGGACTATCAACACTTTGATCTCTAAATGAAATTTGTTTCCCTAACTCCTCGGTTTGAAAATCAGGCTGAATGCAGTTTACGTCCTACTTTATGATTAGGCAAAGGACTGTTTCATGCATGCAGTGGTCAATAAAGGAAATTTTACTAGAATAGCGACCTAGGCATATCTGCTATAATTAAAGTTATATCCACCCAACAATCAAATTAGCTATCAGAGATTACAATAGTGTCAGTATGTTTCGGACTAAACAGGATCTGTCTTTTAGTTTATGGAGTAAGACAAACCAATTCTGAGACTATATATTTTGCTGTTCTTAACGAATGCGTAGAAAAACATACCCCATTACATAGCCAGCCTCAAGTACTGATCTTCGATAAAGCTGCTACGAAAATACACAACTGGATACACATTTCAAGATTAACATATTCTGTATTTTACCAAATCGACGTTTACTCCTATTGAAAATATGCCTTCATATTTTGTCTTAAATTAGGCGAACGTAGTAAGTCACAATTCCTATGTGAAACTGGCACTCTCTCACTTTTTCAAAAATCATATCTCACTTTAAAATTCCGATTTAACAACTATATAATCTGCATAACTTTCTATTTTTTCAAAAATTATGTTTATGTTTCCAATGAACATTTATCGACAACTGAATGCACTTAATGGCCAAGTGTAATAAGTTTCCAAATGGTTATGATCTCCATTTCACTCTTGAGGAAAATGTACATTTCGTGAATATCTATATGAAATGTGAATAGACCTATAATCCGAAAGATTCGGAATTACTTTATGTTACGTTTAGTTATTATCACCTGATTTGTAATTGTTTGGCAACTAAGCTGCTTGTACTTTCCGTGTAAAATTAACATAAAAGTATTTACAGTGCAGTATCTGTAGTGACCTGATATCCTAAATAACAACGCAATGCAGTGTCCAATGGGGGAATTTTACAAGGACAGAGGCTTTATCCCAATTTTCTAAGAATCTTTCATGTGCACTACATTTATATAAACCGAAGATTCAGTTTATGACTCCCTCCAAATGACTACGTTTTCCTAGACTGATCATGCCTATTTTCGAAGGCTTACGAAATGACAGAATATTTCGGTGTATGACCAATCGGTTTATAGTAGTTACTACTAATATTGACTGTTAGTAGTTCTAATTATACTAAAGTACTATTTGTACAAGATTTATTTAGTACATAGCATGATGGTATTTGATCTACTTTTGTCGTACGTTCGCTGATAAATCGAACTTTCCGGAAGATTTTGGAAAATATAGAAATATCAGCATCAAAATATTAGTCTAAATTTGACTGTGATAAAATATCGAAACTATTCGAGAATATGCAGGTCGGATGGATTGATATAATTGAAGCGATCAGTTCAGACGAGACAATGAACCGAGGCATATGTCATGCATGTTCGTTATGATCCAACAGTTGCTTGCATGGCACTATATTCTCGTTATTAATTTCTATGAAACTCTTTGCTATGAACTATCGATATAAACTTGACAGAAATATACTTTTATATCCACTTCCAACGCCCCCTTCCATGTAAAATCAAGTTTCAAAGTTTTCAGGTTGGATATTTTTCCTGATAATGGCAATATGGAAGAGTGACATTTTCCCACAATAATGTTTTTGAAGGAATATGATTGGTCAAGAAGTAAACTCTCAAACAATGACAAATATTATATCGCAAAAAGTGAGTCATGTAAGCAACGGTAAGATTGGCAAGTATGCTGTACATGTAATATGTGCTGCAGCCTGTGCCTGTTAAAAATGCCTCAACAGCTGATTTGGTCAAATTTCCATCATTCAGCACACTACATGGCATGTTTCGGTCAACATTATCCCAAACAATGCCGATAACCATAGTTGTTAACCTCCATTTCTTTTGTTATTTTAAATATTCGGTAAAACTCGATTTGTTCAAACGTAGGATCAATTTGAATGTGATGACCAGTGGTCAAATAGCCATGTTTGCCGTGATTGTGTCATTTTTCTTTCATCTGATGTCACCTGTATCCTAAAACTTTCACCTTTCGACGTTTACTTCATGTTATTTTGGTGGTCTACAGATCCTATCTAATGCTTAGATAAATAATACAACTTATCCACTGGTCAATTGGACTGGCCAGTGGTCAACTTTTACTGACCTTCGTAATTCAAACGTTGGCATAGTATGCTCATAACCAATCTCGTAATTTTTAGAAGGTACATGTAGAACAGGACTTATCAAATATAACACTCGGGGACTCGCAACCAGTGGCATATTTAGGGGAGGGGGAGCATTGTGTCATGGCCCATGCCTTGCCAAAGACTGGAAAACCTCTTTAACTTCCGTTATATTAAGAAGGGACAAAGATTTAAACAATTTCTAAACAAAAACAAAAATCTACAGACATAAATAAATGTAACAATGATGCAGATGCAAGAGTGTTGTAAAAAAATAAACATTATTACTTACCGTGAACCATAATATTCAGCATTACTTTTATTGACCGTAAATGATGACCGAGACAGACAACCTCCCATTAGTTACATTGTTAATTCTTCTGTTAAATAACCTGGAACAGAGAAAGACAACCTCCAATTAAATACATTGTTAATGCTTCTGTTAAATAACCTGCAACAGAGAAAGACAACCTCCCATTAGTTACATTGTTAATCCGTCTGTTAAATAATCTAGAACAGAGATAGAACCTCCACTTAGTTACATTTTTAATCCTTCTGTTAAAAATCCTGAAACAGAGAAGACAACCTCCCATCAGTTACATTGTTAATTCTTCTGTTAAATAACCTGGAACAGAGAAAGACAACCTCCCATTAGTTACATTGTTAATTCTTCTGTTAAATAATCTGAAACAGAGAAAGACAACCTCCCATTAGTAACATTGTTAAACCGTCTGTTAAATAATCAGAGAGTTTTGAAAACATGTATCAAGTTTACCCTGTGATTGATCGAGAATCCAATTGTACAGTTGTACAAAGTGTTGCTCCAGAATGTACTTCAGTACTGTGCGGTTCAAAGTAAGCTACACTACTATAAACTAGACTTTTTCGTTATGAGGAGAATCCAAAGTTTAAAACATTTTTCTCCGATTTCACACATGCACTATCAGTGCCTTGTTCAACAGTACAACGTACTATGTCGGCATTTCTGTAATTTATCCGCTGAACTAATTGTACAATATCCTACAAATTTCTTCGTTGAACTAATTGTACAGTGTACCGTAAAGCTTCTCCGATTTCTCCGCTGAACTACGTGAAGACAACAGTAGAGGTATTTTTCCAAGTTTCATATTTGACGAATGTTGATATTGCCGACCAATTTTCACAACTTCAGATTGATTCTTTGTTGTTAAAAACACGATTTCCGATTAACTGTCCATCACCAAGTGAATTGAAAGCCAAACCTCGACTAATGTAAATAAATAACTGTGTTGGAGAAAGATTATTTATTGACTTGAAGGTGATTGTAGAGTAAAATGATCTGGGAATAAGCCAGTTGGATAGTCTTTATGTTGTTATTGTCACCAAACAGTTACCTTAGTATAGATATTATTAAAGTCCCATTATGTCATTTTACTTCAGACAACAGTTAAGTTAAATTCATTAAGATTAAGTAGGGGATTGGAATAGAATAATTGGCATGGCTGTCATAACAAAATTTAAGAAGTCGTTCGTCAGCCAAATAAGCTGGAGAAAGAACAGAAGCGATGTAAAGCAGAACAGAAAATTGCAGAGGAAAAGCAGGAAAGCTATTCGATAAGAAATGTTCTTACTGCATGCTAGAAAGTCTGAGAACATATTATTAAAAAATGATTGTGAGTCATATTTACACCTTTTGGATTAATATAAAGTTCAATGAATCTTACTCAGTGAAACACTACGGCTCCAGACATTGTACACAGCGTGACTTTAATGTACTTGTATATAATCCTAAACTATTACCTTTTATTTCTGTAATCAGCTTATTGGAATACAAGTACTTATAGATGTTACACAATAGGATCGATCAGTATTCAACTTAAATAATTCGACTCGTATTTTATTGAGACTATATACGCGATATTTTGAAAGACATAATTGTAATATGAGGTTTAGTCTCGTTTGAGACATATTTGAAAGATTGTAAAATATCCGTGCTGTTCTATTTCTTCTGAAGACTATTTTACATAATATACAGAATTCAAGACCCAAATCAATGCCAACTGTTCCCATTTAGATACAGTGCAATGCATTATGAATTCCTTACACCAATAGGCAGTCGAATAGTCCAGTCGGTAGCAAGATTGTTGTCTGCTGAAGGATTATGCCCAGTATGTTACAATCCTCCTGAACACTTATCAATCATAAAAACTAGAAAAATTTAGATGATTACAAAAAATATCTCTAACAAAACGTGATACACCTGTTATAATGAGACCAAAAACGGTGGTGGCGGGTTTCGTAAAAAAAAGATCATGCTTACTCTTTTCGAGATTCCTGATGATACTAGATACTTCTTGTCCACTGCTATATAATTATTACTTCAAGGAGAGATTTAGTCGATGGAATTATTTCGCTTTCACAATATACATTACTATACATGTACATTGATAAAAAGATGTTTACATGAGTGTAAATTGCATTTCCAGGATTCTTCAGGTTCAGAAAGCAGCGATCTTTTTCAATCACCACAGACAGTAATAAATCTAATCTAACATAGGTCTAAAGATGTATACAAACTAATTTTTTACGAATCATTTCTGTATAAGAACTGCTTACCTGGACGTGAACTGCACTCAGATATAAAACGTGACCTTGGACACACACCCAGCTTCACGCTGGAGAACAACACTGTAAAAATTAGTATCCTTGAATCCATGAGTAACTGTCACTCACAATATAAAATGCTCACTTGGGTGAGTGCAACTTATGGCCTATTATTAATCGTTTATAGAAATGAATATAAAACAGGACAATAAATGTATATGACAGATTAATGTAGTTGACACGGTTTGTCTCGTATATCGATCGCCAACATCTGGTGTCAAGGCGAAACATCAATATTATATTCCTATTTAATATTTATATACTTACAATATATTAATGACTTGTTATCATAGATTAACACATTCTTACTTTTGCGGGGTCAAACTTAAATATAGCTTGCCAGGCAAGGTAACATACGCCCACTGATAGCTTTGATTGTTGGTGTGAGTGTTTGTTTTTTGCCCATTCACATTTAGTTGAAAGAAAGAACTGAATTAACACTTATTAACACATTGTCAAGACAGTTAGACACAATATGTCCGTGAAAATTATCCGATCATCACAAAAATCAATAGGGATCATCTACATAATGACATTGACCAATAAAATCAAAATCAAAATATTCTGTAAAGAATTGAAGCCTGTAGAGTGAGCACGAGATGCACAATATAGCTAATAGAGTGAAACGTCAAGTCGCACACGATATTTCCGTGAAAAATTATCCGATCATCACAAAATTCAATAGGGATCATCTACATAATGACTTTGACCCATAAAATCCAAATCAAAAGAATCTGTAAAGAATTGAAGCCTGTAGAGTGAGCACGAGATGTACAATATAGTTAATAGAGTCAAACGTCAAGTCGGACACGATATTTCCGTGAAAAATTATCCGACCTACACGAAAATCAATAGGGATCATCTACATAATGACTTTGACCCATAAAATCCAAATCAAAAGAATCTGTAAAGAATTGAAGCCTGTAGAGTGAGCACGAGATGTACAATATAGCTAATAGAGTCAAACGTCAAGTCGGACACGATATTTCCGTGAAAAATTATCCGACCTACACGAAAATCAATAGGGATCATCTTCACAATGACATTGACCCACAATATCAAAATCAAAAGAATCTGTAAAGACTTGAAGCCTGTAGAGTGAGCACGAGATGTACAATATAGCTAATAGAGTGAAACGTCAAGTCGGATACGATATTTCCGTGAAAAATTATCCGATCATCACGAACATCAATAGGGATCATCTTCATAATGACATTGACCCACAATATCAAAATCAAAAGAATCTATAAAGAATTGTAGCCTGTAGAGTGAGCACGAACTAAATGTGAACGAACGGACCGACGGACTGACGGACCGACAGGGTGATTACAATATACGCCCATCTTTCGAGTAGGCGTATAAAAAGGGATTTTAAAGAGGTATTCTATTTTGTTTTATGTGTATCAGAGAAAATGATAGCATAAATTTGCAACCATTTCAATTATCCCAGAATATTCTGTGGTAATGACCTCATGGCCGAGAAATATTATGCTTGCTCATGTTTCACAATAGACATTCGATGTTGTGCAATTTTGATGGCAAATAAAATATATATTTGTGTTCTGGGGCATTATAAGATTACTCTAAGGGGAGGTAATTCATGTCGATCATTAGTGGAAGACGTCCTCTTTTACTATCGCGCCTTCAGAAGTTAAGGGTATGGTCCTTTAGAGGCGCTCATTAAGAATTTGTTGAGCGTGTTGACTTATTTCCTTCTCACTGCAAGGATCATTTTCAAAATCTGAGAGGCTTTTAAAAATATCTGACTTCTTGTTTACATTGACGACCTGCAACTGAAAGGTATTTTTAAGGCTTGGCTTATACCGTGTCCATGTTTTCCAAATCCAAAACTCTACGAAAGTGTTAATTATGGGCAGTTCGCATTTAAATTATTTACAAACCTCTATGTCAAAAAATAGCAAGTTGTCTGATTTTTAATCCCGACCTGAAGAATAATTAGTTGAGGTCAAATATTTTTGAATCGGAGCGGAAAATAGACAATAGGGACCTACCAGGCATTGCTCTAGGTGGGAACAAGCAATTAGGACACATTCTCCAGATCATATTTTGGTTAAATTGCTGGGAAATGATTTAGACCAGTGTAACTTATCTCGTGTGACAGTCACACATAGTGGAGAAATTTTTTAGACGTCTTGAGTCGTGGATTAGAGATAATATTGTTACGATAACAACAAATTGTCAAACTAGCAAGCTAGTAATACACTCCAGATAGAATGCTGTTATTAGAGCTAAGGAGCATATCAGCAGTACACAGTTGGGGCATAATATATTTTTTTAAATTTTCAAGTAAAATAAATTTTATTGTGCCTAAGGGGAGGGGCTCTAAATACGTCACTGGTTAAAACGAAATCATGAAGTTATCTGGGGGTTTGGTGCTATAGTTCTTCAAATACCCTGATTTGTAAATTCTACAAGGTTAAAGCATAGAACTATGGTTAAAGGGAAACAACTCTATAACCACAAAGAGAAAATTGACACGAAACTATAACAATTGACTATCACTTTCCTGGGTAAACTTAAGAAAATCATTCTGAAATCAACTGAAAACTCAGTGGCGTAGCCAGGTTTTCGAAACTGAGTGTGTGAGTGTGCAATGGGTTAAAAATGAACCGACATAATAATATTGACCTTGCCAGCGGAGCGAATAACGGGTGGGGTCCAGCGCGCGAAACTCTTGGGTTTTAGCTATTTGACACACTGCAGGAAGGCAAATTGAAGATATATTTTTGTATTATTTTGATGATTATGCCTGCGGTCCGTTCAATTTTACCGACTGCACTTTTTCAACCGACGGATATCAATAAATTGGGTGGTGATACTAACTGTAGTTTATTGTCAGATTGTGGGTTTCCACCAGCTTATTCGGTTTCCCCTTGTCAGTGATGTGATGCAAGTCGGAGGGGCTAACATTGAAAGGCGTCTAGTCGTTCGGATGGGACAATAATCCGAGGTCCCGTGTGCTATTTATTGGCTGTGCACGTTAAAGATCCCTCGACAGTTGGAAATCGAAAATAAGAGCAGGCTAATGCCGCTGTCCTGGCAAAATTTCCCTCATTGCACACTGCATGACATTTGCCCGTCCTCAATTAGCCCCGTATAGATGCAGAAAAGTAGGACGTAAAACTCCATTTAACTTCCACCAGCTTATTTGAGGAATTTGTGGATGAACTACATGTAGATATATTCTAAATTATCAATTGTTGATATTATGGTAAATTGAGTTCTATTGGTGAAAACTAAAATGCGTACACGTTTTAAGTTGAGGGCATATGAATACAGCGCTTCTATAGTCTACATAGTATAGGAATATTCTTCTTTCAACATACACTAACAAAAATCCGTACAAGCATAACAATTCCGTAAATCAAAATCACATGGCAAAATCAAGAGCAATAGTTATATCGGGTGTACCATAAAAAACGTCCCCAAGTTTGAGGGCAAGAATCTCAGCTGCTAATGAACTGATCTCTTTTAAAATTCTCACAGATTTACTTCAACATGTCCTTGTCAGACCCTGAAAATATGAAAGTCATCAAATAAAAATTGTACAAGAACTGCCTCGAACAATAAAGCATGTAAAAAAATTCAATATCAGAGCAAATTACATAATTGAATTTATGTTCATTGTGCCTTCACCACATTGACCACCAATATCAAACATTTTCCCTCCTGATAAACTCTCACGAATCTCATCTTAAGGTATTATCGCTCAAGAAGCGACTATCCTGATTTTCAGTTCATGTTCAGTCAGTGTGTCCTTCTAACCCAACTGCAGTGCACCTGTTCCTTAAAATCCCCAACTGCCTGGAGTCATTACCGACACCAGTGGAACAAACTGGCTGAACATGATTTGAAAGGCAGGATGGTTGCTTTTTGGGAGAAAATACCTTAAGATGATATCGATGAGAGCATTTAAGGCTAAAAAATGAATGATGTTGGTGTTCAATGAGGTGAAAGCACAATGGACACAGGCTGAAATGTGTGGTTTGCTCTGATATTGAATTTTTTTTAAATGCTTTTTTGTTCGTAGCAGTACTTGTACAATTTTTTTTCGATGACTTTTAAATTTTTAGGGTCTGACAAGGACATGTTGAAGTAAATCTGTGAGAATTTTGAAACAGATCTGTTCACCAACAGCTGAGATACTTACCGTCAAACTTGGGGACGTTTTTTTTGGGACACCCGATATAGTAGTGGACAGGGGCGGATTTAGGCGGGGGTTTGGCGGGCGTGCACCTCCCCCCCCCCCCCACACCCCCCCCCTAAAATTCGGATCCGAAGAGACGACGAAAGCTATTCTGCGCCCCCCCCCCCACCCCTCCTAACGTCAAATCCTGTATCCGCCCCTGGTGGACTACCCCAAAGGGAATTACCATCAGGTGTTTCGAAAAGAGTAAGCATGGTCACCAACCACTACTAAATACTAGTAAGTCAACATCATGGGATACAATCAAATCAATTTATGCCTGACAGAACAAATCTTTCAAGATGCAAGAAACAGATTTGTCATATTTGTTCAGAAGTTCGTTATAACGACGATAAAATTTCCTCAATGAACTTTGAAGTCTATGTGTCAAGTCACCCTGCTTAAGTAATTTCAATGTCAAAATTCGACCTCTGGCCAGAAAGTCATCATGAATCGAACAAGCCCTAGCATAGCGGATGAGTTGTGAAACATACACTCTATAAGCTGGGGAATGAGGTATGTTAATCCTTCACCTCAACTCTAACATATTTACCTATAGAACTATAGAACTATATAAATTATTTGTGTTTTTTTTCAAAGGTTGTTTTTAAATACCTTGTAATCAACCTAGCGTCTTAAATTCTTTGAATTCCAATTTGCTCAAACTTCTTTGTCTGTGCGTCTATTCGTGTTTTTTCCCAGAATCTTATATGCCCACTGGAATATTTTACATCTTTGGCAAATTTGAAATCTTAGACATTTATTTTGAAACAAATATCAATATTTTATAAAAATTTTACTCTTTGCTTTTGGGAATTTAAAAAAATGGCGAATTTCAAATTGCATGCGTTTACTTTTAGTACATGTAATATTTATAGGCTTATAAGGAAACTGGAACCGGTCCTATTTTTTAATGCTGTTAGGTTTTTTTTTTACCTATAGAGTAATTTGAAACTTGTTTAGGAGCGATTTCTCCTCAAATTTCATGCGAAAAACTTCGCTTGTTATTCCTGTGGGTTCTGTGAATTAAATGTGATTCAGAAAATTCAAGATTTAGACTCAAGTTTCAAGTAAAATTGCTGTTGAATATTTCATTTATATTTCATAATTATCAGGGGGTGGGAGGGTGGGGGGGTTGGACTACCAGCACCAAGCATCCGTATGTAACATTATACGAAAGTGGGAAACCCTCTGGCAATGTTTGTCAAACTTCCGGTATGTCGCTTGCCACAATGAAAATAAAATCGCTTACGATATTGATAAATGGCACATCGGATATTAAAGGGAAAGGTAGCAAAATAACCACAACAAGCAGAATTCAAATGAATTTAGATATAGTCTGACCATGGAAATCACAAAATCGCTTCAAATATACATGAAATTAAATATTTGTCGTTCAATTTCTGTTTCCATATAATGCATATTCTGACAATTTTTTTCTTGCATGTTGAAATTTTGTCATGTTAATTAAAAAAGTTTACTTCAGTGAGTAGTTAATCGTATCTCTTTGTTGTCCCGCTTCAATAAACAGTCCAATAATTCCGCCATATTGGTTTACTTAAAAGTAAAATTTGTACATTAAAATCTCAGGGTTTTGTACAATGATTGTAAAATATTAATGACGTTTTATCCCGTAAATTTAAATTTAACAATAGATCTATCTGGGACGACTATGAGAATACGTTAGAAGTATCTTCCACATCAGTATTCAATTTCCCTTTCAGAATCGATTGCAAGATAGTTAAGACGCGTTTCTATTTAAATTTATTCATATTCAGTGAATCAAGACGAGACGGCGTAATTTTAGTCTCTTTTTTCTCGATCACAATTTGTACTTCAAGTCGCTTGGGACAATTTATGAAAGTGAAATCATAATCTGATGAATTTTTTTCTGGAATTGCAATAACATGGAATGTTTGAACTAACTTGGGAAGTCAGTTTTAACAAACATTGTTTTTCTAGAATTTACTATAGCATAGACCGGGACTATAGAAATTTAGGAAATTCGCTATTAGTTTCGGATTGTTAATCTGTATATATTCCTCGAGAAAATAGTCAACTAATTATTTTATACCATGATCTTGAAGGTGATAAAATGGATTATGTTGATTAGATTTTGGAATATTGAAAATATGGGTAAGTGATTAAGCTAGTCACGTCACCTGCCCTGTTTAGTCTCGGAACGAAACGGAACAGCATCAAACTACCTGGTCTTCCTTTTCTGCGTTTTGTGTTCCTATTTACGAGGAGTCGCTTAAATGAAACCATAATATAGGATTTCGCACAATTCCTAATTTCTTACCTTACATTTTGAAATAATAAAATATTTAATATGAATTATTGCCCTTGTTCTTTAAAACGCTATCGATTTTTAGCTTGTTAGCACTCTACAGGTCACAATTCTTTACGGATTTTGACGAAACTTTCTGAAATTGTTTATTATGACCCAAGGATGAACTCTATTGAAAATCAAAAGAATCGTAAAATATTTAATATGAATTATTGCCCTTGTTCTTTAAAACGCGTTCGATTTTTAGCTCGTTAACACTCTACAAGTCACAATACTTTACGGATTTGGACGAAACTTGCTGGAATTGTTTATTATCACCCAAGGATGAACTCTATTTGAAATTAATACAAATCTGAAAATATAAGATATGAATTATTGCCCTTGTTCTTTAAAACGAGTTCAATTTTTAGCTTGTTAACACTCTACAATGCACAATACTTTACGGATTTTGACGAAACTTACTGAAATTGTTTATTATCACCTAGACCGACAAGTTGACTCTAAATAATACTGCGTATTTTAGAGACAGACGACCAAGCATATAAATATCATGAAATATTGTTATACTTGATTTATACCTTTGAAAATGGTAAATTTTGTAAAGTATTAGATAAGTATGAATTAAGATGTACCGTACAACAACTTGACATCATGTATTTGTGTACAAATTAGATGAAATGACGATCAGGCGGGTATTTTAACTCAAACTACGTCGTCATATTTCTAATATATGTGTTTATCCAATGAAATTCATGGTTACAATCTATAACTCTGTTTGGGAGATTTGGTTAATTTTGAGAGAAGTCTTTTGATTGGATGTAATTTCAATGACGATAAATCTTATTTAAAAATGGCGGCCATGTTCAAAATACCTCCAGCTTGAAAATTTCAACTAGGATTACAGACAACAAGGATTAGTTTATTCTTTCGAAAAAGGGATTGAATGTTGAGATGGCATCATAACATATAAGAAAATGGTCAGTTTTTTTAATAATGACATCAAGGAAGAACAATAATTCAACGCAACCAAATTGGTTGCGGAATATCAAGTTATTGAATAAGATGTAATCCTGACTCTCTGCCAGCGGCATTGAGAGAGACAGGTATTCCGGTCTAATTATCACCCAAGGATGAAGCCTATTTAAAATAAAAAAATCGAAAAATATTTAATATGAATTATTGCCCTTGTTCTTTAAAACGTGTTTGAAATAGTTCATTATCACTCGGTAAACACTGTCGAAAATCAAAAAAAATATTTGATTTGAGTTATTAGCCTTCTTCTTCGAAATACATTCAGTTTTTAGCTCATAAACACTCTATAAGGCAGAAGGATTTTGACTAAACGTGATGAATGCTGAACCCTTGATGAAATCGAGAAAAAAATATTTAAACGACACTTAATTCAAGTTCTGAACAAAATGTAGGACTATGACTACAGGTTGAATATTTCATGGTTGTGATGGTTGCTGTTTTCTGCCAAATGTTCTTTTTGAAACAAAGCTGCCAGTGGGCGTATATTACCTTGCCTGGCAAGCTATTTTTTAAATCCTGCTTGACACTTAAAATATGCAATGATCTTCATTTTCATACTCCACAAATATACTTATATATAGTTCCTAGCGACACAAATGGCATTCATATAATTATATATTGAGACAAACATTAATCCAAGGAGAAGGCTTGATCGTTTATCTTGATGAATTTTTATAGTTTAATGAAACGAGAAATGTCATAAATTATTGATACTTTATTAAACCCTTTTGCTACTTTTTATTACCCTTGGGCCTTGACTTTATAATGCTCACGAACCCTTTAGTCGAGCTATTTTAAGAGTACTGTAAGACTAATGTTTGTCTCAATATGAATGTCATTTGTGTCGCTTACACGATGAACACGGTAGATTTTTTAAATTATCGAAGTTGTAGGCCTAATAATTAGTAAGAAATAGTTTTATTTATATTTTACCCAAAGAAAGTACACTGGTTGGACTGTGGTTGAATCTCGGTGAGGTCATTGGAATTGATATGATCCTGGGGCCTGGTTTTCGAAAGTATCTTATGACTAAGACGTGTCTTACGATGGTCTTATGACAGGTTATAGTCGTAAGATATGTTTTCGAAAGTGTCTTAAGTTACGATATATCATAACTTTTATCATAATCTTAGGACACCTCGCGACATGACTTAAGATCATCACAAAAGTTATGATGGTTTTATATTCAACGTAAAGCTTCGATATCACGTTAAGAACAGAATATGGCTACTTATTACATGCACTTTGGACAACGAGCTGAACACGTACGCCGAAACAAAGTATTTCGAGGCAGAAATAATCCACTAAATTATATGGAAGATGAACAAATAGTATGTAGATATATAAACTTTCACGTCCATTGATACTAGGTTTATGTAATATGTTCCAAACGGAGTACGGACCTAGCAAGGCCATCAGGTCAAGATCTTGTGTTTTATTCCAAGTCATGGTTTTATGCCGCAGGTACTTTCAGATGGTCAATGCTGATGTTCATAACATATCTAATATATTACATATCGTAAGATGGTCATAAGATAGTCATAAAATGTGTCCTAAGATACATCTTAAGACATATCTTACGATACTTTCGAAAACCAGGCCCCTGGACAGGTTCGAATTTGACGAAAATTTGATGAATTTCTTTTTAGTTATTTTCTTGCACTTTAATGTGTGTCATACATTTTGTTGGTTGAAATGAAATGAATGGAGTTTTACATCCTACTTCCGGGCAAACGCCATGCAGTGTGCAATGAGGGAAATTTTGCCAGGACAGCGGCATTAGCCTGCTCTTATTTTCGATTTCCAACTGTCGAGGGATCTTTAACGTGCACAGCCAATATAGCACACGGGGCCTCGGTTTATTGTCCCATTCGAACGACTAGACGCTTTTCCATGTCAGCCCCTCCGACCTGCATCACTGACAGGGGGTAACCGGGTTGAAAAATCCGAAGGTATCATCTCGACCCATGCCGGGATTGAACCCTGGACCTCCAGGTTAGCGAGCAAGCGTCTAACTCACTGAGCCACCGCGACTCCCATTTTGTTGGTTGAGCTGTCAGTGGTCAGTTGACGTGTGCTTATCGTGCCTTACAAGCTATTTTTTTTTTTAAGAATAATTTTAGGATTGCCCTCGCTCTAGTTAGTATATTACATAGACCTGAATAGGATTTTGAGACTTAAATTTGTTAAATTTTAGAAGGTATATATCTTTAATAATTTTTTTTATTTTAGTTGCTGGATCAACAAATATTGCTTTAAACAAGCCAACCAGACAAATAAATGTGTATGATTATCGCTTGTCGTCATTGGCAGTTGATGGAAATGTAGCTAATCTATATGAAGATTGTGCCCATACATTAAATACAACAGCAGATGCTCCAAATTGGTGGATGGTGGATTTACAAACCAATTATGAAATAACAAGTGTCAATGTTCTCAATAGAGGAGATTGTTGTGGTAAAATAATTTAAGTATTCTTATCACAAAGTCACTTCTAAGCGAAACAGGACTATTGCATTATTCATTAATAAGGTTTTTTGTTATGAGGAATTGTTTTTCTGATTTTGTTGACCACCGAGGAAACTAAAAGCATCAATTTGCAGCTTTCCAGTTTTCCACAAGATATGTATGTGGTTTTTGCAATTCCACTTAAACAAATGGTTTGATGACGTCACTTTAATTAGATTTTAAATGATATTTAATGAGCGTTATGGAACTGAATGTCCTATTCCTATTTCGTAAAGGTTTTTTTTTATAGTGAATCTTGATTAACTTTACAGCAAACATCGGCCGATGTGCGGTTTTCAGGGTTGGTCGGTTTTCAGGTAAAAAAATCAATGAATCATAGAGTGTTTTTATCGGGATTTTTACCATTGGCCGATATTCAGGGGAAACCGGTCAGGGTGTGCGGTCTTAACTGTATATTTTTATACGCCCACACATAAATGTGGGCGTATATTGTAGTCGCCCCTGTCTGTCTGTCTGTCTGTCTGTCCATAATTGTTGTGAACACGATAGAGAGCTGGTTTCTTGATGGATTTTGATAAAACTTGCTGTGAGTGTTTATAATCATCCAAGGAAGAAGCCTATTGAAAATCAGAAAAGTATTTGATGGGTTATTGCCCTTGTTTTTGAAAATACTTTGTGAACATGATAGAGAGCTGGTTTCTTGAAGGATTTTGATGAAACTTGGTGTGAGTGTTTGTCATGACCTTGGGATTAACCCTATTGAAAATCAGAAACATCGATAAATATTTTATGAGTTATTGCCCTTGTTCCTTAAAACGTGTTAATTTTATAGCCCGTAACACTCTCAAAGTTGTCAACACAATAGAGAGCCGGTTTCTTAATGAATTTTGATAAAACTTGCTGTGAGTGTTTATAATCATCCAAGGAAGAAGCCTATTGAAAAACAGAAAAATCGATAAATATTTGATGGTTTATTGCCCTGCCCTTGTTTTTGAAAATACTTTGTGAACACGATAGAGAGCTGGTTTCTTGATGGATTTTGATGAAACTTGGTGTGAGTGTTTGTCATGACCTTGAGATTAACCCTATTGAAAATCAGAAACATCGATAAATATTTTATGAGTTATTGCCCTTGTTCCTTAAAACGTGTTAGTTTTATAGCCCATAACACTCTCAAAGTTGTGAACACAATAGAAAGCCGGTTTCTTAATGGATTTTGATAAAACTTGCTGTGAGTGTTTATAATCATCCAAGGAAGAAGCCTATTGAAAATCAGACAAATCGAAAAATATTTAATGGGTTATTGCCCTTGTTTTTGAAAATACTTTGTGAACACGATAGAGAGCTGGTTTCTTGATGGATTTTGATGAAACTTGGTGTGAGTGTTTGTCATGACCTTGGAATTAACCCTATTGAAAATCAGAAACATCGATAAATATTTTATGAGTTATTGCCCTTGTTCTTTAAAACTTGTTAATTTTATAGCCCGTAACACTCTCAAAGTTGTGAACACAATAGAGAGCTGGTTTCTTAATGGATTTTGATAAAACTTGCTGTGAGTGTTTATAATCATCCAAGGAAGAAGCCTATTGAAAATCAGAAAAATCGAAAAATATTTGATGGGTTATTGCCCTTGTTTTTGAAAATACTTTGTGAACACGATAGAGAGCTGGTTTCTTGATGGATTTTGATGAAACTTGGTGTGAGTGTTTGTCATGACCTTGGGATTAACCCTATTGAAAATCAGAAACATCGCTAAATATTTTATGAGTTATTGCCCTTGTTCCTTAAAACGTGTTAGTTTTATAGCCCATAACACTCTCAAAGTTGTGAACACAATAGAAAGCTGGTTTCTCGATGGAATTTGATAAAAATTATTGTGAGTGTTTATAATCATCCAAGGAAGAAGCCTATTGAAAACCAGACAAATCGAAAAATATTTAATGGGTTATTGCCCTTGTTTTTGAAAATACTTTGTGAACACGATAGAGAGCTGGTTTCTTGATGGATTTTGATGAAACTTGGTGTGAGTGTTTGTCATGACCTTGGAATTAACCCTATTGAAAATCAGAAACATCGCTAAATATTTTATGAGTTATTGCCCTTGTTCTTTAAAATGTGTTAATTTTATAGCCCGTAACACTCTCAAAGTTGTGAACACAATAGAGAGCTGGTTTCTCGATGGAATTTGATAAAAATTGTTGTGTGTGTTTATAATCGTCCACGGATGAAGCCTATTGAAAATCTGACAAATCAAAAAATATTTGATGGGTTATTTCCCTTGTTTTTGAAAATACTTTGTGAACACGATAGAGAGCTGGTTTCTTGATGTATTTTGATGAAACTTGGTTTGAGTGTTTATAATCACCCAAGGATGAACCCTATTGAAAATTAGAAGAATTGAAAAATATTTCATGGGTTATTGCCCTTGTTAACTTGTAGTTGTAAACACTCAAAAATCGTTCAATTTTGTAAACATTCTTGATGGCACGGTTTTCGACAGATGTTTCATTTACTGATAGTTCTTGTCGACCTCCCGGACGACTTGGCTGCCATTAGAAAAGTGGGCGTATTACGATGGGGCATCAATTTTTTTTTTATTTCAGCGGAGCGATTGTCAAATTTCACCGTATCTGTTTGGCAGTATGACCCTGGTCCACATATCAAGCATAACATGAACGAGAATGAATTTTGTGTTTGTGTCAAACATCCACAGACGGTACCCCAGAATGAGTGGGCAAATTTAGACTGTTCTCGGACATGTATTGGCAGATTTGTTTTATTGGTGTCGAATATATATGATTATTTCGCAGTGTGTGAAGTACAGGTGTTTGGTAATCTGTTCACTGGTTGTTTAGCACAACACTTACCTGGTAAGCCTTTTATAGATGTTTACTTAAAGGGGTACAGTCGGCATTTTCAGTGGTAGATTTTGGTCTGAATCAGGTGTATCAAAAAAAAACGTCCCCAACTTTGACGAAAAGTATCTCAGTTGCTGATGAGCCGATCTCTTTCAAAATTCTCACAGATTTACTTCAACATATTGTCCTTGTCACACCCTGAAAATATGAAATTCATCGAAAAACAATTGTACTAGTACTGTTTCAAACAAAATAGCATGTCAAAAAATTCAAATCAGAGCAAACTACACATTTCAACCTGTGTCTATGTGTCAACATCGGCCACCAATATCATTCATTTTCCATCCTGAAATGCTCATCAATCTCATCTTGAGATATTTTCTCCCAAAAAGCAACCTTCCTGCCTTTCCGATCCTGTTTATCCAGTTTGTTCCACTGGTTATGGTAATGACTCCAGGCAGTATGAGATTCTCTTTAGTAACAGGTGTACTGCACTTGGGTTAGAGGGGCACACTGACTGAACAGAAACTGAAATGCAGGATGGTCGCTTCTCGAGTGGTATCTTTAGATGAGATCCGTGAGAGTTTATCAGGATGGAAAATTTGTTATATTGGTGGTTGATGTGGTGAAGGCACAATGAACACAAATTCAATTAATATGTAATTTGCTCTGATATTGAATTTTTTGACATGCTATTTTTTTTCGAGGCAGTACTTGTACAATTTTTGTTCGATGACTTTCATATTTTCAGGGTCTGACGAGGACATGTTGAAGTAAATCTGTGAGAAGGTTGAAAGAGATCGGCTCATCAGCAGCTGAAATACTTTGCGTCAAATTTGGGGACGTTTTTTTGGAACACCCGATATAGTCTTCAAAAGTTTCAAAAACTGCATCGTATAATCCTTACTAATATACCTCAAACAATGTTTGTCTTTTCTATACATAGGTAGTCTATCTTAATTACGAGTCGTATTTTTAACATGGATAATTAATTATGGATACACATATATATATTTGAAGGCAGCAGTTTTGACAGTGTGTGGACACTTTTACTGATTAGTTAAGCTAAACAATTCTCGTTTCTTAGTCGATCGGTCGAACGTATGATGAAACATGCTCATTTAACAATCAGTACTGCTACTGAAGAACAATTCTATGGGCAGCCGAATGTCCAAAAATTATCTGAATTGAATCTGACCACCCATACAATTTGATATTATTGTTTTGTTTGTGGTATATAGTATGCGGAATTGGTAAGTCCAAGTGCTCCGTTAAGCTACACTTAAAAGAGTACAATTTAAGATTTTGAAAGAGCAATTTAAAATCTCATGGAGTAATATTTAAACTTTTTTCGTTCCAGAAAAATACATAAGGAAGATTGAAGGCAAACGTGCAAGTCCACCAAACGGTCTGCTCTCACCATTTCAAGTATTAGATGAATATGAGTGTAGTCATAAATGTTTACAGATGAATAACTGTGTCAGCTTTAATTACAATCCTGGTAATGTTAATTGCCAATTAGTGACTTGTTTTTCACATCCAGGACAAGATATGGTAGCAGATAGTAATTGGAATTGGCGATATATATCACGATAAAGTGTATGAATAAGGAAAAAAACCGTCAGATAAGCTGCATTGAAATTGCATGATTTATATCAAAGTTGAAGTCAGTTTTTTGTTAAGTATGTTGGAAATGTCAGATGCATAAATTAATGAAATCTATTCACCAAAAGCCAGAAAAATAATATATTCCTTGCATATAAATGCTGCTTATATTATGTGCAGCTACTGTTCGGTTGTGTGTTTAGAATTGCTTGACAACGTCGATAGATATTTTATTTCACCTATAGTACCCTCTCCTTAAAATACATACAAAGTTAGAAATAATATACATATAGAAAACATAAATAATTTATAAATGAATAGAAGTTTTGCTACATGCTATATACAATTAATTACTAAGTAGAATTATCTATATACAGTTATATTCAGTTATATACATCTATTGCCGGAGATACAGAATCAAAACCGACAGCTTAACGTTAAAAAAGTATGGACTGCTGAAAATACCTGTTCTGTTTCTGAAGGATTGTCTGAGCCAAATAAAACAATTTTTATACGCCCACATGAAATGGGGGGCGTATATTGTCGTCACCCATGTCCGTCCGTCCGTCGGTCCGTCCGTCGGTCCGTCCGTCCGTCTGTCCGTCCGTCCACAATTGCTCGTAAACACTCTACAGGTCACAATTCTTGACGGATTTTGACGAAACTTAATGGTAATGTTTATTTCCGCCCAAGGATGAACCCTATTGAAAATCAGCAAAATCGAAAAATATTTACTATGAATTATTGCCCTTGTTCTTAAAAACGCGTTCGATTTTTGGCTCGTAAACACTCTACAGGTCACAATTCTTGACGTATTTTGACGAAACTTCATGGTAATGTTTATTACCGCCCAAGGATGAGCCCTATTGAAAATCAGCAAAATCGGAAAATATGTACTATGAATTATTGCCCTTGTTCTCAAAAACGCGTTCGATTTTTAGCTCGTAAACACTCTACAGGTCACAATTCTTGACAGATTTTGATGAAACTTAATGGTAATGTTTATTACCACCCAAGGATGAACCCTATTGAAAATCAGCAAAATCGGAAATTATTTACTATGAATTATTGCCCTTGTTCTTAAAAATGCATTGGATTTTTGGCTCGTAAACACTCTACAGGTCACAATTCTTGACGGATTTTGACGAAACTTAATGGTTATGTTTATTACCGCCCAAGGATGAGCCCTATTGAAAATCAGCAAAATCGGAAAATATTTACTATGAATTATTGCCCTTGTTCTTAAATACGCGTTCGATTTTTGGCTCGTAAACACTCTACAGGTCGCAATTCTTGACGGATTTTGAGGAAAATTCATGGTAATGTTTATTACCGCCCAAGGATGAGCCCTATTGAAAATCAGCAAAATCGGAAATTATTTACTATGAATTATTGCCCTTGTTCTTAAAAACGCATTGGATTTTTGGCTTGTAAACACTCTACAGGTCACAATTCTTGAAGGATTTTGACGAAACTGAATGGTTATGTTTATTACCGCCCAAGGATGAGCCCTAATGAAAATCAGCAAAATCGGAAAATATTTACTATGAATTGCCCTTGTTCTTAAATACGCGTTCGATTTTTGGCTCGTAAACACTCTACAGATCACAATTCTTGACAGATTTTGACAAAACTCAATGGTAATGTTTATTACCACCCAAGGATGAACCCTATTGAAAATCAACAAAATTGAAAAATATTTACCATGAATTATTTCCCTTGTTCTTGAAAACGCGTTCGATTTTTTGCTTGTAAACACTCTACTGGTCACATTTCTTAACCGATTTTGATGAAACTTGCTGGTAATGTTTATTGGCACTCCAGGATGAACCCTTTTGAAAATCAGCAAAATCGAAAAATATTTACCATAAATTATTGCCCTTGTTCTTAAAAACGCGTTTGATTTTTGGCTCGTAAACACTATACAGGTCACAATTCGTAATGGATTTTGATGAAACATACTGATAATGTTTATTACCACCCATGGATGAACCCTATTGAAAATCAGCAAAATAAAAAAATATTTACTATGAATTATTGCTCTTGTTCTTGAAAACATGTTCAATTTTTATCTCATAAACACTATAGGACAATACTGGACAGATTTTGAAGAAACTTGATGTGAATGTTCTTAATCACTTTTGTTGTAACTGTCAAATATATGTGTTTAAAGTCAAAGCCAGTGGACCAGTGGGCGTATATTACCTTGCCTGGCAAGCTATGTTTAGGTTTATCAGGAGATTTATAGTATGGTTTCGTGCAATGCAATCAAGTAAGAAATGTTGGTTATCTTCAAATCCATGGCCACAACTACAAGCAGAAGTATCGGATATATGTCTCATATGCTTATGCCCTTGAAGGTCGCTGCAAGAAAGACGAAGGCGGCAGTGAATAATTTGGTTTAGACGGGTGCCAAAGTGATATTGTTGTGGAATTTTATAATCATTAATTTTGAGTTTATTTTTGAAAATGGAAATAGAAGGTGAATTTTTGATTGAAGATGGTAAGTTATTCCAGAATTTGATAGAAGATGGTATAAATGATTTAGGAAATAACCAACTGAGGAGTTCTCCGCGGATTCCGGCTGCTCCCAGCTTGTGCCAGACTCCGTCAACAGCCTTGCTGACGTCACAGAACACTGTCCTAGTGTATTGTCCATCATCCATTGACAGCCTGACAAAAAAGTGCGTTAAGTCTATTAGTTGATAAGTTGTAGATTCGCCGTGCAAAAAAACCGCTTTGTAGGTTAGTAATTATATTGTGTTCCTTCAAGAAGTTAAAGACATGTTTGTAGATACATTTTTCAAAAACTTTTACAACAAGACTTAATAAACTGAAGGGTCTGTAATTTCCACAATTCGAAGGGTCGCCCTTTTTCTAAATAGCTGTTATATTGGCACTTTTCCAGATATTAGGTACGATCTGAGATGACAGTGAGAGGTTAAATAATTTACAGCGAGGTTTGCTAATTTCATTCTTAATTGATTTCAAAAGTTTCCCATTTATTTGATCAGGTCTGTTTGCTTTATTAGTGTCAAGATATGATATAATGTCTTCAACTTCTTGAGGAACTAGTTCAATGTGGCTGAGTGCATAGGCGTACGGTGTGGGGGTGGGGAGGGCAGGGCTTGGGGGGGGGGGGGGGGCAATTGCCCCCCAGTGATTTTCATGAAGAGAATTTAAAAAAATAAAATCGTTCGGAAATGATGTGATCAGGCAGATGGCGAGAAGTTTTGGGAATTAGGAGTTGGGGTGGGGGTAGACTTGTCGGGCTAATATATTTCGTTGTCGGGCTAATATATTCCCTTGTCGAGCAGGGCGAAGCTCGTGTCGGGCAATAATCTGCATTTATTCTGTCCATGTTTATGGTTTATAGACAACGCTTTAGAGTATTTATATTTGTTAGTACCTCAGGAGATGGTATTTTAAGTACCGTATCAAGGTCTGGGGGCTTCAGCTTTTTGCCATGAAGCAAACATTAACACGACCTGATTTTTATCGTCTGTAAGATAACGTAAATGCTGCCCGGAATGGTCTCAGAGACAAGGACATTCATCCTAATCTTCAAAATTTTCTTAGGGTCGGTCGGTGTCTCCTTGAATCCTCCCACAGATGCTACCGTCAGTCGCGCGCCATATAATCTTCAACAAGATAACTGTCAAGAAAGGTAACCAATGCAAGAAAATCAATTTTAATTTACAAAATGTTCTTCCAGCACAATCCCTCCAAACTGCTTGCAGTTAGTTTGTAAAGGCCTCAGATGAAAGGAAATCAGCTCTTATTTTCAAAATTGTCTTTGGTTATCCCCATATAATTTCTACTCAAGAGTCAAGCGTTGTCAACAAGATCAGGAAAGGTCTCAGATGCAAGGAATTTAATTGTATTTTTCAAAATCTTCATAGAGTTCAATCCGTTCAAATCGCTTGCTGTTCGGAAAGGTTTGTTTGCAAGAAAATCAAATCTTCTTGTGATACAATTTTCCAAACGAGGTGTGCGTTCTCAACGAGAATACTGTTCGGAAAGGCATCAGATGCAAGGAACTCACACGTAATTTTCAAAATTTTCTTGGGTTAGGCCTACAATGCTTCCAACCCCTCTTCAAATGGGAGGTCGTTCTCTAAGAGAATTCTGTTCGGAAAAGCATCAGATGCAAGGAACTCTGACCTAATTTTCAAAATTTTCTTGGAGTAGGCCTACCATGCCTCCAAACCCTATTCAATTGGGAGGTCGTTCTCTAATCTAAGAGAATTCTGTTCGGAAAGGCATCACATGCAAGGAAATCAACCCTAATTTAAATTGTCCTACAGTGACTAAAATTATACTAGCCACACTTAAACTAAATTTGAGACATACAGGTCACCATCTAAAGAGTTTTGTACAGTTAGTCTAGAACATGCATTCATAAACACAGTATTCTTATCGGTTTTCGTTCATGTGGTTTGGTTCTTGAATCATATAGCTTTAGTTGCAGGAAATGCACTCTCCACAGAACAGATTTCTCAAAATTTTCTACCGCCGGGGTAAGTGAACCGCCCCTCACCACCCGACCCCCCTCCCTTTAATTTAACATTAGTTGTCGGGCAAATTGTTTTTGCCCCCCGCTCAACTAACACCCCGTACGCCTATGTTAATCCTATCTCTTTGTTGTCCCGCTTCAATAAACAGTCAAATAATTCCACCATATTGGTTTACTTAAAAGTAAAATTTGTACATTAAAATCTCAGAGTTTTGAACAATGATTGTAAAATATTAATGACGTTTTAGTCCGTAAATTTAAATTTAACAATAGATCTATCTGGGACGACTATGAGAATACGTTAGAAGTATCTTCCACATCAGTATTCAATTTCCCTTTCAGAATCGATTGCAAGATAGTTAAGAGGCTTTTCTATTTGAATGTATTCATATTCAGTGAATCAAGACGAGAAGCCGTAATTTTAGTTTCTTTTTTGTACTTCAAGTCGCTTGAGACAATTTATGAAAGTGAAATCATAATTTATTTGGTGAATTTATTTCTGGCATTACAATAACAATGAATGTTTGTACTAATTAACGCAGTAACTTGGGAATTCAGCTTTAATAAACATTGTGTTGCATGATCTTTTAAACAAAGCTACTTTATCATTTGGAATTTACTATAGCATAGACCGGGCCTATAGAAATTTAGGAAATTCGCTATTAGTTTCGGATTGTTAATTTATATATATTCCTCGAGAAAATAGTCAACTAATTATTTTATACCATGATCTTGAAGGTGATAAAATGGATTATGTTGATTAGATTTTGGAATATTGAAAATATGGGTAAGTGATCAAGCTAGTCACGTCACCTGTCCTGTTTAGTCTCGGTAACTGAACAGCATCAAACTACCTGGTCTTCCTTTTCTGCGTTTTGTGTTCCTATTTACGAGGAGTAGCTTAAATGAAACCATATAGGATTTCGTACAGTTCCTAATTTCTTACCTTACATTTTGAAATAATAAAACCGAGCACGAACGATCCCAACCGTAAAACAAATCTCGAAATCCATACGAACCTTTCATTTTGAGGAAGTATATCAATAAATGAGTAAATATTTCATAATGAAAAGTGGTATAAGGTGTCTAGAAGAGTTAGCATACCCTGCTTGGCGCCACACCCGCCACCGCTGCCCAATGATATTACATTAATAGGTTACTGATTTCTGATTTCAGTAATACTTCAGGATATATTCATCAGTGGATTTACTTAATTAATTAATTATTTATTTAAAAACGCTTAATAAAATTCATTGTTTTTAATTTGTTACTTGTAGTTTTGTGGATAATCACTTAAGTGTTTTTTTTTTATTTCTCGGATTAAAGAAGGATTCTGGTATATTTATAAACCAGAGTCTGTATGTATAAGAATAAACTGAGGGTTAACAGAAAACTTGCTGATTATCAATGGTTAATTCAATGCAGAATTTGATTTTAACCCCGGGTTATTTTTTATGCATACATGCCCAGGTTTTCGAGGGTTAATGTGGATTTAACTCAGCATCATTAATTAACGTATGCATATACAGGTAATTTTACTCATGAATATAATCACGTATTGCCCAAGGTTACAATTTTATGATCATTTTAAGAGTATATTGCCAGGGGCGCCGGAACCACGGGGGCAGGGGGAGGGGGACGAACATGTGCCGTTTTTGTCACGGAGACACGGACAATTTGTTCCAGCAAAATTTGTTGTATCCCTATGCCCCAAAATATAGGCATGACGTACGTTCTGGTATACCTAAGAAAGTGATCTAAGAAGCTCTAAAATACGAAATTTTCTCGGGGGGGGGGGGGGGAGGGGAATGGGGGCTTACGGTGCCCCGAAGCCCCAGACTGGCCTTTATATCACAGCTCCGCCTCCGCCGCTAATATTTTTTTCCGGCGCCCCTGTATATTGCCGTCACCCATGTCCGTCGGTCCGTCGGTCCGTCGGTCCGTCCATGCAATTGCTTGTTAACACTCTTCAAGCCACAACTATTTACGAATTTTGACGAAACTCGCTGAAATTGTTTATTATCACCCAAGGATGAACCCTATTTAAAATCAAAATAATCGTCAAATATTTAATATGAATTATTGCCCTTGTTCTTTAAAACGCGTTCGATTTTTAGCTTGTTAACACTCTACAAGTCACAATTCTTAATGGATTTTGACGAAACTTACTGAAATTGTTTATTATCACCCAAGGATAAACCCTATTTAAAATCAAAAGAATTGAAAAATATTTAATATGGATTATTGCCCTTGTTCTTTAAAACGCGTTCGATTTTTAGTTCGTTAACACTCTACAAGTCACAATTATTTATGGATTTTGACGAAACTTACTAAAATTGTTTATTATAACCCAAGGTAAACCCTATTTAAAATCAAAAGAATCGTAAAATATTTAATATGAATTATTGCCCTTGTTCTTTTAAACGCGTTCGATTTTTAGCTTGTTAGCACTCTACAAGTCACAATTCTTTATGGATTTTGACGGGAAGATGGGATAAACCCTATTTAAAATCAAAAGAGTCGTAAAATATTTAATATGAATTATTGCCCTTGTTCTTTAAAACGCGTTCGATTTTTAGCTCGTTAACACTCTACAAGTCACAATTCTTTACGGATTTTGACGAAACTTGCTGAAATTATTTATTATCACCCAAGGATGCATGTTCCTTTAGCAACGGCTATCATTTCATTTCATTACATTAATCCGTTGCTATCATGATAAGGTTTTCTCGTCATTAACTTTGATTGGTCGAACGATTATTGTCGACCAGTTATATTCATTGTAACAAATTATTGCGGGAAAACTTTCGAATGACCAGACGTCAAATTTCTTGTATCAAATTTACCTTGTGATAATCGAGTCTCAACAGTCATAAATTGAATGTGACGTATAGTGTTTTTTAAACGAGGTTATTAGTTGATAATGACGAGAAAACCCCGTCAATCCAGCAACGGTAGATAATGCAAATGTCTAACGTTGCTGAAGGAACATGCCAAGGATGAAGCCTATTTAAAATGAAAATAAATCGAAAAATATTTAATATGAATATTGCTCTTGTTCTTTAAAACGCATTCGATTTTTAGCTCGGTAACACTCTACAAGTCACAATTCTTAACAGATTTTGACAAAATTTGCTGAAGTTGTTTATTATTACCCAAGGATGAACCCTATGTAAAATCAAAAGAATTGAAAAATATTTTATTTGAATTATTGCCCTTGTTCTTTAAAACGAGTTCAATTTTAAGCTTGTTACCACTCTACAATGCACAATACTTTACGGATTTTGACGAAACTTGCAGAAATTGTTTATGATCACCCAAAGATGAACTCTATTTGAAATTAATAAAAATCTGAAAATATTAGATATGAATTATTGCCCTTGTTCTTCTAAACGTGTGTGAAACAGTTTATTATCACTCGATAAACCCTATCGAAAATCAAAAAAATATTTGATTTGAGTTATTAGCCTTCTTCTTCGAAATACATTCAGTTTTTAGCTCATAAACACTCTACACGGCAGAAGGATTTTGACCAAACTTGATGAATGCCGAACCCTTGATGAAATCGAGAAAAAAAAATATTTAAACGACACTTAATTCAAGTTCTGAACAAAATGTAGGCCTATGACTACACGTTGAATATTTCATGGTTGTGATAGTTGCTGTTTTCTGCCAAATGTTCCTTTTGAAACAAAGCTGCCAGTGTGCACTTAACCCATCCTAACGATATCATGGAAGCGAAACAAATGGCATTCATATTAATAATATTGAGACAAACATTAATCCAAGGAGAAGGTTTGATCGTTTATCTTGATGAATTTTTATAGTTTAATGAAACGAGAAAACTCATAAATTATTGATACTTTATTAAACCCTTTTGCTACTTTTTATTACCCTTGGGCCTTGACTTTATAATGCTCACGAACCCATTAGTCGAGCTATTTGAAGGCTATTGTAAGACTAATGTTTTGTCTCAATGATTAATATGAATGCCATTTGTGTCACTTGCATGATGTCGTTAAGATGGGTTAAGTTGAACTTTTTGTTATTGTTTTATTATTATATACCCAAAGGAAGTACATTGGTTGAACTAAGTATGGTTGAACCCTACTTAGTTCAACTACAGCGGCGGATCCAATTGGGGGGAGGGGGGCTACCCCGGCTCGAGCGCTCCCCCCCCTTCCTATTTTTAGCCAACTGATGTCAGAACCCTCATTTTAACTAAAAAAAATTCCACTCGCGCTTGAGGTGCCGTTGAATTATTGTAGCATGATATATTTTAGTTATTGATAAGACATATTTTCGTTGAAGCTTTTTTGAGTTACGGTACTGTCCTTGACTTGGTTAAAACACGTCCGAATGTGTTTGTGAGCATAGTGGAAGCTATGATTTTATTCGGATTTTTAAGAATCTCAACGAGCTCCTTGGAATTGATATGATCCTGGACAAGTTCGAATTTCACGAAAATCTGATGAATTTCTTTTTAGTTATTTTCTTGCACTTTAATGTGTGTCATACATTTTAGTGCGTCATACACGTTAGTTGAGCTGTCAGCGGGCAGTTGACGTGTGTTTATCGTGCCTCACAAGCTATATTTTTTTAAGAATAATTTTAGGATTGCCCTCGCTCTTTTAGTACTAGACCTGAATAGGATTTTGAGACTTATATTTGTTAAATTTTAGAAGGTATATATCTTTAATCATTTTTTTTTTATTTTAGTTGCTGGATCAACAAATATTGCTTTAAACAAGCCAACCAGACAGATAAATGTGTATGATTATCGCTTGTCGTCATTGGCAGTTGATGGAAATGTAGCTAATCTATATGAAGATTGTGCCCATACATCAAATACAACAGAAGATACGCCAAAATGGTGGATGGTGGATTTACAAACCAATTATGAAATAACAAGTGTCAATGTTCTCAATAGAGGAGACTGTTGTGGTAAAATAATTTTAGTATTCTTTTATAACGTATAATGTTGAATGTGGTCGCTTTTTGTCCCCGAAAATCACTAATTCACTTCTAAGCGAAACCAGACTCTTGCATTCAGGCCCGTAACCTGCCAATCTAATTAAAATTAGTTTTCGTTTCGGTTATTTTTTGATTGTCGACTCCATGTTAGATTGGTAACCTGACCAGTGCTTCTAGGGGGGCGAAAGTCTAAACAGGAAATCAGTTAATGTCTATACTCCTGAAAACGCGATTTTCGGTCGTATTCCGATGTTATTGATTCCTAAAACAAATTTAAATTTGGACTCTCGGAAATGCAATTTGCAATTTTGAGATTTAGAACACTGCAATGCAACTTCTTGTCATTTTGAAAAGAGGTTTTGTCTGGGGGACATGAGATTTCATTTTGAAAAGAGTATGGTTTGTGGGACATTCCCTAGAAAAGTTTGAGATTTACCCGACTGGAAATGCGATTTCTTGTCATTTTGAAACGAGATTGGTCTGAGAGACATCTCCTAGGAAATCTTGAGATTTTGGCGACTGGAAATGAGATTTCCTGTCTTTACCTGTCATTTTGAAAAGAGTCTGGACTGGGGGACATTCCCTGGAAAATTTTAAGATTTAGACAACTGGAAATGCGATTTCCTGTCATTTTGAAAATAGTTTGGTTTTGGGGACATCCCCTAGAAAATTGTGATATTTAGACTACTGGAATCATTTTGAAAATAGTTTGGTTTTGGGGGACATCTCCTAGAAAATTTTGAGATTTAGACGACTGGAAATGTTACGGACCTGCGCATTGTTCTCTGATAGGCTACTGTTGGTTTTTTTTTTTGTTATGAGGAATTGTTTTTCTGATTTTGTTGACCACCGAGGAAACTGAAAGCATCAATTTGCAGCATTCCAGTTTTCCACAAGATATGTATGTGGTTTTTGCAATTCCACTGAAACAAAATTAATGGTTTGATGACGTCACTTTAATTAGATGTTTAATGAGTGAATGTCCTATTCCTATTTCGTAGAGGTTTTTTTTATAGTGAATCTTGATTAACTTTACAGCAAACATCGCCCGATGTGCGGTTTTCAGCGTTGGCCGGTTTTCAGGTAAAATAATCAATGAATCATAGAGTGTTTTTATCGGGACTTTTACTTTTGGCCGATATTCATGGGAAACTAGTCTTCAGGGTTTTCACTGTTTTTTTATTTCAGCGGAGCGATTGTCAAATTTCACCGTATCTGTTTGGCAGTATGACCCTGGTCCACATATCAAGCATGACATGGACGAGAATGAATTTTGTGTTTGTGTTAATCATCCACAGACGGTACCCCAGAATGAGTGGGCAAATTTAGACTGTACTCAGACATGTATTGGCAGATTTGTTTTATTGGTGTCGAATATAGATGATTTTTTCGCAGTGTGCGAAGTACAGGTGTTTGGTAATCTGTTCACTGGTTGTTTAGCACAAAACTTACCTGGTAAGCCTTTTATAGATGTTTACTTAAAGGGGTGCAGTCGGCATTTTCAGTGGTAGATTTGGGTCTGAATATAAAACAAGTTTTGTCTTTTCTATACATAGTTAGTCTATCTTAAATACGAGTCGTATTTTTAACATGGATAATTAATTATGGATGCACATGGATTTGAAGGACACTTTTACTGATTAGTTCACAGGGGCTCGTAGTTATATTTTTTTAAATATTGTTATACAGTTATAAGAGAAATGAGAAGGGAGGACACTAATTTTGGTGTCAAAATTGAAATAGAAATTCGGCGCTTTTCTGCGCCTCGAAAACGGCCAAGTCTTCGGTCTAACCGATATATTTAAGTAAAAAAAGCACATTTTGAATGACAGACTGGTTTACGACGGAGTAATTACCGTTTTTGTGTTCCAAGCGGAGCGAACATGGTCCGGACAACTTCTTTGTAGGTCATTTTCCGGTTGCTTCGAGACGAAATACTAGGTGAGTTTTCATTGGTCCAAATAAAAATAGAAATTTATTTTTCTGGACGTCATACAATGACGTCAATTATTAACTCAAATTTGGACCAATAAAAACTCAGCTAAACAATACTCGTTTCTTAGTCGATCGGTCGAACGTATGGTGAAACATGCTCATTTAACAGTCCAAAAATTATCTGAATTGAATCTGACTCTGGAATTTTTGGACATTCGGTCGTCCATATAATTCGATTATATTAATTTTTTTGTTGTATATAGTATGCGGAATTAATAAGTCCAAGTGCTCCGTTAAGCTACACTCAAAAGAGTACAATTTAAGATTTTGAAAGAGCAATTTAAGATCTCATGGATTTAAACTCTTTTCGTTCCAGAAAAATACATAAGGAAGATTGAAGGCAAACGTGCAAGTCCACCAGACGGTCTGCTCTCACCATTTCAAGTATTAGATGAATATGAATGTAGTCATAAATGTTTACAGATGAATAACTGTGTCAGCTTTAATTACAATCCTGGTGATGTTAGTTGCCAATTAGTGACTTGTTTTTCACATCCAGGACAAGATATGGTAGCAGATAGTAATTGGAATTGGCGATATATATCACTATAAAGTACATAAATACGGAAAAAATCGTTAGATAAGCTGCATTGAAATTGCATGATTTATAATATAGGTGAAGTTTTTTTTAAAGACGTTTGGAAATGTGCATAAATTTATGAAAACTATTCACCAAAAGCCAGAAAAATAATATATTTCAGAACTGGGCATATCTTGCATATAAATGCTGCTTATGTATGTGCGGTTATGTGTTTAGAATAAAAGCAGTAGTCCTATGACACACAATCTGCTTGACAACGTCGCAGAGTGTTTCGATAAACTTATGGTTTTTACGGCTACACGTTATTTTAGTGATGTCTGAAATCCGTTTCCGTCTTTTCGTGGCCTATACGAATTTTGCTTTTATTTTCTTCGGATCTTTCACAGATCTAAAATTTATAGTGTGCAGTAGCCTATAATAGTATTTAATGACAGTCATTGTTTGTCAGACCTATGACTCACGTAGTTTATGGACAAAATAGAATAAAATTAAATAAAACCACCTTTTTCCGAAATCTAAGAAGCTATGACCTGTGTGCATGTCATTTAGCAACTAAGTGACAAATCTTTAATTTTATACGCCCATGTGAAATATCAAGCGTCACTCTACAGGGCACAATTCTTGACGTATTTTGACGAAATTAGCACGAGTGTTCATTATGAACCCTATTGAAAATTAGCAAAATCGTAAAATGTTTAACATGAGTTTATGCCCTTGTTCTTGAAAACTCGTTCAAAAAAGGTGTATGACTGAAGGTTGAATATTATTTTCTGTAACCATGTCATTTCATTTTTGTTAAATATCAAAGCTGCCAGTGGTGTATATTACCTTGTCTGGCAAGCTATCTCAAGACAGACCCAGCTTCACAGAGAACTGGCAAAGTAAGTGCTTGAGAGTCATCACGAGTTATTTATCACATATGCGATGAACGTTAATATTCTATGAATAGGGTACTGAGATTTGTATTCTATGAATAGCGTAGACTACTGGCAATAAACAAGCCATTGCAGTAGAATAGCCCACTGATATCTCCATCAGTCAATGACGAAGCTTGAAGCCAACGTCCGTCATCTTAGGGCTCCCAAAAGTTGGTGAAGACTTGTATTTCCAGTGACGTTATGTCATTCAGACAATCACTCGTATTAACTTCGGCACCATTCGGCTCATACGAAACTTCGCATCTTTCCTAGCTCCGTATGTGTCGCAGATAAAGACACGAACCTAATCACCAGCCATGACACCAACGATATTCGTTGAACGATAAAGTATGCATTAAATTTAATATTAAAACGTTTATAGGATATCAATAAGGTCTTAGATGCTGAAAATATTCCCAAATTTAACAGTGTGTATTTACATGAAGAGGCTGCAGTACAGAACTCTTTTTTAATAGCGGAGGGGTATTTGATTTATGAGACCAGGAAACGGAAAGACGATTAAAGACATTTCGCACCATTATGAGTTGTTTCGATCTCATTAACATTAGTCTGCTTAAATTTTTATTCTTATTCACTTAGTATGGATCAAATAAAATACATTCTCCTCATATGTGTTTGTATTGGTTTGAGTGGTGTGGAATCCATCTTGGGACATTTGGTTTGTTTACATGAAGTCGTTTCGTCTCATTTCTGGTCTCCAAGAGAAAAAATTCTACACGTGAACTATTTAAAACATGGTTGGTCAATAGGTCAGACTGATGGACCAACACAAGAAATTTTTGAGAATTAGACGCCTGAAACGCAAATTTCCTGAAGAATTTTGAGGTTTATTTGTATAGGGAATGCGGGACCAACAAAAGAAATTTTTGAGAATTAGACGCCTGAAACGCAAATCCCTGACATTTCCTGAAGAATTTAGGTTTTTTTTGTGTAGGGACTGTGGGACCAACACAAAAGAAATTGAGAATTAGACGCCTGAAACACAAATTCCTGACATTTCCCAGGAAGGCTTGGAAGTTGGTAAATGGTTTAATTGGTATAGTCATAAAGTTACAGCTACAGTTACAAACATCCATAATATGGGTAACAACATCTAATATCTAACATCTTCATAATAAGTAAACAGGAACATCGGGCCCAGCGCCCAAAGGGCGAGAGACGTTAAAGTAAAACCCCTAGTGACTAAGCTTCTTCCTCGACCGTTAACCTGGGAACTCTTTAAGATTAAGATCTAATTGTGTATATCAGATCTAAAGACAATGACTGGATTGTGATTGGTCAAGACTTAAGCATTTATATTCTCGAGCCTGATTGGATAATACTTCTTGCATGTAAGCAGCTACTATTGATTGGCTAAAGGGCAGGGATATTGGTGACATTATATTGTTTAAGCTTAATTACTTGCGTCAACTCCTGAGTTTGGGAACAAAGACGTGTTTTTGTCAAGGACCAAAGGTGTTGATGGCTTATGCAGTATTACCTCATATACATCTCTTAAATGTAAATACCGTATAAGCACTGACAATATAAGCTTAATCTCAAGTAGCCGAGGTATTAATTGACTTTCAATATAACCCATTTGCACCTGTCCTAACATGAATTATTCTTAGTAAACCCTAATAATACATTTTGTAACAATAAGCTTGAATAAATAATTATTTTTTCTTACCGACCGTGACTTACGCAATTTTTGGAGGGTTTTTGGCGCCCCCTTGCAACGTCGGCGCCCCCTGGTTTTCATTCGCTGGGGGGGGGGGGGGGAACATGCACGGGCACTTATTACGTCATGAAGTTATCTGGGGTTTGGTGCTATAGTTCTTCTTATACACCCATTATTGTAAATTCTACAAATTTTAACATAGTTAAAGGGAAGCAACTCCATAACCACAAAAAGAAAATTGACAGGAACTACAACAATAATTGCTAACACTTCTTTTTAAGAAAATCATGCTGAAATCAACTGAGAACATGTTGGTTTTACATTGAACTGGAAAGAAAATAAGATATCGTTTAGCGTAAAAATATCTAATTTCAAACATTTTTCATCTATTTTGAAAAAATGTATTATATTGAAATTTATGGACTATCTGTAATTAAAATGAAAGAATTACATAAGTGGACATGTATGCCTATATAGGGTTTCGTCGTAATGGAGAGGAGACTTAAAGCACCGGTATAAGGAGTATGTAAAAGGATTTATCTAGGACCATAACAATACAACAGTGCACCTGTATGTGGTAAATCATTAAAACTACGTTATAGGCCTATATATAATTATTGATAACGCTAATAAGACTTTTTAAGAATTTTTCATTAATGACTTGTAATTTTATGGATTATTACTTAACTTTACGGATCTGATGGAAGCTGTTTGTATATTTACGACACCGGTTAAGTTGTTCATTATCATAGGCCTATATATTCTGAATCATATGCAAGATAAACGTGTAGGCCTACTTACTGATGGGTTCAATGTTCGATGAGTCGCTGATACTCGCTGTGGTGTAAATGGTTTCATCGTAAAAACATTTTAACTTCAGTCAATTAAGGGAAATCAAAGGTACACGTGGAAGGGATCGCCTTTAACTGTGAGTGCTTAGCTTAATCGATCGATTTACTCACAAAATTATACTATTTATAAAATGATTAATAGAATGACACCTCAATATCTAAGTATTCTAGTTCCTCCAAATATTTCAACTGTAAATCCGTATAATGTAAGACACGGTTCTCAGCTCCGCACTTTACCCTGGCAAACAGTATCATATAAATCCTCATTTCTTCCATCTGCTGTACAAACCTGGAATACATTACCCACTGCCCTTCGAAATTCTTCTTCTTTGTCTAAATTAAAATATCAACTCTCAAAATATATTTCTAAATCTTCTGTCCCTATCTATTTTTACTCTGGGGACCGTCCCCTCCAAATATTACATACCAGACTAAGAAATTGCAAAAGCACCTTACAAGCCCACAAATTTCTTATGCACATCAGCGACAATCCCTCATGTTTATGTGGACATCCCTTTGAGGATTCCGAGCATAACCTCCTTCACTGCAGACTCTTCTCTAATACACGCAACACGACTATAAATCTCCTTCCATTTCCTCACCGCTCTATCTCTTCACATCTATCTGGTAATCCAGACTTATCTTTAAGTATCAATGATCATATTTTCTCTACTGTTCAAAAGTTTATTTCCTTATCCAAACGCTTTGTAAACTAATACCTACGATATATACTGATCGACTAGATTGTATTTTAGAATTGTATTGTATAATGTAACTTGTAGAGAAATAAATATTGTTTAAACTAAACTAACTTTGAGTGCTTCGTGAGTCTGAGTGCCCCGAATAATCCCCAAGTATAGTGTAATTTTGTTTTAGTTTCCTGAAAGACGTGCATTAACTTGGAATTATGCCGATTTACTGAAAAATTGCATTTGAAACATAGTCATAAATTGTCCAGACAGGAACGTAACCAGATGGGGAGCACTTGTATATGAACCCCTACATTAGTCCCTCACCCCCCAGTCCCTTTAATCAGTGAGTACCCCCAGTTCCATGATGGTAGTGCTCAACCCCACTAGCATAGGCCTATAATGGTTGTTGGCGTTGTTTTAAATAAATTCAATATTATGTCAGTAATCAATATTCCACCTAACTACATATTATAAACTAATAAACAATATTTATTTACCCTACACTGAACACATAAATATATCTAAAATATAATAACCCGTGAGTGTTAAAGACATAGCCGTAGGGGCCCACGACTCAACAGGGGGGCAGACTGACTATTTGCCCGAATTTTACCGAATTTTAATGATATTTTGCCCGATTTCGCGAATTTTTTTGCCCGAAAACATAATATTTAGGGGGGCAGCTGCCCCCCCCCCCCCCCCCCCTGCCCCCCTGTCTCCTATGGCTATGGTTAAAGATGCATAGTCCAATATTTAAAGTATATTAGGAAACTTCCTGTGCATTTTGACAAATATTTAGGGGAATTTAGCACAGGCACCTGATTCTGGAGAAATACAAATCATAGACATGTACAGGAGAACCGCATTTATCCATCCACCAGTACTCCGGAAACCCCGATATCCGCTCGCTTTTTGTTGGAAACGGAATATTTTACTATGTAAAATTACCCGCTATCCGGGATATCCATAAACCGCACGAATTTATTGGGAAAGTAAATGTGCGGATAAACGAGGTTCCACTGTATAGTCATAGTCATAATTAGTCATTTACCAGAATCTTGTGAAATTTAGGGGGTACCATTGGTGGGGCAAACCAAAAATGCACCCACAACCAACCCTGCCCCCACTGGCGCCGCCGATATTGACTTTACTCTTTTTTGATAGTAAATTTTAAGATGCAATGGCTTTAATTTTTTAAATTTTAAAAAGATACAAAGGGTCATTGCTGGTAATTGCATAAAAGACTACTTTATGTCTATAATGCCAAATTGTATATGTCAGTCAATCAAATATTTGACAGTAAGAAGTGTCATTTTTGCGTAATATGTATATTTAAAAATGGAAATAGGAAATATAATATGAGCTAATTAGATTTAATGGAAATTTTCAAACCTATAAATGCAATGCATCCATTAATTTTTTTTCTGTTAAAAATCATTTTTTGTAGCATTTGAATGCCCATAGAAATTTTGAAAAAAAAAACGGAGAAAAAGTTAAAAAGGAAAGGTTGTGTGGAATATATGTCATAAATTTTTCCATAAAGTATTAACAAGAAGCAAAAAACGATCAATAATAAAATTAGGTCAAATCTCGAAGAGTCTATAAATAGAAAATGATGCCACCGATTCCTTGGAATAGAGTTGTCTGCCCATGACGGAAATTACTACGTCAATAATGTCGGCTTCAACGAAGTGTGATCATTACTCAATTCTTTCTTACTGTTCACACATCTACTGTTATCTTCAGTTAAAACCGTGAACTTCGGCCTGAAAGATAAACAACTTAGACAAATGTTGCCGTTATTATTAGCTAGCACATGGGACAAAATAATACGTCTGCTATCAGTTCTTTTCAGTCGACCGTCGACGCTCAAACAGAACACATCTGCGGACACTAAAATCAATAAGTTCAATATGGATTCCGACGTTATCGATGAAAAAGCAGTGAGATCGGAGGGATTTAAATGGTGTCGAGATTCTATAGGGGGTATATGGTCCAAAATAACCCCCGATGATTTCGTTTTAGAGAGAATTAAGTAAGTTTATATCCATCATATTTTTACACAATGTCATACAATTTCATACAGTTACAGTGTATATTGATATTGCACATCTTTGACCGTTCTGGCTGACTGAGGTTTATTCAATGGTTATGTTATGTATATCCATTCATTATATTACGATGTATTTATTATTTTACAGTTATAATTCATGAATGAAATAAATATGTCTTCTTATTATAAATAGGCCTACATCCTGGTTGATAAAAACTGAGAAAGAAAACATGTTTTATAAATGCATAGCAATTAGATAACAAAAACTCTTAATTAATTGATATTAAAAAAGAACATTTTTTGATGGTAAAACATTTTCAGGGCTCTACATTATATTGGCTAAAATTTGGCACCAGAGCTTAAAACTCAAGCTAACAACATGTGTTTCGGATACAAAACCTTCATTAGGACAGTAATGTAATCAAAATTTAATTTTCAATATGCATATGAACACTAGTATATTTACATTTGCTTTTATTTTATTTCCATTGAATATATGGGGTTGGCTTCAAAATTGGATGTAGGTTTATGCATGTTAATGAAACTGATGCAAATAGTTCTAAAATTTTGGATTCAGTTTGTATACATTTGACACCGTTGATGAATATTATAGCCTACTCCTATTTGCCAAGTTGGAGAATTTAAATTCTTTTGCTTATTTGAGGTAATTTTCCTTTAAAATTATTTTATTTAACGAAAACTATTCTGAATTCTTATCATACAATAATTTACCTTAGATTTTAAAATTTCCTAAAGATGCTAATTTTGACTTGATTTTGATAACTTATTATGTTCAATATCAGGTTATTGATAAGTGATTATGTTTAGTAAAATAACATGATTTCAGTATGAACTCAATGAATTAATATAAATAAGATGGTAACATATGATGTTTATAACTAAACCTAAAGATTTCAGTACAGATTTTGGTCAATCAGTGAAAAAGTCAAATTATTCAGTTTTCAGTTTACGGGGGGAAGTCAACATTTTCAGGGATTGATTTGGATCTAGAAGAATATTTGTAAATCCCATTCTATCATGATCATTGTAAAAATTCTTAGATGTTCATTGTACAGTTTTATTTGTCTTTGATACCAGATATTGATAAATAACAAACATTCAGATAATAAAACATATATCAACAAAGATCAGGAGATTTTATCTCATGATGTTTTTCTATATAGTAGTGACGGGTGTTGCATGTGAAGCAGATCACGCTTACTCTTTTGGAAACACCAGATTCTTTGGAGGAGTCCACTACTATACAACTTATTTATATTACTTTCAGTCTTGCTTGTACAGATTTTGTTTTTTCAATTAAATATTTCGATTATTTATCGATTATTAACTCTGCCTTTTTTGCGATAATCGATCTCAATTTTTGTAATCAATACCCAGTCCCAAAACATAACTTTTCATTCATAAATAAGTCACCTGGTTTTGTAAATGAATGAGGTTGGGATTATGGATTGATGAATGAATGAAATAATCAAGCTATTTAACCTCGATATTATACAGTAAACAAATCTGCCACTCCCACTTGTGTTAGTTAGGCTATGATATATAGTTTATTGTTATAATAATTTGTAACATTGACCAAAATGTTGGCTAATATATTCAACTATAGTGAATCTAAACAGGAAATGAACTTAAAGGAATACAACCTCTTAGACTGAACAAAAAATCAAAATTTTCAAACTTGGTCAGTAGGAGAATATATTCATCAAGGGACTTGCCTGGTTGCATAACTATACAACAGATTACCTAAATAATCTGACAGAAAACAATGTTTACATACAATAATTGATAAATCCCATAATCCAATTTAATAATTATAACCTGTTATTATATGGAAATTTACATAGTTTCATGTTTTTTTTTGCATTATCTGCTTGTATACTTTGGACATTGTTGATGAATATATACTCTGATTGACCAAGTTTGAGAACATAATTTTTTTGTTCATTCTAAGAGGTAGTATCTCTTTAAAGATATGATAGCCCTACATCCTGTGTTCTCAAAATGGGGTTAACGAGAGGTGTCAGGAGAGGGGGTTAAGGCCTTTAGAGCGTTTAGAAGTAAAAACAATATGACTTGTATTGTAGTGAGACTATGCGATTTTCATGCATTTCTTGTACTTCTGAAGGCTATTTTTGTGTTTTCAAGACCCAAATCGACCATCGAAAATGCAGTACATGCAGGAGCAAAGTGAGGGAAACTTATTGATGTATATACCTCAGAGACCATTAGTTCAAATTAACAGTCTACACTGTCTACAGATATAGATTAGGTCAATCATTATCATTTAGTTATTGATTATATTGACATAATGTATCACTAATTATAGTAGTATGTTGTAACTTGTTTGACAGGCCAGTAGATCATTAGGTCATGGTCTGAAATATGCTGATTCTTCATAAGGATTGTTATAAAAAAATAAAAACATATATTTTTGTCCTTGAGGATTCTTTCTCCCAGCTGGTCCTTGGCCAAACCACATTGATCTTTTATGGATTATCTACACTGTACCAATTTACCTCATTCAAGGTCATTGTACTTTCATACACTGATCGAGATGTAAACTATCAACCACAACAACCTCTGTTTGTTTGTATCCAAGCAAATGATGTCATGTTTGTAAAGAACGATGCTCTTACAGACTGTGCTAAATTAGAACCTCAAAAAGCTGAATAGCTTAGATTACAATTGCTAAAGCTAAAACAAAGTATTGATTGCAAATATTGTAGGCTATATTTTGCAGTGTAACGATGTGATATCAGCACAACTTTTGAAATTATGAGTTCCTAAAGAGTTCTTAAATTATGTCTCCATTTCCAAAGATGCTTCAGGAAATCAATGTTCATCCTATTTTAGAAAAAAAACATGTTTAAGTGGATAAAATTTTATGTGAAAAAAAAGTTATTAAGTCATAAGTCTTTTTAGTTTATATAACAAATAGCTTTGCATTAAACTTTCTAAAGAGTCTCTTCAATAATTATTTTTATTAAAATATTCAGTTCTTATCTCTTTGAATAGAGGCTTATCTGAACATGTGTCATACTTACATTAACTTTTCTCAGATTCCAGTAAAATACTTTAAACTAAAAATTTATGCTTTCTATTTCTAAATTTGTGTTTCGGCATTTTTTGTAAGTCTCAATAAAGCAAAAGTCTGCTTTTAAACATGAATAATTATGCATTTTCGTCACTAAGCAGTGAACATTATTACTGCTTAAAGGGATTGTAAAGTGGTTTTCTAAACTTTGTATATGTATCGGGGACACTGATAGCATCAATTTGCACCATTCCAATTTCCATTCCGACGTCTGTGGTTCTTGCAATTCCACTAAAACTAACGCGTTTTATCACGTCACTAATAGTGATCTACCGGAAGCTACCATTGATATCTATACAGATCACTATTAGTGACGTCATAAAAAGCGTTAGTTTTAGTGGAATTGCAAGAATCACAGACGTTGGAATGGAAATTGGAATGGTGCAAATTCTACTTTTGAAAGTAAGGTATGTTTGATCTTATGGATCGTGAACAGGGATTGACCTTAGAGAAATTGCCTGAGAATTTTTGTTTTGCCAAATACAGTTAAATATGATTTCTTTCACCCAACTGGATAAAGGTCAATCAAAATCAATCAATTTGAAAATCTAAAAATATATGGGCTTTGAAATTGTATGTATTTATAAAGTAATATTGAAATCTTGTAGCACTCATTCTTGGCAAATCAGAAAGAATATTTTTTGGAATGTATCTGTATAGTTTTAGAATTAAATGAATTGATTTCATGGCAGATATTAAAACCACATTTAAACTAAAGGGTAACTCAGTATTTTCAAGGGTAGATTGTCTTGAATATATATTGTGTTTATAGTGGTGTCTACACGTAAAAGATAAGCCGCTTCCGTGTTAAAAGGCGTATTAAATTCCGAGAGAAAAGCCGCATTTAATATAAGCCGCCTTTACTTGTGACGATCGAACTGGCGAGTTTAAACCCCCTTTTGATACCGTGTAGACAGAATCCAAACTTAATCCGTCTTTTCTCGTTATGACGTCAGAGCGCGCGAATTATCTTGTTGTTAAAAATGCTGCAAATGATATTTCAAGTACGGATATTGGTGAACTAAAGAGATCTGTAATGGGACCTTTTCAGGTGCAGGCACGCTTGAACGTCCATTAGTTTTATTTTTTGTTTGGCCTAAGGCTAAATGCTCGTCGAAGAATACAAATTGTTATTCGGTCAAGTGCCACTGTGTTATTAGGTTACTTGTTACCGGTATCGCAACATTTCAGTATTAGCCCATTATCATCTGTATTTTCTTCCCTTCGTAGGTTCCAAATAATATATCAATATGAAACACAATGTAACTTTAGTTTTTGTTGACACATGTGTAGCCTACTAATGGTGGAGATATTTGCATGAATTGGCCATTGATTGTTGTTGGCATTGGGCAAGTCCGAGGACAGAGAAAAGACGGATTAAGATAAGGCGTTTTAACTGTTTTACGTGTAGACGGAGCGTAAGAAAAGCCGCTTATATTTAGAGGCGCCTTTAATATTAACCTTCACAAATACAAGAGCTGCATGAAAATTTCATAATCCATTTAGATATACCTCAGACTCAACATTGTAAGGTTTTATTAGTGTTAAGGCAATTGAACATTCCCCTTTAATATAATCAAGTGAAATCTATGAATTGGCAACTTTTCTATATGGACCATCAGTTTTAATTACTTTAATAGGTTGTATAGAAATGTAAAAAAGTGCGTAGTTTTTATATAATTTTAAATTGATTCAATGATGTGTAAATAAAAATACTCATAAAATTTATCTTTTCAGCATCTAACTGATCTAATTATTTTATTATACGCCCACATGAAATGGAGGGCGAATGTAGTCGTCACCCATGTCCGTTATTTAATGCACTAATAGTATATAAGTTATACTCAACAAAATTTACTATTAGAATTTGTTGTAAAAGTGTTGAACTTCATTTTTAAAATACAATATACTTATGAAAAAATGAATGATCATTTTGAGAAATTGCAGGCCCTGTATCCCTTCAAAATTTTCAGTTTGATACCCTTTAAGGGGTCCTTTTGGAATTATTAGTCAAACAGAACTTCCCATTTTAGTTCCAGTTTTACCATTTCCCATGGCATAAAAACTTGTTAGTGCGAAACTGGCTAGCCCTTTTAGTGACCCTCATGATATTGAACTCTAAAGTTCAAGTAGGTTTTAAATAACAAGAAAAATTCCCTTTGTAAGGGCCGAAATTTGGTAAACAAAATTATATGTAAATGTTGACTTAAATTTCTAAACTGACAACAGCTTACAACAAGTCAAATATTGATTGTTTATAGATCTCAATATATCAATTTTCATTAAGTTTGAAAGTTCAAGTTTTGGTAACTTAGGACACCTGCAATTACACATCATGTTGACCATTGGTCAGTACTGGACAATGGATAATATTGACAATTAATTAGTATGCTTTTGAAAGTAGATTTGATTTGTGAGAACATGTATGTATGTATGTATGACATACATGTTGACAATCTTCGATTACAGTGATAAGCTAAAAATGGTTTTGAATTATAAAGGAACAATTTCTTATTGAGGGAAAGTTATCTAAATATTTGCTTTATTACTTGCTATCAATCGCAATCTGAACTATTTATATCACTTTTCATAATGAAAACTCTTGTGTACAGTTTGTCTACAAATCAATAAGAAAGTTCTGGAGGCAATAATTATACAGTCTGAAAATGTCGCTTCACCAGTTGAACCTAAATCTAAAATTATCAATGATTTTCAAGATTTGAGCCTTCAAATCATATGTATCTGTATTTCTGTGAAATAGATAACCTGGAGGTCAAGATTGATGGGCGTGGATTTAAGGGTGACGGGAGCTAGGGACGTGTCCACCACTTGAACTCAGAAGAGGGGCCCTAAAGGGTTTTGGTCCGCCCCATAATTTGATTAGTAAGAAAGATTTCTTGACAAATCTAAATCAATCATGAAAATCAGAGTAGGAAGTTTTTATTGCCAACTCAAATCGGAAATATCTTTCAGAATGCATCAAATTGATGACATTTTCCATTACGTACTTCGACACTACAAACCATCCTGGTTCGTCCCCCCAAAATTTGGGACAAATCCACGCCCTTGTCAAGATTTAATCCTGACAGTGGCTGAGATGATACCTTTAGATTCTGCAATTGTTTTCCCCGTCAATGATGTGGGTAAAAGGGGCTGATATATTTTTGTACAGTTCTGGTACCTCTGAAGATGATTTACTTGTATTCAAGATCCAAATCATCCCTTGGTGACTGAGAAATTTTCACCTATCTCAATATCTCCAACTCAAGAAAACTTTTTTCCTCCTTGGTCATACTTAACAAACGAAATAATTTTGATGAGGAAAATATGAAATGATTTTGAATTTTAACTTTTTAAAATGTAACATTATATTTAGTAATTAGCTGATTGTCACATATTGTACAATCTCTACAGTTGTTATCTATGTAAAAACAAGCTAATTATAAACAAAAACTGTATTTTGAAAAGGATTTTGACATTTCAAATTTAAACTAAAAAGGGTGTAGTCTGACATTGTTCTATGGGCATATTTTTAATTACATGTTTTTAAAATTTTCAAAACTTGCCACACCTCAGCTATTTAAAAAAAATCACTGTTGAAGTTTGTTGTAAATGTTAGGGAGTCAGAAACCAATTTTTACAAGCATAACTGACAATAATAGTTTGAAAAGTTCAAGAGAATATTGGCATAGAGCAGTGGTTCCCAACCTTTTTCATAACATGGCCCAAAATTCACGAAACTCCTGGAGCCATGGCCCCCTGTTTAATTCGAAATATCGCCCAAGGGGTAGTTCTATGCCTCCTCTTCATCGGGAGGCCAAATGCATTTGACCGCAAGCAACTACAGATCTTACACAGCAAAATATAGTTAAGTAAAATTTGTGCTAGTGAAAAAATTCTACATATCTTCATGCCCCATGGGTCCCTGACAAAAACCAACGGGCCCCATGTTGGAAACCACTGGCATAGAGCTTTCCATGATTTTCTGTGACGCTGCACGTACATTTGAGTCAACTGAAATAGTGAGGAAAGTTGAAAGATATTTTATGAAAACTTAATTTGTAAAGTTAATTTTTTGGAAAAACCAGCTTTTTGCTGTAAGCTTATGCAGAATCTTTTGGAAGAGAATTATACTCTTAAAATATTAATAATACCTTCAGATTATCAACCTGTAAAGCCATTCAGTTCAGAGGATCATAAATGGAAAAAAGTCTAGTTGTTTGGAGGAAAATAAACCAATGCCCCTTGTGTTACAGGATGGATAAGTCAAAGATTCGTCTTCAGTTGGAAATAAAAAATAACAGTAGACTAATGCTGTTGGCCTGGCAAAATTTTCTGTTAGTTAGTCCTCATCAGCCCAACCTGGTGCAAAAATATTTCCTCATTATCATTTCATATAATATTATACTAATATGAATGTTTAGTAACCATATACCAATATATCTTAATATACATATAGAGTGAAACACTAGATGTATATAATTAACATAAATTATGATAATTAGGTACATATATCTATAGACATGAATCATGTTGATGAATATGAATATGATGGATAATACTGTTTGAATATAGTATTTGGTGTGAGCTGTGAGGTTCTATAGCACAGTGGTTAGTGCGTCGTTCTTTACAAACATGACGTCATTTGTTTGGATACAAGGAAATGGTGGTCGTTATGTTTGAGAGTTCGGTCCCTGACTAGGGTGTGAAAGTCTGATGACCTTGAATAAGTCATCTTCACTCATAATTACAGTCCACCCAGCTGTAAATGGGTACAGATAATCCGGGAAAGATCAATGCCAAGAGGTTTGGCCAAGGACCAGCTGGGATAAAGGATCCGCACGGAACCTATTAAGTTGTTATCCTTGTAAAATATAGATGTTTCTTTCTTTCTTTTTTGGACCCAAGAATGACCAATTCAGTCATAAAATGGCATTTACCAGTGTTTTAACATGGGATAGGAGCAAAAAAAAAAAAAAACTAGAACCATGAATGGTACCATGCAGTGCGCATCCGGTTTCGTCCATTGGTGAAAAGTGACATCTTTCAATCCACGATGTCAGGTTTACAGAAGAAAGCTTGTTTTACATTAAAATGCAGAAGGTACAAAATTTTAAAACGCAAAAGTTTGAATTCGGTAGTAAAAAGTAGAAAAAACCAGTTCACACACGGTAGTCAAAAGTGAAATAAACATTTCATGTTCGGTAGTGAAAAGTCATCTGATTAAAAAAAGGCGTAATCACAGTTTGATATACATCAGTGGAAAACGCATATCACAAAATTTCGAAGATTTGTAAATAAGTTCTAAAGTGCAAGAAAGGACACATGAAAGAGCCAAATCTCAATTTAGAAACGGACTGCACAGTATTCATACTTCATAGTTTGAAATACAGATCGAATTTTATCAATACATATTTCATTCAAAGAAAATATATCTTAATGTTTCTTTTAAACAGTTACAATGTAAAAAAAAGTACATTAATGATAACGTATCGCCCAAACGCAAGTTTATAGGAGAGGACGATCGCCCAAACGCAGCTTTATGTCAAAATGTAGTACTCTCCCTTGAACTGAAATTTGAATTTAATATTTTACAAGCAGATGGAATAACTAATTTTCAAAATTCAAAAGGCGCTATTTTGATTTTAAAATATTGTGTCGTATATAATTGAAAAAGTAAATTTAGCATAATTAGATTGTGAAAGAATTTGTGACGTACATGAATTAGGTCACGTGTCAGAGCTCTTTAAAGCTAAAAACTGCAATTTTCAAATGGATATAAAACCGGAAGTAAACATCGGAAAACCTAAATGAAAGTATCTGTGCATAGGTATCGTCAATGGCAACGAATTTGTTTCAGGTCACTTGGTCACCAGAGGTCAAGGTCACAAGATATGAGCCTTTGAAGTTTTGACAATTACTGATTTATCTTAACCGGAAATCAAAATAAATCAGAATTGAAATTCAAAAATCGGCGTCTCATGTTTTGGTAGCAATCGACTGTAGATTCCAAAAACATCAGAATTATGCAAATTTCATTACACCCTGAGGCCCCATTTTGCGTTTTATGAAAATATACCATTTCAAGATGGCGACTGATCTGTTACATCCGGGTCAAATTTTATTATTTGTATACTTTTGTGTCTATATTACAAACATACTGCAAAGAGAATTTTTCGAATATCTTCAAAATTCCGGAAGTTGAAATTTTAACTTTAAGAGCAAATGACGTCACAACCGGAAGTGATACTAAATTTTTGAAAACATATTTTTGTTCGCCATCAAAATGTCTATCTATCCGTAAGTTTTCAGAACGATCGAAATAAAATTTGAAAAAAATACGCATAGTTTCAATGGAAATTGGCACAAATTTTTCAAACTTTAAAAGGCGGAATTTTTATTCAAATGTATTGTGTTGTATATCATTGGAAAGAGCAGACAGAGCATAGTAAGACAGTGAAAGAAAATAAGACATATGTAAATTAGGTCACGTGGTAGAGCTGTTTAAAGTTAAAAATGGCAATTTTCAAACGGCTATAAAACCGGAAGTAAACCTTGGGCATCTGAAAACAATATGTCAATGGATACATCTCCTCAAGGGCAATAATTTTTGTACAGGTCATTAGGTCAAGAAAGGTCAAGGTCACAAAATATGGGCCTTGAAAGTTTTGACAATTACTGATTTATTTTTACCGGAAATTAGAAAAATTCAGAATTAAAATTCAAAAATCCGCTTCCCATGTTTTGGTCGCAATCGACTGTAGATTGCATAGACATTATAATTGTGCAAATTCCATAACACCCTGAGGCCCCATTTTGCGTTTTATGAAAATATACCATTTCAAGATGGCGACTGATCTGTTACATCCGGGTCAAATTTTATGATTTGTATACTTTTGTGTCTACATAACAAACATACTGCAAAAAGAATTTTTCGAATATCTTCAAAATTCCGGAAGTTGAAATTTCAACTTTGAGAGCGAATGACGTCAAAACCGGAAGTGATATCGAAATTTTGAAAATTGCTAATTGTTTGCAATCAAAATGTCTATATATATGTAAGTTTTCAGGTTGATCAACATAAAATTGCAAAAGTTTAAAAAGTGGTCCAGAAAAGGTGCTCCAAAAGTCAGCAAGATTTTTCTCAAAATGATATTGTTAAACTTTTGTCTCGTGGAGAATCGATTAGAGAAATAAGCAAAGTCAGTCCGATCGAAATCGGTTGAAAAATAAAGGAGATAATGGCCAAAACATCAAAACCCATATGTTCTCATACCTCATTTCCGGTTGGTAGGGCATGCGCCATTTTACATTTAAACAATACCGAGCAGTAGATTATCGTGGGAAATCTTGAGAGATTATGTGTGGCATGCATAGTTTTGGCTGGGCGCTCTGACCAGAAAACGGAAAAAAAAATAGGGAAAGGGGTGGGGGGATGAGGGTTCAGAAGAAACATGCTCAGAATTGGCTGATATCTTTAATGTCAATATATGGACTGAAGATGTTTTCTCATTTTTATACGCCCTCATCTCTCTATGAGGACGTATATTGTAGTCACCCCTGTCCGTCCGTCCGTCGGTCCGTCCGTCCGTCGGTCCGTCCGTCAACATTTGCTCGTAAACGCTCTAAAATCTAGAGTTTTTGACGGAATCAAATGAAATTTGATATGTGTATACATATTCATAAAACGAAGATCAAGTTCGAATTTGAGCTATTTTCGATCGTTAGAAGCAGAGTTATTGCCCTTGCCCCAAATCCGTCGGTCCGTCCATCAACATTTGCTTGTAAACGCTCTAAAAACTAGAGTTTTTGACGGAATCAAATGAAATTTGATATGTGTATACATATTCATAAAACGCAGATCAGGTTCGAATTTGAGCTATTTTCGATCGTTAGAAGCAGAGTTATTGCCCTTGCCCCAAATCTTAAATATGCTATTCCTCTCTTAGTTTTCAACCGATTTTGATGAAACTTAAAATGGATGTTATTGGACCTAAATCGAAAGGTTTGAGAAAGTTTAGTTTTCTCCTGATTAAATTTTTTCCTTTTTCGACTTTTTCGTTAGGCGTATATGGCCGTGGTCCACTATCTTTTTTGCAGCATTCCAATTTTCAATCAAATGTCTGTGGTTCTTGCAATTCCACTAAAACTAAATGTTTTATGACCACTAATTGCAAAATTATCTTGACCTTTGAGATTAATGACCGGCTTAATTTGAATGGTTGGAACCACTGAAGTCTGATCAAATAATTGAAAGTAAGCAAACTAAAACTAGCAATGTCCTCAATCCAAAAAATTAGGAAAACCTCTTTACAATCTCTTTAATGCACATTGATTGATTGTGTCAATGAGATAGGAATAGATATCAGAAACTGTCTAATGAGTCAGCAGGTATTGAACTTGCTTAATCTTATCTCTTATCTTATTTTGAAATACATGTAGCACATTATGACCTCAGTCTAAGAACCACGTGCGATAGAAAGTATCTACGTGCACTCTGACCTTACCTTAATAAAAATGACCTGATAAACTAGTCTACAGCACTTAGGAATCCTAGAATGCACCTATTGTTCGCGAATAAATTACCCGGCACAGGAGAGGGCAAGGATCTGATTGGTTAAAACCAGAGTTAACGTAGACACTTTCTATCGCACGTGGTTCTCAGACCCTAATGTGTTTACAAAACCGGATTTAAAAAACCGAACGAAACGAAATTAGGGACTGATTTTAATTAGACTGATTATGACCTAGACTTTGCTTGTAGGAAATTTTTCCATCTAATTTTGCTCATTGCAATATATAATGACACAAATACTTAAAAAAAACTCTATTTCATGAGCACTGGAACTCTATTTCATATGCACTGGAACTCTATTTCATGAGCACTGGAACTGCTTTATTTGAATCTGTTTTCATGTGTAGTTAATATGTATGCAAATTTCAGATCCTGCATATTAAAAAGTTTTTGTTAAATAATGCCTCAATTCTTTACTCATATTCTCATGTTTTATGTTTTTCAGTGGTGGTTTATCAAATTATCTCTACTTATGTTATCTAGCACCAGGTTTAAAACCTCTCGGAAGTGAACCTGATAAAGTTATGTTACGAATATATGGACACATTGCCAAAACTAGTAAATCCTTTGTGATATTTAACTCAGTGGTGTTTGCCATACTTTCCGAGAAAGATTTGGGACCAAAATTATACGGAATTTACCACAATGGAAGAATTGAAGAATATATTCCTGTAAGTCTGAAATTTTTGGGGGATCATCATCATCATCATCATCATATCCGATTTTGATTATCCAGGCCTTGGATTAATCATCATGCGAGGGTGGGGCCTGAATGTCAAGTCTGAAGTCTCCCTCTCCAGGCTTGTTGTTTGGGTCGGTCTAAATCGTGCCTTGTGATTCTGTTTTGCTTTACTATGTCTTCCCACGACAATTTGGGTCTACCAGGAGCTCTTGCTGTCATGACGCTAAATTACTCAATCCAAGATGCGAGAAAATGTAAGATACTAAAACTTAAATTGGTCCAACAAAGTATGGATGTACTGAAACTATGATATGCATTATGTAAAGTTACCTGTCAGGATCCGGCTTAGGTTCCTAATACCATTTTGAAAAGAAATTTGTGGATAAATGATTCAAATTCAAACACACGATGGAAAAATACGACTGAAAATATAAAAAATTCAAGAGTATATGTCGTACTGCAAGAAACAAATCCCAAAAGATTACAGAAATTAATTTCACAGTATCAATTTCTGCTCTTTTAGCTTTTAACAATTTTTGGCTTTTTTTTTCAGACTAAACCTTTACAAAGAACAGACCTAATAAAGCCACCATTATCAAAATTAATAGCAAGGAAGTTAGCTAAATTACATTCCTTAGACATGCCACTATGTAAAGAACCAAGATGGTTGTCAGAGACCATTGAAGGGTAAGACATATTTGGTTATATATTTGTCAGTTTCCTAATTTTAAAGCAAAAGCATATAACAGTGAACAAATTTTAGGGCAAGGAGGCTGGTGATTGAATTTTTTCTGCTATGGTTAAGAACCATTTTGTTGCAAATTTGCTATAATTATTTGACAATTGGGTTACTATTAAAAATTTGCAGCCTAAATTATTTTGGAAAAAACAATTCAACAGACACTTTTATGGTAACATCAGTCTGACGTTTGTGGTTGACACAATGGCAGATTTCTGTTATGGGTTTATTTAATAATTATTTGATTTATTTTTAGATGGATCAAAGAAATCCAAAACAACACTCATCCAAGTGATCCAGAAAACCAACTCTACATTCATAAACTACAATCATTCAAAATGGAGGAGGAATTTCAAAATGTATTGTAAGTAATGTTTTACAATTTTACAAATGTATGTTTGTTTTTCAAACACTGCAATACTTGAAACAACACTGTGTGCACTATTTTAGATAATTTGATAATGCATGCATCAGCTTTTTAGAAATTGCGGTGTAACTGCAAGGGTAACTGGGTGCTAGATCTCACTTTAGTAAAGTTATAGGGATAACTAAATTGGGGTTTTTACAGTAAAAAGATCCAAACCCTTTTTTGGTTGTAAAGTTTGAGTTATGTCTGAAAAATATAATACAAGAAAACCAACTTGTTGTTTTAAGATACATTCCAAACCATTTTAACTTGACATTTAAGTGTTGACTTTTTGAATTTGTGCAATAAAGGTGTCAACAACTTTTAAGGAACATTAAGTTTGGAGTGGTGGCAGGGCTTGGTGTAGATAATAATATCAATGAATAGCAAAATCTTTATCTCCAAAGAACACTTAATTTAGGTAGATACTGCAATGAATTTACTATTTTATTGAGAATCAAATTATTAAGTGGTAACAGGTGTTTCTGTAGGATTATTTGCCACATAATCCACTGGACATGAATGGCTTAAAAACACAGTTGGTAATTGAAAATAGCAACACACTTGAAAATGACCCTTTGACCTTTAATAAGTATATGAAATCGATAAGAATGGTGTAAATAGAATATTCTGAAAGTCAATATTAATGTTGGGATATCAGATAATTCTGGTTTAAGATAAGTTTTTGTATATAAATGGTTTAACTTACATTATACAAATGTAAACATTAAAGGGATTGTAAAGAGGATTTTTAGCCTGTTAATGTGTATAAGAGACTCTTTTAACTTTTTGGTATATTCTAAATTCCCTTTGGTTGCCACTGGTTCATGTTATTCCAACGAGAATTTTGAATTTACCAAATAGAAGTTTGAAGTATCTTTCGTACACATAAAAGGCTAAAAATTGTCTTTACAATCCTCTTTGAAGAAGTTTTCTGAGCCTATTTATGTATCAAGAACATTTATTGCCATCAAATTGTACCATTCTTGTTTGTTGCCTGCAAAAATAATTGCAAATATGTTTAAGTCAGATTAAAAATGCAGATCTGGATGTTTATTTTTGTTTCGCTTAAAAAATCTAGATATCTGCATTTTTATCTCAAAATTTGTCTATATTTTCCGCGCATGTCAGTTTTCAACAAGCCTAAATCAGACATCAATTATGGTTCTGGTCTGTGAAGTTATAAAAATAAAACTCATGCTCTATCAATATTAAACAATGATATTAATTAAGGTTAAATAACGGAACACAATTTTATGGTATACTACTCCACTACTCCTTAGTTTTATTACACACAACGTTTCAACAATTTACATTGTCATCTTCAGGTGAAGTGAGGACATATTATCACCCCTAGATTGCCAACTACCTTTATCCTTAATTAACTGTTGCTATTCTATTGTTTATTTCTTGTATATATACCGTCTTGTATTATATGTCCTCACTTCACCTGAAGATGAAAAGGTCAGAATGAGAGGAAGGAAAGCACACCGACAGCACTGCTGCCCTGTTTTCATTTTCATTCATTGTAATTCTGAAGGGAGTAGATCTAATTAAAGTTGCGTCGACATAATTTATGTTTTAAATTAGTTTACTAGGCCTAATCCAATGTAACTTCACTCGGTTACATTTAGAAATAGAGAGAACATTAAGAAATAAGAACACTATTATGGATATACTAACTCCTTCCTTTAATTTTAGCAACGTTTCAATTCACATACAGGAATCTTTATCAAGCACAAACACACATAGCCTCACATTGTATGTAATTTTCTCTTTCAGAAACATCATATCCAAAGTACATTCCCCTGTTTTATTTTGTCATAATGATTTACAAGAAGGTAAGTTATGAGAGTTATTGACCTTTGACCTGGACCTTTTGTTACTAAGTTATGTATTTATGCATAATTCTATGCACATGTAACAGATGCCTACTAGTATTTGTATTATTCTTTACAATAATGATTTTTGTGAGGTGAACTCTGAATGACTAAAAAGTGACTCAAAATTCAGCACAGAGATAGATTAAATATCCTCTTTCCGAAGACACATCCATCTTTATCAGACCATTGAGATGCAACAAATTTCCTGTAATTTTTTCATTTAGGAAGACTCATGACTTGATCATTCCATCAGGTTTCCCCCTGTCAGTGATGCAGGTTGGAGGGACTGACATGGAAAAAGCGTCTAGTCGTTCGGATGGGATGTCTTGTTAAAGATCCCTTGACAGTTGGAAATCAAAAAAAGAGTGGGCTAATGCCTCTGTCCTGGCAAAATTTCCCTCATTGCACACTGCATGAAATTTTGATTTCTATCAGAGACCATATTAACTGTAATACATTTTCTTTTTGATTGCTAAATGCTAAAATGCAAGATTTGACACAAGTTCAATCTATCAATGTAACAATATTCATGTTGTATACATTCAAATGAAATGGTGGTTTCGTCCCACTTACAGAACATTCGTTCAAAGTTTTCTAATGTTAATCAAAAACTTATAATTCTAGGTAACTTATTACATATGGAAAGCTGTGCCAATACATCTAGAGAATTAACAGTTATAGATTGGGAGTATTGTAGTTATAACTATCGAGGTTTTGATATCGGAAATCATTTCTGTGAATTTGCATATGGCTACTCAAACCCTAAACCACCATTCTTCAGTTATACTCCTGAAGATTATCCTAATAGGGAACAACAGGTAATTATAGTTCAAAAATATAAATCCTCCAAACCCAAAAACACACATTTACACAGGAGAATAAGTTTACTTCTCATACTTCACTGGGGATTTGGGCCTGTTTCTCAAAAAATCGTACGATTAAAAATTGTCATAAGTGTGAAATTTTTCATTGCAAAATGCTGAACTTACGACAAAAGTTATCTTTTGAGAAACAGGCTATTAAGGTCAGTTGTCTTAAGATTTCCCTTCTATGTGTACCTCAAAGAAAATATAACATTAATGGAGCTCTGATATTTAAAATTTGAAATATACCAGAATTTGCAGTCTGTCTTCAAGCTTAGCTGAATTGAAAAAAGGGTTTATGCCACCCAGTAGGCCTGCCTGTGCAGTGCCAAGCCCACATAACCAATTATGCACTGCTCGCAACCATTCTGATTTGATATAATGACTTAATCGTCAAATGTTTTTATATTTCAGTTTATATTTTTTAAAGAATATTTAGAGTCGAGTGGAAAAGAAAATGTGACAGAGAAAGATTTAGAAGCCTTATATCTAGAAGTGAATACATACGCACTAGCCTCACATTTCTTCTGGGCTGTATGGTCTATAGTTCAAGCTCAGACATCAGTTATAGAGTTTGGTTATTGGGTAAGTAAATTGGGAACTTTCACTTTCACTTTGGTACTTCTAATAACAGACTGATCAATCCTTCAGGTTTTTATGTGTCAAATCTTAGAAAATTTTGATTTTATGTACCGTTATGATATTATTTGCTTTTAAAACTAAGATTATAACATTCTAGTTAACTGTTGTCTGATTGTTTTAAAGTCAGTTATTTCCCTTCAACTGGTAATTAGGATGAGTTTCAGCGAGTTGCAGAATTTTAGATTTTAAACAACTGGATATTACTGAAAAAGTTTTTAGATTTTTTTTCTATTCTGCATGAAAAGCTGAAATTTGTATTGAAAAAATACTTATCTTGGTCAAATTTATATTATAACTTCCTATATTCATTTCTTGTAGGAATATGCCATATCAAGATTTGAAAGATATATTGAATTGAAAGAAAACATTCTACATAACAAACAATTCCTATAATAAAATTTGAATTCCAGTGTACCAAAATATACAGACCAAATCCTATATATATTCTGTGATTTGTATTCATTGCAAAATATGTGCTTGATATAGAGTATTTGCGACACTTTTATGTCACTGAAGGTATGATTTGTGAGTTTTTTTCAGTGACGCCTTTTAAAATGGTGGCGTAGTGCAGTGTTTCATTGTTATCTTGCATATCATGCCTTATGTCGAAACAGCCAATCACTTTGACAATGCTTTTTAAGTGCTGCAGTGTTGATGTTTTGAAGGCTAAATGGTTCAAATTATCAAAAAAAAAAAATCACGCTTTTTTGCCATATTTATGTGTGTCTGTCACTGACTGTCACACATATATCATGCCTTATGCCAAAATGGTCAATGTAGTGACATTGCTTTTTGTGTGTTGTATCTTAGTGTGCAAGCATGTTTTTGTTAAGGTGTGTTGCTATGGACACTGGTGTTTATTGTCACACTTATCATGCCTTATATCAAAAGTGCTGCTGTAAGATGTTGCCTTTTGTGTGCTGTTTTGAGTATTGGAGATCAAGGAATGGTGGATTTTGCCTGAAAAAGCAAAATTTCAGGTACATGTTTCTGAAAACAGCAATACAGTAGTAATTGTGTAAGGTCACATCACATCAAAATAGCTAATGCAATTGATCATGCATTTTTTCTTCATAGAAATTCATAGTTCTAGGCACTTATAAAGAGGTTTTCTATATTTTGTATGTTATTAATTTATTAAGTATCCTTGAAGGCAATGGTGAACTTATTTCTTATTTCATACGCATTACATATCATGCCTATTGCCAAAACTAACATTCACAGACAATGCTTTCTTATGTGACTGTATACGGTCTGGAATAAGCTAAGATTATGAGAAAAGAAAATCAGTTAACGAATAAAGTCAGTATTATAAATTAAGTTAAGTCTCAGGGGCGGATCCAATGGGGGCTTTGCCGACTCGAGCCTCCGCAATTTTGGCCGACCGATGTAAGAACCCTCTAAAAATTTGCGGCTCGCAACTTTGGCGCGCGCGGTGCCATTAAATTTGTAGCATGTTATATTTCATAGCCCCTCTTTCTCAAAATCCTGGATCCTCCCCTGAGTCTAATAAGCCAATTCAGAGCTATATGTGTGAGCAACATGCTTTTTCTTCACTTTCGTCTCGGGGTACCAGGGGATAGTCGGTTGAACATGGAACAATGTAAAAAACATAATACAAAGGGTTTAATACAAATTTATTATAAGAATGTTGGCAATGGAAATTTAGTCATTTCATGCAGTATATTCATTTGTCAATGTATTACTTCCTTTATATATGCCCACATACAAATGTGGATATATACTGCCTTCACCCATGTAGGCATGTCAAAATTCCTTTTGAGCAAAAAAGAGACTACAGTTCTTTTTGTATTTGAATGAGAATGGATAATTATAATACTGAATTGGCTTAATCTATTTGACTCATCTCCAATGAAAATTTAGAATTGGGTTAACATATACCTTTAATATATTAATTGAGTGGCTATACCATATAATGGGCTGTAAAATGTATTTTTGTATGTGTGATGTAATGATGGTTTGATTCTCTGAGAATTTTGCATGTTGTAAAGGCCATTGGATATTGATTTTCTGGGGGTTTTTTTAATCCCAAAAGAGCAGAAAATATTTTTTAATGGCCAAAGTAAAGGTTTTTATAATGAAAGGTTATGTATTTCATGCTTTAAAAGGGTAATGTTAAGATAGGTACAGTTTATCTACTGGTTTATTTCTGATTATGAAAAAAAAAACAATTTTTTGAACAACAAAAGTCTCCTGCCAAAAAGGCTAAAAATCACATTCAATTTCAAAATAATTTGAAGAAGTTCTTATTATTTTGTATACACACAAATATGGGCTGGGTAAATTAGAATTCGTCAATTCGGTATGATGCAATTCTTGTTTAGTCTATGAAACCTCTAAATTCTGAAATTCTTAGATCATAACATGACATTCTCACTTTATAACTTCAAATTCTCAAAATGCATTTTATGAAATTCTCAAAATGCATTTTATGAAATTCTCATTTTGGCATTTTATGAAATTCTCATTTTGGCATTTTTGAAATTCTCATTTGAGCATTTTGATGAAATTCTCATTTGAGCATTTTTAGAAATTCTCATTGAGCATTTTTTTTTTATGAAATTCTCATTTGAGCATTTTTTTTTTTATGAAATTCTCATTTGAGCATTTTTTATGAAATTCTCATTTGAGCATTTTTATGAAATTCTCATTGAGCATTTTTTATGAAATTCTCATTTGAGCATTTTTATGAAATGCTCATTTAGGCATTTTTAGGAAATTCTCATTTGTTATTGTAAGAAATCCTTTTATTAAAAATATATTTCATATATACCTAGTCAAAACAAGTTAACTCTCGCAAGCACTGGATGTGTCACATTAATTAAGCTTTAATAAAAAAACTTATTGAAAAAAGGAAAAAAAAAGCTATATTTTTGTACATATATTTGATTTTAATGATTTTTTTTAATGATTATTTGTGATAAGCTTAACATGATTGTTATACATGTAGTCATAAGTTGTAAATGTATAAGAATCATTTAATGATTTTAATTTATAAATGATTGTGATAAATGTACATATTTGTAATAATAATTGATTTTTGTCTAAGAATATTCATAATTTTTATTTTTAATTCATTTATTTTTCATTTTTGTACTGTCTTTATACTTTTGAAGGTAAATCAAATTTAACTATTTAAGTAACTTACAAAACATAATTTCACATCAAAGCAAATTCAATCGTGGATATTCAGTAATATTATGAAGAAGATATTCCGATTCGCTTAAAAACAATTGATGGAATTTGATTTACCATCAAAAATTAACTTGACAGTAACAGTATATATTTTTTTTGTAATTTCAAGTCAAACAGTTACGGTATATAATTTTAAGTGCAATCAAAGTCAAAAAACATATTTTGTAAACAAAAATGTAGGTTTAATGCTTAATTTCATATTATTCTTGTGGTTAACTGAAAGGAAACCAAAAACTTCATTTATCAGTGCAACTCTCTGCAGTAACATTTAGTTCTGTGTGAAATTATTCATCAACATATATAATGCATCACAATTAGGAAATACTTTTTAGTACATTAATTATTAAATATCTTGTAATAAATGTGATGAATAATTTCTTTATCAAGTTCAATTTTTTATAAATATAAGTTCAATATGTTATATTTTTATAAGTTAAGTATATTATTTATATCATATCATGATATCCAATTTGACGCAAGATCTCTTACTATATACTTTAAGTGAATATATCAAACATTTTATGAAAATTATCAACCCATATCTTACAAAACTGGTATAGCAAAGTTTTCTGATCAAAACTAACAGCATTGGACTTCTTACATGTCAATGATGTTAATTTTCAGATTTTTGAAAATTCAGCAAATATTCTGTATATTAAAATTTTAATTTAATCCAAAAAAACAAAAAGAGGTATTAATTTTAGTCAATATTATTTCATGTAATATTTTATTTAAGTTTATTATGCTATTGTATTTGGTTTATGATTTATATTGTGTCTATGTTTTTGTGATTTTATTTTAATAATAAATGTCTGTACCACAAAATTTCTCTTTATTTATCATTCAGAAAGGACAGAAAGCCAAAGAACTATTTGTCATCTTCACAAGCTATTACAAACTAAATTTGACATCGTTTGAAAATTTCTTGATAACAAATGACTGAAAATGAAGCAATTTGATTGGAGTGTACATTTTCAAATGCAGCCAATAGTAGACCTCCATTACTAATGCAGGCAAACTCATTGCTGATTCAGAAGTCAAATCATGCTTCATTTACAAACTTATACCAGAAAAGTGTCCAAATTTGACAGTTAAATGATGTCAAGGTATTAGATGAAGCTGGCAATTCAGAATCACAACCGAGAGGCGGACTCCACAAAATTCCTCAATGCAAACAAAGTGATACTGTGATTTCTAGGGCAACAAATTTTCTGAACGTGTCCTCCAGCTTAGTCCCAGCAGCTAGCTCTTAAACCATTTCTCCAGAAAAATTAAATACATGCTCAAAGCTACAGAGAACTGTTCTTGGCACAGTGGCAGTTTTCTGCTCCTATAGCGCAATGTAGAAAAATTTAAAAGAAAAGAAACAATTCCTGTACAAATATTTTTATTTTCTCATATGAAAACATCAATCAATTGTGCTACAAGCATAACAAGTGATATGTGAAAACTGAATTTAGAAGTTTTCTTGATTTCTTTTCAAACACAGATTTTTTTTAACACATTTAACTGAAGGATTTTTTCAAATATGTATCGTACAATACATTTTTGTTGATTTTCAAGACAGAATTTGCCTTGTAATAAATACCTTTTTTTTTTTTATCAATTTTCATCATATTAAAGATACAGTCCCACTACAAAATAAAATATTTACAATGTACATATTTGAAAACACTAACAAATATTGTGCAAGTCATACACTGTAATTGAAATAGATGTGTCAATCTGTTTTAAATACAGTATTATCAAATTGTTTAGTTACAAAATTGTTTACCAAAACACATATTACATCATTCCAAACTGATTGCACTTCAATTTAGCTATCTGTATCACTGTATATAGTGCGAATAGTCGAAGTACAGGACTTGGTCCAGGATTATGGATACAGAAGAATTTAGAAGCATGGACACTGAGTACGGGTCTGGACAAGATTTGTTTCTACAATTTTCTGCAATATAGTTAATCCTGGACCGGATACTGGAATGGGCCACATACCCCGTCTATTCGCAGCTAAAGAGTCTTTGAGGACAAATTGAGCTCTGTAAGCTGGGGAAGAACACAATAATGCTATAAGGACACTAACATTTACTTCTTAATTATCAACACTGAATTCATTTCTTTCAAGATATTTGTAGTCATCAGCTGTCATCAGATCTCACTACTGAAGACTATTTATTAAAATTTTGCAACCTACGAAAGGGTTTCAGCCAAGAGGCATGTGTTTCAATAATGAATATATCACAGAAATATAAGTAATGAAAATAAAACTGAAAACCATATTTCCAAAATCAGATGCTTTGAAGATATATGTATATATTTTAAATTTCGTTGATCTGTGTTCAATGAAATGCCAAACCCTAATGAGAATATACACAAAATTTTGAAGCTGGCTTATTTTTTCATCCAATTAGACTCACAGTATTAGATTCCAAGTTAGTTAGCTCCTACAAAGTACAATTTTTGTGATTACGAGGTGACCCTTTGTTCTTGACTTTCTAATTCATAATCACATCAATTTTACTTTAAACTGTCTATTACTTTTACAAAATGATATGTTATGTGGGCCCACCCAAAATCTCATTATGCAAATCATTTTTGTATACATGTAAATTGAAATGCAACTACATTATAGCACTGAAAGCCATAAGTAATATTGTAAATATAAACTCAAAGAGGAGAAATTCTAGCTTCATGTGTGCAGCATTTTTATACATAATTTCTGAGCTTGAATTCTGCTTATTTCTAGACAAGAAGACACACAAGTCCATTGACACATTATTGAAAATTCACTTCTGACATCACAGTCATAAAGTCAAGCAACAGTTTTATTTGTGTTCATATAGTTCATAGTCAAACCATTAACATGAGCAGTCCATTTTATTTGCAGGTAGAATAAATAGTAATAAGAACTATACAAGCCATGTTTATATTCAGTTGATTACAACTTGAATTCCCTTAAAATAAAGTGGACTGTACTTGTCTGACACAGCAAAACATATTTTTTTGCTCACTATACAAATTATGTACACAATAATAAGCCAACAAAAATTTCAAAATATTTTCATTCAAGGTTGATCTTTTTTCCACTCTTCTAATTTTTGTCTGATTGCTGATTGTCTTTCATCTTCTATTTTTTCTTCTTTTTCCACCTCTATTTTCACTTTCTTCCATTTGTTAACCAATGAGGAGACTTTCTTCTTCTTCAGGGAAAAATTTGTGTTGTGCATATCCTGAAATTGTATTATAAAATATGAGCGTTGTTTAAATGATGTCATTTGCTTGGTCAAACAAATGGCAGGTGTGGGTTCTAATTTTGGCTGGGGTTTAAAAGTTTGTTGAAGGTACAGTTAACCCAAAAATATCAGTGCAATTGGGTTTGGACTTATTATCCTTAAAAAAAAAATTATTTCTTTTTAGGATTTGCATGCCAGCAGCTATTATTACAAAGAAAAGGGAATATAAATGAATATAATTTCCAATAATTGGAACTACCGGTAACAACTCTACAGTCTAAGATGTAATGTTCATAGTCTAACAATATGGAGAATAATAGGTAATAGGTACCACATTGTATTAAAGAACTACATCTAAATTAGTTCAAATTTCCTCATTTTCAGATCATTCTTACCTTCTCTTTTTTCTTCTTCTTTGTATCTTTACTACCGGATGCTTGTGGCTCCTCATTCTTGATCTCTGATGATGACACAGTAGGTTCACCCTCCACTTCATTAGCTTCATGGGGTGGAGGTGGTGGGGGAGGGGGTGCTGATGTAAATAACGTTGAGCTAGAGACTAGAGAACCTGTGCTAGGACCAACAGCATAGGAGTTTGCAGCATGTGAATTAGCTGCTGTAGAAGCATCCACCATTGAAGATGTTGAGACCTCAGAACTGTTGTATTGAGGTAGCTTGACAATGACTCCAAAAGGAGTAATAACATCTGGCTTTGTGGAGTTTTCGGGAATAGATTCATGGGATTCTTCTACTGCTTCATCTTCATCTGAAGTAGCTGCATTGTAAGCATTTGATGCCTCAACGGGGTCAGTTTTGGGAGGCAATGTATCACTAGGAAGAGGAGGTGGATTTGGTGAAGCTGTTGGAGCAGGGACATCATCATCATCATCATCTTCTATTGTAATACTCTCAGTCTTAGCTTCCCGATTTTTGGATAACAAACCTCCAAGTGATATGTTCTGAAAAACAAATTTCAAATTTTAATTTCCAACTGTCAAGGAATTGCACTTAAAGACCAAATGAAAGCAGCTTAGAACTGCATCACTGATAGAGAAATGAAGGTACAGTACTATCTATGCATGTCTTGAACCTTTAAGACTTGACTGACCTATGTCACTGAAAGATCCTGGCCAGTGCTAAATTTCTTGTGTCAAAAATGGTATAAGCTTATCTCTGGCATAATTAAGAGAATTTTTTTTTCAAAAAAGACTAAGAGGATGATGTTATGCTTACCTCAACTATACTGTCTAAATCTATTTTGCGATGATTTCTGCTGGATTTATGGATAATTTCAGGCGATTCTGAACGATCTCTTTCTTTATCTTTATCACGTTCTGACCCTCTGCTAGATTTAGACCTCTTCTCATCTCTTCGTTTATCTTTGGATCGTTTACTGGAGTGAGATTTGGAACTTCTTGATTTGGACTGGGAGGAATGGTGGTGATGTCGGTGACGATGGTGATGTGGTGATTCTGATACCACTTGTACTGCTGAGTCTGGGTGTTCCCATTGGGTATCACCAGTGACGTCATCGGTGTAAAAATAAGACCTGGAATTCCTACATGACAGAATCACGAAGGAAAAAGAAAAGAAAAAAAAAATAGATTAATTTCTGATTTTGGCACAGGTTTAATGAAAGCAAAATTGGGACCTGCAAAGCAGAAAGAGAATAAAACATACGTCATTTACCAAATTGGTGCAGAGTTTTCTGGAGAATCCTTGCTGGAAGAAAGCCAATTTTAATCATTTCTTGTAGGTTTAATAATACCAAGCAGGTTTGCCATGAAAAAAGTGATAAACTGGAAACTATAATAGCAAAATTGTTGTATTTGATGCATTAAAAAAATAATTTTCACTCTTAACAACTGCAAGCATCTGGGCAATCTTGAAGATGACCTGAGCATACTAGCGTCTGAAACACCACAGTTGTGTAGATTCCTATTCTGATATATTACATGTAATATGTTGCAAATTAGCAAATGATATCTGTAAATGTTGATATTTGCAGAAAAAATGTCTATACATGATCTTCTTAGGTAAAGATCATATATTAAAAAAAAAATTAAAAAATTCACACAAGCGAAAATATAAAGCAAAGAATTTCAAAATTCTCAAACTTATATCTTGAAAGAATACTACCTCTTAGAATGATCAAAATAATTCTCAAACTTGGTGAATAAGAGTTTATATTCATTAATTGTCTAGTGTCATAAATATGCTACCTGTATAATTTGTTAACTCAGAAAACTACCTTATATATTACATTTATTAGAAATTATTAAGCATTTTTCAATAATAACCCGTGGAAAATTACTTAAATCTATGGTTTATTTGATTCTGTTTGTATATGAATATACACTCTTTTTGGCCAAATTTAAGAACTTTTAAGAGGTGGTATCGCTTAAACATTGATCAACATAGATTTAATTGCTCGAGAATTCACTCTTATGCATTATTGTGCAACCAACTTCACTCTTCACATTATGCTTCAGACAACTGAATTCATTGAACATCTCGAGAAAGGTGGATATAATCAGCATATACCAAATCACAGTATCAATAAAAATATGTTACGATAGGATAGGGTGAAAAGGGAATATGATGTAAAAGCTTTATTTCAAAAGTATAAACAATTTACAATCAACAATGATAATCCAATCTGATCAAAATAAAGATACTCTTTTCTTATTCATTTAATCATGGATCATTATTCAACAAATTAAAGGGATATGTTAGTATAAACCCCTTGTCCAAAAATCAAGTACTGAACGCCTTATTTTTACGATAGTGTTGATAGATGTAAATAGCCTCAATACGTAGTAGAAATGCACAAAATCTTACAATCCCTTCAATTATATCTCTACCTGAACATTTATCTTTCATTTTCTGTACATTTCTTTTCTACATAACGCATAGTCTCACTAAAGTAAGAGTCAAATGCAGATAATTATGGATACGCAGGGTTTGAAGGCTTAAATTTTGAGGGAGAGTTGTAAACATCACTATGGATTAGATTAGCTAAAAATTCCAGGTTCTGAGACTAAAATTTTATTGGTCAAAAAGTTAGTGAACATATCCCTTTAAATGAACAATTATATTATAGGGTTAAAGTTCTCAAGTTGTCATGAAATTCATGGTCAGAAAAATAAAATGAAATTTGTGGTAGCCCCACTTTAATCAGATTAATGATTATCACTTAAAATACAGTGCATAGTTGATCCTGGTAGTATTTGTAAATTTTCATATGTAAATCTTTATGCAAATCTTGGTTGACTGTAACATCGGTAAACTCCTGTTAATGTAATCTTTATGCCTATGAAATGTACATATTCTTCGGAAAAATACTGCTGTTGTACATACATTGATTAGTGATAAAAGTTATGAATGTTGTCACTATGTCACATAGCAGCAACAACATATGTGCTGGCGTTATTATCAAAATGCCTGAAAAAGATCTGAGCTAAACTTTGAATAATTTTTATGGTATAATGCAATTAGTATATAAAGAAAATGTGAATGAAAATAAAATATTTCTGGTTGTTTACTTACCACCTCAGGAATCCAACCAAAATCCACTTAGAGTTATCTTCTCATCATTATCATTCAAGCAGAAACCACTTGTCGGCCATCTTGAATTTTCTTTCAATTTTTGGATTTTAACAGAGCATACTCAAGAATTGTTTCCAATCACAAACAAATACACATTCTACCAGCAGCATGGACCATTTTTAATGAATTTTGGATTTCCTTGAAAGTTCTTTGTCCAAATTGATACCAAATTAGATTGTCCAAAAGATTGTGTGATTTTTTTGGAATGTTCTATGGTCAATGCATACTGTGCACAGTTTTGGGATGAATAAAAAGAATGGACCACATACCTGTCCCACTGGCAGGTCCATCCTTCGGGTGTAGCACTTTTCTCATATTGCTGAAGTTCTGTCTGTAATTTGGACAGTCTTTGGTGAAAATATTCTTTCTTTAAAGCTCCATGTAAATAGTCAGAATACCTAGTCTATGAAATAACAAACAAAATAGTTTAGCCCTTTGAACACTGACTGTCAAATGATAAATCATCATCCTAAACCATGTTATAGAAATGAAATGTTGTTTAACATCCTGCTTTTCTGCACCTATATGGGCTAATTGAGGACGGGCAAACGCCATGCAATGAGGGAAATTTTGCCAGGACAGCGGCATTAGTCTGCTCTTATTTTCGATTTCCAACTGTCAAGTGATCTTTAACATGCACAGCACACAGGACCTCGGTTTATTGTCCCATCCTAACGACTAGACGCTTTTTGCATGTCAGCCCCTCTGACCTGCATCACTGACAGGGGGGGAAACCGGGTTGAAAAATCCAAAGGTATCATCTCGACCCATGCCGGGATTGAACCATGGACCTTCAGGATAGCGAGCAAGCATTTAACTCACTGAGCCACCGCGGCTCCATGTTATAAATGTAGAAGCTTGAGAAGTTATCATGGCCTCGGCTAAAAATCACAGTTTCACACACTGGTCAGATTTGTTCTATGTAAAAATAAATATTATGAAATATTATTTACCTGTAGCTGTATTAATAATATCTGTAATCTTGTTACACCTTTTTTATTTGTATTAATAAACTCTAGTTTACTTTCTAGAATATCTTTAATATCTTCTATATCACTCTACAATAAACAAGTTTTATATGTTGGCAAGTTTTACATCCTATGAGGACAAGTTTTACATCCTGAAGCGGCAAGTTTTATATCCTATGACGGCATATTAACATAATATTATGTTGGCAAGTTTTACATCCTGTAGCTGCAAGTTTTATATCCTATGACGGCATGTTAACATAATATTATGTTGGCAAGTTTTACATCGTATGAGGACAAGTTTTACATCCTGTAGCGGCAAGTTTTATATCCTATGATGGCATGTTCACATCATATTATGTTGGCAAGTTTTACATCCTATGAGGACAAGTTTAATTTCCTGTAGCGGCAAGTTTTATATCCTATGACGGCATGTTAACATCATATTATGTTGGCAAGTTTTACATCCTATGCCAACAAGATTTACATTATATCATGGTTCAATAACCTGATACCCGAGACATTTTAGAAATTTTACACCCCACTATAGCAATGGATTGAGTGTATGAAGTGCTCAAGTCGGCTTTGCAATTCAATTTCTATGCTTTACATATTATTTCCACACACTGCCAATAACTTTCAAAATATCTATACTCAAGATATGCTCTCCACTATGATTTCAACTTTATAAAGGCTACATTAAGCTTGATTGCAATTTGTGAAAATGATGTATCATACGGTCAAGAAATGAAATTTTGGGCGAGTTAATATTTTTTTCTAATTTCAGATCAGAACAGAAGAAAAGCCAGAATGCAGACCCTTTATCCCAGTTTCTCAAAAAAGTATTTGTTCCATCCTAGGCCTGAACATTTGGGAGAATCAAACCCTCCCTTCCGCGAAAACGAAATAAGATACTTACTAAATCATCAACATCTACAAAAGGATTTTTTTTACTGGGAAGAGCTCCTTGTTGATCATCATCAGTATCTTCTGAAAAACAAAAGACATAACAATCAATGCATAATACACTCAACTTATTTAAAGGAATTGATCTTTTCAAACTTCCTAAATTAAAATTTTTAACTGACAACTTTTAACCTGTCAGTAGCTTTATTAATTCTAGCATAAGAAGATCCCTGATTTTTGATAATGATGTTGTAAAGAATTTAAAATGTTTTCAATTTATTGTGCATGTCCATGAATGTTCCCTTGTCCATCATAGAAATACAAAATTTATCATATTTTAGATTGAAAACTACCCTATTGAAAATTTTGGATAATCAGTAGTATTTCATCAATTAGAAAAAAATTTTGTGATGTATCTTACCGTGTTCATAGTCCACTAATATTTTGTTCACAGCATCTACTGATTGTTTGGAAGGTTTTTCTAATGGTGGCGAGGGTGGGGGAGTTGGTCGTACTATTTCTTCAACCATGACAGTTTCTTTCCGTTTCTTAGCAACCTGTGACGTCTGTATGGAGGAGTCTGGTGAAGAATGTCTCTTATGTTTGTTATGGTGATTCACCTGCAGAGGTTTGTCTGTCTCTTCTGCTTCTAATTTCTTTAGTTCTTCCTGCAAAAATGAAATGGAGTTTTTCTTTATAGTTTTGTAATTTTTGGGCTTAAGGATGTCATATTTTCATGAGCATACATATGTCTACTTTTGTAATGTGTATTGATCGTCCGGATTTCCTCTTCCCACAATCTGGAAAAAAACATAAATAGATCACAAAAGGAGAATCAAGATGGCGGACATGTGTTTGCTTTTTTGTCCTAATCTATTATCATTCTCCCAACAATCTGGATAAAACTTCTTACTACAGTGTTGAGGCAGCCATTTTGTGACGTCATCTCTATGCGATCGCACTGGACTCGCCAAACTCTCCTAAAACAGTCATGTGATGAATAATAGAATAGAAATGGAGCATCCGGATTGCATAATAGAATTGGCCCAATGTCTTACTAACAGTATAAACAATTTAGAGTCTTTATCCTCTTACCTTTTTTGTTTCTAATGCTTTTTCCAGAGCATTGTCAATATCCTCCAGATCTATATTAATATCACTGTCAGAACTTTTAATTTCTGGTTTATTGTTCTCTGTCACTGACTGATCACCATTGCTTTTCAAAGTCTCGACCTCAGGAGGCGGTGGCATGGGTGGCATTGGTGGCAGGGGAGGTAATTCTTCAGGCAAAGGAGGCTTATCCTCTGGGGGATCCACATCCATTTTTTCCAGTTCTTCAATTTCAGAATAGAATTGCTTCTCAGGATCAGACAGCCCTTCAGTGATTGGTTTATCACTACCATTGTTCACTGATTGACCAATCAGATTGTTTGTAACTGTAACTGGAGTGCTTGCAGTTGATGATTCTAGGGGATCCCGTTTTGGTGGATTTGGTTTAGGTAGACATATTTTAGGACTTTGAATAAGTCTGAAAATATTTTCAAGATATTCAGAATATGCAAGATGACCATTTTGTTGTTTAGTTATGACATCAGGTAGGGCCGGTAGGTCAAGTGTAGGGCTGGGTATAGATTACCATATTTAGATTGATTTGATTATCAAAGTAAGACGACCACTCAATAATCGATTGATATTAAGAATATTTTTTTACAAAATCTTTTTATCTCATCAAAATTTAAAAATTGTAGCGTATATAATACTTTATCATTTTAATTGTTTAACCCAGCCCAAGAGTAATTTCTTGTTCATTTAAGGGGTAACATCTCAATAATATCTGGGAACTGAATTCTTACCCTAATTTTTTCTTCTGTAAATATTCTCGTCTGTCTTGTGGTATTTTAGCTAGTTGTTCTTCATATAGTTTATATTGTAATAAATACTGGGTATAATCACTAGGTATAGTCCAGGTTACTTCATTACTAACTGTATTCCAATAATACTGATACTGGGTGTTCTCGTCTATACAGATCTGCCAGTCTGTTGTTGGTTCTGAAATAGACATGAGTACAATGCACAAATTTCAAAAAGCCTTCACCATCGACACCCCGAAAACAATTTCTTTCTTGGAATGTAGGTTTTAGGTCCTATTTTTCTGCACCTATTGGGCTAATGAGAATGGTCAAACATTATACAGAGTGCAAAATGAGAAATTTTGCCACAGTCAAGGGATCTTTAATATGCACAGGCTGTAGAACAGAGCACCTTGGTTTATTATCCCATCCGAATGACTAGAGACAATTTTTCAATATCAACTCCCCAAAACAAGGTTGAAAAATCAACCTATGCCAGAATTGAAACCTGAACCTTCAGGTTAGAGAGCATCAAACGCACTGAGCCACTGCAACTCCCCAAAGCAAACGGTAGTGGATATAGGACTTAACTTCAGTCTTCAAAAGGTTAAATAATATATTAATAACTCTTCAATTTCTTTTTGCAATAACAAACATTCAGTACCGTAAATAAATATTTCAAAATATGCATGTAGAACTATACACTGCCACTACCAATTGCGTTTGAGGGTGCTTGAGAAATGATTGTCTCTGACATGGAAGCCTACCTTCAGGAAGTTCATTAATATCAGACTCTGTTGACACTGTCTTATTATCATCTTTACGATTCCATTCTGTAGCTCCTTTCACAAACATTGACTTATACATACTGATTTTAGGTTTGGGTTTAGTCTGGTTAGATTGAGTACATGTTGGTGGTGTAGAGCTACCCTCTCTAGCAGGACTATTTGATGCTGATAGATGATTTACCTCCTGAAAAAAAACATTGGAAATGACACTTAAGATAAGCTTTAAAAGAGAACAGTCAGCATTTTCTAAGGTTAATTTGGATTTAGAATATATATGTAAATAATCTTCAGAAAAGAAGAATTTGTCGAGTTCACCAAAAGTTCCTTCCGAGGATATTATGAGTTTCCCGTTTTGTATCCAAATTGTGCTTGAGAAGCACTTGGCTTGCAACTCCTATAGGTGGGAGAGGGGCTTAATACTATGACTAATTGTTCAATTGTTCGGTTGGTTCCTGTTTCTGAGACTAAGGTACAATTGGTTGAAGATTTTCAACATGCTTGCTGAACACAAGGAATTATAAAGATGTTTTGGTACTTACATTAAGAAATGAGCCGACTTCAGTATCTAGATTATTATCAGGTACTATACTAGATGTTATAACACTTTCATCTGCAATGTTACAATCAAAACAGTTGATTTTTCAAAATGTTGGAAACAAACACACATCTCAAGGCAACATTCAAATATAACATCATTTTCAAAGCACAACAATATGAACTACCGGTAGTCATAGTCATTCTGTTTTGTTAGCAATCTCAAGGAATATTACTACAGCTTGATTAACCAAGAGAAGTAAGAGTCAACCCATGGTCCAACAGTACAATATTATTTCTCATTCTTATCTCAAATGTCTCAAAAATAGTAAGCTTCTGTAAAACTCACCATTTTCACCATTATTAGAACCGGTACCATTATGATTTTCACCATCTGAATTTTCAGAATCAGAATCAGAATATTCTCCAAGAGCAGATAATCCAGCTGAAAATTCCAAAAAAAGCAATATCTTGAACACTTCCTTATACACTGACAAATACTCTTTGTTTACTTTCCTCCCAGGAATTATGGAACAAAAATGAACTTAATGTTGTATGGAGTTTGTATGACATTCCATGTAAACATTCTTGTGAAGGCACTAGAGCAGTTGTATTTGATCGAATTATTTCCTTATATTAAATATACTACTGTACCTGGTTTAGATTTACTTGAGCTTCCAACTTGCATCACTTTACCTTTTCTAGCTATAAAATTTAGAAAATAAAACCATTTGATACTTTTTTTTACTTACAACTACAAAGGCAACATGACATTGTTGACATTACTCAGAACTTGTTTCCTTATTTGATGCAAATTTGCAAAAAAATAAGACCAGGGGCCTGTTTCTCAAAAAATCTTAGATTAAAAATTGTTGTAAGTGTGGATTTATTCTTTGCAAAATGTTTTGAGAAACAGGCCCCAGTACTGTATACATTGCTTTTTTGTGTCATTTCATGTCATAAAGTTTGACATATAACCAATATAACCAAAATCAGGCCTTGGCTTCTTTAAAAGTACAAAAAAATCTTACCCAAAGCAGTTGTTTCACTATCACCTAGTTGTATAAATTGTCTTCTCCCTCCCCTCAATTTACCAGAATTCAACATCTTTTAAGTTTCTATATTACCATTTAATTATGGCCACTTACTAAAATAGACAGAGGTTCCATTTAATACATGAATAAAGGTTAACCAGGGCTTCCGTGACTTTAGATTACCGTATTTTGGATACACCCTGAATTTGTAGGATGGATGGACAAAATAAAGTACCAAGAGCTCAAGAGAAGTCTACACTAAGCATTTTGATTAATTTAGATCACTCTAGGGGTTACATAATTTTATTTACGGAGGTGGGACTGCTGTTATGATCAGCTTGACAGCCATACAAATTTGTTGGCATCTTTGGCTCTTCTGTGCTTCAGAAGCATTTAATTTAAGTTTTAATATTTCAATTTGGGTGCAGATAATTTGGGAACAGCCATTACCGTTGTAACTTTGTGGCTCTAGATTGTTTTAATTTGGGTATACCCTGTATTCGCACAGCAGAGCACCGACACTATACGTACAGGGAGCTCCTGCAAGGTCACAGAAACTTTTTCATTGATTCAAAGCCTTCTGGGTAGGACTACCCTGATAATCTTAGGCAATAATGGTAGATCTATGAATACTGTACAGCACAGGACTAAAACATTCCATGAGGTAAGAAGTAGGCTTATATTTCTTACAAGTTATTAGGGAGAGGGACATTGAGTAGGGCTAGGGCAGGCCCTCTGAATTAATTTTTGTAAAGGACCAAATTTATTTTATGAAAAAAATATAAGAGCCAAATAGAGCTTAGCCAGAGTAGCGAGCAGAGAGTTTTAGTGGAAGGGGTCACTCATGAAGGACCACTCTTGAGGGCGTCACAGGCAGGAATTGGCCCATGGGCTGCCATTTGAGAAGGCTTGGGCTAGGGCAAAAACATTTTTTGAGTTTAACTGATTAACATGATACCTGACCACAATTGACAGGTGATATGCTACAGTGAGATTAATAATATTGTGTTTTTTAGAATTTGTAAATTTCATATTTTCTTACATAGTAACTGTGCATGTTTTTTATTGAATAGAATATAGACCCATAAAAAATTCTCAATGTATAAAACAATGCTGTAAGTCAAGCTTTCTCAATAAATTTTTGGAAAGGGCCAAATGCATTTTATGAATAAAATATAAGGGCCAAATATAGCTCAGTTAACTTAGCGAGCAGAGCGTTTCAGCAGAATAGTTGACTCTTAAGGGGGCACTCCTGAGGGCGTCACGGGACGGCTTTGGCCCACGGGTCGCCATTTGAGAAGGCCTACTTAAGTCATTAAGAAAATACTCTATTTCAGTTTTTGTGATTTATTAAAACACTTTTATAAAGCATGTTATATATACGTTGTATATAAACTGACCACTCAGAAGTCATTAGAAACATTATCTTGAGTAAGCTAATGCTTGTAATCATCAGTGTTAAAATGGAAACCTCAGTACCAGTAATTTCGATGGTCAATTTCTGTCTTGAATATAAATATATATGTAAATATCTTTCAATAGCACTAAAACTGCATGTAAATCGCATAATACTTCAAATAAGTTCAAATATACCTCAAACTAAAGATCTGTTTACTTTATATGGCATATTGGAATAAGCTTAATATATATTCTTTGACACTAGTCATATTTTTGACTTTCAAACAATGATAATTATGGATACACATGAAATTGAATTTAACACAAGGTACCAGTAGGCCCTATACACAATAAAACACTTTATCCCACAATTGTCTGATTTGTTGATCATCAAAATATTACTGTTCTTAAAGCATCTTCATCCTTAATTTCAAATCTTGCCATAGCCCCATCATTAAAACGATAGGATAGTTCTCCATCTATAACTAGAGATGAATCCCACATTCTCGACCTTATCCAAATTCTACTGGCAAAATCTCTTGGCTTTTCAGCTCTGTAAACAGCATTCACAATTGGATCTCTGATTGTATACGCCATGAATGGTTCACTCGGATCAAAACGTAAAGAATTATTATAAGACTGAGTTATTTTTTCTAATGTTTCGTCATCAAGATCTGTACATTTCTCTGCCATGAATTGACTGCCTGTTTTCAGTATTTCTTTTATTCCCTGTTTGTGAATATGATTGATGTGAAAATACCATGAACTAGATCCAGTGCCAGTGCAAATGGTTACACCAGAACTTTTCTGTTTACTTTTTGCATCATCATCACATTGAATTTCATAGTAAGACACTCTTGAAGATAGAGATTCACCGATAAAAACTTCATTTAGGGCTCTAACTGGCAGTATCTTTTCGCCACAACAACTTTGAGATTCACTTTCAGAACATCGACTTGCTTCATCTTCACCAACATGTTCTGTGAATCTGTATTCTGGAAATTTCAACTGCTGATCATGTAATCCTATTGGATCTTCGATATCGTGTTGTCCAGCCATGGTAATTCTTATTCTTTGCCTCCATTTCCATCTGAAGTCTGATGATAATAAACGTTTTAAAGCATCTCCAAAGTGGACAGCTGAATAATTTTTCTTGGGCAGACATAAAAAACCTTCAGATCTCTCTGGATCAGTATTTATACCTATAATAGGTTTTGATTTATCCATTATTTTACTGGCAGCCAATAGAAACGTTCCATCTCCCCCTGCTGAAAATATCACGTCTGCCCAATTTATTGCTTCAGTATCATATTGCCATCGATTTACAACTCGGGCTTCGACACCAGCTAACACAAGTTGTGATGTAATATTTTCAAGTGCTGAATAATGAAGTTTATGCCTCTTCAAGAGTCCATTGTAGTCTGATTTTTTCATATTCAAATAATCTTTCAATTCTTCTTCTGTCTTATGTCCTTTGGATTGGCAAAGTTTGCTTTCATATTCATAACGTGTCATTTTATTCAGAATCAGAGCTTTCTCTGGCTTAAAATTTGGGTGGCTATCTGATCCTAAATCTCTTGTAGAGAAACATCTCATTTGTTTCATGTATTGTTTGATTGATGTTCTTATTTGTCTATTTATCAAGTCACTAGTCAATGAAACACAAAAGGTAGCCATGTTGATAAAAACCCAATCAATAAAAACAGCCAAACTCTTATCCAACACAATACTAAACAAAAACTCTACATCTTGGTGCTATATAGAACCTTTCAATTAAATTTGAGTATCTAAGTGATAAGGTGCACAACATACAACTGTCACAGATATGTCTCTTCTACATCAAACAAAAACAATTCTATATTGTCAGTCCACCACTTTTTCTAATCCATTTAATTAGAATTCTTGACATTGATCTTGTAGGTTAGGTGTCAAAACCAAAAACTTAAATCTCTTAGCTAGGGATAATGTTCCTGGATCTAATAACACACAGACTACCAACAATATGAAGAACTACTAGGTATGATCTGCAGAAACTTCACCAACATTGAAACTGAAATGTTCTTTCCCTTGCATAAGTCCCTCTTCTTAAGTTTGCTGTAACAGTATGGCGTCCATATATCTGAAAAAAGATATAGAGATGATTGAGAATCTACAACGCCCTGCCAGCAAACTTAAGACATACGGTAATGGTACGGTACTGTGCCATACACTGAAAAACCTTATTTATTCTATTGCCAATATAAAGAAATGTTACACCCTGTCACAACGAAACAAGATCTTAAGTTTTATCATAAGACAAAGTAGACAAAACCTTTAAACCTATTTCATAACTAGCAATTCAAAAGAACTTATTCTCTGTCTCATGGAACTCTCTGCCAGAATATGTCTGAGTAAAATCTTATAAACTGTCAATCAATTCAAGACCAACATATTATACAGCATGGAAATCTTACCCTATCAAATTTACACCTATTACACAACAAGACAACTTAATCCCAGCAAAAACACTCAAACGACATCCACATAACGTCATAACACAATCTTACAAGTTTATTATCAGTACCACCGGGTAGTAATCCGGTTACACAAACACGGTACATTAGTACAACTACAACTGTACAAGTACAATACGTACGCAAACGCACTTGTTTTACAAAAATCTAAGTGACCACAGGAATTGGAGGAGCCATCAATAGAGTCGTATCACTCACTCACATACTATATTATAAAGACAAGGACTGAAACAGCCAAATCAAAACACGGCACCCCGCCTCACTAAAACATCCTCAAAATGACACTTCCACTTATTTTTTTCGCTTGAAACTTCACACGCACATCAATAAATGGTTCACCTTTCATTTCCAACCAAATTTTAGGTCCTTAATTGAAGGGATGGAGCGCAATCTTCTTTTTTCCACAGATATTTTCATTACAAATTTGTTTACCACCCTGACCCTCTGTGACGTCACATTGTGACGTCACATTTAGCTCCGCACCAAAGTGTGGTAAGGGAAGTAATTATGTGATTCAGACAACATTTGTTTATAGTAATTTACGATCCTTTCTGTCAATTACACCACAAAATGATATTTTCTGGCTGATTATTGCAGTAATGATATTTTTCATTCCCTGCATAATAATTCACATAAATATTCTGATCAAAAGGTAACTATTAACTTTTTAGACAACAATTAAATGCTAAGCTTTTGAAATTGACAGTTAACAGTGGTCTAGATGAAAAAATTACCTCCCTTTGCCATTCAAATTATCAGTTAAAAATGAACACTAAATCAAGCAAATAAAAATGTATTAGTCACTCAAATACATTGGATTAATTATTTTGTAAATTCAAACCAATTTCTATGGGCGAAAAGTAAATATAAACAATTTTTTGATGAACTTTCTAATTTGGTGCGGAGCTAAATGTGACGTCACAATGTGACGTCACAGAGGGTCAGGGTGGTAAACAAATTTGTAATGAAAATATCTGTGGAAAAAAGAAGATTGCGCTCCATCCCTTCAATTAAGGACCTAAAATTTGGTTGGAAATGAAAGGTGAACCATTTATTGATGTGCGTGTGAAGTTTCAAGCGAAAAAAATAAGTGGAAGTGTCATTTTGAGGATGTTTTAGTGAGGCGGGGTGCCGTGTTTTGATTTGGCTGTTTCAGTCCTTGTCTTTATAATATAGTATGTGAGTGAGTGATACGACTCTATTGATGGCTCCTCCAATTCCTGTGAAGTGACACTTGTCACTTGAGTCGTTGAGGTGTTCTAGAAGCTACCGAGCTTACAACAGATCAAAGATCAGTAAGAACATAGTTAAGCAGGGGATTTTTTGAATATGATAGCATAACCTACTGTGTAGATCGTCTTGATAAGATTGATTCCACAAGTTTCACAAAACAGCCATCTTGATAATATAATTAAGAATATATCAGCACGTCAATTACGTTCTTATAACAGAATAACAGCGTAGTACCAATTACATCATTATGGTTAATCAAATTCTTTAACAAATTTTTAGCTGACAAGCATGAATTATGACATTAGACCATCTGCAATGTCAAAAGGATTCTTGGTACTTTACCCGTCTTATTTGGACAGAAAACGATACAGTGCATGTGTGTTCAATAACTTAATCGAAATTACAACTCTACAAGCAAGTTATGTGAATAGATATTCTCTCAGAAATATACATGTTTGATTGGATAAACTAAAAATAAAATCCAATCAAAAATGACCTTTTGAGCTTCCGGCATGAAGTTGCACTTGGTTGTCGATAAAGATTGTATGTGGCAGGGTATGCTTACTAATTTATTGTTTAATTTCTAAGAGTTGCAGAATATGAATTGCAATTCTACAGGACGAATCACATAAACAACATTTCAATATAATTCAAATTGACCCGAAGCTGAAAAGAATTTGGTGACATAATGAATCATGGGGCGATAAACTCCATTTCATGAGATAACCTGGTATAAGACCATTTTCTAAAAATATCTAAACAGCCAATATTACAAAAATTTAAAGCATTCGTTTACTTGGTTATTTCAGGATCATAATAGGTGACCCAGAGAGAACTGTCACGAAATTTCCAGATGGAATTTATACAGTAGCAAAGTACCATGTACATTATTGATTGATAGTCGTGATTACCTAGACTGAAGATTCTGTAGACGTTTTATAATAAAAGTCACCATGATCGAGTCTAAAGATGCAGAATAATGTGATGATTTTTGGACCAGTAACGATCGGATAAATGCTCCACTTTTCCTAGACGACAATAAATGGATGTTTAGCTCTCGCTTCGATTTAACTTATGGCATAATTTTAGTAGAATTGGATAGTCTAAACTTTTCAAAATGATGAAGGAAGGAGATGCAAGATTGTTGCTGGAGACAAACGAAGAGGATCTTTGCATATTTCTGGAAAAAATCATTTCTGAGGTAATTATACCGTGCGTGTTGAAACGGAATCGGCAAATGACGTTTGATACTGTTTAATTTTACCGTTTTGATATCCTTTTGTCCTTTATATGGCCTAAAAGTATGCATGCAAAATGTTTAGTGGCAGATATGCACGGTTTTGAAATTGCGTCTTAAATTTTAATATCAAATGCCAATATTTTTTTCATTGTTTGGAAGGTTTAGAATAACAATATCCAACAATTTACGTCACTACACTAAAGGTCAAATTACAGCTGCACAGATTAATGTCAAGGCAAAAGTATTCCTGATTATTTTTTTTAGAAAAAATAAAGTTCTTTCCTCTCCTTCTATAGGCTATAAGGCTGCTACTGTTCTGTGAATCATTAGCACAACAAAATCATGCTTCTAGCTCTTTCTGTCTAATTTCACAATTTGAATACTGCCTTGATATAGACATTAGATTTCATGCCACAAGCCTACCTTAGTAATAAAATATGGAGGGGCTGTGCTAAATAAAACAATGGAAAAAAACAAGGCAAGTTATTTCTGCACTTCCATGGTTTCTAAATTTTGGATGCTGGTGTTGGTGACTTGAAGAGCCATATCTTATCTGCAGATGACAACAATATCATTAGTTGGATTGTTTCATTATAAGAAAGTTAGAAAGGACTTTTTAAATTCTGCATAGAATTGACTTTTAAACCTTGCACCTTTAATGTTTTTTCAAAAGATCACTTGGATGTGCCCCTTTAAGATAAAGTCTTTCAAATATTAAGATATGCCCTGTATTAGAAATAGATATGAAAGGTTTTGATATTTTGTGCAACAATGTTACAAATGATACCCTTTTCTAGGAATAACTTTAGCCTTAGAAATAGTATTATTTGTATGGGAGATAGATATTAAAGTTTATGAACCAACAAGATTGATATTTTGTGCAACAATGTTACAAATGATGCCCTTTTCTGTGAATATTTTTAACCTTAGAAATAGTATGGATAATATTGATGTTATAAATACCAACTAAAGGTTTTGATATTTTGTGCAACAATGTTACAAATGATGCCCTTTTCTAGCAATAACTTTAGACTTAGGAATAGTAGCTTATCTATGGGAGATTAATATTGATGTTAAAGTTATAAACTAAAGGTTTTGATATTTTGTGCAACATTGTTACAATTTATTCCCTTTCTGTGAATATTTTTAGCCATAGAAATAGTTATAAACCAACAAGATTGATATTTTGTGCAACAATGTTAAAAATTATGATCAAACTTATCCAAATAACAGGTACTCTAACCTATAGATTATTACTATGTTTCATTAATTTAAAGTTAAAGGGCTATTTCTGTGTTAAGTATTTTGTTTTAAAGTTTCAGTTTATCTGAATGAATTGGACTGTTTTGTTTTTCAGAATGGCCAAGTTTTTACTTTCCCTGATATGAGTACACAAGTCAAAACAGTAAGTATAAGCATGTCTTGATACATCTTTATAATTATATAATCTGACAGTTGCATACTTTTTCAAAAGGGGAGTATGCTTCAGCTGTAGGTGGGAGAGGGGCTTTATTTTGATAAAAAATTTGAACTAAGAGCAAGTGTGCTGCTGCCTGTGCAAATCAAAGATCTTACAACAAAAAAAATTTAAAACGATTCAAATTATAATTTACACATCACATGGTATAACCTGTTCAGCTCAATCAAGAGCTAAATTTTGTAAAATTCGATTCATTCAGTATGTTGGAACCTCAAAAAAGTGTAGACCTTTACAGCTGTCCTGGCAAAAAATTCACTCATTGCAAACTGCATTGTGTTGCAGATAAATAGGACCTCTATTTCATTTAATTACGTAGGCCCTATTTTAATTAAATTTTTTAGATCAATATTTAAAGGGAGTGTAAAGTGATGTCATAAAACGCGTTAGTTTTAGTGGAATTGCAAGAACCACAGACGTTGGAATGGAAACTGGAATGGCGCAAATTGAAACTTTCAGTGTCCCCGATACATATACAAAGTTTAGAAAACCTCTTTTACAATCCCTTTAAGTGTGTTTAGTTTCCAGTAGGTATAGCTTTGTTTTCATGAATGGTCATGTTTTTCAGAAATGTATAGAAGCTATATTAGAAAGATTACGTGGTAATTTATCATCAAGATGTATATTACTATGTCTACAGTCATTAAGAATATTTAGTCGTGAGAAAGAAAGGATGGAGACACTGGTATCAGATGAATGTATCAGATTATTAATGAGTTTAGCTGGACTAAATAATTACCGTGAACAAGAACAGACATGTACCATACAGTATGGCGATCAAGATGGTATGATTTTTCATGATTTAACCCTTTGAACCCTGACTTTATTTTGACTAAAACGTCATTTACCCTGAATTCCCAGCAACATTTCATACTGTGTATTACGTTAAAGTTATATGACGTCACTTGACAACGGCTGGTTGGATATATATATATCGCGTAATGATTAAGCCGGCTTATAAGGTTGAAAGGATTAAGCATAATATTATATTCTCTTAGACCCTATATGGAGAAAACTGCCATTTTCTGAAAGGGAACAATTGTCATACTAGAAGTGCTTGAAAATCATAGCATCCCATCTCTCCCTGAATTGAGAAAACTGTTATTTTCTCAAAAATAACAATTGTCATTTTGGGGGTTTGATTTGAGTCTGAAATATTTGTACATAGTTTTCCAATATACCTCAAATTTCACTTGATATTTCCATATAATTAATTTTATGTGGAAGTCACAGTCCCACTAACAAACAAGCGATATTATATTTTTTACAGCATATATAAGACTAATTGTATTCACAATAACAAGAAGCCATTCAAAAGCCTTAAAAGCTCAATTTGTGAATTTACATTTAAACTCATAAAGAACTGCAATGTGCTATACCAGTTGATTACAGAAATGATATTTTTTTTTTCAGTGATTGTTGAAGCTCAGAAATGTTTATGTAATTTAATATTTAATAGTAAATCTGTACAGAAACTGTGTTGGTAAGTATATACTCTGGCTTTCAGGTAACTTATAGGGTATCCATTGGTCGAGATGATACCTCCGGATCTTACAACACAGTTTTCCTCAGTCAGTCAGTCAGTCAGAGGGGCTTGCATGGAAAAATTTCTTATTGCACACTGCATGTTGTTTGCTCGTCTTAATTAGCTCAATAGGTGCAGAAAAGAGGGTCGTAAATATGTATGTGACTCTCTGGTTTAATACTGTGGTTTTTAAATGGTGTACATTTCTATTTTCTAGTCGATCAGGCTGTGTTGATGCTCTCGTACAAAGATTGAAGACATATGGTGATCCAGAGTTAAGATTTAATGTCAAGGTAGTTATGTTAATGACTTTCTTATTTTTGAAAGAGCCAGTCAGACGCCATTTTCTCTTCAACAGTTTTGAAACTATAACAAGATGACAAGGGCTTAAGATAGCCTTGAATTTGGCACTCCCTGTATTCAAAGGATAAATCAGCCCAAAGAGCTCCTGAGAAGGCTACAGAAGCATTTTCACTAATTTAGACCTATCTGGGGTAATATAATTGCATTTATGGAGGTGAATATGTATTATGATCAAGATGATGCTCTACAGTACCAACATTTTATTTTTATTGCTAATTTGCCAATTTGGGCATGACATTTACCATTGTAACTAGCATGTAATATAAAGCTTTGGCAAACATAAAATCATTATTACAGTCAATAACCAGCTGGTAAATTTGACCCCAATTTGAAAATATGAATCTTTCTTTATTTTTTACTGATTTATGATGGTAGACATGAAAGAGTGTAACAAAAATCAAAAAGGTTTAATTGGTTGAATTGGTTTTTATTTTTCAGTTTTTTGACATGAGAATGTTGTTTTTACTGACAGCTTTACCTGCTTGTATAGAAACAAGGTAAGATCAGGGTTTCTGAACTGATTACCTCATTCCCTACTTCTCATATTTGAAGTTACTAAAAGCTTCAACATGTACCTTATGTTGTATCAACTATCAAGTGATCAAAATTAACTTTCCTTGACCTTTCCAATTGTCCCAGCTGTAGGTTAGACCCAACCCCATAGAAATCAGGAATTATATCTTCTGTAAGTGAGTTTGTTGTCATATTCCCACAATGTCCTGACAAACGAGTGGCAGAACTAGATTTTTTTCAGTAAATCTTGCTCCTGGTGATACCACTGTGGCACTGTGACAAACTCCCAAATTGTGTGCTAAATGTGATATTCTTTTATTTTTAAACTCTATTCCATTACAGACCTAAAATTCGCTATGAGTTACATGGGTTTACGTATTTAATGGAAGTATTAGATCTGACATTACGGGCTGCTGAAGAAAGAAAGGCTGGTCTAGGTGATCAAGATGTTGAACTATGTTCAGAAATATTAAAGATTCTGTTTAATTTAACCATTGAGAAAAAATCAGCAGATGAGGTAAAACATTTTTTAGATATTATTTGATTTATATACCATATAATTGCTGATATATTTCAGTAATTCACTGTACATGCATATGTATGGCAGTTTTTCTTTAGGCAGACTATAAATACCAATCAGGGGCCTTATTCTCAAAATTTTAACTTAAAAAAATTTGAATATTCAAGTCATCTGAATAACTAAAATTGATTTTAAAATTAGCTATATTATCCAATCAGATTGCTGAATTTTTTAAAATCTGTGTTTTATCAAAGTTAAGTTTTCGAGAATAAGGCCCCAGGAATCAAATGAAGGCTTCAACAATTGAATTTGATGAATTGCAGCATTAACCGTTTTCAGGTTGATTCTAAAAAGTGTAATTGTTATCTAAAAATTGGTTTTCAGTTGGTAAAACATCCCTTTGACAATTGTTTCAAATAAGCATTGTTTACCCTTAGTAAACGAGCAAATTACCTAGTTATCTGTTGAGTTCTAGACATTTGACAAATTTGTATATATATTTACAGGAAGAAGAAGCTCATTTTATGAGGTTAGTGAGTATATTACGAGATTTACTCATGTGTTCAACATTATCTAAAGATAAACAAGAAGATCTGCACAGGTAAATGTATATTATGATATTAGAACATAAGAATTCTAATTCTTTTAAAAGTAGATGCCAACAAATTTTGATCTGCACTAGTATGGAAATAACAAATATCATTAGGCTAATTTCACTCTTCTGACAAAATTTCCCTCATCATACACAGCATAGGAATTCTATTTCATTGCCTATAGTTTGAGATGTTCAATTTTGATACTGATGTCTAGACATTGTCTTATGTACATGTTGGTGGCAAACTTCAGCCGTTATACACAGCCTGGGAACATTTTCTTGTATTTCAGGTATTTAATGCTTATGGCTTCTTTGTTTCAGTCATACAATAAATCTACTGATCAACATACCAGTGGATTTCTATGAAGAATTATTAACCCCTCTGAATGAAATAGAAGTTAGAGGAATGGAGAACAAAGAAGTAGAATATGATGGGAAAAATATGGAGGCTATCATTGTCTTACTCAACTTTCTTGATAACAGATTAGACCGGGTAGGTATTCTTATTGATAACAGATTAGACCGGGTAGGTATTCTTATTGATAACAGATTAGACCGGGTAGGTATTCTTATTGATAACAGATTAGACCGGGTAGGTATTCTTATTGATAACAGATTAGACCGGGTAGGTATTCTTATTGATAACAGATCAGACCGGGTAGATATTCTTATTGATAACAGATTAGACCGGGTAGGTATTCTTATTGATAACAGATCAGACTGGGTAGATATTCTTATTGATAACCGGTTAGACCGGGTAGATATTCTTATTGATAACAGATTGGACCGGGTAGATATTCTTATTGATAACAGATTAGACCGGGTAGATATTCTTATTGATAACAGATTAGACTGGGTAGATATTCTTATTGATAACAGATTAGACCGGGTAGATATTCTTCTTGATAACAAATTAGATTTGGTACAGTGGGTAGGTATTCTTGATAACAAATTAAACCGGATAGGTATTCTTCTTGATAACAGATTAGACCGGGTAGGTATTCTTCTTGATAACATATTAGACCGGGTAGGTAATCTTCTTGATAACAGATTAGACTGGGTACAGTGAGTTGGTATACTTCTTGATAACAAAAAAGATCAGGGACCTACAATAATTCTTGGTAACAGATTAGACCGGGTAAAGTTTTAGATGTCTTTGCTGTATTTGAAGATATTTTCATGTGGTATTATATGATTGTTTATGGTTTATTTTTCAGCCTGCCAAAAGTTTGAAGGAAAGTTTAACACCTATTTTACATTGTTTATGTGAGGCGTGTCGTAATATCCGACCAATCAGAAAATTCTGTCGAGCCAAGGTATGAACTCTAAATCATTATTAATACCAGTTTTGTAATATGTATCATAGCGCTTTCTTTCCATTTAGGGCCAAGATGTGTTTATTTGCTCTACCTTGATGAATATCCTTTTTCATGAACCTTGTTTTAAGGCTTTAACCTTGTTAAAAGACTTTACTTAATCTTTAACTGTCTTTTGGCTCTCAAAAACCATATGATTTGGTATGCCCTTTATTTTCCTAGTGAAACTGCGATTTTCTGTCTGTTGATGTTTTAGGTTTTGCCACCATTAAGAGAAGATGTGAAAAGATTACCAGAAGAAGGCAATTCTTTAAGAAACAGGTAGGACGAAGAACACACATATACAGAAAATTTAGGTTGGGATATAATTGAAGGGATAATGCAATTTTTGTGCAGTTCTAGTTCTTGTGGAGGCTATTTACATACATCCAAGGCTTAATTCGACTCTCGAAAATGCTGAACATTCTCCTTTAATACAGATAGTTCTTGCATTTATAAGAAATGATACTATATGGGACTAATGGAAGAAGGGTTAGATTTCAGAAAGACTCCAGTTCCCTATCCTTAATTAATAAAGATGAATGTAAATTTGGTTTTATCTTTTGGCATATAATCAAGATCGTGTAACCTGCAGTGTTAAAATAATGTTAAAATAGAAAAGTTTGGGTTGGCGGGTAGAGTTAAGTAACCCCATTTGGAAGGGGTAGCCCATAATGTCATATTTTTTGTTTTTAACACTGAAAATAATCGATGTTTAATGATTTAAGAATAAATTTTTTTATCTTGCATGAAAAAATCGGACTGGATGATCAGGTACAGGGCATTATAAATACATGTTGTTACAGCGATATCATATAAGTCATAGCGTTGTGACAACATGTATTTATAATGCCCTGTACCTGATCATCCAGTCCGATTTTTTCCAAGATTGTGACGTCACTTTTTGTTTTTCTTTCTGGAATAACAGGAACCACAGGCACCCAATGAATATTTTGTATGTACGAAATTTAAGTGTCCTTCGTTCACATATAAAGGCTAGAAAACCTCTTTACAATCCCTTTAATGGAATATATTATGATTAATGCAACTGTTAAAATAATGTTTTTTTTTTATTATTTCAGATTATGTAAATTATTAACATCACCTGTTACAGAAGTTAAAGATTTAGCAGCACATTTTCTATTTGTATTATGTAAGGAGAATGGTAAGTTATGTTCAGTATTATTATGTTTGATTTAAAGAGGCACAGGCTTCATTTTCGTAGGTCGATTTTTCCAAGTCTCAGAAACGGGGATTTTTTTAGCTCAGCAATTTAGTACTGGTTATCACAACTCATCATTGAAATTTGAGTCTTCAAATCCATGTGCATCCATAATTATTAGCATTTGAAAGTTATAATGCCCTACTACACATTAGCGATACTATGCAATATATAGAAAAGTCATCTATAGAAATAGAAGGAGAAATGTCTAATTTAAGATATATCTTAAGGAAATATGCAATTTTCGTACATTTCTAGTGCTTCTGAAGGATACTTAAGTATATTCAAAACCCAAATCAACCAATAAAAATGAAGACTGGTCCCCTTTAAAAGGATTGTAAAGTGATTTTCTAAACTTTGTATGTGTATCGGGGACACTGATAGCATCAATTTGCGCCATTCCTATTTCCATTATGACGTCAGTGGTTCTTGCAATTCCACTAAAACTAAGGCGTTTTATGATGTCACTACCAGTGATCTACCTGAAGCTACTATTGATATCTATGCAGATCACTGTCAGTTACGTCATAAAACAGTTAGTTTTAGTGGAATTGGAATGGCCCAAATTGATGCAATCAGTGTCCCCAATACACAAACATAGTCACAATCACTTTAATCACTTGGGGGACATTGACAGCACCAATATTACACCATTCCGGTGAAATTTGCATATATCACACTTTGTTAAAAGTGTAATTGCACTGGTATACACTTTCAAAGAATGGTGGGCCTATCATGTTTCAGGGGGCTGTCTAAAAATGATTTATGTAGCCTAAGGACTTATTAATTTAATGAATATATATATTTGTATACTTGTAGTAACTCGTATGGTAAAGTACACAGGCTATGGTAATTGTGCTGGTTTATTGGCCCAATTTGGTTTACTCAAACTTGATCAAGCTAATATAAGGGGAGACTATTCTAGTGATTCAGAAGACTCTGACACAGAAGAATATTCTGAAATGCGAAACAAGTTAGTACCTGTTTTATCATTTATCATTCAAAAATAAATGTCGCCCATTAGTTTTTTGTCTTTCTTTAATTATCTTAACTATAATATGTGACAAGATATTGCAAAAAGATAATGGAAGTTCATGTCTACATCATGTCTTGATCTGTAGCTCATGAATACACTTCGTTCAATTTCTTCTGAATCTGTAATTTTCGTACGTCACTTTCCAAACACCAAACCCTACCCTCTTTTTCCTTCATTGCATAATATTTTTTTTTCTATATGGTTAAAAGTTTTGAAAAAAAAATTTTTTTTTTAATTTTTTGACACGTCAAACTTCCCTTTAATGAGACCTTAATGCCAAATATTTTTTTTTACCCCCAGCCCCTCTGGCTTATCTACACCTCCCCTTTAATCAATACTAAGGTTGTCCTCGGGTGCTGCAATTGTCACTATATAAATACAACGTGATATTACAGAGTGAATCCAGTAACTGGTTGTTATGAAGAAAGTAAACCTGATCCTATGGCGGGTATGTCAGATGAACAAAAAGAATATGAAGCAATGAAATTATTGGATGCCATGGACAAACTTCAGAGGTAAGATTCATATTATGACATCAGATATCTAAAAATATAATAATCTGATTGGTTGATTACTTATTGATTATTGGCATTGTCCAATCAAATGACTCAAACATTTAAGGACCCATTTTACAAAATGTAAAGTTCACTTAACGCAAAAAATATTACAATGCTGATATCCCATAATATTTTTGTTTCTATTTTTAGACAAGGTATCATTCAGCCCAGTCGTATTGGCCCTGATGGTCGCCCAATACCAGTATCACATGTGCTTGAACTCACAGAATCTCAAGGTGCTGCTGCCAGTAATAATGACACCCAGAATAGTGACTCAAAGTAATGACTCACTTATGACTCCATGTGAGGAGATCATCTCTTTTATGAAATCCCGAGTCATTTTTTAAGAAAAGTCACAATTCTTGACTCTCTTTAGATGAGTCACATTTTTGACGCTCTTAAGTCGAGTCACAATTATTGATTTGATATGAGTTACAACTAATGACTCATTACGGTGACTCATTGACTCTTTTGTGAAATATTATATCCTTACAGATTTGTGGGCATATGTCATCTATGTGAGCTATGGAAAGCTGTCTCATTTGCCAATTTTTAAAACTACAATCATGTTTGCTTTTAATCATTTAGTCTCATGGAGGGGAGTCTAAAAAAAGCTTAAAATATTATTGTATTACATGTATTAATATTACATTTTGTGCTTAATTCATGGTCACATCTTGTGAAATATGTTATGAAATTATATTGAAATTTCTGGTGAAAGATATTTCATAATTGAAATTTTTGGTGAAAGATATTTCATAATTGAAATTTTAAAAGATAAATAAATAAAGAATAAAAGATATTTCATTTTGGACATTTCTTGTGAAAGATATTTCATTATTGAAATTTCTGGTAAAAGATATTTTATTATTGAAATATCTGGTGAAAGATTTTTTATGAAAGATCATTTTTAAAGATCACTAATAAATATTTTCAAATTCAAACTTTACCATTGAAACATGAAAATTTTTTAAAATGAAATTTCAAAAATTCTTAAAACAACATTGTGAAAAATTTCTGTGGTGCTCTTTTCCTATCATATAATAATATTTTACAGTAGTTTAGAGTATTGTTTGAACAAATATATTTGTATGCATCATTTAGCCTATGTGGAACTGTCTATAATGCACAACCCAGTTTAGCAAACGGGTAAAAAAAAACTGCATATTATTATAAGCACATATACGGTACAAGGTTGGTTGTCTGAAGATGCCTACAAATATATTTGTTCTACTATACAAAATCAGGATTGTACAAATGGGGAAAACTATAATTGTTTTGTCTATAGTTTTATTTTCATGTTATCTTAAGACTCTTTATTTAAATTTTGCCTCTGGATAATTTACAATTTTATGAATGCTCTTTTGCCAGCGACATCAAAACAGAAATATTAACAAAATCTAATATATTAGTTTTGTAATAAAACTTTGGTTTGAGCTTTCTTTCAGTGAGGTTAAGACAGAGTTTAAAAGAATTGAAAGTTAAGAATGTGGTTTTAGACCCTACTGCTATACATGTATACAAATAGCTAATAAAACAAACAAACCAAAATTTAATTTTCTAAAGTAAAGTTAAAATAATGAGCACATTATAAATCAAACCTATACAGTTTCAAATCATTTATTCTATGTGTATTTTTATACGCCCACATGAAAATGTGGACGTATATTGCCGTCACCCCTGTCCGTCCGTCCGTCGGTCCGTCCGTCAACAATTTCTTGTGTACGCGATAGACACCAGAGTTTTTATCCGATTTGAACGAAACTTGGTATGTGTATTCATCTTGATAATATCTCGGATAAGTTCGAAAATGGCGCAATTCTGATCGTCAGTTTATGAGTTATTGCCCTTGACTTATTGAAAAAACGTTAAAATAAGATTGTGTACGCAATAGAAGCTAGAGTTTTTATCCGAATTGAATGAAACTTGGTATGTGTATTCATCGAAAACGGCGCCATTCCAGTAGTTGGTTTATGAGTTATTGCTCTCGATAGAGGCTAGAATTTTCATTCGAATTGATTCATCTAAATATCAGCTCAAATAAGTGCGATGGTGCAATCAACTTTTTCAAATATTCAAATTTGCTGAAGTGGGCGTATGTTACCTTGCCTGGCAAGCTATCTTTAATTATATTACATGCCAATATCACATCATATTATAATAACACATATATTATTATTTCACAATTCATATTCATAATACTTTCACATAATGATATCACATAATATTTATAGTTGTGCATACACATGCATATAAATAAGTTCATAACCAGAGTTCATTCTAAATATATTTCTAAATATATGACAAAATAAGACTGTTCTGGTTTTAATGAGCATATTATGTTCTCAAATATCTGTCCATTGGTTGTTATATCAGTAGTTATCTTGCAAGTCTTTTATTGTTATAAACATAACCTTAAGTTTTGATAAATAAAATAATTGGACTTATTTGATAAATACAGACCTTCTGTTTCAGCTTCTTATATTTATTTCTCACAGTGACATAAGTTTTTTGGAAAGGTCAAAATGTAATTTTGAACGTTCAGAAGTAACAACAAGAAATTGACTTAGATATGGCTAAAAAGTTTGCTTTATAAACTAAAAGAGCACAATTTCATCCATAGCATCTCCCAGAATGAAATGATGTTCAGTTTTTCTACAATTAGGGAAAGTGTATATACACGCAAGTGAGAATGTTCTGGGTTTCAAGGGCATTATTATTCTTATATGAAATAAACTGTCACTTATGTTGTCATATTTCAGTAATTTGTGTACAAAATCAATAAGGTTTTATAAAGTGATCCAGATGATTCAACAAAACTGGTGGCATTAAATCAATTTGAGTACAAATGTGGGATGTACGAGTGAATAGTCAATAATAAGATACATAATAATGATAATAACATAATTATTATAAGATAACATAATTATTATAAGATAACATAATTATTATAAAATAACATAATTGTTTAATATTGTCTATAGCTGTGATATTTATTTCTCTTTCTGTTTATTTTTCTAGTAATTTTATGTATGTATCATAGTATAGGCTAAATTTTTGGTTTTTGTTTGGTTACTTAAGCTTTTGTTATCATTTGATGCATGGTTAAAGGAATACCACCTCTTAGAATGATCAAAAAAGCAAAATTCTCAAACTTGGAGAATAAGAGTTTATATTCATTAGGCAACTTGTCTGGTGTTATAACTATTCTACAGATTACATATATAATCCGATAAATCAATTGGCCAAGTTTGAGAACTTAATTTGTTTTTTCATTATAAGAGGTTGTATCTCTTTAAATTTGTTTTAAGCAAGCTGCCATTGGAAACTTGAAAAGGGGTTGCTTACTGGAGGTTGGTGCTGGTACAAGCTAGTGCAAGTTTAAAACTTTATGTTCAGGATTCATGAGGTAGTATTTAATTTAAGCTATTTCAACCTCTCTTCTAAAAACCTCTCTTAAATTGATCCTTTGGTAACATATTAACATATGCTCAAATTATTGGCCAACTTCAAAGTGTTGTGACAAATTTAATGTTATGTATTATGCCAGCCATATATGCTTATTATTAGGTTTTTGTTTAGTTTTGTATTTTGAATTTGAAACCATAATATGGACTAGTCAGTACAAGCCTTGTTTATTGTATGATAAATGTATTCTTTTGTTGTTTGTAAATATATTATATATATATATTAAAATCATAACGCATCTTTAAAATGTTTTTTGTTCCTTTGGTAAAAAAAAAAGTAGAATTTGAGCATTAATTTGTTTTATGGGTTCTCTAGCACGGTTAGAGCGTTCATAATCCCCTTAATATTACGTTTTCGGGCAAAAAATCCCCAAAATCGGGCAAAATATTATTAAAATTCCAGCAATAAGTCCATATGAAGTTGAACTATTATAAGAGGCCATTATGACTAGAAGCAGCTTGAGGGCTAATAGTAATAGGCCGTTTAAAGGGCCATTCTGCATTTTTCAAAAAAGTTTCCATTATCAAAACCAGCGCAAATATTACCTGAAAGTATTTCTAAAGTATGCTCATTATATCTATACATCTTCTTGATCAAATTGAATTTGTTATTTAAAGGGTTATTTACAAACAGGGAGTACTTATTGTTAATTAAGCAATTTGACCTAGTTTGGGTGTTTGCCCTTTAAATGGCTCAATATTTCTAGCTGAAACCTTTTTAAATACACAAGAGGGACATTTCTCGACAATTCGGCGTTTATTTTACTCAAATCCGTTCAGTAGTTTCCTATCAGCGTCCAAAAAACATAACATACTTAAAAACCTTACGTAAGGTTTTTAAAAAAATTCGCATGTTTTTAGCGTTTAAAAATTAACGGCTGGATTTTTTGAGCTAAAACTTTCAGATACATTAAAGGGCACATAGTTACATATTTTGGTGTAAAGTTTTCACAAGTTTGAGCAAAAAAAAATTTTGACCTAAAAAAATTCAGACTGTCCCTTTAACAACAACAGCCTATTCCACTTTTGGTGTGCGTATGTAACTGCTAGTATAAAAGAACTTCTGAAAGGGCTAGTACTAAAAATCCTATAGAAAAGTTGTGGCCAATTCACTTGTTTTGGTGCTCCTATATAGATGATCTTGAAAGACACCTTTAAGGCCTATATTTATGATTGATAATCAACGTTACTAGCTGTGAAATGATTACGGTCTTATCTATGCTACAAGCATAGAATGAAATTCTGTATTAACATATCGATTGCTTGCATTTTCTCTTCAGCCTTAAAGGGACTCTTAACTTTTTTTTAGTACATTCAAAATTCATGCTGGGTGCCCCTGGTTCCTGTTATTTCAGAAAGATTTATGACACAGTATCTTCTTTCCAACTGAATTCATCTTTTTCTTGATTCCTGAAATGAATAGATACACATACTTAAGTTGGAATATCTAATGAATCCTGATTATTGTAAAGATTGAAATATTTCTTATCATTTTTTCAAATAGTTTACCTATTTATCATAAATTATACAAATAGAGAAAAAGTAAAAATGTGATAAATTATTGAATTACATATAAAAAATAAATTATTTAATTATCAAATTTCTATATGACAACACTGGAATCAGCTTGCTTACTGATGTGAAATGAAGTATACATGGCTTATTCAGTTGCAAATATAGAAGGGTTGCCATTTGGTAGATGACAAGTTATTGTTCGCTTCCAGCAGCAGCTGATATCGCAAACTAGGTAGTTGTTGGTAGTGGTAGTAGTTAGTAGTTGGATTGGTTCAAATATAGAACACATACTCACCTTTAAATACATGCCAAACATGAAACTGAAAGACTATGTCTGAATATTTCTCCCTCATGAATTTGATCATTGACAATCAGTAGTAACAGAATCAATATTTATTACATTGCCAGCCAAAAACTTCATGCTTCTTTCAAATCCAACTTTCTCCATGTCAACGGCAACATTGGAACCAGCTTCTAAAACCTGAAATTATTTTTTCCATTTAAATGAAATGTTGAAACATATTTGGAAATGAAATGAACTTGCATATACAAATGAAGTCAGATTGTAAACAAAGGTGGTATAAGCTTATAAATGAGCAAACAAAGAGGTATATAAAGCAACATCGAGCCAAAATATTTAGGACAACATACCATGACTTTTATAACATTCAGCTATTCACAGAAATAAGCTTAAGCTCCTCAGAAACAGAATCCACTACAAAGAGTTCTAGAGGACAGCTCTTCCACTTTCCAGCATGACCCATCCCACATTTCCAGCTGATGCAGACTTGGGCACCCTTTGTAGTTGTTGATTTCTCAGTAATGACCTCTCCACACTCCTGACATCTTTTGAAAAGCCTCTCCATACATTGCATATCAACAATAAACTGAAATGAAAAAAAAATGATATGATAGTAAAAATTGCGTGTGAATCTTTATAAATTTGATTGCCCAGTAAAAAAAGTTAAAACACATCAAAACACATGCACTGAATAGGTTTTATATATGCAACAGGCTGATTCAATTACTATGATAAAAAAATCTGCAAAATATCATTTACATTGATTGATAATAAGATAGAGGTCAGATACTCACCTTTTTATCACCAGTATTATTGTCATTGTCAGAATCTGTTGAATTTGAAATAGAACGTTCACCAGATGAGTCTGCTGGCAGTCGGCCAATTGAAGGACTTAACTCCTTGGGCAGTGAAGGAAGCTCTTCGGGCGATTTCTCCTTGGACGGTGAAGGAAGCTCCTTGGACCTTGAAGGAAGCTCCTTGGACGGTGAAGGAAGCACCTTGGGTGGTGAAGGAAGCACCTTGGGTGGTGAAGGAAGCTCCTTGGACAGTAAAGGAAGCGGGCTACTGCAGGGTTCGCAGGAGTACCGGCGGTACCAGGTGACCGGTACCGGTACAAGGCTGGTACCGGTACCGGTACCGGTACTACAATGGTACAATGAATTTGAGACCAAATCATGTATGACAAACTGCTCACTGCTGTATAACCCTATATATTCCCTTTATTGCTTCTTCTATTAGATGAATCTCTTCCCGGCGAACCAAACATTTACATTATACTCACAACTAGCAAATTCCTATCATTATCGAAATGAATATTACTTTATTAGGAACTGAAAAAATTGAGATATACATCTAACACTTATACACAACACCAACAGTTGGATGGCAACTGAAGGTCAATGATACGGATATTCTTTATTCGATCTCAACTATTTCATTTGATGGTTTTCCCGGAAAAAGTCAAGCGTTTAAATATACCTTATATGGACATGTCCCAGTCCGGGGACATTTTGATATTCTCCAAGGGACACGAACTGATCTATAGGTCTGACAAAATATGTCATATCATGTATTATTTCGCAATACCAGTGTCCACTGCTTGCAATGACCACAATTTAAGTTTGTATTGAAACGAAAAATTCTCTGACTATATCAAGCTTCGAAATTGCGTGTTTACTATGCCTTCTGTGGACAATTCAGGGGACACGCTCATTTCCATACGCATTTTGGGGACATTTGAGAAAACCAGTTGAAAACCTAGTCCATATATGGTCAGGTTAGCGTGAGAATATGCCAAGCGACTGAAATAATGCACGTGCAATGAGAGGAATTCGTTCACATAAACCTCCGTGTTTTCACAAATTCTGGTACCGGTACCGCCGGTACTGGAACCCGGTACCGGTACCGGTATTGAGGCGTCAGTACCGGCGGTACCGGTACCGGTACTGGTTGCGAACCCTGGGCTACTGGCTATTTCCTCAACTTGGATTCTTCTGAGCTTCACAGGTATTGAACGTGAATTCTGGGCTCTACTAGTTATCATGACCTCAGCTTTTCTTTTCTTCATTCCTTGGGAAGATGACGTCTGCAATAAAATAAATATTTCCTCTTAGTAGAAATTTCAAATTTATTTAAAATCCCCTATTGTAAAATCATATGAATCCAAATCTTTTTGTCATTTTTAGATACGGTACCTTAGTCCTAAGCTAAAGACAATCCATTTTGAGGTTAATATTCCATATCATACAAAAAATAGGCAAAATTTCATTCAGAAAATAGTTTACCTGATATTTAGAATGTCGAGCAGAACTTATTTTAGCTTCAACAACAGAAATATCTTCCACAATGAGTGAAGGCTGGGGTTCTGGTGTAGCAACAGAAAGACTGAGACAAATACTAGGGACAGCCGTCTTTTTCAAAATTCTCTTCTCTTTGAATAAATGGGGAGCTATCATAAATTTCACCTCGTAGTCACTGGGTTTGAAATGTTTGTTTATATACCTGTTATACCTGTTCTTCGGTCTGTTTGTAAGCACAACGACTTCTTGACCACCTTATATATTTCTAATAAGACTTCCAAAAATGAAGTAATAAAATATTTGTTTTGGTTTTCTTTTGTTCTTTTTGCGCATACGACAAATACGATAATTATGGAAGCCGGATGCGGCCATTCGAAATCTCGTGTTCTCGCCTTAGGTTAGAGGGCGAGAAAGCGAGAACGCGAGAAGGCGAGAAAGCGAGAACGCGAGAACGCGAGAAGGCGAGAACGCGAGAAAGCGAGGGACGAGAACGCGAGAAGGCGACAACACGAGGAAAACTATGGAAGCCGGATACGGCCATCTCGTGTTCTCGCTTTCTCGCATATGAAAATCAGGAGGCGAGAACGCGAGAACACGAGAAAGCGAGAAAGCGAGAACGCGAGAAAGCGAGGGGCGAGAACGCGAGAACACGACAACACGATAAAACAGGGCGAGAACGCGAGAAAAAGAGGGCGAGAAAGCGAGAAAAAATTTCCTCGTGTTCTCGCGTTCTCGCCCTTGTAAATTTTGATAACAGAGTGCTTTTCCTCGCGTTCTCGCGTTCTCGACCTTCGTTTTTCTCGCTTTCTCGCGTTCTCGCTTTCTCGCTTTCTCGCGTTCTCGCTTTCTCGCGTTCTCACTTTCTCGCGTTCTCACTTTCTCGCGTTCTCGTGTTCTCGCGTTCTCGCTTTCTCGCGTTCTCGCCTTCTCGCGTTCTCGCCTTCTCGCCTTCCGGTTTATTATGTACGCAACCGCAACCGCATGCGCAATGACATAGGCTATTGATAGCAAACGTCACTTAAACAGCCTAATAGGCCAATAATAGTGGTCAAAAATATTGGCTTATGGCTGCTATAAATGTAAGAAATGCTTTTCACTATGTACAGAAAACGAAAAATTTCCAAATTTCGTACTTGAGTTTTTGTATAATTGCGCTGGGAAACTCTAAAGTCCTTTATCAAACAAGAATGGGTTTGTTGCAAACGTTTTTGTAGAAATGAATTCATAATAATACGAAATCCATGAAATTAAAGTTCCTTGTCCCAGAAGGTTACCAAATTAATTTAAAGGATACGCATTTGCTCATTTTGTGCCATCATAAATTTTTAGGAAAAATGAGCAATAGCCTAATACGCATGCTTATTAAATGATTGTCGTAAAACCGGAAGGCGAGAAAGCGAGAAGACGAGAACGCGAGAAAGCGAGAACGCGAGAAAGCGAGAACGCGAGAAAGCGAGAACACGAGAACACGAAAAGGCGAGAACGCGAGAACGCGAGAAAGCGAGAAGGCGAGAAAGCGAGAAAAACGAAGGTCGAGAACGCGAGAACGCGAGGAAAAGCACCCTGTAATTTTCCTCGCTTTCTCGCCCTCATTTTCTCGCATTCTCGTGCTGTTTTCCTCGTGTTGTCGCCTTCTCGCGTTCTCGTCCCTCGCTTTCTCGCGTTCTCGCCTTCTCGCGTTCTCGCGTTCTCGCTTTCTCGCCTTCTCGCGTTCTCGCTTTCTCGCCCTCTAAACTAAGGCGAGAACACGAGATTTCGAATGGCCGCATCCGGCTTCCATAGAAAACAGCACGAGAATGCGAGAAAATGAGGGCGAGAAAGCGAGGAAAATTTTCCTCGTGTTCTCGCGTTCTCGCCTTTGTAAATTTTGATAACAGGGTGCTTTTCCTCGCGTTCTCGCGTTCTCGACCTTCGTTTTTCTCGCTTTCTCGCCTTCTCGCTTTCTCGCCTTTTCGTGTTCTCGTGTTCTCGCTTTCTCGTGTTCTCGCTTTCTCGCGTTCTCGCTTTCTCGCGTTCTCGTCTTCTCGCTTTCTCGCCTTCCGGTTTTACGACAATCATTTAATAAGCATGCGTATTAGGCTATTGCTCATTTTTCCTAAAAATTTATATTTACTTTTCTGACAATTTTGATCAAAAGTTTTCTTTATACAAATCTCAAAATAAATCTAAATCTATAAGCCTAAAAATTTGTTTTCATCTCTCAAAGACCTTCTATTTTCATTGAGGCCTACTTAATTGAATATAGTCCAGGATGAGAGTAGGCCTACTGGCCATTTTTTTTTACAAAAATTTCCTTGAATATAAGGAATAACCCATAGCAATCGATAATAAAGCTCAGTTCTATCTTCTTACTCTGGCTATACCATTTGGAAAATAATGAACAAACAAACGCCTGAAAGGTTATGCGCCCAAGGGCAATATTCATGAATGCATTAACGAAAATTATCCAAAAAACACCCCTAAGATTTCTCATCAATATCAACAACATCTGCCAATTTTCATTACATGTATATAATAATGGGGCCAAATGCTTCATCAGCCAATATTTAATATTCCGTTTTGTTTCTTAAATTTTAACTAACAGTTATTTAAAATCTTTCTAGATATCAATAGTTAAATCTGTCAAAACTTTTGATTTTTCTTCTTTATATTACAATAATTACAATACCATATTCCAAATTAAATACCAGACTTGAAGGGATCGTTCGTCAAATTTTCAAAAATTACAAATCTATCGATTGGATTTCCTTTGTCCAGAAAAACAAATTCGAGTTGCAAAACAAAATATATAGCCTAGGTAATAAAATGTCTAGAAAAATATGGTAAATATATTACTTCTTCAGATTTTCTATTTTCCTTTAGTTGATAATTAGATTAAGGGGTGTGGTGGACGAAGTGGATCATGCTTACTCTTTTCGAAACATTATAAGACTACCAACTTTGTGGTTCATTGGTATTCTTCTTTCGATTGCTCTTCAAGATCTTCTACTCGCTCTCATGCTGTTGTATTTTTTTTTTTTATAAAATCATATTTTATTCACAAATAATGTATGAATTGGATTGGGGAACAGGCTTGCGCCTATATGGAACCCCTCTCCTTTACATAGAAAATGTACAATAATTATAACTAGAACCATGAATGGTACCATGCAGTGCGCATCCGGTTTCGTCCATTGGTGAAAAGTGACATCTTTCAATGCATGATGTCAGGTTTACAGAAGAAAGCTTGTTTTACATTAAAATGCAGAGGTTACAAAATTTTAAAACGCACAATTTTGAATTCGGTAGTGAAAAGTAGAATAACCAGTTCACACACGGTAGTCAAAAGTGAAATAAACATTTCATGTTCGGTAGTGAAAAGTCATCGGATTAAAAAAAAGCGTAATCACAGTTTGATATACATCAGTGGAAAACGCATATCACAAAATTTCTAAGATTTGTAAATAAGTTCTAAAGTGCAAGAAAGGACACATGAAAGAGCCAAATCTCAATTTAGAAACGGACTGCACAGTATTCATACTTCATGGTTTGAAATACAGATCGAATTTTATCAATACATAATTCGTTCAAAGAAAACACATATTAATGTTTCTTTTAAAACAGTTAAAATGTAAAAAAAAGTACATTAATGATAACTTATCGCTCAAACGCAAGTTAATGGGAGAGGGCGATCGCCCAAACGCAGCTTTATGTCAAAATGTAGTAATCTCCCTTCAACTGAAATTTGAATTTAATATTTTACAAGCAGATGGAATAACTGTTTTTCAAAATTCAAAAGGCGCTATTTTGATTTTAAAATATTGTATTGTATATAATTGAAAAAGTAGATTTAGCATAATTAGATTGTGAAAGAATTTGTGACGTACATGAATTAGGTCACGTGTCAGAGCTCTTTAAAGCTAAAAACTGCAATTTTCAAATGGATATAAAACCGGAAGTAAACATCGGAAAACCTAAATGAAAGTATCTGTGCATAGGTATCGTCAATGGCAATGACTTTGTTTCAGGTCACTTGGTCACCAGAGGTCAAGGTCACAAGATATGAGCCTTTAAAGTTTTGACAATTACTGATTTATCTTAACCGGAAATTAAAATAAATCAGAATTGAAATTCAAAAATCAGCGTCTCATGTTTTGGTAGCAATCGACTGTAGATTCCAAAAACATCAGAATTATGCAAATTTCATTACACCCTGAGGCCCCATTTTGCGTTTTATGAAAATATACCATTTCAAGATGGCGACTGATCTGTTACATCCGGGTCAAATTTTATTATTTGTATACTTTTGTGTCTATATTACATACATACTGCAAAAAGAATTTTTCAAATATCTTCAAAATTCCGGAAGTTGAAATTTCGACTTTGGGAGCCAATAACTTCAAAACCGGAAGTGATACAAAAATTTTGAAAACATATTTTTGTTCGCCATCAAAATGTCTATCTACCTGAAAGTTTTCAGAACGATCGAAATAAAAATTGAAAAAAACACGCACAGTTTCAATGGAAATTGACACAAATTTTTCAAACTTTAAAAGGCGGAATTTTGATTCAAATATATTGTGTTGTATATCATTGGAAAGAGCAGACATAGCATAGTACGACGGTGAAAGAAAATAAGACATATGTAAATTAGGTCACGTGGTAGGGCTGTTTAAAGTTAAAAATTACAATTTTCAAACGGCTATAAAACCGGAAGTAACCATTGGGCATCTGAAAAAAATATGTCATTGGATACATCTAATCAAGGGCAATAACTTTTGTACAGGTCACAAAGTCACAAAAGGTCAAGGTCACAAAATATGGGCCTTGAAAGTTTTGACAATTACTGACTTATTTTTACCGGAAATCAGAAAAATTCAGAATTGAAATTCAAAAATCGACTTCCCATGTTTTGGTCGCAGTCGACTGTTGATTACATAGACATAAAAATTATGCAAATTCCATAACACCCTGAGGCCCCATTTTGCGTTTTATGAAAATATACCATTTCAAGATGGCGCCTGATCTGTTACATCCGGGTCAAATTTTATGATTTGTTTAATTTTGAGTCTACATAACAAACATATTGCAAAAAGAATTTTTCGAATATCTTCAAAATTCCGGAAGTTGAAATTTCAACTTTGAGAGCGAATGACGTCAAAACCGGAAGTGATATCGAAATTTTGAAAATTGCTAATTGCTCGCAATCAAAATGTCTATAAATATGTAAGTTTTCAGGTTGATCAATGTAAAATTGCAAAAGTTGAAAAAGGGGTCCAGAAAAGGTGCTCCAAAAGTCAGCAAGATTTTTCTCAAAATGATATTGTTAAACTTTTGTCTCATGGACAATCGATTAGAGAAATAAGCAAAGTCAGTCCGATCGAAATCGGTTGAAAAATAAAGGAGATAATGGCCAAAACATCAAAACCCATATGTTCTCATACCTCATTTCCGGTTGGTAGGGCATGCGCCATTTTACATTTAAACAATACCGAGCAGTAGATTATCGTGGGAAATCTTGAGAGATTATGTGTGGCATGCATAGTTTTGGCTGGGCGCTCTGACCAGAAAACGGAAAAAAAAAAAAAAACTAGAACCGTGGACGGTACCGAGCAGTGTGTATCCGGTGTCGACCATGGGTGAAAAGTTACATCTTTCGACCCAAATTGAGAGATTTACAGCAAAAATCTATATTTTTATTCGTTGATTTAAAAGTAGAAATAGTTAATGTTAAGGATTGAAAACTTAATGGAATAAATAAAAATTCCAACCCATAGCACATACGATTTGAATATAGGCTAATTTGAATTTGGATTGACCAAACAAATTTACTTCACAGTCTGCAACTGCTGCTCATAATCCAATCAAAAGTTTGTCGTTAAAAGAATAAATCATACTCTTATGTTTCTTTACAAAAACATTTCACCTTGAACAGTTTTATACAACGTATATAAAACTAAATTTTTAATACTATTTCAATAAATCACAATCACATTATCTTTGAAAAATATAATTTCTTCTTAAAGGGGACCAGTCTTCATTTTTATTGGTTGATTTGGGTCTTGAATATATCTAAGTATCCCTCAGAAGCACTAGAAATGCACGAAAATTGCGTATTTCCTTCAAAAATACCTTAAATTAGACATTTCTCCTTCTATTTCTATAGATGACTTTTCTATATATTGCATAGTATCGCTAATGTGTAGTAGGGCATTATAACTTTCAAATGATAATAATTATGGATACACATGTATTTGAAGGCTTAAATTTCTATGGTGAGTTGTCATAACCAGTACTAAATTGCTCAGCTAAAAAATCCCCGTTTCTGAGACTTATCCAAATCGACCCACGAAAATGAAGCTTGTGCCCCTTTAAGAAATGCATTGGTATATTCTACAGTTAGAATTCAGGGGCGGATCCAGGATTTTGGAAAGGGGGGGCGTATATTCAAAGTTTAGCCGAGCGAAGCGAGGTGAAAATTTTTTGGACCTTTTATTTGGCTTTAATACATAGAATAAGTATCAATTGTACTAATTTAACGGTTTCTGACGTGGACCATGTATGTTTTATGGTAAACGTTAATGGGTTAGACATTTTAAAAAAAAAAGACGAAGTAAAAGGGGGGTGGGGGGGCGTACGCCCTCTACGCCCCCCCCCCCCCGGATCCGCCACTGGAATTTACTACCAATCTGAAAATACTGAAAAAGATCACTTATAGTCTTGATACAATAATAACTCTAAATACTAAAAAAAACGCAGAAAAATTGGCGTGAACATGTAGGAAAATTAATGCTTATAGAGTATGGGGTTGAACAGATTCGGATTATTCATAATTTCTTGCGAAAAGCGTATTTGTTGAAAATATGACAAATTAATGAATCTAAAAAGGTTTAAAGAGACTAACCAAAGGCACGAACCTAACATATTATACACAATTATGAACACATATAACACCGTTTTCCCCGATGAATGGAGCTTTATAACAAAACTATTAAATTATGTACATCAGGACCATGCGGATATGTACTTGTTTCTGCTTTAATGAAGTACTTTATTACTTAAATCAGAGCCTCCAAAAAATTGAAATGACATTGGGGCATTATGCATCAGGGGAGGTAATCTAATTATTAACTGTGGGTTTGAACAAACATAGTACACTGTCAACAGTATGTGTAAAATTTCTTGTAAATTACGGAAGTTGAAAATCTTAATTGAAAAGCGAATGACGTTAAAACCGAAAGTGATATCAAATTGTTAAAAACAGATTTTTGTTCGCAATCAAAGTGTCTATCCAAATGTAGGTAGGTTTTCAGATTGATCAAAATGAATTTGAAAAAGTCGGACAAAATACGTACAGTTTAAATGGCAGAAGGAACAAATCTTCTAAATTCCGAAAGGCGGAATTTTAATTAAAAAATCTTGTATTATATCCCTGGAAAGAGTAGATCAAGCATTGATGGATTGAGAAATGATTTTTGACGTATGTAAATTAGGTCACGTGACAGGGCTTTTTAAAGTTGCAATTTTCAAAGGGCTATAAAACCGGAAGTAAGCGTTTTGTCTCTGAAAATATTATGCCATTAAATGCTTCTCATCGAGGACATTAATTTTTGTAGAGATCACTCAGTCACGAAAGGTCAAGGTCACGAAATATTTACCCTGAAAGTTTTGACAATTACTGATTTATTTCAACCGGTAATTAAAAAAAATCAGAATTGAAATTAAAAAATCGGCTTCCCATGTTTTGGTAGCAATCAACTGTAGATTCCATAATCATCAATATTATGCAAATTCCATAACACCCTGAGGCCCCATTTTGCGTTTTATAGAAATATACCATTTCAAGATGGCGACTGATCCGTTACATCCGGGTCACATTTTAACGCTTGTATACTTCTGTGTCTACAAAACAAATATACTGCAAAAAGTATTTTTCGAATATCTTCAAAATTCCGGAAGTTGAAAATTCAACTTTAACAGCGAATGACGTCGAAACCGGAAGTAATAATAAAATTTTTGAAATAGATTATTGTACACAATCAAAATATCTATCTATTTATTATTTGTCAGATAGATCAAAGGTCAAGGTCAAAAGATACAGGCCTTCAAAATATTGACAAAATTTAACCGGAAATTGCAGGAAAACCAAATCGAAATTCAAAAATCGGCTTCCCGACATTTTTTAGAATTGTTATGTTCTTTTATTTGACACCAGATTCGTCAAAATCGGATAAACTGTTTTTTCTGAATAAAATTTGGGCACTTTTTACAAAAATCAAAATGGCGGCCAAACTATAAATATTTTCTTCCGTTTTTTCTTCTCATTTTTTGAGTCATAATGATATCTATCTATTAGTATCAGGTTTTTTGAAAACCATGTGATTTTCGTGGAGTGGGTCAACCGGAAGTGAGAAGTTTAATATCATGAAAACCGGAAGTGATAAAAAAAGTTTAACCGAGGAAATTTGTTCTCTAATGTGATCTGCTTGAGCATCAGAATTTTTGATAAAATCGGACGAATAGCACAGAAAATAGAAATTTTGGCCAAAAACAGCAAAATTCGACTCAAAAAAGTGTGCTATGAATTTTCAAATTTCGATTTTTTTTCACTACTATCCCATAAGATATTTGCACGGGATTCAAAAAACGCGACTCCGAGAAAAATCGGATCAAAAATGTGCTTTCTAAGGTCAATAAACCATTTTTTGCACATTTTTTAATATTGCACTTCCGGTTGTGCAAAAATGTATCAATTTACATTCATGCAGTAATAGACCATATACAGTGAAGTAATGCATTGCAAATATTGCTGTAATTATCACAGTTTCTTCAGAGTACTCGGTACAAAATTAATTTTTTTAAAAATTATGAAAACAAAGCAGTGTGTTCGCGAGAACACACTGCAAAAAAAGACATTTGCAAAACAATGCAGTGCGTTCGCTAGAACGCACTGCAACTATATTTTACTACTAATTACAGATAGCTATACACACATTGATCTGTTAAAGATAGAGAAAGTTTGCTTATAATCGCTTTGTTAGATCCAAATATTTATGAAGTTTGTTAAATATCTCAATTGATGAAGATGTGCCATTAGTTCCATAAAGTAAAATGCTGTTGTATTTTCCGTAATTGGAAAATTTGAAAGTCTATAGGAGAATAAAACTAGTTTTATTTCGTTATGCGACTGAAGAAAAGATTTGATATGGAGATTATTCGGCTATAATATGATATAATTTGAAAAAGAAATTGAGCCACTCAGTCTCATAATGTAGTAATCAAGAGAGAAAAACTAATTTTAGTTCTAGATTTGGATAGAGAATGGCTTTCCAATAGGAATTATTGCACTGTAATCGATCCGTGAAATATATTTTCCAAAAAACTGGCAACAAAACCCATTCTTGTTTGATAAAGGACTTTAGAGTTTCCCAGCGCAATTATACAAAAACTCAAGTACGAAATTTGGAAATTTTTCGTTTTCTGTACATAGTGAATAGCATTTCTTACATTTATAGCAGCCATAAGCCAATATTTTTGACCACTATTATTGGCCTATTAGGCTGTTTAAGCCTATGTCATTGCGCATGCGGTTGCGGTTGCGTACATAATAAACCGGAAGGCGAGAACGCGAGAAGGCGAGAACGCGAGAAAGCGAGAACGCGAGAACGCGAGAACACGAGAACGCGAGAAAGCGAGAACGCGAGAAAGCGAGAACGCGAGAAAGCGAGAACGCGAGAAAGCGAGAAAAACGAAGGTCGAGAACGCGAGAACGCGAGGAAAAGCACTCTGTTATCAAAATTTACAAGGGCGAGAACGCGAGAACACGAGGAAATTTTTTCTCGCTTTCTCGCCCTCTTTTTCTCGCGTTCTCGCCCTGTTTTATCGTGTTGTCGTGTTCTCGCGTTCTCGCCCCTCGCTTTCTCGCGTTCTCGCTTTCTCGCTTTCTCGTGTTCTCGCGTTCTCGCCTCCTGATTTTCATATGCGAGAAAGCGAGAACACGAGATGGCCGTATCCGGCTTCCATAGATAATGGTTGGTCTAGGTTTCCATAAAACTTGGTGTGAATTTGATATCGAGGTGTTTCCAGGCTATGTTCAGGTTAGATTTGAATTCGTTCAATGATGTTGAGTTTATGACATAGTCTGGAAGAGAATTCCAATCACTGACGACACGTACGGTAAAGTAGTTTTTCCTAACATCAAGTCTACATTGTTGTTTACTCAACTTCATGTTGTGTCCTCTGGTTCGGGTTTCTTGAGACAATTGTAACATTGAGGTATTAACTGTTTTGTCTATTCCAGTGATGATTCTATAGACTTGGATGACATCGTTTCTCTTTCTTCTATATTGTAATGTTGGTAAGCCTAGGTACCGTATTTAAGTCGTTCAGGGTAGCTTTTATGCCTTAGTGTTGGGATGATTTTTGTAGCTCTTCTCTGGACATTTTCAGTAAGCTGGATGTCTTTTTTAAAATTTGGATGCCAGACAGTAACTGCATATTCCATAATAGGCCTAATGAGTGATTTGTAAATAGGGAGAAAGGAGTCTTTGTCTTTGTTTCCCACAGACACGATATTTTTTCAGTTCACTGTGAGACATTTCCTGCGTTAATCTAGGGTTACCAACTGCACGGATCCACATTTTTCTAAGGTCGTCATTGACAGGAAAATAATGGTTAGGTATCCCAATAGATTTTAAAAAATCGTGGTTTTCGCAACCAAGCACACAACAAAATAAACGAAAAGTCCGCTTCGGAATCTTCTTCTGAGCCATTATTACCCACCAATAAGCAATGCTGTGAAGTAATTCAGCTATGGTAAAAAAAACAGCAGAATGAAATTGAAGACAGCAAAATGTTGTATGTTATAAGGCATCACTGAAGCAAAATGTTATATTTATTAAGTTACACTTTACTTTATTTAGACTAAGGTGCAGGATCTGAGTTTTTTAAAAAAATCTTGCAATTTACTATATAAATTCTATTGCAATTATTGCATTTTTCGTGTGAAACTTTTTCAATTTCTTGCAATTCTTGCAATTTTTATATATCGTTGGTATAAATAGCTAGCAATTGCTGCAATTCTTGCAATTTTGTCAATTATTGCAATTATTGAGAGGTAGGTAGCTATTTCTTTCAATTTCATGCAATTCTTGCAATTTTGTCAATTATTGCAATTATTGCAAGGTAGGTAGCTATTTCTTTCAATTTCATGCAATTCTTGCAATTTTTATATATCGTTGGTATAAATAGCTAGCAATTGCTGCAATTCTTGCAATTTTGTCAATTATTGCAATTGTTGCAAGGTAGGTAGCTATTTCTTTCAATTTCATGCAATTCTTGCAATTTTTATATACCGTTGGTATAAATAGCTAGCAATTGCTGCAATTCTTGCAATTTTGTCAATTATTGCAAGGTAGGTAGCTATTTCTTTCAATTTCATGCAATTCTTGCAATTTTGTCAATTATTGCAATTATTGCAAGGTAGGTAGCTATTTCTTTCAATTTCATGCAATTCTTGCAATTTTTATATATCTTGGTATAAATAGCTAGCAATTGCTGCAATTCTTGCAATTTTGTCAATTATTGCAATTATTGCAAGGTAGGTAGCTATTTCTTTCAATTTCTTGCAATTCTTGCAATTTTGTCAATTATTGCAATTATTGAGAGGTAGGTAGCTATTTCTTTCAAATTCATGCAATTCTTGCAATTTTTATATATCGTTGGTATAAATAGCTAGCAATTGCTGCAATTCTTGCAATTTTATCAATTATTGCAATTATTGCAAGGTAGGTAGCTATTTCTTTCAATTTCTTGCAATTCTTGCAATTTTGTCAATTATTGCAATTATTGCAAGGTAGGTAGCTATTTCTTTCAATTTCATGCAATTCTTGCAATTTTTATATATCGTTGGTATAAATAGCTAGCAATTGCTACAATTCTTGCAATTTTGTCAATTATTGCAATTATTGCAAGATAGGTAGCTATTTCTTTCAATTTCATGCAATTCTTGCAATTTTTATATATCGTTGGTATAGATAGCTAGCAATTGCTGCAATTCTTGCAATTTTGTCAATTATTGCAAGGTAGGTAGCTATTCTTTCAGTTTCATGCAATTCTTGCAATTTTTATATATCGTTGGTATAAATAGCTAGCAATTGCTGCAATTCTTGCAATTTTGTCAATTATTGCAATTATTGCAAGGTAGGTAGCTATTTTTTTTAATTTCATGCAATTCTTGCAATTTTTATATATCGTTGGTATAAATAGCTAGCAATTGCTGCAATTCTTGCAATTTTGTCAATTATTGCAATTATTGCAAGGTAGGTAGCTATTTCTTTCAATTTCATGCAATTCTTGCAATTTTTATATATCGTTGGTATAAATAGCTAGCAATTGCTGCAATTCTTGCAATTTTGTCCATTATTGCAATTATTGCAAGGTAGGTAGCTATTTCTTTCAATTTCATGCAATTCTTGCAATTTTTATATATCGTTGGTATAAATAGCTAGCAATTGCTGCAATTCTTGCAATTTTGTCAATTATTGCAATTATTGCAAGGTAGGTAGCTATTTCTTTCAATTTCTTGCAATTCTTGCAATTTTGTCAATTATTGCAATTATTGCAAGGTAGGTAGATATTTCTTTCAATTTCATGCAATTCTTGCAATTTTTATACATCGTTGGTATAAATAGCTAGCAATTGCTGCAATTCTTGCAATTTTGTCAATTATTGCAATTATTGCAAGGTAGGTAGCTAGTTCTTTCAATTTCATGCAATTCTTGCAATTTTGTCAATTATTGCAATTATTGAGAGGTAGGTAGCTATTTCTTTCAATTTCATGCAATTCTTGCAATTTTTATATATCGTTGGTATAAATAGCTAGCAATTGCTGCAATTCTTGCAATTTTGTCAATTATTGCAATTATTGCAAGGTAGGTAGCTATTTCTTTCAATTTCATGCAATTCTTGCAATTTTTATATATTGTTGGTATAAATAGCTAGCGATTGCTGCAATTCTTGCAATTTTTATATTATTGCAATTATTGCAAGGTAGGTAGCTATTTCTTTCAATTTCTTGCAATTCTTGCAATTTTGTCAATTATTGCAATTATTGAGAGGTAGGTAGCTATTTCTTTCAATTTCATGCAATTCTTGCAATTTTTATATATCGTTGGTATAAATAGCTAGCAATTGCTGCAATTCTTGCAATTTTGTCAATTATATCAATTATTGCGCAATAATTGACAAAATTGCAAGAATTGCATGAAATTGAAAGAAATAGCTACCTACCTCGCAATAGTTGCAATAGTTGACAAAATTGCAAGAATTGCATGAAGTTGAAAGAAATAGCTACCTAACTGGCAATAATTGCAAGAATTGACAAAATTGCAAGAATTGACAAAATTGCAAGAATTGCAGCAATTGCTAGCTATTTATACCAACGATATATAAAAATTGCAAGAATTGCATTTAATTGAAAGAAATAGCTACCTACCTCTCAATTATTGCAATAATTGACAAAATTGCAAGAATTGCAAGAAATTGAAAGAAATAGCTACCTACCTCGCAATAGTTGCAATAATTGACAAAGTTGCAAGAATTGCAGCAATTGCTAGCTATTTATACCAACGATATATAAACAATTGCAAGAATTGCATGAAATTGAAAGAAATAGCTACCTACCTTGCAATAATTGCAATAATTGCAATAATTGACAAAATTGCAAGAATTGCAGCAATTGCTAGATTTTTTTACTTCGTTGCTTCGCAACGACTATTTTAAGTTTACCTTGATAGTACGTCCCCTCGGGCCATAAAGTCAGACTAAGCAGCCAATCAGACGTCTGCGAGGCTGCCAAATGGACAAAAGGTGGATAGCAAATACGGACAGGCTAAAAAAAAATCCCTCTAAGCAGCTTTGACCCTAAGAACGCCCGCTCCGCGTGCAAAGCACGCTACGCTCCCCGCATGTTTGACAGTATTGGCAGGTTTAGGGTGGTTCGTGTTTAAACATGGGTTATAACTAGCACCATTATAAATACAGTTAAACATGTGATCATAATATGATTTTAATAATAGATTTTTAATTTATTAGGCCTACCATCTGTTTTACTATGTAATTAACAAAACAAACTATTTTACTATCTAATTATATTAACACCCTCAACATTAAATCTACAAGTGAATCCAATCTGCAAATGATTTAAAATTATAATTTTTTTTTTTAATTTTCTTTTTATTACCTTACTATTTTTTTTTTTTCAAAGTGGGGCTTTTGTAATAGGTAAATTTATATTGTGGGGCTTTTGTCCCCTGGGGTTTTTGAACTGAAGTGGGGCTTTTGTCCGTGCACCTTAAATATTTAAGTTAAATATAACTAAATAACTTATTTAAAATCATGACTCCCCCGCAACGCACCCCAAAGAATTTGTAAGACTGGAATTTCTTCACTTTGAAGGGTCAATTATTGTTTGAATAGGTGTTGAGATCAGATTTTTTTACTTCGTTGCTTCGCAACGACTGTTTTAAGTTTACCGTGATAGTACGTCCCTTCGGGCCGCAAAGTCAGACTAAGCAGCCAATCAGACGTCTGCGAGGCTGCCAAATGGACAAAAGGTGGATAGCAAGTACGGACAGGCTAAAAAAAATCCCTCTAAGCAGCTTTGACCCTAAGAACGCCCGCTCCGCGTGCAAAGCACGCTACGCTCCCCGCGTGTTTGACAGTAATGGCAGGTTTAAGGTGGTTCGTGTTTAAACATGGGTTATAACTAGCACCATTATAAATACAGTTAAAAATATGATCATAATATGATTTTAATAATAGATTTTTAATTTATTAGGCCTACCACCTGTTTTACTATCTAATTAACAAAACAAACTGTTTTACTATCTAATTATATTAACACCCTCAACATTAAAGATTTTTACTTTGGAAATTATTCAGCCAATATTTGTTGGTAGTAATACAGGTTAAAATTCCTCTTTACAATTCCTGTAAATAACATCTTAGGTATGACTATCATAACGACATGTAAATCAAAGTTGTCTTACGATAGTTATAGTTAACATGCTCTTATGACTTGCATAAATTACGATATATTGACAAAATTGCAAGAATTGCAGCACTTGCTAGCTATTTATATCAACGATATATAAAAATTGCAAGAATTGCATGAAATTGAAATAAATAGCTACCTACCTCTCAATAGTTGAAATAATTGACAAAATTGCAAGAATTGCAGCAATTGCTAGCTATTTATACCAACGATATATAAAAATTGCAAGAATTGCATGAAATTGAAAGAAATAGCTACCTACCTCTCAATAATTGCAATAATTGACAAAATTGCAAGAATTGCAGCAATTGCTAGCTATTTACGATATATAAAAATTGCAAGAATTGCAAGAAATTGAAAGAAATAGCTACCTACCTGGCAATAGTTGCAATAGTTGGCAAAATTGCAAGAATTGCATGAAAGAAAAAGCTACCTACCTCTCAATAGTTGAAGTAATTAAAAAAATTGCAAGAATTGCAGCAATTGCTAGCTATTTACAACAACGATATATAAAAATTGCAAGAATTGCAAGAAATTGAAAGAAATAGCTACCTACCTCGCAATAGTTGCAATAGTTGACAAAATTGCAAGAATTGCATGAAATTGAAAGAAATAGCTACCTACCTTGCAATAATTGACAAAATTGACAAAATTGCAAGAATTGCAGCAATTGCTAGCTATTTATACCAACGATTTATAAAAATTGCAAGAATTGCATGAAATTGAAAGAAATAGCTACCTACATTGCAATAATTGCAATAATTGACAAAATTGCAAGAATTGCATGAAATTGAAAGAAATAGCTACCTACCTCGCAATAGTTGCAATAGTTGACAAAATTGCAAGAATTGCATGAAATTGAAAGAAATAGCTACCTACCTCGCAATAATTGCAAGAATTGACAAAATTGCAAGAATTGCAGCAATTGCTAGCTATTTATACCAACGATATAAAAATTGCAAGAATTGCATTTAATTGAAAGAAATAGCTACCTACCTCTCAATAATTGCAATAATTGACAAAATTGCAAGAAATTGAAAGAAATAGCTACCTACCTCGCAATAGTTGCAATAATTGACAAAGTTGCAAGAATTGCAGCAATTGCTAGCTATTTATACCAACGATATATAAAAAATTGCAAGAATTGCATGAAATTGAAAGAAATAGCTACCTACCTTGCAATAATTGCAATAATTGACAAAATTGCAAGAACTGCAGCAATTGCTAGCTATTTATACCAACGATATATAAAAATTGCAAGAATTGCAAGAAATTGAAAGAAATAGCTACCTACCTTGCAATAATTGACAAAATTGCAAGAATTGCAAGAAATTGAAAGAAATAGCTACCTACCTCGCAATAATTGCAATAATTGACAAAATTGCAAGAATTGCAGCAATTGCTAGCTATTTATACCAACGATATATAAAAATTGCAAGAATTGCAATAAATTGAAAGAAATAGCTACCTACCTTGCAATAATTGCAATAATTGACAAAATTGCAAGAATTGCAAGAAATTGAAAGAAATAGCTACCTACCTTGCAATAATTGCAATAATTGCAATAATTGACAAAATTGCAAGAATTGCAGCAATTGCTAGCTATTTATACCAACGATATATAAAAAATTGCAAGAATTGCATGAAATTGAAAGAAATAGCTACCTACCTTGCAATAATTGCAATAATTATAAATAATAATCTTGCAATTTTGTCAACTATTGCAACTATTGCAAGGTAAGTAGCTATTTCTTTCAAATTCATGCAATTCTTGCAATTTTGTCAACTATTGCGAGGTAGGTAGCTATTTCTTGCAATTTCATGCAATTCTTGCAATTTTGTCAATTATTGCAATGCAAAATTGCTTGCAATTATTGCAAAAATAGGTAAAAACTCAGATCCTGCACCTAAATCTCGGACCATTACCAGATCGGACCACTTTTTTTTCTCACAACCGACTCGGACAACTCTAACAACTTTGGTAAAAAAGACAACTCTTACTCCTTGACTCAGAACTATGTTAAAAGACTACGCATATGGCAGTCATTATAATGAAAAATAAAATAAAAAAAAAACATATTAGACTATTCCACTCTTTTGAGAGAGTTTGGTAGCCCTGAAAGGGTAGATGGCACCACACTTCTTCAGCAGTTGGTTGGTTGTCCGAGTCAATCTCGAAAAGTGGCCCGAGTTTGTGAAGAAGTAAGTTTTAAAATTTGGTCCGAGTCTCGAACAGTGGTCTGAATTTGTGAAGAATAAAGTTGAAATAATATAGGTAACTTTGCACAATCGTATATACGGCGGCCATGTGTTTCCACTGACATAAAAAACTGGCTTTAAGCTAGCTTTTTTGTGTTTCCACTGACAAATTGCCGAACCGTTACGGTTCGGGAACCGTAACGGTTCGGCAATTGAAGCTTTTCGCGTTCGGCAATTTATCGGGGGCCAAATGAAAGCCAGCTTTCATTTACTCAGTGGAAACACAAAAAAAGCCGGCTTTATGTCGTTCGGCAATAGGGGGCGCGCGCTCTTAATGATCTAGTAGAGTAAAAGGTAAGTCTTGTAGATCCCGTGCTGGCTATAATGTGTGACTTCATGATCGAGACTAAAGCCGTTCGGGAACCATAAAAACTCAGTGTAAACGCAACGTGTTCGGCAATAAAGCTAGCTCTAGGCTAGCTTAGAGCTAGCTTTCCTTCACAATTCTCAGTGGAAACGTATGATCCAGACTAAAGTCGTTCGGGAACCAGAAAAACTCAGTGTAAACGCAACGTGTTCGGCAATAAAGCTAGCTTTAGGCTAGCTTAGAGCTAGCTTTCATTCACAATTCTCAGTGGAAACGCGGTAAAACAATATTGTAAGGCGTAGCGAGAATGGCCGACATAATTATTTACGATTGTATCTTTGCATAGTCATTGGTCCGAGTGGAAAAAAAGTGGCCTGAGTCGGTCGTAAAAAGGAACTCAATTCTTAGCTAAAATCTATTTATTTGCGAAATAAAGGCTGACTAAATATAATAAAATAAAAAAAAATATATAAAAAAAATCAATGTTCCTTTTCCGATGGACGTTTGTTTAAACTGCTTGATCTTAAAAGGAAGACAATTCAGAAATAAACATGCAGAAATACAAACAATTAAGCAAACTCAAGCTTGAGCAACCTTTGCCTTATTAGGATTTCCTAACGTAGCGTCCCAAATCTTTTGTTTATCCTGAGAAGTTTGGAAGGGAGCACTTTTCTGTTTATCGTGCGGCACTCCAAACATTGCTTCTCCTAAGTCTTCACTAAGAGTTGCTAAGATCTTTGGTTCTTTATAATGTGTTACAGCTTGAGCCATGGCTTTTGCACGTTTGGTGGGATTGGAACTCTTGAAGATACCGGAACCGACAAAAACACCATCAACTCCCAGTTGCATCATCAGTGAAACATCTGCGGGTGTTGCTAAAATAAGAAGAAAGAGGAGCTGAGAAGATGGAAAAATACAAAAGCATCCATATACAGATAGTTAGGTCCAAAAAGAATCCTTTCTATAAAACAATTGCTCAAGCATACTATTATTGATTAATATATTCCATAGTATTCATATCACACCATAATTATCAATGATGTTTCTTTCTTTCGGTTTTAACTCATTGGGGTTTTATCACACTGAATCAGTGGCAAATGTTTTTTGGCGAGACACCCCTGTCTTTTTTGTATCATGCTCTTCACTTTTGACGTCTTTGACCCTGCTATGTATACAGTTAGGTGTTTTCCAGGCAGAAAACCCGCTACTGAATGGTGTTACATCCCGGACCCCCATATGGACGCCCCGCCCTCGTACGGAATTGAAAAAAATTACCAATTCCACCAGCAGCGAAGTTAACAACAGGAAGTCTTCCCAGTTCAGCAGTATGTTTCAGGAGTTCCACTGGTACACGTAGTTCTTTAGCATAGTTATAAATCTCTATATCGTCCAAAGATTTAGCTATTTGGATCTGTTTACTGATAGTTCTGGCATGTTTCACTGCTTCTGATACATCACCTGCGAAAAGATACCTATTTTGAAGGTTTGCTGTTAATAATTCGTGTTCGATATCGAAATATAGCCAGAATTAAATCATTTTTATTTGTGACTCTTGTGCTATAGATTACATCTTATATCAGGCCTTCTCAATTAATTTTTGCCAAATAGAGCTTAGCTAGCATAGCGAGCAGCGAGTTTTAGTGAAAGGGATTTTAAAGCCCACATTAGACATAAATTCACTTATTCCTAGTTCGACTTTCCAAATCAGCGAGTTAGTCATGAGGAGAGGCAATTGCATAAGATGTCCCTTTGACATATTATGAATGATGGTGCTGAATTGGTGTCAAATTTCACAAGACGTACCTGTACCAGCTTCACCTTTTGTTCTAATCATAGCAGCACCTTCAGCTATACGTCTTAACGCTTCACCTAAATCTCTCGCACCACAAACAAACGGCACTTTAAATGGGTGCTTGTTGATATGATGAACTTCATCTGCTGGGGTTAAAACTGAAACATATTTGTGAATAGGTCATAGTTAGCCAAATTATTAGATCATCAACATACACAGTCATAGATTGCAAAATTGGTAATTAGTATGTGATTTTTTGAAGTATCAATTTCGAGTTGTTTTACCCCCCACCTTCCTACATAAATGGGATTTTAAAGGCTGTTATACAGATACATCTTTCAGATACACGCACTACGATTACCAATCGTCCAGGCATATTATTTATCAGTCTGTGGCTGATTTACGAGTCTTAATAACTCATGGTGCTGTCATCAGGACAGGTGTCTCCCTCATCAACACGATGCAATGATTTTATTTTGAACAAAAAATTCTTTTGAAAATGGTGAATCTGGAAACTGGGTCACAGAACAAAAATCTCAAGTTACCTTCAGATTCATCAATCATGTCCACCCCAAGGGATTCCAAGATTTGAGCCTCGGCAAAATGTCCAATACGTGATTTGGCCATCACTGGTATAGTTACTGCTTCTATTATATCCCTAATGATCTGAAAGAAAAAAATCCTTTAGAAAACATGTGATCAGGTTGAATAATTTACTATGTGAAATACCATAGCCATAGCAAAAACGAGAAACAGCATTTTGCTATCTTTTCAGTGGGCCCATGCTTTGATTCTAAGATGGTTTCAATCATTCATCATCAGAGTAGCTCTACATGTATATAGAATGTCTTTAATGTACCTTTGGATCTGTCATCCTTGCAACACCACCATCTCTTCTGATGTCTGCTGGAACTCTTTCTAATGCCATGACAGCACATGCCTGAAGTTCAAAAAGGAATTAATCGATTATATAAGTCCAATCCGATAAATAACTTTCAATTATTGTTATTGCTTCATTTTTAAAGGGACAGTCTGAATTTTTTTTAGGTCAAAAATTTTTTTTGCTCAAATTTGTGAAAACTTTACACCAAAATCTGTAACTATGTGCCCTTTATTGTATCTGAAAGTTTTAATTAAAAAAATCCAGCCTTTAATTTTTAAACGCTAAAAACATGCTAAAATTTTTAAAAACCTTACGTAAGGTTTTAAAGTGTGTTATGTTTTTTGGATGCTGATTGGAAACTACTGAACGGATTTGAGTAAAATAAACGCCTAATTGTAGAGAAATGTCCCTCGTGTGTATTTAAAAGGTTTCAGCTAGAAATATTGAGCCATTTAAAGGGCAAACACCAAAACTAGGTCAAATTGCTTAATTAACAATAAGTACTCACTGTTTGTAATTAACCCTTTAAAACCAAATTCAGTTTGATCAAGAAGATATAGAGATGCAATAAACATACTTTAAAAATACTCTCAGGTAGCAATTTGCGATTTTTTGGATAATGGAAACTTTTTTCAAAAAAGCAGAATGGCCCTTTAATACTTACAACCTTTTAACCCAGCGGAATGTATATAGCATGAACATTGTTCTTGTGAAAACTGACATCAAAATTCCTGTTGAAAATATATTGCAAACATTGCTTTTCAGATGGCAATGGATGTTTGCAAAATATCAGCATACTATGCAAATACTTGCAAAAAGACACGTTTGACTATGACAGTCGTGTGTATAAGAATTATGTTTACCCCGGCGTTTTCTGCAATTCTGGCTTCATCTGCATTAGTAACATCCATAATTATTCCACCTTTAGCCATCTGAGCCAGCCCAGCTTTCACCTTAAAAGTTCCTGAAATTAAACCAAAAATAGGTTATCGACATCATTCCTTTGAGATATCATATCAATACATGAACGTATTTCATATAACGCGGGTAAATTTTAAACATAACAAACAAATGGGGACTTGCCTGTTTTCATACCAATTCCAGGTACCGATACTAAGTTGGTCACTTCAATTCCTACAAAACAAAAGAGGACGAAAATCTTGAAATTTCATTAAACGACTATCAAATATTGCATTCAGGACATATCAATGAAAGCAAAATGAAAATTGGAAGTTTAAAGCATGTAGCTCGTGCATCGGAGAGACTTCTTAGAGCATCATTTTGATTTCCCATCTGTTTTTGTGGATCCTTTGATTGCGATCATTCGAGCCAAATTGTTTTTACAAACGTGTATGCATCACATTCTGGTTGAGTTTTCTAGCCACAACATAAATTGGAAAAAGTAACGGTACAAAATGAAGCTATTTTATATTTTAACTGTTCCATGATATACAAAAACTTCTTTTGAAACCCTTATACATTCATATACCTACCATTATCATTTCCATTTGTGACGTTAGCCATTTTGATTTTCTTTAAAACAGTTGAGATGTACTCTGAAAATAAAATAGATAAAAAGATTTTCCAAAAATATTATTAAAGACATGGGTGTAATTAAAAAAATCAATTGTTTTTATTTTTACTTTTCTTTTAGAGAAGTGTGTCAAAGTTTCTAATAAATTGCAATGTAGTAACGTCTGAGTCCGAGCAATCCATACATTTTCTGCATGAGCTTCAATGTCCACACCTTTTTCGGTTCTTCGAGTTTCAACTACTTATATCCAGTCCCAAACCTAACGTGACTGCCTAAATTTTACGTTATAATATAAATATAATAATTGTGCAATCTCGTTCATGAGAAGGAAAAACAGGAAGCAAAATTCCTTTTCACTCCATTTATTGAGACAAACGGTACCATTATGTTATCTACGTGGAGTCTTATCATAACCTACCAATGACAACACAGACAAATACTAATAAAGTGGGTGGGGGGGGGGGGGGGTCATAACATTTGACAAGAGTTATGAATATTTTATACTTTAGAAAAAACATTTTTCTTACAAAAATGTCTAGGGAACATCCTTTTGTGGGGAGTTGTATTGAAAGACACCTGTTAAGGTACGGGAATAATTGAAGGGATTGTGCGATTTTTTGGGCATTTCCAGTAAATCTGAAGGATATTTACATAAATTCAAGGCCAAAATCGATCCTCAAAATGCTATACATTCCCCTTTAATACTGGAACTATCAGTATTGAAAACACATTAATGATGTTATTCATAATGAAAACATATGAATGAAATCATTAATGATTCACATAATACAGCCATATGGTCAAGTAGTCACAGTAATAGGGTCGTAAATTAAAAGTTCGATTTTAACAGTCTACATTACTTTTCAAAATGAAATTCTGACACATGGGTCGTCTGTAATATGAAGTATCTGAAAAGCTTTAATAAGAGCTGATCATAGCCGTAGGGGCCCACAACTCAAGGGGGCGGGGGATAAGACCGTATTGCCCGAATTTCATTGATGTTTACCCAGCTCACTGGGCCGATTTTGCCCGATGTTTTGGAACTCGCTGCCCGAAATTATACTATTCAAAGTTTATGTTTATGTGTATACCACATTGTTTCTTACGTCTATGGAGTTAATATGTTTATTTCGTTCGTTTATTAATGCTCTTGTGAATTAAAAATAAAGATATCGTTTCTTTTGTTTTTCGTTAAAACACAGACAAACCCAACGTTGGATTTCTATTATTAAATGTTAACGAACAACTAAAAATGAACTCTTTCCGATGACAGCAAGGAGTCTCACCTTTTCATAATTAATTTCATGTCCGGACCAGTCTCACCTCGACCAGCTGTCATGGCTACAGAGTTCGATCTTGATTAAAACTATTGTTATGCTTTGTTAGGAGTTAATACTACTGAAATGGTTTAAAGAGATTAAGGGCTGATTAGCTAAAGAGATTAAGATTATGTAACATCGTTATTGACGCATTGATTGTAGATTTACCTGTAAACTAGCGTTGTTAATGACTACGTGACTACTACCTATATAATACTCTGACCACTCATATTGGATCATTCAACTTGTCATCTACCAACCAACAACAGTTATTTGACAGTTCTCTACTTGTTCAAAACAGTCTGACGAGTTCCGAATATCGTTAAATTACTACAAAACTAAAATGGCAGATCAACTTAACGAAGAACAAATCGCAGAATTCAAAGAAGCTTTCAGTTTATTCGACAAAGATGGCGACGGTACAGTAACAACTAAAGAATTGGGTACAGTTATGAGATCACTTGGTCAAAATCCGACTGAAGCAGAATTACAAGATATGATCAACGAAGTCGATGCAGATGGTAATGGTACTATAGATTTTCCCGAATTTCTTACCATGATGGCAAAGAAAATGAATGACGGTGATAGCGAGGAAGAAATTCGTGAAGCATTCCGTGTTTTTGATAAAGATGGCAATGGATTTATCAGTGCTGCTGAATTACGACATGTTATGACAAATTTAGGTGAAAAATTAACAGACGAAGAAGTTGACGAGATGATCCGCGAAGCTGACTTGGATGGTGATGGACAGGTAAATTATGAAGAATTTGTGAAAATGATGACCAATAAATAAGGATTGAACAAGACGCAAACGGTGCCATTGGGATATACTGTGATACAAATCGAATTTGGATAATGTAATTTTATATCGGTTACTTCATAAATATTTTACGTCTATACTTGTAAATGCTGGAATTTTGGTTCGTATGTATCACATATTTGTAAATATTGAACATTTGTTTCATATCTAAAAACATTATATTTGTAAATGCTGGAAATTTGATTCATATAAACATAATATAGCCTTTTTGTAAATGCTGGAAATTTGCTTCTCATAATATAAGCAATATATTTGTACATGTAAATACTGAAAATCTGTTTTTATTTGTAAATACTGGAAACGTGGTTCATATATATATAACATTATATTTATTGATACCTGTTTTATATTTAATAATGTATATGTAAATACGAATATTGATTTATGTATAACGATACAATAATATTTGTAAATTCTGAAAATTGTATTCATCATTATGATATTATATTTTTAAATGATTATCGAGACATGATATTGTCATTAAAAGAAATTATTTCAAATTACATGTAAATTGTTCTTTCTTCATCATATGGAAAGTATTTCAATTATTTGATGGGGTTATGAAATGTATTGAATAGCTGAGTTACGGGGTGTCGCAATCAAATTATTCTCAAGGATATCTCTTCTTTTTGCACCGATCCTTTGACTTATTCAAGGTCATTAGCCCTACCGAGATTAGGAAACCACAACAACCACGAGGTCATGCAAATAACGTATGCGTGAGAACCAACGCTTTAACCGACTGTGTTACAAAACTTCAGTACCTCAAACCGGCTTGTCCGGCCCGGTCACACCGCCCGAACTTTGCTGGAGCGTTCTTGGAGCGTTCTTGGAGCGGTGAAAAAAAAATCATCACCGCTCGTTACCGTTCACCAACGATTAACCGAAGTTGGCCCCTGTTAAAGGGCCATTCTGCTTTTTTGAAAAAAGTTTCCATTATCAAAAAAATCGCAAATGCTTCCTGAGGGTTTCTTTAAAGTATGCTTATTGTATCTCTATACCTTCTTGATCAAACTGAATTTGGTTTTAAAGGGTTAATTACAAAAAGGGAGTAGGCTACTTATTGTTAATTAAGCAATTTGACCTAGTTTTGGTCTTTGCACTTTAAATGGCTCAATATTTCTAGCTGAAACCTTCAAATACACAAGAGGGAAATTTCTCTACAATTAGGCGTTTATTTTACTCGAATCAGTAGTTTCCTATCAGCGTCCAAAAAACATAACACATTTAAAAACCTTACGTAAGGTTTTTAGAATTTTTAGCATGATTTTAGCGTTTAAAAATTAACTGCTGGATTTTTATAGTTAAAACTTTCAGATACTTTAAAGGGCACATAGTTACAGATTTTGGTGTAAAGTTTTCACAAATTTGAGCAAAAAAAATGTTTTACCTTAAAAAAAATTCAGACTGTCCCTTTAGGGCAACGCCGTATACGCTCGGCCACAGCTGATGGTATCTCCCACCGCTCAGATATATATAGTGATATATTTTCACTAAAACTATCAGTTGAACGCTACCATAATAATACATATACCATGTAAATCGAAACATAAACCCATTTCATTTCTAACAGTCTAAGCAACATTTGTTTTATAAAGCAGAATGAATAAACATAGACCTACCTTAACAAAATTTGTTCAACGTTCCTATAAAAATGTCCTTGTTAGATACAATTTATGGATAGTTTTCAATGGCCGCACTTTGATGAACGAGATATCTGGTATTTATCTGGAGTAATCCTGAGTAGTCCTTAAGTCCAGTTATTAAATACAAATTGTTATAAAACCAGAAACGTCTAGTTATCAAATGCGTCTAATGATAGCCGAATAGTTACGCAACCTATACAAATATTTGACGATGACAAGTTTTGGTTGATGACACAAGTGACCACCATTTTAGACTGTTTTCTGAATCGTTCAATATTGCCAACACACAATTTAGACCAATTTCAGTCAACCGCAGCATTTTCAGAATTAAAATGCAACTTCCGGTTCTCAAACGAAACAATAACGTACAGTTAACATTTTCTGTGTCATTACTTCCATGTATTGGCATTCGTATAAGTTTTAGACTTTGGCATTATGATATTTCCGGAGAGAGTGCTCATTGACGACATACAACCATAAACTGGCACATAATTTCAATTATAAAGATTTCTACGGATCGAAATAACGACCCTTTCTAGTAAAGATATTTTAGACCACTATTACCGTTTACATAATGTGTATGTTAATCTAACAAAAATTCCAGAGTAAAGGCACGGACTAAAATTCCCTTCCCATGTTCATAAAAGAGAAAAAAAGCACCAAAAAAAGGATGCAAATGATGCTCTCGGAAATGGTCTCAATTTAAGACTCTACATTAGTATGTTGTGTAGGTTTCTAGAAAGTTGCTAGCATAGTATCAAAAATTGAACCCTTTCGTTATGTTATCCGTATTGTATAAGAGGCTCTTGCTTGGGTGTCCAGAATGCTGCTACTGAAATTCTATATCCAAAATGTGTACTTTTGAAAGAAGAAAATGGCGACTTATAGTGACATTATTAATGTTACATCAATATTTATACTATGTTGGGTATTCGGAATGATTTAACCATAATTGCTTCGATATTTCTGAAATATAAGAAAATGGCGTTCAATGGTTACATTATCCATGTTATGTAAGTAACACATGCTGGGGTGTCTGGAATGTTTTTGTTCTAAATTTTCTGATGTAACCACTATGATAAGTTATCAACACAATGAAATATTTGTGTCAATTAATAGAGGTATGTCATTTATGTACATTGTTTGTCTTTTGTTAGTTTTTACATCAGAAAATAGTTCATTTATCAAGGGCAAATTCATTCGTTCATTTGACTTACTTAGAAATTAAAGGAAAATTGCTTGACGCAGGTAAATATTTTTTTCATAATCTACGTGAAATTCCAAGGTGACCAGCATTTTACGATAAAATGCTTGTCAAAATATTAGTATGTTGTGCACTAGAGAGAGACAAGAAGAGGAGGGGGGGGGGGGGGCATATTTGTTTCCTTTGCGGAGGAGCCTAAAAAAAAAAATCTGGTGTGATAAAAATTGTCAATTTTCTTAAGAAATTATATACATATTTTTTTGTTTATGGCATGGAAAGAGCGTCTAGTCGTTCGGCTGGGACAATAAGCGATATGGTCGTTTAAATATTTGATTTAGGCCGTGTTGCAGAGTGAGCAATTCTTTTCAGATTACTTGGTAAAAATAAAAATACAGACAACTTTTGTCCTGTCATTTCTATCAAACAGAAGACATTCTCAGACAAATGACATGCAACTGAAACCTTTATTCTAAATATTTTTAAAATAAGAGGAAGAAAAAAATTCCAATCTGAGTTCATTTATATAAATGATTAAGTTGATGTATCCTTTGTTTCAGCGACACCAAGCAGAGGAAACGTCTCGAAATGTCAAAAAGTATGAAAAAACTTCGAATCGGTGTCTTAGAAGTACAGGGAGCCTTTCTAGAGCACAAGAATGCCTTAAACAAAGCCGCTAAAGAACTTAACGATCCTGTTCGACTTGAAGTGACCGAAGTTCGGCATTCTGATCAAATAACTAACGATTTGATTGGTTTGATCATACCAGGAGGCGAGAGCACGACTATTAGCCTGTTTCTGAAGAGAAATAACATGGAAGAACCATTAAGGACATGGATAATGGACAAGGATCATGTAACTTGGGGAACCTGTGCTGGGATGATTTTACTGGCTAAGGAAACAGAACATCAGAAGCAAGGAGGTCAAATATCCGTAAGATTTTTTTTTTAATTTAATACTTTTTTGTTTTCAAATTGAATCCGTATGGAGATTTTTTGACCCCTTTTCCTTATGCCTAGTTCACACCAACGGCGAATGCCGCGCTTTAAATCGGCGAGCAAAGCGCTTTCATTTTTGTTTACTTGTTACGCTCAGATAAGCTCTGATACGCTCTGATACGAATTGGTTGCCGCTTTGGGCACGAATTATTTCCCGACTTGTTACGGTTCCTCACGCTTTAATCCCGCTTTGATCAGGCTTTGTTACGCTTGAAATCACGCTTTGATAACTTTGATAAGCTTTATAACGCTTTATTACGTTTTGATGCGATTATGACGCTTTGATACGATTATCAAGTTCTGTTGTGCATTGTTACGCTCTGTTAAGCTTTGTTACGCATTGGAAAATGTCGAGATCGCCGATTTGATGCCGCTTTTGATCGTAGGAGAGCGTAAGGAAGCTAGCCAAGCGTAACAAAGCCTCTCAATTCGTGGGAAAGCGTGGGAGTCCTTCATCAAAGCGTAACAAATTGTAACAAAGCGTGTCAGAGCGTGATGAAAGCGTCTGACCTCGTGTCAGATCTTCATGCCAGATCGTAGCAAATCTTGAGACATCTTAACGAAGCGTGTCAAGTGGTGACAGACCATGAAGATTGGGGTCACCGCTTTGAACCAAGCTCTGTTAAACTTTCCTACGCATTGAGTCAAGCTTTGCTGAGATTTGTTAGGCTTTGTTAAGCTTTGATACGCTCTCGGCGCATTAATCAATTCGTGACAGAGCGCCCAAAATTTTTAAACAGTTTAAAAATTTTGGCGCTCTTGCCGAATGTCCCGCTTTACTCCAAGCTTCACCACGATCTATTACGACCCTGACGCTTTAATCAAGCTTTGTTACGCTTTGGTGCCGCTTTGTACGTCGCTTTAAAGCGCCATCAAAGCGCCGTTGGTGTGAACTTAGCATTAGCGATCATTGACGCATCATTCCAACTTTCTGTAGGAGACATTAATTAATTGTCGTTTGTATTTATGTTGTATTAGAATAATTATCTCCCTTCCATTGGTAATATGAAAGAGAATATCCTATACATAATGGATAGCAGTACTTCTTTGATACACTTAAGTACTATACACACTGACACCATTTTAGACAACATGTTGCCGAAACACCAGAACAACACAAATTTGGTCCCGTATACACACGACAACAGTTCGACAACATGTTGTCGAAAATGTTGTCAGTGTGTACAGTACTTAAATGTGGCGCGGCTTTCCAAGAGTCTGTCATGTATTGTATATAGTCTAAAAGTCATCTCAAGTTCTTTAATTGTTTTAATTTCAGCTTAATTGTATGGATACTGTAGTTTCCAGAAACTATTTTGGTCGTCAGATCAACAGTTTTGAAGCAGATTTGAGAATAACTGATCCTAATCTTATATCAAAGACTAATGCAGATACGGACTATTTTCGTGGGGTATTCATCCGAGCACCAGCAATTTTACGCACCACTAGTCCGGATGTGACGGTTCTGGCTACTTTAGAAGAGAACTCAGAATCTAGTGTGATTGTTGCTGCCCGTCAAGGAAATATACTCTGTACCTCGTTCCATCCAGAATTGACAGACGACACAAGATGGCATCGCTACTTTTTACAAATGATTTTGAATCATGATTATATATGAAAGTTCCCAAACTTGGTCAATAAGAGTTTATATTCATCAATGAGTTCAAAAGTATAAAAAAAAAATTTCACCATATCCTCCTAAAACTTATTTGTTTTCAATAAAATTACAGGATATGGATTGTCCATTCTAAGAGGTGGTATTCCACGGATTTATGCTAGCTTTAATCTTGAAAAGACACTGCTTTGTATGTATGCATTAAAAATGTTCTATTATGCACAATGCATGTTAGTGAAGAAAAAAAAACAACCAATCATGCAGCTTATAATATTTCGTCATATAGTCATAGTTACATTTGGGGAAGAAGGCTGTTCCCCAATCATTTGTATGTGTATTTGAGTATATTTTCTTATGAAATATTGGTCCAGGGTTCAATCCCGGCATGAGTCGAGATGATACCTTCAGATTTTTCAACCTGGTTTCCCCCTGTCAGTGATGCAGGTCTGACATGGAAAAAGCGTCTTGGCGTTCGGATGGGACAATAAACCGAGGTCCCGTGTGCTATTGGCTCGACAGTTGGAAATCGAAAATAAGAGCAGGTTAATGCCGCTGTCCTGGCAAAATTTCCCTCATTGCACACTGCATGGCGTTTGCCCGTCCTCGATTAGCCCATATAAGTGCAGAAAACCAGGACGTAAAACTCCAATCATTTCATTTCATTTCTTATAAGATATTGTTAATGTTGATTTGGAATTTCTGTAATTCCGCTTTACCCTAAATGTTTAATGACATCACAGATTGTAAAATGGGCTTGTATTACATAAGGTATTCGAGATAAGCGAGTGACGTCATCAAACACTTAGTTTGAGTAGAATTGCTGGAACCACAGATGTATGATTGAAAATTGGAATAGTGCTAATTGTATGGATATAAAATGGGTATATGTTCTTGTATAAGTTTATTAACAAATAACAGACAATAACTTAAAATATTATGAAATGAATAATTTTCCTCAGTAGAATTAAGCATCTTCTTGTTCACCTTCTTCTTCATCAAATTCTCCTTCCTCTTCAGCTGTAGCATCCTGGTACTGTTGATATTCAGATACCAGATCATTCATATTAGATTCAGCTTCAGTAAATTCCATCTCATCCATACCTTCACCAGTATACCAATGGAGGAAAGCTTTTCTTCTGAACATAGCAGTAAACTGTTCAGAGATTCTCTTAAATAGTTCTTGGATTGCTGTGGTGTTACCAATAAATGTTCCTGACATCTTCAGACCTCTTGGTGGAATATCACAAACAGCAGTTTTAACATTGTTGGGGATCCATTCCACAAAGTAGCTGCTGTTCTTATTCTGAACGTTCAACATCTGTTCATCCACCTCCTTCATGGACATACGACCTCTGAACATAGCAGCTACTGTCAGATAACGACCATGACGAGGATCACAGGCAGCCATCATGTTCTTGGCATCAAACATTTGTTGGGTGAGTTCAGGAACGGTGAGTGCTCGGTACTGTTGAGAACCTCGAGAGGTAAGAGGAGCAAATCCTGGCATAAAGAAATGAAGTCGAGGGAATGGTACCATGTTGACTGCAAGTTTCCTCAGATCAGCATTAAGCTGACCAGGGAATCGAAGACAAGTGGTCACTCCGGACATGGTAGCTGATACCAGATGGTTGAGGTCACCGTAAGTAGGTGTGGTCAGTTTGAGGGTACGGAAACAGATATCATACAGAGCTTCATTGTCAATACAGTAAGTCTCGTCTGTATTTTCTACCAGTTGATGAACTGAGAGGGTGGCGTTGTAAGGTTCAACAACTGTATCAGATACCTACAATTATAAAGAAAATAGTGTTTAAAAAACAAAACTTGAGGGCAAAATCGTCATCATTAAAGAGAATTTATCATATACATTTGTACATGTACATTGACTTTAATTATTCATTAAGAAAGTATTTTTCTACAGTTGTAGCAGAAAGAAATTAAACCTACCTTTGGTGAAGGACAGACAGAGAAGGTATTCATGATTCTATCTGGATATTCTTCTCTGATTTTACTGATCAGGAGAGTTCCCATACCAGAACCAGTTCCACCACCAAGAGAATGGGTCAACTGGAATCCTTGTAGACAATCACAGCTTTCAGCTTCTTTACGGACCACATCAAGTACGGAATCTACCAATTCAGCACCTTCTGTATAATGACCTTTAGCCCAGTTATTACCGGCACCACTCTGACCAAAGACAAAGTTGTCTGGACGGAAGATTTGACCAAATGGTCCCGATCGTACAGAATCCATGGTACCAGGTTCCAAGTCGACGAGAACAGCTCTAGGTACATATTTACCACCAGTAGCTTCATTATAATAAACATTGATTCTCTCCAACTGAAGATCAGAATCACCGTGGTAAGTTCCAGTTGGGTCAATACCATGTTCATCAGAGATCACTTCCCAGAACTGAAAAAGTAAAATTAGGGATAATAACAATAATCTTTCAAAAATATAGCGGTAGGGTAAGGAATACAATTCTCAAATGTCTTGGTTCGGTATAAATTTTCCTTTGGGGAAACTAACGAACTCGACAAGTGCCGACCTGAGAAGGTGATAAAGTAATATGTCCATTCTGTGGAATTAGTTTTTCTCATTATGCACAGTGAGAAAGTAAAAGTGTCAAATGTAAGAGATGTAAAAAATCGTTTGCTCTGGTAGATTAGAGACTATAATATGGTATTAATTGGAACCAAATAATCTAAGCAATGTTAAAACTCTTACCTTGGCTCCGATCTGGTTACCACATTGGCCAGTTTGCATATGAACGATTTCTCTCATTTTGATGTTGGTAGTAAAGTGGTAAGATAAATGAAGATAAAATGGGAAACTGTATGAAGTAAGGTGAAAGGTGAATGATAATATTTGTGTAAAGTTTAGGTATTTTATACTAGTTTATTGTATATCAAACCATAGTTACCATTTATTATCATAAATCTAGGTAGATAATCTCTTGTAGTTTGTTGCGGATTAACGGATTATGTCATTCAAGGTAATCATGTTTGTTGTTCACTAGTCTGTTTATAGTGTAATGTCATTATAACAAATACTGACCTGGAAACTAACAACGTTACTACTGATGTAATCTAGAAAGGGAACTGGATTGTCAACGAAATTTGGTGGCCACTAAGAGAATACCATCAATTGCTGGATCAAACGGTCTATCCAAAATTTACGCCGATTGTTGTTGGATTTGGTGCACTTCAAAATACCAACATAACAGTTTAACGATGTTTTCTTATTTGGCAAAATTTGAATCCCTTTGAACCAAAGAGCATATTTGCCAGAGCAGCAGGTCACCTTTTCGACGGATCTTATGATATAATATTATGCATAAATGAAATTTACATTCAATGTAATGGAACCCGACTAGTGACAATACTTTGTCCTAAATGTTGTTATTTAAAGTTTGGCCTAAAGCATGTTTATTGGTAAGGGGATGGGTTAAAGCATTTCTGGCAATCCATTCTTAAATTTCATATAAACGGAGAAACAGGTTAATTTAAGATATAAAATACACCCTTCTACTATTAAACTTAAATGTTTATATACAATCTCACATCACCCACGACTATCAAACTACGTCCAACCTATGGTCATAATAAAATATTGGTATCCACGCTATTACGACCCACTCGCGGGTTTCTTGAAGTTCAAACTACGATTATAACTACATTGAACTAGACTTATGTTCGTCTAATTACTTTTAATATTTTTAACTACGGTCAACTTCGGTTAACAACGGCCATCTCCCACCAAGGTCCACTACGTTCGTGAGCGTATACTGTGACCAAAGCTTCAGTTTCTCTGCATCACGGTCTGCAAATTATCCTACGATAGGCTATTAAATTTTCATTTTTTAATCATCATGTAACAAGCACAATTGCCCTTGCCCTTGGCAATTAACCGTCGTATGACGTCAGATTTATCAACTACTTACATCCTGGTTCCTTCAAGTCGAGGGTAACACTACTTATAAATAGATTTAAAATAATTAGTAAATTGAATAATAAATAATTGTAAAGAGAAAAATGAGTGATAGTTTTAATCAGATTATTCAATAGAATTAGATGTTGTAATAAGATATATAAACTAGTATATAAATACAGCTAGTATTGAAGTTACAATATCACAATTCTTCTGTTCTTTAAACCATCAACATCACAACTCGACACTAGTAAGTTGATATTTTATCAAATGAATACAGAACGTTTAGGATTTTAGAGGAACAGATGATTCTAGTTTTGTCATTAGAACTACAAGCTTATTTGTAGGGCCGATTCCCAACGTGTTAGCAGAACACAAAATTTATTCCATGAATTTGATTCCATTGTAGCTACTGAATTGTTATATCTAATCTGTTTTTTTTTCTTCAGAAATCAAGATGAACACCTTCTTTACCATCGCCTTATGTTTGACCTTTGCCACCGCCACCCTTGCTATTAACCCAATGATGGGTGGTATGGGTATGATGGACCCATACATGATGGGCATGGGAGGACTTGGTATGATGGGTGGTATGGGTGGTATGGGAATGATGAACCCCTACATGATGGGTATGGGAGGACTTGGTATGATGGGCGGTATGGGTATGGGAGGACTTGGTATGATGGGAGGTATGTACAACCCAATGATGATGGGTTATGGTGGACTTGGTATGCTCGGTGGAATGGGCGGATATGGTATGATGGGAGGTATGCTCGGTGGAATGGGTGGATACGGTATGATGGGAAAATAAGGTATGTACAGTTTCTATACTTGATACTATACTGATTTTTTATTTCAAATAAAATCCGCACACGCAATATCATTTTTGGCACGGGATAGAAAACCCCTTTAACCTATAAAATATTCCAGAGTTTTGGATGAAGAGAACCCAGTCCAATATATTTATTGATTTATTTTTCTAATAAAGATTTTTTTTATTTCATTTCAGACAACAGTGCTCCAAATAAAATTAAATGTAAAATAAAATACTTTTATACATATGAACTCTTTTTCTGCTTTTTTTTTACCCCCGTTGACGTATATATCGGCCGCTCAAGTCCATCTTTCGATCTGTCAACCTTTCTTGTAAGCATCCAGAATAATATAATGACGTGTCAAACTGTCAATCTGACCAGAGCATCGGTTAAACCCCCATTTCACATGGGTTTTTTAAAACGTTTTTAATGAGCGCAATGTGAACATACCAGGCAAAGTCCTGATGGAGACTATCTTTTCGTATGCGATCTTTGCATGTTGTACGAGACGTTCGACGTAGCCGATGTACCTTAGGTCTGTGTCTTCAGCAAGCATCCAAGAGTTATGTCTTCTCTTAGGTCGCTATAAACGATCTTTGGACGACCAAATTTGTCAAGATCGGTGCTTTAGGGCTCCTACTTTAAAAAAAAAAATCATCAGCGAACTTTTGAGATTCACATAGTTTAAGGTTCTAATATTCATCTCTAAATGTATCTAGAGATTCAATATCCAACATGAGCCTATGAAAAACACCAAGTTACCGGTAATTTGCAACGACTTCGACATTGAATTGAATATAAAACTTACTCAAGCCTCTCATAATAACGAAAGCTGCCCCTATGACGGTTTTCAATCATCTTCAACAATTTATACCTTAATGTGGACAATTGCCCATTGACTACGACGAAAATTTTCCTGTTTAATCCATTCAGGGGCTTTTATTTTGGCCGTTTTTGGAGCCCCAGGTGCTAAACATCACACCCGAGCCTACAACAGTTAAGCCAGGCGTCAAATTCAGAACCCTCAGCGTTGATGGACGTCCTCTTGACACACTTCGGTAAATCGACGTAAATCTAGCAACCAGATTCAACCTATAGTTTTCCTTGTTTTTAAACCCATAGTTTTCTTAAAGGGACAGTCTGAATTGCTCAAATTTGTGAAAACTTTACATCAAAATCTGTAACTATGTGCCCTTTAATGTATCTGAAAGTTTTAACTAAAAAAATCCAGCCGTTAATTTTTAAACGCTAAAAACATGCTAAATTTTTTAAAAACCTTACGTAAGGTTTTTAAGTGTGTTATGTTTTTTGGACGCTGAAAGGAAACTACTGAACGGATTTGAGCCAGAAATATTGAGCCATTTAAAGGGTAAACACCAAAACTAGGTCTAGGTACTCCCTGTTTGTAATTAACCCTTTAGAACCAAATTCAGTTTGATCAAGAAGATATAGAGATACAATAAGCATGCTTAAAAAATACTCTGATAGCATTTGCGATTTTTTTTTATATTGGAAACTTTTTTCAAAAAAGCAGAATGGCCCTTTAATGTATGCATAATTTGCCAATCATTAATACATAGTATTTTGATATGATTATGTCAATATGTAGTTATATATTAGAGGGGTAGTAGGCTGTTCTCCAATCATTTTCATTATGTCTATTTCAATATATTTGCTAATAAAATATTGTTTAATGTTCATTTGAAATTAAAATCTTTCGCAGTAGAACTAAGCGTCTTCTTGTTCACCTTCTTCTTCATCAAATTCTCCTTCCTCTTCAGCTGTAGCATCCTGGTACTGTTGATATTCAGATACCAGATCATTCATGTTAGATTCAGCTTCAGTAAATTCCATCTCATCCATACCTTCACCAGTATACCAATGGAGGAAAGCTTTTCGTCTGAACATAGCAGTAAACTGTTCAGATATTCTCTTAAATAGTTCTTGGATTGCTGTGGTGTTACCAATAAATGTTCCTGACATCTTCAGACCTCTTGGTGGAATATCACAAACAGCAGTTTTAACATTGTTGGGAATCCATTCAACAAAGTAGCTGCTGTTCTTATTCTGAACGTTCAACATCTGTTCATCAACCTCCTTCATGGACATACGACCTCTGAACATAGCAGCTACTGTCAGATAACGACCATGACGAGGATCACAGGCAGCCATCATGTTCTTGGCATCAAACATTTGTTGGGTGAGTTCAGGAACGGTGAGTGCTCGGTACTGCTGAGAACCTCGAGAGGTGAGAGGAGCAAATCCTGGCATAAAGAAATGAAGTCGAGGGAATGGTACCATGTTGACTGCAAGTTTCCTCAGATCAGCATTAAGCTGACCAGGGAATCGGAGACAGGTGGTCACTCCGGACATGGTAGCTGATACCAGATGGTTGAGGTCACCATAAGTAGGTGTGGTCAGTTTGAGGGTACGGAAACAGATATCATATAGAGCTTCATTATCAATACAGTAAGTTTCGTCTGTATTTTCTACCAGTTGATGAACTGAGAGGGTGGCGTTGTAAGGTTCAACAACTGTATCAGATACCTACAATTATAAAGAAAATAGTATTTAAAAACAAAACTTGAGGGCAAAATCGTCATCAGTAAAGAGAATCTTTCATGTACATTTGTACATGTACATTTACTTAATAATTATTTATTAAGAAAGTATTTTTCTACAGTTGTAGCAGTAAGAAATTAAACCTACCTTTGGTGAAGGACAGACAGAGAAGGTATTCATGATTCTATCTGGATATTCTTCTCTGATTTTACTGATCAGGAGAGTTCCCATACCAGAACCAGTTCCACCACCAAGAGAATGGGTCAACTGGAATCCTTGTAGACAATCACAGCTTTCAGCTTCTTTACGGACCACATCAAGTACGGAATCTACCAATTCAGCACCTTCTGTATAATGACCTTTAGCCCAGTTATTACCGGCACCACTTTGACCAAAGACAAAGTTGTCTGGACGGAAGATTTGACCAAATGGTCCTGATCTTACAGAATCCATGGTACCAGGTTCCAAGTCGACGAGAACAGCTCTGGGTACATATTTACCACCAGTAGCTTCATTATAATAAACATTGATTCTCTCCAACTGAAGATCAGAATCACCGTGGTAAGTTCCAGTTGGGTCAATACCATGTTCATCAGAGATCACTTCCCAGAACTGAAAAAGGAAAATTTGGAATAAGAACAATATTCTAAGAAATATTTAAGTGGAGTGACATTTTGCTAAAAGAAAAAAAAGAAAAAATGGAATTGAATACTCTAACGACTTGGCTCCGAATGCGTTTCATTAAGTAAGGTATTATATAATATATTAATTCTTTGGTCTGTGGAATTACTGCATTGCTGTAGCATGTTAAAAATTCTTACCTTGGCTCCAATCTGGTTACCACATTGGCCAGTTTGCATATGAACGATTTCTCTCATTTTGATGTTGGTAGTAAAGTGGTAAGATAAATGAAGATAAAATGGTTTAAGTATGAAACTGTATGAAGTAAGGTGAAAGGTGAATGATAATATTTGTGTAAAGTTTAGGTATTTTATAGTAGTTTGTTGTATACTAAACCATAGTTACCGTTTATTATCATAAATCTAGGTAGATAATCTCTTGTAGTAGATTATCGCGGATTAACGGATTATGTCATTCAAGGTAATAATGTTGTTCACTAGTCTGTTTATAGTGTAATGACATTATAACAAATACTCATGAAGGATCTGGAAACTAACGACGTTACTACTGATGTATTCTAGAGGAGAGTCAACGAGATAGAAATCTGCGACCATCGTAGCCTATTTGCCAGAGTAGCAGGTCACTTTTTTAACAGAGCCTATGATATAATATAATATATAAATGAAATTTATATTCAATGTAATGGAACCCAACGAATAACAAGTTCTAAATATTGTTCTTACAAGTTTGGCCCAAAGCATGTTTATTGGTAAGGGGATGGGTTAAAGCATCTCTGGCAATCCATTCCCAATTTTATGCTTATGAATTTCATATAAACGGAGAAGCAGGTTAAATTTGATATATAAAATACACCCTTCTACTATTAAACTTAAGGGTTTGTATGATATACAGTCAAACTTCACTGTTGGGAGAACAGGCGGCATTCCATTGCGTTCAAAGTATTGCCAATGCCATCAAGTACTCCATTTGCATCAAAGCTGGAAATTGCGATTAAGAAAACATTATTACAAAAATCTCACGTTGTTCCTCATAATAAATATTCCTTGTGGAACAAAGATTATTATAATAAATGATCTCAGGAACTCTTATCATATAATATCAGGGTTAGGGTTAGGTATTAGGGGGTGAAAGCCGACAACAGGCGTTAGGGCTAGTATTATATAATAAAAGTTCCAAAAGGAACAAATATTACATAACAAATGTTCTTTGGAACACTTATTATAGTGGAACTTATATACCGTCACCCACGACTGTCAAACTACTTCCAACCTACGGTCATAGTAAAATATTGATATCCACGCTATTGCGACCCACTCGCGGGTGTCTTGAAGTTCAAACTACGATTATAACTACATTGAACTAGACTTATATTCGTCTAATAACGTTTAATATTTTTAACTTCGGTTAACAACGGCCATCTCCCACCAAGGTCCACTACGTTCGTGAGCGTATACTGTGACCAAAGCTTAAGTTTCTCTGCATCATGGTCTGCAAATTAACCTACGATAGGCTATTCAATTTTCATTTTTTAATCATCATGTAACAAGCACAACACAATCTTGCCCCTGGTGATTAACCGTCGTATGGCGTCAGATTTATCAACTACCTACATCCTGGTTCCTTCAAGTCGAGGGTAACACTACTTATAAATAGATTTAAAATAATTAGTAAATTGAATAATAAATAATTGTAAAGGGAAAAATGAGTGATAGTTTTAATCAGATTATTCAATAGAATTAGATGTTGTAATAAGATATATAAACTAGTATATAAATACAGCTAGTATTGAAGTTACAATATCACAATTCTTCTGTTCTTTAAACCATCAACTTCACAACTCGACAGTAGTAAGTTGATATTTTATCAAATGAATACAGTACGTTTAGGATTTTGGAGGAACAGATGATTCTAGTTTTGTCATTAGTATTACAAGCTTATTTGTAGGGCCGATTCCTAACGTGTTAACAGAACACAAAATTTATTTCATGAATTTGATTCTATTGTAGCTACTGAATTGTTATATTTTATCTGGTTTTTTTTTTCAGAAATCAAGATGAACACCTTCTTTACCATCGCCTTATGTTTGACTTTTGCCACCGCCACCCTTGCTATTAACCCAATGATGGGTGGTATGGGTATGATGGGTGGTATGGGTATGATGGACCCATACATGATGGGTATGGGAGGTCTTGGTATGATGGGTGGTATGGGTGGTATGGGAATGATGAACCCCTACATGATGGGTATGGGAGGACTTGGTATGATGGGCGGTATGGGTATGGGAGGACTTGGTATGATGGGAGGTATGTACAACCCAATGATGATGGGTTATGGTGGACTTGGTATGCTCGGTGGAATGGGCGGATATGGTATGATGGGAGGTATGCTCGGTGGAATGGGTGGATACGGTATGATGGGAAAATAAGGTATGTGCAGTTTCTATACTTCTGAACTGATATATGATTTCAAATAAAATCCGCACACGCAAAATCATTTTTGGCACGGTCTAGAAAACTTCCTTTTAACCTTTATAATAATCCAGAGTTTTGGATGAAGTGAACACAGTCCAATCTATTTATTGATCGGGTTTTTCTAATAAAGATTTTTTTTTATTTCAGACAACAGTGCTTCAAATAAAATTGAATGAAAAATAAAATACTTTTATATATAAACTCATTTTTATTGCTTTTTATAGCCTCGTTGGCGTATATATCTGCCGCTCCAGTCCAGTCTAATTAAAATCAGACCCTAATTTCGTTCGTTCGTTTTTTTTTTAAATCCGGTTTTTTAACCACTACATTTGGGTCTGAGAACGTCGCGCTTTGCCAGCCGTTCAGGTTAACTTTGACCTTACCTTGATAAACATGACCTGATAAACTAGTCTACAGCACTTAGGAATCCTAGAATGCACCTATTGTTCGCGAACAAAATCCCAGCGCAGGAGAGGGCAAAGATCTGATTGGTTAAAACAAAGGTCATTAAGGTTAGGTCAAAGTTAACCTGAACGGCTGGCAAAGCGCGACGTTCTCAGACCCAAATGTAGTGGTTAAAAAACCGGATTTAAAAAAAAAACGAACGAACGAAATTAGGGTCTGATTTTAATTAGACTGGCTCCAGTCCATCTTTGGATCCGTCAACCTTTCTTGTAAGCAGCCAGAATAATATAATGACATGTCAAACTGTCAATCTGGCCAAAGCATCGGCTATACCCCCATTTCACCTGGGTTTTTAAAAACCTTTTTGATACGCGAACGTACTAGGCAAAGTCCTGTTGGAGACGAGCTTTTCGTAAGCCATCTTTGCATGTGGGTTGACACGTTTTATTAAAGTAATTAGCTATTAAACTAATTAATAGACCGATATACAGTAAGATACACTCAGTAGCCGAGACTTAAGCAAGCATCCGAGATGCGCTTTTAACGATATTCGGACGACTAAATTCGCCTAGATCGGTCCTTTGAGTTCTGACAACAAGTCAGATTCTTCATTTTCTTACGAGTCAAGTTAGTGTGTCTGTCTATTTGTCCGATCTGAACCACTGCTCCATTGGGATGGGACAAGGTACGAGCCAAGGTGCGTATCTAACTGCAAACAGTACTGTTTCGGCCTTCTGGGCCTCATCAGTGCAGTGGTGATACTGGAATTGAGGTTTGGCTATATAGCCATCTCAGATGATCCCACATATTTGATACCATCGTACCATGCCAGAGTGCTCAAACTAGCAAGTTAGTGGGCTACGCATAACGCTAACGACAATGGTACACTCCAGATAGAGTTCTCAACAAGGTATGAGCCAAGGAGCGTATCTAACTGCAAACAGTACTGTTTCGGCCTTTTGGGCCTCATCAGTGCAGTGGTGATACTGGAGTTGAGATTTGGCTACTATATATAGCCACCTCAGATGATCCCACATTATGTGATATGTCAATATGTAGTTATTAGAAGGGTAGAAGGCTGTTCCCCAATCATTTTCATTTATGTGTATTTGAATATATTTGTTGATTAAATATTGTTTAATGGTCATTTGATATATCAGCAATATAGTTTCTGCAATTCCACTATAAATAAGTTTTTCATGACGTCACAGATTGCAAAATATGAAGGTATCACAATATATGATGAATAGTAGATATAAAATGAGAATATTTCCTTTTAAATGTTTATTAAAAAATATCAGTTTGCACAATACATTTAAAAAAATAAATAAACTAAGATCTAAGATCTAAGCGTCTTCTTGTTCACCTTCTTCTTCATCAAATTCTCCTTCCTCTTCAGCTGTAGCATCCTGGTACTGTTGATATTCAGATACCAGATCATTCATGTTAGATTCAGCTTCAGTAAATTCCATCTCATCCATACCTTCACCAGTATACCAATGGAGGAAAGCTTTTCGTCTGAACATAGCAGTAAACTGTTCAGAGATTCTCTTAAATAGTTCTTGGATTGCTGTGGTATTACCAATAAATGTTCCTGACATCTTCAGACCTCTTGGTGGAATATCACAAACTGCAGTTTTAACATTGTTGGGAATCCATTCAACAAAGTAGCTACTGTTCTTATTCTGAACGTTCAACATCTGTTCATCAACCTCCTTCATGGACATACGACCTCTGAACATAGCAGCTACTGTCAGATAACGACCATGACGTGGATCACAAGCAGCCATCATGTTCTTGGCATCAAACATTTGTTGGGTGAGTTCAGGAACGGTGAGTGCTCGGTACTGTTGAGAACCTCGAGAGGTGAGAGGAGCAAATCCTGGCATAAAGAAATGAAGTCGAGGGAATGGTACCATGTTGACTGCAAGTTTCCTCAGATCAGCATTAAGCTGACCAGGGAATCGAAGACAGGTGGTCACTCCGGACATGGTAGCTGATACCAGATGGTTGAGGTCACCATAAGTAGGTGTGGTCAGTTTGAGGGTACGGAAACAGATATCATACAGAGCCTCATTGTCAATACAGTAAGTCTCGTCTGTATTTTCTACCAGTTGATGAACTGAGAGGGTGGCGTTGTAAGGTTCAACAACTGTATCAGATACCTAAAATTATAAAGAAAACGATATAGAATTAAAAAAATAAAAAATAAATTTGAGGCATGATCTACTTTCGTGATCATTCTTATTAATGATATCCATAAAGCTGCATTTATTTAATGATATATTTGTCACACACGTGTACATTAATTTCTGAAAATATCTTTTGAGAATGTCATCCTTAACAATTTTAACGGAAAGAAATTAAGCCTACCTTTGGTGAAGGACAGACAGAGAAGGTATTCATGATTCTATCTGGATATTCTTCTCTGATTTTACTGATCAGGAGAGTTCCCATACCAGAACCAGTTCCACCACCAAGAGAATGGGTCAACTGGAATCCTTGTAGACAATCACAGCTTTCAGCTTCTTTACGGACCACATCAAGTACGGAATCTACCAATTCAGCACCCTCTGTATAATGACCTTTAGCCCAGTTATTACCGGCGCCACTTTGACCAAAGACAAAGTTGTCTGGCCGGAAGATTTGACCAAATGGTCCTGATCGAACAGAATCCATGGTACCAGGTTCCAAGTCGACGAGAACAGCTCTGGGTACATATTTACCACCAGTAGCTTCATTATAATAAACATTGATTCTCTCCAACTGAAGATCAGAATCACCGTGGTAAGTTCCAGTTGGGTCAATACCATGTTCATCAGAGATCACTTCCCAGAACTGAAAAAGGAAAATTTGGAATAAGAACAATATTTTAAGAAATATTTAAGTGGAGTGACATTTTGCTAAAAGAAAAAAAGAAAAAAATTGAATTGAATACTCTAACGACTTGGCTCATAATGCGTTTCAATAAGTAAGGTATTACATAATATATCAATTTTTTGATCTGTGGAATTACTGCATTGCTGTAGCATGTTAACAATTCTTACCTTGGCTCCGATCTGGTTACCACATTGGCCAGTTTGCATATGAACGATTTCTCTCATTTTGATGTTGGTAGTAAAGTGGTTAGATAAATGAAGATAAAATGGTTTAAGTATGAAACTGTATGAAGTAAGGTGAATGATAATATTTGTGTAAAGTTTAGGTATTTTATAGTAGTTTATTGTATATCAAACCATAGTTACCGTTTACTATCATAAATCTAGGTAGATAATCTCTTGTAGTAGATTATCGCGGATTAACGGATTATGTCATTCAAGGTAATCATGTTGTTCACTAGTCTGTTTATAATGTAATGACATTATAACAAATACTGACGACTGACCTGGAAACTAACAACGTTACTTCTGATATAATCTAGAGGAGAATCAAAGAGATAGAAATCTGCGACCATCTTGACCATCGTAGCCTATTTGCCAGAGTAGCAGGTCACTTTTTCGACAGAGCCTTTGATATAATATAATATAATGCTTTATAAATGAAATTTACATTCAAGGTAATGGAACCCGACGAATAACAATGCTTAGTTCTAAATCTTGTTCTTTGGTCCAAAGCATGTTTATTGATAAGGGGATGGGTTAAAGCATCTCTGGCAATCCATTCCCAATTGTATGCCCCTGAATTTCATATAAAAGGAGAAACAGGTTAAATTTGATATATAAAATACACCCTTCTACTATTAAACTTAAACGTTTATATAAAATCTCACATCACTAACGACTATCAAACTACGTCCAACCTATGGTCATAGTAAAATATTGGTATCCACGCTATTACGACCCACTCACGGGTTTCTTGAAGTTCAAACTACGATTATAACTACATTGAACTAGACTTATATTCGTCTAATAACGTTTAATATTTTTAACTACGGTTAACTTCGGTTAATTACGGCCATCTCCCACCAAGGTCCACTACGTTCGTGAGCGTATAATGTGACCAAAGCTTCAGTTTCTCTGCATCACGGTCTGCAAATTATCCTACGATAGGCTATTCAATTTTCATTTTTTAATCATCATGTAACAAGCACAATTGCCCTTGCCCTTGGCAATTAACCGTCGTATGACGTCAGATTTATCAACTACTTACATCCTGGTTCCTTCAAGTCGAGGGTAACACTACTTATAAATAGATTTAAAGTAATTAGTAAATTGTATAATAAAAAGAAAATGAGTGATAGTTTTAATCTGATTATTCAATAGAATTAGATGTTGTAATAAGATATATAAACTAGTATATAAATACAGCTAGTATTGAAGTTACAATATCACAATTCTTCTGTTCTTTAAACCATCAACATCACAACTCGACACTAGTAAGTTGATATTTTATCAAATGAATACAGTACGTTTAGGATTTTGGTGGAACAGATGATTCTAGTGTTGTCATTAGAACTACAAGCTTATTTGTAGGGCCGATTCCCAACGTGTTAGCAGAACACAAAATTTATTCCATGAATTTGATTCCATTGTAGCTACTGAATTGTTATATCTAATCTGTTTTTTTTTCTTCAGAAATCAAGATGAACACCTTCTTTACCATCGCCTTATGTTTGACCTTTGCCACCGCCACCCTTGCTATTAACCCAATGATGGGTGGTATGGGTATGATGGACCCATACATGATGGGCATGGGAGGACTTGGTATGATGGGTGGTATGGGTGGTATGGGAATGATGAACCCCTACATGATGGGTATGGGAGGACTTGGTATGATGGGCGGTATGGGTATGGGAGGACTTGGTATGATGGGAGGTATGTACAACCCAATGATGATGGGTTATGGTGGACTTGGTATGCTCGGTGGAATGGGCGGATATGGTATGATGGGAGGTATGCTCGGTGGAATGGGTGGATACGGTATGATGGGAAAATAAGGTATGTACAGTTTCTATACTTGATACTATACTGATTTTTTAAAATAATCCAGAGTTTTGGATGAAGAGAACCCAGTCCAATATATTTATTGATTTATTTTTCTAATAAAGATTTTTTTTATTTCATTTCAGACAACAGTGCTCCAAATAAAATTAAATGTAAAATAAAATACTTTTATACATATGAACTCTTTTTTCTGCTTTTTTTACCCCCGTTGACGTATATATCAGCCGCTCAAGTCCATCTTTCGATCTGTCAACCTTTCTTGTAAACATCCAGAATAATATAATGACGTGTCAAACTGTCAATCTGACCAGAGCATCGGTTAAACCCCCATTTCACATGGATTTTTTAAAACGTTTTTAATGAGCGCAATGTGAACATACCAGGCAAAGTCCTGATGGAGACTATCTTTTCGTATGTGATCTTTGCATGTTGTACGAGACGTTCGACGTAGCCGATGTACCTTAGGTCTGTGTCTTCAGCAAGCATCCAAGAGTTATGTCTTCTCTTAGGTCGCTATAAACGATCTTTGGACGACCAAATTTGCCAAGATCGGTGCTTTAGGGCTCCTACTTTAAAAAAAAAAATCATCAGCGAACTTTTGAGATTCACATAGTTTAAGGTTCTAATATTCATCTCTAAATGTATCTAGAGATTCAATATCCAACATGAGCCTATGAAAAACACCAAGTTACCGGTAATTTGCAACGACTTCGACATTGAATTGAATATAAAACTTACTCAAGCCTCTCATAATAACGAAAGCTGCCCCTATGACGGTTTTCAATCATCTTCAACAATTTATACCTTAATATGGACAATTGCCCATTGACTACGACGAAAATTTACCTGTTTAATCCATTCAGGGGCTTTTATTTTGGCCGTTTTGGAGCCTCAGAGGCTAAACATCACACCCGAGCCTACAACAGTTAAGCCAGGCGCCAAATTCAGAAACCTCAGCGTTGATGGACGTCCTCTTGACACACGTAAGGTTTTTAAGTGTGTTATGTTTTTTGGACGCTGAAAGGAAACTACTGAACGGATTTGAGCCAGAAATATTGAGCTATTTAAACGGTAAACACCAAAACTAGGTCTAGGTACTCCCTGTTTGTAATTAACCCTGTAGAACCAAATTCAGTTAGATCAAGAAGATATAGAGATACAATAAGCATGCTTAAAAAATACTCTGATAGCATTTGCGATTTTTTTTTTATATTGGAAACTTTTTTCAAAAAAGCAGAATGGCCCTTTAATGTATGCATAATTTGCCAATCATTAATACATAGTATTTTGATATGATTATGTCAATATGTAGTTATATATTAGAGGGGTAGTAGGCTGTTCTCCAATCATTTTCATTATGTCTATTTCAATATATTTGCTAATAAAATATTGTTTAATGTTCATTTGTTCAAGTGTTTGATTGCAAAATAGGCTGGTAGTACAATATATGATGCATAGTAGATATAAAATGAGAATATTTCCCTTTAAAAGTTTATTAACAAAATATCATATAGAACAATAACTTAAAATGTTTCGCAGTAGAACTAAACGTCTTCTTGTTCACCTTCTTCTTCATCAAATTCTCCTTCCTCTTCAACTGTAGCATCCTGGTACTGTTGATATTCAGATACCAGATCATTCATGTTAGATTCAGCTTCAGTAAATTCCATCTCATCCATACCTTCACCAGTATACCAATGGAGGAAAGCTTTTCGTCTGAACATAGCAGTAAACTGTTCAGATATTCTCTTAAATAGTTCTTGGATTGCTGTGGTATTACCAATAAATGTTCCTGACATCTTCAGACCTCTTGGTGGAATATCACAAACAGCAGTTTTAACATTGTTGGGAATCCATTCAACAAAGTAGCTGCTGTTCTTATTCTGAACGTTCAACATCTGTTCATCAACCTCCTTCATGGACATACGACCTCTGAATATAGCAGCTACTGTCAGATAACGACCATGACGAGGATCACAGGCAGCCATCATGTTCTTGGCATCAAACATTTGTTGGGTGAGTTCAGGAACGGTGAGTGCTCGGTACTGCTGAGAACCTCGAGAGGTGAGAGGAGCAAATCCTGGCATAAAGAAATGAAGACGTGGGAATGGTACCATGTTGACTGCAAGTTTCCTCAGATCAGCATTAAGCTGACCAGGGAATCGAAGACAGGTGGTCACTCCGGACATGGTAGCTGATACCAGATGGTTGAGGTCACCATAAGTAGGTGTGGTCAGTTTGAGGGTACGGAAACAGATATCATACAAAGCCTCATTGTCAATACAGTAAGTCTCGTCTGTATTTTCTACCAGTTGATGAACTGAGAGGGTGGCGTTGTAAGGTTCAACAACTGTATCAGATACCTACAATTAAAAAGAAAATAGTGTTTAAAAAACAAAACTTGAGGGCAAAATCGTCATCATTAAAGAGAATGTATCATATACATTTGTACATGTACATTAACTTCATAATTATTCATTAAGAAAGTACTTTTCTACAGTTGTAGCAGAAAGAAATTTAACCTACCTTAGGTGAAGGACAGACAGAGAAGGTATTCATGATTCTATCTGGATATTCTTCTCTGATTTTACTGATCAGGAGAGTTCCCATACCAGAACCAGTTCCACCACCAAGAGAATGGGTCAACTGGAATCCTTGTAGACAATCACAGCTTTCAGCTTCTTTACGGACCACATCAAGTACGGAATCTACCAATTCAGCACCTTCTGTATAATGACCTTTAGCCCAGTTATTACCGGCACCACTCTGACCAAAGACAAAGTTGTCTGGACGGAAGATTTGACCAAATGGTCCTGATCGTACAGAATCCATGGTACCAGGTTCCAAGTCGACGAGAACAGCTCTGGGTACATATTTACCACCAGTAGCTTCATTATAATAAACATTGATTCTCTCCAACTGAAGATCAGAATCACCGTGGTAAGTTCCAGTTGGGTCAATACCATGTTCATCAGAGATCACTTCCCAGAACTGAAAAAGGAAAATTTGGAATAAGAACAATATTCTAAGAAATATTTAAGTGGAGTGACATTTTGCTAAAAGAAAAAAAGAAAAAAATGGAATTGAATACTCTAACGACTTGGCTCCAAATGCGTTTCAATAAGTAAGGTATTACATAATATATCAATTTTTTGATCTGTGGAATTACTGCATTGCTGTAGCATGTTAACAATTTTTACCTTAATAATAATAATAATAATAAACTCTTTATTTTACATGGGTCAGAATTAGGCCCTATACCACGAGTGGTAACGGTCCTGTCTCACACCCAGCCCATGGGGACAAACATAGATACAATATACAACATATAGACACCAAGAAAAAAAAAAAAAAAAAAAAAAAAAAAAAAAAAAATTTGTGTACAAAGTTTGATGATTTAGAGATCAAGTACATGACCACAGGCTACTGGATATTTTTTTTTTTAAGATATACAATATAGCAATATACACAAGTACATGTGTATTAAATGGACATATTATACTCAAGCGATTAGTGTACAGAATTTGATGATTTAGAGATCAAATACATGACCACAGGGTACTGGATATTTTTTTAAGATATACAATATAGCAATATACACAAGTACATGTGTATTAAATGGACATTATTATCCTCAAGCGATTAAGTACATTGCGACAAATTGTAAAAAAAAAAAAAAAAAAAAAAAAAAAATAAAAAAGAAAATTCATTAAAATTTGTGAAGCCAAAGGTAGGTCAGTGCAAGTGCTGCGAGCGGGCTACCCAACCCTACTCCATTAATGTTCTTATTCTAAATTGGAGGGGGAGGTAGGATTTATCCATGCTCAAGACCAGCTTGAAGGATGTTTACTCATCCCCTGACAGTGTGTTATGAATTTAGATTTGCCAAAAGTGTGAATTGTTTGCCAAAAATGATAATGCCAAATAGAAAACCTGGAAGGGAAATAATTAAAATATGTTATGTCAAAATGTAATAAATCTGTAAGAGATGGAACAGCCAAAATACAATTGCAAGAGACAGGACTATAAGTTGTAAGTACTTCGTCCAGACATCTATTCCACCTACACTATAACTGAAAGAAGAAAGCTCCGATCTGGTTACCACATTGGCCAGTTTGCATATGAACGATTTCTCTCATTTTGATGTTGGTAGTAAAGTGGTAAGTTAAATGAAGATAAAATGGTTTAAGTATGAAACTGTATGAAGTAAGGTGAAAGGTGAATGATAATATTTATGTAAATTTTAGGTTTTTTATAGTACATGTAGTTTATTGTATATCAAACCATAGTTACCGTTTACTATCATAAATCTAGGTAGATAATCTCTTGTAGTAGATTATCGCGGATTAACGGATTATTTCATTCAATGTAATCATGTTGATCACTAGTCTATTTATTGTGTACATAATTGCATTATAAGAATACTGACATGTTAACAGGACTCTCATGACCACGTTACTATACTTATGTAATCTAGAAAGGGAACTGGATTGTCAACGAAACATGGTGGCCACTTATTAGAGAATACCATCAATTGCTGGATCAAACGGTCTACCCGAAATTTATGCCGATTGTTTTTGGATTTTATGCACTTCAAAACACCAACAACTGATATATCACAGTTTTACGATGTTTTCGTTTTTGACAAAATTTGAATCAAAGAGTTAAAAATATGCGACCTTCTTGACCATCGTAGCCTATTTGCCGAATCAGCAGGTCACTTTTTCGACGGATACATTTGCATCAAAGCTGAAAATTGCGATTAAGAAAACATTAAAAACTGATGAAACTTTAAAGTCGATTTTCTCGAAAGTTTGAAAAAATAAACATTTTCTGTTTCCGCCTGAAATAGTGGTAGGGAATATTAAACTTGCATTCTGTGCAAAAATTATACCTCTAGGATCAAAATTGGCCGAGATATGGCCATTTTAGTTTCGGGGTGTGCTTTTTCACTTTTTCAAGATGAGATGGGACAAAAACCAAATCTTTGACAGGCTGTAGCTCAAAAATTATCAGAGATAGAGAGTTGTAATTTGTACTGCGTGTGCCCATCGATATGAAGTTATAGTGTGCCAAATTGCATGTTCCTTCCGTCAACGGTCTGGCTGCTAGAGCACTTTTAGTGTCAAGAACTTTCTGAAAACGCCATTTGGTGCAGTTTTACTCTTCAAAAACTGGTGAAACTTTAAAGTCGATTTTCTTGAAAGTTTGAAAAAATAAACATTTTCTGTTTCCGCCTGAAATAGTCGTAGAGAATATTATACTTGCATTCTGTGCAAAAATTATACCTCTAGGATCAAAATTGGCCGAGATATGACCAATTTAGTTTCGGGGTGTGCTTTTTCACTTTTTCAAGATGAGATGGGACAAAAACCAAATCTTTGACAGGCTGTAGCTCAAAAATTATCAGAGATAGAGAGTTGTAATTTGTACTGCGTGTGCCCATCGATATGAAGTTATAGTGTGCCAAATTGCATGTTCCTACCGTCAACGGTCTGGCTGCTAGAGCACTTTTAGTGTCAAGAACTTTCTGAAAACGCCATTTGGTGCAGTTTTACTCTTCAAAAACTGGTGAAACTTTAAAGTCGATTTTCTTGAAAGTTTGAAAAAATAAACATTTTCTGTTTCCGCCTGAAATAGTCGTAGAGAATATTATACTTGCATTCTGTGCAAAAATTATACCTCTAGGATCAAAATTGGCCGAGATATGACCAATTTAGTTTCGGGGTGTGCTTTTTCACTTTTTCAAGATGAGATGGGACAAAAACCAAATCTTTGACAGGCTGTAGCTAGAAAACTATCAGAGATAGAGAGTTGATATTTGTACTGCGTGTGCCCATCGATATGAAGTTATAGTGTGCCAAATTTCATGTTCCTACCGTCAACGGTCTGGCTGCTAGAGCACTTTTAGTGTCAGGAACTTTCTGAAAACGCCATTTGGTGCAGTTTTACTCTTCAAAAACTGGTGAAACTTTAAAGTCGATTTTCTCGAAAGTTTGAAAAAATAAACATTTTCTGTTTCCGCCTGAAATAGTGGTAGGGAATAATAAACTTGCATTCTTTGCAAAAATTATATCTCTAGGATCAAAATTGGCCGAGATATGGCCATTTTAGTTTCGGGGTGTGCTTTTTCACTTTTTCAAGATGAGAAGGGACAAAAACCAAATCTTTGACAGGATGTAGCTCAAAAACTATCAGAGATAGAGGATTGTAATTTGTACTGCGTGTGCCCATCGATATGAAGTTATAGTGTGCCCAATTTCATGTTCCTACCGTCAACGGTCTGGCTGCTAGAGCACTTTTAGTGTCAGGAACTTTCTGAAAACGGCATTTGGTGCAGTTTTACTCTTCAAAAACTGGTGAAACTTTAAAGTCGATTTTCCCGAAAGTTTGAAAAAATAAATATTTTCTGTTTCCGCCTGCAATAGTCGTAGGGAATATTAAACTTGCATTCTGTGCAAATATTATACCTCTAGGATCAAAATTGGCCGAGATATGGCCATTTTAGTTTCGGGGTGTGCTTTTTCACTTTTTCAAGATGAGATGGGACAAAAACCAAATCTTTGACAGGCTGTAGCTCAAAAACTATCAGAGATAGAGAGTTGTAATTCGTACTGCGTGTGCCCATCTATATAAAGTTATAGTGTGCCAAATGTCATGTTCCTACCGTCAACGGTCTGGCTGCTAGAGCACTTTTAGTGTCAGGAACTTTCTGAAAACGCCATTTGGTGCAGTTTTACTCTTCAAAAACTGGTGAAACTTTAAAGTCGATTTTCTCGAAAGTTTGAAAAAATAAACATTTTCTGTTTCAGCCTGCAATAGTCGTAGGGAATATTAAACTTGCATTCTGTGCAAAAATTATACCTCTAGGATCAAAATTGGCCGAGATATGGCCATTTTACTTTCGGGGTGTGCTTTTTCACTTTTTCAAGATGAGATGGGACAAAAACCAAATCTTTGACAGGCTGTAGCTCAAAAACTATCAAAACAAACAAAATATAAATACAAGTGTCCTTAACATCACGAAATCTCGGCTCAAAAAAAGATTTCAAAAATGGGGCCAAGATTTCTTAAAATAGTATAATGGTGGTCTAAGAAGGATGGTTTTTATGAAGTTATAGTGTGCCAAATTTAAAGTTCCTAGAGTCAACGGTCTGGTTGCTAAAGCACTTTTAGTGTCAGGAACTTTCTGAAAACGCCATTTGGTGCAGTTTTACTCTTCAAAAACTGGTGAAACTTTAAAGTCTATTTACTCGAAAGTTTGAAAAAATAAACATTTTCTGTTTCCGACTGAAATAGTCGTAGGGAATATTAAACTTGCATTCTTTGCAAAAATTATATCTCTAGGATCAAAAGTTATAGTGTGCCAAATTTAAAGTTCCTAGAGTCAACGGTCTGGTTGCTAGAGCACTTTTAGTGTCAGGAACTTTCTGAAAACTGCCATTTGGTGCAGTTTTACTCTTCAAAAACTGGTGAAACTTTAAAGTCTATTTACTCGAAAGTTTGAAAAAATAAACATTTTCTGTTTCCGCCTGAAATAGTGGTAGGGAATATTAAACTTGCATTCTGTGCAAAAATTTTACCTCTAGGATCAAAATTGGCCGAGATATGGCCATTTTACTTTCGGGGTGTGCTTTTTCACTTTTTCAAGATGAGATGGGACAAAAACCAAATCTTTGACAGGCTGTAGCTCAAAAACTATCAGAGATAGAGAGTTGTAATTTGTACTACGTGTGTCCATCTATATAAAGTTATAGTGTGCCAAATGTCATGTTCCTACCGTCAACGGTCTGGCTGCTAGAGCACTTTTAGTGTCAGGAACTTTCTGAAAACGCCATTTGGTGCAGTTTTACTCTTCAAAAACTGGTGAAACTTTAAAGTCGATTAACTCGAAAGTTTGAAAAAATAAACATTTTCTGTTTCCGCTTGAATAGTCGTAGGGAATATTAAACTTGCATTCTGTGCAAAAATTATACCTCTAGGATCAAAATTGGCCGAGATATGGCCATTTTAGTTTCGAGGTGTGCTTTTTCACTTTTTTAAGATGAGATGGGACAAAAACCAAATCTTTGACAGGCTGTAGCTCAAAAACTATCAAAACAAACAAAATATAAATACAAGTGTCCTTAACATCACGAAATCTCGGCTCAAAAAAAGATTTCAAAAATGGGGCCAAGATTTCTTAAAATAGTATAATGGTGGTCTAAGTAGGATGGTTTTTATGAAGTTATAGTGTGCCAAATTTAAAGTTCCTAGAGTCAACGGTCTGGTTGCTAAGGCACTTTTAGTGTCAGGAACTGGTGAAACTTTAAAGTCGATTTTCTCGAAAGTTTGAAAAAATAAACATTTTCTGTTTCCGCCTGAAATAGTGGTAGGGAGTATTAAACTTGCATTCTTTGCAAAAATTATATCTCTAGGATCAAAATTGGCCGAGATATGGCCATTTTAGTTTCGGGGTGAGCTTTTTCACTTTTTCAAGATGAGAAGGGACAAAAACCAAATCTTTGACAGGATGTAGCTCAAAAACTATCAGAGATAGAGGCCCATCGATATGAAGTTATAGTGTGCCCAATTTCATGTTCCTACCGTCAACGGTCTGGCTGCTAGAGCACTTTTAGTGTCAGGAACTTTCTGAAAACGCCATTTGGTGCAGTTTTACTCTTCAAAAACTGGTGAAACTTTAAAGTCGGTTTTCCCGAAAGTTTGAAAAAATAAATATTTTCTGTTTCCGCCTGCAATAGTCGTAGGGAATATTAAACTTGCATTCTGTGCAAATATTATACCTCTAGGATCAAAATTGGCCGAGATATGGCCATTTTAGTTTCGGGGTGTGCTTTTTCACTTTTTCAAGATGAGATGGGACAAAAACCAAATCTTTGACAGGCTGTAGCTCAAAAACTATCAGAGATAGAGAGTTGTAATTCGTACTGCGTGTGCCCATCTATATAAAGTTATAGTGTGCCAAATGTCATGTTCCTACCGTCAATGGTCTGGCTGCTAGAGCACTTTTAGTGTCAGGAACTTTCTGAAAACGCCATTTGGTGCAGTTTTACTCTTCAAAAACTGGTGAAACTTTAAAGTCGATTTTCTCGAAAGTTTGAAAAAATAAACATTTTCTGTTCCGCCTGAAATAGTGGTAGGGAATATTAAACTTGCATTCTGTGCAAAAATTATACCTCTAGGATCAAAATTGGGCGAGATATGTCCAATTTACTTTGTGGGTGTGCTTTTTCACTTTTTCAAGATGAGATGGGACAAAAACCAAATCTTTGACAGGCTGTAGCTCAAAAACTATCAAAACAAACAAAATATAAATACAAGTGTCCTTAACATCACGAAATCTCGGCTCAAAAAAAGATTTCAAAAATGGGGCCAAGATTTCTTAAAATAGTATAATGGTGGTCTAAGTAGGATGGTTTTTATGAAGTTATAGTGTGCCAAATTTAAAGTTCCTAGAGTCAACGGTCTGGTTGCTAAAGCACTTTTAGTGTCAGGAACTTTCTGAAAACGCCATTTGGTGCAGTTTTGCTCTTCAAAAACTGGTGAAACTTTAAAGTCTATTTACTCGAAAGTTTGAAAAAATAAACATTTTCTGTTTCCGACTGAAATAGTCGTAGGGAATATTAAACTTGCATTCTTTGCAAAAATTATATCTCTAGGATCAAAAGTTATAGTGTGCCAAATTTAAAGTTCCTAGAGTCAACGGTCTGGTTGCTAGAGCACTTTTAGTGTCAGGAACTTTCTGAAAACGCCATTTGGTGCAGTTTTACTCTTCAAAAAATGGTGAAACTTTAAAGTCTATTTACTCGAAAGTTTGAAAAAATAAACATTTTCTGTTTCCGCCTGAAATAGTGGTAGGGAATACTAAACTTGCATTCTGTGCAAAAATTTTACCTCTAGGATCAAAATTGGCCGAGATATGGCCATTTTAGTTTCGGGGTGTGCTTTTTCACTTTTTCAAGATGAGATGGGACAAAAACCAAATCTTTGACAGGCTGTAGCTCAAAAACTATCAGAGATAGAGAGTTGTAATTTGTACTGCGTGTGTCCATCTATATAAAGTTATAGTGTGCAAAATGTCATGTTCCTACCGTCAACGGTCTGGCTGCTAGAGCACTTTTAGTGTCAGGAACTTTCTGAAAACGCCATTTGGTGCAGTTTTACTCTTCAAAAACTGGTGAAACTTTAAAGTCGATTAACTCGAAAGTTTGAAAAAATAAACATTTTCTGTTTCCGCTTGAATAGTCGTAGGGAATATTAAACTTGCATTCTGTGCAAAAATTATACCTCTAGGATCAAAATTGGCCGAGATATGGCCATTTTAGTTTCGAGGTGTGCTTTTTCACTTTTTTAAGATGAGATGGGACAAAAACCAAATCTTTGACAGGCTGTAGCTCAAAAATTATCAGAGATAGAGGATTGTAATTTGTACTGCGTGTGTCCATCGTTATGAAGTTATAGTGTGCCAAATTTACAGTTCCTACCGTCAACGGTCTGGCTGCTAGAGCACTTTTAGTGTCAGGAACTTTCTGAAAACGCCATTTGGTGCAGTTTTACTCTTCAAAAACTGGTGAAACTTTAAAGTCGATTTTCTCGAAAGTTTGAAAAAATAAACATTTTCTGTTTCCGCCTGAAATAGTGGTAGGGAATATTAAACTTGCATTCTTTGCAAAAATTATATCTCTAGGATCAAAATTGGCCGAGATATGGCCATTTTAGTTTCGGGGTGTGCTTTTTCACTTTTTCAAAATGAGATGGGACAAAAACCCAATCTTTGACAGGCTGTAGATCAAAAACTATCAGAGATAGAGGATTGTAATTTGTACTGCGTGTGCCCATCGATATGAAGTTATAGTGTGCCAAATTTAAAGTTCCTAGAGTCAACGGTCTGGTTGCTAGAGCACTTTTAGTGTCAGGAACTTTCTGAAAACGCCATTTGGTGCAGTTTTACTCTTCAAAAACTGGTGAAACTTTAAAGTCGATTTTCTCGAAAGTTTGAAAAAATAAACATTTTCTGTTTCCGCCTGAAATAGTGGTAGGGAGTATTAAACTTGCATTCTTTGCAAAAATTATATCTCTAGGATCAAAATTGGCCGAGATATGGCCATTTTAGTTTCGGGGTGAGCTTTTTCACTTTTTCAAGATGAGATGGGACAAAAACCAAATCTTTGACAGGCTGTAGCTCAAAAACTATCAGAGATAGAGGATTGTACTGCGTGTGCCCATCGATATGAAGTTATAGTGTGCCAAATTTAAAGTTCCTAGAGTCAACGGTCCGGCTGCTAGAGCACTTTTAGTGTCAGGAACTTTCTGAAAACGCCATTTGGTGCAGTTTTACTCTTCAAAAACTGGTGAAACTTTAAAGTCGATTAACTCGAAAGTTTGAATAAATAAACATTTTCTGTTTCCGCTTGAATAGTCGTAGGGAATATTAAACTTGCATTCTGTGCAAAAATTATACCTCAAGGATCAAAATTGGCCGAGATATGGCCATTTTAGTTTCGAGGTGTGCTTTTTCACTTTTTTAAGATGAGATGGGACAAAAACCAAATCTTTGACAGGCTGTAGCTCAAAAACTATCAGAGATAGAGGATTGTAATTTGTACTGCGTGTGCCCATCGATATGAAGTTATAGTGTGCCAAATTGCATGTTCCTACCGTCAACGGTTTGGCTGCTAGAGCACTTTTAGTGTCAGGAACTTTCTGAAAACGCCATTTGGTGCAGTTTTACTCTTCAAAAACTGGTGAAACTTTAAAGTCTATTTACTCGAAAGTTTGAAAAAATAAACATTTTCTGTTTCCGACTGAAATAGTCGTAGGGAATATTAAACTTGCATTCTGTGCAAAAATTATATCTCTAGGATCAAAATTGGCCGAGATATGGCCATTTTAGTTTCGGGGTGTGCTTTTTCACTTTTTCAAGATGAGAAGGGACAAAAACCAAATCTTTGACAGGCTGTAGCTCAAAAACTATCAGAGATAGAGAGTTGTAATTTGTACTGCGTGTGCCCATTTATATAAAGTTATAGTGTGCTAAATGTCATGTTCCTACCGTCAACGGTCTGGCTGCTAGAGCACTTTTAGTGTCAGGAACTTTCTGAAAACGCCATTTGGTGCAGTTTTACTCTTCAAAAACTGGTGAAACTTTAAAGTCTATTTACTCGAAAGTTTGAAAAAATAAACATTTTCTGTTTCCGACTGAAATAGTGGTAGGGAATATTAAACTTGCATTCTTTGCAAAAATTATATCTCTAGGATCAAAATTGGCCGAGATATGGCCATTTTAGTTTCGGGGTGTGCTTTTTCACTTTTTCAAGATGAGATGGGACAAAAACCAAATCTTTGACAGGCTGTAGCTCAAATATTATCAGAGATAGAGGATTGTAATTTGTACTGCGTGTGCCCATCGATATGAAGTTATAGTGTGCCAAATTTAAAGTTCCTAGAGTCAACGGTCCGGCTGCTAGAGCACTTTTAGTGTCAGGAACTTTCTGAAAACGCCATTTGGTGCAGTTTTACTCTTCAAAAACTGGTGAAACTTTAAAGTCTATTTACTCGAAAGTTTGAAAAAATAAACATTTTCTGTTTCCGACTGAAATAGTGGTAGGGAATATTAAACTTGCATTCTTTGCAATAATTATATCTTTAGGATCAAAATTGGCCGAGATATGGCCATTTTAGTTTCGGGGTGTGCTTTTTCACTTTTTCAAGATGAGATGGGACAAAAACCAAATCTTTGACAGGCTGTAGCTCAAAAACTATCAGAGATAGAGAAATTGTAATTTGTACTGCGTGTGCCCATCGATATGAAGTTATAGTGTGCCAAATTTAAAGTTCCTAGAGTCAACGGTCTGGTTGCTAGAGCACTTTTAGTGTCAGGAACTTTCTGAAAACGCCATTTGGTGCAGTTTTACTCTTCAAAAACTGGTGAAACTTTAAAGTCTATTTACTCGAAAGTTTGAAAAAATAAACATTTTCTGTTTCCGACTGAAATAGTCGTAGGGAATATTAAACTTGCATTCTGTGCAAAAATTATATCTCTAGGATCAAAATTGGCCGAGATATGGCCATTTTAGTTTCGGGGTGTGCTTTTTCACTTTTTCAAGATGAGATGGGACAAAAACCAAATCTTTGACAGGCTGTAGTTCAAAAACTGTCAGAGATAGAGGATTGTAATTTGTGCTGCGTGTGCCCATCGATATGAAGTTATAGTGTGCCAAATTTCATGTTCCTACCGTCAACGGTCTGGCTGCTAGAGCACTTTTAGTGTCAGGAACTTTCTGAAAACGCCATTTGGTGCAGTTTTACTCTTCAAAAACTGGTGAAACTTTAAAGTCTATTTACTCGAAAGTTTGAAAAAATAAACATTTTCTGTTTCCGCCTGAAATAGTCGTAGGGAATATTAAACTTGCATTCTGTGTAAAAATCATACCTCTAGGATCAAAATTGGCCGAGATATGGCCATTTTAGTTTCGGGGTGTGCTTTTTCACTTTTTCAAGATGAGATGGGACAAAAACCAAATCTTTGACAGGCTGTAGCTCAAAAATTATCAGAGATAGAGAGTTGTAATTTGTACTGCGTGTGCCCATCGATATGAAGTTATAGTGTGCCAAATTGCATGTTCCTTCCGTCAACGGTCTGGCTGCTAGAGCACTTTTAGTGTCAAGAACTTTCTGAAAACGCCATTTGGTGCAGTTTTACTCTTCAAAAACTGGTGAAACTTTAAAGTCAATTTTCTTGAAAGTTTGAAAAAATAAACATTTTCTGTTTCCGCCTGAAATAGTCGTAGAGAATATTATACTTGCATTCTGTGCAAAAATTATACCTCTAGGATCAAAATTGGCCGAGATATGACCAATTTAGTTTCGGGGTGTGCTTTTTCACTTTTTCAAGATGAGATGGGACAAAAACCAAATCTTTGACAGGCTGTAGCTCAAAAATTATCAGAGATAGAGAGTTGTAATTTGTACTGCGTGTGCCCATCGATATGAAGTTATAGTGTGCCAAATTTAAAGTTCCTAGAGTCAACGGTCTGGTTGCTAGAGCACTTTTAGTGTCAGGAACTTTCTGAAAACGCCATTTGGTGCAGTTTTACTCTTCAAAAACTGGTGAAACTTTAAAGTCTATTTACTCGAAAGTTTGAAAAAATAAACATTTTCTGTTTCCGACTGAAATAGTCGTAGGGAATATTAAACTTGCATTCTGTGCAAAAATTATATCTCTAGGATCAAAATTGGCCGAGATATGGCCATTTTAGTTTCGGGGTGTGCTTTTTCACTTTTTCAAGATGAGATGGGACAAAAACCAAATCTTTGACAGGCTGTAGTTCAAAAACTGTCAGAGATAGAGGATTGTAATTTGTGCTGCGTGTGCCCATCGATATGAAGTTATAGTGTGCCAAATTTCATGTTCCTACCGTCAACGGTCTGGCTGCTAGAGCACTTTTAGTGTCAGGAACTTTCTGAAAACGCCATTTGGTGCAGTTTTACTCTTCAAAAACTGGTGAAACTTTAAAGTCTATTTTCTCGAAAGTTTGAAAAAATAAACATTTTCTGTTTCCGCCTGAAATAGTCGTAGGGAATATTAAACTTGCATTCTGTGTAAAAATCATACCTCTAGGATCAAAATTGGCCGAGATATGGCCATTTTAGTTTCGGGGTGTGCTTTTTCACTTTTTCAAGATGAGATGGGACAAAAACCAAATCTTTGACAGGCTGTAGCTCAAAAACTATCAGAGATAGAGGATTGTAATTTGTACTGCGTGTGCCCATCGATATGAAGTTATAGTGTGCCTAATTTCATGTTCCTACCGCTGCTAGAGCACTTTTAGTGTCAGGAACTTTCTGAAAACGCCATTTGGTGTAGTTTTACTCTTCAAAAACTGGTGAAACTTTAAAGTCGATTTACTCGAAAGTTTGAAAAAATAAACATTTTCTGTTTCCGCCTGAAATAGTCGTAGGGAATATTAAACTTGCATTCTGTGCAAAAATTATATCTCTAGGATCAAAATTGGCCGAGATATGGCCATTTTTGTTTCGGGGTGTGCTTTTTCACTTTTTCAAGATGAGATGGGACAAAAACCAAATCTTTGACAGGCTGTAGCTCAAAAACTATCAGAGATAGAGGATTGTAATTTGTGCTGCGTGTGCCCAGCGATACGAAGTTATAGTGTGCCAAATTTCATATTCCTACCGTCAACGGTCTGGCTGCTAGAGCACTTTTAGTGTCAGGAACTTTCTGAAAACGCCATTTGGTGCAGTTTTACTCTTCAAAAACTGGTGAAACTTTAAAGTCGATTTACTCGAAAGTTTGAAAAAATAAACATTTTCTGTTTCCGCCTGAAATAGTCGTAGGGAATATTAAACTTGCATTCTGTGCAAAAATTATATCTCTAGGATCAAAATTGGCCGAGATATGGCCATTTTAGTTTCGGGGTGTGCTTTTTCACTTTTTCAAGATGAGATGGGACAAAAACCAAATCTTTGACAGGCTGTAGCTCAAAAACTATCAGAGATAGAGGATTGTAATTTGTGCTGCGTGTGCCCATCGATATGAAGTTATAGTGTGCCAAATTTCATGTTCCTACCGTCAACGGTCTGGCTGCTAGAGCACTTTTAGTGTCAGGAACTTTCTGAAAACGCCATTTGGTGCAGTTTTACTCTTCAAAAACTGGTGAAACTTTAAAGTCTATTTACTCGAAAGTTTGAAAAAATAAACATTTTCTGTTTCCGCCTGAAATAGTCGTAGGGAATATTAAACTTGCATTCTGTGTAAAAATCATACCTCTAGGATCAAAATTGGCCGAGATATGGCCATTTTAGTTTCGGGGTGTGCTTTTTCACTTTTTCAAGATGAGATGGGACAAAAACCAAATCTTTGACAGGCTGTAGCTCAAAAACTATCAGAGATAGAGGATTGTAATTTGTACTGCGTGTGCCCATCGATATGAAGTTATAGTGTGCCTAATTTCATGTTCCTACCGCTGCTAGAGCACTTTTAGTGTCAGGAACTTTCTGAAAACGCCATTTGGTGCAGTTTTACTCTTCAAAAACTGGTGAAACTTTAAAGTCGATTTACTCGAAAGTTTGAAAAAATAAACATTTTCTGTTTCCGCCTGAAATAGTCGTAGGGAATATTAAACTTGCATTCTGTGCAAAAATTATATCTCTAGGATCAAAATTGGCCCGAGATATGGCCATTTTAGTTTCGGGGTGTGCTTTTTCACTTTTTCAAGATGAGATGGGACAAAAACCAAATCTTTGACAGGCTGTAGCTCAAACACTATCAGAGATAGAGGATTGTAATTTGTACTGCGTGTGCCCATCGATATGAAGTTATAGTGTGCCAAATTACAAGTTCCTAGAGTCAACGGTCTAGTTGCTAGAGCACTTTTAGTGTCAGGAACTTTCTGAAAACGCCATTTGGTGCAGTTTTACTCTTCAAAAACTGGTGAAACTTTAAAGTCTATTTACTCGAAAGTTTGAAAAAATAAACATTTTCTGTTTCCGACTGAAATAGTCGTAGGGAATATTAAACTTGCATTCTTTGCAATAATTATATCTCTAGGATCAAAATTGGCCGAGATATGGCCATTTTAGTTTCGGGGTGTGCTTTTCCACTTTTTCAAGATGAGATAGGACAAAAACCAAATCTTTGACAGGCTGTAGCTCAAACACTATCAGAGATAAAGGATTGTAATTTGTGCTGCGTGTGCCCATCGATATGAAGTTATAGTGTGCCAAATTACAAGTTCCTAGAGTCAACGGTCTAGTTGCTAGAGCACTTTTAGTGTCAGGAACTTTCTGAAAACGCCATTTGGTGCAGTTTTACTCTTCAAAAACTGGTGAAAATTTAAAGTCTATTTACTCGAAAGTTTGAAAAAATAAACATTTTCTGTTTCCGACTGAAATAGTCGTAGGGAATATTAAACTTGCATTCTTTGCAATAATTATATCTCTAGGATCAAAATTGGCCGAGATATGGCCATTTTAGTTTCGGGGTGTGCTTTTCCACTTTTTCAAGATGAGATAGGACAAAAACCAAATCTTTGACAGGCTGTAGCTCAAACACTATCAGAGATAAAGGATTGTAATTTGTGCTGCGTGTGCCCATCGATATGAAGTTATAGTGTGCCAAATTTCATGTTCCTACCGTCAACGGTCTGGCTGCTAGAGCACTTTTAGTGTCAGGAACTTTCTGAAAACGCCATTTGGTGCAGTTTTACTCTTCAAAAACTGGTGAAACTTTAAAGTCTATTTACTCGAAAGTTTGAAAAAATAAACATTTTCTGTTTCCGCCTGAAATAGTCGTAGGGAATATTAAACTTGCATTCTGTGCAAAAATGATATCTCTAGGATCAAAATTGGCCGAGATATGGCCATTTTAGTTTCGGGGTGTGCTTTTTCACTTTTTCAAGATGAGATGGGACAAAAACCAAATCTTTGACAGGCTGTAGCTCAAAAACTATCAGAGATAGAGGATTGTAATTTGTGATGCGTGTGCCCATCGATATGAAGTTATAGTGTGCCAAATTTCATGTTCCTACCGTCAACGGTCTGGTTGTTAGAGCACTTTTAGTGTCAGGAACTTTCTGAAAACGCCATTTGGTGCAGTTTTACTCTTCAAAAACTGGTGAAACTTTAAAGTCTATTTTCTCGAAAGTTTGAAAAAATAAACATTTTCTGTTTCCGCCTGAAATAGTCGTAGGGAATATTATACTTGCATTCTGTGCAAAAATTATACCTCTAGGATCACAATTGGCCGAGATATGGCCATTTTAGTTTCGGGGTGTGCTTTTTCACTTTTTCAAGATGAGATGGGACAAAAACCAAATCTTTGACAGGCTGTAGCTCAAACACTATCAGAGATAGAGGATTGTAATTTGTGATGCGTGTGCCCATCGATATGAAGTTATAGTGTGCCAAATTTCATGTTCCTACCGTCAACGGTCTGGCTGCTAGAGCACTTTTAGTGTCAGGAACTTTCTGAAAACGCCATTTGGTGCAGTTTTACTCTTCAAAAACTGGTGAAACTTTAAAGTCTATTTACTCGAAAGTTTGAAAAAATAAACATTTTCTGTTTCCGCCTGAAATAGTCGTAGGGAATATTAAACTTGCATTCTGTGCAAAAATGATATCTCTAGGATCAAAATTGGCCGAGATATGGCCATTTTAGTTTCGGGGTGTGCTTTTTCACTTTTTCAAGATGAGATGGGACAAAAACCAAATCTTTGACAGGCTGTAGCTCAAAAACTATCAGAGATAGAGGATTGTAATTTGTGATGCGTGTGCCCATCGATATGAAGTTATAGTGTGCCAAATTTCATGTTCCTACCGTCAACGGTCTGGTTGTTAGAGCACTTTTAGTGTCAGGAACTTTCTGAAAACGCCATTTGGTGCAGTTTTACTCTTCAAAAACTGGTGAAACTTTAAAGTCTATTTTCTCGAAAGTTTGAAAAAATAAACATTTTCTGTTTCCGCCTGAAATAGTCGTAGGGAATATTATACTTGCATTCTGTGCAAAAATTATACCTCTAGGATCACAATTGGCCGAGATATGGCCATTTTAGTTTCGGGGTGTGCTTTTTCACTTTTTCAAGATGAGATGGGACAAAAACCAAATCTTTGACAGGCTGTAGCTCAAACACTATCAGAGATAGAGGATTGTAATTTGTACTGCGTGTGCCCATCGATATGAGGTTATAGTGTGCCAAATTTCATGTTCCTACCGTCAACGGTCTGGCTGCTAGAGCACTTTTAGTGTCAGGAACTTTCTGAAAACGCCATTTGGTGCAGTTTTACTCTTCAAAAACTGGTGAAACTTTAAAGTCTATTTACTCGAAAGTTTGAAAAAATAAACATTTTCTGTTTCCGACTGAAATAGTCGTAGGGAATATTAAACTTGCATTCTTTGCAATAATTATATCTCTAGGATCAAAATTGGCCGAGATATGGCCATTTTAGTTTCGGGGTGTGCTTTTTCACTTTTTCAAGATGAGATGGGACAAAAACCAAATCTTTGACAGGCTGTAGCTCAAACACTATCAGAGATAGAGGATTGTAATTTGTACTGCGTGTGCCCATCGATATGAAGTTATAGTGTGCCAAATTACAAGTTCCTAGAGTCAACGGTCTAGTTGCTAGAGCACTTTTAGTGTCAGGAACTTTCTGAAAACGCCATTTGGTGCAGTTTTACTCTTCAAAAACTGGTGAAACTTTAAAGTCTATTTACTCGAAAGTTTGAAAAAATAAACATTTTCTGTTTCCGACTGAAATAGTCGTAGGGAATATTAAACTTGCATTCTTTGCAATAATTATATCTCTAGGATCAAAATTGGCCGAGATATGGCCATTTTAGTTTCGGGGTGTGCTTTTTCACTTTTTCAAGATGAGATGGGACAAAAACCAAATCTTTGACAGGCTGTAGCTCAAACACTATCAGAGATAGAGGATTGTAATTTGTACTGCGTGTGCCCATCGATATGAAGTTATAGTGTGCCAAATTACAAGTTCCTAGAGTCAACGGTCTAGTTGCTAGAGCACTTTTAGTGTCAGGAACTTTCTGAAAACGCCATTTGGTGCAGTTTTACTCTTCAAAAACTGGTGAAACTTTAAAGTCTATTTACTCGAAAGTTTGAAAAAATAAACATTTTCTGTTTCCGACTGAAATAGTCGTAGGGAATATTAAACTTGCATTCTTTGCAATAATTATATCTCTAGGATCAAAATTGGCCGAGATATGGCCATTTTAGTTTCGGGGTTTGCTTTTTCACTTTTTCAAGATGAGATGGGACAAAAACCAAATCTTTGACAGGCTGTAGCTCAAACACTATCAGAGATAGAGGATTGTAATTTGTACTGCGTGTGCCCATCGATATGAAGTTATAGTGTGCCAAATTACAAGTTCCTAGAGTCAACGGTCTAGTTGCTAGAGCACTTTTAGTGTCAGGAACTTTCTGAAAACGCCATTTGGTGCAGTTTTACTCTTCAAAAACTGGTGAAACTTTAAAGTCTATTTACTCGAAAGTTTGAAAAAATAAACATTTTCTGTTTCCGACTGAAATAGTCGTAGGGAATATTAAACTTGCATTCTTTGCAATAATTATATCTCTAGGATCAAAATTGGCCGAGATATGGCCATTTTAGTTTCGGGGTGTGCTTTTTCACTTTTTCAAGATGAGATGGGACAAAAACCAAATCTTTGACAGGCTGTAGCTCAAACACTATCAGAGATAGAGGATTGTAATTTGTACTGCGTGTGCCCATCGATATGAAGTTATAGTGTGCCAAATTACAAGTTCCTAGAGTCAACGGTCCAGTTGCTAGAGCACTTTTAGTGTCAGGAACTTTCTGAAAACGCCATTTGGTGCAGTTTTACTCTTCAAAAACTGGTGAAACTTTAAAGTCTATTTACTCGAAAGTTTGAAAAAATAAACATTTTCTGTTTCCGACTGAAATAGTCGTAGGGAATATTAAACTTGCATTCTTTGCAATAATTATATCTCTAGGATCAAAATTGGCCGAGATATGGCCATTTTAGTTTCGGGGTGTGCTTTTTCACTTTTTCAAGATGAGATGGGACAAAAACCAAATCTTTGACAGGCTGTAGCTCAAACACTATCAGAGATAGAGGATTGTAATTTGTACTGCGTGTGCCCATCGATATGAAGTTATAGTGTGCCAAATTACAAGTTCCTAGAGTCAACGGTCTAGTTGCTAGAGCACTTTTAGTGTCAGGAACTTTCTGAAAACGCCATTTGGTGCAGTTTTACTCTTCAAAAACTGGTGAAACTTTAAAGTCTATTTACTCGAAAGTTTGAAAAAATAAACATTTTCTGTTTCCGACTGAAATAGTCGTAGGGAATATTAAACTTGCATTCTTTGCAATAATTATATCTCTAGGATCAAAATTGGCCGAGATATGGCCATTTTAGTTTCGGGGTGTGCTTTTCCACTTTTTCAAGATGAGATGGGACAAAAACCAAATCTTTGACAGGCTGTAGCTCAAACACTATCAGAGATAAAGGATTGTAATTTGTGCTGCGTGTGCCCATCGATATGAAGTTATAGTGTGCCAAATTTCATGTTCCTACCGTCAACGGTCTGGCTGCTAGAGCACTTTTAGTGTCAGGAACTTTCTGAAAACGCCATTTGGTGCAGTTTTACTCTTCAAAAACTGGTGAAACTTTAAAGTCTATTTACTCGAAAGTTTGAAAAAATAAACATTTTCTGTTTCCGCCTGAAATAGTCGTAGGGAATATTAAACTTGCATTCTGTGCAAACATTATACCTCTAGGATCAAAATTGGCCGAGATATGGCCATTTTAGTTTCGGGGTGTGCTTTTTCACTGTTTTAACATGAGATGGGACAAAAACCAAATCTTTGACAGGCTGTAGCTCAAACACTTTCAGAGATAGAGGATTGTAATTTGTACTGCGTGTGCCCATCGATATGAAGTTATAGTGTGCCAAATTTCAAGTTCCTAGAGTCAACGGTTGCTAGAGCACTTTTAGTGTCAGGAACTTTCTGAAAACGCCATTTGGTGCAGTTTTACTCTTCAAAAACTGGTGAAATTTTAAAGTCTATTTTCTCGAAAGTTTGAAAAAATAAACATTTTCTGTTTCCGCCTGAAATAGTGGTAGGGAATATTAAAATTGCATTCTGTGCAAAAATCATACCTCTAGGATCAAAATTGGCCGAGATATGGCCATTTTAGTTTCGGGGTGTGCTTTTTCACTTTTTCAAGATGGGATGGGACAAAAACCAAATCTTTGACAGGCTGTAGCTCAAAAACTATCAGAGATAGAGGATTGTAATTTGTACTGCGTGTGCCCATCGATATGAAGTTATAGTGTGCCAAATATCAAGTTCCTAGAGTCAACGGTCTGGTTGCTAGAGCACTTTTAGTGTCAGGAACTTTCTGAAAACGGCATTTGGTGCAGTTTTACTCTTTAAAAACTGGTGAAACTTTAAAGTCTATTTACTCGAAAGTTTGAAAAAATAAACATTTTCTGTTTCCGACTGAAATAGTGGTAGGGAATATTAAACTTGCATTCTTTGCAATAATTATATCTTTAGGATCAAAATTGGCCGAGATATGGCCATTTTAGTTTCGGGGTGTGCTTTTTCACTTTTTCAAGATGAGATGGGACAAAAACCAAATTTTTGACAGGCTGTAGCTCAAAAACTATCAGAGATAGAGGATTGTAATTTGTACTGTGTGTGCCCATCGATATGAAGTTATAGTGTGCCAAATTACAAGTTCCTATAGTCAACGGTCTAGTTGCTAGAGCACTTTTAGTGTCAGGAACTTTCTGAAAACGCCATTTGGTGCAGTTTTACTCTTCAAAAACTGGTGAAACTTTAAAGTCTATTTACTCGAAAGTTTGAAAAAATAAACATTTTCTGTTTCCGACTGAAATAGTGGTAGGGAATATTAAACTTGCATTCTTTGCAATAATTATATCTTTAGGATCAAAATTGGCCGAGATATGGCCATTTTAGTTTCGGGGTGTGCTTTTTCACTTTTTCAAGATGAGATGGGACAAAAACCAAATCTTTGACAGGCTGTAGCTCAAAAACTATCAGAGATAGAGAAATTGTAATTTGTACTGCGTGTGCCCATCGATATGAAGTTATAGTGTGCCAAATTTAAAGTTCCTAGAGTCAACGGTCTGGTTGCTAGAGCACTTTTAGTGTCAGGAACTTTCTGAAAACGCCATTTGGTGCAGTTTTACTCTTCAAAAACTGGTGAAACTTTAAAGTCTATTTACTCGAAAGTTTGAAAAAATAAACATTTTCTGTTTCCGACTGAAATAGTCGTAGGGAATATTAAACTTGCATTCTGTGCAAAAATTATATCTCTAGGATCAAAATTGGCCGAGATATGGCCATTTTAGTTTCGGGGTGTGCTTTTTCACTTTTTCAAGATGAGATGGGACAAAAACCAAATCTTTGACAGGCTGTAGTTCAAAAACTGTCAGAGATAGAGGATTGTAATTTGTGCTGCGTGTGCCCATCGATATGAAGTTATAGTGTGCCAAATTTCATGTTCCTACCGTCAACGGTCTGGCTGCTAGAGCACTTTTAGTGTCAGGAACTTTCTGAAAACGCCATTTGGTGCAGTTTTACTCTTCAAAAACTGGTGAAACTTTAAAGTCTATTTACTCGAAAGTTTGAAAAAATAAACATTTTCTGTTTCCGCCTGAAATAGTCGTAGGGAATATTAAACTTGCATTCTGTGTAAAAATCATACCTCTAGGATCACAATTGGCCGAGATATGGCCATTTTAGTTTCGGGTGTGCTTTTTCACTTTTTCAAGATGAGATGGGACAAAAACCAAATCTTTGACAGGCTGTAGCTCAAAAACTATCAGAGATAGAGGATTGTAATTTGTACTGCGTGTGCCCATCGATATGAAGTTATAGTGTGCCTAATTTCATGTTCCTACCGCTGCTAGAGCACTTTTAGTGTCAGGAACTTTCTGAAAACGCCATTTGGTGTAGTTTTACTCTTCAAAAACTGGTGAAACTTTAAAGTCGATTTACTCGAAAGTTTGAAAAAATAAACATTTTCTGTTTCCGCCTGAAATAGTCGTAGGGAATATTAAACTTGCATTCTGTGCAAAAATTATATCTCTAGGATCAAAATTGGCCGAGATATGGCCATTTTAGTTTCGGGGTGTGCTTTTTCACTTTTTCAAGATGAGATGGGACAAAAACCAAATTTTTGACAGGCTGTAGCTCAAAAACTATCAGAGATAGAGGATTGTAATTTGTACTGTGTGTGCCCATCGATATGAAGTTATAGTGTGCCAAATTACAAGTTCCTATAGTCAACGGTCTAGTTGCTAGAGCACTTTTAGTGTCAGGAACTTTCTGAAAACGCCATTTGGTGCAGTTTTACTCTTCAAAAACTGGTGAAACTTTAAAGTCTATTTACTCGAAAGTTTGAAAAAATAAACATTTTCTGTTTCCGACTGAAATAGTGGTAGGGAATATTAAACTTGCATTCTTTGCAATAATTATATCTTTAGGATCAAAATTGGCCGAGATATGGCCATTTTAGTTTCGGGGTGTGCTTTTTCACTTTTTCAAGATGAGATGGGACAAAAACCAAATCTTTGACAGGCTGTAGCTCAAAAACTATCAGAGATAGAGAAATTGTAATTTGTACTGCGTGTGCCCATCGATATGAAGTTATAGTGTGCCAAATTTAAAGTTCCTAGAGTCAACGGTCTGGTTGCTAGAGCACTTTTAGTGTCAGGAACTTTCTGAAAACGCCATTTGGTGCAGTTTTACTCTTCAAAAACTGGTGAAACTTTAAAGTCTATTTACTCGAAAGTTTGAAAAAATAAACATTTTCTGTTTCCGACTGAAATAGTCGTAGGGAATATTAAACTTGCATTCTGTGCAAAAATTATATCTCTAGGATCAAAATTGGCCGAGATATGGCCATTTTAGTTTCGGGGTGTGCTTTTTCACTTTTTCAAGATGAGATGGGACAAAAACCAAATCTTTGACAGGCTGTAGTTCAAAAACTGTCAGAGATAGAGGATTGTAATTTGTGCTGCGTGTGCCCATCGATATGAAGTTATAGTGTGCCAAATTTCATGTTCCTACCGTCAACGGTCTGGCTGCTAGAGCACTTTTAGTGTCAGGAACTTTCTGAAAACGCCATTTGGTGCAGTTTTACTCTTCAAAAACTGGTGAAACTTTAAAGTCTATTTACTCGAAAGTTTGAAAAAATAAACATTTTCTGTTTCCGCCTGAAATAGTCGTAGGGAATATTAAACTTGCATTCTGTGTAAAAATCATACCTCTAGGATCACAATTGGCCGAGATATGGCCATTTTAGTTTCGGGTGTGCTTTTTCACTTTTTCAAGATGAGATGGGACAAAAACCAAATCTTTGACAGGCTGTAGCTCAAAAACTATCAGAGATAGAGGATTGTAATTTGTACTGCGTGTGCCCATCGATATGAAGTTATAGTGTGCCTAATTTCATGTTCCTACCGCTGCTAGAGCACTTTTAGTGTCAGGAACTTTCTGAAAACGCCATTTGGTGTAGTTTTACTCTTCAAAAACTGGTGAAACTTTAAAGTCGATTTACTCGAAAGTTTGAAAAAATAAACATTTTCTGTTTCCGCCTGAAATAGTCGTAGGGAATATTAAACTTGCATTCTGTGCAAAAATTATATCTCTAGGATCAAAATTGGCCGAGATATGGCCATTTTAGTTTCGGGGTGTGCTTTTTCACTTTTTCAAGATGAGATGGGACAAAAACCAAATCTTTGACAGGCTGTAGCTCAAAAACTATCAGAGATAGAGGATTGTAATTTGTGCTGCGTGTGCCCATCGATATGAAGTTATAGTGTGCCAAATTTCATATTCCTACCGTCAACGGTCTGGCTGCTAGAGCACTTTTAGTGTCAGGAACTTTCTGAAAACGCCATTTGGTGCAGTTTTACTCTTCAAAAACTGGTGAAACTTTAAAGTCGATTTACTCGAAAGTTTGAAAAAATAAACATTTTCTGTTTCCGCCTGAAATAGTCGTAGGGAATATTAAACTTGCATTCTGTGCAAAAATTATATCTCTAGGATCAAAATTGGCCGAGATATGGCCATTTTAGTTTCGGGGTGTGCTTTTTCACTTTTTCAAGATGAGATGGGACAAAAACCAAATCTTTGACAGGCTGTAGCTCAAAAACTATCAGAGATAGAGGATTGTAATTTGTGCTGCGTGTGCCCATCGATATGAAGTTATAGTGTGCCAAATTTCATGTTCCTACCGTCAACGGTCTGGCTGCTAGAGCACTTTTAGTGTCAGGAACTTTCTGAAAACGCCATTTGGTGCAGTTTTACTCTTCAAAAACTGGTGAAACTTTAAAGTCTATTTACTCGAAAGTTTGAAAAAATAAACATTTTCTGTTTCCGCCTGAAATAGTCGTAGGGAATATTAAACTTGCATTCTGTGTAAAAATCATACCTCTAGGATCAAAATTGGCCGAGATATGGCCATTTTAGTTTCGGGGTGTGCTTTTTCACTTTTTCAAGATGAGATGGGACAAAAACCAAATCTTTGACAGGCTGTAGCTCAAAAACTATCAGAGATAGAGGATTGTAATTTGTACTGCGTGTGCCCATCGATATGAAGTTATAGTGTGCCTAATTTCATGTTCCTACCGCTGCTAGAGCACTTTTAGTGTCAGGAACTTTCTGAAAACGCCATTTGGTGCAGTTTTACTCTTCAAAAACTGGTGAAACTTTAAAGTCGATTTACTCGAAAGTTTGAAAAAATAAACATTTTCTGTTTCCGCCTGAAATAGTCGTAGGGAATATTAAACTTGCATTCTGTGCAAAAATTATATCTCTAGGATCAAAATTGGCCGAGATATGGCCATTTTAGTTTCGGGGTGTGCTTTTTCACTTTTTCAAGATGAGATGGGACAAAAACCAAATCTTTGACAGGCTGTAGCTCAAACACTATCAGAGATAGAGGATTGTAATTTGTACTGCGTGTGCCCAGCGATATGAAGTTATAGTGTGCCAAATTACAAGTTCCTAGAGTCAACGGTCTAGTTGCTAGAGCACTTTTAGTGTCAGGAACTTTCTGAAAACGCCATTTGGTGCAGTTTTACTCTTCAAAAACTGGTGAAACTTTAAAGTCTATTTACTCGAAAGTTTGAAAAAATAAACATTTTCTGTTTCCGACTGAAATAGTCGTAGGGAATATTAAACTTGCATTCTTTGCAATAATTATATCTCTAGGATCAAAATTGGCCGAGATATGGCCATTTTAGTTTCGGGGTGTGCTTTTCCACTTTTTCAAGATGAGATAGGACAAAAACCAAATCTTTGACAGGCTGTAGCTCAAACACTATCAGAGATAAAGGATTGTAATTTGTGCTGCGTGTGCCCATCGATATGAAGTTATAGTGTGCCAAATTACAAGTTCCTAGAGTCAACGGTCTAGTTGCTAGAGCACTTTTAGTGTCAGGAACTTTCTGAAAACGCCATTTGGTGCAGTTTTACTCTTCAAAAACTGGTGAAAATTTAAAGTCTATTTACTCGAAAGTTTAAAAAAATAAACATTTTCTGTTTCCGACTGAAATAGTCGTAGGGAATATTAAACTTGCATTCTTTGCAATAATTATATCTCTAGGATCAAAATTGGCCGAGATATGGCCATTTTAGTTTCGGGGTGTGCTTTTCCACTTTTTCAAGATGAGATAGGACAAAAACCAAATCTTTGACAGGCTGTAGCTCAAACACTATCAGAGATAAAGGATTGTAATTTGTGCTGCGTGTGCCCATCGATATGAAGTTATAGTGTGCCAAATTTCATGTTCCTACCGTCAACGGTCTGGCTGCTAGAGCACTTTTAGTGTCAGGAACTTTCTGAAAACGCCATTTGGTGCAGTTTTACTCTTCAAAAACTAGTGAAACTTTAAAGTCTATTTACTCGAAAGTTTGAAAAAATAAACATTTTTTGTTTCCGCCTGAAATAGTCGTAGGGAATATTAAACTTGCATTCTGTGCAAAAATGATATCTCTAGGATCAAAATTGGCCGAGATATGGCCATTTTAGTTTCGGGGTGTGCTTTTTCACTTTTTCAAGATGAGATGGGACAAAAACCAAATCTTTGACAGGCTGTAGCTCAAAAACTATCAGAGATAGAGGATTGTAATTTGTGATGCGTGTGCCCATCGATATGAAGTTATAGTGTGCCAAATTTCATGTTCCTACCGTCAACGGTCTGGTTGTTAGAGCACTTTTAGTGTCAGGAACTTTCTGAAAACGCCATTTGGTGCAGTTTTACTCTTCAAAAACTGGTGAAACTTTAAAGTCTATTTTCTCGAAAGTTTGAAAAAATAAACATTTTCTGTTTCCGACTGAAATAGTCGTAGGGAATATTATACTTGCATTCTGTGCAAAAATTATACCTCTAGGATCACAATTGGCCGAGATATGGCCATTTTAGTTTCGGGGTGTGCTTTTTCACTTTTTCAAGATGAGATGGGACAAAAACCAAATCTTTGACAGGCTGTAGCTCAAACACTATCAGAGATAGAGGATTGTAATTTGTGATGCGTGTGCCCATCGATATGAAGTTATAGTGTGCCAAATTTCATGTTCCTACCGTCAACGGTCTGGCTGCTAGAGCACTTTTAGTGTCAGGAACTTTCTGAAAACGCCATTTGGTGCAGTTTTACTCTTCAAAAACTGGTGAAACTTTAAAGTCTATTTACTCGAAAGTTTGAAAAAATAAACATTTTCTGTTTCCGCCTGAAATAGTCGTAGGGAATATTAAACTTGCATTCTGTGCAAAAATGATATCTCTAGGATCAAAATTGGCCGAGATATGGCCATTTTAGTTTCGGGGTGTGCTTTTTCACTTTTTCAAGATGAGATGGGACAAAAACCAAATCTTTGACAGGCTGTAGCTCAAAAACTATCAGAGATAGAGGATTGTAATTTGTGATGCGTATGCCCATCGATATGAAGTTATAGTGTGCCAAATTTCATGTTCCTACCGTCAACGGTCTGGTTGTTAGAGCACTTTTAGTGTCAGGAACTTTCTGAAAACGCCATTTGGTGCAGTTTTACTCTTCAAAAACTGGTGAAACTTTAAAGTCTATTTTCTCGAAAGTTTGAAAAAATAAACATTTTCTGTTTCCGCCTGAAATAGTCGTAGGGAATATTATACTTGCATTCTGTGCAAAAATTATACCTCTAGGATCACAATTGGCCGAGATATGGCCATTTTAGTTTCGGGGTGTGCTTTTTCACTTTTTCAAGATGAGATGGGACAAAAACCAAATCTTTGACAGGCTGTAGCTCAAACACTATCAGAGATAGAGGATTGTAATTTGTACTGCGTGTGCCCATCGATATGAAGTTATAGTGTGCCAAATTTCATGTTCCTACCGTCAACGGTCTGGCTGCTAGAGCACTTTTAGTGTCAGGAACTTTCTGAAAACGCCATTTGGTGCAGTTTTACTCTTCAAAAACTGGTGAAACTTTAAAGTCTATTTACTCGAAAGTTTGAAAAAATAAACATTTTCTGTTTCCGACTGAAATAGTCGTAGGGAATATTAAACTTGCATTCTTTGCAATAATTATATCTCTAGGATCAAAATTGGCCGAGATATGGCCATTTTAGTTTCGGGGTGTGCTTTTTCACTTTTTCAAGATGAGATGGGACAAAAACCAAATCTTTGACAGGCTGTAGCTCAAACACTATCAGAGATAGAGGATTGTAATTTGTACTGCGTGTGCCCATCGATATGAAGTTATAGTGTGCCAAATTACAAGTTCCTAGAGTCAACGGTCTAGTTGCTAGAGCACTTTTAGTGTCAGGAACTTTCTGAAAACGCCATTTGGTGCAGTTTTACTCTTCAAAAACTGGTGAAACTTTAAAGTCTATTTACTCGAAAGTTTGAAAAAATAAACATTTTCTGTTTCCGACTGAAATAGTCGTAGGGAATATTAAACTTGCATTCTTTGCAATAATTATATCTCTAGGATCAAAATTGGCCGAGATATGGCCATTTTAGTTTCGGGGTGTGCTTTTTCACTTTTTCAAGATGAGATGGGACAAAAACCAAATCTTTGACAGGCTGTAGCTCAAACACTATCAGAGATAGAGGATTGTAATTTGTACTGCGTGTGCCCATCGATATGAAGTTATAGTGTGCCAAATTACAAGTTCCTAGAGTCAACGGTCTAGTTGCTAGAGCACTTTTAGTGTCAGGAACTTTCTGAAAACGCCATTTGGTGCAGTTTTACTCTTCAAAAACTGGTGAAACTTTAAAGTCTATTTACTCGAAAGTTTGAAAAAATAAACATTTTCTGTTTCCGACTGAAATAGTCGTAGGGAATATTAAACTTGCATTCTTTGCAATAATTATATCTCTAGGATCAAAATTGGCCGAGATATGGCCATTTTAGTTTCGGGGTTTGCTTTTTCACTTTTTCAAGATGAGATGGGACAAAAACCAAATCTTTGACAGGCTGTAGCTCAAACACTATCAGAGATAGAGGATTGTAATTTGTACTGCGTGTGCCCATCGATATGAAGTTATAGTGTGCCAAATTACAAGTTCCTAGAGTCAACGGTCTAGTTGCTAGAGCACTTTTAGTGTCAGGAACTTTCTGAAAACGCCATTTGGTGCAGTTTTACTCTTCAAAAACTGGTGAAACTTTAAAGTCTATTTACTCGAAAGTTTGAAAAAATAAACATTTTCTGTTTCCGACTGAAATAGTCGTAGGGAATATTAAACTTGCATTCTTTGCAATAATTATATCTCTAGGATCAAAATTGGCCGAGATATGGCCATTTTAGTTTCGGGGTTTGCTTTTTCACTTTTTCAAGATGAGATGGGACAAAAACCAAATCTTTGACAGGCTGTAGCTCAAACACTATCAGAGATAGAGGATTGTAATTTGTACTGCGTGTGCCCATCGATATGAAGTTATAGTGTGCCAAATTACAAGTTCCTAGAGTCAACGGTCTAGTTGCTAGAGCACTTTTAGTGTCAGGAACTTTCTGAAAACGCCATTTGGTGCAGTTTTACTCTTCAAAAACTGGTGAAACTTTAAAGTCTATTTACTCGAAAGTTTGAAAAAATAAACATTTTCTGTTTCCGACTGAAATAGTCGTAGGGAATATTAAACTTGCATTCTTTGCAATAATTATATCTCTAGGATCAAAATTGGCCGAGATATGGCCATTTTAGTTTCGGGGTGTGCTTTTTCACTTTTTCAAGATGAGATGGGACAAAAACCAAATCTTTGACAGGCTGTAGCTCAAACACTATCAGAGATAGAGGATTGTAATTTGTACTGCGTGTGCCCATCGATATGAAGTTATAGTGTGCCAAATTACAAGTTCCTAGAGTCAACGGTCCAGTTGCTAGAGCACTTTTAGTGTCAGGAACTTTCTGAAAACGCCATTTGGTGCAGTTTTACTCTTCAAAAACTGGTGAAACTTTAAAGTCTATTTACTCGAAAGTTTGAAAAAATAAACATTTTCTGTTTCCGACTGAAATAGTCGTAGGGAATATTAAACTTGCATTCTTTGCAATAATTATATCTCTAGGATCAAAATTGGCCGAGATATGGCCATTTTAGTTTCGGGGTGTGCTTTTTCACTTTTTCAAGATGAGATGGGACAAAAACCAAATCTTTGACAGGCTGTAGCTCAAACACTATCAGAGATAGAGGATTGTAATTTGTACTGCGTGTGCCCATCGATATGAAGTTATAGTGTGCCAAATTACAAGTTCCTAGAGTCAACGGTCTAGTTGCTAGAGCACTTTTAGTGTCAGGAACTTTCTGAAAACGCCATTTGGTGCAGTTTTACTCTTCAAAAACTGGTGAAACTTTAAAGTCTATTTACTCGAAAGTTTGAAAAAATAAACATTTTCTGTTTCCGCCTGAAATAGTCGTAGGGAATATTAAACTTGCATTCTGTGCAAACATTATACCTCTAGGATCAAAATTGGCCGAGATATGGCCATTTTAGTTTCGGGGTGTGCTTTTCCACTTTTTCAAGATGAGATGGGACAAAAACCAAATCTTTGACAGGCTGTAGCTCAAACACTATCAGAGATAAAGGATTGTAATTTGTGCTGCGTGTGCCCATCGATATGAAGTTATAGTGTGCCAAATTTCATGTTCCTACCGTCAACGGTCTGGCTGCTAGAGCACTTTTAGTGTCAGGAACTTTCTGAAAACGCCATTTGGTGCAGTTTTACTCTTCAAAAACTGGTGAAACTTTAAAGTCTATTTACTCGAAAGTTTGAAAAAATAAACATTTTCTGTTTCCGCCTGAAATAGTCGTAGGGAATATTAAACTTGCATTCTGTGCAAACATTATACCTCTAGGATCAAAATTGGCCGAGATATGGCCATTTTAGTTTCGGGGTGTGCTTTTTCACTGTTTTAAGATGAGATGGGACAAAAACCAAATCTTTGACAGGCTGTAGCTCAAACACTTTCAGAGATAGAGGATTGTAATTTGTACTGCGTGTGCCCATCGATATGAAGTTATAGTGTGCCAAATTTCAAGTTCCTAGAGTCAACGGTTGCTAGAGCACTTTTAGTGTCAGGAACTTTCTGAAAACGCCATTTGGTGCAGTTTTACTCTTCAAAAACTGGTGAAATTTTAAAGTCTATTTTCTCGAAAGTTTGAAAAAATAAACATTTTCTGTTTCCGCCTGAAATAGTGGTAGGGAATATTAAAATTGCATTCTGTGCAAAAATCATACCTCTAGGATCAAAATTGGCCGAGATATGGCCATTTTAGTTTCGGGGTGTGCTTTTTCACTTTTTCAAGATGGGATGGGACAAAAACCAAATCTTTGACAGGCTGTAGCTCAAAAACTATCAGAGATAGAGGATTGTAATTTGTACTGCGTGTGCCCATCGATATGAAGTTATAGTGTGCCAAATTTCAAGTTCCTAGAGTCAACGGTCTGGTTGCTAGAGCACTTTTAGTGTCAGGAACTTTCTGAAAACGGCATTTGGTGCAGTTTTACTCTTTAAAAACTGGTGAAACTTTAAAGTCTATTTACTCGAAAGTTTGAAAAAATAAACATTTTCTGTTTCCGACTGAAATAGTGGTAGGGAATATTAAACTTGCATTCTTTGCAATAATTATATCTTTAGGATCAAAATTGGCCGAGATATGGCCATTTTAGTTTCGGGGTGTGCTTTTTCACTTTTTCAAGATGAGATGGGACAAAAACCAAATTTTTGACAGGCTGTAGCTCAAAAACTATCAGAGATAGAGGATTGTAATTTGTACTGCGTGTGCCCATCGATATGAAGTTATAGTGTGCCAAATTACAAGTTCCTATAGTCAACGGTCTAGTTGCTAGAGCACTTTTAGTGTCAGGAACTTTCTGAAAACGCCATTTGGTGCAGTTTTACTCTTCAAAAACTGGTGAAACTTTAAAGTCTATTTACTCGAAAGTTTGAAAAAATAAACATTTTCTGTTTCCGACTGAAATAGTGGTAGGGAATATTAAACTTGCATTCTGTGTAAAAATCATACCTCTAGGATCAAAATTGGCCGAGATATGGCCATTTTAGTTTCGGGGTGTGCTTTTTCACTTTTTCAAGATGAGATGGGACAAAAACCAAATCTTTGACAGGCTGTAGCTCAAAAACTATCAGAGATAGAGGATTGTAATTTGTACTGCGTGTGCCCATCGATATGAAGTTATAGTGTGCCTAATTTCATGTTCCTACCGCTGCTAGAGCACTTTTAGTGTCAGGAACTTTCTGAAAACGCCATTTGGTGCAGTTTTACTCTTCAAAAACTGGTGAAACTTTAAAGTCGATTTACTCGAAAGTTTGAAAAAATAAACATTTTCTGTTTCCGCCTGAAATAGTCGTAGGGAATATTAAACTTGCATTCTGTGCAAAAATTATATCTCTAGGATCAAAATTGGCCGAGATATGGCCATTTTAGTTTCGGGGTGTGCTTTTTCACTTTTTCAAGATGAGATGGGACAAAAACCAAATCTTTGACAGGCTGTAGCTCAAAAACTATCAGAGATAGAGGATTGTAATTTGTACTGCGTGTGCCCATCGATATGAAGTTATAGTGTGCCTAATTTAAAGTTCCTAGAGTCAACGGTCTGGTTGCTAGAGCACTTTTAGTGTCAGGAACTTTCTGAAAACGCCATTTGGTGCAGTTTTACTCTTCAAAAACTGGTGAAACTTTAAAGTCTATTTACTCGAAAGTTTGAAAAAATAAACATTTTCTGTTTCCGCCTGAAATAGTAGTAGGGAATATTAAACTTGCATTCTGTGTAAAAATCATACCTCTAGGATCAAAATTGGCCGAGATATGGCCATTTTAGTTTCGGGGTGTGCTTTTTCACTTTTTCAAGATGAGATGGGACAAAAACCAAATCTTTGACAGGCTGTAGCTCAAAAACTATCAGAGATAGAGGATTGTAATTTGTACTGCGTGTGCCCATCGATATGAAGTTATAGTGTGCCTAATTTCATGTTCCTACCGCTGCTAGAGCACTTTTAGTGTCAGGAACTTTCTGAAAACGCCATTTGGTGCAGTTTTACTCTTCAAAAACTGGTGAAACTTTAAAGTCGATTTTCTCGAAAGTTTGAAAAAATAAACATTTTCTGTTTGCGACTGAAATAGTCGTAGGGAATATCAAACTTGCATTCTTTGCAAAAATTATATCTGTAGGATCAAAATTGGCCGAGATATGGCCATTTTTGTTTCGGGGTGTGCTTTTTCACTTTTTCAAGATGAGATGGGACAAAAACCAAATCTTTGACAGGCTGTAGCTCAAACACTATCAGAGATAGAGGATTGTAATTTGTACTGCGTGTGCCCATCGATATTAAGTTATAGTGTGCTAAATTGCAAGTAACTAGAGTCAACGGTCTGGTTGCTAGAGCACTTTTAGTGTCAGGAACTTTCTGAAAACGCCATTTGGTGCAGTTTTACTCTTCAAAAACTGGTGAAACTTTAAAGTCTATTTTCTCGAAAGTTTGAAAAAATAAACATTTTCTGTTTCCGCCTGAAATAGTGGTAGGGAATATTAAACTTGCATTCTGTGTAAAAATCATACCTCTAGGATCAAAATTGGCCGAGATATGGCCATTTTAGTTTCGGGTGTGCTTTTTCACTTTTTCAAGATGAGATGGGACAAAAACCAAATCTTTGACAGGCTGTAGCTCAAAAACTATCAGAGATAGAGGATTGTAATTTGTACTGCGTGTGCCCATCGATATGAAGTTATAGTGTGCCTAATTTCATGTTCCTACCGCTGCTAGATATAGAGCACTTTTAGTGTCAGGAACTTTCTGAAAACGCCATTTGGTGCAGTTTTACTCTTCAAAAACTGGTGAAACTTTAAAGTCTATTTACTCGAAAGTTTGAAAAAATAAACATTTTCTGTTTCCGCCTGAAATAGTCGTAGGGAATATTAAACTTGCATTCTGTGCAAACATTATACCTCTAGGATCAAAATTGGCCGAGATATGGCCATTTTAGTTTCGGGGTGTGCTTTTTCACTTTTTTAAGATGAGATGGGACAAAAACCAAATCTTTGACAGGCTGTAGCTCAAACACTATCAGAGATAGAGGATTGTAATTTGTACTGCGTGTGCCCATCGATATGAAGTTATAGTGTGCCAAATTTCAAGTTCCTAGAGTCAACGGTTGCTAGAGCACTTTTAGTGTCAGGAACTTTCTGAAAACGCCATTTGGTGCAGTTTTACTCTTCAAAAACTGGTGAAACTTTAAAGTCTATTTTCTCGAAAGTTTGAAAAAATAAACATTTTCTGTTTCCGCCTGAAATAGTGGTAGGGAATATTAAACTTGCATTCCTTGCAATAATTATATCTTTAGGATCAAAATTGGCCGAGATATGTCCATTTTAGTTTCGGGGTGTGCTTTTTCACTTTTTCAAGATGAGATGGGACAAAAACCAAATCTTTGACAGGCTGTAGCTCAAAAACTATCAGAGATAGAGGATTGTAATTTGTACTGCGTGTGCCCATCGATATGAAGTTATAGTGTGCCTAATTTCATGTTCCTACCGCTGCTAGAGCACTTTTAGTGTCAGGAACTTTCTGAAAACGCCATTTGGTGCAGTTTTACTCTTCAAAAACTGGTGAAACTTTAAAGTCTATTTACTCGAAAGTTTGAAAAAATAAACATTTTCTGTTTCCGACTGAAATAGTCGTAGGGAATATTAAACTTGCATTCTTTGCAATAATTATACCTCTAGGATCAAAATTGGCCGAGATATGGCCATTTTAGTTTCGGGGTGTGCTTTTTCACTTTTTTAAGATGAGATGGGACAAAAACCAAATCTTTGACAGGCTGTAGCTCAAACACTATCAGAGATAGAGGATTGTAATTTGTACTGCGTGTGCCCATCGATATGAAGTTATAGTGTGCCAAATTGCATGTTCCTACCGTCAACGGTTTGGCTGCTAGAGCACTTTTAGTGTCAGGAACTTTCTGAAAACGCCATTTGGTGCAGTTTTACTCTTCAAAAACTGGTGAAACTTTAAAGTCTATTTTCTCGAAAGTTTGAAAAAATAAACATTTTCTGTTTCCGCCTGAAATAGTGGTAGGGAATATTAAACTTGCATTCCTTGCAATAATTATATCTTTAGGATCAAAATTGGCCGAGATATGTCCATTTTAGTTTCGGGGTGTGCTTTTTCACTTTTTCAAGATGAGATGGGACAAAAACCAAATCTTTGACAGGCTGTAGCTCAAAAACTATCAGAGATAGAGGATTGTAATTTGTACTGCGTGTGCCCATCGATATGAAGTTATAGTGTGCCAAATTACAAGTTCCTAGAGTCAACGGTCTAGTTGCTAGAGCACTTTTAGTGTCAGGAACTTTCTGAAAACGCCATTTGGTGCAGTTTTACTCTTCAAAAATTGGTGAAACTTTAAAGTCTATTTACTCGAAAGTTTGAAAAAATAAACATTTTCTGTTTCCGACTGAAATAGTCGTAGGGAATATTAAACTTGCATTCTGTGCAAAAATTTTACCTCTAGGATCAAAATTGGCCGAGATATGGCCATTTTAGTTTCGGGGTGTGCTTTTTCACTTTTTCAAGATGAGATGGGACAAAAACCAAATCTTTGACAGGATGTAGCTCAAAAACTATCAGAGATAGAGGATTGTAATTTGTACTGCGTGTGCCCATCGATATGAAGTTATAGTGTGCCTAATTTCATGTTCCTACCGTCAACGGTCTGGCTGCTAGAGCACTTTTAGTGTCAGGAACTTTCTGAAAACGCCATTTGGTGCAGTTTTACTCTTCAAAAACTGGTGAAACTTTAAAGTCTATTTTCTCGAAAGTTTGAAAAAATAAACATTTTCTGTTTCCGCCTGAAATAGTCGTAGGGAATATTATACTTGCATTCTGTGCAAAAATTATACCTCTAGGATCACAATTGGCCGAGATATGGCCATTTTAGTTTGGGGGTGTGCTTTTTCACTTTTTCAAGATGAGATGGGACAAAAACCAAATCTTTGACAGGCTGTAGCTCAAACACTATCAGAGATAGAGGATTGTAATTTGTACTGCGTGTGCCCATCGATATGAAGTTATAGTGTGCCAAATTTAAAGTTCCTAGAGTCAACGGTCTGGTTGCTAGAGCACTTTTAGTGTCAGGAACTTTCTGAAAACGCCATTTGGTGCAGTTTTACTCTTCAAAAACTGGTGAAACTTTAAAGTCTATTTACTCGAAAGTTTGAAAAAATAAACATTTTCTGTTTCCCAGAAATAGTCGTAGGGAATATTAAACTTGCATTTTTTGCAAAAATGATATCTCTAGGATCAAAATTGGCCGAGATATGGCCATTTTAGTTTCGGGGTGTGCTTTTTCACTTTTTCAAGATGAGATGGGACAAAAACCAAATCTTTGACAGGCTGTAGCTCAAAAACTATCAGAGATAGAGGATTGTAATTTGTGATGCGTGTGCCCATCGATATGAAGTTATAGTGTGCCAAATTTCATGTTCCTACCGTCAACGGTCTGGCTGCTAGAGCACTTTTAGTGTCAGGAACTTTCTGAAAACGCCATTTGGTGCAGTTTTACTCTTCAAAAACTGGTGAAACTTTAAAGTCTATTTACTCGAAAGTTTGAAAAAATAAACATTTTCTGTTTCCCAGAAATAGTCGTAGGGAATATTAAACTTGCATTCTTTGCAAAAATGATATCTCTAGGATCAAAATTGGCCGAGATATGGCCATTTTAGTTTCGGGGTGTGCTTTTTCACTTTTTCAAGATGAGATGGGACAAAAACCAAATCTTTGACAGGCTGTAGCTCAAAAACTATCAGAGATAGAGGATTGTAATTTGTACTGCGTGTGCCCATCGATATGAAGTTATAGTGTGCCAAATTTCATGTTCCTACCGTCAACGGTCTGGTTGTTAGAGCACTTTTAGTGTCAGGAACTTTCTGAAAACGCCATTTGGTGCAGTTTTACTCTTCAAAAACTGGTGAAACTTTAAAGTCTATTTTCTCGAAAGTTTGAAAAAATAAACATTTTCTGTTTACGCCTGAAATAGTCGTAGGGAATATTAAACTTGCATTCTGTGTAAAAATCATACCTCTAGGATCAAAATTGGCCGAGATAGGGCCATTTTAGTTTCGGGGTGTGCTTTTTCACTTTTTCAAGATGAGATGGGACAACAACCAAATCTTTGACAGGCTGTAGCTCAAAAACTATCTGAGATAAAGGATTGTAATTTGTACTGCGTGTGCCCATCGATATGAAGTTAAAGTGTGCCGAATTTCAAGTTCCTAGAGTCAACGGTCTGGTTGCTAGAGCACTTTTAGTGTCAGGAACTTTCTGAAAACGCCATTTGGTGCAGTTTTACTCTTCAAAAACTGGTGAAACTTTAAAGTCTATTTTCTCGAAAGTTTGAAAAAATAAACATTTTCTGTTTCCGCCTGAAATAGTGGTAGGGAATATTAAAATTGCATTCTGTGCAAAAATCATACCTCTAGGATCAAAATTGGCCGAGATATGGCCATTTTAGTTTCGAGGTGTGCTTTTTCACTTTTTTAAGATGAGATGGGACAAAAACCAAATCTTTGACAGGCTGTAGCTCAAAAACTATCAGAGATAGAGGATTGTAATTTGTACTGCGTGTGCCCATCGATATGAAGTTATAGTGTGCCAAATTGCATGTTCCTACCGTCAACGGTTTGGCTGCTAGAGCACTTTTAGTGTCAGGAACTTTCTGAAAACGCCATTTGGTGCAGTTTTACTCTTCAAAAACTGGTGAAACTTTAAAGTCTATTTACTCGAAAGTTTGAAAAAATAAACATTTTCTGTTTCCGACTGAAATAGTCGTAGGGAATATTAAACTTGCATTCTTTGCAAAAATTATATCTCTAGGATCCAAATTGGCCGAGATATGGCCATTTTAGTTTCGGGGTGTGCTTTTTCACTTTTTCAAGATGAGATGGGACAAAAACCAAATCTTTGACAGGCTGTAGCTCAAAAACTATCAGAGATAGAGGATTGTAATTTGTACTGCGTGTGCCCATCGATATGAAGTTATAGTGTGTCAAATTTCATGTTCCTACCGTTAACGGTCTGGCTGCTAGAGCACTTTTAGTGTCAGGAACTTTCTGAAAACGCCATTTGGTGCAGTTTTACTCTTCAAAAACTGGTGAAACTTTAAAGTCGATTTTCTCGAAAGTTTGAAAAAATAAACATTTTCTGTTTCCGACTGAAATAGTCGTAGGGAATATTAAACTTGCATTCTTTGCAAAAATTATATCTCTAGGATCAAAATTGGCCGAGATATGGCCATTTTAATTTCAGGGTGTGCTTTTTCACTTTTTCAAGATGAGATTTGACAAAAACCAAATCTTTGACAGGCTGTAGCTCAAAAACTATCAGAGATAAAGGATTGTAATTTATACTGCGTGTGCCCATCGATATGAAGTTATTGTGTGCTAAATTTCAAGTTCCTAGAGTCAACGGTCTGGTTGCTAGAGCACTTTTAGTGTCAGGAACTTTCTGAAAACGCCATTTGGTGCAGTTTTACTCTTCAAAAACTGGTGAAACTTTAAAGTCGATTTTCTCGAAAGTTTGAAAAAATAAACATTTTCTGTTTCCGACTGAAATAGTCGTAGGGAATATTAAACTTGCATTCTTTGCAAAAATTATATCTCTAGGATTAAAATTGGCCGAGATATGGCCATTTTAATTTCGGGGTGTGCTTTTTCACTTTTTCAAGATGAGATGGGACAAAAACCAAATCTTTGACAGGCTGTAGCTCAAAAACTATCAGAGATAAAGGATTGTAATTTATACTGCGTGTGCCCATCGATATGAAGTTATTGTGTGCTAAATTTCAAGTTCCTAGAGTCAACGGTCTGGTTGCTAGAGCACTTTTAGTGTCAGGAACTTTCTGAAAACGCCATTTGGTGCAGTTTTACTCTTCAAAAATTGGTGAAACTTTAAAGTCTATTTACTCGAAAGTTTGAAAAAATAAACATTTTCTGTTTCCGCCTGAAATAGTGGTAGGGAATATTAAACTTGCATTCTGTGCAAAAATTTTACCTCTAGGATCAAAATTGGCCGAGATATGGCCATTTTAGTTTCGGGGTGTGCTTTTTCACTTTTTCAAGATGAGATGGGACAAAAACCAAATCTTTGACAGGATGTAGCTCAAAAACTATCAGAGATAGAGGATTGTAATTTGTACTGCGTGTGCCCATCGATATGAAGTTATAGTGTGCCTAATTTCATGTTCCTACCGTCAACGGTCTGGCTGCTAGAGCACTTTTAGTGTCAGGAACTTTCTGAAAACGCCATTTGGTGCAGTTTTACTCTTCAAAAACTGGTGAAACTTCAAAGTCTATTTACTCGAAAGTTTGAAAAAATAAACATTTTCTGTTCCCCAGAAATAGTCGTAGGGAATATTAAACTTGCATTCTTTGCAAAAATGATATCTCTAGGATCAAAATTGGCCGAGATATGGCCATTTTAGTTTCGGGGTGTGCTTTTTCACTTTTTCAAGATGAGATGGGACAAAAACCAAATCTTTGACAGGCTGTAGCTCAAACACTATCAGAGATAGAGGATTGTAATTTGTACTGCGTGTGCCCATCGATCTGGTTGCTAGAGCACTTTTAGAGTCAGGAACTTTCTGAAAACGGCATTTGGTGCAGTTTTACTCTTCAAAAACTGGTGAAACTTTAAAGTCTATTTTCTCGAAAGTTTGAAAAAATAAACATTTTCTGTTTCCGCCTGAAATAGTGGTAGGGAATATTAAACTTGCATTCTGTGTAAAAATCATACCTCTAGGATCAAAATTGGCCGAGATATGGCCATTTTAGTTTCGGGGTGTGCTTTTTCACTTTTTCAAGATGAGATGGGACAAAAACCAAATCTTTGACAGGATGTAGCTCAAAAACTATCAGAGATAGAGGATTGTAATTTGTACTGCGTGTGCCCATCGATATGAAGTTATAGTGTGCCTAATTTCATGTTCCTACCGTCAATGGTCTGGCTGCTAGAGCACTTTTAGTGTCAGGAACTTTCTGAAAACGCCATTTGGTGCAGTTTTACTCTTCAAAAACTGGTGAAACTTTAAAGTCTATTTTCTCGAAAGTTTGAAAAAATAAACATTTTCTGTTTCCGCCTGAAATAGTGGAAGGGAATATTAAAATTGCATTCTGTGCAAAAATCATACCTCTAGGATCAAAATTGGCCGAGATATGGCCATTTTAGTTTCGGGGTGTGCTTTTTCACTTTTTCAAGATGGGATGGGACAAAAACCAAATCTTTGACAGGCTGTAGCTCAATAACTATCTGAGATAAAGGATTGTAATTTGTACTGCGTGTGCCCATCGATATGAAGTTATAGTGTGCCAAATTTCAAGTTCCTAGAGTCAACGGTCTGGCTGCTAGAGCACTTTTAGTGTCAGGAACTTTCTGAAAACGCCATTTGGTGCAGTTTTACTCTTCAAAAACTGGTGAAACTTTAAAGTCTATTTACTCGAAAGTTTGAAAAAATAAACATTTTCTGTTTCCGACTGAAATAGTCGTAGGGAATATTAAACTTGCATTCTGTGCAAAAATTATATCTCTAGGATCAAAATTGGCCGAGATATGGCCATTTTAGTTTCGGGGTGTGCTTTGTCACCTTTTCAAGATGAGATGGGACAAAAACCAAATCTTTGACAGGCTGTAGCTCAAAAACTATCAGAGATAGAGGATTGTAATTTGTACTGCGTGTGCCCATTGATATGAAGTTATAGTGTGCCAAATTTAAAGTTCCTAGAGTCAATGGTCTGGCTGCTAGAGCACTTTTAGTGTCAGGAACTTTCTGAAAACGCCATTTGGTGCAGTTTTACTCTTCAAAAACTGGTGAAACTTTAAAGTCTATTTACTCGAAAGTTTGAAAAAATAAACATTTTCTGTTTCCGACTGAAATAGTCGTAGGGAATATTAAACTTGCATTCTTTGCAAAAATTATATCTCTAGGATCAAAATTGGCCGAGATATGGCCATTTTAGTTTCGGGGTGTGCTTTTTCACTTTTTCAAGATGAGATGGGACAAAAACCAAATCTTTGACAGGCTGTAGCTCAAACACTATCAGAGATAGAGGATTGTAATTTGTACTGCGTGTGCCCATCGATATGAAGTTATAGTGTGCCAAATGTAAAGTTCCTAGAGTCAACAGTCTGGTTGCTAGAGCACTTTTAGTGTCAGGAACTTTCTGAAAACGCCATTTGGTGCAGTTTTACTCTTCAAAAACTGGTGAAACTTTAAAGTCGATTTTCTCGAAAGTTTGAAAAAATAAACATTTTCTGTTTCCGCCTGAAATAGTGGTAGGGAATATTAAACTTGCATTCTGTGCAAAAATTATACCTCTAGGATCAAAATTGGCCGAGATATGGCCATTTTAGTTTCGGGGTGTGCTTTTTCACTTTTTCAAGATGAGATGGGACAAAAATCAAATCTTTGACAGGCTGTAGCTCAAGAACTATCAGAGATAGAGGATTGTAATTTGTACTGCGTGTGCCCATCGATATGAAGTTATAGTGTGCCAAATTTAAAGTTCCTAGAGTCAACGGTCTGGTTGCTAGAGCACTTTTAGTGTCAGGAACTTTCTGAAAACGCCATTTGGTGCAGTTTTACTCTTCAAAAACTGGTGAAACTTTAAAGTCTATTTTCTCGAAAGTTTGAAAAAATAAACATTTTCTGTTTCCGCCTAAAATAGTGGTAGGGAATATTAAACTTGCATTCTGTGTAAAAATCATACCTCTAGGATCAAAATTGGCCGAGATATGGCCATTTTAGTTTCGGGGTGTGCTTTTTCACTTTTTCAAGATGAGATGGGACAAAAACCAAATCTTTGACAGGCTGTAGCTCGAAAACTATCAGAGATAGAGGATTGTAATTTGTACTGCGTGTGCCCATCGATATGAAGTTATAGTGTGCCTAATTTCATGTTCCTACCGTCAACGGTCTGGCTGCTAGAGCACTTTTAGTGTCAGGAACTTTCTGAAAACGCCATTTGGTGCAGTTTTACTCTTCAAAAACTGGTGAAACTTCAAAGTCTATTTACTCGAAAGTTTGAAAAAATAAACATTTTCTGTTCCCCAGAAATAGTCGTAGGGAATATTAAACTTGCATTCTTTGCAAAAATGATATCTCTAGGATCAAAATTGGCCGAGATATGGCCATTTTAGTTTCGGGGTGTGCTTTTTCACTTTTTCAAGATGAGATGGGACAAAAACCAAATCTTTGACAGGCTGTAGCTCAAACACTATCAGAGATAGAGGATTGTAATTTGTACTGCGTGTGCCCATCGATCTGGTTGCTAGAGCACTTTTAGAGTCAGGAACTTTCTGAAAACGCCATTTGGTGCAGTTTTACTCTTCAAAAACTGGTGAAACTTTAAAGTCTATTTTCTCGAAAGTTTGAAAAAATAAACATTTTCTGTTTCCGCCTGAAATAGTGGTAGGGAATATTAAACTTGCATTCTGTGCAAAAATTATACCTCTAGGATCAAAATTGGCCGAGATATGGCCATTTTAGTTTCGGGGTGTGCTTTTTCACTTTTTCAAGATGAGATGGGACAAAAACCAAATCTTTGACAGGATGTAGCTCAAAAACTATCAGAGATAGAGGATTGTAATTTGTACTGCGTGTGCCCATCGATATGAAGTTATAGTGTGCCTAATTTCATGTTCCTACCGTCAATGGTCTGGCTGCTAGAGCACTTTTAGTGTCAGGAACTTTCTGAAAACGCCATTTGGTGCAGTTTTACTCTTCAAAAACTGGTGAAACTTTAAAGTCTATTTTCTCGAAAGTTTGAAAAAATAAACATTTTCTGTTTCCGCCTGAAATAGTGGAAGGGAATATTAAAATTGCATTCTGTGCAAAAATCATACCTCTAGGATCAAAATTGGCCGAGATATGGCCATTTTAGTTTCGGGGTGTGCTTTTTCACTTTTTCAAGATGGGATGGGACAAAAACCAAATCTTTGACAGGCTGTAGCTCAATAACTATCAGAGATAAAGGATTGTAATTTGTACTGCGTGTGCCCATCGATATGAAGTTATAGTGTGCCAAATTTCAAGTTCCTAGAGTCAACGGTCTGGTTGCTAGAGCACTTTTAGTGTCAGGAACTTTCTGAAAACTATCAGAGATAGAGGATTGTAATTTGTACTGCGTGTGCCCATCGATATGAAGTTATAGTGTGCCAAATTTAAAGTTCCTACCGTCAACGGTCTGGCTGCTAGAGCACTTTTAGTGTCAGGAACTTTCTGAAAACTATCAGAGATAGAGGATTGTAATTTGTACTGCGTGTGCCCATCGATATGAAGTTATAGTGTGCCAAATTTAAAGTTCCTACCGTCAACGGTCTGGCTGCTAGAGCACTTTTAGTGTCAGGAACTTTCTGAAAACGCCATTTGGTGCAGTTTTACTCTTCAAAAACTGGTGAAACTTTAAAGTCTATTTACTCGAAAGTTTGAAAAAATAAACATTTTCTGTTTCCGACTGAAATAGTCGTAGGGAATATTAAACTTGCATTCTGTGCAAAAATTATATCTCTAGGATCAAAATTGGCCGAGATATGGCCATTTTAGTTTCGGGGTGTGCTTTGTCACCTTTTCAAGATGAGATGGGACAAAAACCAAATCTTTGACAGGCTGTAGCTCAAAAACTATCAGAGATAGAGGATTGTAATTTGTACTGCGTGTGCCCATCGATATGAAGTTATAGTGTGCCAAATTTCAAGTTCCTAGAGTGAACGGTCTGGTTGCTAGAGCATTTTTAGTGTCAGGAACTTTCTGAAAACGCCATTTGGTGCAGTTTTACTCTTCCAAAACTGGTGAAACTTTAAAGTCTATTTTCTCGAAAGTTTGAAAAAATAAACATTTTCTGTTTCCGCCTGAAATAGTCGTAGTGAATATTAAACTTGCATTCTGTGCAAAAATTATACCTCTAGGATCAAAATTGGCCGAGATATGGCCATTTTAGTTTCGGGGTGTGCTTTTTCACTTTTTTAAGATGAGATGGGACAAAAACCAAATCTTTGACAGGCTGTAGCTCAAAAACTATCAGAGATAGAGGATTGTAATTTGTACTGCGTGTGCCCATCGATATGAAGTTATAGTGTGCCAAATTTCATGTTCCTACCGTCAACGGTCTGGTTGTTAGAGCACTTTTAGTGTCAGGAACTTTCTGAAAACGCCATTTGGTGCAGTTTTACTCTTCAAAAACTGGTGAAACTTTAAAGTCTATTTTCTCGAAAGTTTGAAAAAATAAACATTTTCTGTTTCCGCCTGAAATAGTCGTAGGGAATATTATACTTGCATTCTGTGCAAAAATTATACCTCTAGGATCAAAATTGGCCGAGATATGGCCATTTTAGTTTCGGGGTGTGCTTTTTCACTTTTTCAAGATGAGATGGGACAAAAACCAAATCTTTGACAGGCTGTAGCTCAAAAACTATCTGAGATAAAGGATTGTAATTTGTACTGCGTGTGCCCATCGATATGAAGTTATAGTGTGCCAAATTTCAAGTTCCTAGAGTCAACGGTCTGGCTGCTAGAGCACTTTTAGTGTCAGGAACTTTCTGAAAACGCCATTTGGTGCAGTTTTACTCTTCAAAAACTGGTGAAACTTTAAAGTCGATTTTCTCGAAAGTTTGAAAAAATAAACATTTTCTGTTTGCGACTGAAATAGTCGTAGGGAATATCAAACTTGCATTCTTTGCAAAAATTATATCTCTAGGATCAAAATTGGCCGAGATATGGCCATTTTTGTTTCGGGGTGTGCTTTTTCACTTTTTCAAGATGAGATGGGACAAAAACCAAATCTTTGACAGGCTGTAGCTCAAAAACTATCAGAGATAGAGGATTGTAATTTGTATTGCGTGTGCCCATCGATATGAAGTTATAGTGTGCCTAATTTCATGTTCCTACCGTCAAAGGTCTGGCTGCTAGAGCACTTTTAGAGTCAGGAACTTTCTGAAAACGCCATTTGGTGCAGTTTTACTCTTCAAAAACTGGTGAAACTTTAAAGTCGATTTTCTCGAAAGTTTGAAAAATAAACATTTTCTGTTTGCGACTGAAATAGTCGTAGGGAATATCAAACTTGCATTCTTTGCAAAAATTATATCTCTAGGATCAAAATTGGCCGAGATATGGCCATTTTTGTTTCGGGGTGTGCTTTTTCACTTTTTCAAGATGAGATGGGACAAAAACCAAATCTTTGACAGGCTGTAGCTCAAAAACTATCTGAGATAAAGGATTGTAATTTGTACTGCGTGTGCCCATCGATATGAAGTTATAGTGTGCCAAATTTCATGTTCCTACCGTCAACGGTCTGGTTGTTAGAGCACTTTTAGTGTCAGGAACTTTCTGAAAACGCCATTTGGTGCAGTTTTACTCTTCAAAAACTGGTGAAACTTTAAAGTCTATTTTCTCGAAAATTTGAAAAAATAAACATTTTCTGTTTCCGCCTAAAATAGTGGTAGGGAATATTAAACTTGCATTCTGTGTAAAAATTATACCTCTAGGATCACAATTGGCCGAGATATGGCCATTTTAGTTTCGGGGTGTGCTTTTTCACTTTTTCAAGATGAGATGGGACAAAAACCAAATCTTTGACAGGCTGTAGCTCAAACACTATCAGAGATAGAGGATTGTAATCTGTACTGCGTGTGCCCATCGATATGAAGTTATAGTGTGCCAAATTTAAAGTTCCTAGAGTCAACGGTCTGGTTGCTAGAGCACTTTTAGTGTCAGGAACTTTCTGAAAACGCCATTTGGTGCAGTTTTACTCTTCAAAAACTGGTGCAACTTTAAAGTCTATTTACTCGAAAGTTTGAAAAAATAAACATTTTCTGTTTCCCAGAAATAGTCGTAGGGAATATTAAACTTGCATTCTTTGCAAAAATGATATCTCTAGGATCAAAATTGGCCGAGATATGGCCATTTTAGTTTCGGGGTGTGCTTTTTCACTTTTTCAAGATGAGATGGGACAAAAACCAAATCTTTGACAGGCTGTAGCTCAAAAACTATCAGAGATAGAGGATTGTAATTTGTGATGCGTGTGCCCATCGATATGAAGTTATAGTGTGCCAAATTTCATGTTCCTACCGTCAACGGTCTGGTTGTTAGAGCACTTTTAGTGTCAGGAACTTTCTGAAAACGCCATTTGGTGCAGTTTTACTCTTCAAAAACTGGTGAAACTTTAAAGTCTATTTTCTCGAAAGTTTGAAAAAATAAACATTTTCTGTTTCCGCCTGAAATAGTCGTAGGGAATATTATACTTGCATTCTGTGCAAAAATTATACCTCTAGGATCACAATTGGCCGAGATATGGCCATTTTAGTTTGGGGGTGTGCTTTTTCACTTTTTCAAGATGAGATGGGACAAAAACCAAATCTTTGACAGGCTGTAGCTCAAACACTATCAGAGATAGAGGATTGTAATTTGTACTGCGTGTGCCCATCGATATGAAGTTATAGTGTGCCAAATTTAAAGTTCCTAGAGTCAACGGTCTGGTTGCTAGAGCACTTTTAGTGTCAGGAACTTTCTGAAAACGCCATTTGGTGCAGTTTTACTCTTCAAAAACTGGTGAAACTTTAAAGTCTATTTACTCGAAAGTTTGAAAAAATAAACATTTTCTGTTTCCCAGAAATAGTCGTAGGGAATATTAAACTTGCATTTTTTGCAAAAATGATATCTCTAGGATCAAAATTGGCCGAGATATGGCCATTTTAGTTTCGGGGTGTGCTTTTTCACTTTTTCAAGATGAGATGGGACAAAAACCAAATCTTTGACAGGCTGTAGCTCAAAAACTATCAGAGATAGAGGATTGTAATTTGTGATGCGTGTGCCCATCGATATGAAGTTATAGTGTGCCAAATTTCATGTTCCTACCGTCAACGGTCTGGCTGCTAGAGCACTTTTAGTGTCAGGAACTTTCTGAAAACGCCATTTGGTGCAGTTTTACTCTTCAAAAACTGGTGAAACTTTAAAGTCTATTTACTCGAAAGTTTGAAAAAATAAACATTTTCTGTTTCCGACTGAAATAGTCGTAGGGAATATTGAACTTGCATTCTTTGCAAAAATTATATCTCTAGGATCAAAATTGGCCGAGATATGGCCATTTTAGTTTCGGGGTGTGCTTTTTCACTTTTTCAAGATGAGATGGGACAAAAACCAAATCTTTGACAGGCTGTAGCTCAAACACTATCAGAGATAGAGGATTGTAATTTGTACTGCGTGTGCCCATCGATATGAAGTTATAGTGTGCCAAATTTAAAGTTCCTAGAGTCAACGGTCTGGTTGCTAGAGCACTTTTAGTGTCAGGAACTTTCTGAAAACGCCATTTGGTGCAGTTTTACTCTTCAAAAACTGGTGAAACTTTAAAGTCTATTTACTCGAAAGTTTGAAAAAATAAACATTTTCTGTTTCCCAGAAATAGTCGTAGGGAATATTAAACTTGCATTCTTTGCAAAAATGATATCTCTAGGATCAAAATTGGCCGAGATATGGCCATTTTAGTTTCGGGGTGTGCTTTTTCACTTTTTCAAGATGAGATGGGACAAAAACCAAATCTTTGACAGGCTGTAGCTCAAAAACTATCAGGGATAGAGGATTGTAATTTGTACTGCGTGTGCCCATCGATATGAAGTTATAGTGTGCCAAATTTCATGTTCCTACCGTCAACGGTCTGGTTGTTAGAGCACTTTTAGTGTCAGGAACTTTCTGAAAACGCCATTTGGTGCAGTTTTACTCTTCAAAAACTGGTGAAACTTTAAAGTCTATTTTCTCGAAAGTTTGAAAAAATAAACATTTTCTGTTTCCGCCTGAAATAGTCGTAGGGAATATTATACTTGCATTCTGTGCAAAAATTATACCTCTAGGATCACAATTGGCCGAGATATGGCCATTTTAGTTTCGGGGTGTGCTTTTTCACTTTTTCAAGATGAGATGGGACAAAAACCAAATCTTTGACAGGCTGTAGCTCAAACACTATCAGAGATAGAGGATTGTAATCTGTACTGCGTGTGCCCATCGATATGAAGTTATAGTGTGCCAAATTTAAAGTTCCTAGAGTCAACGGTCTGGTTGCTAGAGCACTTTTAGTGTCAGGAACTTTCTGAAAACGCCATTTGGTGCAGTTTTACTCTTCAAAAACTGGTGCAACTTTAAAGTCTATTTACTCGAAAGTTTGAAAAAATAAACATTTTCTGTTTCCCAGAAATAGTCGTAGGGAATATTAAACTTGCATTCTTTGCAAAAATGATATCTCTAGGATCAAAATTGGCCGAGATATGGCCATTTTAGTTTCGGGGTGTGCTTTTTCACTTTTTCAAGATGAGATGGGACAAAAACCAAATCTTTGACAGGCTGTAGCTCAAAAACTATCAGAGATAGAGGATTGTAATTTGAGATGCGTGTGCCCATCGATATGAAGTTATAGTGTGCCCAATTTCATGTTCCTACCGTCAACGGTCTGGTTGTTAGAGCACTTTTAGTGTCAGGAACTTTCTGAAAACGCCATTTGGTGCAGTTTTACTCTTCAAAAACTGGTGAAACTTTAAAGTCTATTTTCTCGAAAGTTTGAAAAAATAAACATTTTCTGTTTCCGCCTGAAATAGTCGTAGGGAATATTATACTTGCATTCTGTGCAAAAATTATACCTCTAGGATCACAATTGGCCGAGATATGGCCATTTTAGTTTGGGGGTGTGCTTTTTCACTTTTTCAAGATGAGATGGGACAAAAACCAAATCTTTGACAGGCTGTAGCTCAAACACTATCAGAGATAGAGGATTGTAATTTGTACTGCGTGTGCCCATCGATATGAAGTTATAGTGTGCCAAATTTAAAGTTCCTAGAGTCAACGGTCTGGTTGCTAGAGCACTTTTAGTGTCAGGAACTTTCTGAAAACGCCATTTGGTGCAGTTTTACTCTTCAAAAACTGGTGAAACTTTAAAGTCTATTTACTCGAAAGTTTGAAAAAATAAACATTTTCTGTTTCCGCCTGAAATAGTGGTAGGGAATATTAAACTTGCATTCTGTGCAAAAATTTTACCTCTAGGATCAAAATTGGCCGAGATATGGCCATTTTACTTTCGGGGTGTGCTTTTTCACTTTTTCAAGATGGGATGGGACAAAAACCAAATCTTTGACAGGCTGTAGCTCAAAAACTATCAGAGATAGAGGATTGTAATTTGTACTGCGTGTGCCCATCGATATGAAGTTATAGTGTGCCAAATTGCATGTTCCTACCGTCAACGGTTTGGCTGCTAGAGCACTTTTAGTGTCAGGAACTTTCTGAAAACGCCATTTGGTGCAGTTTTACTCTTCAAAAACTGGTGAAACTTTAAAGTCGATTAACTCGAAAGTTTGAAAAAATAAACATTTTCTGTTTCCGCTTGAATAGTCGTAGGGAATATTAAACTTGCATTCTGTGCAAAAATTATACCTCTAGGATCAAAATTGGCCGAGATATGGCCATTTTAGTTTCGAGGTGTGCTTTTTCACTTTTTTAAGATGAGATGGGACAAAAACCAAATCTTTGACAGGCTGTAGCTCAAAAACTATCAGAGATAGAGGATTGTAATTTGTACTGCGTGTGCCCATCGATATGAAGTTATAGTGTGCCAAATTGCATGTTCCTACCGTCAACGGTTTGGCTGCTAGAGCACTTTTAGTGTCAGCAACTTTCTGAAAACGCCATTTGGTGCAGTTTTACTCTTCAAAAACTGGTGAAACTTTAAAGTCTATTTACTCGAAAGTTTGAAAAAATAAACATTTTCTGTTTCCGACTGAAATAGTCGTAGGGAATATTAAACTTGCATTCTTTGCAAAAATTATACCTCTAGGATCAAAATTGGCCGAGATATGGCCATTTTAGTTTCGAGGTGTGCTTTTTCACTTTTTTAAGATGAGATGGGACAAAAACCAAATCTTTGACAGGCTGTAGCTCAAAAACTATCAGAGATAGAGGATTGTAATTTGTACTGCGTGTGCCCATCGATATGAAGTTATAGTGTGCCAAATTTAAAGTTCCTAGAGTCAACGGTCTCGTTGCTAGAGCACTTTTAGTGTCAGGAACTTTCTGAAAACGCCATTTGGTGCAGTTTTACTCTTCAAAAACTGGTGAAACTTTAAAGTCTATTTACTCGAAAGTTTGAAAAAATAAACATTTTCTGTTTCCCAGAAATAGTCGTAGGGAATATTAAACTTGCATTCTTTGCAAAAATGATATCTCTAGGATCACAATTGGCCGAGATATGGCCATTTTAGTTTCGGGGTGTGCTTTTTCACTTTTTCAAGATGAGATGGGACAAAAACCAAATCTTTGACAGGCTGTAGCTCAAAAACTATCAGAGATAGAGGATTGTAATTTGTGATGCGTGTGCCCATCGATATGAAGTTATAGTGTGCCAAATTTCATGTTCCTACCGTCAACGGTCTGGCTGCTAGAGCACTTTTAGTGTCAGGAACTTTCTGAAAACGCCATTTGGTGCAGTTTTACTCTTCAAAAACTGGTGAAACTTTAAAGTCTATTTTCTCGAAAGTTTGAAAAAATAAACATTTTCTGTTTCCGCCTGAAATAGTCGTTGGGAATATTATACTTGCATTCTGTGCAAAAATTATACCTCTAGGATCAAAATTGGCCGAGATATGGCCATTTTAGTTTCGGGGTGTGCTTTTTCACTTTTTCAAGATGAGATGGGACAAAAACCAAATCTTTGACAGGCTGTAGCTCAAACACTATCAGAGATAGAGGATTGTAATTTGTACTGCGTGTGCCCATCGATATGAAGTTATAGTGTGCCAAATTTAAAGTTCCTAGAGTCAACGGTCTGGTTGCTAGAGCACTTTTAGTGTAAGGAACTTTCTGAAAACGCCATTTGGTGCAGTTTTACTCTTCAAAAACTGGTGAAACTTTAAAGTCTATTTACTCGAAAGTTTGAAAAAATAAACATTTTTTGTTTCCCAGAAATAGTAGTAGGGAATATTAAACTTGCATTCTTTGCAAAAATGATATCTCTAGGATCAAAATTGGCCGAGATATGGCCATTTTAGTTTCGGGGTGTGCTTTTTCACTTTTTCAAGATGAGATGGGACAAAAACCAAATCTTTGACAGGCTGTAGCTCAAAAACTATCAGAGATAGAGGATTGTAATTTGTGATGCGTGTGCCCATCGATATGAAGTTATAGTGTGCCAAATTTCATGTTCCTACCGTCAACGGTCTGGCTGCTAGAGCACTTTTAGTGTCAGGAACTTTCTGAAAACGCCATTTGGTGCAGTTTTACTCTTCAAAAACTGGTGAAACTTTAAAGTCTATTTACTCGAAAGTTTGAAAAAATAAACATTTTCTGTTTCCGACTGAAATAGTCGTAGGGAATATTGAACTTGCATTCTTTGCAAAAATTATATCTCTAGGATCAAAATTGGCCGAGATATGGCCATTTTAGTTTCGGGGTGTGCTTTTTCACTTTTTCAAGATGAGATGGGACAAAAACCAAATCTTTGACAGGCTGTAGCTCAAACACTATCAGAGATAGAGGATTGTAATTTGTACTGCGTGTGCCCATCGATATGAAGTTATAGTGTGCCAAATTTAAAGTTCCTAGAGTCAACGGTCTGGTTGCTAGAGCACTTTTAGTGTCAGGAACTTTCTGAAAACGCCATTTGGTGCAGTTTTACTCTTCAAAAACTGGTGAAACTTTAAAGTCTATTTACTCGAAAGTTTGAAAAAATAAACATTTTCTGTTTCCGCCTGAAATAGTGGTAGGGAATATTAAACTTGCATTCTGTGCAAAAATTTTACCTCTAGGATCAAAATTGGCCGAGATATGGCCATTTTACTTTCGGGGTGTGCTTTTTCACTTTTTCAAGATGAGATGGGACAAAAACCAAATCTTTGACAGGCTGTAGCTCAAAAACTATCAGAGATAGAGAGTTGTAATTTGTACTGCGTGTGTCCATCTATATAAAGTTATAGTGTGCCAAATGTCATGTTCCTACCGTCAACGGTCTGGCTGCTAGAGCACTTTTAGTGTCAGGAACTTTCTGAAAACGCCATTTGGTGCAGTTTTACTCTTCAAAAACTGGTGAAACTTTAAAGTCGATTAACTCGAAAATTTGAAAAAATAAACATTTTCTGTTTCCGCTTGAATAGTCGTAGGGAATATTAAACTTGCATTCTGTGCAAAAATTATACCTCTAGGATCAAAATTAGCCGAGATATGGCCATTTTAGTTTCGAGGTGTGCTTTTTCACTTTTTTAAGATGAGATGGGACAAAAACCAAATCTTTGACAGGCTGTAGCTCAAAAACTATCAGAGATAGAGGATTGTAATTTGTACTGCGTGTGCCCATCGATATGAAGTTATAGTGTGCCAAATTGCATGTTCCTACCGTCAACGGTTTGGCTGCTAGAGCACTTTTAGTGTCAGGAACTTTCTGAAAACGCCATTTGGTGCAGTTTTACTCTTCAAAAACTGGTGAAACTTTAAAGTCTATTTACTCGAAAGTTTGAAAAAATAAACATTTTCTGTTTCCGACTGAAATAGTCGTAGGGAATATTAAACTTGCATTCTTTGCAAAAATTATATCTCTAGGATTCAAATTGGCCGAGATATGGCCATTTTAGTTTCGGGGTGTGCTTTTTCACTTTTTCAAGATGAGATGGGACAAAAACCAAATCTTTGACAGGCTGTAGCTCAAAAACTATCAGAGATAGAGGATTGTAATTTGTACTGCGTGTGCCCATCGATATGAAGTTATAGTGTGTCAAATTTCATGTTCCTACCGTCAACGGTCTGGCTGCTAGAGCACTTTTAGTGTCAGGAACTTTCTGAAAACGCCATTTGGTGCAGTTTTACTCTTCAAAAACTGGTGAAACTTTAAAGTCGATTAACTCGAAAGTTTGAAAAAATAAACATTTTCTGTTTCCGCTTGAATAGTCGTAGGGAATATTAAACTTGCATTCTGTGCAAAAATTATACCTCTAGGATCAAAATTGGCCGAGATATGGCCATTTTAGTTTCGAGGTGTGCTTTTTCACTTTTTTAAGATGAGATGGGACAAAAACCAAATCTTTGACAGGCTGTAGCTCAAACACTATCAGAGATAGAGGATTGTAATTTGTACTGCGTGTGCCCATCGATATTAAGTTATAGTGTGCTAAATTGCAAGTAACTAGAGTCAACGGTCTGGTTGCTAGAGCACTTTTAGTGTCAGGAACTTTCTGAAAACGCCATTTGGTGCAGTTTTACTCTTCAAAAACTGGTGAAACTTTAAAGTCTATTTTCTCGAAAGTTTGAAAAAATAAACATTTTCTGTTTCCGCCTGAAATAGTGGTAGGGAATATTAAACTTGCATTCTGTGTAAAAATCATACCTTTAGGATCAAAATTGGCCGAGATATGGCCATTTTAGTTTCGGGTGTGCTTTTTCACTTTTTCAAGATGAGATGGGACAAAAACCAAATCTTTGACAGGCTGTAGCTCAAAAACTATCAGAGATAGAGGATTGTAATTTGTACTGCGTGTGCCCATCGATATGAAGTTATAGTGTGCCTAATTTCATGTTCCTACCGTCAACGGTCTGGCTGCTAGAGCACTTTTAGTGTCAGGAACTTTCTGAAAACGCCATTTGGTGCAGTTTTACTCTTCAAAAACTGGTGAAACTTTAAAGTCTATTTACTCGAAAGTTTGAAAAAATAAACATTTTCTGTTTCCGACTGAAATAGTCGTAGGGAATATTAAACTTGCATTCTTTGCAAAAATTATATCTCTAGGATCAAAATTGGCCGAGATATGGCCATTTTAGTTTCGGGGTGTGCTTTTTCACTTTTTCAAGATGAGATGGGACAAAAACCAAATCTTTGACAGGCTGTAGCTCAAACACTATCAGAGATAGAGGATTGTAATTTGTACTGCGTGTGCCCATTGATATGAAGTTATAGTGTGCCAAATTTAAAGTTCCTAGAGTCAACGGTCTGGCTGCTAGAGCACTTTTAGTGTCAGGAACTTTCTGAAAACGCCATTTGGTGCAGTTTTACTCTTCAAAAACTGGTGAAACTTTAAAGTCTATTTACTCGAAAGTTTGAAAAAATAAACATTTTCTGTTCCCCAGAAATAGTCGTAGGGAATATTAAACTTGCATTCTTTGCAAAAATGATATCTCTAGGATCAAAATTGGCCGAGATATGGCCATTTTAGTTTCGGGGTGTGCTTTTTCACTTTTTCAAGATGAGATGGGACAAAAACCAAATCTTTGACAGGCTGTAGCTCAAACACTATCAGAGATAGAGGATTGTAATTTGTACTGCGTGTGCCCATCGATATGAAGTTATAGTGTGCCAAATGTAAAGTTCCTAGAGTCAACGGTCTGGTTGCTAGAGCACTTTTAGTGTCAGGAACTTTCTGAAAACGCCATTTGGTGCAGTTTTACTCTTCAAAAACTGGTGAAACTTTAAAGTCGATTTTCTCGAAAGTTTGAAAAAATAAACATTTTCTGTTTCCGCCTGAAATAGTGGTAGGGAATATTAAACTTGCATTCTGTGCAAAAATTATACCTCTAGGATCAAAATTGGCCGAGATATGGCCATTTTAGTTTCGGGGTGTGCTTTTTCACTTTTTCAAGATGAGATGGGACAAAAATCAAATCTTTGACAGGCTGTAGCTCAAGAACTATCAGAGATAGAGGATTGTAATTTGTACTGCGTGTGCCCATCGATATGAAGTTATAGTGTGCCAAATTTAAAGTTCCTAGAGTCAACGGTCTGGTTGCTAGAGCACTTTTAGTGTCAGGAACTTTCTGAAAACGCCATTTGGTGCAGTTTTACTCTTCAAAAACTGGTGAAACTTTAAAGTCTATTTTCTCGAAAGTTTGAAAAAATAAACATTTTCTGTTTCCGCGTAAAATAGTGGTAGGGAATATTAAACTTGCATTCTGTGTAAAAATCATACCTCTAGGATCAAAATTGGCCGAGATATGGCCATTTTAGTTTCGGGGTGTGCTTTTTCACTTTTTCAAGATGAGATGGGACAAAAACCAAATCTTTGACAGGCTGTAGCTCGAAAACTATCAGAGATAGAGGATTGTAATTTGTACTGCGTGTGCCCATCGATATGAAGTTATAGTGTGCCTAATTTCATGTTCCTACCGTCAACGGTCTGGCTGCTAGAGCACTTTTAGTGTCAGGAACTTTCTGAAAACGCCATTTGGTGCAGTTTTACTCTTCAAAAACTGGTGAAACTTTAAAGTCTATTTACTCGAAAGTTTGAAAAAATAAACATTTTCTGTTTCCCAGAAATAGTCGTAGGGAATATTAAACTTGCATTCTTTGCAAAAATGATATCTCTAGGATCACAATTGGCCGAGATATGGCCATTTTAGTTTCGGGGTGTGCTTTTTCACTTTTTCAAGATGAGATGGGACAAAAACCAAATCTTTGACAGGCTGTAGCTCAAAAACTATCAGAGATAGAGGATTGTAATTTGTGATGCGTGTGCCCATCGATATGAAGTTATAGTGTGCCAAATTTCATGTTCCTACCGTCAACGGTCTGGCTGCTAGAGCACTTTTAGTGTCAGGAACTTTCTGAAAACGCCATTTGGTGCAGTTTTACTCTTCAAAAACTGGTGAAACTTTAAAGTCTATTTTCTCGAAAGTTTGAAAAAATAAACATTTTCTGTTTCCGCCTGAAATAGTCGTAGGGAATATTATACTTGCATTCTGTGCAAAAATTATACCTCTAGGATCAAAATTGGCCGAGATATGGCCATTTTAGTTTCGGGGTGTGCTTTTTCACTTTTTCAAGATGAGATGGGACAAAAACCAAATCTTTGACAGGCTGTAGCTCAAACACTATCAGAGATAGAGGATTGTAATTTGTACTGCGTGTGCCCATCGATATGAAGTTATAGTGTGCCAAATTTAAAGTTCCTAGAGTCAACGGTCTGGTTGCTAGAGCACTTTTAGTGTCAGGAACTTTCTGAAAACGCCATTTGGTGCAGTTTTACTCTTCAAAAACTGTTGAAACTTTAAAGTCTATTTACTCGAAAGTTTGAAAAAATAAACATTTTCTGTTTCCCAGAAATAGTCGTAGGGAATATTAAACTTGCATTCTTTGCAAAAATGATATCTCTAGGATCAAAATTGGCCGAGATATGGCCATTTTAGTTTCGGGGTGTGCTTTTTCACTTTTTCAAGATGAGATGGGACAAAAACCAAATCTTTGACAGGCTGTAGCTCAAAAACTATCAGAGATAGAGGATTGTAATTTGTGATGCGTGTGCCCATCGATATGAAGTTATAGTGTGCCAAATTTCATGTTCCTACCGTCAACGGTCTGGCTGCTAGAGCACTTTTAGTGTCAGGAACTTTCTGAAAACGCCATTTGGTGCAGTTTTACTCTTCAAAAACTGGTGAAACTTTAAAGTCTATTTACTCGAAAGTTTGAAAAAATAAACATTTTCTGTTTCCGACTGAAATAGTCGTAGGGAATATTGAACTTGCATTCTTTGCAAAAATTATATCTCTAGGATCAAAATTGGCCGAGATATGGCCATTTTAGTTTCGGGGTGGGCTTTTTCACTTTTTCAAGATGAGATGGGACAAAAACCAAATCTTTGACAGGCTGTAGCTCAAACACTATCAGAGATAGAGGATTGTAATTTGTACTGCGTGTGCCCATCGATATGAAGTTATAGTGTGCCAAATTTAAAGTTCCTAGAGTCAACGGTCTGGTTGCTAGAGCACTTTTAGTGTCAGGAACTTTCTGAAAACGCCATTTGGTGCAGTTTTACTCTTCAAAAACTGGTGAAACTTTAAAGTCTATTTACTCGAAAGTTTGAAAAAATAAACATTTTCTGTTTCCGCCTGAAATAGTGGTAGGGAATATTAAACTTGCATTCTGTGCAAAAATTTTACCTCTAGGATCAAAATTGGCCGAGATATGGCCATTTTACTTTCGGGGTGTGCTTTTTCACTTTTTCAAGATGAGATGGGACAAAAACCAAATCTTTGACAGGCTGTAGCTCAAAAACTATCAGAGATAGAGAGTTGTAATTTGTACTGCGTGTGTCCATCTATATAAAGTTATAGTGTGCCAAATGTCATGTTCCTACCGTCAACGGTCTGGCTGCTAGAGCACTTTTAGTGTCAGGAACTTTCTGAAAACGCCATTTGGTGCAGTTTTACTCTTCAAAAACTGGTGAAACTTTAAAGTCGATTAACTCGAAAGTTTGAAAAAATAAACATTTTCTGTTTCCGCTTGAATAGTCGTAGGGAATATTAAACTTGCATTCTGTGCAAAAATTATACCTCTAGGATCAAAATTGGCCGAGATATGGCCATTTTAGTTTCGAGGTGTGCTTTTTCACTTTTTTAAGATGAGATGGGACAAAAACCAAATCTTTGACAGGCTGTAGCTCAAAAACTATCAGAGATAGAGGATTGTAATTTGTACTGCGTGTGCCCATCGATATGAAGTTATAGTGTGCCAAATTGCATGTTCCTACCGTCAACGGTTTGGCTGCTAGAGCACTTTTAGTGTCAGGAACTTTCTGAAAACGCCATTTGGTGCAGTTTTACTCTTCAAAAACTGGTGAAACTTTAAAGTCGATTAACTCGAAAGTTTGAAAAAATAAACATTTTCTGTTTCCGCTTGAATAGTCGTAGGGAATATTTAACTTGCATTCTGTGCAAAAATTATACCTCTAGGATCAAAATTGGCCGAGATATGGCCATTTTAGTTTCGAGGTGTGCTTTTTCACTTTTTTAAGATGAGATGGGACAAAAACCAAATCTTTGACAGGCTGTAGCTCAAAAACTATCAGAGATAGAGGATTGTAATTTGTACTGCGTGTGCCCATCGATATGCAGTTATAGTGTGCCAAATTGCATGTTCCTACCGTCAACGGTTTGGCTGCTAGAGCACTTTTAGTGTCAGGAACTTTCTGAAAACGCCATTTGGTGCAGTTTTACTCTTCAAAAACTGGTGAAACTTTAAAGTCTATTTACTCGAAAGTTTGAAAAAATAAACATTTTCTGTTTCCGACTGAAATAGTCGTAGGGAATATTAAACTTGCATTCTTTGCAAAAATTATATCTCTAGGATCCAAATTGGCCGAGATATGGCCATTTTAGTTTCGGGGTGTGCTTTTTCACTTTTTCAAGATGAGATGGGACAAAAACCAAATCTTTGACAGGCTGTAGCTCAAAAACTATCAGAGATAGAGGATTGTAATTTGTACTGCGTGTGCCCATCGATATGAAGTTATAGTGTGTCAAATTTCATGTTCCTACCGTCAACGGTCTGGCTGCTAGAGCACTTTTAGTGTCAGGAACTTTCTGAAAACGCCATTTGGTGCAGTTTTACTCTTCAAAAACTGGTGAAACTATAAAGTCGATTTTCTCGAAAGTTTGAAAAAATAAACATTTTCTGTTTCCGACTGAAATAGTCGTAGGGAATATTAAACTTGCATTCTTTGCAAAAATTATATCTCTAGGATCAAAATTGGCCGAGATATGGCCATTTTAATTTCAGGGTGTGCTTTTTCACTTTTTCAAGATGAGATGGGACAAAAACCAAATCTTTGACAGGCTGTAGCTCAAAAACTATCAGAGATAAAGGATTGTAATTTATACTGCGTGTGCCCATCGATATGAAGTTATTATGTGCTAAATTTCAAGTTCCTAGAAGCAACGGTCTGGTTGCTAGAGCACTTTTAGTGTCAGGAACTTTCTGAAAACGCCATTTGGTGCAGTTTTACTCTTCAAAAACTGGTGAAACTTTAAAGTCGATTTTCTCGAAAGTTTGAAAAAATAAACATTTTCTGTTTCCGACTGAAATAGTCGTAGGGAATATTAAACTTGCATTCTTTGCAAAAATTATATCTCTAGGATCAAAATTGGCCGAGATATGGCCATTTTAATTTCGGGTGTGCTTTTTCACTTTTTCAAGATGAGATGGGACAAAAACCAAATATTTGACAGGCTGTAGCTCAAAAACTATCAGAGATAAAGGATTGTAATTTATACTGCGTGTGCCCATCGATATGAAGTTATTGTGTGCTAAATTTCAAGTTCCTAGAGTCAACGGTCTGGTTGCTAGAGCACTTTTAGTGTCAGGAACTTTCTGAAAACGGCATTTGGTGCAGTTTTACTCTTTAAAAACTGGTGAAACTTTAAAGTCTATTTACTCGAAAGTTTGAAAAAATAAACATTTTCTGTTTCCGACTGAAATAGTCGTAGGGAATATTAAACTTGCATTCTTTGCAAAAATTATATCTCTAGGATCAAAATTGGCCGAGATATGGCCATTTTAGTTTCGGGGTGTGCTTTTTCACTTTTTCAAGATGAGATGGGACAAAAACCAAATCTTTGACAGGCTGTAGCTCAAACACTATCAGAGATAGAGGATTGTAATTTGTACTGCGTGTGCCCATTGATATGAAGTTATAGTGTGCCAAATTTAAAGTTCCTAGAGTCAACGGTCTGGCTGCTAGAGCACTTTTAGTGTCAGGAACTTTCTGAAAACGCCATTTGGTGCAGTTTTACTCTTCAAAAACTGGTGAAACTTTAAAGTCTATTTACTCGAAAGTTTGAAAAAATAAACATTTTCTGTTCCCCAGAAATAGTCGTAGGGAATATTAAACTTGCATTCTTTGCAAAAATGATATCTCTAGGATCAAAATTGGCCGAGATATGGCCATTTTAGTTTCGGGGTGTGCTTTTTCACTTTTTCAAGATGAGATGGGACAAAAACCAAATCTTTGACAGGCTGTAGCTCAAACACTATCAGAGATAGAGGATTGTAATTTGTACTGCGTGTGCCCATCGATATGAAGTTATAGTGTGCCAAATGTAAAGTTCCTAGAGTCAACGGTCTGGTTGCTAGAGCACTTTTAGTGTCAGGAACTTTCTGAAAACGCCATTTGGTGCAGTTTTACTCTTCAAAAACTGGTGAAACTTTAAAGTCGATTTTCTCGAAAGTTTGAAAAAATAAACATTTTCTGTTTCCGACTGAAATAGTCGTAGGGAATATTAAACTTGCATTCTTTGCAAAAATTATATCTCTAGGATCAAAATTGGCCGAGATATGGCCATTTTAATTTCGGGGTGTGCTTTTTCACTTTTTCAAGATGAGATGGGACAAAAACCAAATCTTTGACAGGCTGTAGCTCAAAAACTATCAGAGATAAAGGATTGTAATTTATACTGCGTGTGCCCATCGATATGAAGTTATTGTGTGCTAAATTTCAAGTTCCTAGAGTCAACGGTCTGGTTGCTAGAGCACTTTTAGTGTCAGGAACTTTCTGAAAACGCCATTTGGTGCAGTTTTACTCTTCAAAAATTGGTGAAACTTTAAAGTCTATTTACTCGAAAGTTTGAAAAAATAAACATTTTCTGTTTCCGCCTGAAATAGTGGTAGGGAATATTAAACTTGCATTCTGTGCAAAAATTTTACCTCTAGGATCAAAATTGGCTGAGATATGGCCATTTTACTTTCGGGGTGTGCTTTTTCACTTTTTCAAGATGAGATGGGACAAAAACCAAATCTTTGACAGGCTGTAGCTCAAAAACTATCAGAGATAGAGAGTTGTAATTTGTACTGCGTGTGTCCATCTATATAAAGTTATAGTGTGCCAAATGTCATGTTCCTACCTTCAACGGTCTGGCTGCTAGAGCACTTTTAGTGTCAGGACTTTTCTGAAAACGCCATTTGGTGCAGTTTTACTCTTCAAAAACTGGTGAAACTTTAAAGTCGATTTTCTCGAAATTTTGAAAACATAAACATTTTCTGTTTCCGTCTGAAATAGTGGTAGGGAATATTAAACTTGCATTCTTTGCAAAAATTATACCTCTAGGATCAAAATTGGCCGAGATATGGCCATTTTAGTTTCGGGGTGTGCTTTTTCACTTTTTCAAGATGAGATGGGACAAAAACCAAATCTTTGACAGGCTGTAGCTCAAAAACTATCAGAGATAAAGGATTGTAATTTATACTGCGTGTGCCCATCGATATGAAGTTATTGTGTGCTAAATTTCAAGTTCCTAGAGTCAACGGTCTGGTTGCTAGAGCACTTTTAGTGTCAGGAACTTTCTGAAAACTTTCATTTGGTGCAGTTTTACTCTTCAAAAACTGGTGAAACTTTAAAGTCGATTTTCTCGAAAGTTTGAAAAAATAAACATTTTGTGTTTTCGCCTGAAATAGTGGTAGGAAATATTAAACTTGCATTCTGTGCAAAAATTATACCTCTAGGATCAAAATTGGCCGAGATATGGCCATTTTACTTTCGGGGTGTGCTTTTTCACTTTTTCAAGATGAGATGGGACAAAAATCAAATCTTTGACAGGCTGTAGCTCAAGAACTATCAGAGATAGAGGATTGTAATTTGTACTGCGTGTGCCCATCGATATGAAGTTATAGTGTGCCAAATTTAAAGTTCCTAGAGTCAACGGTCTGGTTGCTAGAGCACTTTTAGTGTCAGGAACTTTCTGAAAACGCCATTTGGTGCAGTTTTACTCTTCAAAAACTGGTGAAACTTTAAAGTCTATTTACTCGAAAGTTTGAAAAAATAAACATTTTCTGTTTCCGACTGAAATAGTCGTAGGGAATATTAAACTTGCATTCTTTGCAAAAATTATATCTCTAGGATCAAAATTGGCCGAGATATGGCCATTTTAGTTTCGGGGTGTGCTTTTTCACTTTTTCAAGATGAGATGGGACAAAAACCAAATCTTTGACAGGCTGTAGCTCAAAAACTATCAGAGATAGAGGATTGTAATTTGTACTGCGTGTGCCCATCGATATGAAGTTATAGTGTGCCAAATTTAAAGTTCCTAGAGTCAACGGTCTGGCTGCTAGAGCACTTTTAGTGTCAGGAACTTTCTGAAAACGCCATTTGGTGCAGTTTTACTCTTCAAAAACTGGTGAAACTTTAAAGTCGATTTTCTCGAAAGTTTGAAAAAATAAACATTTTCTGTTTCCGACTGAAATAGTGGTAGGGAATATTAAACTTGCATTCTGTGCAAAAATTATACCTCTAGGATCAAAATTGGCCGAGATATGGCCATTTTAGTTTCGGGGTGTGCTTTTTCACTTTTTCAAGATGAGATGGGACAAAAATCAAATCTTTGACAGGCTGTAGCTCAAGAACTATCAGAGATAGAGGATTGTAATTTGTACTGCGTGTGCCCATCGATATGAAGTTATAGTGTGCCAAATTTAAAGTTCCTAGAGTCAACGGTCTGGTTGCTAGAGCACTTTTAGTGTCAGGAACTTTCTGAAAACGCCATTTGGTGCAGTTTTACTCTTCAAAAACTGGTGAAACTTTAAAGTCTATTTTCTCGAAAGTTTGAAAAAATAAACATTTTCTGTTTCCGCCTAAAATAGTGGTAGGGAATATTAAACTTGCATTCTGTGTAAAAATCATACCTCTAGGATCAAAATTGGCCGAGATATGGCCATTTTAGTTTCGGGGTGTGCTTTTTCACTTTTTCAAGATGAGATGGGACAAAAACCAAATCTTTGACAGGCTGTAGCTCGAAAACTATCAGAGATAGAGGATTGTAATTTGTACTGCGTGTGCCCATCGATATGAAGTTATAGTGTGCCTAATTTCATGTTCCTACCGTCAACGGTCTGGCTGCTAGAGCACTTTTAGTGTCAGGAACTTTCTGAAAACGCCATTTGGTGCAGTTTTACTCTTCAAAAACTGGTGAAACTTTAAAGTCTATTTACTCGAAAGTTTGAAAAAATAAACATTTTCTGTTTCCGACTGCAATAGTCGTAGGGAATATTAAACTTGCATTCTTTGCAAAAATTATATCTCTAGGATCAAAATTGGCCGAGATATGGCCATTTTAGTTTCGGGGTGTGCTTTTTCACTTTTTCAAGATGAGATGGGACAAAAACCAAATCTTTGACAGGCTGTAGCTCGAAAACTATCAGAGATAGAGGATTGTAATTTGTACTGCGTGTGCCCATCGATATGAAGTTATAGTGTGCCTAATTTCATGTTCCTACCGTCAACGGTCTGGCTGCTAGAGCACTTTTAGTGTCAGGAACTTTCTGAAAACGCCATTTGGTGCAGTTTTACTCTTCAAAAACTGGTGAAACTTTAAAGTCTATTTACTCGAAAGTTTGAAAAAATAAACATTTTCTGTTTCCGACTGAAATAGTCGTAGGGAATATTAAACTTGCATTCTTTGCAAAAATTATATCTCTAGGATCAAAATTGGCCGAGATATGGCCATTTTAGTTTCGGGGTGTGCTTTTTCACTTTTTCAAGATGAGATGGGACAAAAACCAAATCTTTGACAGGCTGTAGCTCAAACACTATCAGAGATAGAGGATTGTAATTTGTACTGCGTGTGCCCATTGATATGAAGTTATAGTGTGCCAAATTTAAAGTTCCTAGAGTCAACGGTCTGGCTGCTAGAGCACTTTTAGTGTCAGGAACTTTCTGAAAACGCCATTTGGTGCAGTTTTACTCTTCAAAAACTGGTGAAACTTTAAAGTCTATTTACTCGAAAGTTTGAAAAAATAAACATTTTCTGTTCCCCAGAAATAGTCGTAGGGAATATTAAACTTGCATTCTTTGCAAAAATGATATCTCTAGGATCAAAATTGGCCGAGATATGGCCATTTTAGTTTCGGGGTGTGCTTTTTCACTTTTTCAAGATGAGATGGGACAAAAACCAAATCTTTGACAGGCTGTAGCTCAAACACTATCAGAGATAGAGGATTGTAATTTGTACTGCGTGTGCCCATCGATATGAAGTTATAGTGTGCCAAATGTAAAGTTCCTAGAGTCAACGGTCTGGTTGCTAGAGTACTTTTAGTGTCAGGAACTTTCTGAAAACGCCATTTGGTGCAGTTTTACTCTTCAAAAACTGGTGAAACTTTAAAGTCGATTTTCTCGAAAGTTTGAAAAAATAAACATTTTCTGTTTCCGCCTGAAATAGTGGTAGGGAATATTAAACTTGCATTCTGTGCAAAAATTATACCTCTAGGATCAAAATTGGCCGAGATATGGCCATTTTAGTTTCGGGGTGTGCTTTTTCACTTTTTCAAGATGAGATGGGACAAAAATCAAATCTTTGACAGGCTGTAGCTCAAGAACTATCAGAGATAGAGGATTGTAATTTGTACTGCGTGTGCCCATCGATATGAAGTTATAGTGTGCCAAATTTAAAGTTCCTAGAGTCAACGGTCTGGTTGCTAGAGCACTTTTAGTGTCAGGAACTTTCTGAAAACGCCATTTGGTGCAGTTTTACTCTTCAAAAACTGGTGAAACTTTAAAGTCGATTTTCTCGAAAGTTTGAAAAAATAAACATTTTCTGTTTCCGCCTGAAATAGTGGTAGGGAATATTAAACTTGCATTCTGTGCAAAAATTATACCTCTAGGATCAAAATTGGCCGAGATATGGCCATTTTAGTTTCGGAGTGTGCTTTTTCACTTTTTCAAGATGAGATGGGGGATTCAGTGGGGGAGGTAGAGGGGCAGCAGCGCTACCGCACCCATATCGAAGCGGGTTGGGGGATGGCTAGTAAATAAAAGGAGATGGCTGCCCGGAATGTCCTCATGTGCACGGAAATTTATCCTAATTTTAAAAAATTTACTGAGGGGAGAAATCAAGTGATGCTAGCGCTCTGCAACATATCACGGTAATGAATGGCGACCATATTTGGCCGGACTACATCGACTCTTGTAGGTCAAACATCAGAGACTAGGCATTAGAGTCTACAAGTATTGGTATTCAAAACAAACAGATTGTAAGATATGCATTTAAAATGATAAAAAAAATGCGTAATTATGTCAATATGTAGTTATATATTAGAGGGGCAGCAGACTGTTCCCCAATCATTTTCATTATATATTTGTTAATAAAATATTGTTTAATGTTCAATTGATATATCAGGTATACGGTTTCTGCAATCCCGTTAAAACCAGGTGTTTATTGACGTTACGGATTGCAAAGTATGCTGGTATCACAATATATGATGCAGAGTATTATACAATGAGAACATTTCCTTTTAAAAGTTTATTAACAAATATCAGTTGGACAATAAATAATTTTTTTTAAATGAATAATTTTCCTCAGTAGAACTAGGCGTCTTCTTGTTCACCTTCTTCTTCATCAAATTCTCCTTCCTCTTCAGCTGTAGCATCCTGGTACTGTTGATATTCAGATACCAGATCATTCATGTTAGATTCAGCTTCAGTAAATTCCATCTCATCCATACCTTCACCAGTATACCAATGGAGGAAAGCTTTCCTTCTGAACATAGCAGTAAATTGTTCAGATATTCTCTTAAATAGTTCTTGGATTGCTGTGGTATTACCAATAAATGTTCCTGACATCTTCAGACCTCTTGGTGGAATATCACAAACAGCAGTTTTAACATTGTTGGGAATCCATTCAACAAAGTAGCTGCTGTTCTTATTCTGAACGTTCAACATCTGTTCATCAACCTCCTTCATGGACATACGACCTCTGAACATAGCAGCGACTGTCAGATAACGACCATGACGAGGATCACAGGCAGCCATCATGTTCTTGGCATCAAACATCTGCTGCGTAAGTTCAGGAACGGTGAGTGCTCGGTACTGTTGAGAACCTCGAGAGGTGAGAGGAGCAAATCCTGGCATAAAGAAATGAAGTCGAGGGAATGGTACCATGTTGACTGCAAGTTTCCTCAGATCAGCATTAAGCTGACCAGGGAATCGAAGACAGGTGGTCACTCCGGACATGGTAGCTGATACCAGATGGTTGAGGTCACCATAAGTGGGTGTGGTCAGTTTGAGGGTTCGGAAACAGATATCATATAGAGCCTCATTATCAATACAGTAAGTCTCGTCTGTATTTTCTACCAGTTGATGAACTGAGAGGGTGGCGTTGTAAGGTTCAACAACTGTATCAGATACCTACAATTATAAAAACAAAACTTAACGTCAAAATCGTCATCATTAAATAGAATTAATTTTTCATATACATTTGTACATGTACATTAATGTCATAATTATTTATAAAGAAAATAATTTTTAACAGTTGTAGCAGAAAGAAAATAAACCTACCTTAGGTGAAGGACAGACAGAGAAGGTATTCATGATTCTATCTGGATATTCTTCTCTGATTTTACTGATCAGGAGAGTTCCCATACCAGAACCAGTTCCACCACCAAGAGAATGGGTCAACTGGAATCCTTGTAGACAATCACAGCTTTCAGCTTCTTTACGGACCACATCAAGTACGGAATCTACCAATTCAGCACCTTCTGTATAATGACCTTTAGCCCAGTTATTACCGGCACCACTCTGACCAAAGACAAAGTTGTCTGGACGGAAGATTTGACCAAATGGTCCTGATCGTACAGAATCCATGGTACCAGGTTCCAAGTCGACGAGAACAGCTCTGGGTACATATTTACCACCGGTAGCTTCATTATAATAAACATTGATTCTCTCCAACTGAAGATCAGAATCCCCGTGGTAAGTTCCAGTTGGGTCAATACCATGTTCATCAGAGATCACTTCCCAGAACTGAAAAAAAAAATTTGGAATAACATCAATTTTACAAAATAAGTGAAGTGACATTTTGCTAAACAAAAAATGGAATTCAATACTCTAACGAATTGGTTCCAAATGCGTTTCAATCGTAAGGCAATATATTAACCCTGTCGATTCTGTCTTATTTATTGACATTCAATTTTACTAAGCCGTACTGTGAAAGTGTGTACATGTCATTTATAAGAATATTCTTAGGAACCTATGAGACAATACGGTATTCTCTTGAAACAGAACAGCGTGATGTCGGAGGTCAAACCTGAACTTGTTAACAGCATTGCTGCATAGCTATACCATACAATTTTACAATTCTTACCTTGGCTCCGATCTGGTTACCACATTGGCCAGTTTGCATATGAACGATTTCTCTCATTTTGATGTTGGTAGTAAAGTGGTAAGATAAATGAAGATAAAATGGTTTAAGTATGAAACTGTATGAAGTATGGTGAAAGGTGAATGATAATATTTGTGTAAAGTTTAGGTATTTTATAGTAGTTTATTGTATACTAAACCATAGTTACCGTTTAATATCATAAATCTAGGTAGATAATCTCTTGTAGTAGATTGTTGCGGATTAACGGATTATGTCATTCAAGGTAATCATGTTTGTTGTTCACTAGTCTGTTTATAATGTAATGACATTATAACAAATACTGACGACTGACCTGGAAACTAACAACGTTACTACTGATGTAATCTAGTGGGAGAACTGGATTTTCAACGAAAGTTGGTGGCCACTAAGAGAATACCATTAAACAATTTACTATAGGACAGGCGGTGTTCCAATTTGGAGTGCATCGAATGCATTGCCATCAAGTACTGAAAGCCTCGAATGTCAAAAAGTCAAACATATTCAAACAACTTTCAATCGACGATGTACCGATCTGTGAAATATTTAAATTGATATCAAAGGTGTTATTCGTCTTTACCTAAACCTTCAAACACTTTCACAAGTGAACCATTTACCAACGATGTAGAAACAGACGCTTCTATGGGAGGTAACTCTAAGATATCTCGCGACATACACATGAAATCGAATGCTATTGAATAATTGAATTTATACTTCTGAAATTATGAATGATGCTTCTAAAAATATTTCTATGATAAATGTCGTAACGTTTGAATTTCAAATTGTTCTGGAAAACGTTCAATAATTATCTATTTGGAATTTGAAAACGTATCGGAAGTGGGTTTGTTTTGCTAAAACGAAGGATACTTGGGATACGATCAAGTGACTAAACCAGGCTTCTCAAATGGTGGCCCTTCAGTGGTGTAGCCAGGTTTTGGAAACTGGGGATGCAATGGTGAAGATGAGCCGACAGAATATATTGACATTGTGAGCGGAGTGAACAACGAGTGGGGTCCAGAGACCCGCCCGAGCTGTGTGGGGTCCATGGTGCGAAGCCCCCTTAAGCTCTGAGGTATTAGCTATTTGACACACTGCAGGAAGGCTATTTGAAGCTATATTTTTGGATCTTTTTTATGTATATGCCTGCGTTCGGTCGGCTGAACTTTACCGACGGCACTTTTTCAACCGACGGACCCCCCCCCCCCCTAAGCTACGCCATTGCGGCCCTTATATTATTTCATAATATGCATTTGGTCCTTTACAAAAATTAATTGAGAAGGCCTGGAATAAACAATAGATGGACCCGTGGACGAAAGTGGGCTGGGCCTGCTAGGAGATTCAAGGGATTGTTTTCCTTTAAACATAATACGTTGTTATTTTCAATTTGTATTTTTTTTTTCTAAGAAAAGGGGCATCCTTGCGTTTAGAACTGTGTCTGTGGTATTTGAGCCACAGGTTCCATATCTGCATAAAATTAGATTAAACACCAAATCAAAAGCATTTTATGTTGACAATTAAAAGGTTGCCATGGATTCTAAGACGTAACGTAAACATCACAATAAGAAAACGTTCTTCTAGACAATAGAAGCCTTGAAACTTGACGATAATGGGCTTCAAGATACACGAATTCATTAGTAAATTTAACAAGCTTTACTAGATATGGTTTTACAGATATAAAATGTCTCATAAACATATTTCTCTGCAAAACAATGTTATAACCTAAGATAACTATATTCAAATTATATTTTTCCAAAATCATTCCTCTTCCTCAACTGACTTCAAAGATTTTCTCCGCATCAAATTACCCTACGTTTTTTAAATTGATATCGTGCCCCTGGTGATTAACCGTCGTATAGAGTCAGATATATCAACTACTTACATCCTGGTTCCTTCAAGTCGAGGTTAACACTACTTATAAATAGATTTAAAATAATTAGTAAATTGAATAATAAATAATTGTAAAGAGAAAAATGAGTGATAGTTTTAATCAGATTATTCAATAGAATTAGATGTTGTAATAAGATATATAAACTAGTATATAAATACAGCTAGTATTGAAGTTACAATATCACAATTCTTCTGTTCTTTAAACCATCAACATCACAACTCGACACTAGTAAGTTGATATTTTATCAAATGAATACAGTACGTTTAGGATTTTAGAGGAACAGATGATTCTAGTTTTGTCATTAGAACTACAAGCTTATTTGTAGGGACGATTCCTAACGTGTTAGCAGAACACAAAATTTATTTCATGAATTTGATTCCATTGTAGCTACTGAATTGTTATATCTTATCTGTTTTATTTTTCAGAAATCAAGATGAACACCTTCTTTACCATCGCCTTATGTTTGACCTTTGCCACCGCCACCCTTGCTATTAACCCAATGATGGGTGGTATGGGTATGATGAACCCCTACATGATGGGCATGGGAGGACTCGGTATGATGGGTGGTATGGGAGGACTAGGTATGATGGGCGGTATGGGTATGGGAGGACTTGGTATGATGGGCGGTATGGGTATGGGAGGACTTGGTATGATGGGAGGTATGTACAACCCAATGATGATGGGTTATGGTGGACTTGGTATGCTCGGTGGAATGGGAGGATATGGTATGATGGGAGGTATGCTCGGTGGAATGGGTGGATATGGTATGGGGAAATAAGGTACGTAGTGTGGTTTCTATACTTGTGAGCTGATATATAATTTCAAATAAATCCAAACCACTTCTCTAATCCACAAAGAACCTTTCAGTTATGAAACTGATGCATGAAATATTAATACGAAAATAAATTTCGTTATAAGATATCGTGCTTTGTTCATCCATCATCTCTCTGATCGTTATAACATAGACCAGTGGTTCCCAACCTTGGAGCCATGGGGTGGTTGTTAGAAGACCATGGCGCATGAGCATGAATATAATTTTTTCTCATGCCAAACTTTTTTTTAACTATATTTTGATGTGTAAGGTCTGTAGTTGCTTGTGGTCAAATATATCTGACCTTCTGATGACGAGGAGGCACAATACAACAACCCTTGTGCTATAATCCATATTTTGTCCTAGTTTGCAATAGAACAGGGGGCCATGGCTCTGGGAGCTTCGTGAATTTTGGCCACAGCTTGAAAAAGGTTGGGAACCACTGACATAGACGAAGCTTTTAGATATTTCTACAGTGATAAGGGAATGAAGAAACAAAAATTCATGATATCAAAAGTTTTTCAAACCAGCCAATCACCAGTTGTTATTATGAGCCCACGCGCGGAATTTTTGGCACGGTCTAGAAAACCACCTTTAAACCCCTTTAACTTTTAAAATAATCCAGAGTTTTGGATGAAGTGATCACAGTCCAATCTATTTATTGATCTATTTTTCTAATAAAGATTTTTATTTTATTTCAGACAACAGTGCTCCAAATAAAATTGAATGTAAAATAAAATACTTAAATATAAAAACTCATTTGCTCTGCTTTTTATACCCCACTGACGTATATTCTGCCGCTCCAGTCCATCTTTCGTTTCTGCAACACTTCTTTTAAGCAACCAATCATGTGCCAAACTATCAATCTGGCCAAAAAATCGGTTAAACCCCTATTTCACATGGGATATTTAAAACGTTTTTAATGCGCTCAAATACTTGGCAAAGAAATAGAAGTCACAGTAGTGGAACATTTCAAAGCAAGGTCCTGATGAAGACCATATTTTCGTAAAGACCTTTGCATGTTGTACGAGACGTTCTACCACTCAGTAGCCGATGTAACTTACGTCTGTGAAGCATCCGAGAGTTAAGTCTTCGGCGTTTTTAACGATCTCTCGGGCGACCAAATTAGCCTAGATCGGTGTTTTGGGACCCTGACTTTAAAACAAAAAGCATTAGCTAATTTTTATAGATACATTTAGTTTAAGGTAAAAATATTCATCTCTAGATGTATCCAAAGATTCAAGTCCAATATAGGCCTATAAAAAACAACAAGCTACCGGTAATTTGCAATCGACATTGAATTTGAAACTTACTCAAGCCTCTCATAATAACGAACGCTGCCACTATGAATGTTTATAATCATCTTCCACAATTTATACCTTAACTTGTACAATTGTCTATTGACAATCAGGGGCTTTTATTTCGGCTGTTTTGAGCCTCAAAGGCTAAACAACACACCCGAGCCTACAACAGTTCAGCAAGGCGACAAATTCAAAACCCTCAGTCTCTTGCTTGGTTGGACGTCCTGTTAGCGAATACCATGCGCACTTCGGAAAAACGACGTGAATATATCCACCAGATCAGTGGTTCCTGCAATTCCAATAAAACTAACGCGTTTTATGACGTCACTACCGGTGATCTACCGGAAGGTACTATTGATATCTTTGCAGATCCCTGTCAGTGACGTCATAAAACGAATTAGTTTTAGTGGAATTGCAAGTGGACGTCGGAATGGAAATTGGAATGGTGCAAGTTGTTGCTATCAGTGTCCCCGATACACATACAAAGTTTAGAAAATCCCTTTACATTCCTTTTAAGTGTTAGTTCCTGAACCCATATTTTCTTTGTTTCTGAACCCATGTTTTTTTTAATGTATGTATAATTTGCCAATCATTAATACATAGTATTTTTATATAGTTATGTCAATAACTGAAAACAGTACTGTTTCGGCCTTCTGGGCCTCATCAGTGCAGTGCTGATACTGAAGTTGAGGTTTGGCTATATAGCCACCTCAGATGATTCCACATATGTGATATCATCGTACCATGCCAGAGTGCTCAAACTAGCAAGCTAGTGGGCTACGCATAACGCTAACGACAATGGTACACTCCAGATAGAGTGCTCAACAAGGTATGAACCAAGGAGCTTATCTAACTGCAAACAGTACTGTTTCGGCCTTCTGGGCCTCATCAGTGCAGTGCTGATACTGTCAATATGTAGTTTTTAGAAAGGTAGTAGGCTGTTCCCTAATCATTTTCATTATGTATATTTGAATATATTTTATTTGAAATTATTTGTTAATAAAATATTGTTAAGTGTTCATTTGATATATCAGCAATATAGTTTCTGCAAATTCCGCTATAAATAAGTTTTTGATGACGTCTCAGATTTCAGAATATGCTGATATCACAATATATGATTAACAGTAGATATAAAATAAGAATATGTACTTTTAAGAGTTTATTAACAAATATCAGTTAAGACAATAAGTTAAAATATTTTGAAATGAATAAATTTCCGCAGTAGAACTAAGCCCCTAAGCGTCTTCTTGTTCACCTTCTTCTTCATCAAATTCTCCTTCCTCTTCAGCTGTAGCATCCTGGTACTGTTGATATTCAGATACCAGATCATTCATGTTAGATTCAGCTTCAGTAAATTCCATCTCATCCATACCTTCACCAGTATACCAATGGAGGAAAGCTTTTCTTCTGAACATAGCAGTAAACTGTTCAGATATTCTCTTAAATAGCTCTTGGATTGCTGTGGTATTACCAATAAATGTTCCTGACATCTTCAGACCTCTTGGTGGAATATCACAAACAGCAGTTTTAACATTGTTGGGAATCCATTCAACAAAGTAGCTGCTGTTCTTATTCTGAACGTTCAACATCTGTTCATCAACCTCCTTCATGGGCATACGACCTCTGAACATAGCAGCTACTGTCAGATAACGACCATGACGAGGATCACAGGCAGCCATCATGTTCTTGGCATCAAACATTTGTTGCGTCAGTTCAGGTACGGTGAGTGCTCGGTACTGCTGGGAACCTCGAGAGGTGAGAGGAGCAAATCCTGGCATAAAGAAATGAAGTCGAGGGAATGGTACCATGTTGACTGCAAGTTTCCTCAGATCAGCATTAAGCTGACCAGGGAATCGGAGACAGGTGGTCACTCCGGACATGGTAGCTGATACCAGATGGTTGAGGTCACCATAAGTGGGTGTGGTTAGTTTGAGGGTACGGAAACAGATATCATACAGAGCCTCATTGTCAATACAGTAAGTCTCGTCTGTATTTTCTACCAGTTGATGAACTGAGAGGGTGGCGTTGTAAGGTTCAACAACTGTATCAGATACCTACAATTATAAAAACAAAACTTAAGGTCAAAATCGTCATCATTAAAGAGAATTGTTCATATACATTTGTACATTTACATTAATTTCATAATTATTTATTAAGAAAGTATTTTTTAACAGTTGTAGCAGAAAGAAATTAACCTACCTTAGGTGAAGGACAGACAGAGAAGGTATTCATGATTCTATCTGGATATTCTTCTCTGATTTTACTGATCAGGAGAGTTCCCATACCAGAACCAGTTCCACCACCAAGAGAATGGGTCAACTGGAATCCTTGTAGACAATCACAGCTTTCAGCTTCTTTACGGACCACATCAAGTACGGAATCTACCAATTCAGCACCTTCTGTATAATGACCTTTAGCCCAGTTATTACCGGCACCACTCTGACCAAAGACAAAGTTGTCTGGACGGAAGATTTGACCAAATGGTCCTGATCGTACAGAATCCATGGTACCAGGTTCCAAGTCGACGAGAACAGCTCTGGGTACATATTTACCACCAGTAGCTTCATTATAATAAACATTGATTCTCTCCAACTGAAGATCAGAATCACCGTGGTAAGTTCCTGTTGGGTCAATACCATGTTCATCAGAGATCACTTCCCAGAACTGAAAAAGTAAAATTTGGAATAACAAAAATATTCTAAGAAACATTTTAGTGGAGTGACATTTTCCTAAAGAAAAATGGAATTGAATGCTTTAACGACTTGGTTTCAATAGGTAAGGTAATAATATATCAATTCTTTGGTCTGTGTAATTACTGTATTGCTGTAGCATGTTAACAATTCTTACCTTGGCTCCGATCTGGTTACCACATTGGCCAGTTTGCATATGAACGATTTCTCTCATTTTGATGTTGGTAGTAAAGTGGTAAGATAAATGAAGTTAAAATGGTTTAATTATGAAACTGTATGAAGCAAGGTGAAAGGTGAATGATAATATTTGTGTAAAGTTTAGGTATTTTATACTAGTTTATTGTATACTAAACCATAGTTACCGTTTATTAGCATAAATCTAGGTAGATAATCTCTTGTAGTAGATTATCGCCGATTAACGGATTATGTCATTCAATGTTATTATGTTGTTTACTAGTTTGTGGTGTAATGGCATTATAAGAAATACTGACAACTGACCTGGAAACTAACAACTAGGCTCATGACGACTACCGATGCAATCTAGAGGAAGACGACCACTGCCCATTTCATATGGACGCTTCTATGGGAGGTTACTTTGTCAGAAATATCTCGCGACACACTCATTCATTGAGATGCCCTTGAACAATTCGATTTATTCTTCTGAAATTATGATGTTTCTGGAAATATTTCTAAGTTAATGTCATAACGTTAAATTTTTAAAAACGTTCAGTTATTATATATTACTAGTAGATTTGCTTCGATTATGAAGGATGCTTGGGGTTCGATTAGGGTTTGTACCCGGGATTCACTGAGTTCTGGCAAGAACACATTCCCGGTAACAGCTCCTCGTTCCCGGGAATGGGAACATAGATTTTTTTCACATACATTTCACCATTGACTGTGGAAAATCCTGTAACTTGGAGAGACAAAAATCACCGGAATTTCCCCCAACCAAGCCCCCCTTCCCCGAGTCCTAATCCGCTCCTGAAATCGTGTTGCTGATAGGCTTCTATTTATAGAAAAATCCGGGTTACCTCGATTTTCACTAGTAGGCTGGTGTATGGGTGGTCGCATGTCTATGGAATGAAGACCAGGAACTCAAGCAATGTCAGAAAAAGAATATTACCACTTTCAGTTGGGGAATTCAGGTCCTTCGAGCAAACAAAGACTAGGACTGGAATTCATATATAATGCTCTGAGGTTAATCAAGTCGTCGTCAGTCGCTTTGTCCTATGCAGGCAATTTTGCGGCGATAAGATCTCGCCTTTGGGTGGAATATTAATTTGTGCGCGCTGGTCATCCTGAAGCATTGGTTTCGGAAGATAGATTCGTCGGTAGCATCATCCGCTTCTACTGCCAGTAATCAATACTAAAACCTTTTTGCTAAAACGCATTTTGAACCCATGGGCGAAAGTGGGTGGGGCCTGCTAGGAGGTTCAAGGTTCAAGGCATTTAAATGTTTTCCTTTAAACATAATACGTTTCTCTTTTCAAATTGTATTTTTTTTTCTATAAGAAAAGGGGCATCCTTGGGTTCAGAACCGTGTCTGTGATATTTGAGACACAGGTTCTATCACTACATAAAATTACAGAAAACACAAATTCAAAAGTGTTTTAGGTTGACAATTAAAAGGTTGCCGTGGATTCTAATACGTATTTGACAGTTTAAAAGAAAAAAACCTAAACATCATAAGAAAAAATTCTGCTAGACAATAGAAACCTTGAAACTTGACGATATTGGGCTTCAAGATACACGAATTCATTAGTTTAACAAGCTTTACTAGATATGGTTTTACAGGCATGAAATGTCTCGTTGACATATTTTCTCTCCAAAACATTTTTTTTTACCTAAGATAGCAATTGATTCAAATTATATTTTTCCAAAATCATTCCCCTTTCCTCTGAATTTAAAGATTTTTCCGCATCCTGGTCTGCCAATTACCATACGTTGTATAGATAAGATATCTTGCCCCTGGTGATTAACCGTCGTATGAAGTCAGATTTATCAACTTCTTACATCCTGGTTCCTTCAAGTCGAGGTAAAATAATTAGTAAATTGAATAATAAATAATTGTAAAGGGAAAAATGAGTGATAGTTTTAATCAGATTATTCAATAGAATTAGATGTTGTAATAAGATATATAAACTAGTATATAAATACAGCAATTAATGAAGTTACAATATCACAATTCTTCTGTTCTTTAAACCATCAACTTCACAACTCGACACTAGTAAGTTGATATTTTATCAAATGAATACAGTACGTTTAGGATTTTGGAGGAACAGATGATTCTAGTTTTGTCATTAGAACTACAAGCTTATTTAAAGGGCCGATTCCCAACGTGATAACAGAACATAAAATTTATTTTATGAATTTGATTCCATTGTAGCTACTGAATTATTATATCTTATCTGTTTTATTTTTCAGAAATCAAGATGAACACCTTCTTTACCATCGCCTTATGTTTGACCTTTGCCACCGCCACCCTTGCTATTAACCCAATGATGGGTGGTATGGGTATGATGGGAGGTATGGGTATGATGGACCCATACATGATGGGTATGGGAGGACTTGGTATGATGGGTGGTATGGGAATGATGAACCCCTACATGATGGGTATGGGAGGACTTGGTATGATGGGCGGTATGGGTATGGGAGGACTTGGTATGATGGGAGGTATGTACAACCCAATGATGATGGGTTATGGTGGACTTGGTATGCTCGGTGGAATGGGCGGATATGGTATGATGGGAGGTATGCTCGGTGGAATGGGTGGATATGGTATGGGAAAATAAGGTACGTAGTGTGGTTTCTATACTTTTGAGCTGATATATAATTTCAAATAAACTTTTCAGTTATGAAACTGATGCATGAAATATTAGTAGGGAAATATAGTTCGTTATAGGATATCGTGCTTTGTTCATCCATCGTCTTTCTGACCGTTATAACATGGTAGAAGCTATTAGATATTTCTACCGTGTAAGGAAATGAAGTAACTGTTGTTTTGTAAATATGAGCCCACCACGCAATATCATTTTTGGCACGGGCTCGAAAATTTCCTTTAGACCCCATTTAACCTGTAAAATAATCCATAATTTTGGATGAAGTGAACACAGTCCAATCTATTTATTGATCTATTTTTATAATAAAGATTTTTTTTTCATTTCAGACAACAGTGCTACAAATAAAATTAAATGTAAAATAAAATATTTGAATATTAAATATATAAACTCATTTGTGTCTGCTTTTTATACCCCATTGGCGTATATTCCGCTGCTCCATTTGTTTGTCCGTCAACATTTCTTTTCAGCAATCAACCATATGACGAACTGTCAATCTCGCCAAAGCACCAGTTATACCCCTATTTCACTATCAAGATTCAATATCCGATATAAGCCTATAAAAAACACCAAGCTATCGGTAATTTGCAGCGATTTCGACATTGAATTGAATTTGAAACTTACTCAAGCCTCTCATAATAACGAACGCTGCCACTATGACGGTTTTCAATCATCTTCAACAATTTATACCTTAATATCGACGATTGTCTATTGACTATCAGGGGCTTTTATTTCGGCTGTTTTGGAGCCTCAGAGGCTAAACAACACACCCGAGCCTACAACAGTTCAGCAATGCGCCAAATTCAAAACTCTCAGTCTGTGGGGGTGCTGGACGTCCTGTTGGCGACTACAATGCGCACTTCGGTAAATCGACGTGAATCTAGTCCCCTCCCCTCCTGAATCCGCAACTAAAGTTCCCTCTTTTTGAGCAGCCGACAACAGAGACAAATGTTTGATGAAGTCTTACAGTGTGGATAGCGACGTCAGACAAAGTCTTCTGGTTTCTCTCAGACACAAATCTAACAGTGTAGACAGGGCTTAAGTGTCAGTTTCTGAACCCATAGTTTTCTGTGTTTCTGAACCCATAGTTTTTCTTAATGCATAATTTGCCAACTATCAATACATAGTAGGCTAGCTAGTTTCAGCAGTACTGTTTGCCGTTATATACGCTCCTTGGATCATACCTTGTTGAGCACTCTATCTGGAGTGTACCATTGTCGTTAGCGTTATGCGTAACTCACTAGCTTGCCAGTTTCAGCACTCTGGCATGGTACGATGGTAACACACATGTGGGATCATCTGAGGTGGCTATGTAGTAAAACCTCAACTCCAGTATCAGCACTGCACTGATGAGGCCCAGAAGGCCGAAACAGTACTGTTTGCAGTTAGATGCGCTCCTTGGCTTATACCTTGTTGAGCACTCTATCTGGAGTGTACCATTGTCGTTAGCGTTATGCGTAGACAACTAGCTTGCTAGTTTGGGCACTCTGGCATACGATGTTACCACCGTACCATGCCAGAGTGCTGAAACTGGCAAGCTAGTGAGTTACGCATAACGCTAACGACAATGGTACACTCCAGATAGAGTGCTCAACAAGGTATGAGCCAAGGAGCGTATATAACGGCAAACAGTACTGTTTCGGCCTTCTGGGCCCCTTTAGTACAGTGCTGATACTGGAGTTGAGGTTTGACTATATAGCCACATCAGATGATCCCACATATGTGATACCATCGTACCGTGCCAGAGTGCTGAAACTAGCTAGCCTACTATGTATTGATAGTTGGCAAATTATGCATTAAGAAAAACTATGGGTTCAGAAACACAGAAAACTATGGGTTCAGAAACTGACACTTAAGCCCTGTCTACACTGTTAGATTTGTGTCTGAGAGATACCAGAAGACTTTGTCTGACGTCGCTATCCACACTGTAAGACTTCATCAAACATTTGTCTCTGTTGTCGGCTGCTCAAAAAGAGGGAACTTTAGTGGCGGATTCAGGAGGGGAGGGGACTAGATTCACGTCGATTTACCGAAGTGCGCATTGTAGTCGCCAACAGGACGTCCAGCACCCCCACAGACTGAGAGTTTTGAATTTGGCGCATTGCTGAACTGTTGTAGGCTCGGGTGTGTTGTTTAGCCTCTGAGGCTCCAAAACAGCCGAAATAAAAGCCCCTGATAGTCAATAGACAATCGTCGATATTAAGGTATAAATTGTTGAAGACGATTGAAAACCGTCATAGTGGCAGCGTTCGTTATTATGAGAGGCTTGAGTAAGTTTCAAATTCAATTCAATGTCGAAATTGCTGCAAATTACCGATAGCTTGGTGTTTTTTATAGGCTTATATCGGATATTGAATCTTGATAGTGAAATAGGGGTATAACTGGTGCTTTGGCGAGATTGACAGTTCGTCATATAGTTGATTGCTGAAAAGAAATGTTGACGGACAAACAAATGGACTGGAGCAGCGGAATATACGCCAATGGGGTATAAAAAGCAGACACAAATGAGTTTATATATTTAATATTTAAATATTTTATTTTACATTCAATTTTATTTGTAGCACTGTTGTCTGAAATGAAAAAAAATCTTTATTATAAAAATAGATCAATAAATAGATTGGACTGTGTTCACTTCATCCAAAATTATGGATTATTTTACAGGTTAAATGGGGTCTAAAGGAAATTTTCGAGCCCGTGCCAAAAATGATATTGCGTGGTGGGCTCATATTTACAAAACAACAGTTACTTCATTTCCTTACACGGTAGAAATATCTAATAGCTTCTACCATGTTATAACGGTCAGAAAGACGATGGATGAACAAAGCACGATATCCTATAACGAACTATATTTCCCTACTAATATTTCATGCATCGGTTTCATAACTGAAAAGTTTATTTGAAATTATATATCAGCTCAAAAGTATAGAAACCACACTACGTACCTTATTTTCCCATACCATATCCACCGAGCATACCTCCCATCATACCATATCCGCCCATTCCACCGAGCATACCAAGTCCACCATAACCCATCATCATTGGGTTGTACATACCTCCCATCATACCAAGTCCTCCCATACCCATCATGTAGGGGTTCATCATTCCCATACCACCCATACCACCCATCATACCAAGTCCTCCCATACCCATCATGTATGGGTCCATCATACCCATACCTCCCATCATACCCATACCACCCATCATTGGGTTAATAGCAAGGGTGGCGGTGGCAAAGGTCAAACATAAGGCGATGATAAAGAAGGTGTTCATCTTGATTTCTGAAAAATAAAACAGATAAGATATAACAATTCAGTAGCTACAATGGAATCAAATTCATAAAATAAATTTTATGTTCTGTTATCACGTTGGGAATCGGCCCTTTAAATAAGCTTGTAGTTCTAATGACAAAACTAGAATCATCTGTTACGCCAAATTCCTAAACGTACTGTATTCATTTGATAAAAGATCAACTTACTAGTGTCGAGTTGTGAAGTTGATGGTTTAAAGAACAGAGGAATTGTGATATTGTAACTTCAATACTAGCTGTATTTATATACTAGTTTATATATCTTATTACAACATCTAATTCTATTGAATAATCTGATTAAAACTATCACTCATTTTTCCCTTTACAATTATTACAGCTTTCGAGTTGCGCTCGAAACTGTATTGTTACCATTAATTTTTTAGATATTTTTATTGCAGTGCGTTCGATTCTCGAACGCACTGCATTGGTTTGCAATTGACTATTTTTTTTTTTTTTCGTTTTCTGGTCTCGCTATTTCGGTATGAAGGGAGCTTGTCACGCTCAAACTGACACGATTTCCAACGATAAACTGCTGCACATTGTGGCTTAGAGGCTAAATGACGCAGTTTTGTCCAACCGGAAATGAGGTATGACAAAACGTGTATTTTCGGTTTTTTATCATTTTTACTTACAATTTTCAACCGATTTAGATGGATATTTTTTTGTTTATTTCTGTTGTGTCTTTTCTACACAATAACCACTTAAAAACTTATAATTTTTCACTTTTTGACCCTGAATTTTGGAACTCTTTTTTGACGCTTTTTTCAACTTCCACAGTTTTATTTCGATCGCTATGAAAACTTCTAGGCATATAGACATTGTTATTGCGAACAAAACCACGTTTTCAAAATTTTGATATCACTTCCGGTTTTGACGTCATTTGCTTGTAAACTTCAAATTTCAACTTCCGGAGTTTTTAAGATATTTGAACATTTCTTTTTGCATTATGTTAGAAATTGTCATTATGAAAGATATTAATGATAAAATTTGACCCGGAAGTAATATGTCAGGCGCCATGTTGTTGTGAGTAATTTTTATAAAACTCAAAATGGGGCCTCAGGGGATAATCGGATTTGCACAATTTTGGTGTCTATTAAATCCTTAGTCGATTGCCACCAACCTTATGACAGCGGATTTTTGAATTTCGATTTAGACTTGTTTCTATTTCCGGACAAAGAATTTTAATAATGACCGAAACTTTCAAGGCTCATATCTAGTGACCTTGACCTTTGATGACCCTTTGACCTGTACAAAAGTTATTGCCCTTAACGAGATCTATCAAATGATATATTCATTTCCGATTTCTGATGTTAACTTCCGGTTTTATCGCCATTTGAAAATTGCAAGTTTTAACTTTAAAGAGCTTTGTCACGTGACCTAATTGACATACGTCACACATATTTAGACATATTTACTATGCTACATCTGCTCTTTCAAATGATATATAATACCAAATATTTGAATCAAAATTGCGCTTTTTAAAACTTGCAAATTTTGCGCCAATTTTCATTGCAACTGTGCGTGTTTTTTGGAAATTTGATTTCGATCGATCTGAAAACTTACAAGTAGATAAACAATTTGATAATGAACAAAACAATATTTCTGAAATTTTGATATCACGTCCGGTTTTGACGTCATTTGTTTGTAAACTTGAAATTCTAACTTCTGGAGTTCCCGAATTATTTGAAAGTTTCTTTTTGCATCATCTTAGAAATGATCGTCAGAAAAGATAAAATGATAAAATCCGACCCGGAAGTACTATGTCAGGTGCCATGTTGTTGTGACTTATTTTTATAAACCTCAAAATGGGACCTCAGGGGATAATCTAATTTACATAATACCGGTGTCTATGAAATCCTTAGTCGATGGCCAACAACCGTATGGCAACTGATTTTTTTAATTTCGATTTCTTTATATTTCTGGAACAAGAATTTTAATTCAGACTGTAATTTTCAATGCTCATATTTCTACATCCATTAGTTCAAATGACCAGGAAGTATTATTTGCCTGTAATCTTCAATTAGGTGTATCACACCTCAAGAAAAACAGCTTTAGACACTATATCTATTAACATGTGAGAGTCAGCGAATTATTCCCTCAGCACATTATGCGATTCATGGTCTGTATGCCAACATCTAGAAAGTTACAATTAACCATAGTGTTTCTTTTAACGCTTCTCACTGGTCAGAGTAGTATTTTAAAATGTTCAAATGCAGTTTTCTCCCTTCAACTGAAAAATGTTTGTTGTCTGCATGTTTAGATACAGTTCTCTCCCTTCAACTGACAATTGCACCATGCTTAACATGACTTTCTTTCATTGTAACTTGCATGTTTAACGTTGTAAATTATGTACTAAAAAAGATAAACAAAAAGAAGTAGATAACGATCCAACGCCAAAAGAAGAAAATCCGTTCTAAAAATTTGGTTCTGTCATTTATTAAAATTGCATGTCTAAAAACGTTGACCATTAAAATGTTTTCTAAAAAAATAATAATATAGATTTTTTGCAAGGTTTATGTTGAAATGACAATTTACGAACTGTGCTGCGAACTTTCATGTATAGAGGTTAACACTCGGTATTCTGATGTCATTTACTCGACATATCAAGAATTGGCTCTATCATGTAGGGAGCTGCCGTGGCACAGTGAATTAGACGCTTGCTCGCTAAGCTGAAGTTCCAGGGTTCAATTCCGGCATGGGTCGCATGCCTTCGGATTTTTCAACCCGGTTTCACCCTCTCAATGATGCAGGTTGGGGGGCTGACAGGAAAAAGTCAAACGAAAAAAACAACGACTTTTTAATCAGATGACTTTTCACTACTGAACGTGAAATGGTTATTTACTTTTCACTCCCGAATATAAAAAAAATTATATGCCGATTTTTATGTTCTGTAAATTTCGCAGTATGGATTGAAAACGCCATTTTTCACCCATGGACGAAACCGGATGCGCACTGCCCAGTATCGTCTCACGATTCTAGTTTTTTTGCAGTGCGTTCGATTCTCGAACGCACTGCATTGTTTTGCAATTGACTATTTTTTTTTTTTTTTTTTTTTTTTTTTTTTTTTTTTCGTTTTCTGGTCTCGCTATTTCGCTATGAAGGGAGCTTGTCACGCACAATCTGACACGATTTCCCACGATAAACTGCTGCTCATTGTGGCTTAGAGGGTAAATGACGCAGTTTTGTCCAACCGGAAATGAGGTATGACAAAACGTGTATTTTCGGTTTATTATCATTTTAACTTACAATTTTCAACCGATTTTGATGAAATTTTTTTTGTTTATTTCCATTGTGTCTTTTCTACACGATAACCACTTAAAAAGTTATAATTGTTTACTTTTGACCCTGAATTTTGAAACTATTTTTTGACGTTTTTTTCAACTTCCACAGTTTTATTTCGATCACTATGAAAACTTCTAGGCATATAGACATTGTTATTGCGAACAAAAATGTGTTTTCAAAATTTTGATATCACTTCCGGTTTTGACGTCATTTGCTTGTAAACTTCAAATTTCAACTTCCGGAGTTTTGAAGATATTTGAAAATTTCTTTTTGCATTATGTTAGAAACTGTCATCATGAAAGATATTAATGATAAAATTTGACCCGGAAGTAATATGTCAAGCGCCATGTTGTTGTGAGTAATTTTTATAAAACTCAAAATGGGGCCTCAGGGGTTAATCGGATTTGCACAATTTTGGTGTCTATGAAATCCATAGTCGATTGCCACCAACCTTATGACAGCGGATTTTTAAATTTCGATTTAGACTTTTTTCTATTTCCGGACAAAGAATTTCAGTAATGACAGAAACTTTCAAGGCTCATATCTAGTGACCTTGACCTTTGATGACCTTTTGACCTGTACAAAAGTTATTGCCCTTAACGAGATCTACCAAATGATATATTCATTTCCGATTTCTGATTTTAACTTCCGGTTTTATCGCCATTTGAAAATTGGAATTTTTAACTTTAAAGAGCTTTGGCACGTGACCTAATAAACATACGTCACAAATTTTTAGACATATTTACTATGCTAAATCTGCTCTTTCTAATGATATATAACACAAAATATTTGAATCAAAATTGCGCTTTTTAAAACTTGCAAATTTTGCGACAATTTTCATTGTAACTGTGCGTGTTTTTTGGAAATTTGATTTCGATCGATCTGAAAACTTACAAGTAGATAAACAATTTGATAATGAACAAAACAATATTTCTGAAATTTTGATATCACTTCCGGTTTTGACGTCATTTGTTTGTAAACTTGAAATTCTAACTTCAGGAGTTCCCGAATTATTTGAAAGTTTCTTTTTGCATCATGTTAAATTGGGTACAATTTTCAAATGCATTTTTCTCGAAATTTTGAAAAATACGAAAAAAAAAATTCTGCGTTAGAAATTATCATCAGAAAAGATATAAATGATAAAATCCGACCCGGAAGTACTATGTCAGGTGACATGTTGTTGTGACTTATTTTTATAAACCTCAAAATGAGACCTCAGGGGATAATCTGATTTGCATAATACCGGTGTCTATGAAATCCTTAGTCGATGGCCAACAACCTTGTGCCAGCTGATTTTTTAATTTCGATTTCTTTATATTTCTGGAAAAAGAATTTTAATTCAGACTGTAATTTTCAATGGTCATATTCCTAAATCTATTAGTTCAAATGACCAAGAAGTATTATTTGCCTGTAATCTTCAATTAGGTGTAACACACCTCGAGAGAAACAGCATTAGATACTATATCTATAAACATGTGAGAGTCAGCGCTGTTGTGTTACAACGTATCATTCCCTCAGCACATCATACGATTCATGGTCAGTATACCAACATCTAGAAAGTTACAATTTACCATAGTATTTCTTTTAACGCTTCTCACTGGTCAGAGTAGTATTTTAAAATGTTCAAATACAGTTTTCTCCCTTCAACTGAAAAATGTTTGTTGTCTGTATGTTTAAATTCAGTTCTCTCCCTTCAACTGACAATTGCAACATGCTTCACATGACTTTCTTTCATTGTAACTTGCATGTTTAACGTTGTAAATTATGTACTAAAAAAGATAAACAAAAAGAAGTAGATAACGATCCAATGCCAAAAGAAGAAAATCCGTTCTAAAAATCTGGTTCTGTCATTTATTAAAATTGCATGTCTAAAAACGTTGACCATTAAAATGTTTTCTAAAAAAAAAATGATATAGATTTTTTGCAAGGTATATGTTAAAATAACAATTTACGAACTGTGTTGCGAACTTTGATGCATGGAGGTTAACACTCAGTATTCTGATGTCATATAATAGACATATCAAGAATTGGACTCTATAATGAAGGGAGCAGCGGTGACACAGTGAATTAGACGCTTGCTCGCTAAGCTGAAGTTTCAGGGTTTAATTCCGGCATGGTTCGCATGCCTTCGGATTTTTCAACCCGGTTTCACCCTCTCAATGATGCAGGTCGGAGAGGCTGACATGGAAAAAGTGCCCAGTCGTTCGGATGGGACAATAAACCAAGGTCCCGTGCGCTATTGTCTGTGCACGATAAAAACCCCTCGACACTTGGAAATCGAAAATAAGAGCTGGCTAATGTCGCTGTCCTGGCAAAATTTCCCTCATTGCACACTGCATGGCGTATTCCACTTCCAATACGTAAAAACAACGACTTTTTAATCGGATGACTTTTCATTACTGAACGTGAAATGGTAATTTACTTTTCACTCCCGAATATAAAAAATTTATATGCCGATTTTTATGTTCTGTAAATTTCGCAGTATGGATTGAAAACGCCATTTTTCACCCATGGACGAAACCGTATGCGCACTGCCCAGTATCGTCTCACGATTCTAGTTTTTTTTTTTATTTGCAGTGCGTTCGATTCTCGAACGCACTGCATTGTTATGCAATTGACTATTTTTTTTTTTTTTTTCGTTTTCTGGTCTCGCTATTTCGGTCTGAAGGGGGCTTGTCACGCTCAATCTGACACGATTTCCAACGATAAACTGCTGCACATTGTGGCTTAGAGGGTAAATGACGCAGTTTTGTCCAACCGGAAATGAGGTATGACAAAACGTGTATTATCGGTTTTTTATCATGTTTACTTACAATTTTCAACCGATTTTGATGGATATTTTTCTGTTTATTTCCGTTGTGTCTTTTCTACACGATAACCACTTAAAAACTTTTTTTTTTTTACTTTTGACCCTGAATTTTGAAACTTTTTTTTCACGTTTTTTTCAACTTTCACAGTTTTATTTCGATCGCTATGAAAACTTCTAGGCATATAGACATTGTTATTGCGAACAAAACCATGTAATCAAAATTTTGATATCACTTCCGGGTTTGACGTCATTTGCTTGTAAACTTCAAATTTCAACTTCCGGAGTTTTGAAGATATTTGAAAATTTCTTTTTGCATTATGTTAGAAATTGTCATTATGAAAGATATTAACGATAAAATTTGACCCGGAAGTAATATGTCAGGCGCCATGTTGTTGTGAGTAATTTTTATAAAACTTAAAATGGGGCCTCAGGGGATAATCGGATTTGCACAATTTTGGTGTCTATGAAATCCTTAGTCGATTGCCACCAACCTTATGACAGCGGATTTTTGAATTTCGATTTAGATTTTTTTCTTTTTCCGGACAAAGAATTTCAGTAACGACCGAAACTTTCAAGGCTCATATCTAGTGACCTTGACCTTTGATGACCTTTTGACCTGTACAAAAGTTATTGCCCTTAACGAGATCTATCCAATGATATATTCATTTCCGATTTCTGATGTTAACTTCCGGTTTTATCGCCATTTGAAAATTGCAATTTGTCACGTGACCTAATAAACATACGTCACAAATTTTTAGACATATTTACTCTGCTAAATCTGCTCTTTCAAATGATATATAACACCAAATATTTGAATCAAAATTGCGCTTTTTAAAACTTGCAAATTTTGTGCCAAGTTTCATTGTAACTGTGCGTGTTTTTTTAAAAAATGATTTTGATCGACCTGAAAACTTACAAGTAGATAAACAATTTGATAATGAACAGAACAATATTTCTGAAATTTTGATATCACTTCCGGTTTTGACGTCATTTGTTTGTAAACTTGAAATTTAACTTCTGGAGTTCCCGAATTATTTGAAAGTTTCTTTTTGCATCATGTTAGAAATGATCATCAGAAAAGATATAAATGATAAAATCCGACCCGGAAGTACCGTGTTAGGTGCCATGTTGTAGTGACTTATTTTTATACAACTCAAAATGAGACCTCAGGGGATAATCTAATTTGCATAATATCGGTGTCTATGAAATCCTTAGTCGATGGCCAACTACCTTGTGGCAACTGATTTTTTAATTTCGATTTCTTTATATTTCTGGAACAAGAATTTTAGTATAGGCTGAAACTTTCCAAGGCACACATATCTAAAACTATTAGTTCAGATGACCAGGATATATTAATAACCTGTAATCTTTAAACAGGTGAAACACACCTCGCGAAGATCATTCTTTGTGTCTATTTCAGACAGCATGTGAGAGTATACGTTGTTGTATTACAACGTATCATTCCCGCAGCACGTCATACGATTCATGATCAGAATACCGACATCTAGAGAGGTACAAGATACCATATTGTTTCTTTTAACGCTTCTCACTGGTCAATGTTTTGAGTAGTAATGTTTAAATGCAGTTTTCTCCCTTCAACTGAAAAATGTTTGTTGTCTGTATGTTTAAATGCAGTTCTCTCCCTTCAACTGTCAATTGCACTACCATGCTTAATATGACTTTCTTACATTGTAACTTGCATTTTTAACGTTTTAAATTATGTACTAAAAAATATAAACAAAAAGTCTAAAAGAAGTAGATAACGATCCAATGCCAAAAGAAGAAAAGCCGTTCTAAAAATCTGGTTCTGTCATTTAAAAAAAAAAACAAGTTTTAAAATTGCATACCATTAAAATGTTTTCTAAAAAAATAATAATGTAGAATTTTTACTAAGTTAATGATAAAATGATATTTTACGAGCTGTACTGCTAACTTACGTTTATGACAGTTAGCACTCAGTGTTCTGATGTCATTTAAATATCATGTCAAGAAATGGCTATTTCATAAGGAGATAGGCGCGGTGGCACAGTGAGTTAATCGCTTGCTCGCGAAGCTGAAGGTCCGGGGTTCAATCCCGACATGGGTCGAGATGATGCCTTCGGATTTTTAACCCGTTTTCACCCTCTCAATGATGTAGGTCGGAGGGGCTGACATGGAAAAAGTGCCAATTCGTTCGGATGGGACAATAAACCAGGCTTCCGTGTGCTATTGTCTGTGCACGTAAAAAAAACCCTCGACAAATCCAAAATAAGAGGAGGCTCATGCCGCTGTCTTGGCAAAATTTCCCTCATTGCACACTGCATGGCGTTTGCCCGTCCTCAGTCAGCCCATATAGGTGCAGAAAAGTCGGACGTTAAACTCCATTCATTTAATTTCATTTCATTTCTTTCATATGTAAGATAATGCATATGGAAGATATTAATAAATATTCTTTAACTATTCTACTTCCAATGATGTATAAAAATGAATATTAATAAAAAAAACAACGACTTTTTAATCAGAAGATTTTTATGTTCTTATGTTCTGTAAATTTCGCAGTATGGATTGAAAACGCTATTTTTCACCCATGGACGAAACCGGATGCGCACTGCCCAGTATCGTCTCACGATTCTAGTTTTTTTTTGTAAATGTTGTCAGAGTACCCAGCAAAAACTGTTATACTTAGAAGATTTTTTGCATTAGCCCAAATATCCCAGACCTAGTGAATAGCCCTTAAATATATTTCCAGCTATCAGTGTCCGACAGGAAGCAGTCTGGCGGAAAACTCCTTATTTTTGGAAATCGACCATAAATTGTTTAATATTTATTTGATTTTCATAAAAAATTTTGTGTGCAATCTTGAAAGAACTTCTAAACAGACATGGGCTTCAGAAATTTGAAATTTGAAAAGTTTGTAGATAACTTTTTGTACCGAATTTTGGTCAAAATTCAAACTTCTTTAATTTTTATTCGATTTGCACGAAAATTGGTAGGTTGGTAGAACCCAAATTATCGATTAAGATTCCCAAAAAAAAAATTCCGAAATTTTTCCCTAACATTCGGAAATTTCCCAAAAATGTCGAAAATCACAAATATCGGGAGTTTTCGGATTATTTTTTGCGAAAACTTGAAAAATTTTTATTTCATGGAATTTGTACCATTAATATCTTCATTTTGTACACGAGCCGTATATGCAAATTCCTATCCGTTTATCCGCCATCTTAAAAAAGCGAAATATTGCAAAAAATACTACTCTTCCACCATTTTTAATCCGATTTTTTTCAAACTTGATTTAAAATGTAATTTTGAAAATTATCTAGGTCCTCTAGTCGCCTTTTTTTAAATTTTTAATTTGTCTTTGCACAACCTTCATTCAAAGTTTTTTGTGATAGGCCATGAATATCAAGGCTTATAACTTTTGACCTTGACCATCTGCAACCTATATTTTTGGACAAAACGATTTTTCTTTGGCTACCCTTTCATTTGATACCAACATTTATAATTTTGGTTAATTACTTTTGATTTTATGGGGTTTTGAAAATGAACAATTTTTAATTTTCTTTAAATTATTCAATTTCAAGATACATGTATACGATTTTAATATCCCTAATTTTGTTCATCTGAGACTTCTATTTAACTTACAGAAAAAATTCGAAGAGATTTATAATGTACAAATTAACAGCTTTAAAATAATATATAAATCATTGTGCATTCACAAAATTCAACATTTTTTAAAAATAAAATATACTCTAATTACATGAGATTATGAAGGTGTTATAAGAATTACATAACAGCTTTAACAAGCCAACAGACACAAGTATCTAGGTCATAAAAGTGTTATCAGGTCAAACCATTCTACTACACCCTAGTCTCTACACAATATAAGCTTTATCAAAATATAGATGCAATATACAACCAGGAAACTGATTATAGATTTGTCAATCAAATGTTGAACCCAAAAGTTTTAATTTCAAGTTCAGGAGAAGAATTGTTTAAACAGAATTACAAAAGGACAAAAACTTAAAATTCAATGGCCAAGTTTGAACATAAATATTTGGGACCGAATTCAGAGAAATGGATATGTATAGAAATATAATCTGAATACTTAAAATTTGTAAAACAGGTATACATGTATAATGTAAAATTTCACTGCTTTAAAACCATATATTATTTATAATAGAAATTCATCAAAAAAGGAAACTGACCAATCTATGACATTGTTAAATAGATCTAGAACTTTTTGTGGGATACGAAAATGCACGGTATAGATTAAAATTTCTTTATACCAAACAAAGAGCTAATTAGTTATAGTTGGTTCAATTTTAATTGGATATTGGTTTGTGTATTGGATTATTTTACTAGTTTGTCCCAAAACAAAGGGTTTAATGAATGACAATCATTGATAATGACGTTTTACAAATAAGAAAGTTGGATATTGTAAGTTAATAAAAAGAGCAATGTTTTGATAAACGGGTTATAGTCAATTGGGTCCCTAACCAAAATGGCCCCTAGTCAAAATGGCCACACATGTTAAATTTGGTCAAAATGGCCATAAATGGTAAATATGGTCAAAATGGCCAGTCATGCTCCCTATTTTGGTCAAAATGGCCTCTGAATTTACTCTTTGATTTCAACCAATTCATTGGTCAAAATGGCCAAAAATAGTCAAAATGGTCTCTGATTAATTTTTTTTATAAATTACCCTAAAGGGGTAAAGTCAATTGGGCCCCTATCCAAAATGGCCCCTAGTCAAAATGGCCATAGAAGTTAAATTTGGTTAAAATGGCCAGTCACCATGGCCCCTATAACATGTGTCAGGAAATTAAATGTCATGTTTCTGAAGCAAATATTTTGTTATATTCTGAAAAATATAATGACTGTATTCAGAGAATTTCAAATTTGACAAAGAATGGCTTCGCCAAAAAAGGGAAATAATCTGTATTCCATCCTGAAATCATGCTTATCTTTACGCAAAAAAAATATATCAAACAAAAACTACTCGGAAGCTGACAGATCTGTGTCGAACAGGTCTAGTTTATTATTCAATTTACTAATTATTTTACCTCGACTTGAAGGAACCAGGATGTAAGAAGTTGATAAATCTGACGTCATACGACGGTTAATCACCAGGGGCAAGATATCCTATCTATACAACGTATGGTAATTGGCAGACCAGGATGCGGAAAAATCTTTAAATTCAGAGGAAAGGGGAATGATTTTGGAAAAATATAATTTGAATCAATTGCTATCTTAGGTAAAAAAAAAATGTTTTGGAGAGAAAATATGTCAACGAGACATTTCATGCCTGTAAAACCATATCTAGTAAAGCTTGTTAAACTAATGAATTCGTGTATCTTGAAGCCCAATATCGTCAAGTTTCAAGGTTTCTATTGTCTAGCAGAATTTTTTCTTATGATGTTTAGGTTTTTTTCTTTTAAACTGTCAAATACGTATTAGAATCCACGGCAACCTTTTAATTGTCAACCTAAAACACCTTTGATTTTGTGTTTTCTGTAATTTTATGTAGTGATAGAACCTGTGTCTCAAATATCACAGACACGGTTCTGAAGCCAAGGATGCCCCTTTTCTTATAAAAAAAAAATACAATTTGAAAAGAGAAACGTATTATGTTTAAAGGAAAACATTTAAATGCCTTGAACCTTGAACCTCCTAGCAGGCCCCACCCACTTTCGCCCATGGGTTCAAAATGCGTTTTAGCAAAAAGGTTTTAGTATTGATTACTGGCAGTAGAAGCGGATGATGCTACCGACGAATCTATCTTCCGAAACCAATGCTTCAGGAAGACCAGCGCGCACAAATTAATATTCCACCCAAAGGCGATATCTTATCGCCGCAAAATTGCCTGCATAGGACAAAGCTCGTTCCGTCGCGACTGACGACGACTTGATTAACCTCAGAGCATTATATATGAATTCCAGTCCTAGTCTTCGTTTGCTCGAAGGACCTGAATTCCCCAACTGAAAGTGGTAATATTCTTTTTCTGACATTGCTTGAGTTCCTGGTCTTCATTCCATAGACATGCGACCACCCATACACCAGCCTACTAGTGAAAATCGAGGTAACCCGGATTTTTCTATAAATAGAAGCCTATCAGCAACACGATTTCAGGAGCGGATTAGGACTCGGGGAGGGGGCTTGGTTGGGGGAAATTCCGGTGATTTTTGTCTCTCCAAGTTACAGGATTTTCCACAGTCAATGGTGAAATGTATGTGAAAAAAATCTATGTTCCCATTCCCGGGAACGAGGAGCTGTTACCGGGAATGTGTTCTTGCCAGAACTCAGGGAATCCCGGGTACAAACCCTAATCGAACCCCAAGCATCCTTCATAATCGAAGCAAATCTACTAGTAATATAACTGAACGTTTTTAAAAATTTAACGTTATGACATTAACTTAGAAATATTTCCAGAAACATCATAATTTCAGAAGAATAAATCGAATTGTTCAAGGGCATCTCAATGAATGAGTGTGTCGCGAGATATTTCTGACAAAGTAACCTCCCATAGAAGCTTCCATATGAAATGGGCAGTGGTCGTCTTCCTCTAGATTGCATCGGTAGTCGTCATGAGCCTAGTTGTTAGTTTCCAGGTCAGTTGTCAGTATTTCTTATAATGTCATTACACCACAAACTAGTAAACAACATAATAACATTGAATGACATAATCCGTTAATCGGCGATAATCTACTACAAGAGATTATCTACCTAGATTTATGATAGTAAACGGTAACTATGGTTTAGTATACAATAAACTAGTATAAAATACCTAAACTTTACACAAATATTATCATTCACCTTACTTCATACAGTTTCATACTTAAACCATTTTAACTTCATTTATCTTACCACTTTACTACCAACATCAAAATGAGAGAAATCGTTCATATGCAAACTGGCCAATGTGGTAACCAGATCGGAGCCAAGGTAAGAATTGTTAACATGCTACAGCAATACAGTAATTACACAGACCAAAGAATTGATATATTATTACCTTACCTATTGAAACCAAGTCGTTAAAGCATTCAATTCCATTTTTCTTTAGGAAAATGTCACTCCACTAAAATGTTTCTTAGAATAATTTTGTTATTCCAAATTTTACTTTTTCAGTTCTGGGAAGTGATCTCTGATGAACATGGTATTGACCCAACAGGAACTTACCACGGTGATTCTGATCTTCAGTTGGAGAGAATCAATGTTTATTATAATGAAGCTACTGGTGGTAAATATGTACCCAGAGCTGTCCTCGTCGACTTGGAACCTGGTACCATGGATTCTGTACGATCAGGACCATTTGGTCAAATCTTCCGTCCAGACAACTTTGTCTTTGGTCAAAGTGGCGCCGGTAATAACTGGGCTAAAGGTCATTATACAGAAGGTGCTGAATTGGTAGATTCCGTACTTGATGTGGTCCGTAAAGAAGCTGAAAGCTGTGATTGTCTACAAGGATTCCAGTTGACCCATTCTCTTGGTGGTGGAACTGGTTCTGGTATGGGAACTCTCCTGATCAGTAAAATCAGAGAAGAATATCCAGATAGAATCATGAATACCTTCTCTGTCTGTCCTTCACCTAAGGTAGGTTAATTTCTTTCTGCTACAACTGTTAAAAAATACTTTCTTAATAAATAATTATGAAATTAATGTAAATGTACAAATGTATATGAACAATTCTCTTTAATGATGACGATTTTGACCTTAAGTTTTGTTTTTATAATTGTAGGTATCTGATACAGTTGTTGAACCTTACAACGCCACCCTCTCAGTTCATCAACTGGTAGAAAATACAGACGAGACTTACTGTATTGACAATGAGGCTCTGTATGACATCTGTTTCCGTACCCTCAAACTGACCACACCCACTTATGGTGACCTCAACCATCTGGTATCAGCTACCATGTCCGGAGTGACCACCTGTCTCCGATTCCCTGGTCAGCTTAATGCTGATCTGAGGAAACTTGCAGTCAACATGGTACCATTCCCTCGACTTCATTTCTTTATGCCAGGATTTGCTCCTCTCACCTCTCGAGGTTCCCAGCAGTACCGAGCACTCACCGTTCCTGAACTGACGCAACAAATGTTTGATGCCAAGAACATGATGGCTGCCTGTGATCCTCGTCATGGTCGTTATCTGACAGTAGCTGCTATGTTCAGAGGTCGTATGTCCATGAAGGAGGTTGATGAACAGATGTTGAACGTTCAGAATAAGAACAGCAGCTACTTTGTTGAATGGATTCCCAACAATGTTAAAACTGCTGTTTGTGATATTCCACCAAGAGGTCTGAAGATGTCAGGAACATTTATTGGTAATACCACAGCAATCCAAGAGCTATTTAAGAGAATATCTGAACAGTTTACTGCTATGTTCAGAAGAAAAGCTTTCCTCCATTGGTATACTGGTGAAGGTATGGATGAGATGGAATTTACTGAAGCTGAATCTAACATGAATGATCTGGTATCTGAATATCAACAGTACCAGGATGCTACAGCTGAAGAGGAAGGAGAATTTGATGAAGAAGAAGGTGAACAAGAAGACGCTTAGGGGCTTAGTTCTACTGCGGAAATTTATTCATTTCAAAATATTTTAACTTATTGTCTTAACTGATATTTGTTAATAAACTTTTAAAAGTACATATTCTTATTTTATATCTACTGTTCATCATATATTGTGATATCAGCATATTCTGAAATCTGAGACGTCATCAAAAACTTATTTATAGCGGAATTTGCAGAAACTATATTGCTGATATATCAAATGAACACTAAACAATATTTTATTAACAAATAATTTCAAATAAAATATATTCAAATATACATAATGAAAATGATTAGGGAACAGCCTACTACCTTTCCAAAAACTACATATTGACAGTATCAGCACTGCACTGATGAGGCCCAGAAGGCCGAAACAGTACTGTTTGCAGTTAGATAAGCTCCTTGGTTCATACCTTGTTGAGCACTCTATCTGGAGTGTACCATTGTCGTTAGCGTTATGCGTAGCCCACTAGCTTGCTAGTTTGAGCACTCTGGCATGGTACGATGATATCACATATGTGGAATCATCTGAGGTGGCTATATAGCCAAACCTCAACTTCAGTATCAGCACTGCACTGATGAGGCCCAGAAGGCCGAAACAGTACTGTTTGCAGTTAGATAAGCTCCTTGGTTCATACCTTGTTGAGCACTCTATCTGGAGTGTACCATTGTCGTTAGCGTTACGCGTAGCCCACTAGCTTGCTAGTTTGAGCACTCTGGCATGGTACGATGATATCACATATGTGGAATCATCTGAGGTGGCTATATAGCCAAACCTCAACTTCAGTATCAGCACTGCACTGATGAGGCCCAGAAGGCCGAAACAGTACTGTTTGCAGTTATTGACATAACATAAAAATACTATGTATTAATGATTGGCAAATTATACATACATTAAAAAAAAAACATGGGTTCAGAAACAAAGATAATATGGGTTCAGGAACTAACACTTAAAAGGAATGTAAAGGGATTTTTTAAACTGTGTATGTGTATCGGGGACACTGATAGCAACAACTTGCACCATTCCGATTTCCATTCCGACGTCCACTTGCAATTCCACTAAAACTAATTCGTTTTATGACGTCACTGACAGGGATCTGCACAGATATCAATAGTAGCTTCCGGTAGATCACCGGTAGTGACGTCATAAAACGCGTTAGTTTTATTGGAATTGCAGGAACCACTGATCTGGTGGATATATTCACGTCGTTTTTCCGAAGTGCGCATGGTATTCGCTAACAGGACGTCCAACCAAGCAAGAGACTGAGGGTTTTGAATTTGTCGCCTTGCTGAACTGTTGTAGACTCGGGTGTGTTGTTTAGCCTTTGAGGCTCAAAACAGCCGAAATAAAAGCCCCTGATTGTCAATAGACAATTGTACAAGTTAAGGTATAAATTGTGGAAAATGATTGAAAACCGTCATAGTGGCAGCGTTCGTTATTATGAGAGGCTTGAGTAAGTTTCAAATTCAATGTCGATTGCAAATTACCGGTAGCTTGTTGTTTTTTATAGGCCTATATTGGACTTGAATCTTTGGATACATCTAGAGATGAATATTTTTACCTTAAACTAAATGTATCTCCAAAAATTAGCTAATGCTTTTTTTTAAAGTCAGGGTCCCAAAACACCGATCTAGGCTAATTTGGTCGCCCGAGAGATCGTTAAAAACGCCGAAGACTTAACTCTCGGATGCTTCACAGACGTAAGTTACATCGGCTACTGAGTGGTAGAACGTCTCGTACAACATGCAAAGGTCTTTACGAAAATATGGTCTTCATCAGGACCTTGCCTTGAAATGTTCCACTACTGTGACTTCTATTTCTTTGCCAAGTACTTGAGCGCATTAAAAACGTTTTAAATATCCCATGTGAAATAAAGGTTTAACCGATTTTTTGGCCAGATTGATAGTTTGGCACATGATTGGTTGCTTAAAAGAAGTGTTGCAGAAACGAAAGATGGACTGGAGCGGCAGAATATACGTCAGTTGGGTATAAAAAGCAGAACAAATGAGTTTTATATTTAAGTATTTTATTTTACATTCAATTTTATTTGGAGCACTGTTGTCTGAAATAAAATAAAAATCTTTATTAGAAAAATAGATCAATAAATAGATTGGACTGTGAACACTTCATCCAAAACTCTGGATTATTTTAAAAGTTAAAGGGGTTTAAAGGTGGTTTTCTAGACCGTGCCAAAAATTCCGCGCGTGGGCTCATAATTACAACTGGTGATTGGCTGGTTTGAAAAACTTTTGATATCATGAATTTTTGTTTCTTCATTCCCTTATCACTGTAGAAATATCTAAAAGATTCGTCTATGTCAGTGGTTCCCAACCTTTTTCAAGCTGTGGCCCAAATTCACGAAGCTCCCAGAGCCATGGCCCCCTGTTCTATTCAAAACTAGGATTATAGCACAAGGGTTGTTGTATTGTGCCTCCTCATCATCAGAAGGTCAGATATATTTGACCACAAGCAACTACAGACCTTACATATCAAAATATAGTTATATAAAAGTTTGGCATGAGAAAAAATTATATACATGCTCATGCGCCATGGTCCCCTAACAACCACCCCATGGCATCAGTTTCATAACTGAAAGGTTCTTTGTGGATTAGAGAAGTGGTTTGGACTTATTTGAAATTATATATCAGCTCACAAGTATAGAAACCACACTACGTACCTTATTTCCCCATACCATATCCACCCATTCCACCGAGCATACCTCCCATCATACCATATCCGCCCATTCCACCGAGCATACCAAGTCCACCATAACCCATCATCATTGGGTTGTACATACCTCCCATCATACCAAGTCCTCCCATACCCATACCGCCCATCATACCAAGTCCTCCCATACCCATACCGCCCATCATACCTAGTCCTCCCATACCACCCATCATACCGAGTCCTCCCATGCCCATCATGTAGGGGTTCATCATACCCATACCACCCATACCACCCATCATACCCATACCACCCATCATTGGGTTAAAAGCAAGGGTGGCGGTGGCAAAGGTCAAACATAAGGCGATGGTAAAGAAGGTGTTCATCTTGATTTCTGAAAAATAAAACAGATAAGATATAACAATTCAGTAGCTACAATGGAATCAAATTCATGAAATAAATTTTGTGTTCTGCTAACACGTTAGGAATCGTCCCTACAAATAAGCTTGTAGTTCTAATGACAACACTAGAATCATCTGTTCCACCAAAATCCTAAACGTACTGTATTCATGTGATAAAATATCAACTTACTAGTGTCGAGTTGTGATGTTGATGGTTTAAAGAACAGAAGAATTGTGATATTGTAACTTCAATACTAGCTGTATTTATATACTAGTTTATATATCTTATTACAACATCTAATTCTATTGAATAATCAGATTAAAACTATCACTCATTTTTCTCTTTACAATTATTTATTATTCAATTTACTAATTATTTTAAATCTATTTATAAGTAGTGTTAACCTCGACTTGAAGGAACCAGGATGTAAGTAGTTGATATATCTGACTCCATACGACGGTAAATCACCAGGGGCACGATATCAATTTAAAAAACGTAGGGTAATTTGATGCGGAGAAAATCTTTGAAGTCGGTTGAGGAAGAGGAATGATTTTGGAAAAATATAATTTGAATATAGTTATCTTAGGTTATAACATTGTTTTGCAGAGAAATATGTTTATGAGACATTTTATATCTGTAAAACCATATCTAGTAAAGCTTGTTAAATTTACTAATGAATTCGTGTATCTTGAAGCCCAATATCGTCAAGTTTCAAGGCTTCTATTGTCTAGAAGAACGTTTTCTTATTGTGATGTTTACGTTACGTCTTAGAATCCATGGCAACCTTTTAATTGTCAACATAAAATGCTTTTGATTTGGTGTTTAATCTAATTTTATGTAGATATGGAACCTGTGGCTCAAATACCACAGACACAGTTCTAAACGCAAGGATGCCCCTTTTCTTAGAAAAAAAAAATACAAATTGAAAATAACAACGTATTATGTTTAAAGGAAAACAATGCCTTGAATCTCCTAGCAGGCCCAGCCCACTTTCGTCCACGGGTCCATCTATTGTTTATTCCAGGCCTTCTCAATTAATTTTTGTAAAGGACCAAATGCATATTATGAAATAATATAAGGGCCGCAATGGCGTAGCTTAGGGGGGGGGGGGGGTCCGTCGGTTGAAAAAGTGCCGTCGGTAAAGTTCAGCCGACCGAACGCAGGCATATACATAAAAAAGATCCAAAAATATAGCTTCAAATAGCCTTCCTGCAGTGTGTCAAATAGCTAATACCTCAGAGCTTAAGGGGGCTTCGCACCATGGACCCCACACAGCTCGGGCGGGCCTCTGGACCCCACTCGTTGTTCACTCCGCTCACAATGTCAATATATTCTGTCGGCTCATCTTCACCATTGCATCCCCAGTTTCCAAAACCTGGCTACACCACTGAAGGGCCACCATTTGAGAAGCCTGGTTTAGTCACTTGATCGTATCCCAAGTATCCTTCGTTTTAGCAAAACAAACCCACTTCCGATACGTTTTCAAATTCCAAATAGATAATAATTGAACGTTTTCCAGAACAATTTGAAATTCAAACGTTACGACATTTATCATAGAAATATTTTTAGAAGCATCATTCATAACTTCAGAAGTATAAATTGAATTATTCAATAGTATTCGATTTCATGTGTATGTCGCGAGATATCTTAGAGTTACCTCCCATAGAAGCGTCTGTTTCTTCATCCTTGGTAAATGGTTCACTTGTGAAAGTGTTTGAAGGTTTAGGTAAAGACGAATAACACCTTTGATATCAATTTAAATATTTCACAGATCGGTACATCGTCGATGAAAGTCGTTTGGATATGTTTGCTCTGTGTGAACATATAAGGTACTGTCTGGCCATCGTCCGTTCGAATTCGCACTTTTTAACTTGGATACATTCGAAGCTTTCAGTACTTGATGACAATGCATTCAACGCACCCCAAATTGGAACACCGCCTGTCCTACAGAAAATTTTATCTTACAGTTTAATAGTAAAAGAGTTTATTTATTAAATTTGTTGGATGTACTTTAACCCACCCCTTCCCATTTTGGACAAAGCATTGATATCTGTCAGCTTCCATTACATTGATATTTATTAATTGTATCATATCATCCGATCTGTTGAAAAGGTGACATCCTCCTTAACAAATAGGCGATACGATAGGATTAAAAGGGACGTTTGCTAGATATGAAAACATCGTAAAACTGTCGATCTTGCTCTGAGGTGCTTCAAATCGAATAAATCGGTAGACCGTTTGATCCAGCAATTGATGGTATTCTCTTAGTGCTCACCAACTTTCGTTGAAAATCCAGTTCCCCCTCTAGATTACATCAGTAGTAACGTTGTTAGTTTCCAGGTCAGTCGTCAGTATTTGTTATAATGTCATTACACTATAAACAGACTAGTGAACAACATGATTACCTTGAATGACATAATCCGTTAATCGGCGATAATCTACTACAAGAGATTATCTACCTAGATTTATGATAATAAACGGTAACTATGGTTTGATATACAATAAACTACTATAAAATACCTAAACTTTACACAAATATTATCATTCACCTTTCACCTTACTTCATACAGTTTCATACTTAAACCATTTTATCTTCATTTATCTTCCCACTTTACTACCAACATCAAAATGAGAGAAATCGTTCATATGCAAACTGGCCAATGTGGTAACCAGATCGGAGCCAAGGTAAGAATTTTAAAATTGTATGGTATAGCTATGCAGCAATGCTGTTAACAAGTTCAGGTTTGACCTCCGACATCAAGCTGTTCTGTTTCAAGAGAATACCGTATTGTCTCATAGGTTCCTAAGAATATTCTTATTAATGACATGTACACACTTTCACAGTACGGCTTAGTAAAATTGAATGTCAATAAATAAGACAGAATCGACAGGGTTAATATATTGCCTTACGATTGAAACGCATTTGTAACCAATTCGTTAGAGTATTGAATTCCATTTTTTGTTTAGCAAAATGTCACTTCACTTATTTTGTAAAATTGATTATTCCAAATTTTTTTTTTCAGTTCTGGGAAGTGATCTCTGATGAACATGGTATTGACCCAACTGGAACTTACCACGGTGATTCTGATCTTCAGTTGGAGAGAATCAATGTTTATTATAATGAAGCTACCGGTGGTAAATATGTACCCAGAGCTGTTCTCGTCGACTTGGAACCTGGTACCATGGATTCTGTACGATCAGGACCATTTGGTCAAATCTTCCGTCCAGACAACTTTGTCTTTGGTCAGAGTGGTGCCGGTAATAACTGGGCTAAAGGTCATTATACAGAAGGTGCTGAATTGGTAGATTCCGTACTTGATGTGGTCCGTAAAGAAGCTGAAAGCTGTGATTGTCTACAAGGATTCCAGTTGACCCATTCTCTTGGTGGTGGAACTGGTTCTGGTATGGGAACTCTCCTGATCAGTAAAATCAGAGAAGAATATCCAGATAGAATCATGAATACCTTCTCTGTCTGTCCTTCACCTAAGGTAGGTTTAATTTCTTTCTGCTACAACTGTTAAAAATTATTTTCTTAATAAATAATTATGAAATTAATGTAAATGTACAAATGTATATGAACAATTCTATTTATGATGACGATTTTGACCTTAAGTTTTGTTTTTATAATTGTAGGTATCTGATACAGTTGTTGAACCTTACAACGCCACCCTCTCAGTTCATCAACTGGTAGAAAATACAGACGAGACTTACTGTATTGATAATGAGGCTCTATATGATATCTGTTTCCGAACCCTCAAACTGACCACACCCACTTATGGTGACCTCAACCATCTGGTATCAGCTACCATGTCCGGAGTGACCACCTGTCTTCGATTCCCTGGTCAGCTTAATGCTGATCTGAGGAAACTTGCAGTCAACATGGTACCATTCCCTCGACTTCATTTCTTTATGCCAGGATTTGCTCCTCTCACCTCTCGAGGTTCTCAACAGTACCGAGCACTCACCGTTCCTGAACTTACGCAGCAGATGTTTGATGCCAAGAACATGATGGCTGCCTGTGATCCTCGTCATGGTCGTTATCTGACAGTAGCTGCTATGTTCAGAGGTCGTATGTCCATGAAGGAGGTTGATGAACAGATGTTGAACGTTCAGAATAAGAACAGCAGCTACTTTGTTGAATGGATTCCCAACAATGTTAAAACTGCTGTTTGTGATATTCCACCAAGAGGTCTGAAGATGTCAGGAACATTTATTGGTAATACCACAGCAATCCAAGAACTATTTAAGAGAATATCTGAACAGTTTACTGCTATGTTCAGAAGAAAAGCTTTCCTCCATTGGTACACTGGTGAAGGTATGGATGAAATGGAATTTACTGAAGCTGAATCTAACATGAATGATCTGGTATCTGAATATCAACAGTACCAGGATGCTACAGCTGAAGAGGAAGGAGAATTTGATGAAGAAGAAGGTGAACAAGAAGACGCCTAGTTCTACTGAGGAAAATCATTCATTTAAAAAAAATAATTTATTGTCCAAACTGATATTTGTTTATAAACTTTTAAAAGGACATATTCTCATTTTATATGTACTATTCATTATATATTGTGATATCAGTATATTTTGCAATCTGTGACGTCATCAAACACTTGGTTTTAGCGGGATTACAGAAACTATAAAGCTGATATATCAAATAAACATTAAACAATATTTTATTAACAAATATATTTGATTACACTAAATGGAAATGATTGGGGAACATAGCCAAAATACTATGTATTGATGATTGGCAAAGCATGCAATTAAACTATAACACTTAACTAACACTGAACTAACACTTACTATTATAAAAGTTTATTTTCATAATGAAGATACATAAAAGAATATTCGTAATTCATAAATTTATCTTATTCAATTTATATCATACGATGTTTTTGAGTGGGAGTGGTTGGCTTTGTTTACAAACGTTCGTTGATACCCCATTTCACAAAGTGTTGCTTTTGTCAAATGGTCCAGATTGTTTCCGATGAATTTTTTCCTCGACCGGTCCCAGTCGGCAATCCTCGGCAGTTTCCGTAAACCATAATCTGTCTCGGTAATAAATGGTGTTTTTCGTGAATCTTTATTTTGACGCTTTACCCTTTGCTTATAACGTCGCTAAAAAAATATAGTTCATAGCTATAGAATATTTTGGGTGGTTTCAAAATTTTCAAAATTAGGATTTCCGTCCTTCTGAGGCAATTCCTGACAGCCATCTCCTTTCATTTACTAGCCATCCCCCAACCCGCTCCGATAGGGGTGCACTGGCCCCCCTGCCCCTCTACCTTCCCCTACTGGATCCGCGCAACATATAGCTTATTTAATATTCGCAATACATTATCATTAGTACAATTCAACATACACGGGACATTCACCACCTGAATTATCATTATATCCAGAAATAGCGATTACCCTCCCATACGTCAACGTGGGTATAAAAAGCAGAACAAATTAGTTTATATGTATAAAAGTATTTTATTTCATATTTAATTTTATTTGGAGCACTGTTGTCTGAAATGAAATAAAAAAAAATCTTTATTACAAAAACAGATCAATAAATAGATAAGACCGTGTTCATTTCATCCAAAACTCTGGATTATTTTAAAAGTTAAAGAGGTTTAAAGGAAGTTTTCTAGCCCGTGCCAAAAATGATATTGCGTGTGTGGATTTTATTTGAAATCATATATCAGTTCAGAAGTATAGAAACTGCACATACCTTATTTTCCCATCATACCATATCCGCCCATTCCACCTAGCATACCAAGTCCACCATAACCCATCATCATTGGGTTGTACATACCTCCCATCATACCAAGTCCTCCCATACCCATACCGCCCATCATACCAAGTCCTCCCATACCCATCATTCCCATACCACCCATACCACCCATCATACCAAGTCCTCCCATACCCATCATGTAGGGGTTCATCATACCCATACCACCCATACCACCCATCATACCCATACCACCCATCATTGGGTTAATAGCAAGGGTGGCGGTGGCAAAGGTCAAACATAAGGCGATGGTAAAGAAGGTGTTCATCTTGATTTCTGAAGAAAAAAAACAACAGATTAGATATAACAATTCAGTAGCTACAATGGAATCAAATTCATGAAATAAATTTTTAAAACACATTGGGAATCGGCCCTACAAATAAGCTTGTAGTTCTAATGACAAAACTAGAATCATCTGTTCCACCAAAATTCTAAACGTACTGTATTCATTTGATAAAATATCAACTTACTAGTGTCGAGTTGTGAAGTTGATGGTTTAAAGAACAGAAGAATTGTGATATTGTAACTTCAATACTAGCTGTATTTATATACTAGTTTATATATCTTATTACAACATCTAATTCTATTGAATAATCAGATTAAAACTATCACTCATTTTTCTCTTTACAATTATTTATTATTCAATTTACTAATTATTTTAAATCTATTTATAAGTAGTGTTAACCTCGACTTGAAGGAACCAGGATGTAAGTAGTTGATAAATCTGACGCCATAAGACTGTTAATCACCAGGGGCAAGATATCCTATCTATACAACGTATGGTAATTGGCAGACCAGGATGCGGAAAAATCTTTAAAGTCAGGGGGATGATTTTGGAAAAATATAATTTGAATTAATTGCTATCTTAGGTTTAAAAAAAATGTTCAGGAGAGAAAATATGTCAACGAGACATTTCATGCCTGTAAAACCATATCTAGTAAAGACTTTTTAAATTTACTAATGAATTCGTGTATCTTGAAGCCCAATATCGTCAAGTTTCAAGGCTTCTATTGTCTAGAAGAGCATTTTGTTATAATGTTTATGAACTGTCAAATACGTATTATGGCATTTTATGTAGAGATGGAACCTGTGGCTCAAATATTACAGACACAGTTCTAAACGTATATATGCCCCTTTTCTCAGAAATTATTCAAGAGCATTCGATTTCGTGAGTGTGTCATGAGGTTATCTTAGATGGAGTTACCTCCCATAGAAGCGTCTGTTTCTACATCCTAGGTAAATGGTTCACTTGTGAATGTGTTTGAAGGTTTAGGTAAAGAGGAATATCACCTTTGATATTAATTTAAATATTTCACAGATCGGTACATCGTCGATTGAAAGTTGTTTGAATGTGTTTGCTCTGTGTGAACATATAAGGTACTGTCTGACCATCGTCCGTTCGAATTCGCACTTTTTAACTTGGATACATTCGAAGCTTTCAGTACTTGATGACAATGCATTCAACGCGACCCAAATTGGAACACCGCCTGTCATACAGAAAATGTTATCTTACAGTTTAATAGTAAAAGAGTTTATTTATTAAATTTGTTGGATGTACTTTAACCCACCCCTTCCCATTTTAGACAAAGCATTGATATCTGTCAGCTTCCATTACAATGATATTTATTAATTGTATCATATCATCCGATCTGTCGAAAAGGTGACATCCTCCTTAACAAATAGGCGATACGATAGTCGCAGATGTCTTACTCTTTGATTAAAAGGGACGTTTGCTAGATAAGAAAACATCGTAAAACTGTCGATCTTGCTCTAAGGTGCTTCAAATCTAATAAATCGGCGTAAATTTCACGGAGTCCGCTTGATCCAGCAATTGATGGTATTCTCTTAGTGGCCACAAACTTTCGTTGAAAATCCAGCTCCCCCTCTAGATTACATCAGTAGTAACGTTGTTAGTTTCCAGGTCAGTCGTCAGTATTTGTTATAATGTCATTACATTATAAACATACTAGTGAACAACATGATTACCTTGAATGACATAATCCGTTAATCCGCAACAATCTACTACAAGAGATTATCTACCTAGATCTATGATATTAAACGGTAACTATGGTTTGATATACAATAAATTAGTATAAAATACCTCAACTTTACACAAATATTATCATTCACCTTTCATCTTACTTCATACAGTTTCATACTTAAACCATTTTATCTTCATTTATCTTACCACTTTACTACCAACATCAAAATGAGAGAAATCGTTCATATGCAAACTGGCCAATGTGGTAACCAGATCGGAGCCAAGGTAAGAATTTTAAAATTGTATGGTATAGCAATGCAGCAATGCTGTTAACAAGTTCAGGTTTGACTTCCGACATCAAGATGTCCTTTTTGAAGTTAATATCGTATTGTCTCACAGGTTACTAAGAATATTCTTATAAATGACATGTACACACTTTCACAGTACGGCTTAGTAAAATTGAATGTCAATAAATAAGGCAGAATCGACAGGGTTAATATATTGCCTTACGATTGAAACCAATTCGTTAGAGTATTGAATTCCATTTATTGTTTAGCAAAATGTCACTTCACTTATTTTGTAAAATTGATGTAATTCCAAATTAATTTTTTTTTCAGTTCTGGGAAGTGATCTCTGATGAACATGGTATTGACCCAACTGGAACTTACCACGGTGATTCTGATCTTCAGTTGGAGAGAATCAATGTTTATTATAATGAAGCTACTGGTGGTAAATATGTACCTAGAGCTGTTCTCGTCGACTTGGAACCTGGTACCATGGACTCTGTACGATCAGGACCATTTGGTCAAATCTTCCGTCCAGACAACTTTGTCTTTGGTCAGAGTGGTGCCGGTAATAACTGGGCTAAAGGTCATTATACAGAAGGTGCTGAATTGGTAGATTCCGTACTTGATGTGGTCCGTAAAGAAGCTGAAAGCTGTGATTGTCTACAAGGATTCCAGTTGACCCATTCTCTTGGTGGTGGAACTGGTTCTGGTATGGGAACTCTCCTGATCAGTAAAATCAGAGAAGAATATCCAGATAGAATCATGAATACCTTCTCTGTCTGTCCTTCACCTAAGGTAGGTTTAATTTTTTTCTGCTTCAACTGTTAAAAATTATTTCCTTACTGAATAATTATGAAGTTAATGTAAATGTACAAATGTAAATGAACAATTCTATTTATGATGACGATTTTGTCCTCAAGTTTTGTTTTTTAAATACTTTTTTCTTTATAATTGTAGGTATCTGATACAGTTGTTGAACCTTACAACGCCACCCTCTCAGTTCATCAACTGGTAGAAAATACAGACGAGACTTACTGTATTGACAATGAGGCTCTATATGATATATGTTTCCGCACCCTCAAACTGACCACACCCACTTATGGTGACCTCAACCATCTGGTATCAGCTACTATGTCCGGAGTGACCACCTGTCTCCGATTCCCTGGTCAGCTTAATGCTGATCTGAGGAAACTTGCAGTCAACATGGTACCTTTCCCTCGTCTTCATTTCTTTATGCCAGGATTTGCTCCTCTCACCTCTCGAGGTTCTCAACAGTACCGAGCACTCACCGTTCCTGAACTCACCCAACAAATGTTTGATGCCAAGAACATGATGGCTGCCTGTGATCCTCGTCATGGTCGTTATCTGACAGTAGCTGCTATGTTCAGAGGTCGTATGTCCATGAAGGAGGTGGATGAACAGATGTTGAACGTTCAGAATAAGAACAGCAGCTACTTTGTTGAATGGATTCCCAACAATGTTAAAACTGCCGTTTGTGATATTCCACCAAGAGGTCTGAAGATGTCAGGAACATTTATTGGTAATACCACAGCAATCCAAGAGCTGTTTAAGAGAATATCTGAACAGTTTACTGCTATGTTCAGAAGAAAAGCTTTCCTCCATTGGTATACTGGTGAAGGTATGGATGAGATGGAATTTACTGAAGCTGAATCTAACATGAATGATCTGGTATCTGAATATCAACAGTACCAGGATGCTACAGCTGAAGAGGAAGGAGAATTTGATGAAGAAGAAGGTGAACAAGAAGATGCTTAAATCTACTGCGGAAAATTATTCTTTTAAAATATTTTAAGTTATTGTCCTAACTGATATTTGTTAATAAACTTTTAAAAGTACATATTCTCATTTTATATATACTCTAAATCATATATTGTGATACCTTCATATTTTGCAATCCGTGACGTCATCAAACACATATTTTCAAATACACATAATGAAAATGATTGGGGAACAGCCTGCTGCCCCTCTAATATATAACTACGTATTGACATAATTACGCAGGTTATTATCATTTTAAATAAATATCTTACAAACTGTTTGTTTTAAACACCATGGCTCCTCAATTACCACTTTTGCTTCCATGGCTCCCTTCAAGTCGCCCATTACCCTCCAGGGAGCCAAGTGGCCAAGTGGTTGAGAAACACTGGATCCTTAAAAGCGACGAAGACTTAATTTTCGGATGCTTGCTTAAGACACAGACGTAAGGTACATCTGCTACTGATTGTATCTAACTGGATATCGGCGTATTAATTAGCTTAATAGCTAATTACGTTAATAGAACGTGTCGACCAACATGCAAAGATCGCTTACAAAAAGCTGGTCTCCATCAGGACTTTGCCTAGTACGTTCGTGTATCAAAAATATGAAATGGGGGTTTAACCGATGCTTTGTCCAGATTGACAGTTTGACACGTCATTATATTATTCTGGCTGCTTACAAGAAAGGTTGACGGATCGAAAGATAGACTGGAGCGGTAGATATATACGTCAACGAGTGTTTAAAAAGCAGAAAAAATGAGTTTATATGTATAAAAGTATTTTATTTCATATTTAATTTTATTTGGAGCACTGTTGTCTGAAATGAAATAAAAAATCTTTATTACAAAAACAGATCAATAAATAGATAAGACCGTGTTCACTTCATCCAAAACTCTGGATTATTTTAAAAGTTAAAGGGGTTTAAAGGAAGTTTTCTAGCCTGTGCCAAAAATAATATTGCGTGTGTGGATTTTATTTGAAATCTTATATCAGTTCAGAAGTATATAAACTGCACATACCTTATTTTCCCATCATACCATATCCGCCCATTCCACCGAGCATACCAAGTCCACCATAACCCATCATCATTGGGTTGTACATACCTCCCATCATACCAAGTCCTCCCATACCCATACCGCCCATCATACCAAGTCCTCCCATACCCATCATTCCCATACCACCCATACCACCCATCATACCAAGTCCTCCCATACCCATCATGTAGGGGTTCATCATACCCATACCACCCATACCACCCATCATACCCATACCACCCATCATACCCATACCACCCATACCACCCATCATACCCATACCACCCATCATTGGGTTAATAGCAAGGGTGGCGGTGGCAAAGGTCAAACATAAGGCGATGGTAAAGAAGGTGTTCATCTTGATTTCTGAAGGAAAAAAACAACAGATTAGATATAACAATTCAGTAGCTACAATGGAATCATTCATGAAATAAATTTTGTGTTCTGCTAATACGTTGGGAATCGGTCTACAAATAAGCTTGTTGTTCTAATGACAAAACTAGAATCATCTGTTCCTCCAAAATCCTAAACATACTGTATTCATTTTATAAAATATCAACTTACTAGTGTCGAGTTGTGAAGTTGATGGTTTAAAGAACAGAAGAATTGTGATATTGTAACTTCAATACTAGCTGTATTTATATACTAGTTTATATATCTTATTACAACATCTAATTCTATTGAATAATCTGATTAAAACTATCACTCATTTTTCTCTTTACAATTATTTATTATTCAATTTACTAATTATTTTAAATCTATTTATAAGTAGTGTTAACCTCGACTTGAAGGAACCAGGATGTAAGTAGTTGATATATCTGACGCCATACGACGGTTAATCACCAGGGGCACGATATCAATTTAAAAAACGTAGGGTAATTTGATGCGGAGAAAATCTTTGAAGTCAGTTGAGGAAGAGGAATGATTTTGGAAAAATATAATTTGAATATAGTTATCTTAGGTTATAACATTGTTTTGCAGAGAAATATGTTTATGAGACATTTTATATCTGTAAAACCATATCTAGTAAAGCTTGTTAAATTTACTAATGAATTCGTGTATCTTGAAGCCCATTATCGTCAAGTTTCAAGGCTTCTATTGTCTAGAAGAACGTTTTCTTATTGTGATGTTTACGTTACGTCTTAGAATCCATGGCAACCTTTTAATTGTCAACATAAAATGCTTTTGATTTGGTGTTTAATCTAATTTTATGTAGATATGGAACCTGTGGCTCAAATACCACAGACACAGTTCTAAACGCAAGGATGCCCCTTTTCTTAGAAAAACAAAATACAAATTGAAAATAACAACGTATTATGTTTAAAGGAAAACAATGCCTTGAATCTCCTAGCAGGCCCAGCCCACTTTCGTCCACGGGTCCATCTATTGTTTATTCCAGGCCTTCTCAATTAATTTTTGTAAAGGACCAAATGCATATTATGAAATAATATAAGGGCCGCAATGGCGTAGCTAAGGGGGGGGGGGGTCCGTCGGTTGAAAAAGTGCCGTCGGTAAAGTTCAGCCGACCGAACGCAGGCATATACATAAAAAAGATCCAAAAATATAGCTTCAAATAGCCTTCCTGCAGTGTGTCAAATAGCTAATACCTCAGAGCTTAAGGGGGCTTCGCACCATGGACCCCACACAGCTCGGGCGGGCCTCTGGACCCCACTCGTTGTTCACTCCGCTCACAATGTCAATATATTCTGTCGGCTCATCTTCACCATTGCATCCCCAGTTTCCAAAACCTGGCTACACCACTGAAGGGCCACCATTTGAGAAGCCTGGTTTAGTCACTTGATCGTATCCCAAGTATCCTTCGTTTTAGCAAAACAAACCCACTTCCGATACGTTTTCAAATTCCAAATAGATAATAATTGAACGTTTTCCAGAACAATTTGAAATTCAAACGTTACGACATTTATCATAGAAATATTTTTAGAAGCATCATTCATAACTTCAGAAGTATAAATTGAATTATTCAATAGCATTCGATTTCATGTGTATGTCGCGAGATATCTTAGAGTTACCTCCCATAGAAGCGTCTGTTTCTACATCCTTGGTAAATGGTTCACTTGTGAAAGTGTTTGAAGGTTTAGGTAAAGACGAATAACACCTTTGATATCAATTTAAATATTTCACAGATCGGTACATCGTCGATTGAAAGTTCTTTGAATATGTTTGACTTTTTGACATTCGAGGCTTTCAGTACTTGATGGCAATGCATTCTGTTTTGGTTAGTTAAAATAATTAATTAATATTGTATTTTATTTTATTATTATATGTTCGTTACGTTTTAATTATAAGCTACGCTATGTACGGTTTATGATTGTTGCGCATGTGCAATTAGAAAACGTGCTTAAGCCGGAAATATAAGCCAAATATTTTGTTGCCGAATATCACACAAATTTTGAAATAAATCTATTCTAATCTGAAGCCAGGATTTGAAGTATGTTTGTATTATTTTCTACATCATTAAACTTATCTAACAGAGAAGCCTAGTTTATATCAAATAACTGTGAAGTGTGAAGATTTTGCCAGTGCCAGGTGTCTCGATCCCTAGTTGGTGTCGATATAGGACGGATTATGTGGCAGGCTGAGTTCCGCAATATGAAGATGGGGATTCATATATACAGTTCAGAATGACAGACTTGATGACTTTAATGACGATTTTAATGACTAGCTAGTTCATTGATGACAAACATATATCTTGAACAGTACACATCATGACTTCCGTACTTCAATATTCTGGAAAGACATTATATGACAATAATAAGACACTGATATGACAATAAAAATGGACGGTTGATTGCATGACCATTCCCTGATAGCAGACGATGCTAAAGGGAGACAACCTAATTGACCAAGGTGGCATAAAATATATGACGGGTGACTCAAGCTATGACGACAATATGAACATGAGCACAATGACTAAAACATATACTGAATTGACCTATTACAACCTAATACAGTAATTGGACACATAAATAATAGGCATAACATAAGACAAGATTACAGAACCTTAAAATATTGATATGACGATTGCAATTGACCTGCAGCGCATGGAGATAATTTCACTTATGACCACGTTGTAAACTCTTTCACATTGAAACTAATATTATGAACAAACCAATGCGTTACATAAAAGAAGGAATGCATAACACAATAAAATAATACCTGGAAATAGTGATCCTCCTGCCCTACAGTGATGTTAGGTCATATTAAGACTAAAATATTGACTGATGTTACATGACTGACTCAAAATGACAATATGAAAAGATGGCGATGGCATGAAAAATGACGTAATGCACGTGCTCTTTCCTATTGGCCAAAATTACTTCCGCTCAAGACCACAACTAAGTTTTACATGCTAAACATTAGTCCGAAATAACCTTACATACTAAATACATAATATACAATGACTTATGATCGATTCAGAACAACCCTGGGGGGGGGGGGCACAAAAGTCTATGATTCTAGAATTAAAACACACTTCTGAATAGATCGCTTATACTCGCCATGTTGATTTTTGACCAACACATTTCGGATAAGTCCGTCAGGACCTGGAAAAATGTCAATGACACGAGCTAAATTCCACTTTGCTCTTGCACATGAATTGTCAATTAATAACACTACATCGTCTATTTGCATTTGACGGCCTTTAGTCAACCATTTAGAACGTCTTTGAAGTGTTGGAATATATTCCCGTATAAATCGATTCCAAAATAAGTTGATTAACGACTGTACAAATAAGTATCTCTTCCGCAAATCTTTTGTTTCTTCGAATGGACCGGAAGGTATTTCTGTTGTAGCACGACCAAGAATAAAATGGTTCGGAGTGATTGGTTGTGGATCATTTGGTGTATCTGACAGGTAACCTAGAGGACGACTGTTTATCAAATTCTCGACTTCGACAAAGACTGTTGACATCTCATTCCATGACAGGATCTGATGACCAATGACAACTTGTATATTCTTCTTGACTTGTTTAATAAGACTTTCATAAAATCCTCCTTGATGTGGGCTGAGAGGAGTTATGAATTTCCAAGCTATTCTGTGGACGACGACAAATTCTTCTAGTTGCTTTCTTCCCTCTGTGAAAAGTTTGGCTAGCTCCTTTTGGGCTCCTACAAAGTTGGAACCATTGTCCGAGATGAAGGTTTTAGGCCATCCATGATGAGCTGCAAATCTTCTCAAGGCAAATAAGAAGGATTGTGTAGACAAATCCTGGACGATTTCCAGATGTATGGCTCTGGTAGTTGAACACGTGAAGATGGCTCCCCATGCTTTTATGGATTTGTTGCGACCATATTTAAGCATAAAAGGACCAAATAAATCTACTCCAGTAGTGGTAAATGGAGGAGATAAAGGCTTCAGTCTCTCTGATGGAAAATCTCCCATTAAAGTTTGACATGGTGACTGGCGTAGCTTTCTGCAAATGATACATGACTTGACGACTTTCTTGACAGCTTTACGACCATGTGGTATCCAAAATTTTCGTCTTATCTCTGCTAAAGTTCTCTCGGATCCAGCATGACCTGACCTTTGATGATAGTCTCTAATAACCAATTCTGTGACATGATTATCTCTAGGAAGTAAGACGGGATGACGTTGATCATATGATAAGGCGATATGACGTAATCGACCTCCGACTCTGACCACACCATTTTCGACGTAAGGACACAAATCTCTGAAGTTTTCTTCGTAATTCACCAGTGAACTTTGAATTACTTTGACCCAATAATTTTCTGATCCATCAATCTCTTCTGACGTCAACTGACTAGTAATATCTTTACCATTAACTGACTGATTAACTGACTGCTGACTTGACTGTACGTTTGCCTTTAATCTTTCGATGAATCTTCTACAGTAGGCTGTTACTCTCAGTAGTCTGGAATAACTAGAAAATCTTTTAGGGTCTGTTATAGGACTTAAGGACTGGACAACAGCAAATAATGGCTTGACATTCCTTAATTCGCTTTCATCTATAACTGGCAATGAGGTGGGTTGTGCTGGCCATTCTGACTCAGGACATCTAAGAAATTCAGGACCAGACATCCATCTCCCTGTCATTTTATCGACTGTTAGACCTCTGCTTAAATCATCAGCTGGGTTTAACTCTGTCGAGACATATTTAAAATTAGACAAATCCCATGTTGACTGTACTTCCGTGACACGGACTCCTACAAAGGGTTTCATGTTGACTGACTCTGATCCTATCCAATGTAGTACTACATGTGAATCTGACCATATGACGACTTTATTAGGCTTGACTCTCAATTCTTCTAAAACTGTTTTGGCTAAACGACTTCCGACAAGGACTGCCATCAATTCCAGACGTGGAATGGTAGACTGTTTTAAGGGCGATACTCTCACCTTAGACGTAACGAGTTGGACTTCTCTACTACAAGTACCATTTTGCGTGGACCATACGAGGTATGCTACAGCGCCATAGGCTCTTCTGCTGGCATCACAAAAGGTGTGGAGTTCTGGTACACCATAGGCTTGCTTTGGCTTGAGACATCTCGGATATGACAAGGTGTTGAGACAATACATTTCGTCAAATAACATGGACCATACCCTACTATCTTCTTCTGACAGACGATCATCCCAATCTAGCTCTTTGTTTCTCCATATTTCTTGCATAGCCATGCGCATCTTGACCGTGACTGGAGTAGCAAGACCTAGTGGGTCAAATAGTGTAGACATTTTAGACAAGACGATTCTTTTGGTGAAGACGTTGACATTAACTGGCTTGACTGTAAACTTGAGAACATCTGTAACTGGATTGCATCCTAGACCAAGCGTTTTTAATTCATTTTCGCCATCTAAGTTGACTTCATTAGCTGACGAAGTTGAATTGGACGAACGATACCATTCCTTTATTTGAAACTTTCCAGTATCAAGGATTTGGTTGAGTTGTTTTATTCTCTCATCTGCTTCTGATTGACTTTGACATGAGTGTATCAAATCATCCATATATCGATCTCTCTGGAGGATGGCTGATGCTTCTGGAAAGGCAGACTGGTGTTCAGAAGCTATTTTGTTAATGACGAAGCTTGCCATGTCAGGTGATGACTTGTCTCCAAAGGTGACTCTAAGCAGACGATAAACATCAGGTTTTTTGGTGACATCTAAGTTTCTCCATAAGAAGCGATGAACTTGACTGTCTTGTTCAGGTAGGAGAACTTGCAGGAACATCTTAGAAATATCTCCAACGATTCCTATAGGCTCCTCACGGAATCGAAGAAGTACTGCAAAAAGGTTACCAATCAAGCATGGTCCTTTTAACAGGAAGGAGTTCAGACTAACACCTTTGTATTCGTGGGCTGGATCAAAGACTATCCTTAAAGGTGTGCTGACCTTCTCTGGACGGTAAACTCCGTGATGAGGCAAGTAGTACACTGGACTCACTGGCTGATCTATCTCTTCTTGAGAAAGTTTGTGTGACCACCCATTGTTGACATAATCTTCCATAACTTCATTGTAAAGACGTGATTTGACTGGATCTCTTCTAAGACTCTTTTCTAGTGAGATAAGACGTTTCTCAGCTAGATCGTAGTTATTTGGTAAGTGTTTAGGATCTTTTCGCCATGGTAATCCTATCTCGTATCTTTCACCATTTATATGACATGTTGACTCAAATGACTCCAAGGCTTGTTTGTCTTGACGTGACATCTGGACTTTAGGACATTGACAATCCAGTGCCTTGACACCAAGTGACTCAAACTCGTAGAACTTCTCAAAGTTGACTCTTTCGACATGACAGATTGTGACTGCTGACAGCTGACTAGACGATGACTTGACAGGACCGATGACATACCATCCCAATAATGAACGTTTGGCTAAAGGTTCGTAGGGTAGACCAAGGCGTTTTTCTACATCGAAGTGAAGGTGTGTGTACTGGACTCCAAGTATCAGATCAACTGGACCAGACGTTTGACTGAAGTTAAGTCCCCTTAAATGATTGAATGACTGTAACCATCCTCTGTCTAGATCTGGAACATCTATAATAGTCCTATCCAGTTCATGAGCTTCTATATAAAACTCTTCTACACCATCTAAAGCTACCACTTTGAACCTGACTCGTCGACTATAATTCTGTGAGAATTGATGACCTCCCACTACAGCAATGTCGATTCGTTCTCGTTTGCCTTGTAGGCCTAAGGCTCTAGAGAAACCAGTACGGATAGTTGTTGTCGTTCCTGAACCACTGTCTATCAGAACATTACCTCGTAGGACTCTACCATTTGGTGCTTTGAATAATACCTTGACAATAGGCAGCATAGATCGACTGTCTAACACTGAACTGGATACCAGAGGCTCTGAATGTAAAAGTTTATTATGGAACCGTTGACAGTTACTGATACCACAAGGTTTCTTTCTGCGACAGTTAAAGATATTGTGACCTCCCACGAGACATGAGAAACACAAATGTTGGGACGTGACATGTTCAAACTTTCGTTTAATGTCTAAGTCTATAAATTTATTACAGTCTGTTAATTGATGATCTCCATGACACAAAGAACATCTTCTGACATTTTGTCGTCTTGACACTTCACCATTGTCCTCTCGCGACGTGGAGTAGACTGGTTTTCTAAATTAACTGGACTGCACTGGGTTAGTCTTGGACGGACCTGACCTTTTAATGTCTCCAAAATCCGGATCAAACTCTGCTTTGACTACAGAACGTAGAAAAGTGTTCATATGATGAATAGTTGGCTTCTCTCCATTTATTCTAATTGAACCGGCTTTTGTCTTCCAACGGTCGAGTAAATAATTAGGTAGGCGTTCAACAATTTGCCTTAAAGTGTCACTAGAGTTAATATCGTCGAAATAACACAAAAGTTTCAAGTTAGCTATTGCGTTCACAATGTTCATAGATAAATCTTTTAGACCAAACTTGTCGTGGATCCTTGGACCTTTAGTTAGTCTGACTATGTATGACCTGGCGATCCGACTTGGCTCCCCAAATTGTTCCTTAATAGTCTTTAGAGCTGTGGCGTACATGTTGCCTGATAGACCAATGCCTGACAAAGTCTTCTTCGCCTCTCCAGTAAGATGCATCTTGAGCTGGGTGAGTCGAACTTCATCCAATAAATGGACCTTGTCATGTATGTGAATCTTGAATCTTTGGACGAACTCAACATAATTCAATGGGTCACCATCAAAGGGTTCTATCTTGATAGCTGGAATATCTCTGTTCCCCTCGAGACGATATAAAAGTTGCGACATAGACAAGTTAGCGTTAATGTCTTGATGGACGGTTTCCTCAAACTCGATAAGTTCGTCAATCCAGGAATCTACCGTTTTGACTTTGGCTTTGACGTTTGATTTGACTTCTGACACAGCTCCCTCAGCTTCTGACAAGTTTCCTTCAACCACTGACTGCGACAGTTGACTGGGTTTAGGTGATGCAACAGGGACATGACGATCAGGACTAGGTGATGACTGAGGCTTATTACCAGACTGACCAGACTCACTATCAAGCGATGGTGTTGATGATGAATCACCAATAAGTTTCAATTGTTCATTGATTATTTCGTCAATGGTATAAAAATCATTGTTCAATTCACCTTCCCACTGATCTAGTCTACCGTGATCAAGTGGATCAGTAAGTTCATATAATTCACCATGAACAAAAGAGCACTGTTCATAGTCATAAACTATTTGTTTTAGTTCCCGTTTTAACCGTATTGAGTCAATTTCACCTTTTCTGATTGAAGCCTGGACGCGGTTGATGGAACGTGTCAGTTTCCCTCTTAACTGCTTCCTTTTGGTCCGTAGAGATGTAATTCTTTCGTCTGTACTCTCGTCTGTAGCTGCATTGTCTACAACCACTGGCACTGACGTAGGATCTTGAATGTCTTGACTTTGACCTTGACCCGACACACTAGTTCACAGCACGCTTAAACTTATAACCATTTGATGAGATTATTTCCAGAACTGTGTCTCGATCCCTAGTTGGTGTCGATATAGGACGGATTATGTGGCAGGCTGAGTTCCGCAATATGAAGATGGGGATTCATATATACAGTTCAGAATGACAGACTTGATGACTTTAATGACGATTTTAATGACTAGCTAGTTCATTGATGACAAACATATATCTTGAACAGTACACATCATGACTTCCGTACTTCAATATTCTGGAAAGACATTATATGACAATAATAAGACACTGATATGACAATAAAAATGGACGGTTGATTGCATGACCATTCCCTGATAGCAGACGATGCTAAAGGGAGACAACCTAATTGACCAAGGTGGCATAAAATATATGACGGGTGACTCAAGCTATGACGACAATATGAACATGAGCACAATGACTAAAACATATACTGAATTGACCTATTACAACCTAATACAGTAATTAGACACATAAATAATAGGCATAACATAAGACAAGATTACAGAACCTTAAAATATTGATATGACGATTGCAATTGACCTGCAGCGCATGGAGATAATTTCACTTATGACCACGTTGTAAACTCTTTCACATTGAAACTAATATTATGAACAAACCAATGCGTTACATAAAAGAAGGAATGCATAACACAATAATATAATACCTGGAAATAGTGATCCTCCTGCCCTACAGTGATGTTAGGTCATATTAAGACTAAAATATTGACTGATGTTACATGACTGACTCAAAATGACAATATGAAAAGATGGCGATGGCATGAAAAATGACGTAATGCACGTGCTCTTTCCTATTGGCCAAAATTACTTCCGCTCAAGACCACAACTAAGTTTTACATGCTAAACATTAGTCCGAAATAACCTTACATACTAAATACATAATATACAATGACTTATGATCGATTCAGAACACCAGGCACGTTTCAGCCGCAAGTTGCCTAACTTCAGTAAGCCCAACCAAATCAATTTCAAAATTTGTAAAGCCATTATCACCTGTATAAGCCATGGAAGACGCCAAGAAACGCCGAGCTAGTGCCAAACGTTTGTTTACATTTGCTGTGAAATCTGCTGAATCTCTAGTGAAATCTGCAAGTATGCCTACTGTAGACCAACTTGATAAAGCTTATGATAAACTTGAAGAAATGTATGATTCCCTAATTATGACTAATGAAGATGTTTTAATAAATATGCCAGATGATGCTTCAGACTCTGATTTGAATGATACTGTCAACTATCTACAAGAAGTAGAAATAATTAGAACAGAATTAACTGCTGGTATCCAAGAAATTAAAAGTGATGTTCAAAAAAGACAGAAAATAGAAAGTCAAGTTTCATCTGATACCTCTAGGCCTGTAATAGTGAAATCTCAACTAGAAAGACTTAAAATACAGACATTTTCAGGAAATATCAGAGAATATCCAGGTTGGAAAATTAGTTTCCTTTCAACTATGACCAAGTATTCTCAAGACAAAGAAGAACAATTACAACGCCTTAAAGATGCAGTTTTATCTCCTGCAAGAAAAGACATTATTCATTGTTTAACTGTTGACTCTGCTATTGAAATTTTAGATCAAAATTATGGAAATTCTGATGAACTTATGTCTATATTGTTGAAAGATATAAAAAGTTATAAACCTCTTAAAAGTGGGAATTCTCATAGTTTAAAATTATTTGCCTCTGAATTAAGATGTTTTATAGTTAGAATGACTGATTTAGGTAAAACTAATGATCTTAAATCTGATTATATTATTGTAGATTTGTTAGAAAAGTTACCACCAGAAGATCAATATAAATATAAATCTTTATGTTTTGATAAACATATACCTAAAACTCTTGAAACTTTGGTGTCATGGCTAGGAGATGAGGCTCAATTGAGAGCTAATTTGGTACTTGATGATTATAAAAAGTTTAGAACTGGTAGTTCAAATAGTCTTTCATTTAAGCCTCAAGCTCAAAGTACTCGTCCTTGTATTTTAAAATGTAATAATTCACATTTACTTAAGTATTGTCCTGTATTTAAGGATATGAAGGTTTCTGATAGGTGGAATGTAATTAAGTCAAATAAATGTTGCTTTTGTTGCTTAAAACCATTTCATCAAACTAAGAGTTGTTATGAAAAGAAACAATGTGATAAACCAAATTGTGATAAAACTCATCACAATCTTTTGCATGAAGATTTTAAATTAGATGAAAATAAAACTTTTGTTAAACCATCAACCAATACATGTGTAGTAGGTTGTGGTAATTTACCTGTTGTTAGAATTAATGTATTTGATGATTATAGTGTACCACATGTAGCTACTGCCTTGTTAGATTCTGGCAGTCAAAAATCATTAGTAAGAAAATCTTTTGTTAGTAAGCTTAGACTAGTAGGAGGTCACCCTCAAAATATTCATATTAGCTTAGCAGCAGGACATGAAACATATGAAAAGTCTCAAAACTTTAATTTAAAGATAGCTGCTCTAAATAATGATGAGATGTATAATATGCATGCCAATTCTTTAGAAACTGTTTGTGGTGATTTAACACCAATTGATAAGCAGGAATTGTATAATTACCCCCATTTGTCTGGTTTAGTTACTGATATTTATTGTGAAGGTGGTCCAGTTGACTTATTAATAGGAACCGACTTTCCATTTGCTTTCAAAGAGTTAGGTCAATGTTCTGTGTCAAATGTAAATGCCCCTATTGCTAAACAGACTCCATTAGGGTGGATTTTATTAGGTGAATTGTCTAATTGTCATGATACAAACTATGTTAATCACATTACTATTTTAGATGAACCAAATGTTGCAAAGTTTTTTGAAGTTGAAAGTCTAGGAGTTAAGCCTACTAAGCAATGTACATGTAAAGAATCTGAGTTGTTAGAATCTGCCTTTATTGATAGTTTGAAGTCTAATACCACAATTTTGCCTGATGGTAGGATTCAAATGAAGATGCCTTGGAAGAAAGGACATCCTAACTTTCCTGATAGTAGGAATATGGCTTTAAAGAGATTAACATCCCTAGAAAATCGCCTAATACAAACCAATAAAACATCTGTGTATGATTTTGAAATACGAAAGTTGTTAACTGATGGTTTTTGTTTGAAATTGCAACCAGAAGATATAGACTGGTCTAAACCTTATTGGTTATTACCCCACAGGGAAGTGGAGAGACCTGACGCTTCATCAACCAAAATTAGAATAGTCTTTGATTCGTCTGCTAAGGTAGATGGTATGTGTTTAAATGATGCTTTAGAAAAAGGTCCAAATTATCTTAATGATTTATTTAAAGTCCTCATTGGTTTTAGAGAAGACACTATTGGGTATTGTGGAGATATTCGTAAGATGTTCAACATGATAAGTATCCATCCCGATGATCAACCATTCCATAGATTTTTGTGGAGAAAATGTAATACCACAGTCCAGCCAGATGTATACCAATGGATTCGTCTTAGTTTTGGCGATAAATCTTCTCCAGATCTTGCTTGTTCAGCTATTCAACTTTTAGCCACTAAGTATGCTGAAAGCAATCCTTTAGCCAGAGAAGAACTTTTATCACACATATATATGGATGACATTGCCAACTCGTCATCCAGAGTAGATTCTGTTTTGAATTCTATTCAAGAAGTTCAGAGTGTTTTGAAAAGTGGTTGTTTTGAAATCGAATCATGGCATAGTAATTGTAGTGAAGTAGATAAGGTTCCTGAAGAGAAAGTTACGTCAGTTTTAGGTCATTCATGGGATAAAGTCAATGATAGTTTAGGATTGAAATGTAAGGTGTCCGAAAGTCTGCCCCTAGTTTTGACAAAGAGAATTATATTTGGTATAATTGCCCAATGTTGGGATCCTTTAGGTTTGATAAGTCCTGTTATGATTAAGTTTAAAATTGAGATGCAGAATTTATGGTCCGCAGGATTAACATGGGATGAAGTTGTACCTGCCGATGTTACTGCCAGATGGAAATGTTTATTTTCTGAATTGCCAACTATTTTGAGTTTTACGACGTATAGGAGTATTAAACCAGTTAATGCCATTGGAACAGCACAGTTACATGGATTTTCAGATGGTGGAGAAAGTGGATATGGATCTTGTTTTCTTAAGATGGTACTTAAGTAATGGTCAGATAGAATGCCGATTAGTTGCATCTAAGTCTTTTTTAGCTCCGTTAAAACGAAAATCAATTCCCCGATTAGAACTTATGGGTTGTTTAACTTTGTCACGATTAGTTGATTCGATTGTTTCGTCATTACAAACAGATTTTGAGAAGATTATATTATGGAGTGATTCGTCAACTGCCTTAAGTTGGATTAGAAGTACACCTCGGTCTTTTAAACCATTTGTTGGTGTCCGTGTAGCAGAAATCCAGGAAATTCATGATCCTGTTTTATGGAAATATATTCCAAGTGGTTTAAATCCAGCTGATGCCTTGACTAAAGGTATAGACCCCCAGCATCTTGAAGATTGGCATACAGGTCCAAAATTTCTAATGAAGACTGAAGAAGAATGGCCCAGACTTGAAGTTATAAAACAAAATGGTATAAATGATCCAGAGCGTAAACCTATAAAAATAGTAGCAGTTCAATTAGAAGATGTTATAAATTCCTTTGCTGATAGAACTTTTGATTGGAATAAAATTTGTCGTTATTTAGCATTATGGTTAAGATTTATGTCTAATTGTAAACTACAGCCTGCTAATAGAAAAGTTGGAAATCTTAAACCCGAAGAGATTATTGATGCTGAAAATTTGCTGTTTCGGAAAATGCAACATGGAGTTGATACTGATGATAAATCTCTTATTGGAATTCAACAATTTAAAGATCCAAATGGAATACTTAGAGCTAAAGGAAGACTTGATAATGCCGAAAATTTACCTTATGATATACGCCACCCAGTATTATTACCCAAATATCATATTTTGGTACGACGTATGTTAGAATCCATGCATCGGAAACTAGGCCATCCAGGATACAAAAGATTAGTAGATGAATCTCGCCAAAAGTATTGGATTATAGGTGTTAGAGATATTGCTAGATCCATATATTTTTCCTGTTTAATTTGTAAACGAAGACGACAACCATTATCTGGTCAACAAATGGGATTATTGCCAAATTATCGTGTAGATTTTAATACACCTGCATTTAGTAATACATCAGTTGATTTATTTGGTCCTTTAAAAGTTAAGATTGGTAGGAAAACTGTTGATAAAGCCTATGGATGTATTTTTGCTTGCTTGACGGTTCGAGCTATACATGTTGAATTAGTAATGGGAGAATCTACTGATCACTTCTTAATGGCATTAAGAAGATTTGCTTCAATTAGAGGCTGGCCAAAGTTGATTTTTTCGGATAATGGGACCAATTTTGTAGGGTCACAAGTATATTTGAGAGAAATGATTCAAAGTTGGAATTTAAGTTTAATTGAAAGTGAGTGTTTAAACAAGGGTACGTCGTTTGAATGGAAGTTCAATTGTCCCACAGCTAGTCATATGAATGGTGCTGTTGAATCATTAATTAAATCTGTCAGAAAAGCTATTGATGGTGTATTTGGTTTTGGAACTTATTCCCAAAGTCAATGGATTACAATTTTGCACGAGACAAGTTATTTAGCTAATAGTCGCCCATTATATCCTTCATCTGATAATGTTTTTGATTCGCCTACTATAACTCCTAATTTATTATTATTAGGTTATGATATTGTAAATCCTCAGCCTGATAAACAGGATATTGTTAATCCAAGACATTTAAATAATTCAGTTCAGCACAGAATTCAACTTTTTTGGGAACAATGGTTAAGACATTTTGCTCCTAGTTTAGTACCTAGGAATAAGTGGTTTCATTCAAGAGATAATCTTGAAATAGGAGATTTATGTATATTATTAGATCCACAATTACCAAGAGCTTTATGGAAATTAGCATTAATTAAGGAAATTTATCCAAGTAAAGATGGTCATGTTAGAAAAGTTAAAATAAAAACAGCTACAAGTCAATATGATAGACCTATCCATAAATTATGTTTGATAGCAACCAAGGCAGAACTTAGTGCTACTCAAATCAATCCCTGATTTTCCGTCGCCAGGGGGACTGTTTTGGTTAGTTAAAATAATTAATTAATATTGTATTTTATTTTATTATATGTTCGTTACGTTTTAATTATAAGCTACGCTATGTACGGTTTATGATTGTTGCGCATGTGCAATTAGAAAACGTGCTTAAGCCGGAAATATAAGCCAAATATTTTGTTGCCGAATATCACACAAATTTTGAAATAAATCTATTCTAATCTGAAGCCAGGATTTGAAGTATGTTTGTATTATTTTCTACATCATTAAACTTATCTAACAGAGAAGCCTAGTTTATATCAAATAACTGTGAAGTGTGAAGATTTTGCCAGTGCCAGGCACGTTTCAGCCGCAAGTTGCCTAACTTCAGTAAGCCCAACCAAATCACATTCGATGCACTCCAAATTGGAACACCGCCTGTCCTACAGTAAATTGTTTAATGGTATTCTCTTAGTGGCCACCAACTTTCGTTGAAAATCCAGTTCCCCCCTCTAGATTACATCAGTTGTAACGTGGTTAGTTTCCAGGTCAGTCGTCAGTATTTGTTATAATGTCATTACATTATAAACAGACTAGTGAACAACAAACGTGATTACCTTGAATGACATAATCCGTTAATCCGCAATAATCTACTACAAGAGATTATCTACCTAGATTTATGATAGTAAACGGTAACTATGGTTTGATATACAATAAACTACTATAAAATACCTAAACTTTACACAAATATTATCATTCACCTTTCACCTTACTTCATACAGTTTCATACTTAAACCATTTTATCTTCATTTATCTTACCACTTTACTACCAACATCAAAATGAGAGAAATCGTTCATATGCAAACTGGCCAATGTGGTAACCAGATAGGAGCCAAGGTAAGAATTTTAAAATTGTATGGTATAGCTATGCAGCAATGCTGTTAACAAGTTCAGGTTTGACCTCCGACATCAAGCTGTTCTGTTTCAAGAGAATACCGTATTGTCTCACAGGTTCCTAAGAATATTCTTATTAATGACATGTACACACTTTCACAGTACGGCTTAGTAAAATTGAATGTCAATAAATAAGACAGAATCGACAGGGTTAATATATTGCCTTACGATTGAAACGCATTTGTAACCAATTCGTTAGAGTATTGAATTCCATTTTTTGTTTAGCAAAATGTCACTTCACTTATTTTGTAAAATTGATGTTATTCCAAATTTTTTTTTTCAGTTCTGGGAAGTGATCTCTGATGAACATGGTATTGACCCAACTGGAACTTACCACGGTGATTCTGATCTTCAGTTGGAGAGAATCAATGTTTATTATAATGAAGCTACTGGTGGTAAATATGTACCTAGAGCTGTTCTCGTCGACTTGGAACCTGGTACCATGGACTCTGTACGATCAGGACCATTTGGTCAAATCTTCCGTCCAGACAACTTTGTCTTTGGTCAGAGTGGTGCCGGTAATAACTGGGCTAAAGGTCATTATACAGAGGGTGCTGAATTGGTAGATTCCGTACTTGATGTGGTCCGTAAAGAAGCTGAAAGCTGTGATTGTCTACAAGGATTCCAGTTGACCCATTCTCTTGGTGGTGGAACTGGTTCTGGTATGGGAACTCTCCTGATCAGTAAAATCAGAGAAGAATATCCAGATAGAATCATGAATACCTTCTCTGTCTGTCCTTCACCTAAGGTAGGTTTAATTTTTTTCTGCTTCAACTGTTAAAAATTACTTTCTTAATGAATAATTATGAAGTTAATGTACATGTACAAATGTAAATAAACAATTCTATTTATGATGAAGATTTTGTCCTCAAGTTTTGTTTTTTAAATACTATTTTCTTTATAATTGTAGGTATCTGATACAGTTGTTGAACCTTACAACGCCACCCTCTCAGTTCATCAACTGGTAGAAAATACAGACGAGACTTACTGTATTGACAATGAGGCTCTATATGATATCTGTTTCCGCACCCTCAAACTGACCACACCCACTTATGGTGACCTCAACCATCTGGTATCAGCTACCATGTCCGGAGTGACCACCTGTCTCCGATTCCCTGGTCAGCTTAATGCTGATCTGAGGAAACTTGCAGTCAACATGGTACCATTCCCTCGACTTCATTTCTTTATGCCAGGATTTGCTCCTCTCACCTCTCGAGGTTCTCAACAGTACCGAGCACTCACCGTTCCTGAACTCACCCAACAAATGTTTGATGCCAAGAACATGATGGCTGCCTGTGATCCTCGTCATGGTCGTTATCTGACAGTAGCTGCTATGTTCAGAGGTCGTATGTCCATGAAGGAGGTGGATGAACAGATGTTGAACGTTCAGAATAAGAACAGCAGCTACTTTGTTGAATGGATTCCCAACAATGTTAAAACTGCCGTTTGTGATATTCCACCAAGAGGTCTGAAGATGTCAGGAACATTTATTGGTAATACCACAGCAATCCAAGAGCTATTTAAGAGAATATCTGAACAGTTTACTGCTATGTTCAGAAGAAAAGCTTTCCTCCATTGGTATACTGGTGAAGGTATGGATGAGATGGAATTTACTGAAGCTGAATCTAACATGAATGATCTGGTATCTGAATATCAACAGTACCAGGATGCTACAGCTGAAGAGGAAGGAGAATTTGATGAAGAAGAAGGTGAACAAGAAGATGCTTAAATCTACTGCGGAAAATTATTCTTTTAAAATATTTTAAGTTATTGTCCTAACTGATATTTGTTAATAAACTTTTAAAAGTACATATTCTCATTTTATATATACTCTAAATCATATATTGTGATACCTTCATATTTTGCAATCCGTGACGTCATCAAACACATATTTTCAAATACACATAATGAAAATGTTTGGGGAACAGCCTGCTGCCCCTCTAATATATAACTACGTATTGACATAATTACGCATTTTATTATCATTTTAAATAAATATCTTACAAACTGTTTGTTTTGATTACAAATACTTATAGTCTCTAATGACCAGTCTCTGATGTTTGACCTACAAGAGTCGATGTAGTCCGGCCAAATATGGTCGCCATTGATTACCGTGATATGTTGCAGAGCGCTAGCGTAACTCGATTTCTCCCCTCAGTAAATTTTTTAAAATTAGGATAAATTTCCGTGCACCTGAGGACATTCCGGGCAGCCATCTCCTTTTATTTACTAGCCATCCCCCAACCCGCTTCGATATGGGTGCGGTAGCGCTGCTGCCCCTCTACCTCCCCCACTGAATCCGCGCAACATATAACTTATTTATTACATGTATTCGAAATACATTATCATTAGTACAATTCAACATACACGGGACATTCACCACCTGAATTATCATTATATCCAGAAATAGCGATTACCCTCCCAGAAACACCATGGTTCCTCAATTACCACTTTTGCTTCCATGGCTCCCTTCAAGTCGCCCATTATCCTCCAGGGAGCCAAGTGGCCAAGTGGTTGAGAAACACTGGATCCTTAAAAGCGACGAAGACTTAATTTTCGGATGCTTGCTTAAGACACAGACGTAAGGTATCTAACTGTATATCGGTCTATTAATTAGCTTAATAGCTAATTACGTTAATAGAACGTGTCGACCAACATGCAAAGATCGCTTACAAAAAGCTGGTCTCCATCAGGACTTTGCCTAGTACGTTCGTGTATCAAAAATATGAAATGGGGGTTTAACCGATGCTTTGTCCAGATTGACAGTTTGACACGTCATTATATTATTCTGGCTGTTTACAAGAAAGGTTGACAGATCGAAAGATGGACTGGAGCGGTAGATATATACGTCAACGAGGGTATAAAAAGCAGAAAAAATGAGTTTATATGTATAAAAGTATTTTATTTCATATTTAATTTTATTTGGAGCACTGTTGTCTGAAATGAAATAAAAAAATCTTTATTACAAAAACAGATCAATAAATAGATAAGACCGTGTTCACTTCATCCAAATCTCTGGATTATTTTAAAAGTTAAAGAGGTTTAAAGGATATTTTCTAGCCTGTGCCAAAAATAGTATTGCGTGTGTGGATTTTATTTGAAATCATATATCAGTTCAGAAGTATAGAAACTGAACATACCTTATTTTCCCATCATACCATATCCGCCCATTCCACCGAGCATACCAAGTCCACCATAACCCATCATCATTGGGTTGTACATACCTCCCATCATACCAAGTCCTCCCATACCCATACCGCCCATCATACCAAGTCCTCCCATACCCATCATTCCCATACCACCCATACCACCCACCATACCAAGTCCTCCCATACCCATCATGTAGGGGTTCATCATACCCATACCACCCATCATACCCATACCACCCATACCACCCATCATACCCATACCACCCATCATTGGGTTAATAGCAAGGGTGGCGGTGGCAAAGGTCAAACATAAGGCGATGGTAAAGAAGGTGTTCATCTTCATTTCTGAAGAAAAAAAACAACAGATTAGATATAACAATTCAGTAGCTACAATGGAATCAAATTCATGAAATAAATTTTTTGCTAACACGTTGGGAATCGGCCCTACAAATAAGCTTGTAGTTCTAATGACAAAACTAGAATCATCTATTCCTCCAAAATCCTAAACGTACTGTATTCATTTGATAAAATATCAACTTACTAGTGTCGAGTTGTGAAGTTGATGGTTTAAAGAACAGAAGAATTGTGATATTGTAACTTCAATACTAGCTGTATTTATATACTAGTTTATATATCTTATTACAACATCTAATTCTATTGAATAATCTGATTAAAACTATCACTCATTTTTCTCTTTACAATTATTTATTATTCAATTTACTAATTATTTTAAATCTATTTATAAGTAGTGTTAACCTCGACTTGAAGGAACCAGGATGTAAGTAGTTGATAAATCTGACTCTATACGACGGTTAATCACCAGGGGCACGATATCAATTTAAGATAACTTAAGAAAAGTTAAAAAGCCATGTTGCATTATTATAAGCGAGGGGGATTTTGCACATTGTACTGCAAGGGAAATAAGTCAATAAAGCAAAAACCATATGTAGAGAAGTTAGTACAATACGTAATGGGTATTGTCTAAAGATGTCATAAAATGCATGTATAATACATAAAGCAACCACTACGCTTGAAAAGAGCTGCAGTAATCTAGTATAAATTCATTTTAGGGTAGATCGAAAACTATTTTAGGTTTAAAATATTTTTAAATGAAAACTCGGACAAAATATTGTGTGAAAAAAACTTCCCTAAACGCAATTCTCTGAGTATTACCATATGCATACAGATGAGAAGACAATGTTACTATATGCTACCAGCTCCTAAATTTGAACACATATTATTATCAAATGACACTGATCTACATTTTCAAACCTTTAAAGGGTTTTGGGATGGGTTGTAGCATACAAAAAAATTGGAAAGTGAATTTTAGTGGTAAAGCAAATATTTTCATTTGTCATTTGTGTGGCTGCGTAGTTTAAATTATTCGGGCGTTTCCATTAATAATATAGGCATATCCTTGTCGAACCACTTTACAAATTCCTGAGAGACTAAACTAAAACATTCAGAGCACTTCCTCGTTGAGTTCGTCTGGAAATTGACGGGAAAGCAATTACATTGGAGGAAGAAGAAATATTACTCCATGCTAAATATAACATGTTACAGTCGATTCTGTTAGGTGACATATTGAACCGGAAACAAGACGAAGGCTGCCAGTCACGCAAGTATATTTTCACTGATATTTTCGTTTCAATTAATTTCTGGATCTCTGAAGAAAATATTCTCATAAGGGACCAAGCCGACTGTTTATTCCATACCGATTCCATGAAATAATTTATGATGAAATCGAATGGAGTTAAACGTCGTGCTGTACTTTTCCAGATCAGTCGATGAATCACTTGAAAAAAGGGAGAGACCATAAATGCGAAAACTGTCTGCTTGCCTTCAAACGACTGTCAATTAGATTCTTATTTAGGTGTTAGGGTCTTAAAAAGAAACACTAAACATAACCATTAAAACATTAAAAAAACAGTGGTAAAACGCCATTTGACGTAACGTCTACCTAGAAGATTTAATCACATTATATTGAAGGTACAGATTCAAATTTACGGACGAGAGTTTTGGTGTGGAAACAGAGGTCAATGATTATCTCCCTTCAAGTTGGTTCAGAATATTTTGTTTGTTTGTTTGTTGTTGCAGTGGTTTTGTTGCAGAAGTATCGCACATAAGAACTAAAGCTTTGGAATGAAAAGTGACGTATAGACCGTTTAATATTATGTGTCCACGAACACACTTTTGAACGAGGACGCAACATAATATAGACACACTGCCTCTTGGAACATCAAGGTTCGCGAGGATCCTTATACCGGCGTTTTTGTGGCCAAACCTCTTGACATTAACTTTTCCGGCACATGGATCTTTTCTATCAGCATTTTTTCATGGAAAAACCTCTTGACATTGATCTTTTCCGACACAGGGATCCTTTCTATCAGCATTTTTTGATGTTCAAACCTCTTGACAGTGATTTTTTCCCGGCACAGGGATCTTTTCTTCCAGCCTTTGTTCATGATCAAACCTCTTGATATTGATCCTTTCTGGATAATCTGTATACCCATTACAGTTGGGATGACTGGAATAACAGGGAAATATTGGATCCCACTAGGATTTACAATCAACTAGGCATGACGGCATATAATGAATGATTCCTACCCTCTAACCGAATGTGCTACAACTCGCCCTCTAAAAGGTGCCAAGAGTTGCTGTGAATGACCCCAATTGTTTTACTGAAAACAACTGAAAAACTTAAGTCCTCCTTAATAAGCTTCAAGCACTATAACGAAAACACTTCATTTGAGAATTACAATAAGTTTTTTTTTTAATCTTGAGAAAATACACGATTTGAAGGATGCACGTCTGCGTTCAAAGGCACAAAAACGATGCAAAAAAGCAATTGACCTTTAATTTCAATCTTGTTGAATAAACTTGAGAAACTTCACTAGTTGATATAAATCAATAGCTACAATAGAAAGTTATTGTTTCCCATTTGCTTTACCAGATGAAAACATGTTAAAATTTAATACTTGATAAATGAAGGAAAACTCAATACCTAAACAACGAGATCAAACAATTAATCTTGATTATTTTCTTTTCATCGATTGTAATAACAATAGAACTCTCGAACAAAACATCTGATAATGTTTCTGGAAGCGACCATTTTACCTTATTAGTATATAAGAAAAGGGTTTTGTTATTGTGCTCTTAAACGTTTTTGATCATCAAACTCAACGATTTACTACATTGATTTGAAATTATTTGAATGGAACGTATTTTTGTCCTACTTTTTTTGAATGGTGCGTGCAATGAGGGAAATTATACTACTTTTTTATTAAAGTGCACAGTATACACAGCATGAGGTTTTGATGTACATGTATGTAGTTCTAGCCCACCAACCTTTAATACAGATGGAGAAAATGCTTGAAAATGGTTGAAAAGGATTAACGTTACCTATAGTAAGAGAGCAATCCTGTACACTTTTTTAACAATATGAATTTTTTGACGAGGTTGTAAGAAAACGCTAATGAAGAAAACACGTAAATTGAAGTTCCAACCATTCTTTGACAAATCAACAAAATCCATAATCTTTCTCATGATAATTCTTCTGATTTTAACTGAACAAGGACTACTATAACTATCGATAAATATCTTTTGCTTTTTCTTCTTCTCAATGTGTCTCTGGTGAGACTGGTCCCATATCCGCAATGTCAATTACAAGCATACTGTGTCTAACACCCGACATCCCTAGGATTTATAACAGAATTCGTTTGTAAGCGAAAACAGCCAATAAGAGCACTTTAAAGAACAACTGTAAACTGAATTTCCAGCCTTTCATGATGCAAAATATATGCCTAATGATGTCAAGGCTAAAATGGGGTGATGCGTTTTATATTAGCTCGAAATTGTGAAGATGACTAGGAGCTGTCTCTTCATGCTTCATTCTGCGAGCTGTAATAATATTTATAATACTAACACCTAAGTACCTATATATCAATACAACAAATATCTTCAACTTTTTTCAATTAGTTTCTAGTGGAAGTCGATATACTTATCTTATTTCCTTAAATAAAACATGATATGGTCAATAATTATTCTAAAATAAAAATCCATATCACTCAAAATTGAATGTGAAAAAACCCAGACAGTTGCCTGCCCAGAGTCACTACAAAATTTCCATCAATTGAATTAAAATGCAGGTTATTTCAGCCTTATACCGTGATTTTTACTTATACATGTATATATATATGTTTTCTTTTTCATTTTTTGACCAAATATGAAGTTAGTTTACCTTTAATCAAGTTTCTATGATCCAGTACATGACCACAAGCTGATCTACAATTACTAGAATATATATACAGAAGTGTAGGGCATAACTTGAACTTGAATGTTCAGTGGGGCATTATAAGGTATATGTGGAAGGACAATGGGGGAATTGAATATCATTGATGCAGTTTGTCGCCAGAAATTTGTGCGGAGGAGCAATCCATGTTTTCGACTCCAACGTCAATGATAGAAACTGAGGGGAACAAATTAGTGTCATAAAATTGCCCCTTTATTGCATACATTGTTTATGTCGCTCATGTCAGCTCTGATGCATGGTGATATACACTTTTTTTTAGATCAGAACACCTGACTAGACTTCCAGCTCGAGAGGTTCAAAGACTAACATGAAAGTAAACGACTACATACAGGTTGAAGCATGTTAAGTTAATACGACCGCACTGAGTGATCAAGCACGATCGATGCTGAACGCGAGAACCAGATCTATAACGTCTGCATGCGAATAGTAGTGTAAGTCGCGAGTAACTCAGTAGAGAGTATATTATATACATGAGAATTTATGGCGAAGCTAACGGATTTACCAATGAAGTTCCATATCTCTATCAGGTTCTATCAACTTTTCAATCAAACCAACACGCGTTGTGTCGTTCTTTAATCAAGTTGTTTCAACTTTTTATACCGTAAAAACTTTTCTTGTTCTTCTTCAGTGTTAAGAAAATATTTGGAAGTTAAACACGCTTAGTTGAAAGATTGTTAACATTATATTTCTTTTATGTAAAACATTATAAACGTTGTTTTTGCATAATATGGATTATGTTGGCTTGTAAATTTAAGGATTATTTTTTGTTTTTTGATGTTTTATTGAATATATTTGTTGATAAGAGGCTTGAAAAAGGGACACACCTAACACTAAATCCATGAAAGAATTTGTGAATATTGTGAAATAAAACTAAAATTTATTTCCAGTTTCGGGGCTTGTCCTTATTTTTGATATCGAGAATATGAACAAGATTTGCTTGACTGTCCTCTGGAATAGTTATCATTAATGGCAAAGTCGTTGAAAAAGTGCACCTTAATGCAGTAAAAGGAACCTCATTAACAGTAAGATAACTCTTTCGAATTCAAGCTGTTCAAACTACTGTGGTTAAAACCTTCTAAAGATGTGAAATATGTGTTCTGGAATTGCGGAGTTGTTTATTTGGTGTTATTCAACGTCTGACGGAAGTGCTTAATGAATATCGGAAGTCGCTGTAAGAGCTTACGTAAGTATATAACTTTGTTTTCATCAGTGTTGCTATTTATTTCTAGGATGGGTAGTTATTGAATAATTACTGGATTGTTATTTGTAGATTTTATAACAAAAAACCCAAACAACATCAACATGCGGTGTGACTAAAAAGCGCAAACAAGCGCAAACAAGCTTGTTTGCTCTTTTTAGTCGAACCCTCAACATGTAGTAGTTTGAGGCTATATGATATAAATGATCCAACTACAAATGTAACTGCAAGGAAATGACAAGAACTTACAACAAACGAACAGCAACAAGTAATGTTTGTTGTGTTGTGCAGCAACACATACAAAAAAATAACAAGAATGTTTAACAAAAACAACACAAGCAAGTTAATTCGGCAGCAATCGTTAGAAAATAAGACATTTTGTCTTAAAAACACAAAATAAGGCATTGATGTTTCAGAGGTCTTGTTGCAACAAACTAGTGGCGATAAAGCTAAAATAGCAAATTTATTATGTTGCATACTAAATGGATCTGTTAGATTAAAAAGGTTACAAGTTGATAAAAAATATTGACTTTTCTAATGACATTAAGAAATTAAAAACCATGTCGATTTAACAAATTTAAAATTCTTTTTTTTTTATGTTTATCTTACGCATACAACATTTAAATATCGATAATATTTGATTGCCGCTCTAAGAATATCTTTACTTTCTACAGGTTTTTTAAATGGAAATGTTCACCATCCGATCGACCAATACAATTTATTCTCAGAATCTGGATTTTTTTGTTAATCTAATCCGTAAACTCTCACTCGAAATTGATGCCTTCTAATCCCTGCTTATCCCTAATTATCTGCGTTTGAAAGTGAAAAATTCGACTCGTCTTTGTAAGATAAATGTCAAGGTAGGGGTATAAATGAAGGGATTATGCTATTTTTATGCAGTTCCAGTACTGCTGGAAGAATTTTAAATATATTCAAGGTCAAAATCGACCCTAGAAAAGGGTGCAACTTCCCTATGTAAAAATCGTATTTCTCTAAAGTGATTGATACCTGAAATGGAAGTGGTAAAGCATAGATTTAGATCAGATTCGAATCTTGTTTTAATACCACAGATCTATAAATTGCTTGAAGATAAGACCACAAATGTTATAAAACACAGCAACGGTATTTAAACAGAGCAGATTTCAATGTAACATATACATTTGTCGCCTGTCCATTCACAAAATCAAGGTTTCAATCTCTTTGAGGAGTTTTTTTTTTTTTTAAATCACTATTCGTCTTTTCGTGTTCATGGCTTTTAATGGTATAGATGAATCACTTAATGTTTAAATTTTAAAAAGTTAAGAAACATTAGAATGTGTTTGTGAAAACGCGATCAATGAAATGATATTTCGTGACTTCAAAGAAGAGATTTTCAGTTTCAACTTTGATAGAGGCTGAATGCGTTAGTTGATTGATAAGGCAGACTATTTATTTGTGAATTACTTAGATAAATTCAACATTCGACATATACCTTTGTGAGCCGTTTCATTCTTGACCTAGCGTGACAATGAGGTAGTGTACCACGAGAGGAAACTGCACGTACATTTTGGTATAGGCGTGGAAACTTTAAAATATGGTGCAATAAATGTATTTTGGGACAATGGCCAAGGATACTTCTAGCAAATTACTCTTTACTAAAAATGCCAAAAAAAAGAAACCTCCTGATTATTATTAAAATAATATTGAATTTACAACGATATCGTAAATGTTTTGCTGCAGACATAATGCCATCAAAGTTGTATTCCCGACAGAGTCATAAATGTCAGAAGTCGCAATGTCGCATTGTCCCCAATGTTTTTGTTAATTGGCTTAATATACATCATCGGCCGCACACGTTACCAATTTTCAAAAATCAAGAGCAGAAATATTGGACGTAAAACTTCATTTTATATTTTCATACCAGTACAAATTTAATACAAGTTACATAATATAATTCAAATGAAAAAGTCACATTACAATAATTTTACCCTACTGAAACCAGGAATGATAGTATTTATCAAAGAAATTCCGAAGTATAAGAGAATGGGCAAATACAGTCGAGATTTGTATTACATTTTCAATCCTTGAAAGCCGATTACTTCTTAGAAGGTGTTCTCTGGAGTCTCATAAGACTAGTTGAACATTTTTATGTAGTCTATATATATACATGAAGATCAGTTTTATAGAACATTGGCTGCAAGACTACAACAAGACCATAGTCTAGTTTGGATGACTTCTAGTTGTGGTTCCACGACGGTGAAATTTAGTTTACAATGCAAGAAGTAAAGCTTTAGGGTTTGGGTAGAGCATTCCAAACCTTGTAAAGCAACCAATGGGACACACAATGCCAATTTTAAGAGAAAGAGAAACTTTTGGCTGAAAAATAAATTGCGTATATACTTCAAGCTTCAATTTTGCATATTGATATTTTTTCTCAGATATCCTACTCGCACTTTCTCATTGTAAATAACAATGGATGGAGACAATATATTGCGGTAGCAAATATCTGCAGGATGGATAATTGTCTGCCATTGATATCTTGGTTCCCAATGAACTACAGCACTACTCTTAAAAGTACCAGAAAACACATTGTTACCGCATTACACGAAATGCAACTGTCATCTGAGACAAGTAGTCTGGTGTCAGGGGCTATGATAAAATGTGCCAATATTGCAGACTTAAGATCATAAACCTCATTCCCTTCATTTAATTAGAGCTTCCATACTTTGCACGTTTGTTCATACATCCTACTTTCTATACAAATATTTCTATATATAAGTAAAGTGCCTATTTATAGTCAACAACTTGAAGTTCTGCATGAAAAGTTAAAAATGAGGTTGAGTAGTTGCCCTTGACTAATTTGTTCATATAAATTTGAAGCCCGTGTCAATTAGTAAAAGCAATTCATGAAAAGTAATAGGTCTGTAAATACTGCACTGGTATTAAACCCGGGTTGTCTCACTTGACAAATTATCCTTCTATCGAAATGTGTAGAAACTCAATTAAGAAGCTCATTGAGTGTAATGGTTCTATCAAGTTGTTAAAGACATACATTCGTGTAATGTAATTGTTAGCTTTATCAACTTAAGAACTCAAGATCATGAATGAATCTAAGCTAAAAACTTCAATAAAAGTATATTGTGGGGACCCTTTTTCTTAAGTAAAACCTGATTCCAGCCCGCAATTGAGATTGTAAATTGTACAAAGTCAAATTCAAAAGGTCATTGCAGTCAATCCTCAAAATGACCTTAAAGGTAGGATATGCTAAAGTCTTTACTTCTAATACTGTTTACAGGACATCTAGCGCTAATACGTTTTCGGGATTACGCGGCCATATCCCTTTGATTTCAAATATGGACGACTTCATTCCAATTAAATCTCATCGACATGAAACATGCTCTCGATATATCTTGTTAAGAAGAATCCCAATTGAAGTAAACGAGTAAATGGTCGAGATTGATTTAGTTTCCCCTCTATTTTAAAGTGTGTTTTGATTGAAATAGCCGATGGCCACATGAAATGACAGATTCGGTATGAAATTTCATTAAATGCTGGTCTTTAATAAGATGCTTTGAATACCAAGTCTATCTGAACTAAGAGTATGAAAGTTTCCAGTCTCCTTCAAATCTAAAATGTTAGAGCATAGGTATATTTGATTGATAAACGTTTGATTTCAGGTGGGTTGGGAGGTGGTCGTTGCAAGATCTTGGGTGAATATTCGTGCATATGGAACAAATATAGGCTACTGATGTCTTGCTACATACACTGTGCTATCAAAACATTTCCTCTCTCCACCTTTCTGTTAGAAGTCAAAAAACTAAGTTAGCCAGACTTTTTTTTGTTTGATTGTGCAATGTTGCACAATTAAGTTGCAGAAGAGTATATACGGCGTAAAATTCCTTTCGATTCTCACATTTACGTTTATCGTTGCCGAAACATTCAAGTCAATAATTAAGGTAAATTTAATCCACAGAATTAATCTCCTGTCCTATATGGCAACAAGATATATAATATGTAATATGTACTTAGGCTTATGTATATCCCGGGATGAACCTCATATTACATCGATACAATCCATAAATTTATAAAAGTTCGTTCCATCTTCAGATAATGATATTGAACAATTATTTGAAACGGAGTCGTTGCTCATACATATGTTCATACCATTTGATAGAGGGATCTGACAAGGAAATTTGACACTGTTTTATCTATGTACATAGTTTTTAGTGTTTGAATGTTTAGATATTGAACTGTAGACTACAGGGCGAATGGACAGATCCATCTAAAGGAATACTGTGTAGCGTGTATTAGATCATTCAGGTGCAGAAACGAACAGTGTAAAACTTATTTGCTCTGCTTCGTTGAGCCATCAAATAGACCTTCCTACCTTTTAAAGATATATACATTTATTGATTTAAAGTTCTATTGTATTTAATGACGATGTAATCGCGATGGAGTTTTCTGGTTTGTGATGTCGATTACAGTGATCTAATCTTAGACTTTTACACAATTCCACTTTCTGACTAATGGTTAAATGTGGCATTGTCAGGATATGACGTCATTGGTAAACACATAAACTGACATGACTGGGTTACTTTTAACGTCTATTAAAAGTAATTGTAAACATTTATTTAGTCATTTTGATTTCTTTGATGCAACACGTAAGTACACAAAGCATTAGTTCCGCTCGACATTGCCACGGTTTGCGAAACAGTCTCAATGCTTCTTAGTGCCGAATGTACGGCGTGTGTTATATCGGCGAGGTAGGCTAAAGGGATTGATAAAATTTTCAACATCGCAAATGCCTAAATTCTAAGTGAGACTGAGGCTCAAAATTAAGTATTTTTTCCATACTCTTATTTCATATCATAGCATATTTTTCATGCCGCTGTGTTTTGGCTTGCAGGTTTGTGTTACAAATTTATTATGACTTCGAAGACTGTATTTCAAACGATTGTAAGAAATTGGCGTCATCTGGGAGATTTGTATAACAGAACAGAACAGAACAATCCCATTGAGTTAAACTTTTAGCGAAAATTGGACCTGGTCGTTGTTTTAAGCTGTAATCATCTACGACTAAAATTTCACGTTCGTTGATGTTGACAAAAACAATTCTTATGGGATATTTTGAATAACTCTGAACCTAACCGCCAACAAAAAGGCACGTATTTTTATTTTTCTAATATTTTCTTTTTTTTTTCAATCCTTATCATTCGATCCAAACTAAGCGAGGCTAATAAAGAGGTTCAAGTCCGAAAACGAAGGATACGATTTACTCCTTTTATTTTCTTCTGTATCGATTATCTGGGACCTTAACGAACCGGACAACGTTCATAGTGTACTGCCATCTTAAATGACCTTCAGATAGCTGATTGGTGTTGGTCTTCATATAGATTTCAAGATAACCATTACATTTACATTAGTTAATAATATAAGAAGATCGATGCTCTTTATAGTAGGTCTCTTTTAATGGAAATTAATCTCTTTCACATCTCTGGAGAGGCTTTCTTGTCTGGAGGTTTTCTATAAACAGTCATTTCAAGACGCCATTAAAACATTATCTGGTATTGAATTGAATAGAATGAATTAAAGATCACATTTATTATTAAGCAAGGTTTTTCTGGGATCGCGTGAACGGTTAATGGGTTAGTTTTATCTTAATAGGTAATCAATTTCTACATTTGCTTCCTGATTGTTAAAGTCGCTTCAAAGAGATGCAGTTTTCGATTTTCTGCTTCTGTCAGTTCTTTATATGAGCCATCTGTAATATTTTTCATAACGTAATCTTAATTTTTGTTAATCTGTAACAAGTGGTATATCATTGCTTGTATACTTGATATTAAATACCCGTAATACTTTTCACAACTCAAGTTTACATTGTAGTTCATCTTTACCCAAGAGAGTTGGTGGTATATCATGGACTTTAAAGGCACATAAGCCCAGACTTGGACGTTGAGAAAAAGCCTTTTCATCGTATTTTTTTAAAGTTAGCACTTAAAAATGAATAATGAAAAAAAAAAAATTTGATTCCCTTTCGTGGTTCCAATTCTACAGCCATTTGAAGGAAATTTTGTTTGTTTACGTTTCAACACTGTGTTGATTGAGGGAGACGTCAATAACTCACAAGCTCCGCCCACTACTAGCACCCGCTACTGGAGATTGGAGTGTGACGTCATTTAACTAACACGCCCCCCGCTTGACCTCATTAGCATTTTATTTATGGAAATCATTTTATTAGATCCCGATTTTAAATCCAGCTGCATCGAAGCCATCTGAGTACCCAAAGCCGTGAATTTTAGTTTTTTGACTTAATTAAACATCAGAGATTAAGCTAGAATACCTTTTGTCCCGAAATCCCGTAAATTTCATTTTGTAAACAAACGAATCCCGCAATGTGCCTTTAATAGAGATATTTCAATCAATTACTAATATTGTATTTCATTTTTATATCCGATCAGATGAATCGAAAAAAAAAACGATAACACTTTTTGTAGGACTATTCATAAAATAACAAGGCTAAAACGTCTCAAAATTAAAAACATCATTTTATGAATTATTTATCATCAGATATAGGGTAAAAAGATACTTTTGAGATCAAAACATTATTATTGCAGTGCGTTCTAGCGAACGCACTGCTTTGTTTTCATAATGACTTTTTTTGCAGTGCGTTCTAGCGAACGCACTGCTTTGTTTTGCAAATGACTTTTTGCAGTGCGTTCTAGCGAACGCACTGCTTTGTTTTGCAAATGACTTTTTGCAGTGCGTTCGATAATCGAACGCACTGCATTGTTTTGCAAACGGCTATTTTTTGCAGTGCGTTCGATAATCGAACGCACTGCATTGTTTTGCAAACGGCTATTTTTTTTTTTTTTTTTTCGAATTTTACACTCGCTATTTTAGTAAGAAGGCAACATGCCACATACAGATTTGTTCAATTCCCTACGATAAATTGTTGACCATCAACTATTAAATATAAATTGGTGCCATTTTGACAAACCGGAAATGAGGTAGAACAAAAAACACAGTTTTGGTTTTTGGAATCTCACAGCTCTATTTTTGATCCGATTTTTATCAAACTGTTCTGAACTGTTTTCTATAACTGTGCGCTACTAAATAAAAGTTTTAAACTTCTCCAATTTTGACTTTTAGTTGACTATTTTCTTAATTTTAATTTTTGCGTTTTTTTCAACTTCTTCAATTTTATTTCGATCGATCTGCAAATTTGCAGGAGGATAGACATTTTGATTCTAAACAAAATGCAGTTTTCAAAATTTTGATACCACTTCCGGTTATGACGTAATTAGCTTGCAAATTTAAAATTCTAACTTCCGGAATTTTGAAGATATTTGAAATTTGTTTTTTGCAATGTGTTACAATTTGTCATAACAACAATTTGAAATAAAAAAATCCGACCCGGAAGCAACAGATCATCCGCCATTTTGATATGAGTAACTTTCATAAAATTAAAAATGGGGCCTCAGGGTTATGGGCGGAATCCGTAGCTTCAGCATTTTTAGAAACTACAGTCGATTGCTAAAAAAGTCTAGGCGCCGATTTTTGAATTTTGATTTGAATTTTTTTTTTATTTCCGTTTTAATTTTTTGTGCAATTACTAAAACTTTCAAGGCTAATATCTTTTGACCTTGACCTTTGGTGACCTTGGTACCTGAACAAAAGTTATTGTCCTTGATGAAATCTGTCCAATGATGTATTCATGTTTGTGATTCGATGTATACTTCCGGTTTTATAGGCAATTGAAATTTGAGATTTTTGACTTAAAACAGCCCTGTCACGTGACCTAATGTAGATACTTCAAAAATGATTTAACAATCATATTATGCGTAATTTTCTCTTTCCCATGATGTATGACAATATAGCCTTAAATTAAAATTGCACGGTTTAAAATTTGAAAATTTTGTGCAAATTTCCATTGTAACTGTGCGTGTTTTTTTCAAATTTTATTTCAATCGATCTGAAAATTCACAGATAGAATGATATTTTGATAACGAACAAAACTCTGTTTTCAAAATTTCGATATCACTTCCGGTTTTGATGTAATTAGCTTGTAAATTTGAAATTTCGACTTCCGTAATTTTGAAGATATTTGAAATTTGTTGTTTGCAATATGTTACAATTTGTTATAGCAACAATTTGAAATAAAAAAATCCGACCCAGAAGTAACAGATCATCCGCCATTTTGTTATAAGTAACTTTTATAAAATTAAAAATGGGGCCTCAGGCTTATGGGCGGAAAACGTAATTTTAGTATTTTTGGAAATTTCAGTCGATTGCTAAACAAAGTATAGACGCCGATTTTTTCATTTTGATTTCAATTTTTTTTTATTTCCGTTTTAATTTTTTTTATGCAATTACTAAAACTTTCAAGGTTAATATCTTTTTACCTTGACCTTTGATGACCTTGGTATCTAAACAAAAGTTGTTGCCCTCGTTGAGATCTATCCAATGATGTATTCATGTTTGTTGTCCGATGTATACTTCCGGTTTTGTAAGCAAATTAAATTTGCGATTTTTTACTTTACAAGTAACATCCAAGGTTTCGCTAGTTGTGGTAGCTTTCTTTGTCTAGAAATAATAAAACAGACCCTTTTAAAAACAGTTTTTAAGTAATTCCTAAACTGTTACGCACTGCTCAGAACCATGCAAAGCCTATGGATCTAGTTTTTTTTTTTTTTCGAATTTTACACTCGCTATTTTAGTAAGAAGGCAACATGCCACATACAGATTTGTTCAACTCCCTACGATAAATTGTTGACCATCAACTATTAAATATAAATTGGTGCCATTTTGACAAACCGGAAATGAGGTAGAACAAAAAACACAGTTTCGGTTTTTGGAATCTCACAGCTCTATTTTTGATCCGATTTTTATCAAACTGTTTTGAACTGTTTTTTATAACTGTGCGCTACTAAATAAAAGTTTTAAACTTCCCCAATTTTGACTTTTAGTTGACTATTTTCTTAATTTTAATTTTTGCGTTTTTTTCAACTTCTACAATTTTATTTCGTTCGATCTGCAAATTTGCAGGTGTATAGACATTTTGATTCTAAACAAAATGCAGTTTTCAAAATTTTGATACCACTTCCGGTTTTTACGTAATTAGCTTGTAAATTTAAAATTTCAACTTCCGGAAATTTGAAGATTTTTCAAATTTGTTTTTTTCAATGTGTTATTAATTGTTATAACAACAATTTGAAATAAAAAAATCCGACCCGGAAGTAAGAAATCATCCGCCATTTTGATATGAGTAACTTTTATAAAATTAAAAATGGGGCCTCAGGGTTATGAGCGGCATCCGTAACTTTAGTATTTTTGGAAACTACAATCGATTGCTAAAAAAGTCTAGGCGCCGATTTTTGAATTTTGATTTTAATTTTTTTTTTTATTTTCGTTTTGATTTTTTATGCAATTACTAAAACTTTCAAGGCTCATATCTTTTGACCTTGACCTTTGGTGACCTTGGTACCTGAACAAAAGTTATTGCCCTTGATGAAATACATCCAATGATGTATTCATGTTTGTGATCCGATGTATACTTCCGGTTTTATAGGCAATTGAAATTTGTGATTTTTGACTTTAAGCAGTCCTGTCACGTGACCTAGCTTAAATATGTCAAAAATGATTTAACAATCATATATATGTGTAATTTGCTCTTTCCAATGATGTACGACAATATACACTTAAATTAAAATTGCACGATTTAAAATTTGAACATTTTGTGCAAATTTCCATTGTAACTGTGCGTGTTTTTTTCAAATTTTATTTCAATCGATCTGAAAGTTTACAGATGGAAAGACATTTCGATTGCAATCCAAAATCCGTTATCGAAAAGTTGATACCACTTCCGGTTTTGACGTAATTAGCTTGTAAATTTGAAATTTCAACTTCCGGAATTTTGAATATATTTGAAATTTGTTTTTTGCAATATTTAACATTATGGTGTATCAACAATTTGAAATAAAAAAATTTAACCCGGAAGTTACAAATCGGCCACCATATTGATATGACTAACTTTTGTAAAACTCAAAATGGGGCCTCAGGGTTATGAGCGGAAATCGTAACTTTGATATTTTTGGGAACTACAGTCGATTGCATTCATAGCATTGTTAATCGATTTTTGATCTTCTGTTTTGCCTTTCTTGCATTTCCGTTTTATTTTTTTCAGTAATTACAAAAACTTTCAAGACGCATACCTCGTGACCTCGACCTTTGGTGACATTGTAACCTGAACAAAAGTTTTTGCCCTCGATGAGATCTATCCAACTATGTATCCAGTTTTGTGAGCAATTCAAATTTGCGATTTTTTTTTACCAGCAACATCCAAGGTTTCGCTAGTTGTGGTAGCTTTCTTTGTCTAGAAATAATACCATTACAGACCCTTTAAAAAACAGTTTTTAAGTAATTCCAAAACTGTTACGCACTGCTCAGAACCATGCAAAGCCTATGGATCTAGTTTTTTTTTTTTTTTTTTTTTTTTTTTTTTCACTTTCTGGTCAGAGCGCCCAGCCAAAACTACACATGCCACATATAATCTCTCAAGATTTCCCACGATAATCTACTGCTCGGTATTGTTTAAATGTAAAATGACGCATGCCCTACCAACCGGAAATGAGGTATGAGAACATATGGGTTTTGATGTTTTGGCCATTATCTCATTTATTTTTCAACCGATTTTGATCGGACTGACTTTGCATATTTCTCTAATTGATTGTCCACGAGACAAAAGTTTAACAATATCATTTTTAGAAAAATCTTGATGACTTTTGGAGCACTTTTTCTTGACCACTTTTTCAACTTTTGCAATTTTATATTGATCAACCTGAAAACTTACATGTTTATAGACATTTTGATTGCGAGCAATTAGCAATTTTCAAAATTTCGATATCACTTCCGGTTTTGACGTCATTCCCTCTCAAAGTTGAAATTTCAACTTCCGGAATTTTGAAGATATTCGAAAAATTCTTTTTGCAATATGTTTGCTATGTAGACTCAAAATTATACAAATCATAAAATTTGACCCGGATGTAACAGATCAGGCGCCATCTTGAAATGGTATATTTTCATAAAACGCAAAATGGGGCCTCAGGGTGTTATGGAATTTGCATAATTTTTATGTCTATGTAATCAACAGTCGACTGCGACCAAAACATGGGAAGCCGATTTTTGAATTTCAATTCTGAATTTTTCTGATTTCCGGAAAAAATAAGTCAGTAATTGTCAAAACTTTCAAGGCCCATATTTTGTGACCTTGACCTTTTGTGACTTTGTGACCTGTACAAAAGTTATTGACCTTGATTAGATGTATCCAATGACATATTTTTTTCAGATGCCCAATGGTTACTTCCGGTTTTATAGCCGTTTGAAAATTGTAATTTTTAACTTTAAACAGCCCTACCACGTGACCTAATTTACATATGTCTTATTTTCTTTCACCGTCGTACTATGCTATGTCTGCTCTTTCCAATGATATACAACACAATATATTTGAATCAAAATTCCGCCTTTTAAAGTTTAAAAAATTTGTGTCAATTTCCATTGAAACTGTGCGTGTTTTTTTCAAATTTTATTTCGATCGTTCTGAAAACTTACAGGTAGATAGACATTTTGATGGCGAACAAAAATATGTTTTCAAAATGTTTGTATCACTTCCGGTTTTGAAGTTATTGGCTCTTAAAGTCGAAATTTCAACTTCCGGAATTTTAAAGATATTTGAAAAATTCTTTTTGCAGTATGTATGTAATATAGACTCAAAAGTATACAAATAATAAAATTTGACCCGGATGTAACAGAATAGTCGCCATCTTGAAATGGTATATTTTCATAAAACGCAAAATGGGGCCTCAGGGTGTAATGAAATTTGCATAATTCTGATGTTTTTGGAATCTACAGTCGATTGCTACCAAAACATGAGACGCCGATTTTTGAATTTCAATTCTGATTTATTTTAATTTCCGGTTAAGATAAATCAGTAATTGTCAAAACTTAAAAGGCTCATATCTTGTGACCTTGACCTCTGGTGACCAAGTGACCTGAAACAAATTCATTGCCATTGACGATACCTATGCACAGATACTTTCATTTAGGTTTTCCGATGTTTACTTCCGGTTTTATATCCATTTGAAAATTGCAGTTTTTAGCTTTAAAGAGCTCTGACACGTGACCTAATTCATGTAAGTCACAAATTCTTTCACAATCTAATTATGCTAAATCTACTTTTTGAATTATATACAACACAATATTTTAAAATCAAAATAGCGCCTTTTGAATTTTGAAAATTAGTTATTCCATCTGCTTGTAAAATTTTAAATTCAAATTTCAGTTGAAGGGAGAGAACTACATTTTGACATAAAGCTGCGTTTGGGCGATCGTCCTCTCCCATTAACTTGCGTTTGGGCGATACGTTATCATTAATGTACTTTTTTTACATTGTAACTGTTTTAAAAGAAACATTAATATATATTTTCTTTGAATGAATTATGCATTGATAAAATTCGATCTGTATTTCAAACTGTGAAGTATGAATACTGTGCAGTCCGTTTCTAAATTGAGATTTGACTCTTTCATGTGTCCTTTTTGCACTTTAGAACTTTTTTACAAATCTTAGAAATTTTGTGATATGCGTTTTACACTGATGTATATCAAACTGTGATTACGCCTTTTTTTATTCAGATTACTTTTCACTACCGAACATGAAATGTTTATTTCACCTTTGACTACCGTGTGTGAACTGGTTATTCAACTTTTCACTACCGAATTCACAATTGTGTGTTTTAAAATTTGCTTTCTTCTGTAAACCTGACAACATGGATTGAAAGATGTCACTTTTCACCAATGGACGAAACCGGATGCGCACTGCATGGTACCATTCATGGTTCTAGTTTTTTTTTTTTTTTTTTTTTCGCTTTCTGGTCAGAGCGCCCAGCCAAAACTACGCATGCCACATATAATCTCTCAAGATTTCCCACGATAATCTACTGCTCGGTATTGTTTAAATGTAAAATGGCGCATGCCCTACCAACCGGAAATGAGGTATGAGAACAAATGGGTTTTGGCGTTTTGGCCATTATCTCCTTTATTTTTAAACCGATTTTGATCGGACTGACTTTGCTTATTTCTCTTATCGATTGTCCACGAGACAAAGGTTTAACAATATCATTTTGAGAAAAATCTTGCTGACTTTTGGAGCACCTTTTATTGACCACTTTTTCAACTTTTGCAATTTTATATTGATCAACCTGAAAACTTACATGTATATAGACATTTTGATTGTGAACAATTAGCAATTTTCAAAATTTTGATATCATTTCCGGTTTTGACGTCATTGGCTCTCAAAGTTGAAATTTCAACTTCCGGAATTTTGAAGATATTCGAAAAATTCTTTTTGCAGTATGTTTGTTATGTAGACACAAAAGTATACAAATCATAAAATTTGAACCGGATGTAACGAATCAGTCGCCATCTTGAAATGGTATATTTTCATAAAACGCAAAATGGGGCCTCAGGGTGTTATGGAATTTGCATAATTTTTATGTCTATGTAATCAACAGTCGACTGCGACCAAAACATGGGAAGCCGATTTTTGAATTTCAATTCTGATTTTTTCTGATTTCCGGTAAAAATAAATCAGTAATTGTCAAAACTTTCAAGGCCCATATTTTGTGACCTTGACCTTCTGTGACTTTGTGACCTGTACAAAAGTTATTGTCCTTGATTAGATGTATCCAATGACATATTGTTTTCAGATGTCCAATGTTTACTTCCGGTTTAATAGCCGTTTGAAAATTGCAATTTTTAACTTTAAACAGCCCTACCACGTGACCTAATTTACATATGTCTTATTTTCTTTTACCGTCTTACTATGCCCTGTCTGCTCTTTCCAATGATATACAACACAATGCATTTGAATAAAAATTCCGCCTTTTAAAGTTTGAAAAATTTGTGCCAATTTCCATTGAAACTGTGCGTGTTTTTTTCAAATTTTATTTTGATCGTTCTGATAACTTACACATAGATAGACATTTTGATGGCGAACAAAAATATGTTTTCAAAATGTTTGTATCACTTCCGGTTGTGACGTCATTTGCTCTTAAAGTTAAAATTTCAACTTCCGGAATTTTGAAGATATTCGAAAAATTCTTTTTGCAGTATGTTTGTAATATAGACACAAAAGTATACAAATAATAAAATTTCACCCGGATGTAACAGATCAGTCGCCATCTTGAAATGGTATATTTTCATAAAACGCAAAATGGGGCCTCAGGGTGTAATGAAATTTGCATAATTCTGATGTCTTTGGAATCTACAGTCGATTGCTACCAAAACATGAGAAGCCGATTTTTGAATTTCAATTCTGATTTATTTTAATTTCCGGTTAAGATAAATCAGTAAATGTCAAAACTTTAAAGGCTCATATCTCGTGACCTTGATCTCTGGTAACCAAGTGACCTGAAACAAATTCATTGCCATTGACGATACCTATTTACGGATACTTTCATTTAGGTTTTCCGATGTTTACTTCCGGTTTTATATCCATTTGAAAATTGCAGTTTTTAACTTTAAAGAGCTCTGACACGTGACCTTATTCATATGCGTCACAAATTCTTTCACGGTCTTATTATGTTAAATCTGTTCTTTCAGGATATGCAAAACAATATTTTAAAATGAAAATAGCGATTTTTGAATATTGAAAATTGGTTTTTCCATCTGCTTGTAAAATATTAAATTCGAATTTCAGTTGAAGGGAGATTACTACATTTTGACATAAAGATGCGTTTGGGCGATCGTCCTCTCCCATTAACTTGCGTTTGGGCGATAGGCATATCATTAATGTACTTTTTCTTACATTGTAACTGTTTTAAAAGAAACATTAGTATATATTTTCTTTGAACTAATTATGTATTGATGAATTTCGATCTGTATTTCAAACTATGAAGTATGAATGCTGTGCAGTCCGTTTCTAAATTGAGATTTGGCTCTTTCATATTGTGTCCTTTCTCGCACTTTAGAACTTATTTAAAAGTTTGTGATATGCGTTTTCCACTGATGTATATCAAACTGTGATTATGCCTTTTTTTAGTCAGATTACTTTTCATTACCGAACATGAAATGTTTATTTCACATTTGACTACCGTGTGTGAACTGGTTATTCAACTTTTCACTACCGAATTCACAATTATGCGTTTTAAGATTTTGTAACTTCTGCATTTCAATGTAAAACAAGCTTTCTTCTGTAAACCTGACAACATGGATTGAAAGGTGTCACTTTTCACCAATGGACGAAACCGGATGCGCACTGCATGGTACCATTCATGGTTCTAGTTTTTTTTTTTTTTCACTTTCTGGTCAGAGCGCCCAGCCAAATCTACACATGCCACACATAATCTCTCAAGATTTCCCACGATAATCTACTGCTCGGTATTGTTTAAATGTAAAATGACGCATGCCCTACCAACCGGAAATGAGGTATGAGAACATATGGGTTTTGATGTTTTGGCCATTATCTCCTTTATTTTTCAACCGATTATGATCGGATTGACTTTGCATATTTCTCTAATCGATTGTCCACGAGACAAAAGTTTAACAATATCATTTTGAGAAAAATCTTGCTGACTTTTGGAGCACTTTTTCTTGACCACTTTTTCAACTTTTGCAATTTTATATTGATCAACCTGAAAACTTCCAGATTTATAGACATTTTCATTGCGAGCAATTAGCAATTTTCAAAATTTCGATATCACTTCCGGTTTTGACGTCATTCGCTCTCAAAGTTGAAATTTCAACTTCCGGAATTTTGAAGATATTCGAAAAATTCTTTTTGCAATATGTTTGTTATGTAGACTCAAAATTATACAAATCATAAAATTTGACCCGGATGTAACAGATCAGGCGCCATCTTGAAATGGTATATTTTCATAAAACGCAAAATGGGGCCTCAGGGTGTGATGGAATTTGCATAATTTTTATGTCTATGTAATCAACAGTCGACTGCGACCAAAACATGGGAAGCCAATTTTTGAATTTCAATTCTGAATTTTTCTGATTTCCGGTAAAAATAAATCAGTAATTGTCAAAACTTTCAAGGCCCATATTTTGTGACCTTGACCTTTTGTGACTTTGTGACCTGTACAAAAGTTATTGCCCTTGATTAGATGTATCCAATGACATATTTTTTTCAGATGCCCAATGGTTACTTCCGGTTTTATAGCCGTTTGAAAATTGTAATTTTTAACTTTAAACAGCCCTACCACGTGACCTAATTTACATATGTCTTATTTTATTTCACCGTCGTACTATGCTATGTCTGCTCTTTCCAATAATATACGACACAATATATTTGAATCAAAATTCCACCTTTTAAAGTTTGAAAAATTTGTGTCAATTTCCATTGAAACTGTGCGTGTTTTTTTCAATTTTTATTTCGATCGATCTGAAAACTTACAGGTAGATAGACATTTTGATGGCGAACAAAAATATGTTTTCAAAATTTTAATATCACTTCCGGTTTTGAAGTTATTGGCTCTCAAAGTCGAAATTTCAACTTCCGGAATTTTGATGATATTCGAAAAATTCTTTTTGCAGTATGTTTGTAATGTAGACACAAAAGTATGCAATTGATAAAATTTGACCCGGATGTAACAGATCAGTCGTCATCTTGAAATGGTACATTTTTATAAAAGGCAAAATGGGGCCTCATGGTGTTATAGAATTTGCATAATTAAGATGTCTTTGGAATCTACAGTCAATTGCTACCAAAACATGAGATGCCGATTTTTGAATTTCAATTCTGATTCATTTTAATTTCCGGTTAAAATAAATCAGTGATTGTCAAAATTTTAAAGGCTTATATCTCGTGACCTTGACCTTCGGTGACCATGTGACCTGAAAAAATTCATTGACATTAATGTTACCTATGCACGGATACTTTCATTAAGGTTTTCCGATGTTTACTTCCGGTTTTATATCCATTTGAAAATTGCAGTTTTTAGCTTTAAAGAGCTCTGACACGTGACCTAATTCATGTACGTCACAAATTCTTTCAAAATCTAATTATGCTAAATCTACTTATCAATTATATACAACACAATATTTTAAAATCAAAATAGCGCCTTTTGAATTTTTAAAAAATTAGTTATTCCATCTGCTTGTAAAATATTAAATTCAAATTTCAGTTGAAGGGAGAGCACTACATTTTGACATAAAGCAGCGTTTGGGCGATCGTCCTCTCCTATTATCTTGCGTTTGGGCGATATGTTATCATTAATGTACTTTTTTTTTACATTGTAACTGTTTAAAAGAAACATTAAGATATATTTTCTTTGAATGAAATATGTATTGATAAAATTCGATCTGTATTTCAAACTATGAAATATGAATACTGTGCAGTCCGTTTCTAAATTGAGATTTGGCTCTTTCATGTGTCCTTTCTTGCACTTTAGACCTTATTTACAAATCTTAGAAATTTTGTGATATGCGTTTTCCACTGATGTATATCAAACTGTGATTACGCCTTTTTTTTAATCAGATGACTTTTCACTACCAAACATGAAATGTTTATTTCACTTTTGACTATCGTGTGTGAACTGTTTTTTCTACTTTTTACTACCGAATTCAAAATTTTGTGTTTTAAAATTTTGTACCTTCTGCATTTTAATGTAAAACAAGCTTTCTTCTGTAAACCTGACATCGTGGATTGAAAGATGTCGCTTTTCACCAATGGACGAAACCGGATGCGCACTGCATGGTACCATTCATGGTTCTAGTTTGTTTTTTTTTTTTTTGTCTACTTCTGGTCACGCTAATTCGGTATGAAGGGAGCATGCCACACATTATCTCACATGTTTTCCTACAATCACTAACTCCTCGGTGTTGCTTAAATGTAAAATGGCGTTTTTTTGTCTAACCGGAAATGACATATGACAGAAAACCCCATTTTATGTTTTTTATCTTTTTTACCTCTGTTTTTGAACCGATTTTGATAAAACTTTTTTTGTTTATTCTATTATTCTAATGACTACATAATAGCTTTCAACATAATTGCACTTTTAGACATTCTCTGCTGACTTTTTGGAGCACTTTTTTTAACCGTTTTTCTAACTTTTGTAATTTTATTTCGATCAATTTGAAAACTTACAGGTGTATAAACATTTTGATTTCTAACTAAATGGTATTTTCAAAATTTTTATATCACTTCCGGTTTTGACGTCATTCGCCTGTAAAGTTGAAATTTCAACTTCCGGAATAATTAAGATATTCAAAAAAATCTTTATGTGATGTACCAGAAATAACCATTGTATAAATATGGAATGAAAAAATCTGACCCAGATATTTCATATCAGTCGCCATCTTGAAATGACTGATTTTTCTTTAAATCGATATTCAGAATCAGGGAATCATTCGATTTGAATGAAAATGATGTCTATGGAATCTACAGTCGATTGCTAACAAAACATGGGAAGCCGATTTTTGAATTTCGATTCAGAATTTTTTTTATTTCCGGTTTAAAATTTTAAGTAATTGTCAAAACTTTTAAGGCTCATATCTTGTGACCTTGACCTTAAGTGACCTTGTGACCTGAACAAAAGTCGTTGCCCTTGATGAGATCTATCAACTGATGTATTCATGTTTGCTGTCCGATGTCTACTTCCGGTTTTATAGCCATTTGAAAATGTCTAGTTTTGACTTTAAACAGTTCTGTCACGTGACCTAATTCATGTACGTCACAAATTATCTTCTATTATAATCAAGCTTTATCTCCTGTTTCCAAAAATGTATAACACTAAATATTTCGATCAAAATTGCTTTTTCGAATTTTGTCCTTTGTTCTATACTAAATCTGCATGTTTTTTTGGCGGGAAAAAACACGTGTTATCTGAATTACAGATTTCATAAGATAGGTAACAATTTCTTCTTAAGATATGGAAGAACATGACTAACAAAGAAAAAAATATGACTAGAACCATGAATGGTACCATGCAGTGCGCATCCGGTTTCGTCCATTGGTGAAAAGTGACATCTTTCAATCCATGATGTCAGGTTTACAGAAGAAAGCTTGTTTTACATTAAAATGCAGAAGGTACAAAATTTTAAAACGCACAATTTTGAATTCGGTAGTGAAAGTAGAATAACCAGTTCACACACGGTAGTCAAAAGTGAAATAAACATTTCATGTTCGGTAGTGAAAAGTCATCTGATTAAAAAAAAAGCGCAATCACAGTTTGATATACATCAGTGGAAAACGCATATCACAAAATTTCTAAGATTTGTAAATAAGTTCTAAAGTGCAAGAAAGGACACATGAAAGAGCCAAATCTCAATTTAGAAACGGACTGCACAGTATTCATACTTCATAGTTTGAAATACAGATCGAATTTTATCAATACATAATTCGTTCAAAGAAAACACATATTAATGTTTCTTTTAAAACAGTTAAAATGTAAAAAAAAGTACATTAATGATAACTTATCGCCCAAACGCAAGTTAATGGGAGAGGGCGATCGCCCAAACGCAGCTTTATGTCAAAATGTAGTACTCTCCCTTCAACTGAAATTTGAAATTAATATTTTACAAGCAGATGGAATAACTAATTTTCAAAATTCAAAAGGCGCTATTTTGATTTTAAAATATTGTGTTGTATATAATTGAAATAGTAGATTTAGCATAATTAGATTGTGAAAGAATTTGTGACGTACATGAATTAGGTCACGTGTCAGAGCTCTTTAAAGCTAAAAACTGCAATTTTCAAATGGATATAAAACCGGAAGTAAACATCGGAAAACCTAAATGAAAGTATCTGTGCATAGGTATCGTCAATGGCAATGAATTTGTTTCAGGTCACTTGGTCACCAGAGGTCAAGGTCACAAGATATGAGCCTTTAAAGTTTTGACAATTACTGATTTATCTTAACCGGAAATTAAAATAAATCAGAATTGAAATTCAAAAATCAGCGTCTCATGTTTTGGTAGCAATCGACTGTAGATTCCAAAAACATCAGAATTATGCAAATTTCATTACACCCTGAGGCCCCATTTTGCGTTTTATGAAAATATACCATTTCAAGATGGCGACTGATCTGTTACATCCGGGTCAAATTTTATTATTTGTATACTTTTGTGTCTATATTACATACATACTGCAAAAAGAATTTTTCAAATATCTTCAAAATTCCGGAAGTTGAAATTTCGACTTTGGGAGCCAATAACTTCAAAACCGGAAGTGATACAAAAATTTTGAAAACATATTTTTGTTCGACAGCAAAATGTCTATCTACCTGAAAGTTTTCAGAACGATCGAAATAAAATTTGAAAAAAACACGCACAGTTTCAATGGAAATTGGCACAAATTTTTCAAACTTTAAAAGGCGGAATTTTGATTCAAATGTATTGTGTTGTATATCATTGGAAAGAGCAGAGAGAGCATAGTACGACGGTGAAAGAAAATAAGACATATGTAAATTAGGTCAAGTGATAGGGCTGTTTAAAGTTCAAAATTACAATTTTCAAACGTCTATAAAACCGGAAGTAACCATTGGGCATCTGAAAAAAATATGTCATTGGATACATCTAATCAAGGGCAATAACTTTTGTACAGGTCACTAAGTCACAAAAGGTCAAGGTCACAAAATATGGGCCTGGAAAGTTTTGACAATTACTGATTTATTTTTACCGGAAATTAGAAAAATTCAGAATTGAAATTCGAAAATCGGCTTCCCATGTTTTGGTCGCAGTCGACTGTTGATTACATAGACATAAACATTATGCAAATTCCATAACACCCTGAGGCCCCATTTTGCGTTTTATGAAAATATACCATTTCAAGATGGCGCCTGATCCGTTACATCCGGGTCAAATTTTATGATTTGTATAATTTTGAGTCTACATAACAAACATATTACAAAAAGAATTTTTCGAATATCTTCAAAATTCCGGAAGTTGAAATTTCAACTTTGAGAGCGAATGACGTCAAAACCGGAAGTGATATCAAAATTTTGAAAATTGCTAAATGTTTGCAATCAAAATGTCTATAAACATGTAAGTTTTCAGGTTGATCAATATAAAATTGCAAAAGTTGAAAAAGTGGTCCAGAAAAGGTGCTCCAAAAGTCATCAAGATTTTTCTCAAAATGATATTATTAAACTTTTGTATCATGGACAATCGATTAGAGAAATAAGCAAAGTCAGTCCGATCGAAATCGGTTGAAAAACAAAGGAGATAATAGCCAAAACATCAAATCCGATATGTTCTCATACCTCATTTCCGGTTGGTAGGGCATGCGCCATTTTACATTTAAACAATACCGAGCAGTAGATTATCGTGGGAAATCTTGAGAGATGGTGTGTGGCATGCATAGTTTTGGCTGGGCGCTCTGACCAGAAAACGGAAAAAAAAAAAAAACTAGAGCCACACGTGGCACAGAGTGGAACTTTGCAAATGTGCAAATTTGCTAAAGGGAATTTAAAAAAAAACGAACCTGAACGAAAATTTCCCAAATTGCAAAATATAAAAAATTTAAATTTTAGATCACAATCAATTGTGATATATCGTTCGAAAGAACTCGTAAAGCACATTCAGAATCTGAAAAAAATTACTCTCTAAGTGAATTAGGTCACGTTCTAGAGCAGTCCAAAGTTGTCAATTTTTCGGACAGCTATAAAACCGGAAGTTGATATCGGAGGTCAAATATTAAAGTATCATTTGGTAGCAAAGGTCGATGACCTTTGATCATAGAAAGGTCAATGTCAACAAATGTCATGGTCAAAACCGGAAAAAAATATTTTTTTTAACCTTGTTCCCTTTTTTGAACTACAAAACCGAAATCAATGAGCCTTTAACACAAGCTGAATAAAGCAATGCTGTAACTGTATGCAAGGTCATTTTTTTAAAAATAATAATAAATTTTACCTTTTTTTTGATAAACAAATTTTTAACAAAAACAAAATTTCCCCGGATGTGCCACGCTCACGTCAGATTTTTTGATGTGACTTTATTTCTATTATTAATATCTATTAATGCCTAAATTTTCAAAGCTTTACATCCATTGGTTAACGAGATATACAATCATAAATGTCAAAAATGGTCAAAATCTATTATCGGAAATTTTGAAATTCCTAAACCTTGTTCCCTTTTTTGAACTATTCAACCGAAACATCTGAGATTTTGATATAATTGAGCTTAAGTAATGAGGTAAGTGTATGCAGAAGCATTTTTCAAAAAATTGAATTCTATATATATTTTTGCCAGACAACAAAATTTAAACAAAATGAAAATTTTACCCGGATGTGCCACGCCCACGTCAATATTTTTTTATTCATACATCTGTAAGGGGTATGTGTAAATTATGTTTCAAATTTGAGGCTTCTATATCTTATAGATCACGAGATATGCATACACCAAAGTCAAAAGCTTCAAAAAGTCGAGTTAAGGTTTCCAAAATTGCAAAATATAGAAAATTCAAATTTTACATTTCAATCCACTGTGATATATTGTTTGAAAGAGCTCATAAAGCACATTCAGAATCTGAAAAAAATAACTCTCTAAGTGAATTAGGTCACGTGCTAGAGCAGTCCAAAGTTGTCAATTTTGCTGTTTTCGGACAGCTATAAACCCGGAAGTTGATGTCGTAGGTCAAATATTAAAGTATCATCTGGTAGCCAAGGTCGATGACCTTTGACCTACTGAAATTCAAGGTCATCAAAGGTCAAGGTCACGAGATATGAACCTTCAAAAATTGAAAAAATTCAACTTGAAATTGCAAAAAAGCAAATTCGAAATTCGAAAATCCACTTCCAAGAATTTTCTCTAATTTTTATGTTCTTTCATTTAATACCAAAATATTGAAATTCGGTTCAGCCAAATTGGCTGAATAGTTTATGGAATGTTTCAGGAAAATCAAAATGGCGGTCAAAGTTCCACTTGCGGGTGAAATTTTATTTTAAAATCGGCCATAGAATTACTTTGGCTACCCATCTGCATAATTTCGTTGAAATATTTAAATTTCACCGGAAGTTATTCAACCGGAACTTTAAATCGATTTTCCATTCAAACCGGAAGTGAAGTAAAAATTTCGACTACGTCACTTGATTAACATTTCTAATAAAAGTTTTTTATTAAAATAGCAGATCAATCTGACTAAAATTGAAAAAATGTAAAAAAAAATCGAAATTCGATTAAAAAATGTGGGGTACGAATTTTCGATATTTGAATTTTTTGAACTCATATCACATCTGAATTTAGTCACAGATTCCAAAAATGAAAATCCGAGCAAAATCGGCCCAAAAATGTGGCTTCCAGGGTCAAAAAAACTGTTTTTACTAAGGGTGCAATGTGCAATTTGCACTTTTGCAAAAATGTTCCAATTTATATTTAAGCACTACCTCGCCTAAATCTAAGGTGTACAGTTGTCAAAAGTTTACTGCAGCTGTTGCAGTTTAGGCTGTGTGCTCTTTCGGGAAAACGAAAAAAAAAAAAACATTTCGAAAACAAACTGGGACTTTGCGGAAGCAAAGTCCCACAAAAAGTCATTTGCAAAACAAAGCAGTGCGTTCGCTAGAACGCACTGCAATAAAATCGTATCCGGAAGTAACACGCTGGCCACCATCTTGAAATGAACATGTTTTCTTTAAATCGAGAGAAGTGAACAGGGTATCATACGATTTGTATAATATTGATGTCTAGGGCATTTTCAATCTATGGCCAACAAAATGATGACTCAATTTGCTAATTTCGATTATGATGTTTGCCTATTTCCGGTAAAAGATATTCAGAAATGACAAAAATTTTCAAAGCTCATTACACGTTACCTTGGATTTGGGTGATCTTATGACCTCAACAAAAGTTATTGCCCATGATGAGATCTACCCAACGGTGTATTCATTTTTGTTGTCCAATATTTACTTCCGGTTTTATAGCCATTTAAAAATTGTTAGTTTGAACTTTGAACAGCTCTGTCACGTGACGTCACGTCAAAAAATATCTTCTTTTCTTATTATGCTTTATCTCTTCTTTCCAGTGATATAACACTAGATATTTTGATCAAAATTGCTATTTGGAATTTTGTTCTTTGTTCTATAGTAACTCTGCGTGTTTTTTTGGCGGGAAAAAACACGTGTTATCTGAATTACGGATTTCATAAGAAAGGTAACAATTTCTTCTTAAGATATGAAAGAACGTGACAAACAAAGAAAAAAATATGACAAAATCGTAACCGGAAGTAACAAGTGGCCACCATCTTGAAATGAACATGTTTTCTTTAAATCGACATCCGATTTATATAATTTTGATGTTTATGGCATTTTCAATCTATTGCCAACAAAATGAGGGCAGCTGAATTGCTAATTTCGATATTCAGCAATTATTGTAACACTTTTATAGCTCATAACTTGTGACCTTGTCATTTGTTGACCTTATGATCCGAACAAAAGTTATTGCCCGAAATGAGATCTATCAAATGGTGAATTCATTTTTGTTGTCCAGTATTTACTTCTTGTTTTATAGCCAAATGAAAATTGTCAGTTTGAACCTAATTCACGTACGTCACAAAAAGTCGTCTTTTCTTATTATGCTTTATCTCCACTTGATATATAATAGTAGATAATTTAATCATTTTGCTTTTTTTTTTAATTTGGAAATTTTGTACATTGTTCTAAAGTAACTGCGTGGCTTTTTTCGCGCGAAAAAACATGTGGTTCCTAAATTGTGGATTTTTAAAGAGAGTCGACACATTCTTTTGAAGATATAAAATGACATAACATTCATAGAAAAAAAAAAGGGATTAAATTTGGACCTGGAAGTAACTAGTGGACCACCATCTTGAAATGACCAACTTTTCTTTAAATCGATATAAGTGATCAGGATATCATCCTATTTACATAATGTTGATGTCTATGGCATCTTCAATTTATTACTAACAAAATGGTGACAGCCGATTTCCTAATTTCGATTAAAAGTTTTTTTTATTTCCGGTTAGAAATTCAGCAATAGCAAACACTTTCAAAGCTCAAAACTCGTGACCTTGATGTTGGATGACCTTTTGATTTGATCTCAACCAAAGCTATTCCCCTCGATAAAATCTATAAAATGATTACTATGTTTAGAATGTTTTACTTTGTGTTTTCCGATGTTTACATCCGGTGTAATAGCCGATTGAAAATTGAGATTTTTAACTATAAACCGCTCTGTCACATGACCTGATTTATAAGCAGGACTAAAATGCAACCGTTCAAGGATGTTTAAATTGCGCACTGCTCAGTACCGTTATCACGGTTCTAGTTATTATTACTTCATGAATAAATGTTAACGTTTTTCTGAGCCACCTGATATAACAGTTATGGTTTATTTGATGATCCACGTAATCTGTAAACTTTGATCTCACATGATCAGCTTAAAGCTTAAACAACTCTATAACCTGTTACACTGTTAATGAACCTACCTGTTGTATATTGGCAGCTGGTAAAATATTTAAAGATGAAGAGAAAATATTTAAGATAAGAATGTAATCTTAAAACCATAAGGCGATAAGTAAAGTAACATTGAGCAGGGTGATAGTTCTATGGAAGAAATATTTCGAAAATTTTCGTGCCAGATTTTTTTCAATGAATTCTTTAGTTCAAATCAGTAGAAAAGGAAAATGCAATTTAATGCGTTTTTGTTATATAACATGGATATCAATAGTAGCTTCCGGTGGTCCATTGCTACTAGCCGGATTATTAGACGAGTGTTCATATAATCACCACCAGTACATCGTAAGGTTTCATAATATAGGTTATTTCTTAATGCCAGGTGTAAAGGATAGATAGATTGTGTAATTCACCCCGACTCTCATGACATAAAGAATTTGATGCCGCTAAGACCCTCCAAATACAATTACTGTGTCAATATAATTATTCACTTCAGAATTCCACCAGTCAATTTACTGTAATCTAACAGAGAAACTCTATGAAATAATTATGTAACCGTCTGATTTATAGTCTGTAAAACGCTTTATTCTTGAAACCTGTTAAAATATTTTTTTTTGTAAATGAGATGTATAATGCTTAATGGAAATAAAACATTCATCTGTAATGAAACTCGTAGTTCAAACTCTATTGTGTGATAAGTAATAAATCTTGCAATATGTTCTCAGCTTTTAAACCATAGAAAACCTTTTTTCTATATGTTCTCAGCTTTTAAACCATCGAAAACCATTTTTCTTCGATGTTCTTCTACAAAATGCTATGCCAATCTGAATAAAATTCAGAATTGGTGATTCATGTCGTTTTCAGGTGGAAAACATGGAAATTAACCTGAAATAACTACCAAGTATGGGTTCAGCATATCTTGGGGCTATTTGAAAAAAGGGAAGTAAATAGGTGATGAGGTTATGTAGTTAAGTCGGTTACAACATTGGTAACGTCATTTGCTTGATAATGAAAAACAATGGTCGTGGGTGTAGGAAAGTTCGATGATCTAGAATAATTCATCTTTATGCATAATTCCAGTCGATCGAGCAATAAGTGGGAACGGATAATCCGCGAAAAATCGAGAGATTTGACCTAGGATTAGCTGGTAATACAGTACTTGTAAAAAATAGAAGTTTCCCTCTAGCGGCATTTTAACCTGATATGCAATAACAATGACTAGTCCCCATTGAATATCTGGCTTGCAGAAATTAATATTACTTGATAAGAGATTTTATTGCGTTATATATTTCTTAATGAAATAAACCATTCCATGTCTATCAAACTTAAAATGATTAATAAATTGTTCACATGCACCTGCAGCCATTTAAAAACTCTTAAAGTTATCATCATTAAAATCAAATTGCGAACGGAAATTTATTTCATTTGAAATAAAAAAAGAATAGCTGAAACATGGTTATCATTAAAACAAATCCATGCCAAGATATTTCAATTAGCCCATTTAAAATAATAGGAAATGAAATAGAATGCTGACTGATGGGGAATTTTCGAACTGAAATTTTCCAATGTATTATTTATACGTGATGATCAATAAAACACTTAAAGTATCGAACTTTTCTGTACGTTTAAAAGATGAACTTCTATGCTAGATTGTGTTCTTAAAATCAGATTCCATTTTCAAAACAAGCACGATCATTTAACATACACCCACACTTTTTAACGACATTTCTTGTTTTAGAATTACATGTTGCTGTAATTTTCACAACATCAACAGAACAGATTTAAGTAAAAATAAAACCACCCCGACGTAGATCGAGTTTTCCAGCCCTGTTTCCCTCTGGCAGAGGGGTCGGAGGGGCTGACATCTTTTAAACATCTAGTCGTTCCGATGGGACAATAAACTATATAGTCCCCGTTCTACACAGACTGATAATCAGCATCAGAAACAGCATCAGATCGAAAAATAAAACTTCAAAAGTTTTTTTAGTGCACACTGTATGTCGTTTGTCAGTTCTCGAGAACTGACATGGATGCAAAAAAGCAATTCCATGATGGTACAATAGAGAGAATGTAACTTTAATTAAAAGCTGATTTACAGTGACGAGTATTATTTTTAATTGGCATTAGAAAAGGTGTGAAGGTATTTGATTCTTTGCAGGAAAAGTTCGTCTGTAAATTCTTAAGTAGGTGATGAATGTTTTATGCACAGACCAAGTTCAATGATGATGTGTTTACTCTTTAAACTTAATGAGTTTCTCTATTGTGTTATTGCTCAATCGATGAAAGATATTTTAGTGAAAAAAGAAATTTGGCTCATTGTATATCGCTATTGTGCAATAATGCCCTTTTAATATGTGCAGATGATTTAATATGTCTCGTGTATATTTTTTTTCAAAACAGAAGTTTTTTATTAGTTATTGGTTGACATATTATTGGTCCTGTCTAACGATCCAACATAGACGTTCTTGATATATGTTGTTGTTTTGTTTTTATCAGTTGTCATTATAATATTGTTGTATAATTTGTCTTATTTGATATTTTGTTGTTGGCTTCTTGCGTTATTTTTCTCGTTACGTTGTTGTTTTTTTATTCTATTTCTCTTGGCTGGCATGTTGTAGTAATTCCTTTTTATGATGGCATATTGTTGCATTATTCTTCCTTGTTTTGTAGTATTATTTTTCTTAGTTGGCATATTGTTGTTTTGTCAGATGGCATATTGTTGGATTTTTTTTTATCAATTGAGATATAAATTGTTTGTATTGTTTTCTTACCTGTTATTGTTGTTTTGTATCAGTTGGTATATTAATTGATGGTTTTCTTATTTTTAATTGGCATATTTTCTGTTGGCATACGGTTGTTTTTTATCAGTTGGCATATTGTTGTTTGTTGACTTTTTAATCAGTTGGCATACTGTTGTTTGCTGACTTTTTAATCAGTTGGCATATTGTTGTTTGCTGACTTTTTAATCAGTTGGCATATTGTTTTGTTTTGTTTTAATCTGTTGGCAGACAGTTGTTTTTTTTATCAGTTATCATTGATGAATTATGTTGCTATAGCATTCAACAATATTTTGAATAATGCGGTATTAAATTTGACCTTCAAACTAGAGATATCATAATATGATCTTGTATAGATATCACGTTAAACATCTTCAATTTATTTTTTACCTTTCCGCTGAAGTGATCCAGCTATTTAATTTGATCCTTAACATGCCTTTAGCCATTCTGATCAATTCCGACTCGGTATTTTCTCAAAGTTATCAAGATTGGCATTAAACTTGTATGGATTTATGTCATTTATTTCTCTGTGTATTGTACGTAATTTCCATGTTTTTTAAAGGTCATCATGTCAACATGCCCGAGGATAAATTTAGTTTTCCGTTTATAACCGAGTTGACATTTTTACCGAGAATCATACATATAGCTCATCATTTGAATGTCATTAATGGTCTGGCTCTCTCAATGAGATTGTATTTATCGTTTTTTTAGAGTGAGAAATCAAATCTCAATTAGATTGAAATTCAAAATTACTTAAACAGCGAGATAGTTTGTCTCGTATTGAACACAAATTATTTGGTATAAGTCATTTGGTTACTCATGAAAGATTCTGTAAAGATGAATTTACCTTTATTTCAAACAGTCGATATGAAATTAATCTGGTTATTGTCGAAATTCTAGCGATTCACAACATGTAACGGCATTGAATAGTAGTCATAGATCGCCGAAGCTATGTCAATATCTCCGTGATCAGGCGACTCTATGGAATTAAAATGACGTATAATTAATGAACCGATAGTTACAATATAGCATAAAATGCATTTAGATTGCCATAGCCGTAGGGGCCCACGACTCAACAGGGGGGGGGGGGGGGGGCAGATCGACATATTGCCCGAATTTTAATGATGTTTTGCCCGATTTGGGGGATTTTTTGCCCGAAAACATAATATTCGGGAGGGGGGGGGGGGGGGGCGCTGCTGCCCTTGCCCCCTGTCTCCTACGTTATGTAGGTTGCAATATTATATAACTTGACAAATTATTGTAAAATCCCAGTAGTATATTGGTACTACAAAATCAACCTTTTATTGCTGAGATTATACGTTTGACGAAAATAATTGCAGCATGTCTCTGTATTGTAGACTTTAAAAATAAACTTTGTATGCCTTGTAGTGTTGAAATGGTTTCCGATTTGACCAATATTTATTTTGATCAGTGTTGACAAGTCAATAAAAAGATCATTAATTTCTAGTGACCAATAATTATTGTGATGTTTATATAAAATGATAGGATATTTCAAGTCGGTTAATGGGTTTGGTTGCCCATTCAAAGCTGTATTGTTGTCGCTCAGTTTGAGATTTGCTTACAAATGGTAAAAAAATGAACGATGAAAAAGAAAATCGATTTTTGTTAGAGTAATATATATTTTCTTTTCTATTTCGATATACTTATAGAGAATACAAATTTAGTCTAACAAAGTCCATCATTCCTAAAATAGTTACAATCTTAGTCAATCGATTTTGATTGATTTGGGAATCTTTTTAAGTCGATAAAAAAGAGTTTAGAGAAATTAGAATAAAAAGAACATAAATTATAAATTAGAAGTAAAACAACAGAACTCAAACAATCATTTTATTTTCTGCTACAAAGTTGCCCACTCATTCATTAACAATTTCGTAATTATTTGACATTTAATCATAGATGTATGTATGTATGGACCAAACAAATAAACCAATTTGCAAGAAACAGACTTTTGTCCAGAAGTCCGCTTTAAAGACCATGTAATTTCATGAAAGAAGTCTATTTATCTGTTGTCAAGTAAACCTACCTAAGCAATTCAATTCCAACCTTTAGTCAGAAAGTCTTCATAAATCGAACAATCCCTAGCATAGCGGGTGATTTGAGAAATGTACACACTATAAGCTGGTGATTGAGGTATGTTACTGCACATGAGTGAACAATAACAGATAGGAAAATCCAATTTGTCACATTTGTCATAAAGAGATCAAAGATCGTGATTGTTGACAATTTGAGTAGCAAGTCAAAGTGGCAAAAAACATACTACTGATAAACCTCAGAGAATGTAAAACTTCAGCTCTGACCATTTTACAAATCACTTGCGTATCGGGTTTTACGTTAGGATGGGCAATAAACTGAGGATCCTTGTGATATAGACTGGGTATATGTAAAAGGTATCTGGTGGGTTGTCAATCGAAAGAAAGTAGGCTAATGTTTCTTGGCACAAATTCCCTCATTTCGGATTGATTGGCACTGCCGGTCACAGGCGTTACCCCAACATCTCCAGAAAAGTAAAAAATAAAATTCCATTGTATTAACTTCATTTAAAGTCGATCAAGTAGGAGTACGCAAAAAAACTAGTGGGACGAACCACTCTATTAAAATATATTTATGTCCAGTATTTGGACAATGGTTTTATTGGTTTATCGACCAGCGTTGACAAAGTCGATAGAAAGATCATCATTCTGTGATTCAGTCGATGTTCAAATAAAGAGATGGGTGTTTCAGGAAATCACAATGTAGGTTTATTGTTTTAATTTCCATTAAGAAACAAAGTGCGTGATAGGAGTAGGTCACATAAGAAGCCTATATATAGTTAATGGTATTGGAGTTTTACGCCTGAATGTATGAATAGACGAGGCGATACAATAGAAAATAGTAGAAGCCAATCGTGTTCAGATCTGTATCTCATGTGTTAAGTCCTTGGTTCCCAATCTTTTGGACTCTTTGTAGTTCGTTCTCCTATTGGTACATCAAGAGTCATAATGGGCCCGTCACACCATGACGTTCTGGCCAACGTTCTTTGACGGTAGAGGAAACGTTAGCAATCGTCCACGGTCGCTAGGATAGCGCAAGAAGACCGTTGAGTTATCGCCAGTGAACGTCGGTGATCGTCGTTTATCGTCGGAAAACGCTGGTCCGGAAAAAAAGTTTTGAACATGCACAAAAGTTTTCACCGAGACGAGCGTTCTCCAACGTTTAAGTTTAGACGCCGAAGAACGTTAAGAACGTTCCTTGAACGTTTTACTAACGTTCGACGAGCGTAGCACGCGTTCGGCCACCGTTACTCATTCGTTACTCTAGCGTTACTTGGTTGTTACTAATCGTATGCTTTGCAGTGTTAACGACCACTGAACTGTTCCCTGGCGCACACGCCAGTAAAGCGCTTTTCTGTCGTTATTAAAACGTTAGTCACACGCTCGCCTAACGTTGACAAATCGTTCGTCACACGCTTCTCGCGCGTTAGACACACGTTAATTAAACGCTAGGCACACGTTCATCACACGCCATTGTGTCATCGAACGCTCTAGAACGCTCAAAATTTGAACGATTGAAACGTTCAGAGAACGTTGACTAGAACGTCATGGTGTGACGGGCCCATAACGAAAGTCAACGGATATTTGTCGGTGGATGTAGTTTGATATTTAATCCATTCTTATCCACTATTATACCTGTAAATGATTGACATATAAATTTATTGTTAAATATTAGATGTTATAGTTATATATGTAAATTATAAGGAATGATTAATAGTATATAACACTAAAAAGAGGCTACCCCTTGTGTGTTCGCTGGTACCCCTTAGGGATACTAGTACCCCCGGTTGGGAACCAAGGTGTTAGGTGCATCTATTTTCTACCTACTGTATCGAGACCAATCTGCATCAGACAAGGATCGGAAATCGTTCGACACACACAAGATCGGATCAAAGCCTAAATTCTGGGGGGTACAACCTGTAGCAAGGCGCTTTTGAATCATTGAGGATTGGAAAAATGACGTATGATCGATAGTTTTTATTTGATCTTCGTTGCTAAAGAATAAAAACTAAGAATCAACTGAACGCATGTCAATAACATTCAAACTGAATACTTAGCAGTCAAATTACTTTCGATTTTCGGATTTATTTCTTTATTCAATGTAAATATTTGGTAACAAAAATAATATTTGTACGAATGCAATGCAAATGATTTCAAATATTTTTTATTGCAAATATCGACTACAATTCCTGGATATTTTTATAGCTTATACAATGAACTTTCATAAAACCGATATCAAGTTTCCATGGTGTTGCTTTTGTGTTACTTTGAGTTCAGTGTTTTGTTTAATATTTGAGTTGAACGTTTAGCCTGCTTACGACAGCAAATCACGGTTTTTGTAAAATGAGATTCCTCAATTTTGTTAAAGCGCATATATCTAGAGGTGCGATTGATTTACAAGTTCTGCACGTTCGGAATTTATGGAATAAACCGAAACTTCAATAAAATAAGTTGGAACTGAGTTCAGAACGCATTCAAACTGTCCCGAAAAAAACCCAGTAGATTGAGGACAGAATTAAAACAGACGGAACTAGTTCAGAACTTCCCAATATTTAGATGTTTCCATCTGTGCTCTGCCGAAATATTTCTTTGAATATAAGTATCCCAGACGTTTTCAAATGAAGTCGACAATTTTGTTGAAACATTGAATGCCATTGGATGAATATTTATAAAACATTGACATAAACATAAACATGAATTGTCGAGTAATTTCAACACGTTATGGATGAGTCCTATGAAGCAAAAACTCCATTAAAAATAAGTCTTTAAGGTCATACAAGCTACTATACTGTGAACATCACAATGGGAGAAGGGTGTACATCAGTATTAAGCATGATTCAAGCTCAGATCTATGGCTAGCAAAAAGGTTATGGCAACTTCCGGGACCTAACTTGGTGCAATCTCTAATACAGAGTTGTCTTCCCCTGCAGTCCAGATTACATGAATCTGGACTGCAAGGCAAGGGAAGACAACTCTGAATAAGAGATTGAACCAACTTAACTGTTACCTCTTGTACAGAGTTAAATTCATGACTCGCAATTTTAAACTGTTTGGCGTGGCCACTGTATCAACATATCTAAATAAAATATAACTGGGATTATGCCATAAATCAGAGTGTTTACATATTTTTATCATTTTTTTGATAATAATTTACACAGCTTGATCAATTCCTTATCTGTACAATCTGATATAGTCTTGAATTCAATCAACTTTAATCCTTTTATTGTCGTCTATCATTATTACTTTCTTAGCTTGGACTATTTCCAAATAACCAATTTTCTTATGAAATCAGACCCAAAAATGTAATTATAAAGAAAGTAATGGTGAGGGATGGGTTATCATTCTCAGTCAAAATATTAGATAATGAAGAAAAATATGAGATAAACAATGCGTTGGAATTCAATGAATGTGATATGATCTTTAGTATGTTTATATTAGTTCCACTGCCATATTTTACAGTGTTTGGTTTAGTTCGAAATATTTTCGGTGTCTGATAATCTTAGAGGTTATCAGCTATATACCATAGGACACGATTAATTTGGTTTCTTTTGAAAAGCTTAAAGGGATATGTTCGCTAACTGTTCGAAAAAAAATATTCGCTAAATATTAGTCATGTGATGTGTACCCATAATTATCACCGTTTGAAAGTCAAAAATACGACTCGTCGTTGAGTAAGACTCTGCGTTATATAGAAACACATAATACAGAAAATGAAGAATAAATGTTAAGGTATATAGGGATAAAATTGAAGGAATTATATGATTTTCGTGCAATTCTAGTACTTTTGGAGGATATTTATATATATATTCAAGTCCTTAATCGACCATCAGAAATATTGAACATTCCCCTTTTTTACTTTTGTCAGAAAAGGAAGGGGTTGGGTGGGTCGACATGTCAAAGCGTCATTCAGAAGGAACCAACATGCTAAAAGTCGTGACCTAGAATAGACATTATTATGTTTAGTTAATTCTCTATTATTTAGTTCTATTTAGAGAGAAGAAGGGGCAGAACAGGGTCAGTCGGGTGGAACCCTCCGTGTTAGAGGTGGCGCACTTTAAGGAAAGAGTAGACTAAAACTGCCGTCTTGAAAAATATCCATCATCGGACACAAGGAACAGCATGGAAAGACGTAATTTAATTTCACTTCTGTCAGAAAAATTGTCTTTCGTATATATCACCCTTTAATCAATCTTTTAAAAGAATCTTGGAAACCTCCAACAGTAGATCTATAAGTACGTCATCAGCCTTTCTCTGCGGTTTATTTTGACACATTAACAAATCCTCCCACATTTCACAGATAAGTCCATTTACTAAAATATTGTGATAGCAAACAGAACAGAGTGTTTATATTATATAGTGTGTGATATCACTCTATCATTGCTCTAACAGCTTTTAATTTTGAATCTAAACAGATCCAAGGTATTGTAAAATAATTTCAGAAACGCAAATACCACAATAATAATAACAATAGTTGTTCTGAATGTTTAGAAAGAACGAATGTTTCCGAATGTTTTGTTATATTGTTTTTTGCTCGGAGTTACCGAATTAGTAGAAAATGTACGATGATTAAAGAATGGCGGATTAAGTAATTTAAGATACAAAATTATAAATTTAAAATTAAATATTATGACGTTTTAAATGAAAAATCGAAATCGAATAAGACAGATCGTTGTTTTGTCCGATTTCTTTTAACATCTGAAAGCATCCATTCGTGTTTATCATTTAATACTATTTCGTTTCGTTTTTGTTTTTATTCCATATTGAGTTTGGGATTCAAATTGTGAAATGAGTTTAAACTGAAACGAAAGAATTACTTCCAATATGGTAAAGGAGAGCCTTCGACGTTTTCGGAACGTATCCCTTACTCCATTTCTAAAACTAACTGTCCTGGTGAAAAATTATATACGTGAAGCGATGTTATAATTGAGTGTATTCGATTGTTTGTTCTACCTATATGTTCGACTAGATAATTAGTGGTCAAAGACAGCACGAATAACTAAGATGGTAATTTGTCTTGGACACGTAATTTGATTTACAGCTTTAGTAATTAGCTTGGTGTGAGTAATTGAAATATCATCCTCACAAAGTGAAGGCCAAATGTAACAAATGTCACAAATTGATTCTGTCATTGTTCACAATTGACTTACTTTACAATAACACCTAAATCCTGGGTTTTCAACATGGGGAACATGTCCCTGACTGGGAACAGTTGGACATTTTCCAGGGGACACAAACTTAGATTTAAGTCTAAAAAAATAAGTAATTATCTCGGTGGATATGCATCCAGTGTCTTCTGTCCACAATGACTCTGTACGCTTAGACCACAATTTATATTCGCATTTCAAAGCAATATTGACTTTATCATGTTTCGAAATTGCATGTTTTCGAATTCGGCAGACAATTCCGGGGACATCGTCATTTCCTTGTGGGTAATCGGGGACACTTGAGAAAACCAGTTGAAAACTCAGGACCTAAATAATTACAATGGCGACGTGAGAATTCTGTTCTAAACAAAAATCTTATAGTTATTCATTTGTATGTATACCCTTGATTCAAACTCGATAGATTGGAACATTAACTCTTGCAAATGTCTTCAAGACCGGAAGTATACAATTAAAAGTGAGATGTAAAACTTCACTTCATGGTTGCCACAACTTCGATACAGATACAGTTGTAGTTGTTTTTAATCAGCATAACCATGCCATGTGTTAAGTCCAAGTTGAAAAACGTCATTTTAAACTATAATTAGCATAGCATAATCCCCCAATTTAATTAAAAAATGTATGCAAAATGATGGTATCCCAGACAATATTTAAAACGATATATATATACCTATAGTTTGCTGGTTTAAATTTATCCAATGTCCCTCGTAGACGTCAGTGATAAATTCATTATTGATTCTCGCGGAATATTAAAATATTTGAAATTTACATATCACATACATAACTGTATGACATAACCAGAAATGGACATTAAAAGTGCAGAATGGGAGTATGGAAAGAATTGCCTAGCTTTGTAGAATTTTCGGATTATGCAGATATTCTTTTGCATACCGGAAATATGATATTGATACCAGATAAGTCCACTGATGAATATCTTATCTTCTTGGCTAAGTTTGAGCGGAATTTTAATTTTTCGTCTATTCCCGTTCATTCGAAGAGGTGGAATCACTTTAAACTGTCGGTATCCACATTTTTGTACACATACACACTCTGTGAAGCTATCATTTACATTTTCTTCTTGCAGGTAATCGGATAAATACCAAAAACACTTCAGAAATCGATGTTCTATCTACCTTTGTTACTGACGGTTCTGTGTCAGAAATTGTGTGACGCTATTGTGACAATTTGTGACAGATTGCGTGATTTTGTGTGACAGGTAACGTGACACCTTTGAAATTAACTTCAATGAACAAAATGTCAATAATACTCTATGATTCTATACTAATCATGTTTTTTGAAAGATTGATTCGGCTTGTTAATGTTAGATTGAAATCTTCAAAGCCATAAGTGAATTTACACACTCAAATCTAATTTCGTCTTCAGATCTAAACATCGGTTTCAATAGCAAGCTGGTGAATGAGCTTAATATTGAGAACATTTTGATATCGTTGAAGTGGAAGTGATATTACATGTGACATAAATTAGTGATTATCTGTGTGACATAGAACTGTGATTATCCATGTGATATAGAACTATGATTTATCCGTGTGAAATAACAGTGTGATTATCCGTGTGACAAACAGTTGTAATTATCTATTTGACATAAAATTGTGATTATCAGTGTGACATAACAGCGTGATTATCTGAGATTGTGATTATTTGTGTGATATTGAATTGTGATTATCCGTGTGACATAGAATGGTTATCAATATGACTTGGCATTATGAAATACTATGAAATACCATGAAATACTATAACGATTGAATAAATCAAATTGTGATAAAGTACTTGTGATATTTATATCATAAAAATTCTGAACCGTGATAAGTTGGAATAAATACATTTTTGTGATATTGTGATAATAGTGATTCAAAATTTACATCCCACTTACTAATACATGTAAAGAAGTGTAATTTCCTGTGTGGCGTAAGTGGATTGATTACACCTAAAACTATTTTATGCACGGGAAGGACCCAAGTAAACCGATATCCTTTTACAAGATGATGATGCCACCCAACATACGGTGTGGCACCAGGAAGGACAGCGCCATTAGGGTAAGTCATCATTATCAATATATTCGTCATAATTATCTATCATAACTATGATGATTTTTGAATTGTTAGTAATCATCATCATCATTGATGATTTCTTAATTGTTAGTCACCATCATCATCATCGCCGCAGTCGTTATCATCATCATCATCATCGTCAATCCAAATGTCTATCATGAATCATTTACATTATCGTCATCTAAATTATTCGTCGTTTTCATCATCATCATCTTTGGCATATATAATATCATCATAAATATTATCATCAGCATTTCTAACAGTCGGTACCATCAGCAACTACAGCAATTAATTGTCACAAATCATTCATTCTCAATTATCCCTAGCATCATTTGCAAACATATCTGCAACAATAACCTTGATCATCATCCTAATCATCATCATTGCCATCATGATCATCATCATCATTAGTAGCTTTGAAATTTTAGGTCGTTATGTCGACATTCTGAAATGAGTGGTTCCCATTGCATTGGACAGATAGTACATTTTAATAGCAAAACAAAAATCAAAACATTAAAAAAACAAAATCAATCATTGGTAAAGGAATGCAGCAATTTGTTAATGGTTATTACAAAACACATAAACTACCCGTGTGAAGACACAAATTAACGAAAAATCAACAGGATATCAACAGCACAATAGAAAAACATCTTGTAAAAATCATTAGTCTGTAGCTAAAGATGAGGCCATAAATCAAGCTTTATCAATGTAAACTTGGAATCGACAAAGACGCAAACAAACAATAAATTTTCTTGAAAGAAACAAAGAAATCATCAACAAAACAACAAGTGGCAAAAAGAAATAGGTTAGTTCATAGCAACAACATTTGTTGACCCTTTTTTCTCTCAGAAACCTCGAGGCACAATTTCCACTATTTCTGCAATAACAAAGCAAGTTAGAAATGAACATGCCTTTATTAGCTTTGTTGAAGGAATTATCCTTGAAGGCAAATATCTGAGAACAGCAGGAGGCCATTTGACTGAATCATTCTTTGTAGTTCATGTAATTAATGTAGAAATGTAGGTCTGCAACGCAATACTTGTCTTTGTGCAGAAAAATGTCATTGACCGAACTACCATAATTTTATATCATATTAATATAAAGAAACTGCATGTTTTATGTTCTGTTTTAATATTAAGTATTGAGCACTATTTTAAAGGGATTGTAAAGCGATTTTCTTATATTCATATGTGTTATGGAGATACTTTAAAGTATAATGACACCAATTTTCAATTAGATGTCTATGGCTTCATGCATTTCACTTAAAGTATGTGTTCTGAATACGCATAAGGTTTTTAAACTGCTCTCGAGCAATAAAAAATGGATACAAAGAAGTTTTATCATATTTTTATTTGAATTAGGAACACTGATAGCATCAATTTGCATCATTCCAATTATCTGTGGTCAGTGGTTCAAGAAATGTTAATGCCCTCAGTGTTCCCGATATGTAATATCTTTCAGAAAACCTCTTACAAATTACTTTCATACCGACATGAAAGTCATGAACGACTTCTGCCCACGATATGTCTTTCTTGACCCCTCTTACCTCAGACCCTACTATATTATCCCTATTTATGTGTTACTGGTTGGTATAAAAGCCGTGTCATCTCCGGCGAACTACTTATCCCCGGCAGATGCTATGAGCAGTTATTGGTTTTTTCTTACTATTTCATAAGCTGTTAATCAGCTTCCTTGCGATATAAAATTATCTCATGATATGAACACCTGGCAGCTGTTAGCAAATTACTAAAATAAAATCTTTTTTCTGCACATTCAGGAATAACTAGAATAGATATCATTAATGTGCAATACAAGGATGTGGCTATGGCCAACGAGAAGTAACCCTCATCCTCATAACATAAGTTTGCACTGGAAAATTGCTTCAGTCAACACAGTTACCTAAATCCCACTGTGTCTTAAGCGGATTGACACTGAAGCAGTTCAGGAGATTAAATGATTTGAGCATTTTTACAGGAATGAGAAACAAGTGAGATAGACAGAAGTGGCGAAATGACCCAAAAATTACGAAAGCACTTTTGTTATGAGATTGACAAAAACGCATTCTGTTTTTCTGTAATCATGTACCATCTCAACCACACAGGGCTATGGATTACCTTCCAATTTAAATGTCAATGCGATTTCATGGCAGCTTTCAAATATGCATGTCTTAAATCATCGTATCACGAATACGGGTTTATGGTCTTAGGAAGTATGAAGAATGGGGTTCGTGGTTTGGACACGATGGTTTTAAACGCGCACCCTCTTTCTGGTCTCGGATTGTCGAACCATTCTATATATGTTATTTAGAAAGGTAATTCAAATTGAACATTGGGGCGACTTTATCTTGAACATTGCTAAAACTCTCGGTTCTCGGTTGTATCAAACGGGGAGAAAAAGCTCTTAATTCTTCAATATCAAGCCATTTCGAACTCTGTCTATTATAGTCTTTTGTAGCGATTCCAATTAATGATACGAAATCTTGTTATCCATTAAAAATAATAAAAGATAGATGGTCTTTTGTTAACTTTATATTGATGTTTTAATGTATTTCAGAATTAGACAATAGAAAGATGGAGTCCAAATAGATACATAACAAATACTCAGTCAATAGTTTCCAATCAGACATCTATTAATCTATCCAATAATCAGTCTCCGTTATCACTCTTCTTCTGACGTAATTTTTAGACATGGAAAAATATGGGGGAAACATGTCGTCTGCCTTGAGATAGATGTGAGGTTAAAGGGCCATTCTGCTTTTTGAAAAAAGTTTCCATTGTCCAAAAAATCGCAAATACTACCTGAGAGTATTTTTAAAGTATGTTTATTGTATCTCTATACCTTCTTGATCAAACTGAATTTAGTTTTAAAGGGTTAATTACAAACAGGGAGTACTTATTGTTAATTATGCAATTTGACCTAGTTTTGGTGTTTGACCTTTAAATGGCTCAATATTTCTAGTTGAAACCTTTGAAATACACAAGAGGGACATTTCGCTACAATTAGGCGTTTATTTTACTCAAATCCGTTCAGTAGTTTCCTATCAGCGTCCAAAAAACATAACACAATTAAAAACCTTACGTAAGGTTTTTAAAAATTTTAGCATGTTTTTAGCGTTTAAAAATTAACGGCTGGATTTTTTTAGTTAAAACTTTCAGATACATTAAAGGGCACATAGTTACAGATTTTGGTGTAAAGTTTTCACAAATTTGAGCAAAAAAAATTTTTGACCAAAAAAAAATGCAGACTGTCCCTTTAAGCTACCGAAAACGCCATGTATCTATTCTACGATTTAATTTTGAATATTGTGGATATTGCCCCTTTAATGAAAAGGATGTTTTTAAGCTTATCTATTTTAAGACGAAGATTTACAAATGACAGAGTTATTTCAATCTTTTTGGTCTTATCTTCTTAGCCTATTGTTAGATCATTATTTATAGTAAAATTAGAAAAAGTCATAAAAATACGCATTATTTTCTATTCTTAACCACAGTACAAAGGGTGGAAAGCTATATTTATGATAACGATAAGTCTACAACATTTATGGTTGGTATAATAACATTCATCCAAGCTGTTTGGATTTTGTTATCATTTTTGTGTACAATAACAACCACCATTTTAAGATACGCAGGATGATCATGGTAGCAAGTCAAAAAGAAAGAAACACTTTAGTTTTTACAAAGATTACCTAACAACTAACGTTCCTAAGATGATCGTTTCTGTCAGCTGGTCCTCTGCGTAACCTCTTTTCATTGATTTTTCATTCATTTGCAATGGGATGGACTGGAATTATGAGTTTATATGTATTTTTCAAGGTTAACGGATTTTCACACCCAGACCGATATAAGAACCAACAACCCCAAATAGACGTACAAAGCATATGACGTCATGCAAAGAACTAACGCTTTAACTGACTGTACTATAGAACATCATAAACATAACACCCTGCGTTAAACTAATACATTATGTTCTTGTGAATATGTTTATGGCTGGTTGATTTACATTGAACATCGAGAAATGTTCCTTGACTTGTTTGTTTACAATAAAGAGCATGTTTATTGACTGTTTACTATCAGAATTACCAACTGAAATCAACGAGCTATGATAATCAAATCATCTACTTACCCATGCTTCATTGACTAATACTAATGATGCAGATATTGATAGGACTTTGTAGTTTGTTTGGTTATTAAATGGTATGGCGGAACAGTTTTAAACAGCATCTGGAATGTTGGTAGTGGATTTTGATAGGAGCAATGTCACTTTATCTGAACACCTTCAGGTCACAGGATAGCATTTTGGTGCTTCAGGGTTCCGAGTACCCCAAATGATACCCATGTAGTATAATTTTATTTTATTTTCTTGAAAGACGTTATATAAATTGTGTAAACTGGAAATTAAGCCGATTAACTGAAAAATTGCATTTGAAATTTTTGCACACATTTTATGTATACATAAAGTAAACGTAAGACACTCTCGTGTTGTTGACCTGAGATACCACTTGCCTATCGGCTTAAAATATTCTTAACAAACGATTCTTTCATTTCTGTCAACTCAGGTGGGCTGAAATCAAGTAGAGATTCAAAGCATCCAATCGTCCTTATTCCACATGAGCGAGTCATTCGCGGATTTGTGGACAACTTTCGGAGTTTAATGGGCGAATGGTCTGAAAAGTCTTTCAGATCTGCTATCAACAATCGAGAAATCCCGTGGGAACAATTGCTCATAATTCAAGGTTGGCCTTCAGCTAATTTCTTTCATTGGTTTCTACTAGTTACATAATGTTAAAAAGTTATCTTGAATTTAAATGGAACCGTTTTTTTTTTTAACATTTTTCAATTTGTCATGTGTCATTGTCCTCCTTCGCCTCTGCTCTAACGTTTCTCACAAAAATATGATTTAGTCAATCACGCCATCCGTCATCGATGTTTTCTGGTCTGAAGCTTGTAAAGGGTATGAGAGTAGACATGGGAAATCAAAACCAGACACTCTATTTCATTAGAGCACTTGTAAAAGATTTCTAATAATTTTTGTCATGAAAATTGCAATGCCATTTTAATTTTGTAGGTTAAAAAGTATTGCACAAGGAATTGTCGGAGATTGGACAAATACACATATACTTCTATTCCCATGTAAGTTGGCATATAAGCTAACCTCACTAGCTCGGCATGGGTCGAGATGATACCTTCAGATTTTTCAACCCGGTTTCCCCTTGTCAGTGGCGCAGGTCGGAGGGGCTGACATGAAATAAGCGTCTAGTCGTTTGGATGGGACAATAAACCGAGGTCCCGTGTGCTATTGGCTGTGCACGTTTAAGATCCTTCGACAGTTGGAAATCGAAAATAAAAGCAGGCTAATGCCACTGTCCTGGCAAAATTTCCCTCATTGCACACTGCATGGCGTTTTGCCCGTCCTCAATTAGCCCATATAGGTGCAGAAAAGTAGGACGTGAAACTCCAATCGTTTCATTTTCATTTTCTAACCCTCACCAGCCAACCAAACCGGCCCCTGTTTGAACCCAACACATCAACTGACGGTTGGTGATTCACCATGTGTAAATGAAATTTGTTATTGATTTGTTATTAAAGCGAGGTACTAATAACAATATCAATAGTCATTGATTTAACAATGAAGTCACTGGGAAGTCATTAGGAATCTGATTCGGGTTATGATGTGTTTGGTATTTGATAGTGTTTGTTATTCAAGGTCACATAACAAGGTCACATACCGACCGTTGATGCCTATGAATATCGAAGATTTATGGTTCGAAGAAAAATATTGTTGTTTGTTGATTTAGAAGTTGTGCTGCGCTTTAACATGACCTTTCATGTTGTCTTGTATGTTATCTCTGATTTATTCTTGACTGAAACGAACAGATGATATGTTATATTTGAATGATATTTTTCACGCCGTTCAATCCATTTCTTGATGATATGTCCTCCATAAAAAAGTTGAACGAAGTGAATGTAATTTTGTAGCGATTCCACCAAACGCCATTTCTATGTGCTATTGAAAATTTCGCCGATGTAGGAACAGACGAACCCTCTAGGTGTTGTTAACAGATTTTGTAGCCTTTTCAAATCATTTTGGATTTTTCGCTCTGATGTCTGTGGTTCTTGTAATTATGGTAACACTTGACATGTCACTATCGTAAGAGCTTCTAATATTATCAAAGGGCTCTTTCACATAAACATTTATTAGTTTTAGTGAAATTACAAGAACCACACATCTGAATGAAAAAATAGAAAGTGCAGATAAATGCCCTAGCTGTACCCGATACACATAAAAGGTTTAGAAAACCTCTTTACAATCCCTTTAAAATAAAATCCCATGACTTGTGGAAGCTGGAAAGATAACGGACCTTATCACATATTTTTATACCAAACTTGAAATTAAGAATTAACGACATAATTTACGTGGTACAAGTTTCTGTTGACGATAGAGTCAAAGTCAGGTTAATCGAAATTAGTTGACAAATTAATATCACCGGTAAAACTTTTATGAGGGGATTTAAGCATTTAATGTGATAATTAGAATTTATTTCAAATAGCCCAAAGTGCAATAATGACCTTTATTGCCCTCTAAAAATAGCACAGATCGAATAGGTAACAAAAGAAACATACAAGTGGAAACCTGGTTTTCAGAATATGTTATAGAAAAAAAATCTTCGAACATGAGTTATCTTTCCTTGCCCATTTACCAGGCAAGATGGCCGCTTATTAAGGCCAAGTCATTACATAGTTTCGAACAAAATGACGAAGGTTGCGCCGAATGATCCCAACCCTTACAGTTATACCCCATTAACAAGTTTGTACCCTATTTGTTTCCCCAGTACCAAGAGTCTGGCACCGCCACTGTAAATATTGGGGTTGGCTAGACATGACTGTTATAAAACACTTACCAGAAACCCTCTTTCTTCGATTGAAAGATTGATAATTGGCATTAAATTTACTTTTCGTGCCATTAAATGCTAAGAGGTGATTTAATTCGAGTAAAAGAAACCGCTGATGCTAGACAGGGCAATCATTTTCTTCTTTGATATCTGAGATCACGTCATTCTGTTAGGTTACGTTGACTTTAACACTTCCGACAAAACGATAACTAATCATTCAATCTTTCTGACACTTGCAAATTTCTCTATTTGTGCTTAAATAATGAACAGTTAAACTTTATAGTTTCTGATACGATAACACGGAATGGGTCGTTTTGTTATCCATTTACGGATGATGTTATTTTGACATGATGATAGGGCTTGTGTCTGATCATACCATGACAACTAATTCGAAAGCAGCACTAAAACCTGAGTATAACTTGGTCACTGTGATCAAAAGCTTAAAAACTTATTACGTTTTATATTATTGTTTTACGTCAAGGGAATTTTGCAATTTTGTTTGACTACTTATGAAAATATTTATATCAATTTTATACATAGTTCTCAAGCGGTATACAAATAGATGAATTAATGCATCCTCTATCCTCTCTATCTACTCTCTGCGGACTTATTTCTGTCGCTTTATCCTGTCTCTTGCCATTCTACCCAATTGTTTCTTGATCTTGTCCCCGAGTTCCTTCTTCCGTTCTCTATATACTTACTTCCGTTTACTACCACTACTTCTTGTTGTTTTCGCCAAATTGGCCGTTATTTTTTTTTTCTGACCAAAGAAATACCAACATGTGATAAGTAATCCTTGAATTTTCGTACGTTCCAAACAATTTGTCAGACGATGTCTCTGTTCCCCATCCATGCTTTAGGACTTTTCAAACAAACACCGTGAGACAAAATCTCTGTTTGACAGACAAAAATCTCATAGTGTAGATAGGGCTTTAGATTAACCAACTAGCATTAGATAAAGTACTATTGGTTAAAAGAATATAACCTCTTAGAATGAACAAAAAACCTTAGTTTTCAAACTTGGTCAATAGGAATATAAATATCAGGGTACAAACCTGGTGGCATAACCACAACAGATTACCTAAACAATCTAATAAATCCAGAAAACTATGTTTATATACATGTACAATAGTTGAAAAACGCTTAATGAAATTTTAAGTAAGAACCTATAATTGTATGGAAAATGACATAGTTTTATTTGTTTATTTGATTCTGTTTGTATACTTTGGACACCATTGATGAATAGAAACTCTTATTGACCAGGTTTGACAGCTTCATTTCTTTGTTCATTCTAAGAGGTTGTATCGCTTTAAAAGGCATTGCATCCCTTGAAAAGGATCCTATTAGATGAGCTTCAAATCTGTTCACTAATTAAAATTCATACCGTGCCAGTTATCATAATCAATCCACTTGCCAGGCATTTTAAGAAAATCTCAGATAACATTAAATAAAATTAATGAGTTTTATCAGATAGAGATGAATTATGTTAAATTCTATAAGTTATAGTATTCTAATTATTACGGCATGTCTCAGCAGGATGATATTTATCAAATTTATTAGGTAAGTGGGTGTTCTAGCTAACAGTCTGAATATCAATATGGTTTCTTCGGCTTCTTATTAGAAAATCGTGTAGAACCCCTAAAAAGTCTGAATATACCAAGGATTGTTAACAAAAATCACATTTCCCGTTGCTGATTAACTCATTTTAAGTTGTTTTTTTTAATGTAAAAAATTAATTTTTTATGAAATTTCTAAAAAAAACAGTCTATTGTTGGAATTTTTAACGTGCACAGCCTGTAGCACACACGATTTCAGTTCATTGTCCCATCCAAACGACTAGACGCTTCATCCATGTCAGCCCCTCAGACCTGCATCACAGACAGGAGCAAATCGGGATAAAATACCATGCCCTGGATCTTCAGGCTAGTGAACAAGCTTCCAACTAACTAAACCACCGCAGCCTCCAAAATAATGTCTGGATTTCATAATATTCATTTAGCTGTTGCTCAGTTTAAACTGTGAACTTTGTAACATTGAAGACCGTTTTAACTATTTATGTTGGTTATGGTTCTATTTTAAATCACACTATCTCCCCTAACAGCAGTAAATGATTGCTTCTATATTGGGGAAGACCATATTTCATTGTCAGAAACTAGACTTTTAGGATCCAATTGAGACATGGAAACAAATGGAAACCTATTATTAGAAGGCAATCTTCTATCTTACATACTTTTTAAAATAGTTTTCAATATTTACAAAGACCTACTCAAACAAAATTATCAAGTAACAGTCACATTTTCATATTTTGGAGAATTTAAAGTATGTATAAGGAACATTGAAAACTTCCAGTTTAAGTAGGATTTTTAAAAATTCTATAAACAACTATTCATATCGGAGAATCAAGTTACATTATTTCCAAAATAATTGAATACCAGCGTAATATTAACTTTTGTGTGTGCTCAGTTGATATTAAGTCTAAAATCTATTCGTTATGATAAAGGAAGACTTAAGTATTCTACACACTGACAACATGTTGGGCAACAAATTGTCGAAGTGTCATGTCGACGAAAATGTTGTCAGTGTGTACAGTTCGGAAACAATCGGCAACATGTGTCAATATGTTGTACAACTGTTGTTGAATAAATACAATTGTTTTGTTGTTGTCGAGAAGCAATAAAAAACTGTAAAATACCATGATCTGTCTGAAATCAGGTGATGTAAATAAAAACTGAGTCAATGACCAATGAATAATAACAATTTGCGCAACATATTGTCGAACTGTTGTCGTGTATATACAGTACTACCCCTCCCCCCACCCACCGACTTTGGCCGACTGATGTCAATTTGCCGTTGAATTTGAAGCATTTCAGATTGCCCCTTTCTCTAAATCCTTGATCCGCCTCTGCATTTACCAGAATCACGTAACTGACATAGTTGGACAAAAAGTGTATACAATGAAAATATTCAAAACTTAAATAAAGCTTATCATTAGTCTAGTTTATTATTTTGGACTGAATAAACCTACTTGTATGAGATTTGTATACGTTCAATTGGCTGGGTTAATGGATGTAACACGTTAACAGAACTAAAATCATTAATCAAAAATACCATCAACTATTCGAAAGTGCTTTAAGTAAATACCATTAAATGATGAATTCCAATTTTTTGCGCCATTATTACTTATTTAGTTTTGATTATCTTACAAATTGCTGCTGTTTTGTAAAAATATATCATTGACAGATATTCGGTGTAAAGAGTTCGCCCACCATTGCCTGTGGAGGCGTTGGTTTGTTCGATATCTTCAATAACTATCCATCAATAGTGTCTGATCGTTCACTAAAGGACATCGAACCGAGAATTTTGAACCCGTGACAATTCACAACGGAGTTGACCAATATAGTTTTTTATTCACTCACTGTGGGGCGTTTCTTTTCAACATTAGAGCATACAAGTTTCCAAAGACCACGAAAATATTGCCTTTTATCCAATCCTGATAAGGCTGACTGGACCTGTAGGTTTGATGCATGGCGAGAGGAGTTTGTATGCATATTCTTCTAGAAACCTAAAACCAGTAATCATTATGAACATTTTCTTACTTTTGATTGATATTCCCCCTGTCAGTGATGCAGTTCGGAGGGGCTGACATGGAAAAAGCGTCTAGTCGTTCGGATGGGACAATAAACCGAGGTCCCGTGTGCTATTGGCTGTGCACGTTAAAGATCCCTTGACAGTTGGAAATCGAAAATAAGAGAAGGCTAATGCCGCTGTCCTAGCAAATTTCCCTCATTGCACACTGCATGGCATTTGCCCGTCCTCAATTAGCCCATATATGTGCAGAAAAGTAGGACGTAAAACTCCATTCATTTCATTTAATTCTTTTGTGATTGATATACTTCCTTATATAATACAATGTCGATAATAAAGAATTATCAAACATATATTTTGGCACTCGTTTTTCGTTTGCAGTTACGTTCGTTCGTACTTAAGTCTTTAATTCGATATACGGTACCCATTCCCAGCATAGATATAGTCGATGACAAGCCTCTGTGTTGCTGGTAAATTCTTATCCTTCTTAATGCAAGTCAATATGTTGGGCTTTTTTCTAAACATTTAACAAATTCCTTATGGAAGGAAAGACCTGTATTAAATCTTTCTCGTAAACATATAGAAATTCGATCAAAGTAATAGCAACTGTCAACACAAGAGCGTATAACTGTCATTGTCAGTGCTGCCATTTGAATTGAACGAGCTGCAAAACTGAATGAGCCATTGATATTGGACTACTTGATGAAATGGGTATTAAAAGTCTTACTCTAAGTTTGTAAATTGAAGATTACCATATTGCCAGTCAAAATGCGTTTTTTTCATTTCACAATCAATAGCAAGCCATTTTGATTCCAAGGACAAATAGAAAGGAAATTGAAGCCGTAGATTTAATATTTGGTCTCATTGATTTACAAAAATAATATGTCAATTTCCATCAATTTGAGTCTTGTTTTTGTGTTTGGAATGTTTTTCTGGCTTCGTTGTCAATTCATTTTCCGAAACAGATTCTGAAGGTTTATTAAAATTATGTCATGTGAAATAAGCGGGTGGTCTATGGAATGACATGTGTCTTTTCGTGTGGGCGAACAATCGAAGCGCTGCGTGTTTTGCACATAATTTGTGAATTAAATAACTCCTCGACCTTTTGAAATTGAAAAATAGTCAACCCCTGCCGATGTCCTGAAATAGTTCCCCTCTTTGCATACTACAACAGTCTCTCTAACCACTCAACAATAGCACCGAGAGCATCCATTTCAAATGAGTTTTGCTATCACATTGTGTGCCTAGGCCCACCGTAAATAACAGCACAAAACAATCACATTGTGTGTCTATGCCCTGCATAAATAACAGCACAAATACTATGCATTAAAACAAGAGAAGCAGATGTCATCATAGAACTGCGACAGTATATTCGATAAGAACTTTCGTTAATCGGAACAATAAAATTCAGTTAAACTGCTATACACCGAAGCTGCTGTGATGTCGAGTGCCCTTGTGGAACAGTCAATGTCAGTCCGTTTTCAGCTCAACAAGGCAATCAAGAGGAAACGTTTGCCTAATGAGCAATTTCTGCACATCAAAGTAACACACAGGGTTATGTTTTCCTCTTCTGATAACTAACTTAACCGAAATTCTGAAATCTCACACAAAATTATAATCTTGTAGGATATAAATTAGTTGGCATATGATGACGGAAGCACTCCACTCAGCTGTGATTTCTAAGCTGTTTAGGATTAGGGTTTTATAATCAAAGTCTCACATAGCATGCAAAGCTTCAAGCTGAACAATGCAACAGGATAGAAATAGTACAGACAATGTTCTAATCTGAAATGACCTTGTGTTTCTGTAAACTGGGAATTAGTTTCCATATCTTGACAGGAAGCTTATTAAAACCAATCACGCTATGTCAAGATTATGTTCTCGGGTTTAAACACGAGCTATCAGTTAAAGGGGATACATCCTCTATAATTCCTATGGACAATATTGTTCGGTTATTTCAATGCTGTGACAAAAGCAAAATACATTGTATTTGGAACATCAAAAGACAACCCGTCACATTATCAATGAGTTTTAAAATCAAATATTTGTAACTTTTAGTTTTTCACCACAGTGCAGTGTAAAATGAAAATGCTTTCTATGTTATATCTGGGAACTACTTTTCATCCGAAAGCTTCGAAACTGTGAATGTTTTCTTAGTGAAAAAAAAGGTCCTTACGCCCCTTTTTATATAATAAGTCCTCATGAACCCGACCTAAAAACTGCTTTCTTTTCATTTTAATGTCATTCGCAAAAGGGCATGTTAATCATTCGGTCGAAAAATCATACATTTGATTTTTTTTATCTATGTTAAAGTGTTCACAGCTCACCTTCGAAAATATAATAATCCCTCAAATACATTTTGTATCCATAATTATCAGTTTGGAAGTAAAAATTCAACTCGCGCCTTGGTGATACGCCATAGTATAATATGTAAAAAGTATTTATTATATTAATATATATAAAATTCTAATTAGTGGATATATTGCAAGGGATTATGGCGTTCTCGTTCATTTCTGGTACTTATATATACATAATAATATACATAAGACCGAAATCATCCTCTGATAAATGCCGACGGTTCCCCTTTAATAAGACGAATTTATTCCTTTAATTAGACGAAGTTATTCCTTTAATTAAGAAATTATGATAAGTCTGTTAAGTATTTCTTAGTTATTCCACCAAGTGTGACTTCCATTCACATTGTATGAAAAGTTTCTTTATAATCATTGTATGTCAGCCACACGTCGATTTCTGCTAATAATTCCTCACAATTCCCAATAAACATAGTCCAACAAAGCTTGGAATTGATCTTTTAGACAGGCATAACAGAAGATTTTTCTCAATGAAGATTGGATTTCTGATGTTTTTGTTATAGAAACATGTTTGAGTTGAATACAAATCAGAGTATATTGACAATTGTTATTCTTTCATTCTGAAATTGAGAATCTCGACTATCGTTACTGTGGTGGGTGTTGCTAGAGAAGCGATGGATGTAAGTTGTATGACACTCAACACATGTTTCAGTAGGCGATTGGTTTGTCAACTCGACAGGCCCAGTGGCGTTTCTATGAATTTTTAGGTGGAGGGGCCGAGTTTTGGCCAAATAATTGTCAGGGGGAGCTACCAGCACCAAGTATCCGTATGTAACATTATACGAAATTTCAAAGTGGGGGGGGGGGGGGGCAAGACCGGGCCAGCCTAAAAAAAAACATTTTTTTTGGGGGGGGGGGGGGGGCATGGACCCCCCTGGCCCCCCGTAGAAACGCCACTGGACATGCCTGTTTTTCAAGTTTTTAAACCGGAAGTTAAAGAGCTCTTCAAACCGGAAGCATAGAAATTCCGCGTTTGGGACGTCCTACACTGATTTCAATCTGATCAATTTTTATTCCATAATAGAGTATTGAGTGAACCGAGACCTTTTCGTCCCGCTTTCTGTTCCAAGGTCTTGTTCTCGGCGTTAGATGAACGATTTTTTTCACTTGTCCAGTGGTTTCCCTTACTGTATACACGCCGAAGGTTCATGTTGGAATATATTTTTCAAAAAAAGTTGTCATGAGGAAGGTATTATGTCTGAAATACCGTTGTAAGAGGATCCCTCATTGACAATCTGTGAATTACATATACACGATATTGATTCAGGTTTTAAATTCTGTTTAATCAAAAACAATGAAAAGAAAGCATGAATTCGTATTTTAATTGGACTTTAATTCATCGATTCTGAAACTGTATTGACTCATTGTATTGTTTTATCTTATTGCAACTGTAATTGATTTAAATTGAATAAAAAGGAATTGCTTATTAATAAATTATAGAAAAGAGTCTAGTAACGTTTTGAAGTTATTTCAACCTGAGTAGATATTTCTAATTATTTATGATACAACCAATTAAAATTCAGATCTAGGTGTTTTCTTCTGATTTAAAACGGCTTGAACTTTGGTCAAAATCTTCGTTTTCTCTTTGTACTTCTTCAATTTTCTTATGGTAACTTTGAATGTAGAAGCTTTGATTCCGAGATGGAAGCCAAACCACCGAGTACAAGCAGTTGATTTTGAAAGGTGTAATTGCGTTTTTATTAAATTTTGACCTAGTAACGTTGAATATTGGTTCTTCAATTTGGAGTCGAGGAATTCAGTCATTGAGTGAAGTAGAGGCAGTTGTTCTGGAAGTTTGGAAAACCGCTGTCAAATCGCAAAGTAAATGCTGACACACGAACGTTGTTTGTCATAAACATCGCCTAAGATTAAAAATTCAGCTACAACAAGCACGAAACAACCCCACACATACTTGCATTTTCGTTTCGATGTGTCAATCCGAATTCTTTGCGATAATTATGCGTTTCTTTCCTTTTTGTCATGGATGTGGACTGGTTTCCTCGCTCGCTTGCTGCTCTAAAGTTGTGGGTATTCCCGTGATGACATCATAAAATCCCCTTCATCGTATACGATTTTTTTTATCGGATAGAAAAGAGTGATAGTTTTTTTCAGATTGGATTCCGATTAAATTGTGTTACGCAAGACAAACGCAGGTATATGCGGATGCCAGTGCGAATGAATGCCTTTCTGTATTTATTTTCTCTCCGATAAATGCCGAGAAATGCAAGCGATAAAAATGACGCATCGGACCATGAATTCGTCGTCAAATATGCAAATATGGGATCTGTGCTTAAGCAGACAATTAATTACCATTACGGAAGGGAACAAGATCAATATCAACGACTACAACGCGAACAACAATATTGTAAAGTCATAAAGATGACGACGGCAAAAACCACAACCACATTCTCGGCCACCAATAACATAGACATCAATTGGTTATCTCTGTTCTACATTTCCACCCACATTTGTGAAATAAAGTAGTCTGTCTGTGTTTAGACTCTTGAACCAAACTCCACAAAACTATTATCATCAATATCAAGAAAGTCTAAAAGATTATCGCTCTTTAAAATCAACAAGTGTCGAAATAACGAAGAAAAATCATTATGTTTTCTTATTTATCGACAAGGAATCATTTATTTTCGTAGGCGGGTATAATATCTTAACGTCTAATCAATAAAATTATGGTTGTTTAAAAATGGAAAGACTATCAGGCATGTCTTCTTTAATCTTTAGAAATAAATGGTCCCATTGGAACCAACAAATTCCGGCAGGTTAAGGATTGGCTTACTCCCACATTTTTAACTTTGAACTTTAAAATAAGATTTATTTCTAGATCCACGATAAATAATGTTTTGAAAGACATTTCTCCGTCATGGTTTCACAAAGTTCATCATCTATATTCGTTTATAAATCAAAATTTTCATTCAATAATGTCTTAGTAACGGTATTCATTTTTAACTTATATCATTTTTCAGACTGTTATTTTACATATTTTACTTTTCCACATGGGTTAGCATTATAATGAAAGACAAACTATGGACGTAACGATAGGGTGTTTTTACAAGGATAACTAGACCTGCCGTCTGGAAAGAACTACTGTCAGATGACAATTCGACTAAATTCGCTTAACAATCTTCCATATTACCAATATCATAAGTCCTAATGGATGCAATCATAAACTCTCTTTTGAAGCTGGCGAATACATACCACCACCCTACCTTAACCACGCTTCTCTTTTAACTAAATTGTAATTTTAAAAAATATGGGTTGGTACAAAAATTAACATGATAACATAATGAATGTTTTTTATTATCAAATCTTAGATGATATGAAATGGATATCACATGTTTTCAGTAGTGGGTGGTAAATAACCACGATGAAATATGGATAGATTGATTCTGTCAAATTATCTTGGCTAATGAAGTTTTAACGATTTGTGAAAACTATTCAAATGGAAATGTTAACACTTCTCTCAAGGAATGTTGAATTTATACACCTGTTTTTACGTTGGAAGTAGTTCAAATGCATGATGTTATGGCAATGGTATGGAAGAAAGTGTCGAACTTAATACTTGGCTAAATGGGTATTTTCGGATTATCAGTTTTAGAAGTTGTGTTGACTGAGAAAAGACAAAATGTTCAAGATCGCCAGACTTACACACACGACATAAGCAAGCAATTGATTTCATAATTATAACAATCTGACTGAATATGCAGTTGCCCACAAATTTGTACATGATGAAGGCCTTCGAAAATTTTCGTTCAAATTTGTCGGACATTTTGAAGGAGTTTAAGCTGGAGCTTTAATCTTTGATCCGACCGAACAGACAAAAAAAAAAAAACGTTTGTGCAGAGCATTTCTTTTGTAAAATTATGTTCTGTCGTTGTTTATAAGTATATAAAACTTTGAAGACTCTTATTTACAGTCAGTGAAACGTTATGTAAAACATCGTACAGACATTTTTATCATTAATATTCTTGGTAGCTTTACACGAAGGGGTCAACTGCTTTTGGGCTTTTTTTTTTCAGTAGGACGTAAAACTCCCATTTCATTTCATTTGAAAATAAATCAAAGGCTTAAATTTTTGTTTTTCAAACAGGAGAGTTCATAATAGGATTATTAAAAAGACGCCCAATTCATCGAAGAAATTGTTTTTTTTTTTTAATCGTCTGGATTCCAAAAAGAAATCCAACTATTTCTAAAAGGCCATTGAAATGTAGAACTTGAGAAATAATAGAGATATGTAAACACTGTCCATGTTCAATTGAGACAAACCAGACGAAAGCAATCAGCTATCAGTTTACACATCTGTATACAAATATTACTTGTGAGAGGTCTTCAAGTCTTTTTAATTTGGAATCATGAGATTTAGAGGCGATTACGAACAAGTCTGATATTGAACAGTGGTAATACAACGCAGTGTACGATATTTTGGTGAAATTTGATTTAAAGGGGAACAGTGGGTATTTTCTCGAGTTTATTTAGGACTATATGAACCAGTCATTTTTACCAATCTTTCCAATTTGACAAATTTGCAAGTGTACATTCTTGGAAAGGGGAATACAATAATAATAAAACTGCACAAAGAATTTAATCCGAATCCCTTCATATATACCTCCAACTAGTGATGGCACAATATATCGTTGTATCGATGTATCGCGATACGTCATGCCACGATACGCGTATCGTATCGCGAGGTCGTGTATCGATACTTGACGATACCTCTTATTTCGTAAAAAGTGTAGATTTTTTTAACAATTCACTATTTTTTCTAATCGAGTTTGTTGAAATTAGTTTGAAAATATTTATAAGACGTGGATATGGACCTCTCCTATCAACTAAATTACCAAATTTCACATTAATAAAACTATACAAAAATATATATCGTTACTTTGTAGACGAAGTTTCAATTTGTATGCCTTTATCTCATATCGCGATACGTATTGTATCGTGACCATTGTATCGCGATTCGTATCGTATCGTGGCATGGTTGGCAATACCCAGCACTACCTCCAACTAAACATATGTCTTTCAATTTATATGTATGTATTTCATACATGTATACAAGGCATATATATACACTGATAATTTTGGATAAACTTAGCTGAATGGTGAGAATGCCCCTTTAAGGTACATCTTTTTGTCAGTTGATTTTTACGAAATATCTACTGGCAAAGCTCGACTTTTAAAACTATTTAAAACTATTTTCTAAGCCATTACATTTTATATAATCTTGTACTCTTAACTACGGTGGCCCATATACGACAAATTTATTTTTTTTCTATTTTGAATTATAAACTTCTGTTTTTATTTAAAAACTTGAATTTCTATTTAAAAACTTGATTTTTCACCTTGGTGGAAAATAATATTCACCTAGGTGATAATTCAATGAATTTCTATTTAAAAACTTGATTTTTCACCCTGGTGGAAAATAATATTCACCTAGGTGATAATTCAATGAATTTTTATTTAAAAACTTGATTTTTCACCTTGGTGGATAATAATATTCACCTAGGTGATAATTCAATGAATTTCTATTTAAAAACTTGATTTTTCACCCTGGTGGAAAATAATATTCACCTAGGTGATAATTCAATGAATTTTTATTTAAAAACTCGATTTTTCACCCTGGTGGAAAATAATATTCACCTAGGTGATAATTCAATGAATTTTTATTTAAAAACTTGATTTTTCACCCTGGTGGAAATTAATATTCACCTAGGTGATAATTCAATGAATTTTGATTTAAAAACTTGATTTTTCACCCTGGTGGAAATTAATATTCACCTAGGTGATAATTCAATGAATTTTTATTTAAAAACTTGATTTTTCACCCTGGTGGAAAATAATAATCACCTAGGTGATAATTCAATGAATTTTTATTTAAAAACTTGATTTTTCACCCTGGTGGAAATTAATATTCAAAACATCTTTCATGTCGATGGACAGCATAAAGAGTAAAAGAAGATGTACCAGCTCCACAACTACAGGAATTATGACTGGAAACAGTTCGGTTGGTTGGTAGATGACAAGTTAACGTTCGCTTCCAGCTTAAGCTGATATCGCAAACTAGGTAGTTGTTGGTAGTGGTGGTAGTTGGTAAATGATTGGTTCAATAGGATGGTACTGTGCTGTTGGTTTGGTAATTGGAGAATTCGTAAGATCTGGTCGGGTCGAATGACATGGCAGTGAAACTCGGCCCTGGGTGGTGTGGCGTGAGTTACTCGATCTTCTTCATTCTTCCAAACTCGTTGTGATCGTGGTTATTCTTCTTGATGCTGGTAGTTGAAACAGTTCGATATGTTTTCCCTTTTATAGCATTCAGACTATAAAGGATTTTTTATACGCCCACACATTAATGTGGGCGTATATTGTAGTCGCCCCTGTCTGTCCGTCTGTCTGTCTGTCTGTCCACAATTGTTGTGGACACAATAGAGAGCTGGTTTCTTGATGGATTTTGATGAAACTTGCTGTGAGTGTTTGTTATCACCCAAGGATGAACCCTATTGAAAATCAGACGAATCGAAAAATATTTCATGGGTTATTACCCTTGCTTTTGAAAATATCTTGTGGACACCATAGAAAGCTGGTTTCTTGATGGATTTTGATGAAACTTGGTATGAGTGTTTGTATTGACATTAGGATAAACCCTATTGAATATCAGAAACATCGAAAAAATATTTTATGAGTTATTGCCCTTGTTTTTTAAAACACGTTAATTTTTCAGCCGTTACACTCTCAAAGTTGAGGACACGTTAGAGAGCTGGTTTCTTGGTGGATTATTATGAAACTTGCTGTGAGTGTTTGTAGAGACCGTATCGAACTATAAGTATCTAGGTGTAGTTTTCCAAGAAAATGGAAAATTTACGAATACTGCTGAAACGTTAGGAACAGCAGGGGGGCGGGCTCTTGGAGCAGTCATATCTAAACTTCATCGTATGAAACAATTTGGTTTTAAAACATTTATGAAACTATACGAATCGTGTGTTATACCTATCCTAGACTATGCATGTGCTGTTTGGGGATATAAACAATATGTACCTCTAGACAAAGTTCATAATAGAGCACTACGATACGGTTTAGGGGTCCATAGGTTTACACCAATCCAAGCAATGTATGGAGATGTCGGTCTTATGCCAAGTAATCAACGGAGATGGCTTAAAATGTTTAAGTTCTGGAACAGACTGGTCGGTCTGGACACAGACCGACTGACAAAACAAGTGTTTGATAATGACTATGAGCTGTCCTCTAATGACACAAACTGGTGTACTGATATTAAAAAACTGTTTGTAAAATTTAACATGTTACAAATGTATACTAATAAGTCATTAGTTGATATTAGCGTCATCGAATCTAAAATCAACGAATTCATTCAAGATTCGTGGTACTTAAAGATTCGTAACTCTCCTAAATTAAGAACCTACACCTCATTCAAATCTGTTTATCAGGAAGAAGAATACCTTAAACATAATCTAACAAGAGCTGAACGCTCAATATTAGCCCAGTTCAGGTGTGGTATACTTCCCCTGAGGATTGAAACCGGTAGGTTCGTCGGCGAAAAGCCCGAAGAACGTGTCTGTCAAATGTGCGAACATGTCAGCATAGAAGACGAAACACATTTTATGATTGAATGTCCATTCTACGCAGATTTAAGGACTCACTGGTTCTATAGAACTCTCCCTAATGATGCATTTGCCCATTTACCAGCCGCTGAGAAATTAGTAACTCTATTGACACAATTTCCTCGTAAAAGTGCCAAATTCTTACAGCAAGCATTTTCAAAAAGACGTAGAAAATTGTATAACTGATATATTAATGTGTCTAGTTATGTACTTGTATGAATTTGTATATATGAGTGTGTATATATACTTGTATTTTGTATTTGTATTTGTATATCTGTATGTATATAGAATAAGCCAAATTTATCACTAACTGATTGTTGAGAAAACCACAATTTAAAAGTGACATATAGGTCCATTGGGCCGGGTGTTCGATAGTATTGATTTGTATGTATATTTATTATAACACATGTCACTGTAATAAACAATTACTTACTTACTTACTTACTTTTTAAAACACGTTAATTTTTCAGCCGTTACACTCTCAAAGTTGTGGACACGTTAGAGAGCTGGTTTCTTGGTGGATTATTATGAAACTTGCTGTGAGTGTTTGTAATCACCCAAGGATGAACCCTATTGAAAATCAGACGAATCGAAAAATATTTCCTGGGTTATTGCCCTTGCTTTTGAAAATATGTTGTGGACACGATAGAGAGCTTGTTTCTTGATGGATTTTGATGAAACATGGTATGAGTGTTTATATTGACCTTGGGTTAAACCCTATTGAAAATCAGAAACATCGAAAAATATTTGATGAGTTATTGCCCTTGTTCTTTAAAACGCGTTAATTTTTCAGCCGTTAACAAAGTTGTATACACGATAGAGAGCTGGTTTCTTGATGGATTTTGATGAAACTTGCTGTGAGTGTTCATAAACACCCAAGGATGAACCCTATTGAAAATCAGACTAATCGAAAAATATTTCATAGGTTATTGCCCTTGCTTTTTCCTGGTTTCTTGATGGATTTTGATGAAACTTGGTATGAGTGTTTGTATTGATCTTGGGATAAACCCTATTGAAAATCAGAAACATCGAAAAATATTTGATGAGTTATTGCCCTTGTTTTTGAAAATATGTTGTGGACTCAATACTAGGGAGTTGTTTTTTTTGATGGATTTCGATTAAACTTGGTGTGAATGTTTGTAATCATCCATGGATAAACCCTTTTGAAATTCAGACAGATCAAAAAAATATTTAACATAATAAGGTTATTGCCTTTGATTTTAGAGAAAATGTTATTCTCATAATCTTTCATTTACTGACAGCTCTTGTCAACACCCTGGGCGAATTGGCTGCCATTATAAAAGTGGGCGTATTACGATGGCCATCGCTATTTTTTTCAAAATATACCAAGTGCTAAGTAGCTGTATCACCAGCATATATATTCCTCGACAATAGTTGAATGAACCAATAACCATGTTAACAAGCAATATGCTTTTAATGGGTAACTGAGAGATACAGCTACTTAGCACTTGGTATATTTTGAAAAAAAATCCTTTATAGTCTGAATGCTATAAAAGGGAAAACATATCGAACAGTCATAATTCCTGTAGTTGTGGAGCTGGTACATCTTCTTCTACTCTTTATGCTGTCCATCGACATGAAAGATGTTTTGAATATTAATTTCCACCAGGGTGAAAAATAAAGTTTTTAAATCAAAATTCACTGAATTATCACCTAGGTGAATATTATTTTCCACCAGGGTGAAAAATCAAGTTTTTAAATAAAAATTCATTGAATTATCACCTAGGTGAATATTAATTTCCACCAGGGTGAAAAATCAAGTTTTTAAATAAAAATTCATTGAATTATCACCTAGGTGAATATTATTTTCCACCAGGGTGAAAAATCAAGTTTTAGAATAAAAATTCATTGAATTATCACCTAGGTGAATATTATTTTCCACCAGGGTGAAAAATCAAGTTTTTAAATAGAAATTCATTGAATTATCACCTAGGTGAATATTATTTTCCACCAAGGTGAAAAATCAAGTTTTTAAATAAAAATTCATTGAATTATCACCTAGGTGAATATTATTTTCCACCAGGGTGAAAAATCAAGTTTTTAAATAAAAATTCATTGAATTATCACCTAGGTGAATATTATTTTCCACCAGGGTGAAAAATCAAGTTTTTAAATAGAAATTCATTGAATTATCACCTAGGTGAATATTATTTTCCACCAAGGTGAAAAATCAAGTTTTTAAATAGAAATTCATTGAATTATCATCTAGGTGAATATTAATTTCCACCAGGGTGAAAAATCAAGTTTTTAAATAGAAATTCATTGAATTATCACCTAGGTGAATATTATTTTCCACCAGGGTGAAAAATCAAGTTTTTAAATAGAAATTCATTGAATTATCACCTAGGTGAATATTATTTTCCACCAAGGTGAAAAATCAAGTTTTTAAATAGATATTCAAGTTTTTAAATAAAAACAGAAGTTTATAATTCAAAATAGAAAAAAATAAATTTGTCGTATATGGACCACCGTACTTAACAGAGGTCAATCCGACTCGCGTTACTTTCACAATATGATTAAGACTGTATCTCAAATTAAATTAGAAAGAAATACTTATACGTTGTAATATATATTTTGACAAGCTTATTGAAAATTATGACGTAAAAATAAGCCGTATAGCCATAAATCTCCGCTCTAATGTATACATTCATGAAACATTATCGAACGCCTTGTCAAGTTCTAATTAAATACACTCTGGACAAAACATTGTCTGTGTTACACAAATCATTCTGATATGTATTTGATATCTTTCTTTGAATAGGAGTGACTATTTTACAGAAAATACCACATTACACTTGGATACAGTTTGTGTGTTGTATCTTTCACATGAACATATACATAAGTTGAAATGGGTTTGAAAGATTACTTATCTTTTCAACATAAAAAAGGAAATGCTCAATGTGTATAAATGTAGATCATTCTTTTCAGCTTATCTTTTTTATTACAAAAACGGACACAGACACTGTGCAAACCTTTAAAAGTCGAGTTTTGCTATATGCATAACATTGTGCACGTACGTATTATATCACATACGTATAAATTGATAAAATCAGAAACTAGCCAAAATGACAATTAGTCTCAGTTTTAATCTGTTTAAAACCATTATGATGTATAAATTCTTTGAATTCTATGTTTGGCTGCAATTTTTTTTCATAATTAAAACATTATCCTAGGGCTAAACCTGACTTAAAAACACTTCAATTCGATCTTTTTCTTTGTTTTTTCTTATGCAACAGTTTCTTCAAAGAAATAGAATGAAGAACACGTGTAGAAATTCCTATTATAAATCGCACTTTTAGACTAACTAAAACAATTACAACGTATCGGATTAATTAGACTAATGCATCAACCATTTTCATTGGAATAACGCCATATCGGAAACCCATGATGCAACTTGTCAGTTTTTATACATTTGAATTACAGGAATTAAACGCCTGGTGCTAATTTTAATCCTGGAATTCCATGATAAAGCTGTTTGAATTAACACAATTCATCTGAACATAATATTGTTTCTGTGCAGTGCCAACAGTTTTAATGATCGTACGTAGCATGAGATTTACGCCATATTTTTCGTGTACAAGAAAAAGGGAAAATAGACATTTTCCATTGAAACAAGAGCTTCGGTCCTTGACCATCCCAAAAAAAAAAAAAGGTTAATGCGGTAAAATTCGTGACGACATTGTCGTAAAGTACAAACGAGCGAATTGCACATTCATGTTAGAATCAAATTATAAACACGCAGTGTACGTTTTAGGTTTTTTTAATTTACTTAAGAACAAAACATAAATGTTTCAAACTGTAATCCAGACCAGGATATGCACAAATATTGCTCAACTATAAGTTACTCTTTAAGAAAACAAAATTGCTCACATACTTGTGGTCGTCTCAGTAGCTTTAACTGAATCCTGTTATTTTCTTCAGGAATTGTAAGAATATGGAGGTGTATTCGAACGTGAGACTAGCGGTCTATTCAAAATCGTTCTCGACTTTCTACATTCATTTAAACTCGACTCGTGTCTCTAGCTTGATCTCGGGATCAACTCTATGATTAAACTTAACTCTCTAAGTCAGACATTGTTATTAGTTCTGACACTATTTGGTCAACTTATTATTGACCGGTGGTTTTAATATTTATGGTCCTCGCAGATCGAAGTTGGTTTAGACACTTTTTCCTTTCACATCACGGTCTCTGTGAAATTTTTAGATATATTCACACTTCCCTTGGGGTTCAAATTATGATACAATTTTCGTTTTAGATTAAATTATTAAGTCGAAGGTATCATAAAACACTCATATTTGGTATTTGGTGTTTACGTTGGTAAATCCAATTGGACTTGGCGTATGATTAACTACAATCCTTAAAGCCATTTTTCTTAGAATTACGATTAAAATAAAGTCAAATGTACTTTCGATATGTATATATTTATATTTGACCTTTCTTAATAAGTTCTGATGCAGTTTCGATGGTATCACATATCTCACAAAGAGTTTCGAGTTTTTGTTACGATTTATAACGATGATCATAAGAAAAAAGAAAGAGCTATATGTAAAAGGATAAAAACATGGATTCCTAAGCGGATTTTTTTCTGCCAGATGATTCCACTCGTATCTACTTAGATTAGTGGCTAGATAACCTAATACTATAAGGTAGTCGCCATATTGAATTAATTATAATTCAGCCAATCACAAACATTCTTCAGAGAGTGTCGTATTCTTTCGCGGTAAAACAGCCAATCAAAATCATTCTTCAATCAAGAGTTGTCTTTTCCTGCCCATTTACCGGGAAAGATGGACCTATCATGACAGAGTCATGACATAGTCTCGAACAAAATGCCGAATGTAGATGATCTATGTCTAAAGCTTTTGGGTTTGACCTTTTCCGGACTATCCGTACCCATTTACAGCTAGGTCGACTGAAATTATGAGTGAAGATGACTTACTAATAGTAATCTGACTTTCACACGCCAGATAAGAATCAACAACCACCATTTGCAACTGTTTTAAAGAACATTACTCTTCACTGGACTATAAGAAGAAAGCCAACGAACATAACTTCAGTCTAATTAAAATCAGACCCTAATTTCGTTCGTTCGTTTTTTTTTTTAAATCCGTTTTTTTAACCACTACATTTGGGTCTGAGAACCAGGCGCGGCAACAGCCGTTCACGTTAACTTTGACCTAACCTTAATGATCTTTGTTTTAACCAATCAGATCTTTGCCCTCTCCCGCGCTGGGATTTTGTTCGCGAACAATAGGTGCATTCTAGGATTCCTAAGTGCTGTAGACTAGTTTATCAGGTCATGTTTATCAAGGTAAGATCAAAGTTAACGTGAACGGCTGTTGCCGCGCCTGGTTCTCAGACCCTAATGTAGTGGTTAAAACCGGATTTAAAAAAAAAACGAACGAACGAAATTAGGGTCTGATTTTAATTAGACTGACATAACTTGGACTCAATTTCTTTAACTGTCAATCACCCGGTATTCTCATTACAGCCAATTACCTGGTTAACTTGTCTGTTTCTACAATACCTTTCTGGTTTTCATTTTATAAGATTCAAAATTATCACCCACCACCCACTAAATAACATTTACATATCCCCCAGGCACAGAGCAACGAACTCGATGTATCACTTAGATCACTTCCTGTGGAGAACTGCACTAATAACACGTTTGAATTAAGAAGTGGGTTATTTCCTTGGTACAAGTGTCTGTCAGACCGGAAAAGACAGAGATTAAGATGAAATATATCGAGAATTGGCGGGAAATTTAATTTCCTGAGAGATGATTACAATCTAAGAGCGGGAACAATGAAACTAGAATGATAAGACGTTATGTATATTTTAGTATTGCTTTCTGTCGCCTACAAAATGAAAAATAAGTAGTCTTGTATTATGTGAAGACTTGAAATAGTATACAAAGGGTATTGTGATATCGTTTAGATAATGTGGCAGTGTAGTAATGGTATTCATATACAATAGAGGTACTACTGCTGATGTAAAAATAATATTTGGACACGGCTTTCGCCTTTATAATCACTGCTTAGATGATAATAATCCCTGAATTGTGGGAAGTCGAGATACATAATATCAGAAACTGATAAAGGGGAAATGTCAATAACAACTTGCAAAGTCATAATCTTAAAGTTGGTATCTCGGCCTATACTAGCAGAGCGGAGTCAAGTCTCACTATTCGAAGAAACCATCTCGACCTGTTTCTTTCGTGTGTAGTGTAGTCAGTCCCTATACAATTCAACCTTAAATTTGCAAAGAAATGTCAGGAGTTCAGAAAATCGTGATTCCATGCTTCCGATGAGTATCCTCTATAGAGGATTACCAGGGTAATGCGTGAGAATTCACAAATTTTTCCAGGAGGGAGTGGCGATGCATACACTGCCCCCTTGCTTTAACGTTTGCCCCCTAGAAGTACTTGGCTGGCTACCGGACTGTTCGTTCATTAAACACAACACAATCACAAATAACCCGATTGCCCGCAAATGTTCTCACCGTCATTTCAATTGTATTTAGTTACTCTTACAAACTAACCAATTGGGAAATAAACTACTTGATTGGTAAAATGTAGAATGATAATATTGACATGACATTAGTAATAGATATCAAGTATCTTGGTAATATATGTTTTGTCTGGAATAGATAGACATTGTGTATTTATTACAGATAGTCTGATCTGAGGAAATCTTATAGTCTCCAGAGCAGTCTACAGAATCAAATATATTTAACAGGATTTCTTTTTATCGGACAAGATGGTCATTGGAGCCTTGCGCTAGACGTTGTTCTCTTACTTTACCGCGGAGTCCGGTATAGGTCGAGATGTACCTTTGGATTCCTCAACTCGTGATCCATGCTGAAAATTAGTTTTAGCTTTCTGGCACAAATCAATTTTTTGTAATAAAATAAATATGAAAGTCAGAAAAGTAAGCGGTAAGGCAATAAATGAGTTTTGGCTGCTGGTATAGTAATGTGCCATGTGCCATGTTCAGGTTGTACATATAAAAGATCCCTTAAACAGTTGGAAATCGAAAGTGAATAGGCTTACATCACATTCATAGAACAATTTCCTCATTAGACACTGCATGCTATTGTCGGTCAATTGAACATTCTTGTCCGACAGTTCCAAACCAGTTCACCACTGTCTCCCCATTTGCACCCACCCCTCTCCCCTTTTTAGAAGTACTTGGCTGGCTACTAGCCTGTTCCTTCATTAAACATAAAACAACTACAAATATTCTTCGCAGATTTCCGCAATTTTATTTTGAAACATTTTGAATTCAGATACTCTTACAAAGTCAACGCAAACCAGTTCGCCACTGTCCTGGAGCTACATGGCATTGACCATCGACATATGTCCAAAATGGCCACTAATGTAATTTTGTTTATGAAGTCGGTCAATTGGACTTGTCCGTTTACTGACCCTTCCTATTATTTCATTATATTGACTGATTGTACCTATCATTACTGTAATATGTTTAAGGACGTAATTTAATCAACTCAACAAGTTACACTGAACATGTCGCGACTTCTTAAATATTGTAGACACTTCATAAATGAACACAATTTTGCTCATTTCATGCTGAAGTTGTCAATTGTTCCACAGTTTATTAAGGCAAATTGTGTTTGATAATTTGAAATTGCTTTTTTGCTTTACTTCCCAAGAACAGAGATATCGCGTTTTATCATTTTTAAGGGAAATATGAATGGATATTTATTTAAAGTGAGACTTTCTGCCGATGCATTTGGTATGAAACAGCGTTTACTTTATCGTCTCAAAAGAACTGATCTAAAATATGAACATAAATTGATCAATTTGTGTCAAAAGTGTTCTTGTAACAATTCATGTTAATTTGAAGTTAACAGTTTCAGCAAATAAATACCATCTTCAGTAACATCAAGACAAATCAGTTAAGAAAGGTAATTTCTACTTGAACATGGTAATAAATGAATTGTGACAGTTTATTTGATATATTTATTAGATCAGGTTCTATTTTCTACTTGAGATCATTGTGATCTAGGATTTGATATTGGCAGGGCGATGAACCTATTTATTACAATCAGATTATAGTATTAGATTCCTCAAGCCCTATAATCATTCAGTTAAAGACGACATTCCGATTGCGAATAGTTGCAAATAGTCTAGGTACGGTGTCCTTCCGGTTGGTCCGGTATTATCGGTACGGTTCAGAGATATCGAAGATTATCGTATAGACATCGTTTCCGGATCCGTACTTCGTGTATGCTCGCCTTGTGTATCGATTGTACTGCACTCCATACCTTGCCTATTTTCAACTTAATTCAATTTTTTACGGGGAACCATTCCACAAAAACTAAGATTTATCCAAGATGAAATGATAATTTAAGAAATACGATACGATAGAGCATGAGAAATGCGTTTAATGTTTTTGTCGACTTAGAGCAGGGAAAGATTTTGAAAACTCTAATAATGTTGATGTCACCGATTAATGTTCATAGTTCGATAGTTCAATGTACTAGAACAATAATTAGTGTAATACTAGCTTTCCAGTTTACTTCCGGTTGACTTTGATACAGTGGATGAGAAGTTGAGTCATCAAATAATTTTGTCTTCAACTCCCGGAACTATTGCATCAGCGTTTCTTCCAGTTGACAAGGTGAACGTAGGTTTTGTGCACAAAGATTATAAATATTCAGTCACATGATTTCAAACGGGCTAATCAACACGTTTGTACATGGCCAATTTTACGTTATCTTTTTTTTAACAAAAGCACACAAAGAAGCACAAGATATATGGATATACTATTTCTGACATTTATTAACTCAACGTTTCACATGCTCATACAAGCAGTGTTATCAAGAGAATGAACTCACAGACTAAACTATGAATCCAAACTCAACTATTAATTTGTTAAAATTCACCAACTCAAACAAAACTATTTGATAAAGGGAACTTGGATGCAATATATTGGTTACGTTGACCGAAACGTATATGGAGCTTTAGGATCGTAAATTTCTGCACATTATTAGACTAATGAAGTCGGGTAATGCCACCATATACTCTAATGACTAATTGAAATAAAGCACTTCACTTCCATGGAATAATAATTATCTGCTCTTCTGACCTATATTGTAAGCCAATCCCGACTGATAAATAATACTGGTAATGATGACAGTATAATGTAGACATGTAGCATTCGAGATAAAAGTTTCTTTCCCAACGGGATCGAAGTATTACATACTAGTAATGTATATATTGTAATTGATATGTGTTGATTTATCAACCCAATTTTACGACTTGATGATCAATTTCAGTGTAGCTTCGAACAATAAGTTCATATGACATTGTAAATGATTTTGACTTTAATTTGTGAAGTTCGGCAGTGCAAAATGAAATGAAATGAAATGTATTAAGGAGCATCAAAGTTCGGCAGTGCAGTGAACGAATACGTAATAATATGGATTGGTCATAGATACCACGCTATACTTCCGTTGCAATTCTTTCATTTGATTTAATATTAAACTGCGGAAAGCATTTTTTGACAAAATTTTACATTTACAAAAAATAATAAACAATTTTCGTAAAGAGATAGCTATTTTTGGTCTTATTTCTAACTTCTAACTTTCAAAGAAAGCCAATAATAAGGCCAATTGAAAACAGTTCGACATATATTTTCCGGAAAGAAAAAGACACTTGTACATCATTATTCTCAATAATATAGGTCACAGAATATAAAAACGATTAGGAGAAAACCATTCGTGATAAAACGAAGTTCTGCAAGGAAGAAAATGAAATAATTTCACCAATTAGCTCGAGACGGGTAATTATTGGGGTCAAAGTTCAAATCAAACATCATTATAATCGTGATTTAATTTCTATGTACTACAGTAGATGAAGAATATTTTACAACAAACAATCTATCTCTGTCAGTCGTTTTTCTCATACATAAGCCCGACTCAGACAGGGAAAGATCACAGACTGTACAGTTACGATTAAGCTTAATGCTTATATCAAATTTGCGGCAACTGAGAGCAACAAATCGTCCGTCATTTTCACTCAAACGGCTCTCTCTATATGCGGTAGGCTAACCTTGATGTTTCACCGCCTATTTGTCTCTTTTGATGGTTGTGTTGCATTGAATAGACGTTAAGGGGTGAATATTTGATGATAAGAGCAACGGCTATCACCGAAAACTAGAACCATGGAGAGAATGAGCAACTATCAACGATTTTTCAGATGGTCAATCCAATCTGGGGGCTTGAGGATTAATCCCAGCTAAGGTAGAAAACTCGGAGGTCAGAGAGACCTGACATGGACAAGCTTCTTGCCCAACAATCGAGAACTGTGATTAACTGACTTTCTGAATTTGCGCACAAAGCAATGTCCTTTCATTATTATTACAATTGCAGACTGTATGATCTTCAATACCTCAAAAGGGTACAGTAAAAATCGCTCTTAAAGCAGCTATATTTAATTCATATATATCCTTATTGATCTGAAGTTTATTTCTAGCGGCCATTTTGGAAGTCTGAGTAGTAATTGACGATTGTGGAATCAAGACAAATATTTGCTCTAGAAATCAACACCCCTAACGACCACTTAAATACCTCGAAACATTGAATTGGAGGGGAACCGTTGAATGTAATTGACAGCTTAAGTCAATAATTTTCACTAAAAGCCAATTTCAGTCTACAAGGAGTATGGTTGTTCTGAAACTAGGTACTGTCTTGATGGTTAAAACCTGACAATAACCAAGTCTCCTTTTATAATATCAGTTAAAAATCTATCAAATTATAAGTCATCTACAAAGTCAAACTTTTATAGTGTTTACTCTTTGTATAACTATGCTTCTGACAGAAAGTCAAGGTTTTATGGCAAATCAGTAAGATTTTGTTGTTGATGCATTTGTGGAATGGAAAGTCTAATGACAAGTGAAATGTATCAGATTCCACAACAACTTCTCTAATCTTGTGTTCCGATACCAATCAAGAACAGATACTGAGGTCACCATCATTTATTCCATTGACTTAGATTGTAGGACTTTAAGCCGTAGCCTATGCCATTGCCCTGGTCATTTGTATGTAAGCCACTGTTCATATTCATAATCTGCTAATTACAATGACAGTACGAATGCCAATATCTATTATTATCTTCATATTTCCGTGTCTTAAAAAAATCATCTGCTAGTCAATTTTAAACGATATTCAGCATTATAATCCTTATTAAAAACGCCTAAAGAAAGCTTAATAAACAAATCTCTTTTTGAGCAACTTAAACGCTAAAACGTTTCATACTAAGCTAAAGTACAAGTAGAATTGATTCTCTTCGGGTTTTAAAATCATTTAAATCTTCCACAGACGAAACTGACATCTTGCAGCCACTCGGAATAGATTCTTATCATCTGGAACTTGATGGATGGTGTTTTTGAGAGTTGAGAGGAATTAGGTCATCGGTTAAAAAGATTTGTCAATTCTATGATGGTTTGTCTTATTTCCAAAATGAACCGGAATATTGTAGTACTTCTGCACTGAAAGAAAATTAGAATATTATTTTGATTCCATGTCAATTCTGACAATTCTGGACAAATTTATAAAAGACAAAAGGTGTGTGGTTACCGTAATTCCAGAAGAACTGGAACAGATAAAAACATTACCATCTCTAAAACCATGTATTTTCAATTGTAATATCATAATAAGGTCAAATCAGAAATCATAATTGTTCCTTATACACCAACGAAGGCAGTAAAACGTATAATCAACGAGGCGTCGATTTTTTTAGACCAATTACTCCTGCCTAGGGTTGTGTAGTCTCGGTTATAGCTGTCAAGTTAATTCACGAAGATCATCGTCCTCGAAGGACAGACGTACTTCTCTTAACTTGACTTACATCTACTTAATAGATTTTCTCCAATATCAATGTTGTCAGGGGTAATAAATGTCACCACCAGAAAGTACTTTACTTTGTGTCAAGTCTGGATAATGGACATTTCCTCTTGATCTTCCGGTCTTCCCAGTCTATTTCCGGTTTTTATGTCTTTCATTTTTCCACTGACACACATTTGATCAGTTTCTTAATCGTAAGAGGAACGCACCTCTATCATGCGATCATTTCATTCTTATGTACTGTTCCTATCATTCTTCTGTACTGTACCTATCATTCTTATATGTTCTTGTTGCCAGGTTCCTATCATTCTTCTGTAGGCTACTGTTCATATTATTCTTCTGTAATGTTCATATCATTCTTCTGTACTGTTCATATTATTCTTCTGTACTGTTCATTTCATTCTTCTGTACTTTTCATATCATTCTCTGTACTTTTCATATCATTCATCTATACTTTTCATATCATTCTTCTGTACTTTTCATATTCTTCCTATGTACTTTTCATATTATCATTCTTCTGTACTGTTCCTATCATTATTCTGTACTTTTCATATCATTCTTCTGTACGGTTCCTATCATTCTTCTGTATTTTTCATATCATTCTTCTGTACTGTTCCTATCATTCTTCTGTACTTTTCATATCATTCTTTTGTACTGTTCCTATCATTCTTCTGTACTTTTCATATCATTCTTCTGTACCGTTCCTATCATTCTTTTGTACTTTTCATATCATCTTCTGTACCGTTCCTATCATTCTTTTGTACTTTTCATATCATTCTTCTGTACTTTTCTTATCATCATTATGTACTTTTCATATCATTCCTCTGTACTTTTCATATCATTCTTCTGTACTGTTCATATTCTTCTTCTGTACTTTTCCTATCATTCTTCTGTACTGTTCCTATCATTATTCTGTACTTTTCATATCATTCTTCTGTACGGTTCCTATCATTCTTCTGTATTTTTCATATCATTTTTCTGTACTGTTCCTATCATTCCTCTGTACTTTTCATGTCATTCTTCTGCACCGTTCCTATCATTCTTTTGTACTTTCATATCACTCTTCTGTACCGTTCCTATCATTCTTTTGTACTCTTCATATCATTTTTCTGTACTGTTCCTATCATTCCTCTGTACTTTTCATATCATTCTTCTGTATCGTTCCTATCATTCTTCTGTACTGTTCATATCATTCTTCTGTACTGTTCATATTATTCTTCTGTACTGTTCATTTCATTCTTCTGTACTTTTCATATCATTCTCTGTACTTTTCATATCATTCATCTATACTTTTCATATCATTCTTCTGTACTTTTCATATCCTTCCTATGTACTTTTCATATTATCATTCTTCTGTACTGTTCCTATCATTATTCTGTACTTTTCATATCATTCTTCTGTACGGTTCCTATCATTCTTCTGTATTTTTCATATCATTCTTCTGTACTGTTCCTATCATTCTTCTGTACTTTTCATATCATTCTTTTGTACTGTTCCTATCATTCTTCTGTACTTTTCATATCATTCTTCTGTACCGTTCCTATCATTCTTTTGTACTTTTCATATCATTCTTCTGTACCGTTCCTATCATTCTTTTGTACTTTTCATATCATTCTTCTGTACTTTTCTTATCATCATTATGTACTTTTCATATCATTCCTCTGTACTTTTCATATCATTCTTCTGTACTGTTCATATTCTTCTTCTGTACTTTTCCTATCATTCTTCTGTACTGTTCCTATCATTCTTCTGTACTGTTCATATTCTTCTTCTTTACTTTTCCTATCATTCTTCTGTACTGTTCCTATCATTATTCTGTACTTTTCATATCATTCTTCTGTACGGTTCCTATCATTCTTCTGTATTTTTCATATCATTTTTCTGTACTGTTCCTATCATTCCTCTGTACTTTTCATATCATTCTTCTGCACCGTTCCTATCATTCTTTTGTACTTTCATATCACTCTTCTGTACCGTTCCTATCATTCTTTTGTACTCTTCATATCATTTTTCTGTACTGTTCCTATCATTCCTCTGTACTTTTCATATCATTCTTCTGTATCGTTCCTATCATTCTTCTGTACTGTTCATATCATTCTTCTGTACTGTTCATATTATTCTTCTGTACTGTTCATTTCATTCTTCTGTACTTTTCATATCATTCTCTGTACTTTTCATATCATTCATCTATACTTTTCATATCATTCTTCTGTACTTTTCATATCCTTCCTATGTACTTTTCATATTATCATTCTTCTGTACTGTTCCTATCATTATTCTGTACTTTTCATATCATTCTTCTGTACGGTTCCTATCATTCTTCTGTATTTTTCATATCATTCTTCTGTACTGTTCCTATCATTCTTCTGTACTTTTCATATCATTCTTTTGTACTGTTCCTATCATTCTTCTGTACTTTTCATATCATTCTTCTGTACCGTTCCTATCATTCTTTTGTACTTTTCATATCATTCTTCTGTACCGTTCCTATCATTCTTTTGTACTTTTCATATCATTCTTCTGTACTTTTCTTATCATCATTATGTACTTTTCATATCATTCCTCTGTACTTTTCATATCATTCTTCTGTACGGTTCCTATCATTCTTCTGTATTTTTCATATCATTTTTCTGTACTGTTCCTATCATTCCTCTGTACTTTTCATATCATTCTTCTGCACCGTTCCTATCATTCTTTTGTACTTTCATATCACTCTTCTGTACCGTTCCTATCATTCTTTTGTACTCTTCATATCATTTTTCTGTACTGTTCCTATCATTCCTCTGTACTTTTCATATCATTCTTCTGTATCGTTCCTATCATTCTTCTGTACTGTTCATATCATTCTCTGTACTTTTCCTATCATCCTTCTGTTCTTTTCATATCATTCTTCTGTACTTTTCCTATCATTCTTCTGTACTTTTCCTATTATTCTTCTGTACTGTTCATATCATTCTTCTGTACTGTTCATATTAGTCTTCTGTACTGTTCATATTAGTCTTCTGTACTGTTCATATTAGTCTTCTGTACTTTTTATATCATTCTTCTGTACTTTTCCTATCATTCTTCTGTACTGTTCCTATCATTCTTCTGTACTGTTCCTATCATTCTTCTGTACTGTTCATATCATTCTTCTGTACTTTTCATATCATTCTTCTGTACTGTTCATATCATTCTTCTGTACTGTTCATATCATTCTTCTGTACTGTTCATATCATTCTTCTGTACTTTTCATATTATTCTTCTGTACTGTTCATATCATTCTTCTGTACTTTTCCTATCATTCTTCTGTACTGTTCATATCATTCTTTTGTACTTTTCATATTATTCTTTATAATATAATTCTCTATAATATACTGTTCATATCAATCCCCTGTAGGCCTACTGTTTTTATTATTCCGTGTTTTCATTCATTAGGCACTGTTAATTCATTTAATTAAATTATTCCATTCATTCATTTCAATTATTTCATTCGCTCGATCCTGATTGAAATTAATCATATTTTTATCCCTATGATATATATATTACTTTTTTACTATTTTAAATGTGTATTTGCTCTCTGTGGATAAAGATCTAAATGCACTTTTACTTTACTGTTTGAAGTTAGTCAATTTACTTAAATTTTTATTTTATTTTTTATAAATGCTTTCTCTGTCTTTTTAGACGTTGGTGGCGGAGACTTTAGTATTAGCTAAAACACATGGTTATGTGGAGAAAATAGAAAATGAATTGGAAGAAGAACTTAGAAGAGATAATAAAGACCCTCCAAAACAAACTGTTGCCAGGTAACCAACTTTTGTCCTGATTTTCACTTTTAAAATGTGCAGTAAAGGTACTTGGCGTGATTGATCTGTAATCTACAACGGTCGGAACTAGCTACAAAGGGAGAAAATATGATTAACTCTTGAAATAATTCGGATAAATCTACTAAATGTTTTTAGGAAATCCGAATCAATATTTTAATTTGAATAGTAACGTTTAATTTACGTTTTACTCCTAGGGAAATAATTCTTTGTAATTTTATTTGACCACTGAGACTGCTTATGGAAATATTTTAAATATAATTTATTGAATTTGAAATTGAATTCATTGATTTATTTGTTAAAGTTAATCGAACTTACCATTCAGAATTAGTCTTCGGAGTACTATAATTCGAAGCATTGCACGAAGGTACATTAAGTACCTTTCAATATAAAAGAATCGCCCACATGTGTTTTAGCCTATCTACCCTTGTTCTCAACTGATTTTCAATTCCTACTTCTCCGATTCCGAGTTTCTTCCTTTTGGATAATGTCTCCCTTGTACCTCCTAAATTGTTCATCTTCTATCCCTTTGATTCTATACATACCTTGTCTCTTGTCCATACCTCTGTCCCATCTTCTCTATAATATTCCCCAGTCTCTGCCTCTATCTTTTAATCTTTGACTCATTCTTTCCTGTTTCTTATACCTACTCCATCTTCGTCTTCGATTTTTTTCTGTATCTCCACTTGCCTCTCTTACACCTCCTCTCTATTTCCCTTTGGCCTCTGCTTTTCTTTTTCCTCACTTCTCTTTTCTCATCATTTTGTCCTACCTCTGCCATGTTTCAAATCTGTATCACTATCGTAGTTTTTAAGTGAAATTAGTCATTTGAATGTTCGAACCAATATTAATATTGTAAAGCAACGTTAGGCAGATCATTTTAATCTCCATGCTCCATGCTATTCTTATTAATTTGTTATGTTTTGTGTTACAGATGGAGAAAGCGAGGAGAGCGGATCTTACGGAGTAAATATATGTTATTAACTGTGGTATTATTGTGTGTCTTAGATTGTGCCCTGGTATTGGGAGAATTGATTTTAGATCTTCATAAAGTCAGAAGTAAGCTTGTATTTTATATTTCGCTTAACTCCTTTGAATTCCTATTAACTATAGCGGTTTTCTGTGATCAGATAGCCACTCACAGTTTTGTGATATTAGAATGGTATGCTCCTAAAAAGGTCATGAACGACATTGGTTTTCTCCTCAATTTCAATCCCCCAGCAGAATAAAAATGTGCAAAGTTAGACTTTGCGACCTGTTGGATCTGAAAGGAAGAACATTTTTAAAATTTGTGAAACATGCGAGATTCTTATCATTCACGGAATTTATTCAATCTGAATTCACTATTACAGTTGCCATCAATAGCCTATGTTCTTCTTGGTCGGTTTTGGTCAGTCCTCTGTTTTTTTGTTTTTTTTTTAAATTTATAGCGTTTCGTTCAGGTAAACTGCTTTACCTTTAGTAAAAAATGGCACGAAAAGTACACTTCAATTTTTTCTCTAGAATGTGAAACCTGTCAAAAGAAGGTTACTAAGAGAAATAATGAGTACAACCTTGAAATATCGTGATAAGGACAATCTGTGAAAAACCATTTGGCATCCAGACAAACCAACAAATTCTCATTTTATATTAATTATATTACACTCTCTTTCTCGCTGTGTGGGTGGGAGTCTGGCTCATTAGGAGGAGTTAAGAGAAATGTATAATGTGGTATTTTTTAAATCACCTCCAACAAGGCCAATGTGCCTGTTCTGGTAAAAACTCCCTGATTACTCACTGCATGGTGTCGATCGGTTTTACTTCTTAAAAAGAGTAGATACTTACGTCATATCAAAATATTTCTTTTCCTCCAACTGACCAATGATTTTGAACAACACGAAGAAGTCAGTCAAAACAGGTGCTCTTTATATTTTTTTCTCTTCATTAAATGAATACCATTCAGTGTGCAATGCGGGAATTTTTCATGTCAGTGGCATTGTCCTACCTTTATTTTCAGTGTTAGTTAATAAACCTGTCTCATTGCGCACTGCTTTGTGTTGCCTGTCTTCATTAACCAAACTATAAGGACAGAAACATAGGACGTACAACTACATTTCCGTTCATTTTGATTACAATCTGCCGTATATAATGACATATCGTGACATGGTATATAGAAACACATTGAATTATTGAAATAAAAAATTACGAATCTATCAGAGTCTGGAAATAGATGGAACCATTTTCAGGAACTCTATATTTATCATGTGGAAGATAAATTGCTATGATAAAATCACTGTGGAAAATATACGGATTTTAATACGGTTCTATATATTTATAGTGGCTACTCATTAAATTTTAAAATTGAAACCGTTTGAGCTCTGTCTGAATACGGGGAAATCAATCTAAAGATTTTTATTTTGTTGATGACTAGATCCGTTTAACTGTAAAAGTACATCGATTGTTTTGATTGCCAATACAGAAGCATTTGCGTATTCTATTTCTACTTTCAATTCACTAGAATTTTTTAACGTTCACATCCTGTAGAGCACGGGGACATTGGATCATTGCCTCACGACAAGACAATTCTGAAGAAATTGTGTTAAACTTTGCCACAAAATTTTGCTGACTTTTTCTCTGACAGGAAATCAAGAAAAACTGTCGTAAATTACACGTTTCAACCGTCGAAATGAGAACTGGTATATAATTTAATACTATATTCTGTATCCGCCAGATTGGATGCACTAATGATCAAGATAAATCTGTTAATTTGTCAGGTTTGACAGTGAATTGAGAGAACTAGTTTACCGTGAACCTGAATCTTCATCAATAACCTGCAATTAACATTAATAAAACAATTAGTTTATACAGTTTACAGACATGATATATCAAATTGTGCTTTAAGGCAATAGTTCGCTAACTACTTCAAATTTCAGGCGTTAAAGATCCCTCGACAGTTGGAAATCGAAAATAAGAGTTGGCTAATGCCGTGGTACCAGCTAAATTTCACTCATTGCACACTGCTTGCCTTTTTCCCGTCAATTATTCCAATAAAGGTGCAGAGCAGTAGGACGTAATACTCCATACTCATTTCATATTCAGAAGGTGAAAAGCATCTGTCAAGTTCTGTTATATTTGAAACCATTGAAATATACGAAATTGTAAAGTGTTTTTTTAAACTTTGTATGTGTATCGGGGACACTGATAGCATCAATTTGCGCCATTCAATTTTCCATTCCGATGTCTGTGGTTCTTGCAATTCTAGATATTTTGAATAAGAAGCGCAAGCCGCTTCTGAAATCTGAGTTATTACGGATGGCTGAAATTGAACACTTTAATGTTATACACCCAATTAAAAATCTAATATAAAATATTTGAATGTATCAATCATAACTGAATACAAAAAGCAATATTTCGTACATGAATGGTAAAAGATCTGAATTTTAAAAGCATCATAAGAATTTGTAAAGCATAAATATATTCATTAAAACCGAATGTAAAAATGTTTCTGAATTAAATGAAGAGTGAAATATTTGTAAGGAATGAATAAAAATGTTATATAAATACGATATATGAAGCCTTCGGCAGGTTATGATAACCAATTCATCACATCAGCAATTTGGACAGCTCGTTTAGTATATATTTCAATACAGTGTCGAGTGTATATTGATACAGCGTTTTTATTGGAATCATGTCGGAATATTCCCACTGGCTGATTCACACTTGAAATCTATAATGCAGAAAATTAAATACGTCTGTTCAATAGTTTTTGCCATGAGAGAGAATCGTTTTTCATACGTTCAAGTACATGCTTATCAATAATGCACCTCAACGTACATATGTATATCAGAAAGTCGTTACTTTTTGTGTATTTCATTAAGGGCACCTTTACAAAGTCTAGATATTACGAAATGAGAACTAATTGGGGCTCGTAATAGCTCGACATTGTTGAGATGTTGAAGGTAGAACTTAGGTCGCTCATGTAGCCTAACCAGCAGATAAAGAGGGCAACTGGAAAAATGATGGCGACAAAGATGAAAACGTTGTTGCCATCGGCTTCTCATTTTCTTTTAGTACATGTATAGATCTACCATAATAATTAGGTCTTTAACCCAAAAGATCATAAATTGACACTATACAGTTCATAGCAATTGAGCAAAAGTCTCTCTCTTAATATGAGTGTTTCTATTCTTAATCGCACCCGTTTGACCAGAGCTACATTTGAAAAGCTTACCTAACCTTCCAACGTCCAAAGTTTCGAGTCGCCAGGGTTATTCACATCTTACTCATCTAGCAATTAGCATCGCTTACGTTACGTTTGTTAATCTATCAGAAATTAATTAGATATAGAAAATATCCTAAATAATCTGTTTTTCATTTCAGATACGTTACAATACAGTAAAGGTGTGGTAGAGGAATTTATATCTGGACTAAATTCGAGATATCCCAATGATATCGTCGATGTCTCAACAAAGATACAAGTGATATTCTTGAAAATTTTGGATTCCAAGATACAATGGAATTACTATTTACATAATACAACACAATACAACGATACAAACAGTTACACTGAGCAGCGAACTGCGGTTCGTCATCGTCGTGACACAGTGGCTCATGTTAGTGCTTATAGTGACGCTGTCAGTGAAAGTGGCAATTATAGTGTTGGCAATAATGTACTTCAATCTATGCATAGCCATCATAGTGAACCCCATACTGTGGAAGATGACATCGCCCATGCATTCCATTTGGCCAGTATTGCAATATTAGCTATTTTAGTGATTGAGGTGAGTTGAATTTTGTTCATTTCAGTCCAAAGATCTAGATGCTTTGTTTGACTTAAAGGGGAATGTTCAGTATTTTCGAGTGTCAATTTGAGCCTTGAATTTATGTAAATAGCCTCCAAAAGTACTAGAATTGCACAAATATGCATAATCCCTTCAATTATATTCCTACCTAAACATTTATCTTTTATTTTCTGTAATGTGTTTTCTATATAAAGCATAGTCTTACTAAACGACGAGTCGTATTTTTGACAATCAAATGCTCATAATTATGGCTACACCGCTACACCGCGATTTGAAGGCTTATATTTTCAGGCAGAGTTAGAATACCGAAAAAATTTCAGGTTCTGAGACAAAAATTTTATTGATTGAACAGTTCCCACGCTTGTAAAGGACTATCCCGTCCTCGATATGGTTATATAAAAACACCCCACTACATTATTTAGACTTTCAATTCCAATACAACCTATGGTAATCAATCGCAAATTTGATACATGAAATGTAAAATAATGCTCTTCCCTAAAAATAAAAACATTCATCACATCAAACATATTTTACCATATACGTGTGTTTAAAAAAAGAACCAATACATAATTATCCAAGCTTATATTTTTGTGGTAATAATCTAATTTGACAAACCTATAGTAACAGTGTAGGATTAGGTGTCCTTTTAAAATTAAACATTTATATTAATAATACTTGTACTTCTATATGATCAAATTATCATACCACTGCTCTTAATTCTTTATTACATTATACCAGGCTTACATTATTCCAGTAATACGCAATGGAATTATGTTTCTATCGGTTTTTACTTTGTTTTACTTCACGCATTCAGGGAAGATCGGAGATCGCAGACCTGTATATTATACTGACAACTCAAATTAGAATCCAAGGACTCTGTATACTGTATTCCGTATAGGGGGTCTGAAGAATATAGTATAGGAGGTCTGTGGATTATAGTTGGAGTCTCGGTATATACAGAGGTCTGCAGAGGGCTTCTAATGATTTAGGGTCTGAGTTTTTTGTCCTTATCTGCAATAAAATGGCTGTAATCATGAACAATGTTTACTTTGAATGCAAAAAAGACCCAGATCTGAACAGAAAACACACTTTGAAGACGGTTTGTTCGCCAGACCAAGAAATCCATTACAACCAAAACATGCATATGTTTGATCGTCATTAGATAAATGCGACCCAGGCCTTAGATCTCTTAACAAAATAAGATAACAGCAAAAATGTTATAATCAAATAGTAATGCTTGAATGAAGTTGAAATCAAATGCTTGTAGATGAAACATTTTATTGTCCATTTCGATAAGTTGATAATTAGATGATATACGCACTCACATAACGGTATGATAAGAGCTCATGTAATTACTTGTATAAGTGAAAGCTTGTGTCGTTTTATTGGAAACAAAATTTTTTTACACGAAGGTGGTTATTTGATAGAATGATACTAAAGGCATTTTGTTGCAAGAATTCAAGAGAAATTGGTCGCCCACACGGAATCACCGTTTCCTTTCCTTTGAACAATTCCGTTACATTAATGTCCCCGAGCTTGTTGATCAATTTCATTGTATTTCTACAAGATAAGCTGCTGTGAATTAGGTTACATACAGAAGACATAACAGCCCTTTCAGATAAATGTTTAAACTAAAACGTCCTAACCATTAACCAAAATCAAAGTCAAATGATATAGGGATGAGATAGGTAAAATGTTGGATCAAAGGATACTTTTAAAGTCTGCCTATCTACACACCATTGTTTCGGCGTTCATGAAGAACAAAACACAAACCACATATTATCCATTTACTTTTTGTTTTTGAAAGATACTTTTATTTCAATAAAATTCTCAGTTTCAGCCTACGTTTGACACAACTTTGATTTCAGTTGATAGATTAGCCATCATTTGATTTGATTTCAATCCACATTAAGCCATCATTCAATTTCAGCCAAAAGGTTCATCAGCTATACAAACTGTTCTCTATTCTGAAAATAATGAAAGTGCACATTTATTGAAATCAATCTATTTTTTTTTATTTCAGACAATATTAAAGACAATATGTGCAGGGAAGCCATTCTTTCATCGAAAGTTGGAGGTAAATATAACATTGTTTGATTATATTTTTGTTAAGTATAAAATGAAATTTGGTTTACAACAGTCTGATGTAACACTGATGTTTCTATTCGGCAATTTCTTTACTTCACTTTCTCTACATGCATCTTATTGTGCTACCAATTATTTGCCGACAAGGAGCATGTGGTTCGTGTTTTGGGAATCCCGAACAGAAAACGGTTGTCTTGACCGGACACCATACTCGTGTATGTATACCATTACTATAAATAAGATGAAAAAAAATCGATCCATGATTGATTTTAAAATTTCGTTTGTGGTTGTTACAACATGTTTAAGTTAGAGCTATACTACATACATATATTTCGTAATGCATCTTTAAATGCACTTTAATTTAAAGTTAATATTGATTTTTGTTGGAATTTGTAATTGATGTACATAAACATTGTTAAATGGAATGACTGTTAAAGTACAATTTCTGTATGTGTTAATAAACTCAAGATAACATAAGTGTCTAGACTAGCTGGTATCCAGAGAAATTAATTTATCTTGTTAAAAGTTAAGATATCGCTCCACCCTATAGATAACACGTTCAAGGTCATTTCAATAATTCAGGTGCTAACAACTTTGTTTAATCATTATACGACCACAATGTGGACTGTCTTCAACACTTATGTTTGGCACATTGTCAGATGAACTGTTCCTACTTTCGATTTTTCGATGGAATTCTTTTTTAATTATTGACCATGACCATAATTGGTTTAATAATTCATCTAACATTAATTGATTACTTTATCCGAGTTAAAATTCCAACGCGAGAGAATATAAGTTGTCTAGATTGTGAAATAGAATTGATAGGTTCATAATCATCAATTTAAATTGGAGTTCTTTCTTTTATCTCTGTTATGTCAATAGTTGTAATTTCTCTTTCAATTTTAACAAATTAGCGCTTCTAAACATTCACTTCATCACTTTGTTTCGTTTTGAAAGTACTTTAGTCAAAGGTTAGTTGGTTGGTGGGTGGGAAGTTTAGGAGTTGTGCTTCCATCAGAAGCTGATATCGCAACTAGAGGCTACTTGTTTGGTTGCTTTATATATCTTTATCCCTTTAGCCCTTGATGTCCCTCAAATTTAGTGCATTTGGCATTTTAGTGTCTGGCAAGGTAGAGTCGTTATATATGGATATAAAAACTCCCAGAACTACTTGAAATTCAACGCGTTTTTGTTGCTCTGTGCGTGGCTAAAATCGCATTGTAGGGCCCGATCGAGGGCTTTGTTAAGCCTTTAGCACTCAGGTCTTGGTGTGCCTTCCCATCCGAACGATAAAACATTTTTTCAATATTAGCCAACCCGTATCACTGATAGAACTAGAATGCCAATTGTGAAATCAAGTGGGTTAGGAACGGTTTTCTCATGGGAAATCAACATTGAGGTAATTCAGACACGTTGATTTGTCATTTTAAAACATAATGGCTCGTTTACACTGTCATTTTGTGCTCTTTGACATGATATCTTAACTGTTTGTCATGATCATCCGTGTGTAATATTGAAATTTGAAATAAGCTGAATTCCCACGTACGAATGCTGTGCTTTTGATTTGAAGACGGACGAAGCTGTGCAGTGTGTAGAAAGGAACATTTTGCCTGGAAGAGATCTTTAACGTGTACAGCTGGTATTAATAAGACGTCGTTTTTTGTTTTTTTTTTTTTTGTTTTTTTTTTTGTTCGCTTGCTCCAAACGACTTAAAGTTTTTATCACCCCTCTTTCCTTTATCACTGACGAGTTGTAATTCAAAGTTGCTATCTTCGTGGAATCGAATCCTTGGAACTAAGTTACAAAATGTGACTTTCAGAACGCTTGAAAAGCTTCCTCAAAGTTTAGAAAAATCCTCTCCGTTTAGTCACTTGATCCAATTTCCATTTAAAGGGTTGTATTCCTTAAAATGGTTGAAATACACTCAGTAGCGTCTTAAATTTGAATGTAAAAACAGATTGGCTAACTTGAATTCAATCTACATTTTCAGAATAATTGTAAATACTATTTACATTGGTACAGTTTGAACATTGTCTAATGTATATTGTCTTACATCCAAGACATAATATTTACTACTCGTTATCTATTTTCAGAAGAGGAAAATAAAAACAATTCAATCTAGTGGAATCATTGAAGGAAATTAAACATAACATGTTAACATGATCTGGGTCCCAAATTACTGCAAATTGCAATCTCTCACATTTACAATCTTGCATAAATCCAAACATAAAAATTCACTTTAAATTCATATTATGAGCCATTTCGAAATATTCTTCCCCCTCTCTTCTGCTTTGCTGCACCCACTGTGGCAAACCTTTGCATGAAAAAAAGTTCAATTTCAAATGTGATACGATATTTGACCTGTTTCCAAACTCATCACATTTTTTCTGTTTAAATATTATGTATGTTTGCAACTTCCCATGCGTGTGAGTAAATATAGCTTAAAGGAACCAACACCCTTGTAAGAATTAAAATACATGTTTATGTACAAGAGTTCTACACACCACTAACGATTTATTTTCATAATTCTAACATGTACCAACAGATGGTGGTTTGAAAATACACAAACAACTGTGGTTTATTTAGTGTAGATTGTGAAACCTTAAACCAAGGTGATATGTAGGTGGTTTATGAAATTACAAGGCCAATTAAAGGCATTCATTCTAATAATATTTCGTTTTAACATCTATATCGCCGAGTGTACGGAATTAAGGTAAATAGTGTATCAATATCAGTAGTGTATCAAAGTAAATAGATTTAAAAAAAATAGTGTTACTTTGTCAATAGTGTTCCGGTACAATGATTACACTTATGACAATGATACTGTATTTACATCGATACATTATTTACATAGGTACTGTATTTACATCGGTACATTGATACACTATTTACATTGGTACACTAACATTGATACACTATTTGCATTGGTACATTAACATTGATACACTATTTGCATTGGTACATTAACATTGATACACTATTTACATTGGTACATTTACATTGATACACTATTTACATTGATATACTATTTACATTGATACACTATTTACATTGATACACTATTTACATTGATACACTATTAACATTGGTACATTAACATTGATACACTATTTACATTGATACACTATTTACATTGATACACTATTTACATTGATACACTATTTACATTGATACACTATTTACATTGGCACATTTACATTGGTACATTAACATTGATACACTATTTACATTGGTACATTTACATTGATACACTATTTACATAGGTAGTGTATTTTACATCGATACACTATTTACATTGGCACATTTATATTGATACACTATTTACATAGCTACTGTATTTTACATCGATACACTATTTACATTGGTACTGTATTTTACATCGATACACTATTTGCATTGGTACATTAACATCGATGCACTATTTACATTGGTACTGTATTTTACATTGATACACTATTTGCATTGGTACATTAACATTGATACACTATTTGCATTGGTACATTAACATTGATACACTATTTACATTGGCACATTTACATTGATACACTATTTACATAGGCACATAAACATTGATACACTATTTACATTGATACATTAACATTGATACACTATTTACATTGATATACTATTTACATTGATACACTATTTACATTGATACACTATTTACATTGATACACTATTTACATTGATACACTATTTACATTGGCACATTTACATTGGTACATTAACATTGATACACTATTTACATTGGTACATTTACATTGATACACTATTGACATAGGTACTGTATTTACATCGATACACTATCTACATTGATACATTTACATTGATACACTATTGACATAGGTACTGTATTTACATCGATACACTATTTACATTGATACATTTACATTGATACACTATTTACATAGGTACTGTATTTTACATCGATAGACTATTTACATTGGTACATTTACATTAATACACTATTGACATAGATACTGTATTTACATCGATAGACTATTTACATTGGTACTGTATTTTACATCGATACACTATTTACATTGGTACATTAACATTGATACACTATTTACATTGATACATTTATATTGATACACTATTTACATAGCTACTGTATTTTACATCGATACACTATTTACATTGGTACTGTATTTTACATCGATACACTATTTGCATTGGTACATTAACATCGATGCACTATTTACATTGGTACTGTATTTTACATTGATACACTATTTGCATTGGTACATTAACATTGATACACTATTTGCATTGGTACATTAACATTGATACACTATTTACATTGGCACATTTACATTGATACACTATTTACATAGGCACATAAACATTGATACACTATTTACATTGATACATTAACATTGATACACTATTTACATTGATATACTATTTACATTGATACACTATTTACATTGATACACTATTTACATTGATACACTATTTACATTGATACACTATTTACATTGATACACTATTTACATTGGCACATTTACATTGGTACATTAACATTGATACACTATTTACATTGGTACATTTACATTGATACACTATTGACATAGGTACTGTATTTACATCGATACACTATCTACATTGATACATTTACATTGATACACTATTGACATAGGTACTGTATTTACATCGATACACTATTTACATTGATACATTTACATTGATACACTATTTACATAGGTACTGTATTTTACATCGATAGACTATTTACATTGGTACATTTACATTAATACACTATTGACATAGATACTGTATTTACATCGATAGACTATTTACATTGGTACATTTACATTAATACACTATTGACATAGATACTGTATTTACATCGATAGACTATTTACATTGGTACATTTACATTAATACACTATTGACATAGATACTGTATTTACATCGATACACTATTTACATTGGTACATTTACATTAATACACTATTGACATAGATACTGTATTTACATCGATACACTATTTACATTGGTACATTTACATTAATACACTATTGACATAGATACTGTATTTACATCGATAGACTATTTACATTGATACATTTACATTAATACACTATTGACATAGATACTGTATTTACATTGGTACATTTACATTAATACACTATTTACATAGGTACTGTATTTACATCGATACACTATTTACATTGGTACATTTACATTAATACACTATTTACATAGATACTGTATTTACATCGATACACTATTTACATTGGTACATTTACATTAATACACTATTGACATAGATACTGTATTTACATCGATACACTATTTACATTGGTACATTTACATTAATACACTATTGACATAGATACTGTATTTACATTGGTACATTTACATTAATACACTTTTTACATAGGTACTGTATTTACATCGATACACTATTTACATTGGTTGATTGTTAACATTTAGGATGTACCTATGTCTACCTATGTAATAGTGTATCGATGTAAACAGTGTATCCATATCAATAGTGTACTAAAGTAAATATTGTAATAAAATTTTGTAGAAGAGACTATTAGGGTGTAATTTATCAATTTGAAAGAAGATATCAGTATAAACTCTTGGTGAACTTTTATTATGATAGACAGATATCAGACTGTTATCACTGTTATCAAATTATTATGATAGAAAGGTCCACTGTGCACATCAAATTTCCAGATAACTTTTATAACCATGATATACCAACTCCCTCGCTCTGTTATGGTTTCTGGTATTTCTGATACTGATAAATAATTAAAATGCGAGTGTTCGTTCATACGACAATATAAACTAATGGGATTAAATTTGTTAGTATTTGTATGTTTGTATATTGGGACACTTAAATCAGAAATTATATCTGCACCGTCATGATAATGTTAATAACTACGTCCCGTCAGGATTTTCTGGCTCCTACAATCGCATTAGGAATCGTTACAGAATAAGCATATAAAAGGGTTATGGCCGCTTCTCTCGCAATCTTTTACAACATCTCATAGTTTTCAATACCATTCGTCTTCTTGAAAAATAAAAATCCGTACGAGCAAAACTATTCAGTTAATCAAAAATCTCGTCAAGTGCATGACAAAATCGGGTGCAAAAATTATATAGTAGTGTAACATCAGTAACATTCAAAACTGACTAATATAATATAGAAGAGAGTTTAATCGAGTTTCTGCTAATCTGTTTGCCAAAAATCACGGAAAAAATGTCTCAATATGCTTTTCAATGGCATTGATTGCGACTTGTATTTACATAAAATGCTTCATTCGAGTCCGATGTATTTACATTATATTACAACATTATCGATATAAAAAAATATTATCTTTCCATTTTCCTGTCTTTTGAAATCACGGAGGAATTCTTTACTTTAGTCGAGTCTCAACATTTCTAATCCGTTTTGTTTAACGTCTATCGCTAGTAGACAAATATTTTATTACAGCTATATTTGAAGAGCTAAATGGGAATTACGACTTCAATGCAGACTTGCACGTGATAACATGATATTTTAATGGAATAAAATACAAGAAATATCCTCAATAGAAAAAATCAACAAAGAAAACGTCGTATTGTTTTGCATTTAAAGTAAAAGACCCATTCTTTAAAAACTGCTTTCAAACTTCAAATATCAAAGTCAGTTATTTAGGATATAAAAAAGAGTTTTAGGTCCAAACGCTCTGTTTCTGATTCGAAATAAACATGAGAGATCAATTGGGCAGGAGCAACTGTGGTAGATTCCAACTTCTTTTCTATTTTCATATACTGTATCGAATGATTTTTAAGGCACATAGAGCCTCAGATTATTACTCCATTTGTACCACTAGGAACGAATTGACATTTTGTGTCGCTCACAGTACAATAAAAATGTTTTTAGAAAGCGAGAGCACTAGTTGTAATATTGGACTTCTCTAATGAGAAAATACTTCAGGTGTTTATAAAGGTATGAGCATGGTCGGCATCGTACTTTAAATCAGTTCATGTCATGAGGTACCACCAGTTCAAACATACAAGATGCAAAAAACTCATATTTGTCCAGGAGTTAGCTGTAACGACCATAACTATTCCTTCATGAAGTCTGAAATCTGTGTTTCAAGTAACCCTGATTTAACAATTCTAGGCAAAAATGTAGTCTTCATAAATAAACCCCATACTAGCGGATGAGTTGTGAAATATAGGTCACGCCATGAGCTGGTGGTTGGGGTATGTTACTGCACATGAATGTTGTACATGAAAAAACAAAATAATTAAGCTAAGATTATTTATCCATCCATTCATCTAATAACATTTTTTTTGTATTTTACAGGTATTTGATGCTGTGATAGTGCTAATATCATTTCTAGTTGATCTGATATTTCTTAATCGTCTGCCTAATTATGAAATCCAGGATTTTGTTTTTATTCTCGCCTTTTTATTACCATGGAGAGTAATGCGAGTTGTAAATAGTGAGTATAAGTTATTTTATTATAATATTTGGAAAGATCATCTCTAAGAGAGTTTGGACCAAAACTGGATAAAGGCTCCTTGGATTCTTCTTTTTCTGTTGTATCCTGTATCGTACTCTGGTATGATGAAGCTATACGTAGATAATATCCTGCAATTAAACGAATAAAGGTTGTGATAGTTTGATTTATCGTCATTTTCAGAAGGTTTTTGATATTCTTCTGTGTACATATTTCCAATATCACGTTTCGTTATGGGCAACTGCTCAGAAATGATAAGAACGACCTGATGCATGACAGTCTTGCTTTCTTCGCATTCCGAAACATGCTGAATAGTGATCGGCTGTTGTAGGGTCAAAAGATTAGATTGTTTTAATGGGGGCTGTGCTTCCTACGTGGGTGTGTTTTTAAAACATAATATATACATGTATATATATTTACATTGAATCCACCAAACGGATGTAAATCTTTTGTACTTAAGTATTCTATCATTATCCCCTATACCGTTTACGTCACTTATGCGGTTCCATTTTTCTTGGAATTAAAATCGGTTAATTACGAGAATCTGAGCAATATTATTCAATGTAATGACTTGTTCCATTAACAGCGGAAACGCCTTGCCTCACATTAAGCCATAAGTTAAAACAATATCACGGAAGTTATACTTGCTTTACTTTCGTTTTCCCTTTTGTTGGAATCAAAACAACACTTTCTGAAGCTAGTAAATAAACCATAAAAGCTTCCTTGACAACGAATAAAACAGACTTTCGTCGTCAATACCAAACAAACTCGACCATTCTTTTTGTTTTCATACACGAATGGTTTTAATTGCATTTTATGGTTTCGATAGAGTGGTTTCAAATTCTACTTAACAAATCAAGACCATTATTCTAGTAATATTATTTTCTTTTGAGTTCGTCAATAAACTTAATTATACTCACAACGAAAAGAAACGATCGTATTTTTGGTTGAATAAAAAATTCTTCAATAGGCAACTTGAATTGTGGCCAACGTATAATTAATATTTCATCAGATTTCGATCGATAGACATTTTCAAACTATTTTTGGTCTGTATATCAAACTCGACATGATGTACTGAACACATATCAACCAGAAACAAATCAAAATGTCAACCGAATGAGACATTGCTTAAAGTACCATAGTCAAGATAGAAATGTGGTTGACGTGTTTCCATCCTTAAGTTTACTACAATATTTATTAAAATAATGCATACAAGCAAGATAATTTTCGTAATAGTCGCGTCCAAAGAACTGGTGATTGTGGTATGTTTTTAAAAAAAAATCAAAGTCATCACGTATGTCATATAATAAGACACACAGATCATGGTCATTTCTTGAAGCAAATTCAAATGGAACGCTTATATCTTATGTTAAATGTCTTTTTTCACTGTAATCGATAGTGTAATTGATGTTAAACCGAAACGTCTGTTTCTATTCTGACAGATTTGGAAAGAGGACGACTGTTAATCCTATCTCTGTCCAAATAGCTATCAAAGACTGGGAGGGGAGACAGATGTTTCGGTAAACGGTGATGTATATCTTGATTACCTGGCCGATTCAAATATTTGAGCCCATCTACCAGTCTCTGGGAATATTCCTGCGGTCGATATGACAGCTAGCTTGTCATAATCTTATCTTGTTGAACACGATAAAAATCCGTACAAACATCTAAAAATATGTCAAAATCAAGAGCAATAGTTGTATAGTAGTTGACTACTTCAAAGAGAAGTACCATCATCAGGTGTTTCGAAAAGAGTAAGCATAGAATTTCGTTTGCAGGTTTCTTAAGAAAAGTACATGTACTATTATATATGATTTTTTCCAGACTTTGGGACTTATTCAATTAAGATTTCAGGTTCAAATTAAGTGATCGTTGACCCACTTTATATAAATATGTTTGTTTATAATGAAGCATTAATACCAGTGGGATTTTCTGACTTAGTCATAATAATGTTTTAATGCTAGCGTCAGATACACGGTAATTGTCTTCAGCGCCAAGCTGGCACCTCGTATAAGAGAGCTAAAAAGAATGTGCCATATTATTCTTATCAAATATGTATGATTTTTATGAGCATAAAGCATGCAACAGCCGACAAACGAGATTTAGATTATAACACTCAAATAAAATATATAATAAAAATACACTAATCAAATTAAGATACATTTAATTTCATTATATTATGTGTATCTTTATGGCTTTAGACTAATGCTTACAGAAATATGATTTACTTGTAAGAATTTACCAAATAATGGTTTGTGTGATTAAGAAGGATTTTGTCGTTGATAATAAAAAGTTTTGAATTTAATTCCTCTTGGAAAAAAGTAATCCCTTCAGAGGCTTTTTCCTTCAACTCTGATTGTTACAAAAGTCATTGGTATGACACTTTTTCAGATTAAACTACATCTAACAAGCTTGATGGCCAATGGAAAGATATTGCATGAGCACTCAACACATAATTCTGGCCGGCATGATTTAGAGAAATGGAAGAAGGGGCTCTGAAATATAACATGCTTCAAATTAAACGGCACCACGAACACCAAAATCGTGAGCGGCAAATTTTATTTGAGAATTCTGACAACGGTCGGCACAAAATAGGGGGTGGGGGGTGCTCGAGCCGGGGGAGCTTCCCTTGGATTCGCCCCTGTAATTCAATATTTAAATAGTCAGTACCTAGTCTAGAAATTCTAATATGATATGATTCAATACAAAAATATGACCATAACTTTTTCCATTTTCTAGACATCAATGCTAATTTTGGTGTCAAACTGAGCAGTTTTGTAAATAAGGGAGGAAACTTTTGGTGTTGTCGGGGCATTGTTGTTCTTCAGAATACAGAATCTAATAATGCTTCATTTTCTTGGTCAATTTTCTAAGTTTTTTGTTTGGGAAACAGGAGAGTAAAAGAAAATTCCGCCTCAAAACGGGCAGTATTGTCTTAATACTAAATTGCCATGATTAACACCAACAATGTTCTATGTTTTAGGTTTGGTTGTAGCAGTTAAAGACCATGAACATTTCAGATTAAAACTTGTGTACAGCAGAAAAAAGAAAATACAGAATAGCTTGAAGGAATCTGAGATTAAACTTCAAGTTTTTAAGGTAATTCAATTATTAAAGATAATGTTATTTGAAAGATGATATACGATCACAAAGAGTTTGACAGTGAAGCTTAGATTTGTATCATTATCTGCTTAAAAAGAAAATCCTAATTCTGTTCCTCAAAATTTCTACGACTTCTTTGAGAAAAAGTTATTTTACGTGATAAATGTATTTTCTTAAACAGTTTTTTGTGACTTCACTTGCAAATCTGACGATATGGCTATGCAACTCCTGTTCTTGGTCAATTTTTATTCAATCAATCAAAATCTCTGTTCAATTACAGATTTTCATAAAATATCTGTGGACATTCATTGTTTCACATTGACACATATTTTCTAAAACCTTACTTTTTCACAGATCCCAAAAATCCCAAAGAATATAATAAGAATTCAGAAAATGTTGAATCCACAATGCAGTTTTCATCTTTCAGAAACTAGGCATATCAGTTTTCCATTTCATTTCAGTTACAATGTAACCCACTACGTTAACTATGATATTTTAATGTTCTCTATTTTATTTCAGTTACAATGTAACGCACTATACGTAAACTATGATATTTAATGTCTTTTATTTTATTTCAGTTACAATATAACGCACTACGTAAACTATGATATTTATTAATGTTTTCTTTTTAATTTCAGTAACAATGTAAAGCACTACGTAAACTATGATATTTATTGTTTTCTATTTTATTTCAGTAACAATGCGACGCAATACGTAAACTATGATATTTATTGTTTTCTATTTCATTTCAGTTACAATGTAACGCTCTACGTAAACTATGATATTTAATGTTTTCTATTTCAGTTACAATGTAACGCACTATACGTAAACTATGATATTTAATGTTTTCTATTTCATTTCAGTTACAAAGTAACGCACTACGTAAACTATGATATTTAATGTTTTCTATTTCATTTCAGTTACAAAGTAACGCACTACGTAAACTATGATATTTAATGTTTTCTATTTCATTTCAGTTACAATGTAACGCAATACGTAAACTATGATATTTAATGTTTTCTAAATCATTTCAGTTACAATGTAACGCACTTCGTAAACTATGCATATCAGAAGGTATAGATGAGTGGAAGGTTGAACAATTATTAAAAATTGACGAGTACACTGTCAGTAAGTAGCAACTTCCGTCGTCATCTTCGTCATCAGCATTATATCAATAACATGTGTCCAACAGCAGCAGTTGTGGCATTAAAATATATATGCGGCGAGTGTTTTGGTTTGTTTGCCGGCTACGGATGGTTCATTTGAATCTTAACTCCAATGAAGGACACTATTCGATATTGACTACGGTTCTAAACTTGAAAAAAGATTGGTTCTTCAACAAATTGCTGTTGGCAACAGGTCACATCGAATTCGTTGCAGTCGCTCTGTTGAGAAATCTCATGTCGGCTACAGGAATCTACAATTGATTAGATGGTTAATTCCGATCACCCATGTCGACAACGGTGTCAAATTTTGGTAGGATTCAGAACAGGGGTAACTAATGACATTTGGGGGACCAAAAACTTTTATATATTGGTGCGCTTAGATTCCCGGATGTCGTCAGTCGTTGAAAATCTAGTTGCTCTCATATTTTTTTTCTCCTGCGATTTAAATGATAAATTTGAAACGAAATGAAATTTACTTTTGTTTCTTTTTTTTTCAGATAAAAGTGGAAAGAGTAAATATAAAATAAAAATAGACAATCATTCTGTGATGTTAATCAATGATAAAAATGATATCCCTCGTTTTTCACCTCGTCCCTCCTTACATAACATATTGGACATTCGAGGACGAAGCGGACTAGGGCCCTGCATCGAGGAGGATGAACCCAATGGCTTTCAGGATTACAAGAAAAAACTGGATCCTAACAAACTCAGTCCTGGGAAAGCTTCAATATCCTCGAATCACAGCAAATAATTCAAATATGGTGGAATATTCGGTGTAGGGGAGACAACTCTTAATAGCAATGTCAATACTACTGTGCAATAAAGATTTTCCATTTGTAATCCTGTCGAAATGATGCTATGATGCTCTCAAAGTCAGGAATTCTTTTCATGGTGGATTTACTCGGATTCAGGATGTAGACGACATAATTCAACTGAAACTAACCCAACTGGAAGTTAACAAATGCTTGAAATTAGATATTAGATACCAACGTCAGCACTGTTAAATGTAGCAGACCTTACCTTTTAACCAAAGGGGAATAATTGATGATTCAAATACCATCAAAAATATAAAAAAATGAAAATTGCATGAGAACTTGTGAAAACCATAAAATAGGTAATATTAACGGTTAATGTTTTTACTTCCGGTTGAGCACTTACTTTGCTTTTGAAAAACCCAATCCTCTAAATTGAATTAATAGACACCCATCAAGAATATCAGCTTCCCTTTGAAGATTTTTCTTTTCAAATTTTAAAACTATATAGTGATTAGCCTAAATACTAAATGGTATGCAATAGCTGTTGTAGATGTTGTCTTGTATATTTGTATATAAATTCCTTTAGTTTTCATTATACAAATTGTACATATTTTTATAAAAACAAATCTATATTGTTTTGAGAAAAAATCGGGTTGTTGATTTTACATATTGTTATTTCCGATTTTGTTATTTTGTTTGTCTAATTGAAGGCGTCTTCGTCCAATATATTAAATCCCAGAGTATCTGTTGTTTGTAATATTTAATTTAATATTGAACAATTTAAATAAATAACCAAATAAGCTTTTCAATAATTGTATTATAGCACTTTTAAATTAGGATTTCCATTGAAATCATTAAATCCGTATCCTTTCTTTCTGGGATGTGAAGATATTTAACAATTTGAGATTCAAACACGGCAGTGAAAAATATGTTGGTCATAAGTTGCATCTAGAGACAGACCTGGATTTCAATTTTTCAGAATAAATTACCAACTCTATCAAGTGACGACTTTGTACGTCCAGATAACTTCATACATGTAATCTTCTAAGCTAAGAGAATAGCTCAAATTTAACAAGAATCCGTCTTTTATATGTCTATTTTGTGTCGACAGAAATTGTATTTATGTACAAGATGTACAAAAGTTTTGTTTTCTGTATCTAAATAGCTTGCATGACAAAGCAACACACGCCCATATGGCAGCTTTCTGTAACTAAATATAATTGATATGAATTGATTAAGATGTTAATATTTTCTTTGCCTATTTAAAGGGATTGTAAAGTGATTTTCTAAACTTTGTATGTATATCGGGGACACTAATAGCATCCATTTGCGCCAGTCCAATTTTCATTCCGACGTCTGTGGTTCTTACAATTCCACTAAAACTAGCGCGTTTTACAGTGATCTCTGCATGATATCAATGGTAGCTTCCGGCAGATCACTCATAGAAAGTTTAGAAAATCACTTTACAATCCCTTTAATTATAAATATGTTGTCTCAGAGAAATTTAATGCACCATTCAGATTGGCCATTTTATATTTGTGGTTCTTTAAATATCCGAGAAAAAAAATGTAACGTAACTGTCGAAAATACTTGTAGTATTAAATTCGGCTTGAACATAATTGGTAGATCTTGTTAAGATAATTACTTCAGGACGTCCGTGGACGGAAAGATCGTACAACGTTTAATTTTTAATGAAGTGTCTCTATGATATACATTTCAGGAATAGAAAGGCCATTTCATGAAATTTAAACCTATCTTTTCTTTAATTCATTGTGACTGGCTTGTAAATCATTGTGCAACAAAAGGTGCAAGTACCTCTGAAATATCACCTTCACCACAAAATGCTAATGGTAACTTAGCTCAGTCTTTTTAAATTTGTACGTGCCACTACAGTAAGTCTGATAACGACCTTCTTCACTTTGTCAAGTTGACCTTTGCCTTAATTTTCCTTTTTAGTGGACGATCGGAACCTTCAGAATGCACCTTTTGTTTGCGTCACATAATCCTAGCGCGGAGAGGGTTTGATTGGTTAAAGTAGGGGTCATTAAGGTTAGGCTAGGGCAAAGGGTCAATTTGACAGAAAATTTGAAATAGGTTCGAAGATTCAGTTTAAATGATCTAACTTTTAAACGATGCTGTTGATAATATGCTTTATGACAAGGACATGGTTCTGCTTATTTTAGTTTTATAGTATAGACATTTTTATCTTAGTATTTATAGTTTCCTTCACGCCTACCCTTCAGAAATTGTAAGCTTAATTCTTTAAAATTGTATTATAATTGGTCTGAAGGTTGAATGATGAAGGTTAAACCCCTTAACGATTCATATTTATATATTACGGACACGCATAGCTTCAATCAGGGGCCTCTTAGGTTTCAGGCTTTATCGCGATAGTGACGTAACAATCTTGCCAAGTTTCAGATAAGCCTACCTATGATACAATTTGAAGCTACGTGTCCCCGATACACATACAAAAGGCCTTGCGTACTTGATGTCACCAAACAGAAATGTGCAGGGTAATTGGTTTGGTGACGCCAGAATTGTATTTCTATCCTTATAAACAATGAATAAGAAAAATATTCTTTTATTTTTTCCTTTTGAAAAATGTAAAATTGCTCTGACTGGAAAATATTTTAAATAATATTGTAAATATTTCAATGCGCCATATATAAATGTCATTAAAGATGGCATCTCCCTATTTAGCTGTTAATGGGAAACAATTGTTTTTGATAAATTGTAATATAATCCATAACAACGGGTGATAACGGTTTTTGTTAGATTGTACATTGTGTAAACCATCAAATAAAATTATTACAATATTTTTTGGTTTTAGTTTACTCGTTGTAACTTTGGCCTGTAATGTGTCCGTCCACTTTTCAACTGTTTGTTAACACCGTAAATTTCAAAGTTTATGTTGAGGTATGAGACCATGGATGCGTTCCATTCCAAATATTGTTGATTAGCTAGGAGAAACGTCATGCCCTTGGTTGCAATAATTCGCACTGCGTTTGCAAATCGATATGAAACGTTGACAGGCTCTAGCTCGAAAACTATCAGAGATTTAAGGTTGCAATTTGTACTGAGTGTGCACATCGATATGAACTTGTATTGTTCCAAATTTCAAGTTCCTACCGTGATCGGTTTGGGTGCCAGAGCAGTTTTATTGTTTCTAACTTCCTGCAAACGCCATTTAGTGCAGTTTTCCTCTCCAAAACCTGGATATTATACTTCAAAGTCGATTTTTCTCGAAATTTTGAAAAAATCAACGTTTTCTGTTTTTGCGATAGACGTAGGGAATGTTATGTTTGAATTCTGCACAAAAATCATACCTCTACGGTCAAAATGGGCGAAGTTGTGGCCATTTTAGTTTTCGGGTGTGCTATTTCACTTTTTCAAGGGCCAAAAGCAAAATTTAAGTCCATGATGTATAATTTTCCATTTCCTTAGCATTGAAATAGGTCACGCGGCCCCATCAGCTGATCAAATTTGCATTTTTTTAAGCGCCCCATAAAATGGATATAGATGATAGGTAGTATTGCCTATGAAATATCATTAAATTTCGTGAGATTATTTCTGGTTCATCCATGTTTCATCGCATTATCATATGTCGTTGAGTTCATTCTTACATTCTGGGCATCATCAGTGCAGTGCTAAATTGAGGTTTGATTATATAGTCACCTCCTGATCTCAATATCTCAAGATATTCCTTTATATTACGAAGAAATTCATCTGAAGTCTGGAAATGAGATTTTCTGAAGTTTTGGGAATGAAAAAAGCAAAGTCCAAGTTCATGTTTTGGTCATAAAAAGGCACTATGTTCTTCATCATGGGAGAGCAATATTCATGTGGTCAAATTTTTTATGTTATTGTTGTAAATCGTTTATTCATCTTCCAGTCAATTGTTAAGAAATCGACCCATTATCTCACTTTTGACGATATTTCATATACAACACATTATGTTTTAGTACATTTTATTTCAATAAAAGATCCATATAAGCACCAGTTATTAAAGCGTTCTCCTCTATACCAAGTTTCTGCATTAAATCTTGAGCAATCTTTTCTCCTTCTACAATATCTTGATCTTGTTTCATTACCACCTGAAAGATGAAAATGCCCAAATAGACTTTAACTGACAAACAGGTAGGCATATTATAACTCAATTATTGAAATTTGCACTCAATGCTATTTTTTTTATTTCAGCATAAAACATTTTCATGTGATAAACAAAATATTATCAATAATCTGTTTCGAGTATGGTCGTATATCAGGACATAGGTTGGCTGCAAAATTGAATGAATGCGCTCTAGCGCATTTATGATTAACTTTGCAGCCTGTGAACAATAAACGCCAAACACATTAACAATAGTTCAATGGAAAAAATAAAAGCAAATGTAAATATATACACGTGTCTTTGTAATCTACTGCATCTACCGACAATTATGATTTTACCACCAATATGGCCTAAAAAAATTGATAGTTATATATAATATATAACGACAATTCTGTTTTTCTCTTAAGTCTGCGGTATTCTAGGCGAAAGCCTTTTCATATTTTTTCTCATTTTGTTAATAACGTGCCGAACGTTAGGCCTACTTGAAAATGAAATGAAGCTTTACGTCCTGCTTTTCTGCTTTTGTATTGGCTAATGAGGAAGAGCAAACGTCATGCGGTGTGCAATGGGGGAATTTGTAGTACATAACTGACGGTGAAACCGGGTTGCAAAATCTTAAGGTATCATCATGACCCATGCCGGGATTGACCCCAGGACCTTTAGGTTGGCGAGCAAGCGCAGAACTCATTGGGCAACCATAATCGCCGAAGGCCTACTTTGGCGTTATTGTGGTAGGGTAACATCAAAAATACAAATACAAACCTCCAATTCCATGAAACTACCTAATCTATCAACATTATCAATATGTACTCTAGTTTGACCAACTATATACAGATATCTTGTTTTCTTTACTGTTCCTTTTATTCCATACGCTTTTCCTAGTGTAATCTGAAATTATGAACAGAAGGAATTATCTTCATATACATAGCAGGGATAGATCCAGGATTTTGAGAAAGGAATGGCTCTTAAATATAACATTTAAATTCCATGGCACCGCGAGTGGCGAAGGAAGGCGCGAGTGCAAATGTTAAAGAGGGTTCAGACATCAAATAAGCGGTCAAAAATAGGGGAGGGGGGGACTCGATCCTAGAAACATGTCCTATGCCAAGCACATCTTGGCATTTTCACAATATCAAGCTTTTATGAACGTTTGAATTGGATTGGTTAGAGAATCGGGTCCATCGACAGAAGTAGCGACAGAAGAAGCGCGTGTATTCAATGGCCAATGAAATTGCTGCAATTGGCAAATTTGTGTGAAATGTGCCTAATAATGACAAGGTAGCCAGGTAGGTCTATTATTTATCTTTAAATATTGCCTAAAAATTTCTTAAAATTTCTACTTAAAACATAAAACATCTGTAAAAGAAAATGTCAATATAGTCGATTATGTTTTTGGTTAAATCATTTAAAGACAATTTTAAGTCATCAAAGCCATTTTAATGGTGGCTTTCCGATTTACTGCAGAAGTGGCTATCTATATGGCTGAATTACCAAATCATAAATCAACTAAACGAAAAAAAATCCAATTTGCCAGTCTTTATAAATTTACCTTCAAATTTTCAGGATCATCAATAAGAGTAATATGATAATCTGAAAACTTGGGTCCTTTTTGATCTGGTCTATTATAGAATATAAGTTGAGATTTCTTCTCGTTTGCTATCTGTCTTAGCTTCAGTCTACCGCTTGGAGTATTAAAGAACGTATCTTCTTGAACCAGTACAGTAGCATCAGAACCGCTCAGCACTCCTGCTTTCTGTTTTAATACCTCCAAGTCAGCGATTTTGGCTTTTATCTCAATGTTTGATGGCATCCTGTAAAAATAAAAAGTTATACGGTCAAGCCTGTGCAAATACGATCACCCATATTTAGTGTGACCGTTCAAATCCTCATGCAATTTTCAACCAATTGTAATTTATTCTCTAATACACTGTAACAGTAGTTGTTTTTTTTTTAGAGCTCTTATTGTTAAATCAAAATTGTGTTTCGTGCTCTTTAAAGTGGGATGTTCAGCATTTCCGCGGATGGATTTGGGCCTTGAATTTATGTTAATAGCTTTATTGGAACTGCCCCAAAATCGCTCAATCCCTTCAATTATACCCGTACCGTAACAGTTATTTTTCATTTTCAAAGTCTAAAAGTATTTTGGTCGAAAGGTGAACATATCTCTTTAATTAGGCCCTATGGGCTAATCGAAACGGACAAATATAACGTACGTAACATTTCCTAAACTTGAAATGCTCAAATTACGAGAGTATTATGCAAGTTAATTCAATTAATTTTTTTCTTTTTAGCCAAGGCCTACTTTTTTTTATTACTTAAAATGCAGGCTACATAAAACTTTAAAATATATAGGAAGGATATCGGAACCCTTTATGTTCTTCTTGTGTAGGCCTATAAATATTTTTTTTTATTCTCGGAGAAATTAGAAATAGTTTGTAATGCATGTAGGCCTATATAATATATATAATTATCTCTAGGTATTTTTTGATCTATAATCATTAGCCTAAAGGCGGTCTTTAAAAGTACTAGTCACAGCTCGATATACCAAATATTACTACGCCACGAGTACTTATATTTTGAAAAATTGCGAAAATGCAACCGCATCGAAGCACCATTTCGCAAGTTAGATTCAGAATCAGGATTATTTTGTATTTATATCAGACTTTCAAACATGTGTAATGCTAGAGATTTTATCTTACTTTTTTCCAAATTACCAAGGAACTACTTTTCCTCCTTTCTGTTGACAGTTGTGTTGGCAGCCATTTTGGTTGAAATTTACTACCGATGTATCAAATTGAGAAGCCTTTTTCTCGAAATAATTCAGGTAATTTCCTTATTGAATACCCTTATCGTTATTTTAATAGCTTAGTTTGTCATTTTGGTTCAAAATATCAATAGTTTTCTGTTTATAATTACCCGTTTTATTGATCTCAAAAATGTTCTACATAAAAACTCTTTACCAAATATTCAACCGCCCGTCGATATGGCCGCTATGTTGAAAATGCATCAGCCTCAAATTTTTATCTGCATATTAATTATTGCAAGCTAACAGACCTTGATGCACTAGTCCAATTCAAGGCAAAGAATTATTCTAGAAAATGGGAATATGCCTTACTTTGCAAGAGGTTTACTTTTCGAGTTTTGGATATGAAATGGTAGTCGAGATAACAGTTTTTTGAAAGAAGAAAAGGACATCGACCTGGTTTAGTGACCTATTTTTCATAACAAAGGAAATAGTTAAAAGTGTCCTTAACGAATTAAAATATTTGTCTTTTATCAAACTTTATTTAATCTTTTTCTTTTGATGTGCAGAAATATAGAGCATGATATTTCCAAATGCAAAGTATTAATGAAACAATTCACGAACGAACGTGAAAGAATGTAAGTGTAATGGAAAAATTATCTGTAGTCTGATTTTGAGATTTAAATGGAGTTGTCTCCCTTGCATAATAGTCGAAAATTTAATTTTTAATGTTTGTTGATTAGAAAATGTATGATTTATCCCTCAGAATGTCATACAGTTCAAGATATACACCATCAACTGGTATGACTTGTAAAGAATTATCAGAAAATGACGACTTAGCTACAAGTTTAGTTTTAGATCCATATCTTGGTTTCCAAACTCACAAAATGAATGTCAGGTAAGTGGGTCTAATCTCTTGTTATAAAATTCAGTAAATTTTTAGCTAAGAGAGCTTAGAAGTCATTTACTTACCGCAGGGATTAGGTTAATGTTATAGGCCTACTCTCTTACCTCCGCAAAAATTTTGATGATAGTCTTATTTTGTTGTCAACTTTGATTAAAGGGAATGTCAACATGAGACTTTGAAATCAATAATAATATTTGCTGAAAGAATTATTTTCATACTAAATTTGGATTTTTTACTTTTAGGCACCGTCCATTAAAGAGTAAGAAAGAATTAAAGGGTGTAGTGAAAGAATTTATCAAAACACAGAGTTATGAGAAGTGTTTTAAAGCTTTGATGTCAGTAGAATGTTGTAAATCATCTTATATCATTAAATCTAAATCACAACAACCAACATTTAAAGAACATGTAAGTCAGTTTGTAATCTCAATCTGGTAAACTAGAAAAATTAAAAACTTAACATGTCCTTAACAGTGCCTTTTATATACTAGACACTACACTTAATCTATAAGTGTATTTCCTTCTTTCTAACATATAATCTCCACCATTCAAACATTAAATAAATAAACAATATATTATGGTATACTACTCATTTATTGCACACAATGTTTCAACAATTTACATGTGCTGAAGAATTATTCAAAAGTACATGTATGCGTGTTTGGAAGAGTTCAATAGAAAATAAGTGGTGTCAAATAGATGTTCCATTGATTCAGCCTGGTAGGACCCCTGAAATCATAATTTCCCTTCACCACTGTGTTTCTATTTCAGGTATTTCGATATTTCCGTATGTTTGATAAACATGCTGGATTCAAGTTGATGTCGTGTCATAGATATTCTTCTGAAGGTCAAGTTGGTGGTAAAATTTGTACAACTAAACAATGGTACGTATCCTAGGTTGTATTTGGAAGTTGTTCACTCTACAAGTTAGCCAATAGTTTGATTGAAAACCTTTCTGTAAGTAAGGTGCCAAAATATCTGCTCTTCTGAGTGATAGAGCCTATTTCAAACATCCATAAAATCACTTTTCAGAATACATGTAGAAGTTTGATATCTGGTTAGTTATCTATGGTAACTTCCATTGAGAAGGGAGCCATTGTGGCTCAGTGAGTTAGATGCTTGCTCGCTATCCTGAAGGTCCAGGGTTCAATCCCGTCATGGCATTTGCCCGTCCTCAATTAGCCCATATAGGTGCAAAAAAGCAGGACGTAACAACTCCATTTATTCATTCCATGGAGAAATTTTGCAATTAAAGCTTAAATATAAGAATAGTTGCGCTAACAACAGAAATCAGAGTTTTGTGTACAGTTCATAACTTATTTTTAATTCAGGAAGAGAAATGATAAGATACCTATGTTAGTAGGATGTATAGCTGAATTATCTCCAGCAGAAGAAGCTACCTATTTACGACCAGGGAAAAATGATTTCAGTGTCATGTTCTCTTGTCGTAAAAACTGTGCTCAGTTATGGTTAGGTCCAGCAGCTTTCATTAATCATGATTGTAGACCGAATTGTAAGGTAGGTATAATAGTTGTTTGGAACACTGCATTTCCTGAAAACTAGGCCCATGTTCTTTTGATCCCGTCAACTGATATTGAAATTAGAGTTATAAATCAATAAAAAAATTATCCCAGTTTTGGTCAAACAAAAGAAAACTTACATATTTTACAAGGATTTAAACAATTTCTTTCATTCAAGTCTGAAAAAAATAATAATTTCAACTCCTCACTAGTTCAGTTGTATCGTGGCTATCCAAGGTGATCAATCGGTGAACAGAACAAAGAATGAAACACGTTTAGACTAGGATTTATCAAAGCTTGCAAACTGAACACCTATTTCAGTTTGGCTTTATATTCAGACCCTAAGCAAGTAAAATGTTTTTTATTATAGTTTGTATCAACGGGTAGAGATACAGCCTGTGTTAAAGCATTAAGAGATATTGAAGAAGGAGAAGAAATTACATGTCTTTATGGTGAAGATTTTTTTGGTGATAAAAATAGTTATTGTGAATGTGAGACTTGTGAAAGGTAAAGGTTTCCACCTTTTTGGCCTATGCCAATCAGCCAATTCCTGGTATTGGTCCTTCATATTTTTCAACCTGGTTTCCCCTTTACAGATATACTAAGGGACTTACATGGAAACTTTCTTCGGATGGGACAATGAACTGAGTCCCAGTGTTATACTGGCTTTGCACATTAAAGATACCACAACAATTGTAAATTGAAAAAGATATTGCTGGTATCCTCTCAAAATTTCCCTCATTGGACACTGCTGGTGTTGCCCATCTTTATGAATCAGATGCTGAAAAAGATAACTCAAAACTCCATTTCTTGCATGATGATATGATTTATATTTACAACATTTATCAATTTTTTTTCAGACGACAGATGGGAGCGTTTGAACCAAAGAATAAACAACAGTTAGTAATAGATCCTGAAGAAGATAAAGGTTATAAATTAAGAGATACTGATGATAGATTAAACCGGATTAAAACACAACCCGAATTAAAACAACCTAATATTAATGGTTTTATAACTTCTGCTAATGGTAGGTTAAATTGGTTTATCGTTGAGCAGAAGTGGCATTTGGCAGGATATACTAAGACATCTGATACCACTTTCTTTATGAAACATTTTCTCTTTGTTCCCATGCTTTCGCATATAAAAAGTTCATTAGTCCAGTGTGGTACAGGTTGAGCACCTGGAAGATTTTTTGGCAGTTAGAAATAAGACAGACAAAATGCTGCTACTCAGACAAGATTTGAATTATTGCAAGATGCATGTACAAGTATAAAAATTTCATTTCTTTGAATAAAATAAAACTTTTTTTCTCTTGTAGAATCATGGGACAGTCGAGCCAAATATTTAGAAACATCAGCTCATCTTCTGAAACCTGCAGAACTGAAGAGAAGGGGAATAACCCGATATGATGCCGAGATCATTCTACAGCAGGGTTTAGAACTTCCTGATCCACAGGTAGTTCTGGAGAGAGAACTGCCTTATTCATTAGACAAGACAAATAGTGTTCATATAGGAAAATCATTGAAATCTAAGGAGGATAAACCAGAACTTGGAGTCAAGGAAGAGGGCTGTCCAAAAATTCCTGGCGTACACATAGATTCTGTGGATGATCCGCCAGACCTTAGTGTTAAAAAATTTCAGGATTCCAATCAAAATCTCAGGGATACTAAAGTCTTTCACACTGTCTCTAAGAGGAAAAATAACAACAGGAGAAAAAGGAACAGAAAACGGGCACACTTAACAAACAATAATCATACTAAATTCAATTCAAATTTAGTCTCAAACAAATCCATGTTGGGAAATACTAAATCATATCAGAAAGCAGCTACACCAAAAAATTCAAGGTCCAGGTTTCTTAGAGAATCTCCAAAACCTTCCAGATACAGTCCCAGATTCAGAAAGATCTGCTCTGAAAATGTTGAACCATCTGGGGAACTTCCCATAAAAGGCAGTAATTTAACTAAAGAATTTGATCAAATGACTGAGAAATCTTCCAAATCCTCATCCCCTCCTCATCTTGAGACAGTCAACGATATTCAAGTCAACCACATCATCGATGCCAACCACAACTTCCAGGAAATGCCAATCTTGGAAGCAAACAGATCTCCAGCTAACTCATCTAGTTCAAGAGACAGTCTACCAAAATTAGATAGGGTCAAACCATTGCTGCCAAACGGCAAGCATCGGTTAACAAAAGATTCCTGGGAATCTATCTGTGATAGCAGACCTATAGCCAAAGTGCCAAAATTGACCATAAAGTTCCGTAAGGATCCTATCCTACAGAGGGAACTTGAAAATCAAAAGTTGACCTCATCCAGTGTTCACTTCAAATGGTTTGATGATCCTATTGACTCTACAGACCAATGTTCGACATTTTATGAAAATAACAATAATCATAAGAAAGAATCGAGTAAAAAAATCAGGAATGGTAAATCTGCATTGATCGGTACCAAGACGTTTTATTCAATTGACCGTTCCATGCCTAGTTTGTGTCCAATGACCAGAAAGCCGACCAAGTTACGTATCAAATATGGCAGTGATTCAATCAGTATTCCCTTACCTCCAGAAATATTGTGATATCATTTATTATTACTCATTTAAAGGGGTAAGATCCTCTAAATTATTCAATGAAATTAGAAGATCATATCCCTTTAATTCCTCGTATTTATTGTTTATACTGTGGTTGATTGGTGCACCCTCATTATCATGTACACGGCCTCAGGAATTCATGTTGTAACTTGTTACTGTTGTCCTAATGCAGGGGGCACATGAGCATATTTTTAATGATTGCCGATCAAATTTTGCTTATGTGTTCGTGTCAAGCGTAATTTTTCACTATAGTCAATATTTTTTAACCAATGATTGTTTTGACTCCATGATCAATGAAAAAATTGATTTTGTGCCACTTTGTCATCAGGCAAAAAATGCGCTTGTCTGTCCCCTGCATAATCTGAACACAAAACTTTGTTTTGCAAAGGCTTGTGTTTTTGAAATGATATTGTATAAGCTTCTCAGATTTTTTAACACGCTGTTATACATGCACTTACAATCTGTGTGCTTGAAAATTAAATGTTTAAGATGTTTATTAGTCTGCTGAAACAATGATGCACTTTTGTTTGGTCTGGGGTAGAATTTATAGTGTTATAAAACAAAGATCAGGAAAACAGTAATTTAATTGGTTGATAAAACTAATAAGTTGTTATGGAAATAAGTCTTTTAGGGTAAGAAGAAAACTGTCAGAATAGGAACAAGAATTTGAAAAGTTTTCCCAAAACTGGTCACGATCTGTTCATTACCTCTGAAACTACCTCTAAATCAAGTGGGCTGTTCATTGTTTGAGACATATTTTTGCTTGAATGTACCAGTAACTAAATAAGCTTGAAAATCAAGTTGGGCTATTCTTTACAAAACTAATTATGATCTCTTTTACTTGACAGCACAGGCTAAAATTATTTCAGTGTTTGTTTAAAGGGATTGTAAAGTGGTTTTCTAAACTTTGTATGTGTATCTGGGACACTGATAGCATCAATTTGCACCATTTCAATTTCCATTCCGATGTCTGTGGTTCTTGCAATTCCACTAAAACTAACGCGTTTTATGACGTCACTAATAGTGATCTGCATAGATATCAATGGTAGATTCCGGTAGATCACTATTAGTGACGTCATAAAACGCTTAAGTTTTAGTGGAATTGCAAGAACCACTGACGGAATGGAAATTGGAATGGTGCAAATTGATGCTATCAGTGTCCCCGATACACATACAAAGTTTAGAAAACCACTTTACAATCCCTTTAACTATAAAAACCGTACCAACAAGCAATGAATTATTTTTACTGCTGAAATTGTTTTAATATTGGCATAAGTTATCTTGACTGGCAAGCTATATTTAAGTTAATCTTTATAAATTGCTTATATTTATGAAAGTTTCTAATTGTACAAAAAGTTCATGTTTAAAAATTGTTATGAAATGTTTTTGAGTTTTCCAATTTGTTATTGTACATAGTTTAACTTAATGTGTTTAAGGCAGCAAATTTTCTTGGGAAATATTTGGCGAATATCATGATGCCATACCTTATAATTATGTCTGAAGAATATCTTAAGAATTCCTGCAATAAAATCATATTTTCAATAAGGATATAGATGAAAGTTCAGTTCCATAGTGCTTAAACTAGCACATGCTCTTAACATAGTGTTTCATCCCGAAATATATGTTCAGTCAATTTTTTAAGGCTTGCCAAGCATTGTTATTAGGTTGCACCCATTTTGTCTTGAAATGAAGGAAAAGAAGCTATGTGAATGATAATTTTTTTATTTAAAGGGATTGTAAAGTGATTTTGAAAACTTTGTATGTGAATCGGGGACACTGATAGCATCAGATGTAATGTCATATTTCCTGTTAAATATTAAGAAGCCTTAGTAGAATACCACATTTGCATGCAAGTATCATTTGAAAAATACAAATTATGGGTCATAAATAACAAAGTTCTGTTTAAAAATTATCTAGTCACAGAAATAAATTGCTAGTTTTTGTGAGACAGCCCATGTGTTTGTATGAAAGTTAACACTTTGTCCAATAACATCTATAACAAAAGGCGTTTTTGTTGCCCGATTCGATAAGGTAGATTACCTATTTTTTGCATTTGTGAGCCTGGACGTTTTGGCTAATCGGTACATTTGTGAGACCTAAACTGATTTGTCTAATCCACATAACCGTTTCAGGAGGTGATTCAGTTGCTAATGTTATCAAACTAGCGGTCTTTCATTTGTTTTCATTGGAAGCAGCCATATTGCCGAATCGCCAATTAAAATTTTGCATTTGTAAACTACTGTTAATCTAAACCAAATTGCATCAAATCGTACTAGCAAATCAAATTGGCCACAAAAATGCCTTAAGTGTCGAAAGGGTCACCTATACCAGTGTTGATATTGATGATAAGGTCTGGACGTCTTTGTTTTCTGTATGATGTTAAATTATTATATTGTTGAATGTTATCAATGAAATTGGTTCTATGTTTGAGTATGTTCACCTATGATTTAGAATTACATGAAATAAATTTCAATCATCAGAGTTCATTAAGAAGTTGTTTTTTGTACCTTATTGTATATGGTTATGAAAGTTTTGGATGATATTCGAAGCAAAAGAAAAGGATCTTTCAGACAAATAATAGCATTGCAGGCAAATGACTTGTGAGTTTTATGTCCTACCTTGCTCTGACTCTGATCTATTGAAGACTTCCAAGCATAAAACATTGTACACTATTGAAGAAAAAAGTTAAAGAGACAGTATTGTCAAGATACTGGGCTTGTATGCATTAAAACCATCCTGGGTTGAAAATGAAACACTAAATTTAACATTGATTGAAGCAGGTTTTCATGGGTTATATATGGATTTAACTCATAATAAGGTTTTATGAAAATGGGTCCTGAGAATATTTTTTTTAATAAATTATATCACAAGCATAAAAGCATTGATTAAAGGCTCTGCCTTTGTTATAACATTAAATGCAAAACCAATGTTGTCAATATCATTGAAAACCATTAAAGTTATTGAACAATAGGAGACAGCTATAATGCTTAATCACAATTGTTAGTTTTCTAAATCTGGAACAGGTTTCTCTCTAAGACAGATCAACAGGCATTTTGGTAATTGGTAAGCATAATTATTGAAGGTTAGGAAATTTGTTCAAGAGCAAACTAAAAAAAGAAGACATTCTTTGTAGGATACTATTACTGCTCCCATAAGATAAATTTTTCAGTAGTCTTCAAATTAGATTGGTTTCCTCATGAATGTGTGCGTTAATTGGTTGATCAGCAACAGATTAACATTGTCGGCTAAATCAAAGAAATCTTGGGATTGTTGATGGCTGTAGTCTGATTCCTTTGATCTGTCAATGGGTGGCTTCCCTTGACTAGCTCTTCATTATTTGACAAAACCAAAACAATGGTGACGTCATGTAGTGGAAAATAACAAGACAGGTTCTCTCTACGCAATAAGTTGGAAATTAAGCATTTAAATGGTGGAATTTCATATCTAATGTTGATTCGAAGTTAGAACTACAACTGCAGTCCACGATGGCGGCAGAATCACCTAGAAAAACATCGAAGTACAACTGCACAGTCGTTCGACCACAAACTTATAGGTTTGTTTACATTTTTCAGCTGACTTGTCAAAACTAGGTCAATAAATTGCGATCCATTTTTAGTTGTGATTTCTTTTGTTTTGTCTTTTGAAACTTATTTTAGTTACAATCTACAAACAATTTCATCTTATTTTAATTACTTTTTGCTATCAAATTTAATTTAGATAAATGTTTGCTGCAGTGCAAATGCAAAGCCAATAATTGACAATTGTCCTACCCTGTCTGGGGCCTTCCAAAATTTGGTTGAAGACAGGGATTGCTTACTCTGACTGTTATTTGAAATAAAACTTCAGAGGTTATGAATGGCTTGGCTAAACAGGAGCAGAAATATATTGACAAAACATGATTACACACCATTTTATTAAAAACAAACAAGGAAGCATGAATTTAACAAAAACACCTAATGCAAGGCATATATTATATAGGGAAATCATAACACTGTTTCATTAATTGTTCGTTGAGATATTTGCAAAGGATGGATGATTGAGATGGACTGAAATAGAATAAATTGTTCGAATTTATGTACTGGTACTGCAATCTTATTTAAAAAATATGCCTGGCCTGCATGAAATGTAAATATGTTGTTTTTTTTTCAGTGATAAGTCTGTGGTAGAGAGTGTAGTAGATTTTATATCAGATGTTGTTCCACAAGTTCAGGTAACTATGTTTTACAACTTTCTCTTAATTTGGAATCAGTTTTATTCTGAACATGGACAGTTAAATGTATTTTCTATATAGGCCTATAGATATAAAATAGTATTATTACCAGGTATATATTTTTGCTCCAGGCTTACAGTGGAAATCAAAGATCTGATGATAAAGAGAAGATAATATGGGTGAAATTTGAAAGATGTGATATCAATGGTAAGTATCAAAATATATAATTACAAAACTGTATCTTCTGTAAACAGACAGCCTAGACTCAGTAGAAGGAAAACCTTAGTTAAACATTACCCCTATTAAATCAGAATGTGGCATTGATATCTTGTTCTAAAGAGACCAATCTCTAGCTTAATTTCTCTAAGGAGCATTTGAATCAAATGACAGATAATTATCTATAATTCGTTAGTGAAAGAAAGAGTTATTATGATTCATGAGTAATTATTAGAATAAATGATTAATCATAATATTATGCATTTGATTTAATATTAAATAATTATTTTTAACTTGTCGCATTAGTTTGTGTGAATTGCTCTATCGTCTTATCAATCTTATCCCCTCATTCATAGTGGTCACTATCTTTCCATTCAAACACCTGATGTCATTCTTTGATCATGTTTGTCATTTCTTCATGCCTTATATTTGTTAGATATTTATTTCCTATGCTATTACTTGTCTGTTTCAGATTTTACATGTAATCCTAATTTAAGTGGATCCAGTGAACAGAAGATATTACCATTATTACTAGTATTAGGTTATAATAATGGTGTTCAGATCTGGAATATAACTGTAAGCTATTTTCATTATTGGTACTACATATATTTTCAATAATTACTTTTCAGAGTTTATCTGATTATACAGGCAATCTGTATTGTTATGACACCAGGTAAATTTTCTGATGCGTATTGTAAATTTTAATTTCCTTATACCCTGACTCAGTCCCATGGGGATTGGGCACTGGCATGTTTGAATAAGGCCTCAGCGAGCTTCTTACAAAACTACAATACCTCAGAATTGTCTAATATGTGCTCTACGGGTTTCTGGATTACAAAATTTCATGGGTAGACCCGTCGCTCCACTTGCACATAGAACCTGGGCCCCATCACATATTCAATCCTGACAATGGAGCTGCCCTGACTTTTTATACGTCAGAAGTGTTTTTTATTTGGTAGAGTAATGGAGATGCTCAAGAGATATTATCATTAAGACAAGGTCCAGTGAGAATATTAAAAGTATTACCCACTCCAGATATTGGTGAGTATTTTACAACTTAGTAAAATCAATGGTTATCAAGCATAGATTAGTTGTACACTTCAAAGCAAATCAAGAGCAATATATTTTTAGATATTTGATAGAATAAAAAGTAAATGAACTTAAGTCAAATATACAATTATTATTATGATATTGTTACTTGAAGATAATTTTTACTCTTATATATTTCAGGAATTTGTGATAATGATTGTTTTGCTAAGAAAAGACCACTTGTTGCTGTTTGTGATTCTTCAAGGTACAGAAATGTTTAGATCAGTGGTTCTTATTTTTGTGGCAACATTTCCCCCCTCCCCGTTCAGCATTTTTTGCAGGATTGAATTCCTACCCACCCAAAACTTGCAAGTGACTCAGTAAAAACCTTGAATGCAAGTGTTTTCATGATATCGTCAATATTATGATATTTTCTTCCATTTTTCCTTTTTTCCTTCTCAGGTCTCTTTCCTTCCGTCTTATTGATTTCCCCTTGAGCTTCAAGGGAAAAACAATTTTTCTGATTGGGCAATTTGATAGTGAATGTTATCCTTGTAATATGAGTATTTTTTAAATGATAAACCAGGAATAATTTTATATTTCAGTGCTGGTCAACCATTCTGTTCTGTTAAGTTTGTATCGTTAAGGAGTGGTGATGAAGTTTATAGTGTGCCATTTAAAACTATACCAGTTCATAATATAGAGGCTAATAAAAGGTAATGAATTGTTCACTTTTCTTAACATCAAGTCTTTACCATTGTAGATGATATTATAACAAAAAAACAAAAATATTCCATCAAAAACACAGAATATTAAACATTTTAACAGTAAAAATATCGATAAAATTTTACTTTTTACCAGAAGGTCCCTTATATTTTTTTTACGAATAACAAGGATGGTATTGACATTTTTCCCCATTTTTTAAATTTTAGATATGTAGCTGTAGTGTTTCAAGAGAAGATAGCTGTCTTTGATGCCTGGAATTTACAGGAATTGTTCAGAATATCAGGATGTTATCCTAGTTCTTCATTGAAAATTAATCCTATAGCTTTAGGTACAAGATGGATAGCTTATGCTGACAGAAGGGTGAGTGTCAATTTTTATTCTGGTCAAATGCTTCAAATTTTTTACCAGCACAGTGTTATTCCAGATCGTAAAGAGGTTTAGAGGCTGTAAAGACTGGACTTTTTTCATGTCTATCAGAGCCATTTCGACTTGTTGCAGCATTCTGTCAGATGTCTGAGGTTCTATAAACTGCATAAAGCTTAACCATGATGTCACCATCACAAAAGCTGCATGATGTTCAACATTTAAAGAACCCCTAAGCATGATTCTTGAATGATTTTGGATCTTGTATTTCAGTTGGTGCCATACCATCAATCATGTGGTGGAATGTCAGGAGATGGTTCTCAATCTTATGCTGCAACTGTTATCAGTGCTGCCAAGGTGAGTACTGTTACTGATTTAACATAGGTCGAAATTTAGGTTATCTGAAGGCTACAGCATATGATTTATTATTAAGTCTAGAAATTTCAATACTGAAAATACAGACAAGAGCTTATCTCATGCTGTCCATAGGTGTTTCAAATGCAAAATTCTCAATCTACTTAAAATGCAGATATGAATGTTTCTATAAATAAAAAAACTGTAAAAGGCTTCAAGTACCTTATGTTGGTGGCAATCAAAAAAAAATCAAGCCATAATTTTGTTGAATACTGGGTAATAAAAAAAATAATGATTTTCTTTGACTACTTGTTCTTTTCTTAAAGTGATCTTTGCAAACTTCTTGTTCGTTCACCCTTTAAAAATTAACCTGTGTTAAAAAAGTAACTGGATTTATAATAAACTGATATCATGGTAGAAATAATGCCTTCAATTAATCTAAATATCAACCTCTTATTATTTTTTGTAAATATTATCATATCATGGCTTGAGTAAGTTCAATATGTCATTGCATGTTTAGCTTGGCTTAAAGTTATAGTAGATTTCACTATTGTTTTATAACATTTCATGATTTCAATTCACTATCAGAAGGTTGGTTATTTGGGAATTTTGACAAAACTTTAATTATTAAAGAAATGTTGCAAACAAATATTTTTCATATATCATGGGTTTTAGAAGGCCGAAACAGTACTGTTTGCAGTATAATGTGTTTTAGTCAAAACATTTTGACAGATTATGAAATATCTCCCATATTTTCTAATAGCGCGTTCGTTTACTCACTTCTTGCGCCTTCTAGCACCTGGCCCGAGGGTGTCCTATTTCTTGCTCATGTGGCAACTCACGCTTACCCAGGCCAGACCTAAGTAATTCCATGATTCAATTTATCAATATGGTTGCAAACGCTACCATGACACTTGACCCTAATGTTAATGGATACCGTTTGTTAATGCATGCTCAACGTGAAGATCTTGGGCCAGGTGCAATAAGCACTAGTTGATAAACGAAAGCACTAATTAAATGAACTTTCATGTGTAGAAAAGTTCATTGAACAGTTGAAGGGTGTCAAGTACATGAATTGAGGTTTTATCACATTGCCTGAATTGTAAGTTCGTGGTGCTAATGTTATCATTAGCAATATCTACGATGTTTTGAAGAATTATTTTTTAAATTTTATGCTTTTATACTACTTATATTAAAAGCATTAAAACACTAAGTTATACTGAACTGGAACTATAAATGCCTTAATATTAAAAGCATTCAATATGTGCTGATTTGTTTAAGTGCAGAGTCCAGTCTTTAAGACGTGGAACTGCAGAATAGATTTCATTAGAAATTTGCTTATCATTTTACCTTTTTTTTGTTAGAAAATTGGTGTATTGAATAAAGTGAGTATGAGCACTATGTAGTGTTAGGGTGGCATGGATGATTATTAGGCCAACTCAAAGGCCATTCCAAATTATTTTCTGTTTCTTGTTATTTCCCATACCTGTTTTTTTCCATTCAAATTTGGACCTTTTTTCAGTAGAGGCAGAATTTTTACGAAACATATTATTTTATTTGCAAATTAGGAACTTTGCACTGTTTTGATTTCCATAGAACAGAAAATAAATTTGGAACGGCCTTATAGCTTTCGGTTGAAATTCTATTGGAATTAAAAGCCACCAACTCAACCAAGCAAATGATCTTGAGAGTAAAAAAGAGCTTAAAGGAATACAACCTCTCAGAATGAACAAAAAATCTAAATTTTCAAACTTAGTAGATAGTAGTATTAGTAATATTCATCAGGGGACTTAACCTGGTGGCATAACTATAAAACAGATTACCTAAATAATCTGATAAATACAGAAAACAATGTTTATATACAATAATTGAAAAACGCTTACTTAGTATTTAAGCGTTTTTCAATTATAACCTGTAATTGGATGGAAAATTACATAGTTTTATGATAGGTTTATTTGATTCTGTTTTGTATACTTTGGACACCATTGATGAATATATAAGCTTACTGTTATTGACCAAATTTGAAAGCTTATTTTTTTTTGTTCATTCTAAGAGGTGGTATCGCTTTAAGTATTGAATTGGAGGATTCAACCGTGAGAAAACTCTTATATGGATTTGTAGAATTTGGCAGTATCATTCATCTTGGACATGGCATTGAAAACACCACACATTGTAAAATGATATACATGTAGTTGGTTGAAATATGATCATTTTGGAAGCCAAAAATATTTCATCATCGAACCAATGAAATCATCAATTAAATTTAAATACTGGTTCATTGTTTGAAAATCTTATGGTTCACGATTTACTAATTTCATTGCAATTCTTTTTTACCCTTAGTGTGTGGTTGAATTGTTGGGTTTAAAACCAATCTCTCTGTTTCTAACTGTGTCTGACTTAACTGCCTCATTTCATCAATTTCATTCTTGCATCTTCATTGTTGAGTTGATGCTTATTGTGTTATGTTTTTTTATTTATATTTTAACTTATGCTTGAGGTTTTACCTAATTTGTTTTCTGAGTGTTAATTTATAATCAAATGCTTTCTTTTTATATACTTACAATGCATGTAATACTTTATATTCATATAATCCATTCCATTTTTATACGCCCTCATCTCTCTATGAGGACGTATATTGTAGTCACCCCTGTCCGTCTGTCCGTCGGTCCGTCCGTCCGTCAACATTTGCTCGTAAAAACTAGAGTTTTTGACGGAATCAAATGAAATTTGATATGTGTATACATATTCATAAAACGAAGATCAAGTTCAAATTTGAGCTATTTTCGATCGTTAGAAGCAGAGTTATTGCCCTTGCCCCAAATCTTAAATATGCTATTACTCTCTTAGTTTTCAACCGATTTTGATGAAACTTAAAATGGATGTTATTGGACCTAAATCGAAAGGTTTGAGAAAGTTTAGTTTTCTCCTGATTAAATTTTTTCCTTTTGCGACTTTTTCATTAGGCGTATATGGCCGTGGTCCACTATCTTTGTTTAGGAGATGTTCCTATTCAGAATTTTGAACTTGGTTTCCCCTTGTTAGTTTGGCAGGATGACCTTTTTTTATGTGTGTAAATTACAGTCAAAATTTTTCCAAAATTAGCGTTATTTCAAGCTATGATATGAATGTTTCAAAAATAAGCTTGCTTGTTTCACAACTTGAAACATTTAAGTAGGCCTGCTATAGCCTGGAAATTTTGATATGGATTATTTTTAAATGAATTATATTCTGGCAATAAAAAGACAATAATGCATACAAAAAAACAAATCTTTTCATTTTGTTCTTATCAAGATAGTGTAAAATTAAAATTTTCTGTGATTTCAACAGTGTTAATTTTTAGAATACCTAACAACTTGAATAGATGAAAATAATTAAAATTTAATTTTATATACCATAAACAATTTGCACTTAACTGTAAGTTCATTAAGTCAAATTTGTCTTGAGTGAGTATCAAGATGCTTGGACGCACTAATAAATGTTTGATCGAAGACCAGTAACTTAACTGTTAAATGATTTCTGACAGTGTTAAGCAATGTTTTGAATATATGATGTTATATATTTGCAGGGAGCTATAAAAGGTCTGACTATGTTTGGTGAAGCTATGGTTAGTAGTGTAACCGGTAATAAACCACAGTCTAGCACTAAACGACATGATATGACACCACCAATTGATAACGGTAACCATCCTGGTATAGTGTCAGTAATAGATATACCTAATATTAAATCTAAACAGGTGAGTTAAAGGATCTTTCCCAATTGGGTTGAAATGAAGCCGCCCGATGATTGTTGGTTTGGTTACACTAAGTCCCAAAATATGTCAAAATATGCACAAACACAAGGATGACTTACCGGTATCCAAATGAATGATTTTTCTATTAACTTTTCCAAAACCAGACTGGTTTTCAAAAACTTAAACTTTACAGCTCCTTTAATAATAACAATCTTTCTCATAAAAGCATTAATTTCCCATCCATGACATCATGTTTCATTTTAATTACAGTTCAGTGTTCACGAAGATCAGGATTGTGATGGATTGATAGCTCATTTTCATGCTCATACCAATGAACCAGTAGCAGCTATGTCATTTGATTCTAGTGGTACACTGTTATTGACAGCCTGTAAACTTGGTCACAACTTCCATCTATTTAGACTAATGGCTCATCCTTGTAGTTCATCATTAGGAGCAGTACATCATTTATATACCTTACATAGAGGTGAAACCACAGCTAAGGTTTGTGTTCATGTACTTTGTTTATGATGGTTATGTCTATGATGATATTCATAATGATGAGTATGATGATGATTATTAGAGTGATAATTTTTATAATGATTATTGTATTAACCATAGTTATTAATTATATTGATTGTTGTTTTGATGATGATATTATGATTGTGACATTAATCATAACCATAGTGAATATTATCATCATTATTGTGATGAATTATTTATGGTAATAAAAATGATAATTTTGATGATAAATGGTACCGGTAATGATTATGATTTCCTTGTATGACATAAATGAACATTCTTAAATCTAAAAGTTATCATCAAATTCCAGTCTAACATTAATTTTCAATTTTAAAATTGATTTTTTAGGTTGTTGATATATCATTTACTACAGATAGTCGCTGGGTAGCTGTTAGTACTCATCGTGGTACAACACATGTATTCCCTATAACTCCTTATGGTGGTAGGTACACTTGGCATTCTTTATAGTATCGATAACCACCTTTCTACTGAGAATCGTCATGTTAAGTTAGTTTTTTATTGCAAAATATATCAGCCTTAATCATGGAGCGTGCATTATTGACAACAAACCATGTACAAGACTGCCGTTTAATGTCCAAGTTCAAGAAGACTGTGTACCTTCTATTGCCAAACGAAAAAAGGCTGTCTTTTGCGTTGGATTGAGTTCGTGGAAACTAGCTTAATAGGAATGGTTCTGCAATCTATAATTGTTCAGACCACTTAACCGGCTTGCCACAATCATACAGAAAATTTTTTCAAGGGTAAGGTTAGCTTAATTTAACTCAATGGCTTTTCTGATTAAAATTTGTTTTTTTATTCAGGACAAGTCAGTGTAAGAACTCACTGTCATGCTAGAGTGGTAAATAGGGTCAGTAGATTTCAGAAGAGTGCAGGAATAAGTGATATTGAGAGTTCATCAGCTGGTAGAAATAGTCCTGTATTATCAGGTAGTCCATCATCATCTGGTAAGTACATGCCATAGTCTCACTGAAGGTCCTGGTTAAATTTTCCTTCATTGCACACTGCAAAGTATAAACTATTCGGGTCATCAGGTGCAAGGACATAAAACATTCATTTACAGAAAAATCTATCATTGATAAGCTTTGGCATCAAACACAAAGAAGTTTAAACTTCAGCAGCAAGCCCACTTCCCTTGAAAAATCTTTATAAGAAAAATAATTAGAATTGAGTTTTTCCTCTTCCAACTTTTCTGTACATTTTGGCTTTTATATTTTACAGGTCATGAATATTATCCTAGTCTTATAAGACAAAATGCTTTAAATAACAACATGGGTAACCCAAGACTACCACCATACCCACATCCCAACAATGTGTACCCATTAGCTCAACTACGACAGCATCTAGCTCTACCAGCCTTGACAACCAGCAGCAGACAGCAGAGTCCATCACATTCAGCAGGGGCCACTGAAAACATTTTCAATGTCTCAGCATTCTTTGCACCAGCCAGATTGTTTGTGGCATCTGCTACAGCTGCCGCTGAAAGGAGAGGTAGGTCTTTGCTTCTTTTGTATTGACTAGGTTTTCAAAGGAATGTGCAAACTATTTTTCTCTCCATGATTAAGGTCAATGAAACTCTAAACCTACTCACAAGCTTAAGGAGATGTAATCAACGGCTTGTCATCTAGGTAAGAGGAAGAGAGAAACATACCATTTTAGCTTTAACCCTTTTAAGTCCAGTCTCTTGAAGTCTCCTTCATTTTTGTAGCAATTTCTCAAAAATAATTTTAAAAGACTTTTTACTATTATAATAGCCATGTTCAAAATGACTCAGAACCCTCTTTGACTGACACAAAACTTATTCTATCATTTCAGAAAACAGTGGAAAGAAAGTAGTTGATTCTTTATTTGTTATTGGACAGAATGGTACTTTGATAGAATACAATTTAGAACCTCATCCAAAGATAACTACAGATAAAGCTACTGATGACACACCTCTAGATCTTACTTGTACTGGTGTCATCCAATGGCAGTTACAAAGGTAAGGTTTACATCCTTAGACATACTAACTTATAAAGCTTCTGATGTCTTACCTCTAGATCTTACTTGTACTGGAGTCATCCAATGGCAGTTACAAAGGTAAGATTTACATCCTTTGACATACTAACTTATAAAACTTCTGATGTCTTACCTCTAGATCTTACTTGTACTGGAGTCATTCAATGGCAGTTACAAAGGTAAGATTTACATCCTTTGACATACTAACTTATAAAGCTTCTGATGTCTTACCTCTAGATCTTACTTGTACTGGAGTCATTCAATGGCAGTTACAAAGGTAAGATTTACATCCTTTGACATACTAACTTATAAAACTTCTGATGTCACACCTCTAGATCTTACTTGTACTGGTGTCATCCAATGGCAGTTACAAAGGTAAGATTTAGTCCCAGTTGACATGCTGCTGATGACACACTTCTAGACCTTATTTGTAATAGTATGATTCAGTGGTGGTTACAACCATATGGTTGACATCTTATTGAGGATTCTATTGACACTGTAGTCAAAAAGCTACTGAAGACACACCATAAGTGGTTCAATGGCAGTTACAAAAGTATAACTAACATCCTTTTGATAGTTAAATGAAGAATTTAGCTCATAAAGCTTCTGAAGACACACCTCAAGACCTAACTTGTACCTGAGTGGTTCAATGACAGCTACAAAAGTATGGCTAACATCCTTTTGATAGTTCAATTGAGAATTTAGCTGCTGATGACACATCTCTAGACCTTACTGATAATGGTGTCATTAAATATAAGTTACAATTGAGTCCCAATCGAATTGTGTATTGAAATTGTAGTTGATACTTGGCTACTGAAGACAAACCAAGATCCCAGTTGTACTGGTGTGATTCAAAGATTAAGTTACATTTTTGTAATGAATTCTTCTATTTTAGGTCGAAGACATCAGCTGAAATGAAGCCACCTTTACCAAGTAATAGTCCTTTATTATTGGCAACTGATGCTGTTATCACTCAACAGCCTACTTTATCTACAGGTATTCTATTCATTTTAGTCAGATCAATCTTTAATTTTACACCTGGATCATGTTGTTGAACTTTCTTTGAGGAAGAATGTAGTCCATAGTCTTTGCTCTGCTGGCACCAGTCTTTAGATTTAAAGGAGGATTGAAGCTACCATTCAAGATCTTTCCATATCATTGGTTGAAGAATAGCTAATGACTTCCTCCAACATGCTAATATCACAGACTATCATATCATTTTGGTTCCCTTTTATTGCCTTTGTATAATAACAATCGTATCTATGTTTATTTCAGATGAGTGTGTACCAGTATCAAGACATGGATCTAAAGATAGTCTGTCATCAGATCATAGTAATACTAGTAAAGAAGATATAGATACACAATGGTCATCACAGGTATGTCTCTAGTTCAATCTGTTTGTAAACTTGGAATTGATCTTACCAGGATATTCTGGGAACATTTACAGCTGAGACAACTCAAATGCAAATCTGTTGTTTGGAAAGTGGTAAGCATGATTGAGTGATCTACTTCGTGTGCTACATCCGCCACTTCTATGTGGAATATTCAGCTAAGATGACTCAATCAAGGTCACATACTTACATTGTAACCGACAACAACAATTTTGTGTCTATCAAAATCTTCCCATTCAGATGCTCTAATCTGGTCAAGAATTGTGAGCAAATTTGTCTTTTTCGCTTCAACAGGTAGAAATAATAACTCATGTAGGACCACACAGAAGATTATGGATGGGACCACAATTTTCATTTAAAACTTACCAAAACCCCCAGAACACAACTGTATTGTCATCGACATCTCCATCTTTATTATCTGGTAGTCCTGACCAACATTCTTTACCAATGGATATGTTACCTGATGATTGTGATCTAGAAAGTTTAAAGTAAGTCACACCAACAGGTTATGGACAGGAGTTGCTAATTTATGATCCCTTTGTTGTTTGGACATTTTACATTGATCAAAATGGCTGACACAAATCATGCTCTCTAAAGATGGTTTATATGGGTTTTCAGACCCAAATCATCACTCATATCAACTTTGGAACTAAACTTCTACATGTAGATAACCTCATATACTATATGGTAGTCGCCATATTGAATAAATTATAGGTCAGCCAATCACAATCATTCTTCAGAGAGTTTCGTCTTCTTTCGCAGTAAAAACAAAGTAGAAATCAAAATCAATCCAAAAACAAGAGTGATATTCCTTTTCCCATTCCATTTACTGGGAAAGATGGCCACCTATCATGGCCGAGTCATTACATAGTCGAACACAATGACGAAGGTTTGAGCTGAATGCCAAGTCATCTGTAAAAGGGATGCGTGTTCTTAATGAGATTTTTATTAGATTTAAAGATTATAAACTGTTGAAATGATAATTTTGTTATGCTTTGCCATTTATTCCACTTAGCATAGGTGAATATTCTGCCTTTATTAATCTATGCATGCAAAAAATCATTCAATCCTTAGGTATGTATGCAGCAGACCTCGTCCTTGAAGACAGTGAAACAAAAATGTTCTTTTTTTGATAAATTTGAATTTATTTTGTTTTATTTTAGGCTACAGCCAAATAGATCTAGTCCTGTTGCCATGCCAACAGCTAGACCAGCTTACAGACGTTCCTCAGCAAGTGATTATATCCAGTCTCCAAATCCACATATATCACCGTTACTTATTGAAGCAGGTAAAGATAGGCTTTATAAACACATTTTGTAGATATAGGTTTTTGTCTTTTCATATTATACTCTCTGAAAAAGGAGGTAGATAACGCAAATATTTCTTGGGGATAAAAGTCATTAAAGCACCGAAAAATGAAGATCAAACTGCATCAGAATTATTTTCTATGTATAACTATTTTGTATGAAAGCATTTATGTCTTATGTTTGTGGAATTGTGGTCTGAGTCCAAATATTTTAGAGTTACTTCCCTTGCACCACAAATTTGTACTCCCTTTATTGAATTGACCCGGGAGCCGCGGTGGCTCAGTGAGTTAGACGCTTGCTCGCTAACCTGGAGGTCCAGGGTTCAATCCCGGCATGGGTCGAGATGATACCTTCGGATTTTTCAACCCGGTTTCCCCCTGTCAGTGATGCAGGTCGGAGGGGCTGACATGGAAAAGCGTCTAGTCGTTCGGATGGGACAATAAACCGAGGTCCCGTGTGCTATTGGCTGTGCACGTTAAAGATCCCTCGGCAGTTGGAAATCGAAAATAAGAGCAGGCTAATGCCGCTGTCCTGGCAAAATTTCCCTCATTGCACACTGCATGGCGTTTGCCCGTCCTCAATTAGCCCATATAGGTGCAGAAAGTAGGACGTAAAACTCCATTCATTTCATTTCATTTTATTGAATTGACCCATGTGAATTGTAGGCAGCTTCGACCAGTCTCCTAACCTAAATGATGTAGTATGTGAATGGGCTGAGTCTAGTATGTCCAGACAGCCAAGAAGTAGTGAAGAAGAAGAAGACAGATTAAAACAGACCTTGGCTGATGCTATGGTAGAATCACCTATTAAAGATTGTGGACCATCAAACGTCACTCTGAGAGAAGGTAGGTTTCAAGTAACAAAATTATCTATGTTCAAAAACTATGTTCATGATGAATGTTCATGCGAAGTGTTTCCACACTTATAAAAATCACATAGGCCTACATGCTGTCAAATTTTAGGGAGAATAAAATTAAAATCTGAGGCACATTTAACTGAAAAAAAAAACCAGTTTGAAAAAGAACCATCTCATAGAGAAAATTACCGTTAAGAGATTTTAAAAAATTTACTGTTAAAGATTACTCTTATTATAACTTTTTGATAATGTTCAAACTCAAAGGCAGAGGCTTCAGTAAAATCATTCAAGACTCTTAACTTCTGACTAGCATTGTTTGAGCTTTATCAACACCTTGCAATTGGCTTACACAAAGAATTTTGACTTAATGGATTCATTTGCCATCTGTTTCATCAGGTCAAACATTAGTCTCAGAACCTGGAATATTTTAGCTAAGCTTATCAATAATAGTGTTCACAATTCTCCCTCGAAATTTCAGCCTTCATGTCCCTTTTGGTCATTATTATCAATTTTTGTCAAAAAAAAGACAAAAAAACACAATACAGAAAATTAAAGATAAGTGCGGTATATAATCAAATTCAAATCCAAATTAAACTCTCAAAAATGCTGAATGTATCCCTTTAAAGAGTCATTAAATCATCTAAACTAAAATATCATACAATGCACGAAAAAAATCATTTTATCTCCATTAAAAACATGTTCGTACAAATTTGTGGAAAAATCTTTTGAAAAAATCAGTTACCTAACAACTTTTGAGATAGCGTATTAGATAAACTTAATGAAAAAATTGGCGATGAGATAACCTTTTTCACAGACTATAATTAATACAGATTCTTATCTTCAATAGTTACCTAAACCATATTGCCTTCACCAAACATGTTAATCTTTTGCACGATTTTTTTTTCATCCCTGTTACAAAATTGTTAATTTGAATGAGAAATAAGGAACAAGGAGATTGTAATCAGTAACGCAAGCACTCGTGTTTAACATATGGACAATATTCAAAGCTGATAGGACAGTGTGCTTGAAATCTGTTGACACTTGCCACATTCAAATGTAAATGCCATTTAGACAACATCTAAACCTATATAGAAACAGTTTTTTCATGTAAAAGTTAGATTGTGGGTATGATAATGTATGAGCAATGAAGGTAATCTAGTGGAACCTCTTGCACAGTCAAGTCATGGATCACCGATCTCACCTTGTAGGCCATGAAAATTTGTTTTCCGTTGATGAAGTCTGATTTTATAGAGAGAAAAAAACAAAGAGCTTATACATTTGTTATCCTTTATTGGTATCTCTTACGCTTCGATGTCTTGCATGCGGCTAGCTAGTTGCCAGGTAGATATTTAAATTTTGGACACTATTAGCATCAATTTTCAAAATCCAATTTAATCAAATATCTGTGGTTCTTGCAATCTTGTAATATCCATCACGTAAAAGCTTTTGTTAATATATTAGGATCATTGTGATAGAGACGTCATAAAGAAATTAGTTTTATTCCAATTGCTAGAACCTTCAATGTCTTTGTCTGTTTTGAGCTACCTTATAAGATTGTAATTACTTTGAAATGACGAACGTATTGACGTAATTAAGTAGAATGAAACTGCTTTCTCTTTCAGTCAATATTTATTTAATAGTAGACAGCTTCTGATATTCCTTAATCTAAAGAATGATATAGATAACTTATAGGGAAGCAATGTTTAACATTGTAATGAAAACTAGCACAAAATACATTGAATTCATTTAATTTGGCCTGATTTAACCCTAACCTTACTAGCTGATGTTAAAAGATAAAGTTGACTGATTAAGAGTGAAAGGGACATTGTTAGGGTTTGGAGGATAATGTACTTGCTGGGTTAAAAGTTAATTATCACCTGAACGTGTCTAAAGATAAGTTTAAGGTCCTGATGATAATTGTTATTGACAGATTTCAAGTTTAATATCAGAAAAATTATCAATAAATTATTATCACATTAATTTTTTTTTGTGTCAAATTAAGCAAACTATTTAATAATTTGTATTTCTATCAAATTAACAATTTATTTTTAACATAAAATCATAATAAATCACATGAATTTATGTGAATAAGAATTTATATTCATAAGGCAATTTTTCTGGTGTCATAACTATATGTAACAGATGACCTGTATGATCTGATAAATCCAGAAAACTACCTTATATATTACAATTAGCCTATATTTACTGAAACAGGCTCACAAAATATTAAGCGTTTTTCAATAATAACCCGTCATTTTATGGAAAATTACTTAGTTTTATGATTATTGGATTCTGTTTGAAAATTGTGGACACCGTTGATGAATATACTGTTATTGGCCAAGTTTGAGAGTTTTTGTTTACTTTAAGACCTGCATTTTCAACTTGGGGGACATGTCCCAGACTGGCGACATTTGGGCATTCTCCAGGGGACACAATATGTTATATTTTGTATTATCTTGAAACACCAGTGTCCACCGCCCGCAGCGACCACAATTTAAGTTTGTATTATCGTGCTTCGAAATTGCATGTTTTCGACGACTTCTGTGGACATTTCAGGGGACATAGTTATTTCCTTAAGCATTTTCGGGGACATTTGAGCAAACCAGTTGAAAACCCAGGCTTTAAGAGGTAGTATCACTATAATAATATACATATGAGACAAACTGGTATTTTTCCAAGTCATCAGAAGAAGTTTTCATGGAGTCCTGGAGCCTCAGATATCTTCACAGAAATAGGAATGATACTAATTGAAGCTATATTTGGCTCAGATATAAATACAAAAGATTACAAACGATAGAAAAGCGCCTAAAATGATAAATTTGAAAATTTCGGATCTGGACTCAACTATTATTCCCATAAGATGAAATTAAGGCTTGGTAATCAAGGTGTGAAATCATCTCAAATTAGCGTAGGCCAGAACAATTATTTAACAAATTTGCCCTTCTTTCACCTACTGAACAAAAACAACCAGTCTATGTTTTTTGTACGAGATAAATGGTGTAAGGCAGGGGGCCATGTTAAGATGTTATCTTTTTCATAATCTTCATACCTTTTTTCATTCAACATTCAGTGACATTGTCGTCACTCCTGAGAAACTCTAAATAATTTTGACTTCAGTGATATACAATCATAATTTTGGCACTAATAACCCAGTGTCAGCTTTGTAGACTAAAATGACTTTCACCTTTTTTACCTCCTTAAAAAAGAGTTCACTGTTATTGTGATTATTATGATTATTCAATGCAGATAATTTTAGTTTATTATATTTCATTTTCAACAAGTCAAGATAGTTTGTATTGATAATCAAAAAGGTCCTTGAGTCACTTTTATAAAGATGTCAGAAATTAAATGCTCATTGACGACAAATTTGAGGCTATTATTTTGGTTACTTTGGACTATTATTAGGGGTAATTTTAGTTATTATTCACCACGTTTTGACACTTTCTCTGTCTATTGAACAAAAATGACTCCCGTTGACCACCTCACTTAATTCAATAGCTAATTATCGATACCAGTCAGTGCAGATTAAGATAACAAAATATGATAATTAGTGTTTCCATACATGTTCAAGTGTATTTCATGTATTATAGACACACCTCCACACTTAATTAGTGTTTTTGTGGTTTTCAATGTAGGTTGTTTGGGTACACAAACTCAATGCTCCTCGAAATTATGAAATATTTTTTTATCTACCTCTGTCTATTCATTATTATATTTATATCTTGGGTTGAACTTAGTGTTTCCATTTTTTTTGTTTTTTTATGTAGCCAGAATATATTTTATATAATACACATTTTTTTTATATATTACCTTTTAGTGTTAAGGTGATATGAGAATAAAATTCCCATAAAAAAGGCCTAGGTCATGAATCTAGAACTATATATTTTAAAGTGCATTTTTTGTTTGTCTTTGTATATTTTTTTTGCTTATCAATTGCTCAATTTTGCAAATTTAAATTGAATCGAATATGTGTTTTTGTGTATTTGTTTCTTTGTTGGATTGAATCTGTGTTATAACTCTTTGTGTTTTTGTTCATCTGTTATATTAAGATATTGTGTTTGTTATTTCCAGAAGTTTTCCATGGAAGTAATGATACATTGAGTACCAGTTCAGGATCTAGTAGTGACACTCCACAAAGAGGAAATGAAGATTCTGTATTTAGCAGTACCGTTAGTGCTTCAGATCTCTTACAGTGAAGCAGTGAACTTTTCAGAAAACTAAATTTAACAGTAGTCTTCTAAATATCTTCTTTCGTAAACTTTAAAGTTTTTGTATGGGTGTTGCAGATTGCAAAGGTGGGCTCTAAAATATTAAATGTTTCAAATTCAATGACAAAAATATATTATCACCTTAAGTAATATAAAGATTAAATTGAATTTGAATCAAAACAGAATAAAAAACGAAAATTATCAAAATATTAATTCTGAAGACTGAAGTTACTATGCTTACTAGATAAAAAGCACATTAAAGTCAATTAATATGATTTTTGAGAGAGGTAATGGGATGGGATCTATGTACATTGTACAAACTGTTAAATAGCTTTATTATATTTTATATTGCCAACATAAAGCTTTCTTTCTAGCAAAAGTACAAATTACTCTCTGTTCAAAAGCAAGATCATTCCTTTAAATTTATAATATAGCTTGGCATTGTAATTTAAATTTAGAATTCAATATTTATTTATACATTTCTACCTCAAAATGACATGATCTGCTACTCCTTTTGTTCACAATATTGCTACATGTTATCAAATTTTAATAGGGTATGTCACACATTTTTGGATTCTCTTTAATAAGGTTTTCAGCATTTTCTTGCTCACTTTATGATCAGTTTGCAGGCTTATCTGGATCCTTTATTTTATCTAAGCAGGGTAGTTCTTTTTAGAGTTATTCACACCAAAAAACAGTCTCTGAATTAATAAAAAAAACTGTATTTAAATTTTAAAAACTGAGTGTTAAGAAATTTTAAAAGAAATACAATTTAATACAGTCAAACTTGTCTGAATGATCATCTGAATCTAGAAAAAATTTAAAACAATATGCTTAATATAAGTTTGACTGTAGTTTGTAAATATTTTTTTTATGTTTAATAATTGTAAATATTTTTATTGTGATTTTTATTGTAAATAATCTTTTAAAGAATTAAATTGTTACTTTTAAAAATTACCACTTGATTGTAAGATAAGATATAACTTTGTAAGGTTTCACTGTATTTGATTGATTATGTAAATGTCAATCAATATTTTGATTTGTTTTGATTCATAGTATTAATGCGTTAGATGTGCTTTTAGGCCTCTAAATATGCTATAAGCTTTAGATGTCAAATTTTATCTCCACTGTTGTTAAGGCATGTGTTGTTTGTTTGCCAGGCAGGGTATTCTTACTATTCCAGACTATACCTCATTTACTTGACTTTTTATACGCCCACATCTCTCTATGTGGACTTGAATGTATGACTTTAAAACATGAATACAATTTTCAATACAAGAACAGAACCTCAAATCACAAAGCTTTGAAAATGGCAGTTTGCTTACAGCAGAATGCAGAAGTGGGCATATATTGCTGTGGTGTGTGGTCTAATATCTTCAAAATATTTTTCATTTTTACCATCTGCATGCCCTGGTGGGCATAATGGCTGTGGTCCACTATCTTTCAATTTTGCATCTCATATGAAGAGTCCACATAGTAATAGTATCTAGAATTGAATAAGGCCTGTGGAAAATTGTGTCAATAGTATAAAGTTATCTAACATGTTTTAATAACAATATTTATTACACAGTGGTATTATCATGACCAATCTTATTTAAACACATATATTTGACATCTTTTCAATGGATGACTACACTGCCATTCAATACTTAAATTTTTCTTGGTCATAATTTATCATAATGTACAAAGCATTGTTATTAATGAACTGGCATATGATTGGTTGGATATAATATTGGACTAGAACTCATGATGAATAGAAATTTCCTCAGATCATAATTGGTGGGTGAAAATGCAAACAGAAAAAAATTGTCATAATTTATTATATTATATGATGGCCTGTCTAATATAATGATTTATGATAGGTTGGATATTATGTTGAACTAGAACTCATGGTGTATAACAATTTCCTCAGATCATAGTTGTTTTACTAACCACAGGAAAATGCCATAGGAAGCATCTGGAAGTCTGGTCTTGACAACTGCCATTTTACAACAATGGTATTTTTATTTTTTTTAAATATTTGATTTAATTTCAATTGTGTTAGATTGAGCTTCCTATGTTTTTGTTATTTGTTTGCTTTTGTACTACACCTATTCTTATTGCCTTAAGAACTGAAATATTTCATGAAGCGAAATTGGATCGAAATTTTAATTATAACTGAATTTTGACTATCATTTCAATTAAACTGTGATACACTTTCATAATTTGTTTAATTTCAAAGTTATGGTACTGGGGGAAATCTGGGGCTTATTCCTTATTTTGAACATGGCGGCCCCAATATCACATCCAGGAGTTCATCCTGCAGAATTTTGCGCCTTGATTTGCACATAATTTGAGGTAAATGGTAGGAGATTTCGTGTCTACCTGCTTGATCTTAGATGGAAATCCCAAAAAATCATATTTTTTTAATTTCTTAGAATGAAATGGGAGAGTATGAGGGTGGTACCATTCAGAATAGAAATAAAATTTTAGAGACAGATTCAGCAAGAACTTTTTGAAAGAGTTTTATTTCCCATTTTTATATGATGACTCGTGTTTGCAGACAATTTATTAGAAACTGTTGGATCCTTAATTTACCGTCCCATCGAAACTTTTGAGACCATAAACACTTAAAAAGGGGGATCTGGTTAAATATTCTGAAAATACCAGCAAGTTTCAAGCAACATAAATTACGGAAAACGCCAAACTCCATTTTCTCGAGAGGGAAAAAAGCAATCTTATGCACATCTGAATGCGTCGTGTTTTTCTGTTGATTTTTTCACATTACATCCATGATCTGACGAGATTCTTCTTGTATTCTTTAGAATTCTGGCCCAGAATTGAACTAACCAATCAAAATACACTACACAAATACACAAATACAATATAAAGAAGACCAACAAACAAATATCTTGTGGATATGCCAGATTCTCTCTTATATAGTTGATCATGTGATTGGCTGAATATTAATTGTCCCAGAATTAAAGAATCATAACAATTTCGTCAGATTATACTTAGTAAGTCGGAAAAATACGACAGAAATTAAGCTTTGCATTTTAAATGGAAATAAGATATACTAAATCGAAGGAATTTCTATCTAAAAAGATAATGTGTTATAAACACTTAAATGAAAACTTAAAGCCTTTTGAACTCTTTTCATCATTTCTCCTTAAACATGTGAAAAAATATGAAATAATATGAAAGAAAATACTGAACATTAAAAGGAAATAAAATCATACGTTTGTACAGGGCCGTGAAAACCATTTCTAATTTAAATGAAAAAAGAATAGTAATTCATTTAAAAAAAAATTCTTTATTTGACCCCTAATTGTTTTGACTTTCGCGAATATCAAGTCTTATATTGATATGAAAAATTAATGAAAATAACTTGATAATTGGGACTATAAATAAGATTGTGACCAAGTCAGAGACCTAAATGTCATAAATTATTTTCTCAACAATTTGACAAATTTTATGAGTAAATAATATATAAGGCTAAATACCGACTGAAAAGTGGGAGTAAAGTGTTAGAAAGGTTTGTAAAACGAGTTAAAGCGTTTGTTAAATGCGGAAAAGGCGCCGCGAAAGATTGGTATCGCGGTCATAAACTTCGGCCAAGAAAAGATAATATTGTCGGTTTAAGTATAAAGACTAAATTTATATCATCACTAAAGGATTTATATCATATCATAAAGTATTGTTCACATTGTGAATCAACGTTTCAACACCTTTAATCATATTTAGTACTTAGATTGATATCTCTCTGTAGAGTAAAATATAAGTTTCTACGTCAATAACGTTGACTATATTCAATAATAGATATGGCGTTAACATACATCTTTGAGGAATGCCGTCATAGGTTTTAACGTCTTAAATTTTTAGCAAGTAGGATCTAATTTCTATGCGGAAGAAATCAATCAGATGTGTATGCTCGCAGCAATTAATGAATATCATAAATAAACTGAACTGCTTATTGCGCATTATTTTAACATGCACAATGACTCGTCGTTGAGCAACCCCCTTTACTTCACAGACAAAAATCTCAGAACTCTTTTGACCACTGGCCTTATACAAATTTAATTGTACATTCTGTTTTCAGGGCTCTTATCAAATATCTGCAAGTTTAGGGCAAATTGGATCTGATACTACGACCAATGCTTTTGTGAGTCGTCGCAATGTCTGGTTTCACCCACATCCGAAATACTTACTCAACCGAGCATAACTCAAGTAAGCCTTAACGTTTTAGGGCAAAAGTGTGATATCTCTATTTAGAGAATAGTTTTAGTCGGTGTGTGGTCAAAATGATATAAGTTTATATATATATATATATATATACTAGTCCAATATAAATAAATATTATCAAAAGCTCTGTGAAGTTTATAGCTATTTAATAGTCTTTATTAGCCTTTGATGTTCAATCATTGCCTTTTCTCTATAAATTGTTTTAAATATCCGGATATTTGTGAATTGGCAATATCATTTAAATGGAGTAATATATATGTTTTGTGCATTGTTTTAAGTAGAATCCATTACCATCAAAGATATGAATGACTGCGAGTCCAATACCACAAGGGCGTCCCCACCCCCTCTTTTAACCCAGGAGGGACGAAAGGGTCTTGGTCCCCAACATAATTTCGGTTGGTAAAGAGGTTTTCTGGATTAAATGATAATCAGAGTGGGAATCTTGACTTCAACATCCTAACTTCAAACTATAGTTTTTTCTCTAGTGTGGCTTGCGACTGTGGTGCTTTGCGACGTACTTGGACTCTACAAACCATCTTGGGTTGTCCCCAACAATTTTTTTTTGACAAATCCACGCTTCTCAAGACCAAAACTTTTATTGTATCCAACTCTATTATATTATTTACGGAAAATCAACATTTGAAATTGACTGATATTGACTGAGAAGACACTTTTTATCAGTGATTTTTAAGTGCTTGAAGTAGGCTAATTTAAAAATCTGTAAAAAATATATTTCCTTCGATATTGTGGGATATTTATAGATCACTTAAATCACACTTTGTTTTCTATGAAAACACATTGGTGATTTGTCTGAAAATCGGTATTTTTTTATATTATCGATTTTCTGTAAAAGTTACCTACCTTTTGAAGATCGGAATAATGAAGCTATGCAACTTCAACGGTAATCTGTTTTTAAAGATGGATTGCCTCCAATGATAACGTGATTTTTTTGGGCCTAATTTTTATATGCAATTCTTTTTCCAGTTTTAATGATTTGGAAATTTTAGGTCTCCAAAATTAAACCCCAAAAATTCATAAATTCATTTAAGCTCTGAATTAGAGGGCGATTTTAATATTCTCCAAATATCTTGTTTAACGAAACATGACAGACTAAAATGCCCATTGACGTAATGTTCTTGACAAAATTGTATTCTGAAAAATGATAGGGATGACTATATAAATCGAGCTGAAAAAAGCTAGTAGGCGATCATAACAGTAGCCTATTACATTTTGGTATTCTAGTATTTTAAATATATTTTTCGTGTTGTCTATCAGCCTATGATCAACCGTCAATTGTAATACATACTCGTTAGATCTTGATTCAACTTCCATTCATTATATAGAATAGAATAAAAAATACATATCACTTTAATTCAGCGACGCCAATTGTTGACGAAAAAAAATCTACTGGCGAACTTCAGTCAAATGTGACGGCCGTTTTTTGTGTAGAAAAAAATAATAATTGTCCCCTTTGTATTGTTCCAAAGAGATTTGCAAGTCTTGTGTGAATTTTAGCTCCTATTTTGTCGAAGATTTTCATCTTTGATATCGCATTTAGAACGTTGATGGTGCGATTTTCCATGGCTCGTCGTTTTGGATCGCTGATTGCAGTTAAATTGTTAAATGAAGCAAACGTTAGCGAGTCTGTAATCTAGGTTTTGTGTGTGTTTTTGACGAGATTTATTGCAGTAAAATATATTGTAATGTATTAAAGATACCATCTTTTAGATACACGATCTGGAGTATATTTTAATCGTGGGTGTATTGTTAAGAGCACTGCGTGATCCTATTGTTCACATTGTAGCCTTTATATACCTCTCTTTTTCAACATCTCTTAGATTCAAACTTAATGGAAATGTTCCCATGAGATTTTCATTTTATGTTAAATCTGCAAAATCGAGTTTTTCAAATTCGCTTTCAATGAATTGTATTCTATTGTAGATATGAAGCTCAACAATCTTTGATCGACTGTAGGCAAAAATACATGGTCTGCACACAGATGTAAGAGACCTCTGCCATCTTAAAATGCATTGCCTTGCCTTGAACTAAGGTGGTTCATTTCTAAAATTTATATTATAAAAGTATATCAAAATTGGGTCCATTTCAAACTGATTAGACCAAACTCATTGACGTTGCTGTATTGGGGGTATTTGGCGGGCATTTGGCGGGCATTTGCCCCTTGGAAACTGGCTTGAATTCCCATTTTCACCTTCATTTTATTTCTACAAGAAAATTCAGAATCTGATTTTTTGTATACGTTTATATGTACATGTATACGAAAATGTATCAGAAATGAACAGAAGCAATGATAGCGGCGTAATTAATCTATAAATCATTAGAAATCCTCCGAGACATATCACAGGCAGATAAGTCATTAACAAATTTTAATCAATTTCCAACTAATCAGGATTTCATTAAGACGGTTCATCAGATACGTCATTAAAACTTCCATTTTCATAATAGACTCGAACTCCCGGTTGTATTGTAGTCAATAACATTATTATCTCCCTTTAATCTTTACACATTGAACGTGCTAAACTCTTCAGATTAGTTGACATTTCTCCACGCGCTAATCGCACCAATTTTTATGAATTATTTATTCACCTTTATTAGAGTCGATTGATAAACTTTAAGATGGCGTCGACACGACTCATTAGTGTACCTGATTTTCATCAGCTTCAAGCTTAAACAGAATCTCTCGGTGCCATTTTTGGCGATTTGAGAGAGAAATTCTTTTCATTATCCGTGAATTCCGGAAATTAATACCAATTCCAGTTTTTCATTAACCGGTTTTAAATGGAGATAATATCAGATTGACATTTTGTACTTATTATCTAGAGAGTTCTATTTTTTAATGAGAAATCTGTGAAAGCGATAGGAGATTCCAGAATATTGTTTTATTACTTTCATCCGTTCTGGCTGCTAATACGAGGAACATTTACAAATGCTGTTGGTTAAACAATTGCCCTTTAATATCGCGCGGCGTATATTTGAAACAGCGTTGACCAAAAATAATTATTAAGAAATAACACATACACTTGATAACGTTACCTGTATGTGTAATGAAACGTTGTGTTCAATAATAAATAGAAGTCTATATCCATAAAAAACTGTTATTTCTTAATGTGCTGCGATACTTCTAAATGTCTTACAAGGATTAAAAATAATTATGCTTAAAACTTTAGTGTAAAGTACATACCAAAATTTATTTCGTATAGCTTTTAATGACGTAGAAATATATATTTTGAAACCCAAATAAAGTAAGTGGTAAAAATTAGGAAAAGTTTTCAGAGCTTAAACCAGATGAGGTCACTATGGGGCTCATTTCAGTAGATTTGATGCATTTATTTTCTTCTCAAATGTTTTTCTCTCCATCGACAGCCGTATGAATGCGTTGTAGTAGGCTAAAACAATAATTTTAGTATAAAAATATCAGATTTAAGCTAGAAACAAACTAATTACCAAATTACCTAGCTATCAATCACCGAAAATTACCATCACCTGGCCTACACAACATTTCAATATTGTCACACAAAGAAAACTGAAGCCAATGTTACTTTTTCGTATTGTGCTCCACACGTATTTGGCCTGAAGCCGCCTCGTCGCCTCACCTGTCCTGCTAACCATAGTTATTAACAATATCTAAGCTATATTTAGGGCTTTTAGACATTATACTTTTTAATCTAGCGACCATATTGTTTTTTTATTCTTAAAAAGTATCATTTAGCCTCTTCTCACAAAACATATTCGTCTTCTCACGAAACGTATTGCTTTTCTCGCAATGTCTCTTTATTTTCGAGGTTTGACGAGAGCTAATTGATGTCTTCGCTAATCCTCGTTTTCAAAAGCAGATGTTTGTTGCGCGTGGCAGAGACAAATGGCGGAATTAGCTGCGGGCCAGAACTTGCCGTCTGTAATCCAAATTTAATCTCTGTCATTTTTAATCACCTTATTACAGTTTGTTTGATAAGAAAATTGCACAGGATTTAGAAACGTTTTTATAAACTAACAGATTTGACAGCGAGAGTAAAATCTTTTAAATTTCAACGTAAAAAACTGACAGAAAATATTAACGTCATGTTTTGTTAAACTCTAGTGCAAATTTGTAGTCTTTAAGTGTAAAAATAATATTTTTAACACAAACACTTTTGCGTACATCGAATAGCCTACTTCGCATTAATTTAAAGGGGAACGCTCAGCATTTTCGAGTTACGATTTAGGTCTTGAGTATATGTAAATGCACGAACATAGCATAATCCCTTCAAAATTTATTCTATTATAAACTTGTCTTCCAATTTGTGTATGGGTGTTTTCTGTATTAGTCTCACTTAAAATACGAGTCGTATTTTTGACTTTCAAACGCTAATAATTATGCAAACATGGATTTGAGGGATTAAATTTCAAATACACGAGAGTTTTTGAAAACTGTTACTGATTATCTTCTCTAAAAAAATCCAGGTTTACAGACTAAGGTTTGTCGGACGGATTGTGTACTTCACGGTACGTGTAACGTGACTATGATGTTTATCCACGATCTTATTCCGAATGCTTATACAGGGGATTTTTTATTTCGACTTTAATTTAAAAGAGGAAGGGGGTGGCAGGGCAATTCATAAGTTATTATGATCGTAAGAAAAGTAATTGATATGTGAAAGCGCAAGAAATGAAAGGTATTTTGATGATTCTCGGTATTGACATAATTGCATTATCGATCAATGTGAAAACCCTAGACGTGATGATCGTTTCATCTTGAAAGCATAATATATTGCCAATACATTATGATATTTTCGTTGTTCTGTATCGGACATCTGTAAATGTGTTCTTAAATTGTGCAGGAAATTGAGCTTGGCAAGCTGGTAAAGGAGAATATATTAGGCATTACAGAAAGATTCTTAACCAAATTTATGTATGTTCCTATTGTGACCAGAGGCCCTATTCTCGAAAACTTAATTTAAATAAAATTCAGATTTTTGAGAAATACATTAGATTAGAAATACATAAATAGATTTTAGTAACTGACCAATCAAATAACTGAAAATCATCTTAATTTAAGTTTTTGAGAATAAGGCCCTGGTCCAGGTTCTTTAATTTCCGTGTAAATCCACAGAAAATGATGAAGACTTGGGGAGACCTGAGTAGGTATTCATATTGTTAAATGTGCAAGTATTTGTTTCTTTATGTACACGAATGCAATGTTTTGATAATCAATTTAACTCAAGTACAATCTTCCTTTCAACGATTAGCAAGTCTTAAAAATAGCCAGTAAAACAAATAAACCATTGATGCACTTATGTTAGGTGTAAGTATAGCTTAATGGAGGAATCCCAGTGAAATGTTTTATCGAGAAATTATCTTTCCAAAACGGTTTTCAACATGGTTTAAGTTCATTTTTATAGCATCTTTAATTAGGGCAAATTCCGATATAATGCTACGATCAAATAAAAAAAAAGCCCCCAAAAAGCCAAAAAATAAAAATAAAAACAGTACAACACCTTAAATTATGGAAGCCGGCTGGGGACATATTCACCTCGCCTTTTTCCTCGCTTTTTCGTCCTTTTCCATGTCTTTATTCATGTTTTCAGTGATTTAATAATAATAATAATAAACTCGTTATTTTACATGGGTCAGAATATTAGGCCCAATACCACAAAGTGACCGATCCTGTTTCATAATTCAGTCCATGGGGACAAACACACATACAATGAAGAATACTAAGAGGAGGAGAGAAAAAAAATGTAAATTTGGTGACAATAATCGTATGGCAGCTAGTCATATTTTTGGTTGTGAAAAGATAAAAAAAATATATATTTTTATATATGTTATATTTCTAATCTATTTCGTAAAACTTTTATATGGGACTACACCTTTTGTGTAATTATAAGATTATTTAAGATCATATCTTTCCTGTAATTGAAATGCCATTATTTAGCTCTATGTTTTGTTCGATGATTTTGTACTGAGTTCTAGATAAACGTGTATTATTATCAACATAAGGATTTGTGACATGCACTAGGACTGATAGGAATTTAATTGCGGATTTGATTAGTAAATTTGGATCGTTGGATTTTCTTGTTCCATTCTTATGAATGTTTCGTTTCTTCCGTTGGGTAACCTAAATATTCTGAATATAAATTACTATTATAAACCAAGTTTGAGAATTTTGACTTTTTGATCATGCTGAGAGGTGGTATTCGGATAAGTTTTATTGAATTGTAGGAGAACTTGACGTCAGATATTTACCCTTAAAACTTATATAATTACATGAATTATTATTTAAGCTCTACCATCTGCCATATTTGGACAAAAATTAAAATATTTGAAATATTTATAGGTGAAACCAATGTATGACGTTCTAGAAGTTATTTGATATCAAATTCTTTTAACATTGTGGATGAATCAAGATGTTCAAGTTATATCTGAACACCTTTCTGCTTATTTTGTGGTTTCCAATGTTTGATACACTCGAAGTATCAAAATATGTTAAAACAAAGGTTTATTTAGAGCCGAAATCCTGTGAAAATATAAAATTCCATCATCATCTAGCAACCCTCCAAGCCTTGTCAGAAATTCACTGCTCGATTTTCTGTTCAGAACATCCGGATTGTAGAAGGATTATGTTTGATAAAACAACCAAAGAGTGTAGGTTGTATCAATCTGGTGAAAATTGTTTTTCTACTGAAATAACAGATAAAGTCTGCTTTCGTCAGGTAAGTCTCGATTAATTAATATTTTACCATATTATTAATATACTTGAGATCCTCTTTTACCATCGGTCAATATAAACACAGAGTTTGAGGGGTTTTGTTGTAAAACAAATCTATGAAACGTGCATATTATTTGCTCAAAAAGATACAACATGTATTCTGTTTTATCATATAAAACATCATAATTTTATATTTCGACTTGTTAATTTATTCGCAGACCAGGTACCATTTTCATATATGCCGTATTGTGATTTTTTATGTTATTTTTTATTTTCACTCATTGTGATATTTTTAGATTCTTTCTTTTTATTTTTTCTTCAGACTTCTCTCTGTTCAGAATTAAAGTGTACAAGATGTCCAATGGGTTATTATGGAGATAGATGTGAAAATATTATTGAAGGTAAGAAAGGAAATTTCTTTATATTTTTGTACGAAACCAATTTGTAAATGTTGGTATCATTGCCATTTATATTGACAAGTCTTGGTGGATTTATAAGAGACATTATCCCATTTCTAGAAGAATGCCAATTAAGGAAAAAATGTCTATTCGAGGTGTATCGCAACAATGGGCGTTTCATTTTGCAAAAAAGAAATTACACTCTTTTTATTTTGTTAAGTTACTAATGAAAAGTTCATTAGCTGCTACCAATGGATTGTCAATGTGTTTTGCCTATGGTGCTTCGCAACGTGCTTTGACCAGGCCCGTAGGCAGGCGGGGGGGGGGGGGGGGGGGGGGGTGCGTCGGGTGCTAAAGCACCCCCCCCCCCCCGAAAAATTTCAGAGTTCCGCTTTTTTTCGAACTGAATCTATTTTTGAACTACGAAATAAAAACCCGATGCATCATTAAACTTGAAGGCTTGATGCACTTCGTTGTCTGTCGACAGAAATCATTGCAAGTTGCAACAAGACTAACAACACGCCTTTAAAATTCAACGTCATGATGATGGTATAAAAACGTTTGACGGCCAAACTTCTCGATTCTGGTCGATTTTTCAAACCCTTGGCCGTTCAAAAATGTTTGGCCGAAAAGGCAAAAGTTGGCCGAGTTTTTGCCATAAAGTGAAAACAGAAAACCCACAACAGACATGTAGAAACAACTGGCTTTTGCATCAGAATGCAAATTTATGGCGCCTCCGCTAGCTCCCTCAACTGAAAAGCGCTTAAATGATCGAAGCTATTTATCCAGACGCTAGAAGTGTGTTGTCAGATAAATGAACGACAAGCTACTGCTATGGAAAAAAAAAACAATTCAGTGGCGGATCCGGTGGGGGGGGGGGGGGGGGGGGCGTAGAGGGCGTACGTCCCCTTAATTTGTCTTTTTTTTAAGAATGGGGAGCATACGAAATCAAAAATGTCTAACCCATTAACGTTTACTATAAAACATACATGGTCCACGTCAAAAACCGTTAAATTAGTACAATTTATACTAAATCTATGTTTTTAAGCCAAAAAAAACACCCCCCTTTCGAAAAACCTGGATCCGCCCCTGCTAGTTCCGCTTGCTGGCTGTAAGCACCCCCCCCCCCCCCCCCCCCCATATAAAGACCTGGCTACGGGCCTGTTGACCCTACAAACCATCCTGGTTCGTCCCACTCATTGTGCACAAATCCACGCCTTTGATCAGATCTTTGACAGAGCATGTAGTTAAAAGAATTTGCAAGCTTTCGAATAGTTTTAGAGACTTACAGTTCTTAGACAATATGCGAGAGAAAACGAAAAGAGGGCGTAACAATTTTGGCATACAATGCGTCGCTCCCTAAACCAATACAATCTTTAAAAAGCGTTTTTTTTTTTAAACATACGCTTTATGTGGCTTTTTGAATTAGAAAATGATGTAAATAACACTGTCTTGATTTCTCCTTAAATGGTGGACCGCCTCCGCCATCCCGCCAAGGTACTTGAGACTTGATATTAGCGGGATGGCACAGGCAGTCCGCCCTCGGCGGAGAATTCAAGACAATGTGAAAATAACCTTCACAAGTTTATTACAAAAAGGTCCATTAACTCTTTAAACTACATGTATATTTACATTTCAGACTGTTCCCATGGCAGAGATCTCTCCCTGTTCTCTAAAAAACAATATCTAAGCTATATTCGTCCAAAGGCAAATTGCGACATCGTTGAAGCTATTTGTGATTTTAAGTGGGGACTCACAGTTATCCAAAATCGTGAAATGAAATGTTACGAGGTTAATTTCAACAGATCGTGGGCAGAGTACGAATCAGGATTCGGTAAACCTCATGCTGACTATTGGCTTGGTTTACAACACATATACGATATTCTACAGAACCATCCGCGCTTTGATCTCAACATTAAATTCAAATTAGATGGCCGATCATACCAAAGTTATTATGGTAATTTCACTATTACGGATGCTGACGACGAATTTCGATATAGTTCAAATAGCTACAACCCAGGAACTAGCTCATCTTCTACCGGGGACTCGATGACAATTAACAGTACTTGGGATATAAGAGGTCAACAATTTTCTACATACGACAATGATCATTCTGAAAATGATTGCGCTAATCGTTTTAATGGTGGATGGTGGTATTTGCCGTCAAATAATTGCTCTCTTGCAAATCTCAACGGGAAAAGGAATGGAGCCAATTTTGAATCAACTATCCATTGGTTGAATGATAAAGGATCAAAAACTGATTTTAGCTCTGCTTTTATGTGGATAAAACGTTATTAATACATAGCTCCATAATATTTGTCTTGAGATTCGTAAAAGATTTTTAACTTTTAACATCCTAATTTGAACAAGTCTTCTTATGGTTTACTCCCATTACTCATAATGTCAGTACTCATAAAAAATTATATTTCTAATCTATTTCGTAAGACTTTTATATGGGACTACACGTTTTGTATAATTATAAGATTATTTAAGATCATATATTTCCTGTAATTGAAATGCCATTATTTAGCTCTATGTTTTGTTCGATGATTTTGTACTGAATTCTAGATAAACGTGTATTATTATCAACATAAGGATTTGTGACATGCACTAGGACTGATAGGAAATTAATTGCTGATTCGATTAGTAAATTTTGATCGTTGCATTTTCTTGTTCCATTCTTATGAATGTTTCGTTTTTTCCTTTGGTTATGAGAAATATTCTAAATTTTACGTGTTTGTGATATTACATGTAGATCACATTTGGGATCAAATTTTCTTAGAAAATTAACGAAACGCAATTGAGTATTGTGGCTGTGATGAAGTTGGAAAGTCAATGGAACTGAATTCGCATAAAATCAATTATTTTTCAATATTTTGGACAAATAAAGCTTATATAAGTGTAACATCTAAATACGTTCGGCAACTCACATATTTTTTTATTTAAGCTAATATGGGATGTGGATTCCATTTGAAAACAAAAGAATAAATTCCGTGAATGCATAACTATAGCGCCCTTTGTTCGTTATTCATGAAATTTAAATTAAAGGGCCATTCTGCTTTTTTGAAAAAAGTTTCCATCATCAAAAAATCGCAAATGCTACCTGAGAGTATTTTTAAAGTATGTTCATTGTATCTCTATATCTTCTTGATCAAACTGAATTAGGTTTTAAAGGGTTAATTACAAACATGGAGTACTTATTGTTAATTAAGCAATTTGACCTAGTTTTGGTGTTTGCCCTTTAAATGGCTCAATATTTCTAGCTGAGACCTGTTAAATACACAAGATGGACATTTCTCTACAATTAGGCGTTTATTTTACTCAAATCCGTTCAGTAGTTTCCTATCAGCATCCAAAAAACATAACACACTTAAAAACCTTACGTAAGGTTTTTAAAAAATTTAGCATGTTTTTAGCGTTTAAAAATTAACGGCTGGATTTTTTAAGTTAAAACTTTCGGATACATTAAAGGGCACATAGTTACAGATTTTGGTGTAAAGGTTTCACAAATTTGAGCAAAAAAAAATTTTGACCAAAAAAAAATTCAGACTGTCCCTTTAAATGGTGTTTGAAAAGATTTAATTCAAAAGGAAAATTTATCGATTTTTTTTTCTTTTGAAAATAATAAAGTTTATAAAGATCATATTAGATAGATTCACAATCAGATATCGCTGTCCGGTTTTGTAAACGGTATCGACAAAGTGAGCTGTGTCTATGGCATATAGGAATGTCTGAAAAGAATATCGACATGCTGAGTTAGAAGTTTTTACGTTACGTTTAAATTTCTACGTTGAAATTTTAGAATTCAGAGTGCTTTTTCACCTGATATAGCTTATTATCTTTTGTGAATCAGATATAAGAGTATAATGGACCGTAAGTGATGATAATTTAATCTTTTCTAAAGCAATACTAAAATGAACAAAATATTTAAGTTCTCAAACTTGGCCAGTATACATGTATCTTCTCTAACGGTCCACATTCGACTATCCTCGGTTTCCGTAAACCATAATCTATCTCGGTAATGAATGTTGTTTCTTCGTTGTGTCTTCATGTGCGATACTATTGAATTGTGGTAGATCTTGATAGCAGATATTTACTCTGAAAACTGATATAGTTAGATGAATTTAAGCTCTATACCAGCTGCCATATTTGGACAAAAATTAAAATATTTGAAATCTTTATAGGTAAAACCAATGTATGACGATCTGGAAGTTATTTGATATCAAATTCCATTAACCTTGTGGATGAATCTGCTAATCAAGATGTTCAAGTTATATCTGAATACTTTACTGCTTGTTTTATGGTTTCCAATGTTTGATACACTAGAAGCTTCACAATATGTTAAAACAAAGGTTTATTTCGAACCGGAATCCTGTGAAAGCAGTTATTATAACGATCATCTAGCAACCCTTAAAGCAATGAAAGAAATGCACTGCTCGTTTTTCTGTTCAGAACATCCGGATTGTAGAAGGATTATGTTTGATAAAACAACCAAAGAATGTAGGTTGTATCAATCTGGTGAAAATTGTTTTTCTACTGAAATCACAGATAAAGTCTGCTTTCGTCAGGTAAGTCTCGATTAATTAATATTTTACCATATTATAAATGTCCTTAAGGTCCTCTTATACCCATACAAAACATCGGTCCGTCTACATTTACCTCGTACCTCTACAGGCTACAATTCTTCATGGATCCTTTTGATCCTTTGGATCTTTGGTATGTCTGTCAATATTATTTTGAAGATGTGTATTATTGAATTTGGTGAAGAATCGATTTTTCACAGATATCGCGTAAATCTTTAATCGCGTTCGTTTTTGTTGCTCTCGCCCACTTTACAGGCTACAATTCTTTATGGATTCTTTTGTTCTTTTGTATATATGTGTGTCAATATCATTATGAAGACGTGCACTATTGAATTTGGTGATAATCTGATGATTTTCTTCAGATAAATCGCGTTCGGTATTTTGCTGTTGCTCACTTTACGGGCTACAATTCTTCATAGATTGTGTCAATATCATTATGAAGATTTGCACTATTAAATTTAGTGATGATGCGATAATTTTTGTGGCATTAAACGCGTTCATAAAACTCTGATATCGCGATCGTTTTACAGTTCACATTTATCTCTTTATCAAGCTGCTGGTGGGAGTATAGCCTACCATTGCGAGACTTTCCACAAGCATATTTTATATTTCGGTTTCTTAATTCATTTGCAGACCAGGAACCATTTCAATATACAATGTATTGTGTTTTTTACGTTCTTTTTAATTTTTATTTAGACTTCTCTCTGTTCAAAATTAAAGTGTACAAGATGTCCAATGGGTTACTATGGAGATAGATGTGAAAATATCATCGAAGGTAATAAAATAAGTTTCTTATAATTTTGAACAGGGGCCGGGGAAGTCTCCGGATGTGGAGGGACCCGTGGTTCGAAAAATCAAACAGTTATCACCTCCACCCAAAACACATCGGATTTCGGCCACTTGACATCGTATAAAGATCGTAAAAATTTGCATGAAAAAAAAATATTTATGGGCCAAAAAGTGTGTGTTGGTGGTTGAGGCCTTCAATATCTAAACTCATAATTACGCACCAAATCTGAGCCATTTTTCAGTCTTTTTTATCTATAGGGGAGAACGTTTGGGCTAACGCCAATGACGTTTATCGTCGTACTTTGACCCTACAATCCGACCTAGTTGGTCCCCCTTAAAATTGTGCATAAATCCACGACCTTGATCACATCTTTGACACAGCAAGTAGAAAGCATTTGCAATTTTGTTATCAAGCTTTCGAATTGTTTCAGATACTGTACTTTTAATTCGTAGAATAAATATCATTATGGAGATGTGTACTATTGAATTTGGTGATGATGCGATGATTTTTATGGCATAAAACTCAGGTATCGCGTTCATAAAACACTGATATCACGTTCGTTTTACAGTTCACATTTACCTCTTTATCAAACTGCTGCTGAGTGTATACGCTTGCGAGACTTGCCGCAAGTCTATGTTTAATTTTTTTGAATTTTTTAAATTGTTGTGTATAGAAAATGGTGTAAAAAACAAGTCTATTATAAAATGCCCATTATCTCTTTAAACTACATTTCAGACTGTTCCTATGGCAGAGATCTCTCCCTGTTTCCTAAAAATCGACATCTAAGCTATATTCGTCCAAAGGCAAATGGTGACATCGTTGAAGCAGGGTGTGATTTTTACTGGGGATTCACAACTATCCAAATTCGTGAAATGAAATGTAACGAGGTTAATTTCAACAGATCGTGGGCAGAGTACGAATCAGGATTCGGTAAACCTCATGCTGAGTATTGGCTTGGTTTACAGCACGTATACGATATTCTACAGAACCATTATCGATTTGATCTCGTAATTAAATTCAAATTAGATGGTCAAGCCTACCAAAGTTATTATGGTTATTTCAATATTACGGATGTTGACGACGAATTTCGATATAATTCAAATGAAAATAACCAAGGATCTAACTTACCTCCTACTGGGGACTCGATGACTTATAGTGATATGGATATAAGAAATCGCCAATTTTCTACATACGACAATGATCATTCTGGACATGATTGCGCTAATCGTTTTCATGGTGGATGGTGGTATTTGCCGTCAATTAATTGCTCTCTAGCAAACCTCAACGGGAAAAGGAACGGATCAGATTTTGAGTCCACTATTCATTGGTCGAATGATAAAGGACCAAGAACTGATTTTAGCTCTGCTTTTATGTGGATAAAACGTTATTAATACATAGCTCCATAATAATGGTCCTAATGGACCCAATTTTGAGTCCACTATTCATTGGTCGAAAGACAAAGGATTCAGGACTGATTTTAGCTCTGCTTTTATGTGGATAAAACGTTATCAACCACAGATCTGAAGTAACGTTCATGAGATTCATAACATATTTTTAACTTTTCCAGACAGACGGTAACATCTTAATTTGGACAAAACTTTTTTTCCCGGAACCACGGGCGTAGGAAATTTTATGGTCGTTACGGAGAACTCCTTGTCAAGCTTCTTGAATTTTGGCAAATTTGTTTAGTTTAGATTTGAATTGATCTGCACCTCATGTTTTGACCAATATAGCAGTGGCGAGTGTCGCGCCTGAAGCAGATCATGCTTACTCTTTTCGAAACACCTGATTGTACTTCTCGTTTGTGAAGTCCACTACTATACAATTATTGCTCTGGACGAGATTTCTGATTAACTAAATTGTTTAGCTTGTACGGATTTTATTATTGATGTATCTAATATATCACTGGGTATAATTACTGTCCAGATTCACTCTCAAAGGCTAAAAACGCTCCTCTGATTCCTTTTAACAAAAATTTAATTAAACTGTTTAAACACGAATCTTTGTATACTTACTACTATACTTACTTACTTACTTACGTCATTGGGCGTCATCTTTGCTGAAAAGGCCATAACAGCCAATAATGGGGTAATTCCAATACTATTCCGCAAGATGGTGACCGAGTTGCGTATCAACGCCCTCATTCGTCGTATTTTATTTTTTAAATGTAAGCCATTGTTGAACAAAATTGAAGTCAAGGAGTATTATTACACTGTTTCTACAGACATCGGGCGCCCAGTTAACCAAAGAAATAGTAATAATGATATCCATGTATTTCTGGTTCTTGATCGAGAAGTAGTTCAGGCTAAAAAGGCGGGTTTCAAGACATTACAGCTTTCTGGCGACAAATCCTCGATGCAAAATGCCGGACTACTTTTCTTAAGTGTGAACATCGACGTTTTTAATAAAATTTGATAACCCCGTTATTGAAAAGTCGTCTAGTAATAAGAGAAATACTTTTCATTAGCAGCAATTAGACCCAATTTTCGTTTCTGGACTGCTGTGAAACATACAAACTGGAGTTTAAAGCGCAGAACAAAACGAAAATTTGATCTAACCCAAACCAATCTTTGAAAAAGAGTTGCCTGCTCTTGTCCATTTACCTGTAAAAGTGTATATCATCATGACCGAGTTATAATGTTCAAGTCTCGAACATCGATGAATTTAGCACTGAATGCTTCAACAACAAATTATCCTACGACGAAAAATCAAAGAATAACATATGATATTAAAACATCCTGTTTTCATTGATCTAGCTGCAGTCTGGTTGTTAGACAGTCAAGTTGTCGGTGGTAAAAAGTCGAATGTTGAGCCTTTTAACTGCTGAAGACTGCTGAATAGGCAACTTTACATAGTCAATCGTTTGAAATATTCATAGAGAAATGTTTAAAAGGAACGTTCAGTATTTTCAGAGTAGATTTGGGAATAAATCATATGTAAATAACCTTTAGAGGTACAAAAACTGTACGAAAATCGCACAATCCATTCAATTATATCCATACCTAAACATTTTTCATTTTAATAATAATAATAATAAATACAATATTTATAGAGCGCGTTATATAAAAACTATTACTCTAAGCGCTTCACATAAATCATAAAATACAAATAACCAACTAAAAAGAAAAAAAAACAAAAAAAAAACAAAACAAGCAGATAAAACGGAAAAAATGCAAGTACCATAAAATAAACAAAACAGTTTAAAATGATTGCAGTCGATTAAAAGTATATAGAGTGAAATAAAATCTACAGGAAATCCTTAAAAGCAGTTCTAAAGAAGTGAGTCTTGAGTTGTTTTTTAAAACCGTCTAAAGAATTCACATTCCGCAATGATAATGGTAAACTGTTCCAGGGTGTAGGCGCGGCCTTGTCGAAACGCCTTTCGCCGTAGCTTTTTGTTCGGACGTCATTTGGAAGACTTAAAAGCATGCTGTTTTCCGACCTGAGGGATCTGTTGGGTTTGTAAGGCGTAATAAGTTCTTGAAGGTAGCTAGGAGCCTTACCGTGCTGTGCTTTATACACATGAACAAGAAGTTTATATTGGCAACGGTAATGAATGGGTAACCAGTGCAAGGAGATTAGAACGGGCGTGATTGAATCAAATTTCCTTTTTCGTGTAATCAAACGTGCTGCTGTGTTTTGGACGCGCTGTAGCTTACTGATAATGTCGGTGTTAGTACAATACAGCAGTGCGTTGCCATAGTCTAGCCTTGATGTAACTAAGGAGGACACTAGTGTTCTACAGGCTTCAACCGAAATTCGACCAATGTTCCGGATCTGGTAAAAACAAGCTTTAGAGATCGCTTGATGTTCCATAGTGATGGTTTTATCAAAGAACATTCCCAGATTTTTCACACAGGAAACGTCGCTTAACACAGTTCCGTCAAAACTCAGACAGAAATTGGATAGATGATTCACTTGACGTTTAGGTGCAAAGATGATCAATTCTGTTTTGTCTTCATTAAGTTTAAGCATATTAGCACTCATCCAATCACTTATGTCAGATAAACATTTTTCTAGACGTATGGACAGATCGGACCAGTCTCCTTGCGGTCTTATGATTTGATAAACCTGAGTATCATCTGCATATGAATTGTATGACATTCCATGGCGCCTACAAATTTCACCAACTGGTTTTGCGAAAATACAATACAGTTTCGGCCCTAAAACAGAGCCCTGTGGTACACCAAAACCGAGTTTGATATCATCAGATTGTACTGATCCTATAGCAACACGTTGAGTCCTGTCCATGAGATACGATTGCAACCATAGTAGAGCATCTCCAGTAACGCCGAAGGAATATTCCAGACGATTAAAAAGAATCTGATGGTCGATTGTATCAAAGACTGCGGATAAATCCAGCATGAGCAAAACGGCACAACAGTTCTGATCTAGTGCATAGGCGATATCGTGATGAACACGGAAGAGAGCAGTTTCCGTGGAATGGCCTGCACGGTAGGCTGACTGTACACTATCATGGAGAGAATGTGAATTGGATAGATGATTCACTTGACGTTTAGGTGCAAAGATGATCAATTCTGTTTTGTCTTCATTAAGTTTAAGCATATTAGCACTCATCCAATCACTTATGTCAGATAAACATTTTTCTAGACGTATGGACAGATCGGACCAGTCTCCTTGCGGTCTTATGATTTGATAAACCTGAGTATCATCTGCATATTATGAATTGTATGACATTCCATGGCGCCTACAAATTTCACCAACTGGTTTTGCGAAAATACAATACAGTTTCGGCCCTAAAACAGAGCCCTGTGGTACACCAAAACCGAGTTTGATATCATCAGATTGTACTGATCCTATAGCAACACGTTGAGTCCTGTCCATGAGATACGATTGCAACCATAGTAGAGCATCTCCAGTAACGCCGAAGGAATATTCCAGACGATTAAAAAGAATCTGATGGTCGATTGTATCAAAGACTGCGGATAAATCCAGCATGAGCAAAACGGCACAACAGTTCTGATCTAGTGCATAGGCGATATCGTGATGAACACGTAAGAGAGCAGTTTCCGTGGAATGGCCTGCACGGTAGGCTGACTGTACACTATCATGGAGAGAATGTGAATTGATGTGATTCTCTAGTCGACTGTCAACAACCTTTTCCAGTACCTTTGAAATGAAAGGTAAGTTGTAGACTGGTCGGTAGTTTTTGAGCATCTCTTGATCCAGACTTGATTTCTTAAGTAATGGTCTAACAACTGCTTGTTTGAACGACAGTGGTACGCATTAGTCAGATAGGGATGTGTTGACTTTGTCTGTGATTGGTGGCAACAAATGATCTAGGCACAGCTTAAGAAGTTTCGTTGGTAACGGATCAAGTTCGCACGATTTTGTTGGAGCAGCCATGATAATTTTACAAAGTTCATCAATTGAAACTGGTGGTAAAGATGTTAGTGGTTCACCTTCGAATTTTGTATCAGCTCTCATTGCATCACTGTTGTAACTGGATGAATTATTCTTAGCCGCTAGATTGTCCCGGATGGCACTTATTTTTCCAACAAAAAATTCACAAAACTTGTCAGCCAGAACTTTTTCATCATGGTGTAAAGGAAGTGTAACTTCTCGTCTATTACCCATCAAGGCGTTTGTCAAACGATGCAATTGCTTCTGATCTTGTTCTATTTCGGATATTTTGGTTGAAAAGTAGTCCTTCTTGCATTTAAGGAGAAGCTTGCTTGCTTTCAAACAAATATCTCGAAACATTTGACGATGAACTGTCAAATTCGATTTCCGCATACGTCGTTCTGCTTTCCGACGGTCTCTTTTAGCTACACGGAGTTCGTCTGTATACCATTCAGTGTTCGGACGCAATATGTTGTTCTTCGATTTTAAACGCTGCATACTTATCGATGATGGAACTAAGCTCAGAGTTATACAAGTTTACTATATTTTCTGTAAATGTGATTTTTATATATTGCATAGTCTCACTAAAATACGAGTCGTATGTTTTACTTCAAACGCAGTAATTATGACACTGTACAAGGCTGAGGCTGAGATTCCCCGGGAACACTATAACAGTTCCAGGTTCTGAGATTAAAGGGGCATGTTCACTAACATGGACGACCGTAACCTTGTCAAAGACACCGGAATTTTTTACATTATCTTATCAATAATAGTGTTCATATCAATGCGAATCCATAATTATCCCGGCGAATCTAAATCTAAATGAACTGCCATGTTCAAAAGGAATCAACTTTTGATTATCCAGTCTCACATCTTCACGATGATTTCATATAAGACCTAATCAACAAGACGTACAATTTACCGATAGCCTAATTTTTAGGCTGAAGAGAAAGTTGTAAACGAAAAAAGATACAAGTTAATTATTTTCTATGCGATTTTAGGATTTTCGTATAGTTTTATTACTTCTAAAGACTTTTACATAGGTTAAAGGCTCAAATCAACCTAAACAAATGCTGAACATTCCCCTTTAAAGTTTGATTGATCGAACGAACAGTGAAGATATCGCTTTTAAAAGGAATTAGAAATAAAATTGCGTACAACAATAACGGTCTTTATCCTTTTAGTACATTAAACTTGAATTAAATGGTGTTATAAAAGAAAAAGATTATTTCAATAGGGAAATTAATCGATTTATTGTATCTTTTGAAAATCATAAAATTCATAAATATCATAACAAATAGCTTTAAAACCAGAATCCGTCTGAAGGTACTTTGTAGTTGACAACACGACATTAGAAAGTAAACAGCTATTGTGGAAGTTTCTCATAATAACTTCATAAAGTCTTGGAAATTGTAAGAGTACATGCGTAGAAGTATTCGCTTTTCAAACTGATATAGCTCAATTTATATGCCAATTTCAAATAATCTATTCTATTGTGTCAAGAATTTCATGGAATAGACGGTTATCTTATTTGGGGCATTACGTATTGTAATTAAACATAACATCAGATTTGTACTCTGAAAAATTTAATCGACGGGCTGAAATAATTCCCTACCATCTATCATAGCAAATATTTAGACAACAATTTAAAGTAACATTTGGATTGTTAAACTGTGATTGACATAAATGTTAGAAGTTTTTGTCATAATTTCTTGCGGATGAAAAATAGCCATTGTGAAAGTAAGATGTTCAAGTTTTATCTGAATACCTTACTTTTTATTTTATGGTTTCCAATGTTTGATACACTGGAAGTATCAAATCATGTTAAAACAATGGTTTATATGGAGCCGGGAACATGTGAAAATACTAAATTCATCAATCATTTAGCAACCCTCCAAGCCTTGTCAGATATTCACTGCTCGATTTTCTGTTCAGAACATCCGGATTGTAGAAGGATTATGTTTGATAAAACAACCAAAGAGTGTAGGTTGTATCAATCTGGTGAAAATTGTTTTTCTACTGAAATAACAGATAAAGTCTGCTTTCGTCAGGTAAGTCTCGATTAATTAATATTCTACCATATTATAAATGTACTTTCGGTCCTCATACAAATACAAAACATTGGTCAATTGGACAGACAGATTGTTCCACACTGTAACATAGAGCAACCATAGTTAAGGAGCAGTGGTTCCCAACCTGGGGGAGCCATGAAGTGTTTGTCTGGGGGCCATGACACACGAGAATGTGTATCATTTTTTTTCTAACCCATTTTTTAAAACCATATTTTGATGTGTAAGGTTGTGTAGTTGCTTGTAGTCAAATGCATCTGACCTCCTGATGAGGTGGCATAAAACAACAACTCCTTGTGCTATATTCCCTATTGTACCCTAGTGTGAAATAGAATAGGGGGCCATGGCTCTGGGAGCTTCGTGAATTTGGGCCACAGCTTGAAAAAAAGTTGGGAACCACTGTTATAGAGCAAAAGAATGTTTGTTTTTTTAGCGGGAGGTTTTACGAAAGAATTGTGGAGTAAGCTAATTATTTCCTCAAAAAGATGCTGTTCTGTTTTTCCATATACATACTAAGTTACTACTTCACCAGCAATCCATTGTCGTTAATTGAATTTTACTAAATCCCAAATTAATTATAAAAAATTGTTTTAACCTAGTTTCCGACCGAATTTGGCAAACCATTGACCAGACCAGAAACATTTTTTATTCATTATGATTCCTCCTTATCATTTTTCTTCAGACTTCTCTCTGTTCAGAATTAAAGTGTACAAGATGTCCAATGGGTTATTATGGAGATAGATGTGAAAATATTATTGAAGGTAATAATGGAAGTTTCTTTATATTTTTCTATACGAAACCAACAAAATATTGCTAAAGTATCACATAACCTGGTGAATTTATAGAAAAATGAATATATGGACAAAAATGTCTATCCAAAAACAGATCACAACAACCGACGTTTCCCTTTGCAATAAGAAGATATTACTTTGCTCTGTCAGCAGTTGCATAATGATGACAATTATGGATCAACCGCATCGTTTACACGGAAAAGAACACACTGCTTCGCTATCAAATGGTGTGATTATGTCACACATCAATTTTTTTGCTGGACAAGTTTGGAAATATCTTCGGTATACAAAAAAGTCTCACCCAATCAATTATCTAACAAAGCTTTTGGTCATATTGTGTGACCTGATGGTTTTGTTTCTATATATTTTTTCATTCATTTATGCATATAAAACCATTACCGTTGATTGCATTTCAGACTGTTCCCATGGCAAAGATCTTTCCGTGTTCCCTAAACGAAAACTATTAAGCTATATTCATCCAAGGGCAAATGGTGACATCGTTGAAGCAAGATGTGATTTTAATTGGGGTTTCACAGTCATTCAAAATCGTGAAATGAAATGTAACGAGGTTAATTTCAACAGATCGTGGGCAGAGTACGAATCAGGATTCGGCAAACCTTATGCTGACTATTGGCTTGGTTTACAACACTTATACAATATTCTACAAAACCCTCTTCAATTTGTTCTAGGCGTCAAATTGGTACTAGATGGCCAATTATACCAAAGTTATTATTCAAATTTTAGAATTACGGATGCTGACGACGAATTTCGATATAATTCAAATAACTATAACCCAGGAACTAACTTACCTCCTACCGGGGACTCGATGACAATTAACAGTACTTGGGATATAAGAGGTCATCAATTTTCTACATACGACAATGATCATTCTGGATATGATTGCGCTAATCGTTTCAATGGTGGATGGTGGTATTTACCGTCAAATAATTGCTCTCTTGCAAACCTCAACGGGAAAAGGAATGGATCAAATTTCGAGTCCACTATCCATTGGTTAAATGATAAAGGATCAAGAACTGATTTTGACTCTATTGTGATGTGGATACAACGTTATTAACCATAGATCCATAAAGATTCATAAGATATTTTAACCCTTTCACTGCAGATGGATATAATAAAAGTAGCGTCTTAATTTGGACAAATCTTCTTTCCCTGAACCACGGGCGTAGTAAATCTGGGAAATCACAAGAAATTACTCTTGTCCAGATTCGCATCAAAAACCGATACTTACGTTATTACCTTGATTTCAAACAATGTCGTTGCAGGAACGACTATTTCAACCAATTATTTTAATCCAAAGTTTAGAGCAAAATGAAGCTGTTCCTATGGGTAGCTTACCAAAGAGATAATAGTAAATAATCAATGTGTTTTGGGGCAGTGGATTAGGAATATTTCGGGCGATACATTCATACAATTCGGGTTTCAAAACAGCTTCTTCAGGCAATAAATCCCCGATTAAAAATGTTGGACTTTTTCGCTTAAGCGTGAACATCATTGTTAAGGATATGTCGACGACATTTTAAGACTTGATTCCACTTTTTCCGATGTTGAAAAGGCATTTATATGGGTCAATACATTGAAGCAACATGTGCTACCGACTGTGCAAGTAAAACAGAGTAATATCATGTCTAGTAAAGTATAATAGTTATTTGTATGGGTCAATACCGTTTTTATGGATAGCATTTTTACTAAGTTCTCGAAACTTGTATCCAAATCCATTTGATATTTATCTATAAAATATGTTTAAATCAATACCTTGAAGCAACATGTGCCACCGACCAAGGGCGTGGATTTAGGGGCTTATGTTTGGACTTGCGGTTGCAGCGCTTCGCGACGTGCTTGGACTCTACAACCCATGCTGGTTGGTTCCCCCAATGTTTTTTTGACAAATCCACGCCCTTGCTACCGACTGTGCAAGAAAAAGTAGTTGAAGAAATAGTCCTCATGAACCAAATCAGGTGCAAAAAAAAGTATATGCACTTTGCTTAAATCTTTCTGCTGTTCTAAAGGTTCTTCAGGCGGGAAAATAAACCGAAAACTCCTACGGAGAGTGTAAAGTAGACGAAAGTTAGTGTCCTGAGAAACACAAATCTCCATCCGTCTAATCCACTATTTTGTTTTCATATCATAGATTTGTTTTCGTCCAGTAAACCTTCGATTATTGTTTATACCTTTGTGGGATTTAAATACTATTACTTACTATGCTTTTATATTGTCTGTAAGATCCTCTGAAATCTATAGATAGTATTCAAATTAAAAAAAAAAACGGACGTTTATTTTCTAAAGAAATACAGGATGGGATTACAGTCTTGAATTCAAATCATTATCAAGTCGATCAAAAACATCGGATATCTTAGTCGTGGTGGGAATAATAGGTTTAAGGATATCCTCGATAAAATGCAAATTAAAGGGGATACAATCGCATGTCCTTTAGGCAGTGCCTCGTCTAAGGAATTGTTACTGGGCGGCAGTTAATTGAACAGGCGAAGTTGAAAACTAGATCGCCGAAAATGAAATCAGTGAAACAGACATCATACCGTTGTTAAAAACAACATATTATTCTTACTTCTGTTATGTTATGTTAGTTATATTTTACATTAAAGAATTTCGATTGCTAGCGATATTTTAACAATATAGGACTGCCAACCGGGACTGACTTTTGTGTTCACTGGGCGGCAGAATACCGCCACTGCGCGGCATCGCTGCCGCCTAGTCACAGTGTTAGTCGAGGCACTGCCTTTAGGATTTATACATCTCCATATTGAAACAAAACAGTACAGTCAATCAAAATAATTCACCAGAGAGTTCTCTGCCCCTGATTTCTAATCTTCCAATCATAAAAAAAATCTGTTCGGGAGAATTGAAATTTTTTTTTTTTAAGCTCATCCCTTTTCATCGATCATTAAACGTCATTTCCTAAATATCAATAATATCTAAACAGCAATAAAAAAGGAATTCGCCCTGTGTGATCAGATCGATAGCAAATTAGTGGTGGTCGAAAAGCACTTCCGGTTTAGACATCAATAAAGCACCTTTTATCCTCGTGCGTTTATGATCTTTAAATACCAAATCGGAATTGTTGTGTGAATAGATATTAAATATTTACACTAATGGGTCAATCATGTAAACGACGTTTAGGGTAGCCAACCGTGGAAAATGAACCGACAAGAACCCGTAAGATTTACACGGAAGCGGCAAGGCTGGGAATGTCATAACACCGAAATTTACTTTCAGTAATGAATAACTGATAGATAAATATTGAATTTGGTGACTATTTAATCGCTAGAATATATTTCCGCTTTAACAGATTAATCACTTTGCAACAACACGATGGAATTGTCGGTTTTTTACGTCTGAACAGACACTCTTGGGTTGCTGAGTTCGTTCAGTTGATGACATAAAGAGATAGCGCTGTACCTTGATGAACTCGGTGGATATAACGGTAAAATATAATTACTGATGATGTATATAGCGATTATTGTCTTCGGTATATTTTTGTATCCGTCTGTTGATTCTTCAGAGCATCAAGTATATATACGTCAGATACACTGAAATATAGTTCATTATGGTTTAGGTCCTATTTCTCATTATTTTGGCCAATGAAGATAAGCAATACCTTGCAGTGCACAATGACAGTCGCTAGATCAGCAACACTAGCCCATACTTTCAATATAACATTGAATATACATGTAGATGTATATATATTGTAAGCACCCTGATTAATTGTTCATTGGAAAATTCTTGTCATGGAAAAAAATCTTGAGTTGTTTGATGGGATAATTTAACCAAGGATACATGTGCTTCAGACTTCTCTTGCAAAATTGTTCCCATTGTAACAAGTTCAAAGCGCTATTCTGGAAAACTTGTTCCCATTGTATAGCGCTTGACCGTCCTCATAAGTCCCTAAAAAGATGTGCAGAAAAGAAGGTCAACGACTTTTAAACATTTTTTTTTGCATCCCATTTATGAAGTACGTTTATCTATTTCTATCAGTACAGACAATGGTTCAGAAGCCTTTTTCCATTTACGACGTGGATTCCCTACAGCGTATGTAAAATGTTTCAATACATAAATATCTGTTTTAAGTGTTGATGAGTATTTAATGAACTCCAATGAAGTATTATGTTATCCGCCTTTCTCTTAAAATGAATTTCATGTCATATATTTCCATGGCGAGATGTTACGCGTTTTAATACATGTACAAGGTCCTACGGTACAATTAAAGGAGGTTTTGGTTCGTTGTTTCTGGAAAAAAAGATGAGAGGCGACACATTATGTAAATTTACAAGAACAGTGTACCGTAGTTAGGACCGTGGGAGTGAGAGTGCATGTTGTTTTAAAGGTTTTCCATTCTTATACATTAAACTTATTATTCTTATACGGAAACTGTGCAAAAGGAATATGGAAATAAGTTCGCGGAGGGTTTGGGTGAGCAGATTGCTATGACTGCCACTGATATGGTGTAAAAAAAATTTGGGTTGATACAACACGACCACTTGGAATGTCGTAAAAAAGAGGAGGAAAAAAAACCTATATACATAATACACGGCCAAAAATTTTTTTTTTTTCATACAGGTATTATTGATATTACCAGCTTTATAGTTAATAACTTCTTTTAAGAGAGCTAAAGAAATACGCTGACATAGTAAAAGCGTCTGGTCATTCGGATAGGGCATTAAACCGAGGCCCCGTGAACTTCAGTTAGTGTACGGCATAGGCTGTGCCGCCGTCCTTACAAAATATCTACCATTGCATGTCCACACTGAAGCAAACAGGTGCAAAATTGTAGGACGTAAAACCTCATTTCATTTAGAAGTTAGCGCTACGAGATTCCTTCTACAAGAAGAATCCCATACTTAATAACGGCGTCTATTATCTTGGACTATTTTAATTATTGTAGACTCGATTAACATAACATGTCTAGTTCTGTTTAATTATATACCACCTCGCCACTTCCTTTATATCTTAATTTTAATCTGCTATCTAAGACTATGTCTATCTCCTTTTTTCGAACATAAAGTGTTAAGTTTTGGCGATATCTGATAGAATGGTGTCTCTATTGTAATAACATGATAATAACTCAGCTATCTTCCCATACCATTGGAGCTAAATTTACAGTTGAGAGCTGCAGTGACTCAGTAAGATATACTCTAACTCGGTAACCAGAGGGTCCAGGATTTTATAGTGTCATGGGTGGAGATAATACCCAGTCTCTGTCATTAATGTAGTTTGGAGGGGATAATATTGAAAAAGTGTTTTGCGTTGGAATGGGACAATAAACTCCGGTGTGCTACAGGTTGCTCACGTTAAAGAAAAAGGAATAGATAAGACGTAAACCTCAAATCTATTTCATTTCTGGTTTGACAGTTGCTTTTGTGATATCGTGTTGACAATCATACGAGTATAATACTGTTTGGAACTGCTCAGACGATGTTATTTAGAAAGTAAGTTTTAAGTAACAGCCAAGAGTGTAGATTTGTCCACAATTTCTGCCCAACCAGGTCCTCCATCTAGAGAAAATGGAAAATGGCCCATATTTAGTGCATTCTGAACAATATTTCGGTGTTAGTATGTTGAAGTCGGGACCTCCCACACTGATCAACATTTAATTCTTCCTAATTCAACCAAATTATGTGGGGGACCAAGAACCTCTTGCCCCTACACTCATCTTATCATGTACACTGTTGCACTTGTGAAATCATTTTCACGTTATACCATTTTGATCGTTACCGTTATTTGATTGATACCGTTTCGGCAGTTCCAACCGTGATACCATTTTGGCAGTACTAACCGTGATACCCTTTTGGCAGTACCAACCGTGATACCATTTTGACAGTACCACCGTGATACCATTTTGACAGTACCAACCGTGATACCATTTTTGCAGTACCAACCGAGGTACCATTTTGACAGTACCAACCTTGATACCATTTTGACAGTACCAACCGTGATACCATTTTGGCAGTTCCAACCGTGATACCCTTTTGGCAGTACCAACCGTGATACCATTTTGACAGTACCAATCTTGATACCATTTTGACAGTACCAACCGTGATACCCTTTTGGCAGTACCAACCGAGGTACCATTTTGGCAGTACCAACCGTGATACCATTTTGGCAGTACCAACTGTGATTGCAACCATGATACCATTTTGACAGTACCGACCATGATATTATTTTGACAGTACCAACTGTGATACTATTTTTACAGTAATTGGACATCAATTTAATCGAAAAGCATATTTTCAGTAGTTGATTGATCATCAGTTGAGATACAATTTTACATTCACTTGAGGTTTCAGGTTTTCTTTCTGTCTGTCGAAGATGAGCTTGATGTTTTATGCCAACTTATAAGATATTTCTATCATAATCATTAACAATGAAATATAAGTATATATAAGTAGGAGCTGACGATTTACTCAATTATAAAGGCGCCAAAGCCGTATTTAATGGGATTTATGGGATTGTACGAATTGGCGCCAAAACAGCAGCAGGAATACTTGATAAGTCTGATAACAGACGATATGCTATTGAGTTTCTGCTGAGAGTTTTTACATATATACTTATATTTAATATACCGATACGTATATATCATAGTTAATTATATCTATATATTGGTATCTTTATGTCTTTATTATTGACACTACAAACAATAAATAAACCCACTTCCACCAACTTTAAATTCATGATTAAAATTCTATTAGGTGCAAAACAATATTATTTCAAGATTTTGCTGTTGAGATGTTTCCAATTCTTCTGAACGATTTGAGGACAAAAATAAAATTAATTTCATGTACAACTTTTTGCATTTATAATATGATCAAGTATTATTTTCTCGGATTTTGTTCATACTGTTACTGATCGGCCTAGGGTATTGAGTATCCCATAACACGAGACTAAGTTTGGCTTTGAGCAACCCTGTCAATAAGAATTATGACAGAAATAGGTTATCTCATCTGAAACTAATATGGATTTATACTTTCCAGTTCAGTCATGCATTGTTACATAGCCTATTCTTGGTTCGCAACCCGGGGTACTAGTACCCCTTTGGAGTACCAGCAAACACCACACGGGATACCTGAGAAGCCTCTTAGACAATCTTTAAAAGTATTATAGACTATTTATCAATCTATCCTATAATTTACAAATATAACATCTAATATTTAACAATTAATACATACGCCAAGCATCTACAGGTGTAATAGTGGCTTAGAATGGATTAAATATCAAACTACATCAAATATAACTTACATGTTTGCCTAAATGATACTTAGGGTGGGCGAAGTGGTACCAGGAGATGGAGTAAACAAATAGGAACCAAGGGCCTACTTGGTATAAATTTGCATATATGTTCGAGATGAAAAGTATTCGAATAATTGATGACCGATGATCACATGAAAACAGAAGAAGAACGCTACCAATGAAAATTATAATGACGAGAAAGATGATCGGTTAGATCGGTAAGATCATGATCTATAATTGGTACTGACCATTCTTTCTGAAAGAGCAGGGCATTACATGGGACATTACATGAAGCTGCACCTGTTTGGGTAAAAAAAGACTTCATATAGGATTTCTTAAAGTCTAGGACCCAATACCACTTTTGTTAACATGAGTAACCGATGACCGAAGGAACAGAGCCGTTTTTCTACTCGATGCTTTCCCTTTGGATCAAAATATTAAAATTGCAATTTAAAATGCTCTTTCAGCAACAACGATCTCAATGACACCGCAGGGGCTTATTTAACTTCGTAAGGCAATGTGTTTTCACTAGGCTACTGTTTGCAGATAAAAGAGCTTCCTTCCTACAACAATCCACGAAAACACATAATTCTAAATTCTAAACACTTTATACTGGAATATTATGAACCACTACGATCTATCTATCCACATCAAAACATAGTCAAAATCAGTTCTTGATCCTTTATCATTCAACCAGTGAATAGTGGACTCAAAATTGGGTCCATTCCTTTTCCCGTTGAGGTTTGCAAGGGAGCAATTAATTGAGGGCAAATACCACCATCCACCATTAAAACGATTAGCGCAATCATGTCCGGAATGATCATTGTCGTATGTAGAAAATTGTTGACCTCTTATATCCCAAGTACTGTTAATTGTCATCGAGTCCCCGGTCGGAGGTAAGATAGTTCCTGGGTCGTAATTATTTGAAAAATATCGAAATTCGTCGTCAGCATCCGTAATATTGAAATAATCATAATAACTTTGGTAGGCTTGACCATCTAATCCCAATTTGACGGCTAAAAGATAGGTGTGATGGTTTTGTAGAATGTCGTATAAGTGTTGTAAACCAAGCCAATAGTCAGCATGAGGTTTGCCGAATCCTGATTCGTACTCTGCCCACGATCTGTTGAAATTAACCTCGTTACATTTCATTTCACGATTTTGGATGATAGTGAGTCCCCAGTCAAAATCACATCTTGCTTCAACGATGTCACCATTTGCCTTTGGACGAATATAGCTTAGGTGTTGTTGGTTAGTGAACAGGGAGAGATCTTTGCCATGGGTACAGTCTGAAATGTAGCAAACAGAAAAAAAATCATGCGTATATTGTATTTGGCATCAATGCATTCGTCAAACATTTTAGTAAAGACGTGAACGTCGACAACTGTTCTACATGTAGTGTGTCTTACTTTTTTCGCCGTAAGTATTGCGCAATCGCGTCCCCAAAACTGTTTTCACCAACATCCTTCGTACGATGTTGACAAATTAGCAAATTTTCTGTACCCCCATTCTTAACTCCTGCTTGCGCATTTTGCGCTTCGTGACGTTCTTCGTGACCATTTTGGTTCGCACCTCTGTCCCAATATTTTGGATAAATTCACGCCTTTGCTTCCATATACCTTACCTTGTATGACGTGCTCACATCTATTACCATAGTAACCCATTGGACATCTTGTACAATTCAATTCTGAACAAAGAGATATCTAAAGAAAAATAGAAAGAAATGATCATGTTTTATAAAGCAATATTCACAATGCATGAAACCAGCGCCTGGATTTCGGATGAAAGGGAGTTTTTCCGAATAATAAGGGCATTGACTCTTTACAATTTTTGTTTTTCATATTTTTAAAGGTATTCCCACATGATTGATTATGAACAAAATCGGTGAAGACTTGTGCCTTCTTAAATGTTTGCGAGCAAATGTTGATAGACGGACAATTTAACAGTGAAGGGTTGCCTTTAAGAGTATCTTGACCACAGACAAATACCAATGTGCGGGGCACTGTTCTCTATACATTGCAATAGACATCCATGTTCGATTTTGGTGGAGTGGCCTTAAGCGGATGTAAGCTATTTTCCAAATTTGAAAAAAATGCAAGTCTGACACGAGTTGAGTAAAAGTGGATCTCAAGTAGGCCTACATGTATAATATGAAAACCTATGAATTAAACGATACTTACCTGACGAAAGCAGACTTTATCTGTTATTTCAGTAGAAAAACAATTTTCACCAGATTGATACAATCTACATTCTTTGGTTGTTTTATCAAACATAATCCTTCTACACTCCGGATGTTCTGAACAGAAAACCGAGCAGTGAATATCCGTCATTGCTTGGAGGGTTGCTAGAGGATGATAGAATTTGATATTTTCACAGGATTCCGGCTCTAAATAAACCTTTGTTTGAACAAATCTTGATTCTTCTAGTGTATCAAACATCGGAAACAAAATAAACAGTAAGGTGTTCAGGTATAACTTGAACATCATGATTTTCAGATTGTCTGCTAGGTCTTCCGTGAAAATTTCAGAAATTGGGTTTGAAAAACACAACGTCATACGTGAATTAACTCGAACTTATGAAGATCTCCAAATATCTCAAGGATATCTCTATTGTCGAAATATTGGCAATGACATATGTTTGAGATCAATTCAGCTTGGTCAGAAAATAAATCCTACATCCTATTCACCAAAACGTACATCGTCAAAAAAGATTTTCACTAATTCCAGAGACTTTTTTAAATCCTTGAAGGAATGAAATCGTATATATTTTTAAATTTGTTAAATAGATGAAAAGGAGCTGTATCATTTAGAAAAGCAATTGTAAAACGACTGTGTCCTGGTTAATTTACCTACATCATCCTCTTAACTTCACTAAAAGAATAAACTTTTTTTTTAAAAAATAGGTTTAAACGAAACGCAACATCCAACGAATCATTAAATGAATCCACACCTAATTTCTGGTCTGTTCTGTTGTGTTTCACAAATCTTAATGTTTGATATACACTTATAATATATATAGATATTACAAAATCAAAGAAAAAAGATTGTGATCTTAATTGATCTAGTATCGGCCCTGCTATAGTAATATACACAAGTACATTTAACCGGACGTTTCGACGTATCGTATCCGATTTATAGGGTGGAATTATCCATACAATTATTAAAGATCAATTCACAAGACATATTAAGCTCGTAATACTGTGTCGATACTTCCTCGTGGTACACCAAAAATAACTCTTACATAAGGTAAGGTAGTCAATAAGCGACCTTTTTCAACCGAAAAATGACTGCCAAACGATACCTGTCATCAGATCAATGCACATTATGACTTAAGGCTGCATATTTTTAAAATAAAGGGAATGATCAAAGATGGACTTTATTAATATTTAATCAGAACAGATTTTACACCACATAAAAGACGTAACCAATCTAAAACCAGGCCATTTGAAATATAACCAATGGTTATATCAACAATGTGGGATGTAACCTTTAAACTATTCTTACACCTTAAAGAAATGTAAAAGTGGTGAAATGGCTTTAATGGCGATCGATTGAGTTGGATTTTTAGTTCTATTGTCTGAAACAGCAATGTGCTAATTGCTTGAAGGAAATCTTCTCTTGAGTCAAATTGATTGGCAAAATATTGGGAGCTTAAAATAAAAGATCTAAGACTATTATCATTTAAAATAGACTTAACTTTTAATGTCTGAATTATTTGATGTCATTTACCTGAAAGATAAATGCCTCACAAAATGCTTCATCATAATCTGGAAACCATTAAAGGCGGACGTCCACTATCCGTTCAACTGATCATACGTCATAGAAACGGGATTTTTGTTTTGCAACGCTTAACAATAATATTGGTAACAGATCACCTTCCAACTTGAAGCATTTAAGGAATTATTTACCCCATATAAAAGTTGTAACAAAACTAAAACCAGGCCATTTGAAATATAACCACTGATCTTAACAACCATGTGGGATGTCACCTTTAAACTATTCTTACACCTTAAAGAAATGTAAAAGTGGTGAAATGGCTTTAATGGCGATCGATTGAGTTGGATTTTTAGTTCTATTGTCTGAAACAGCAATGTGCTAATTGCTTGAAGGAAATCTTCTCTTGAGTCAAATTGATTGGCAAAATATTGGGAGCTTAAAATAAAAGATCTAAGACTATTATCATTTAAAATAGATTTAACTTTTAATGTCTGTATTATTTGATGTCATTTACCTGAAAGATAAATGCCTCACAAAATGCTTCATCATAATCTGGAAACCATTAAAGGCGGACGTCCACTATCCGTTCAACTGATCATACGTCATAGAAACGGGATTTTTGTTTTGCAACGCTTAACAATAATATTGGTAACAGATCACCTTCCAACTTGAAGCATTTAAGGAATTATTCGAATTTTGATTATTCTGATTCAAAGTCAATATTAAAATTGATCTGAAAGATTTTATGCCCACGCAGATGTAAATAGCAAAAGCTGAATAGATGATCGATCTTGACTCAAGTTACAAGTATATGGATTAAGGTTATTGCAACATAAATATATAGGAGTATGAAAGGTTCAAGGCCCGCGGTTCCATGGATTTTGGCCACCCAACTTCATGATTCTGGATTATCGGCCATAAAGTATTGGGGGTGGGGAGACTCCATTGCACCCGGGGTTCTGCACTGTGGTATACAAACCCAACCACCCCTCCTACCCCCTTCCCCGGACATCCCATAGTAAGGTTAACAGAGTAAAGGCGACTATCAAAATGAGACGTCGGACTATGGATAGGATCACATTATCTCCGACTACCTTCAAAGATTCAGTGTTGTTTTATTTGGAAATAACTAACTGTATTTACATAATAGATTTCAAATTGTGTTTAGTTAAATCGACTGTCTTACAATTTATCAAAAACAAAACACCATTAACTGTAGATTAAACGCGTCAATCTTTTACAATAATAATCTCGAAATTCCTCAAATAATTGGTTAACTTTTCTGGTGACAAATTCTATTGGTCCTGACGGTTGAATGTTTATTTTTCGTCCAAATTTGAATTTCTTATTTTAATACTGTAAGACGATCAAAAACAGTGAAAAAGAAAAATTCTAATCGGCATGTTTTTATATAATATCACGACATTCAAACAAGGATTATTATTGGAAAAAGAGCATTGATGTCGACGTTGCAATGAGACATGTTTCTATTTTTTTTTTTTTTTTTTTTTTTTTGCAGCTATCCCACATTGATTGACTTTTGTATTCATAAGCATAAACCTATATTTCATCACCTTAAAGAGATGAATGGATTCTCAAGTTTATGTCAATCAGAAACATTTAGAACTTCTATTTACGATTTCTCATGCGGTATATGTGACCCTTGAAAAATAAAATAACGCAAAATTTATTTGTATTTGAAAGAAACAGGGCTTGGAAAAGCTATCAGAAAGTGTTGTGTGTTCATGCTTTGGAATCCGAACAATAACCATGTGTTGTCCACGACCACAAGACCGTTGACAAACGGGTGACCGATGGCCAACGGAACGCCGTCATTACTACTCGATGCTTAAACTTTAGATAAAAATACTTAAATTGCAATTGATTGGAAATATCAGTGAAAATGACGTTGACACAACGAGAATAAAAAAAATTTATTTGACTTCGTAAACTGATTTCGAAGCAGATCTTCAAGTCATTTATGTGGATTTCTGTTAGCGTATTATCAATCAACTAAACATATTATACATGTAAGATTCTAAACACTGCATTCTAAAGTTATATGGTTAATTACGTTTTATCCACATCATAACATAGTCAAAATCAGTCCTTGATCCTTTATCATTCAACCAGTGGATAGTGGATTCAAAATCTGATCCGTTCCTTTTCCCGTTAAGGTTTGCAAGGGAGCATAGTGCTGACGGCAAATACCACCATCCACCTTGAAAACGATTAGCGCAATTATGTGCAGAATGATCCCGGTCGTATGTAGAAAATTGATAACCTCTTATATCCCAAGTACTGTTAATTGTCATCGAGTCCCCGGTAAATTCATCTGACCCCCCAGTACTATATGTTAAAGAATTATATCGGAAGTCGGTTGCAGCATTCGTAATACCAAAATTTCCATAATAACTTTGGTATGATCGGTCATCTAATCCCAATTTGACGGCTAAAACAAATTGACGAGGGTATTGTAGAATATCGTATAAGTGTTGTAAACCAAGCCAATACTCAGCATGAGGTTTGCCGAATCCTGATTCATACTCAGCCCACGATCTGTTGAAATTAACCTCGTTACATTTCATTTCACGATTTTGAATGACTGTGATTCCATATTCAAAATTACATCTCGCTTCAATAATGACACCATTTGCCTTTGGTCGAATATAGCTTAGGTGTCGGTCTTTAGGGAACAGATCTTTGCCAAGGGTACAGTCTGAAATTAATTTAGAAGATTAGAAACCTATAGCTTACCAGGCAAGACAACATACGCCAACTGGCAGATGTCAGAAATGATGATTCACTTAAAAACAAAGCTGCGTATGGGATATTTTACAATCAAAACATTTATGTTATTCAGAACATTATAGCTTCTACTTTGCTCAAAAACACATTTTATTGTTACAAAAGGATTATCTGAAAAAAAAAAAACTCATTCGTTGAAAATTTTAAACTTTAGTTACTTTTTTAGAACTTTTTGTTTCTTATCATTTGCAAAGATCGCATCAAGTTTCGTTAAAATAGATTGAAACTTGTATCTTATCTTCCACTTTCAAACAAAATTGACGCGTTTTAACCAAATCAATGACATTAACCCAAAAAAAAAACTGATCATAGAAAATCCTTCAAGTTTCGGTTTTAGATCGGTGTGTGAAGGTGTAAATGACCTTGAATAAGTCATCTTCAATCATAATTCCTATCCAACAAGTTTTAAATGGGTACGGTTAATTCGGGAAAGACCAATGCCAAGAGCTTTTGTCAAGAACCAGGTGGGACAAAGGATCCTCGGGGAACTTAGTTGTTATCCTTGTAAAATATAGATGTTTCTTTCTTTTCTCACAAGAAATGTTACAGACATACTGAAGAACTGAATGAAGGACAGGGATGACGCTAATACAATATGATCACATTCCATGTGGGTGTATAAAAAAAATGTGCATTTAGCCTATTTTCATTATCATCTGTCGAAACAAAACAACAACAAAAAAAAAACAACTTTGGTAGATTAAGGATGTGTTTACAGGTTTTTCCTAGAACATAAAGTAAATTCTATTATTACCTTCAATAATATTTTCACATCTATCACCATAGTAACCCATTGGACATCTTGTACACTTTAATTCTGAACAGAGAGAAGTCTAAATAAAAATAAAAAGCAAGAATCTTAAAGAATAATATTCACAATGAGTGAGAAGGTCTTGTAATTGAACATCAAAACTGTGGCTACTCTGGGAATAATTGAGATAATATGACAAAATCATCTTTTATTGTATATAGATTCTTGCCTCTGATAGCTATTTGAACAGAAATCGGATGTTTCCCATGTATATTAAAGATTTTATTATTAGGGACCAAAAAAATAAATCCTATTAATTCGAAAATTTCGGCATATACACCTTTCACGTCACATCTGCAGAACAATTAACGTTTTTTGTCCGTTAAAGAATGCATGCGCATAATGAGAAAGGCGATAATGATGGTATGGACAAAAATGTCCAACTTTACGAATATATCGGAGTTTGGCAGCTGCGGGATATCAAATAGGTTTAAACCTCCTGGATCCATACTAGACGCATCTATTTTAGACTGGAATAGAGACAGATATCGGTTTACTCTTATATAACACGAATTATGCACATTGATATGGTGTCAACAATCAACACGATGTTTCGTATGAGAATAAGAGGACCTCAAGTACATGTATAATATGCAAAAATAAGAATTAAACGATACTTACCTGACGAAAGCAAACCTTATCTGTGATTTCAGTAGAAAAACAATTTTCACCAGATTGATACAACCTACACTCTTTGGTTGTTTTATCAAACATAATCCTTCTACAATCCGGATGTTCTGAACAGACAAACGAGCAGTAAATTTCTGTCATTCCTTGAAAAGTTGCTAAATGCTGGTTGAAGTTATTCTTTTCACAGGATTCAGGCTCCATATAAACCGTTGTTTTAACATAATTTGATTCTTCTAGTGTATCAAACATTGGAAACATTAAAATAAACAGTAAAGTATTCAGATATAACTTGAACATCTTGCTTTTCAGATTGTCTGTAATTTTAATTGTTTCCGCGAAGACTTCTTGAATTGGAACCAAGAACACGACGTCATATATAAATTGGTTGTAGCAATAATAATCTTTAAATACCTTAAGGGACACAGTGTTTGCTTATTGAGATGCTAATGCTTAATAAGCAGCTGTCCACATCACTTTTCGGAATGAAATTTAGATGTCCAGATCTCATAAAGTTTAAACAAAATGGACCGTGCCAAACTTAATTGCCTTTACTTCCAACGCATTGTTAACATTTATGTGCATAGTTTAAAACAAGAACAATGCAATCGGATATATTTTGAAAATGACTGGATTACTTTAAGGTTTCATCACTTTCAAGACAGAAATATCCAATACTATCTAAAACTATCACTTCAATATTATTTATAAAGAGCTCTCAACTTTGAATCCTGTTTCAAACACTGACAACGACCTCTGATGGAAGTTTATATAGAAAGCTTATTATATTTTAAAAGATTGAAATATCGATTTGAAACACATTAAGTTTAATTAACAAAGAATAAAGTGGGTTATTGTAGTAGATTGAACGAAATTTATATTTTTATTTTCCAGAGGAAATGTCCATACATCATGAGCTCATTCAAAAAATAAAATTGCTTTTAAAAATATACAAATAAAACGGAAACTAACCAGAGATTTCGAAATTATTGGAAATTGTTTGAATTTCGTTCCATTGAATTTCCAAGTTAACTAACAATCCGATCAGAAACTAATCCTACCATGTATTATGTAATTTTCCAAACTTTGTATGTGTATCGGGGACACTGATAGCATCAATTTGCGCCATTCCAATTTCCATTCCGACGTCTGTGGTTCTTGCAATTCCATTTAAACTAACGCGTTTTATGACGTCACTAATATTGATTTACCGGAAACTACTATTTATATCTAGGCATATCACTATAAGTGACGGCATAAAACGCGTTAGTTTTAGTGGAACTGCAAGAACCACAGACGTCGGAATTGTTATTGGAATGGAGCAAATTGATGCTGTCAGTGTCCCCGACACACATACAAAGTTTTAAAAACCTCAATACAATCCCTTTAATGTTTGAGTGTTTCTAAAATAGTGACCTGAAAAAATATTACGCCAACAGCGTTGTATTCATTTTACACAGAATGTTGTCAATTTAAGTAAGTTATCCCAAAATAAAATCTATTCAAATGATAGAAGAGAAGATCTGTTCCAATGCATGTCACAAATTATATTCAATTGATATATATTCGTGTAGAGTAATGGTATATTAAAGAAAAAAATTTAATGGATTTATGATGCACAGTTCTGTTTACAAAAAATCAAAATAGATGCTCTTTAGGTTCCGATGACCAATCTGAGACTGATCCAAATAAAATAAATTTCTCTGTAAAACATTCTAAACACGTATGGTTGTCAAATTTTCGGTAGTTGAAAGACTTAACATTCGACTTTTTACCACCGGAAATAACTAAAAATCACACTATTACTGACAATTTCTCACAACTGGTGAATAATCATGGATCTTGGTGTACCCAAATAAAAAAAGTTGCAAAAATACATTTTGAACATGGGTTCGCAAGATAATTCCATGGTAAAACATCAAACGGGGATGCCACCTTTAAACTATACCTACACTTTAGAGAAGTTGATTACTGGTGTTAATGGCGATCGATCGAGTTGGCCCTTTTTTAATTCTATATTGTCTTACAAAGCAAAGCTAATTGCTGGTTTTAAAACCTGAGTGAAATTAATTGACAAAACATTACTGTCTCAATATGGCGGAATAAATATTTTCTTTATACAGTTTGTAATAGACATTTATTAAGTCTAAGATACAGGATAAGGAGTCACTCTAAGTGAAATTAAAACAGAATCATCTAAGACAGTGGTTCCCAACCTGTGGGTCATGGCCTCCTAGGGGACCTTGGGACACTTGTCAGGGGACCATGGGGCCCTGCGAACTGAATTAAAAATCATATTTATATCTTTGTAGAATCTTATTTGTAAAAAATCTGTGATTTGAACATTGCATTCCTAGTTTGGTAATGAACGGTGGAAAAGGTTGGGAACCAATGACCTAAGACATGTTTCAGAAAACGTTATTGCTGTTTACAAATGTATCTAACGAGTCTTCATCACCCTTATCGGCAACAATATGAAATATGAAAGTATATTAGCTCATAAACGACGACAAACGTCCGTCGGACGCCATAATATGCTCAGATTGAAATTTAGCTTTGATAGCTGGTAGATAAAATACAAAGATTTATAAATTCTTTTACAATTCGCTGTCCATATAAGTCACATTAGGTACCATTCCAAGCCGATTCTTAACTGGAAATGAGGCCTATACGACAACAATCTGAATGCTATTATAAGCTGGTTTGCTAGACAAGACAACATTATGCCCACTTTGAATTTAGGTTACAAAGACAAAAACTTTTCAATTTCTATTTTTTAATAGTGTTTATACATAGCTCATAACAAAGGTAGAAAGTTAACGAGCTAAAAATTCAAAGTGTTTTAAAGAACAAAGAACATGCGAGTGAAACGACGTAACATAACGAATGCTAAACAATATAATCACACACTGCTGGATGAAATTGACTAACAGAAAAACTGTAATATTACATCTTTTTAAATTCACAAAATGTCAGTATTTCGCCCAAAATGTTCTGTGCTAATCAGTCCAAAGCTAAAAATTTGGACAATTGGTGAAATAAGCTAAAATGAACATCCACACCGTGTTATAAAAGAAAAGAATTACTTATGTGTAATAATAATAATGAAACTCAAACACGAACACTCCCATCGGAAAACAATCTCAATATCCATAACACATTGGCAATACATGTACATTGGTAGCATCTAAATAACTACGTTTATTTAGTATCATAAAAATGGATTCAAAATACCTTTGAAAAATTCAACACCAAGTGAGTTTGTTATAATAAAAGGGATTCGAGTGTGTATTAGTTCATTGTTTCAAAGTAAAATAATATTTGGCAGAAAACAGCAACCATTACAACCATGAAATATTCAACCTGTAGCCATGGCCTGGCCTACATTTCGTTCAGAACTTAAATTAAGTGTTGTCCAAATACTTTTCATCAAGGCTTCATCATTCATCAAGTTTAGTCAAAATCCTTCTGCCTCATAGAGTGTTTATGAGCTAAAACTAAAAACTAAATGCATTTCGAAGAAGAAAGTCAATAACTCATATCAAATATTTTTTTTTATTGTGTGGTAGTTATCTATTTCAATAGGTTTCATTAAAATAGATCAGGAATTGTGCCTTCTAGAGTATTTACAACCTAAAAATCAATGTGTTTTGAAGAATAAGGACAGTTATTCATATAAAATATTTTTGTGTTTATGAGCTAAAAATATTATTGATTTTCAAAATGATTCATCCTTCAGTGATAATAAACAATTTCAGTAAGTTTCGTCGAAATCCGTAAAGACTTGTGACTTGTAGAGTGTTAACGAGCTAAAAATCAAACGCATTTTAAAGAACAATAATTCATATTAAATATTTTTCGATTCTTTTGATTTTAAAATGTGGTCACCCTTGGGTGATAATATTTCAGTAAGTTTCGTCAAAATCCGTAAAGAATTGTGACTTGTAGAGTGTTAACGAGCTTAAATCCATACTTACGCGTATAAAACGTACTTAAGTTAAAATCTGCCATGGACACTACGGTTAACCATTAGTACGCTTTACCCACATCATAACATAGTCAAAATCAGTTCTTGATCCTTTATCACTCGACCAATGAATAGTAGACTCAAAATTTGATCCATTCCTTTTCCCGTTGAGGTTTGCAAGAGAGCAATTATTTGACGGTAAGTACCACCATCCACCATTGAAACGATTAGCGCAATTATATCCAGAATGATCATTGTCGTATGTAGAAAATTGTTGACCTCTTATATCCCAACTGTTAAATGTCATCGAGTCCCCGGTAGAAGATAAGTTATTTCCTGGGTTGTAGTTATTTGAAAAATACCGAAATTCGTCATCAACATCCGTAATAGTGAAATTACCATAATAACTTTGGTATGATTGGCCATCTAATTTGAATTTAATTGCAAGATCAAAGCGCGGATGGTTCTGTAGAATATCGTATACGTGTTGTAAACCAAGCCAATAGTCAGCATAGGTTTTGCCGAATCCTGATTCGTACTCTGCCCACGATCTGTTGAAATTAACCTCGTTACATTTCATTTCACGATTTTGAATGACTGTGAGTCCGTATTCAAAATCACATCTTGCTGCAACGATGTCACCATTTACCTTTGGACGAATATAGCTTAGATGTTGTTGTTTAGGAAACAGGGAGAGATCTTTGCCATAGGTACAGTCTGAAATTTAGTTTAACATAGTCTGACATAGTTTGCGTTGATAACCTACGCACACTGGCAGCTGTTATTATATGATTATATTGCTCAATTCAAAGAACTACAGAAGATATTAAAATTCAAACCTTTTGATATATTTCTAGCCATGCAATAATCACACCGAGTTTCATCAAAATTGTGAAAATTGTAACCTTTCTTGTGCTCGCAAACAAATTTTGATGTATTGCATCTAAGTCAAGGGAAATGTCTCAACAACTATCCTTTGAACATTTGTCAAATTCAATCTTATTATTATAATATACGATATTATTAATATACGACTAGAAAGTATACACATTAAATGAGTGAGGGACCTATACAAATTTGTATCAATTGCTAATTGGTTTCCTATAAAAACAAAAAGAATCTTCAATCATTACCTTCAATAATATTTTCACAACTATCGCCATAGTAACCCATTGGACATCTTGTACACTTTAATTCTGAACAGAGAGAAGTCTAAAAAAAAAATAAGAATAAATAATCCGTGCGGGTTATGAGCGAGTGAGTTACTTTTTTCTATCAAAGTTAAGCCCAGATTTCTAATATTAAGCGATAACCATTTCTAGGACTATTTGGCTTTTCCTAATATTTAATAGTCAGGAAGTGTTGCATTCATGTGAGAAAAATAAAGCTTATTGAGGAAGTAATTTTCATAGCTTTTTTGTACAAAATCCCCCTAAAATCAGAGTTATATCCTTTCGCTCTATAACAATGGTTGGTCAATGTTATAATGTCGAACGATCTGTCTGCCAGTCTGACACAATCTTTTGTACGGGTATAAGAGGATCTCAAGTACATTTATAATATGAAAAAAAACAAGAATTATACGAGCCTTACCTGACGAAAACAAACCTTATCTGTGATTTCAGTAGAAAAACAATTTTCACCAGATTGATACAACCTACACTCTTTGGTTGTTTTATCAAACATAATCCTTCTACAATCCGGATGTTCTGAACAGACAAACGAGCAGTAAATTTCTGTCATTCCTTGAAAAGTTGCTAAATGCTGGTTGAAGTTATTCTTTTCACAGGATTCCGGCTCCATATTAACCGTTGTTTTAACATATTTTGATTCTTCTAGTGTATCAAACATTGGAAACCATAAAATAAACAGTAAAGTATTCAGATATAACTTGAACATCTTACTTTTCAGACTGTCTCTTTATTGTTTCCGGAAAGACTTTTGGAATTTTGTAACTTGGTAACTTCAAAAATAATATACCTCTAAATGTTATAATGAAACCCAAAACATCTATTAGAATGGTAGAATGACTTAGTTTCTTGCCATCCCTGTTGCTTGTCAAAAATGTTATGTTATGTTCGATAGAAAGGCAACCAATTTAAATAACAAACATAGTAATAGCATTTTAAAACTAAAAAAATATCTTAATTGATCATTATAAATGTACAGTCCCGTATGTAAATACCACCAAGCCTTACTACATCACGATCATTGAAAACATAACTTATTATGCATATTTTAACAACTTCCGAAAAGATCATAGGTGATTTTTTGTTTTGTAAAACCAAAGTTAAGTAATAGTACTAAAACTAAAACCATTTGAAGCATATTTCGTAGTAAAGCATCTATGTGGGTTGTCGCCTTTAAGTTATACATGTACCCACACCCTTCAGACGTAATAATGGTTTTAATGGCAATCGATTAGTTCAGCGGTTTTTGCTTCTATTGTCTGAAATAGCAATGTGCTAATTGCTGGAAGGAAGCTTTGATTGGGAAACATTAAAACAGAAATATTTTGTTAATCTTGCTTTAAATGATGAAAACTCGCTTGATCAGGTGTCATCTTCGATGATTTTTTTTTAAGGCAATTGATATGTTTGTCGGAAGCTTAAGCGTTACTTTCAGTTGGGAGTGAGATGTTACAAAGGGATATATGTTAGAAAATGTGAAAAGAGAAAATAAGACGGGAAGGGGGATTATTACAGTGGTGCTCTCCGCAGAGGACGAGGACGCCCATTGGAAGCCTGGAAACACAATTTTCTTACTTCCTCAAGACAGGCCTTCTTCTAATAGAGAGTACCTTTTATAACATCCAATACAGCTGACAAGACAATTCTTTCTGAAGAATAAAATCGTCTTTTTAAAATAACATGTGATTAAATAGCAATGAAGCAAATCAAATGTTAATTTATTTTTAAATTTTATACCATAAACAACACTTATCTTGTTTTTTTTTTTCTTCTGAAAACCTAAATTATCACGAAATATTTTAATATCCATTAAATCATAGATTTTAAATAACACAATGCACAGTAATAATGTACGGAAATAGCTAAGTAAGTGTGTATATAATCTTTCGTAATATCACATCGTAAAACAATTCTCGATATCCATGTAAATACATTGACAATACATTGGTAGCATGTAATGAACTAAGTTTTTTTGGCTTAGTAAAAATGGATTCAAATTACCATTGAAAAATTCAACACCAAGTGAGTTTGTTATGATAAAAGGGATTCGAGGGTGTATTAGTTCATTGTTTCTGGTCGAGTTGTCATGATTCACATGCTTTGTACATACGACCACTTGTTGCTTTGATTGAAAAAGAATACATTTCAGAACAACCCCAACCATCAAAACCATGAAATATTCAACATTTAATCATCCAGAATATTTGGTGAAAAACACTGGCAATATCTTATAAAAAGTATTTTCTAATATTCTTTATATTAAAGTTCATTCTTGGATGATAATAAACAATTTCACCAAAATCTGTAAAAGATAGCTTGCCAGGCAATGTAACATACGCCCACTTCAGCAAATTTGAATATTTGAAAAAGTTGATTGCACCATCGCACTTTTTGAGCTGATATTTAGATGAATCAATTCGAATGAAAACTCTAGCCTCTATCGTATATATTATATTATCAAGATGAATACACATACCAAGTTTCATTCAAATCGGATACAAACTCTAGCTTCTACACAAGTTAATTTTAACGTTTTTACACTAAGTCAAGGGCAATAACCCATAAACCGACGACTGGAATTGCTCCATTTTTAAACTCATTCGAGATATTATCAAGATGAATACACATACCAAGTTTCATTCAAATCAGATAAAAACTCTAGCTTATATCGCGTACACAAGTTAATTTTAACGTTTTTTTTCACTAAGTCAAGGGCAATAACCCATAAACCGACGACTGGAATTGCGCCATTTTCGAACTCATTCGAGATATCATCAAGATGAATACACATACCAAGTTTGATGCAAATCGGATAAAACTCTAGCTTCTATCGCGTACACAAGTTAATATTAACGTTTTTTCACTAAGTCATGTGGGCGTATAAAAAACGAACGTCTTTTGTAGAATTAGGGCAATAATTCATATAATTTATTACGCTTGGTTTTCAATAGGGTTTATCCTGGGGTGACAATAAACAATTTCGGCAATTTTCGTCGAAATCCGTCACGATTTGTGCCCTGTAGAGTGTTTACATGAACGAACATACAGACTGATACACCACGTTGACGACAATAAAAGCTCCAAATTTCATGTGTACGAAATAAAAGTACTTGTCCAAAAAAAGAAGGTACTATAGTTAACACACTCTGTCTGGAAAAGTTAAAATACTAAGGTGGACCATTACGATCTATCCACATCAAAACATAATCAAAATCAGTTCTTGGTCCTTTATCATTCAACCAATGGATAGTGGATTCAAAATCTGATCCATTCCTTTTCCCGTTAAGGTTTGCAAGAGAGCAATTATTTGACGGCAAATACCACCATCCACCATGAAAACGATTAGCACAATTATATCCAGAATTATCATTGTCGTATGTAGAAAATTGTTGACCTCTTATATCCCAACTGTTAAATGTCATCGAGTCCCCGGTAGAAGGTCCGTTAGGTCCTTGGTTATTTTCATTTGAATTATATCGAAAGTCGTCCACAGCATTCGTAATTCTTAAGTTTCCATAATAACTTTGGTATGCTTGGCCATCTAATCCCAATTTTACCGCTAGAAGAAAACGAGGATGGTTCTGTAGAATATCGTATACGTGTTGTAAACCAAGCCAATAGTCACCATGAGGTTTGCCGAATCCTGATTCGTACTCTGCCCACGATCTGTTGAAATTAACCTCGTTACATTTCATTTCACGATTTTGGATGACTGTGAGTCCATATTCAAAATTACATCTCGCTTCAACGATGTCACCATTTGCCTTTGGACGAATATAGCTTAGATATTGTTGTTTAGTGAACAGAGAGAGATCTTTGCCATGGGAACAGTCTGAAATGTAGTTAAGGAGTTGAATATAGTTTTACCAGCAGCATACCATATATGCGCAGTTGACAAAAATTACAAAAAAACAATCGCAAAATGGTCTTCAAACTCAAACTTTTGATATCCATTGTAATGGTCACACTCATTTCCATTAATAATTGAAAAACTGTAGCCTCTATCTTTCTCGCAAGAAAATTTGGACCAAGGGTAATATCTCAAAACCCATTCGTTCATTCGTTGGAAATGTATCAAATTCAAACTTGTCTGAGCTCTTGGTTATTGCAAAAAAATATCTACAAGTTTCATCAACATGAATTTCAATCAGACATGATTAAAGTAGGGCAGTAAACTGTTCAAAGTAACTAGTGGGGTACCTAAAATTTGATCAATTATTGTTTTATTATATAACATAAAGAAAAACCATTATTACCTTCAATAATATTTTCGCATCTATCTCCATAATAACCCATTGGACATCTTGTACACTTCGATTCTGAACAGAGAGAAGTCTGAAGAAAAATAAAAAGTGATATTACGGACGTTTTCATCAGCGGAAGTGAGCTACTTTCAAAAAAAGCACAAATATATGGTGTGAATCACTTTAGCTCAAAATAAAGCTCAGAATTAAGTTCAAAGAGCGAAATCCATTTCTAGGACTAATTTGTTAAAAAGTGTCAATAGATTGTTAGGAAGTTTAATTCATATGAGGAAAAATATTAAGAAAGATATTTTCATATTTCATAGCTTTTGTATACAAATACACCCTTAAAAATCAAGAGTCATTTCCTTGCCCACTATTATGGTGTCGAACAACCAGTTTGCCAGATTGACACACGATGGTTAGTATGAGTATAAGAGGACCTCAGGTACATTTATAATATGAAAAACTATGAATTAAACGATACTTACCTGACGAAAGCAGACTTTATCTGTTACTTCGGTAGAAAAACAATTTTCACCAGATTGATACAACCTACACTCTTTGGTTGTTGTATCAAACATAATCCTTCTACAATCCGGATGTTCTGAACAGAAAAACGAGCAGTGAATTTCTGACAAGGCTTGGAGGGTTGTTAAGTGGCTGTTGACATTGGTGTTTTCACATGATTCAGGCTCCATATAAACCGTTGTTTTGACATATCTTGATTCTTCTAGTGTATCAAACATTGGAAACCAAAAAATAAACAGTAAGGTATTCACAAGTAACTTGAACATCATGCGTCTTTTTATTATTTCCAGCAAGACTACGGAATTTTTGTACACGTAACTTCAAGAACAAATTTACGTTATACATAAATTGGTTATGACTAAATATTATTTACCTCGAAATGTAATTATTAAACGCAACATACAATATACTGTTAGAAAGGCAGAGATCCACGCGCAATGTCTCAAATCGTTATGTTCAATATAAAAGCGTCTAATGAAAACCAATTTAAAATAAAAAAAAACTGTGAGTAATGATATTTTAAACCAAAAATAAATATCTTAATTGATCTTGATATTAAATGTGCATTCCCGTATAAAAGTTTGTCAGAAAAATAGGAAGCATAGTACACCAAACCTTATATCCGGCATCATCCATTGGAGAGAACATTTGTGAGAATTTCCAAATCGTTTACAAGCGACTATGATCTCAATGATATTATTTTGATACCAAGTAAAAATGTATCTTCTAAGTAAACACTTGGCATAAGATAGTCAAGTGTTCGGTAGTTTAAAGACTCAATGTTAAACTTTCTACCACCGAACACATAGCTAATTGCCACATATTACTGTCGCGAGATCACCAAAACTAAAACCATTTGTAGCATGAATTTGTAGTTAAGCAACTATGTGGGTTGTCGCCTTTACGTATACATATACCAACACCCTAATGTAATGTTATAATGGTTTTAATGGCAATCGATTAGTTGATTCTATTTTATGAAAAAGAAATGTAATAATTTGCTGGAAGGAAATCTTGAGTACAATTATTACCTGGAAAAACATTGCAACGGACCATATTTTAAAATAGACATAATTTTCATAGCTTACATAATATTTAACAATAATATTTCATTACCATAAAAAAAATAAAAATTCATTTATTATGTATTTAGAAGTAAGTCTAATTGCAATTCGAACCTGATCATCAAGAAGACATACTAACTTTCTTTCCACCATCTTCTTGGCTTTTTAAACGCAATTTCAGATGTTTACCGTGAGCGTAACAGTTAAATACAATTTAAACCGGAATACGAGGTATGCGTCATAATCTTTGCAAATCATCGTCAACATTCACTCATTTATGTACAAGTTTACAGTCATATTACCATTGGCTAGAAACGAAATGAATGGAGTTTTACGTCCTGCTTTTCTGCACATTATATGGGCTAATTGAGGACGGGCAAACGCCATGCAGTGTGCAAGGACAGTGGCATTAGTCTGCTCTTATTTTCGATTTCCAACTGTCCAGGTATCTTTAACGTTCACAGCCAATAGCACACGGGACCTCGGTTTATTGTCCCATCCGAACGACTAGACACTCTATCCGCGATTGAACCCTGAACTTTCTGGTTAGCGAGCAAGCGTCTAACTCACTGAGCCACCGCGACTCCCTACCATTATCCAGAGGAACAAAGTGTTCCAAGAGCTTCATCATTGAACCACTTATCATCAGGATCTGGTAATTTATCATGTTGGCTAGTCACTTCAGGGTCAATATTCAAACAAACCTGAAAGTTTGTTTCATTTTGACTCAAGTTAAAGAATATGACAAGGTGTTGAAGGCAATAAGCCATCAATAATTAGATACCAGAGCATGTCTGGTGACGAAATATCTCGCTTGCTCGCTAACCTGAAGTTCAAGGGTTCAATTCCGGCATGGGTCGACATGATACCCCTCTGATTTTTTAATCCGATTTTCCCCTTGTCAGTTATACAGGTAGAAGGTGCTGACAATGCAGCTGACATGGAAAATAAACAATATTTATTTACATAACAGGGTTAGGAAACAGACTTCCACCTATAGTGCCCTCTCCTACAAGCTGTGCGCGTTAAATATCCATCAACACTTGGAAATCTAAAATAAGTGTAAGCAAAAGCCGTTGTCCTGGCATTAAGATTATCAGTACTAATTGGCCCATTTAGCGCTGAAAAGTTGGATGTAAATCACTTTTTCTTTTCATCAAAGATTCAATAAAAGAAAAATTATTTACCTAATTGTTTTTAATATTGTTTTAAATCGATTGTCTTTCAGTTTATCATAACAAATTTCAAACAATAACAAAAACTACCTATAATAACAACAATTATCTCAGGACTTGAAAAGTCAAAAAACAAGACTATTCAAAATACTTTATTTGTGGTTTAGCGAAATTTGGCCACGGCTAAGTTAACTAACATACATAATGATGTCGCCGGCATATCAATAAGGCAAATTGGCGACATAAACAAGAAATTGAAATGTTTAAATATAAGTCAGAACTCTGTTTATTTCAGCCGTTCTGGCCAATATAAATTTTAAAAGGTAATAATATATCTCTGGTATGCGTAATTCGCCAGGTTTCTGTCCAGAATTTTAACTCAGAATGATCTTGCTGTGACCGGAAATAGGGTTTGCAGTTGCATAAATCCGGAATGATCATTTAAGTAATAACATTGCCTCCCCTTTACCATTCATCTACGGTTTGTTATTTTAGCCGATTGGCCGCCAACCACGATCTATCAGCGCCGAGATAACTGAATTTATTTTATATGGAAATAAATTGTATAATCTAAATCGATAGTTAAAGGCTAGTGATTGATTTGACAATCTTTTAGCTGATAAAAAATGGAAGACCCCTAAAAAATGAAATGAAATGAAATAAATGGAGTTTTACGTCCTACTTTTCTGCACCTATATGAGCTAATTGAGAACGGGCGAACGCCATGAAGTGTGCAATGAGGGAAATTATGACGAGAATGTCTTATCATGATAGCAACGGATTAATGTATTGAAATGAAATGACATTCTGATCAACAGAGAAATTCTACGTATCAGAGATATTACTCTGACCTATTGACCAACCATGTTTTAAATAGTTCACGCGTAGAATTTTTTCTCTCGGAGACCAGAAATGAGACGAAACGACTTCATGTAAACAAACCAATGTCCCAAGATGGATTCCACACCACTCAAACCAATTTATACAAACACATATGAGGAGAATGTATTTTATTTGATTTATACTAAGTGAATAAGAATAAATATTTAAGCAGACTAATGTTAATGAGGTCGAAACAACTCATAATGGTGCGAAATGTCTTTAATCGTCTTTCCGGTTTCTAGTCTCGTAACTCAAAAACGCCTCCGCTATTAAAAAGAGTTCTGTACTGCAACTTCTTCAGTAAATACACACTGTAAAATTTGCGAATATTTTTAGCATTTAAGAACTTATTGATATCCTATGGACGTTTTAATATTAAATTTCATGCATACTTTATCGTTCAACGAATATCGTTGGTGTCATGGCTGGTGATTAGGTTCGTGTCTTTATCTGCGACACATACGGAGCTAGGAAAGATGCGAAGTTTCGTATGATGAAATGATAGCCGTTGCTTAAGCCCAGCGCACACAGCCAACTTTCGCTGACAGAAAAAACACTGTTTCGAGTAAATGTTTCTGGGAACCGCACACAGCTGTCTGAAAGAGCACACGACCAACAATTGCTGCGTCAGATACGGCTGACAGCGCCACCATAGGCGAGTCAAGTCAAGTCACATGATGACAAAATGGCAGGGTCTATGCCTAAACGAAGAATCACTCTGGCAATTTTACTTCTTCTTCGGAGTAGACGTCGTCGACGCGTTAATCGTCAAGTATGGACGCGGTCTTGGATTCAGAGAAGGGAGAAGCAAGGTGTTTTTGTTGGCTGTGTGCGCTAGGCTTAAAGGAACATGAAGCGTCACTTTCAGTTGGGAGCGAGATGTTATAAACGGATATATGTTGTGAAAAGAGAAAATAAGACGGGAAGGGGGATTATTACAGTGGTGCTCTCCGTAGAGGACGAGGACGCCTGGAAACACAATTTTCTGATGTCAAGTCGACTTCCTCAAGACAGGCCTGCTTCTAATAGAGAGTAACTTTTACACACCCAATACGGCTGACAAGACAATTCTTTTTGAAATATAAAATTGTCTTTTTAAAATAACATGTGATTAAATAGCAATGAAGCAAATCAAATGTTAATTTATTTTTAAATTGTATACCGTAAACAGAACTTACCTTGGGTTTATTTTTCTTGAAAAACCAAAATAAGGCGATATATTTTAATATCCATGAAATATCGATTTTAAATACCATCATAATGCACAATAATAATGTACGGAAATAGCTAAGTAAGTGTGTATATTATCTTTCGTAATATCCCATCGTAAATCAAATCTCGATACCCATGTAAATACATTGACAATACATTGGTAGCATCTAATGACCTACTTTTATTTGCATTCAAAATACCATATACAAATTCAACACCAAGTGAGTTTGTTATTAAAGAAAAGATTCAAGTGTGCATTGGTGCATTGTTTCTGGTCGAGTTGTCCTGATTCAAATGCTTTGTACCTGGATCGGAAACACTTGTAATTTCTGTACTTATACCAGGCAAGATAACATACGACCACTTGTTGGTTTGATTGAAAAAGAACATATTGCAGAACTCCAACCATCATAACTATGAAATATTCAACCTTTAGTCATCCAGAATATTTGGTGAAAAACACTGTCAATATCTTATAAAAAGTATTTTCTAATATTATTCATATTAGAGTTCATCCTTGGATGCAAATAAATAATTTCAGTAAGAATCATCAAAATCTGTAAAACAACGAACGTCTTTTGTAGAATTAGGGCAATAATTCATTTCATTTATTGCGCTTGGTTTTCAATAGGGTTTATCCTGGAGTGACAATAAACAATTTCAGCAAGTTTCGTCAAAATCCGTCACGATTTGTGCCCTGTAGAGTGTTTACATGAACGAACAGACAGACTGACACGCCACGTTGACGACAATAAAAGCTCCAAATTTCATGTGTACGAAATAATAGTACGAAAAAGAAGGTACTATAGTTAACACACTGTCTGGAAAAGTTAAAATCTGCCATGGATACTACGGTAAACCATTATTACGTTTTACCCACATCGTAACATGGTCAAAATCTGTTCTTGATCCTTTATCATTCAACCAGTGGATAGTGGACTCAAAATCTGATCCATTCCTTTTCCCGTTGAGGTTTGCAAGAGAGCAATTAATTGACGGTAAATACCACCATCCACCATTAAAACGATTAGCGCAATCATGTCCAGAATGATCATTGTCGTATGTAGAAAATTGTTGACCTCTTATATCCCAACTGTTAAATGTCATCGAGTCCCCGGTAGCAGGTCCATTAGGTCCTTGGTTATTTTTATTTGAATTATATCGAAAGTCGTCCGCAGCATTCGTAATTCTTAAGTTTCCATAAAAACTTTGGTATGCTTGGTCATCTAATCCCAAGTTTACTGCTAGAACAATACGAGGATGGTTCTGTAGAATGTCGTATACGTGTTGTAGACCAAGCCAATAGTCAGCATGAGGTTTGCCGAATCCTGATTCGTACTCTACCCACGATCTGTTGAAATTAACCTCGTTACATTTCATTTCACGATTTTGGAGGATAGTGAGTCCCCAGTTAAAGTCACATCTTGCTTCAATGATGTCACCATTTGCGTTTGGACGAATATAGCTTAGATGTTGTTGTTTAGGGAACAGGGAGAGATCTTTGCCATGCGAACAGTCTGAAATGTAGTTAAGGAGTTGAATATAGTTTTACAAGCAGCATACCAATTACGAAAAACAATCGCAAAATAGTCTTCAAATTCAAACTTATGAGATATACTACTACCCAAAAAAATTATCACAACAAGTTAAAAATTGAAAAAAAATGTAGCTTGCTAGCAAGCAAATTTTGACCTATAGTTTCGAAGTCCAAAGTCAAAACCCATTCGTTGAATAATTGTCAAATTCACAATTGTCTGAGTTTTTCGTTATTGCAAAAGTGCCATCAAAATCAAATGAATTTCAGACACCAAACGTAATTAAAATAGGGCAGGAAACTGTACAAAGTAACTGGTGGGGTGCCTAAAATTTATTGTTTTATTATACAACATAAAGAAAAATCATTATTACCTTCAATAATATTTTCACAACTATCGCCATAGTAACCTATTGGACATCTTGTACACTTTAATTCTGAACAGAGAGAAGTCTAAATAAAAATAAAAAGTGATATTTGTGACGTTTCCATCAGCGGAAGTGAACTACTTTTTTAAAAAAAAGTCACAAATATCGATGTGAATAGCTCTGCCGACGCTTTTTCAAAATTTAGTCCAGAATTAAGTTACAAAACTTGAAGCCAAATCCATTTCTAGGACTAATTTGTTAAAAAATGCCAATAGATTGTCAGGAAGTTGAATTCATATAATGAAAAATAATCTTATTGAGAAATATATTTTCATATTTCATAGCTTTTGTATACAAATACACCCTTAAAAGTCATATCCTTGCCCACTATTATAGTGTAGAACAACCTGTCTGCCAGATAAGACCCTTGTGCCGATTTATTTTGTAAAAAGTGACTAGCTAGCAGATGAAACCGGCTGGCTAGCCACTTGTTTTCGGTTATCCGGTTTTGAACTGGCCAAATTGGCTAGCAAAAAAAAATCGGCGGTTTTCAGCGGCTAAAACGGATTTTCTTCATTAAATATTTGAGTGATAATGAAGGAACATAGATTATACACTGCAGGCATCATAAACAGCTGGTGTTTGTTATCAAGTTATTTATTTCTGAATAATCAACTCACAATTCAAAATTTTAATCAAACTGCAATAGTTTTAAATTATCATGGATGAACGTTATCATGTTCAGCATGGTAGGTCTAAGTGACGCTCGTCTTGAATTCATTTACAAAGTGGCAGAAATCGGCTGACTTAAATCGGCGGCGATTTGTTTCACAACTGGCAGATTAATGGCTGTAAAGAAATCGGCTTATGGCGGCGGCGCAAGGGTCTATCAGATTGACACACGATGTTTAGTATGAGAACAGGAGGACATTAAGTACATTTTAAGATATAGTAAAATGTAAATTAATTAATCGAGACTTACCTGACGAAAACAGACTTTATCTGTGATTTCAGTAGAAAAACAATTTTCACCAGATTGATACAACCTACACTCTTTGGTTGTTTTATCAAACATAATCCTTCTACAATCCGGATGTTCTGAACAGAAAAACGAGCAGTGAATTTCTGACAAGGCTTGGAGGGTTGTCAAGTGGCTGTTGAAATTGGTATTTTCACATAATTCTGGCTCTAAATATACATTTGTTTTGACATAATTTGATTCTTCGAGTGTATCAAACATTGGAAACCATAAAATAAACAGTAAGGTGTTCAGATATAACTTGAACATCATGTGTCTTTGTATTTGTCCATCAAGACTACAGGATTTTTGTAATTTCAAGAACAAATTTACGTCATATATAAATTGGTTCCAACCTATATTATAAAAACGCAACATCCAATATACTGGTAGAAAGGCAGAGATCCACGCGCAATGTCTCAAATCGTTATGTTCAATATAAAAGCGTCTAATGAAAACCAATTTAAAATAAAAAAATGTGAGTAATGATATTTTAAACCAAATAAAAAAATATCTTAATTGATCTTGATATTAAATATGCATTCCCGTATAAAAGTTTGTCAGAAAAATAGGAAGCATAGTACATCAAAACTTATATAATCCATTGGAGAGAACATTTGTGAGAATTTCCAAATCGTTTACAAGCGAGTATGATCTAAATGATTTTATTTTGATACCAAATAAAAATGTATCTTCTAAGTAAACACTTGGCGTAAGATAGTCAAGTTTTCGGTAGTTTAAAGACTCAATTTTCAACTTTCTACCACCGAACACATTGCTAATTGTCACACATTACTGTCGCAAGATCACCAAAGTTAAACCATATTATATAGCATGAATTTGTTCAGTTAAGCAACAATGTGGGTTGTTGCCTTTAAGTAATGCATATACCAACACCCTTCAAACATGTAGTAATTGTTTTAACGGCAATCGATTAGTTGATTCTATTTTGCCTGCATATTTAACAATAATATTTCATTACACTAAAAAAAAGAAAAATTCATTTATTATTAAGGAGTATGTGCAAGTCGAACCTGACCAACAAGAAGACAAAACTAACTTTCTTTCCATCATCTTCTTGGATTTTTAAACGCAATTTCAGATGTTTACCATGAGCGTAACAATTTAATACATTAATACATCCGTTCGCCCCTGTTCATGTTCGCCCCTTTTCAATTTCGCCAATAGGAAAATTTCAAAATAGGAATACGAGGTATGCATCATTATCTTCGCCAATCATTGTCAACATTCACTTATTTATGTACAAATTTACAGTCATATTACCATTACCCAGAAGAACAAAGTTTTCCATGAGCTTCATCATCAGGATCTGGTAATTTATCATGTTGGCTAGTCACTTCGAGGTCAATATTCAAACAAACCCGTGTGAAAACTCAAAATAAAAACCCAAAACCCAAATAAGATTAAGGTTTTTATTTTTTAGGTTTTCACCCAGCCTTTAGATTTTATTTTTAACTGAAAACTAAAAGAAAGGAATGTCGTATATGGGCCACCGTAATGATCATTATTATTGAAATAATAATTGAAAATGTATGTATAATCTTCTTGTGACCTCGCCAGTGCTTCTTTAGGAGAGTATCTGCTATAACACTCAATACTGCTGACAAGTGACAAGAAAATTCGTTTTGAAAGATAAAATCGTCTCTTTCAAATAACATGTGATTAAATAGCAATCAAGCGAATAGAGTATTAAATCATTTTAAAATTTTATATCGTTAACAAAACTTCTACTGTTTTTTTTTCTGAAAAACCCAAGTATCACTTGATATTTAATAGAAATTAAAACATCGATTTTAAACAACACAAAGCATAATAATAAGGAAATAGCTCAATAAGTGTGTATAATATCTTTAATTATAAAATACTTTTTCTTTTAGAGATAGAATCAATATATTATACATATTACATGTATTTGGAAATTGTAAATCCAAGGTGCACGGGCATCTTTTCGATCAATTTAACTTGTTTAGTCTCAGAAATGAGCCATAAACTGCGCTAATCAGTAACCGTGGCGTTCTGGGAATCTTTAGGTGGGGGAGGGTGAGTTGAGGCTACTGATGTTACGTATGCACTCCCAGGCGATACCAGACGGTTTTAATCTAACGGAACCAACCTCAACAGTTCAGTGTGTTTCTGATTAACGTTAAATACCACAAGCCCCCACTTCTAAAGGGGTCTCGCCCATAGAACAAATATATATATTATACAGAAGCATATGTTTCTCGGGAGCACGCCCCCCATACCCCACAAAGGGACACCAGCTCACTTAAATGCAGGGTACCTTCTTATTATATCGACTTTTTGGATAATTATTGGGCAGCTACTATAGATGAAATATTCCTTTTTTTCGAAAGAGATATAGAAACCAACTAGGGCATCTCCGAATTGTCTTGATTGTAAATGTGATGTACTATAGAATACTATCACATGACAAAACACAGGGAACGTCATCGTCTGTTTGTCGCCACACTTAGGTACGTAACCCGAATATGACACATGACAAGCAATTATTGAATTTAAACGATCATTCCGATAGTAAAGTTAGTTTAGTATAAACTTATTAAGGAAGGATAGAAAATTGGCGAGAACATTGAAAAGTTAACAAGTCAACTCTCTTGGTCCATTCATAATGTAGCAAACTGTATTGAATTAGGAGAAAATTGACAGCAATTACCATTGAAATATGAATATAATATGCTTAGTAATGGCTGTCACGATTAACCCGTCAACAATATTCAAGGGCGACAAGTCGACACAACTCTTCAATGAGGGAGTTAATTATGGTAATTACACGCTAGGTGACTCTGAACTCGATTGACTGCTGCCACCGAAATTTTGACGTCAGTGCTTCATCATTACCTACAAACATTATATACAGTTTTTTTGGTGTACGATTTGACCATATAAGTACAAACGACAAGTGAGTGAGTTGTTTATTGAAATTATATAAGAGAGTATGCTATCAGGGGCGGATCCAGGATTTAGAGAAACGGGGGGGGGGGGGGAGTATCTGAAATATAACATGCTTCAAATGCAACTGCTCGCGGTGCCGTTGCCAAGAGGGTTCTGGAATCAGTCGGCCAAAAGTAGGGGGACTCAAGTCGGGGACCCCCCCCCCCCCCATTGGATCCCCCCTGGCTATTCTCATTTCTATTGTGGAAAAACTTAACTGATTTTATGTGATGTTCCTAAGACATACAAACTAAAAACAACAGTACAGAAAGAAATTAGAAAGCTACATTATGCTTACTATTTTTAGTGATGTTTCTTGAAATACCGTCCAACAATTTAAAAATTACACCCAGGGTGAAAACCCCTGAATTAGGCAAAAACAAATCTTAATGTAGGTAGGATTTCGTGATGTACTTTCAATTCATAATGGTTTGGTCGTTCAAGTAGGATTGCTGAAGTTCTCTTTAAAGTATACGACGTATTTATATTGGTGTATCATAGTACTCCACCTCTTACTAATTACGAGTAATTCCATTAATTATCTTCATAATAAAACTAATAAATCGACTTCCCTAACATTTTACCACCTACCAGCACCAGTCAGATATTATTACTCTCTTACATAGTCCATCTGGTCGAAACATGTTCCTAAACCAACGGTTTTACGTGTTTGTCTACCACTTGCAGTACCAAAGATATTGAGATTACTCACCAGGTGGCGTCTAGGTGAAACAGTGACGTAGAGCTACTTCTCCTTATTACTTCATTAACAGGCAATATGGCGGAACAAGATGGCTGCATCCAATAATTAGTGTTGACAGTTTTGAGAGCCATGGCAGCCTTCAAGTACTTAAAGTCAATTAAACACAGAACTCTAAAGTATTTGTTATCATACACAACTGAGTAATGGATTTACCAATAACGCCATTGGTGCTTGTAGCATCGGACTACCACATTTCCTTTCTATTAACAACGCTTCAAGTTCGTTATTATTCGTTATTTTATTCATGTTTGAAAAAAGACAAAGCAGAATTCAGCAAGAAATCAGTCAATCTATGCTTTTAGTAAAAAGCTCCAGGGACGAAAGCTGAAATACATCAATAATTGTCTACAGATCGCACAGAGTTAAACATTAGAATAAAAGATATTTTGTAATTATATTCATGTACATATACATATACATAAAGAGACAATAGGAATAAACACCCATAAATGTGTTTTGAATAGGTGAAGGGTTATATTGTAGTTTCAACTGAGGATTTTTGCAACTACATATTCAACTTTTCACTGTGAAGAAAAGGGTGACCGCTGGCCGCGTCAATAGGGTGGGGTTGAATAGAGGTTAATTTGGATGAAAATTGCATGGGATGTAATTTGGGTGGCCGTTCATTAAAGGGTGGTGCTGAATACAGGTGACCGTTGGACCAAGATTGACTGTATACACTTTAATATACACTCATGAAGTTACATACATATCTCAGTATGAAGGTTTATTGAAAAATTCAACTCTGTTAGGGGTAGTCTCGTGTATTGCGCCGGTTTCTCATTCACAAATTCAGATGTCAACGCGACACGTTGTTTATGGCCTTCCGCTAATACAAACATGGCATCGGAATGCTGTAAACCTCCGCTTACCTCATTTAAAATAAATTTTCGACATTTTAAAGACACGTTTTTCGTGCAATGTTTTCATTTCAATCAGAAATTTGTAGGATTGTTGTGGTTCCTGTGTTTCCAGAACTTGAATATTATGAAATATTTGACGTCAAGGGAGGTAATTCCTTAGTAACGTGTTCAAGTGGGATTTCCTGTACTAAATTTAAACAATTTTTTGAACGCGTGTGACCTCTATGCAATGAAAATTGTAAATGAACGATGTACAATAAGTACATTTGAAAATATGCTCGAGCAATGAGCATCCGAAATTAATTACAAAATATCTCTCTTGTGCGTATTTTGGACACTTTCGAATAAGTTTTTAAAGAAGTTTTGGAATTAATAGAACCACATGTGTCGTGTGGTAAACTCGGATGCATGGGGCGCATGGTTAAGAAAAATCCACCCTCGAATCCCTTTCAATTTTGTTACTGACATATACTTCTATCGGCTACTAGTAACTATCAATCTTTTTATGATGTCAAAATGATGGCAACATGCATCAGTTTTGAACGCTAGTGTATAGATCCTGGGTTTTCAACTGTTTTTCTCAAATGTCCCCCAAAATGCGTAAGGAAATGATCATGTCCCCTGAATTGTCCGCAAAAGTCATTGAAAACATGATAAAGTCATAGTATTTTTCTTCGTTTTAAATTTGTAACTTAAATTGTGGTCGTTGCGGGCAGTGGACACTGGTGTTGCAAGATAATACAAAACATAACATATTTTTTCAGACCTATAGATCAGTTTGTGTCCCCTGGAGAATGTCCAAATGTCCCCTATCGGGGACATGTCCCCCAAATTGAAAACCCACGGTATAGATGATTTATCTCTGAAATCTATTCATAAATTTCCAAACGTTTTTGAAACAATATTTCTAATTTCCGTTTCGAGCTAATTTTATTTCACTTCCATCTATCGACCATATATTGCAATTATACAATTTAACACTGGTATTAACAGTTAATTTTCCAGTATGTTGATATCGCATTTCACTATTAAAATATCGCTTATATCACATACCGTATATCAGTTTACAGCCATTCAAATAACATGCACCCTTTAAATAGATAACTAGTGCCGTTTTATTGTCTTTTATTTCCTTTGATGCTTGATAAGGGACCGGCATGATGTCACTAGAGGTCAAGGTTATTAATGTCACCGAGTCCAGATTTAATGCCAATTTAATAGAATAATACGTTTTGGTATATTTATGTTTGTCATTGTCAGTTCAGAAACTGTTAAAGGGATACGTTCCCATTCGTTCTACCATTTATACTTTGGTCTCAGTAACGGGAATTTTTCCCATCAAAATATAAGCCTTTAAATCCACGTGTATTCGAGAGTTAGACTCGTAATTTAGTCAGACTGTGCCTATACAGAAAATGAAAGATAATTTGAAGGGATAATGTGATACCGTGCAGTTCTAATACTCATGTGGCCTGTCCTAACCCTCGGAAAAGCTGGACGTTAAACAGAATGAAGTTGTTCAGTGACTAGTTTCATCCCCCAATTTCTTAATTACGAGGCAATGTTTTGGCAAGTCATTTACACCTTTTTTCCGAAAAATTTCTCACCTTTTTTTTAATAATCTGAGGCTCTGATTTATTATAGTCGAACTATTACCTGATAAAAACCATTGTTAAGAGTCGGCTTCCAGTCTCAGTATAAGTTATTGATATATTGTAACTTACCAGAATTCATTACAAATGAACTATTAATTATACAAAGTAATTGATTGGTTGAATTCTGTCGAAGCGGAACTTATTTTTGTCATGAATACCTTCAGATTCAAGTGAAGTTATCATGCATACTGAATATAATTATGGAAAAACTAAAGAAAGCCGGATTTAATAACGAAAAATTTGTTAAGCATGATTTTCCCGCTTCCTGTGTTGTGAACCTTATTTCCAAGACATCATGATGTGGTATCCTATTAAAGGGGCACAGGCTTCATTTTCGTGGGTCGATTTTTTCAAGTCTCAGAAACCGGGACTTTTTTAACTCAGCAATTTAGTACTGGTTATCACAACTCACCATTGAAATTTGAGCCTTCAAATCCATGTGCATCCATAATTATTAGCATTTGAAAGTTATAATGCCCTACTACACATTAGCGATACTATGCAATATATAGAAAAGTCATCTATAAAAATAGTAGGAGAAATGTCTAATTTAAGATATATTTGAAGGAAATATGCAATTTTCGTACATTTCTAGTGCTTCTGAAGGATACTTAAGTATATTCAAGACCCAAAACAACCAATAAAAATGAAGACTGGGCCCCTTTAAAGTGTGTTGTCGTTCAAGGTATGACAAAAACGTACGGTACGACGTCTGCGTTATGTCGAGCTCAGTCAGAGACCAAACGATATTTTGACAAAGAAATTTGACAACAATTTTAAGGCAACAATCTACACTGCGTGGGACAAACTTTTCGTCATTAGCAAGTAATTTTCTAATTATACGAAACTACGAAGAATTCAAATAACACGAGCGCAGACGACTAAAACGTCACAGGTAGAGAATTGCGCGGGAATTTAGTAAACATGTTTTCTGCCATTTATATCACCATTCCTGTAATCACTGGCACATCAAGGAAAAACAACATGGCCGATTTCATTAAATATAATTATATAGGCGCCAAGAAAGTACACATTACGCCTGGAACAACCATTCCAGACGGTGTTTTGTTAATTATTTTATGTATAATAAACACAACAAAACATGCCAACAGTAAAGTCTTTATTAACAGATCTGTTACGCAAATAATTTGAACTGTCAATGAAAGTTTGACGTTGTTGTTCTGGAAAAAGATTTTATAAAACAATACGCAGAGGCTCCAAGCTATTTAAGTTTAAGATCTGTGGAAACATTGAACTCGAATAGAAGATTGTGATTGTCGTTTTTGTTTGTGAATCCAATATAGTGAAGGAAAGTAATCCTTTCAGTATAAATGTCGATGAACTCCCTCGTTTTGAAAATCCGATGATAAGCTCGTTTTGACCTTGGAAAAAAAACCTCGGATATATAATTTTTAATGTTGTAAGCCTACTGAAACCCCACTACTTCTGTACTTCTGCACTGAATTTAAACGTAATTCTGTTGTGATGCTCTTTGCTCGATTTCTAAAGGGTGAATTTCTACCAACTTCAGTAGAAAGCCTGGCGGAAGGCTACTATTATCTTTTTACCTGGGGTCGAAGCCCCAAACCCAAATATCGCAGCTCTAGTGTGACGATCCGTTCCTCCATCGGTTACTTTTCAATGTCTCTCTTCCATGGTTCGTCCGCCATCACCTGTAGTAGATAAGCTGATGTATATATAATGATTATCGATTTGTGTACTGAATGCTGATAGGGTCGTAAATTAATGTCAATCCGTCCAATAAATTGATGTTAAGTCTGTAAAATAATTAGAGATCATTATCTTCTCATTGTTTAACCCTATTTTTATAATACCCCATAAAATCATTTACACTTAAACCCCTGCCAAATCAATTGCAATTTAGCTGCAATGATGTTTAGGAAAATGTAGCGCCACGGAGCAGTATTTTTTGCTGGATTGTAGGCGCTCTACAAATGAATTATAAATATCGCTGCAGGAACATACATGAATCTTTCGAAACGTTACAAAAATGTAAGTTAGCTTAAGCTGCGAAAAGTTTTTTTCTACTTTTTGGAAGAGTTTCATGGCAAAGAATTCATTAAAATTTCACTTGATGCAATAAAACTCGAAATTCCAAAAGATGTATCCATTGTGTAAAGGTGTGAAGAAGTCGTAATGCTTGCGATTTCCTACATCATGCCACATCTAATTCAACGGAAGTTACATCACGCGCACCTTTCCTGCAATCCATCACCAAAGCTGCACAGAATCACAGTTTCAAATTAATTTAAGTCAGAAACAACCAAAACCCCTGCGGATAGGATTCAAAATGCAAACAGTTTGTTTCCAACAAAAGTACGGATTATATATGTTCAATATATTTCAAATGTCACAGTTTAAAAACTGACAAAATTCTGTCATGACAGCTCGTTATGAATCCCTTCTTGTCGAATTATAAACCTTTGTTGTTTTTAATGTAATATTGAGGAGCAGTTTAGGACACCCGGTCACCCTCCGCTGCCCTGGAAATTAATGGTCACACTCTGCACACTCCTGTCGTAATATGCCTAGAGAAAAAGTGAAGTGTATTTCGAAGTGATTGAAAGCTCTAGACAGGTATTAATGTCCGAACAACGGAAAATTAAATTTTTCTTGTCGTCGACACGTTGTTGCCCCCGGGCCATTATCATCCTTACTGCGAGGTAATAAGTAGATCCCACGGGATTCAAAATTTTTCGATTAAAATTCTTACTTGCATCTGACTTACTAAAAAATCTTATTTTGCGATAAGTTTCACACATCACAATTCATTTGATTACTAAATGAACATAGGCTCAAGCCTTATATGAATAATTAATTGTCCGATATAAAAACACAATTTTATTCATTCTGACTACAAACGGAGAATTTGTTGAAAATGATATACCCTTCTCTTGTTTCTGAACATTTTGTCTCTTCACGTTAAAAAAATCCTGAATTGCATGGTTTTATTGTGAAAGGGCAATAACCATCTATATAAATGGATTCAATATATTTAAGAGCTGTAAATCTAAAGCGACATATGTACTCTCTGCTGATGCTTCTAGTCATTGCTTTCTATGATTGCAATTCTGATGCTATCAAAACTACATTACAAGCTATGCTATTGGAGGTTTCCACAGAGTGGTAATGTGTGTCCTCCTAAATAGATTTTGAATGAAAGACTGTTGCACATAATAATGCATAAATATAAAAGGCAAACTTCTAAAAATGCTTCCAAAACTAAGACACGTACAAGTACATGTTCTGTGTTCAAGTATTCTACTTCTCCCTTTTTTTGCCTTGCCTGAAAGTCCATTAAACTTGAAAGGTATTTTTAAACAAAGATATACATGAAACCATATACGTGATACGTCCACATGGCATTTTTCTTTTGCCTTTAAGTTTATATCGACCAACTTGAACCAGAAGCTTTTATGTATAGATTCCGGTTAGGTACAATTCACCTACATACCTACCTGTCGGCAAAGATAAAAGAGATACGATCAAAGACCACTGCCGATTATTAACGTGATGAAGATGGGGATGAATGTCTAAATTAAGACGGATTAAAACATTAATTTCTTGTAATTATTGTTTCTTTATATTGGCTGAAGTAGCTGTGTATGAACCCTAAGGATACAAGAAAAAACTAAGATACAACATTGATAAAATACATAGTTTTTGATGGACGTGATTGATCATTGAAAAATTTAATAAGAATTTTTTGTTCTGTTAAATTTTTTGGATTTTTTAATTTTTGAGGACGTTAAGTAGTTTGTAAAATTTGTGAAACAAATTCATATCAATTTTCATAAAATAAAGAAGAAGGGCGTTGAAGTGGGGGACGAAAGGGCCCATTAAATCCAGAGCACGTACAGAATCAAACAATTTCTATTTTTATAAACAATTTAATGATTTTTTGGTATTTTGTAAGATATTTTTATTGTGGAAATTTGAAGACAATTCCGCCTGTTGTCGAGCGCGCCCGAATATATGCCTACCTAAGTTCAATGTTATAGGCGTGCCAAAAACCATAGACCTACAAGATTGTGGTGAAAGCGATCAGTGTGGGAAACCATCAAAAAGATCAATATGGTTTCCTTGAAGTTGGGTTTTCTTCTCTCCAGTTCGCTTCCCAAATCCTTGGCTATTGAATTACTTTATTTATAATCTTGAACATGGCCCACCACGCGTTTCTTAAATAGCCCGATTTATGAGAGCACAAACATAATGAGAGTTTAATTTGTAGTAGACCAGGGCGATGAAAGGGTTAACACAAAATGATTCACTTTCATCAGAACCTCTGCAATATATCAATAGATAAGAAAGCTTATTAAAGAGGCATATACAGTATTTTAATTCACAAATAAACGTGTACTGGCGTCGCTTGCAGGCTACAAAAAGGACGCCATTTTAATATCATTAAGACATAAAATGACTTCTTTATTGAAGAGTGTTTATTGGCGGGAAATGGACTGCTAATTGAAACGAGACATCTTTTGATTAGACTTGATTATTGGTTTTAACTGCTGACTTCAAATATTGAATGAGACAAGCATTTCAGATTTTGGGATTTTGTATGCAAATGCGTTTAATGCGTTCAATTACAAAAGGATGTCCGATCATCAGTGGCTCAATTAATTGAGTAGGGGCCAATGGACTTAGGTAGGTCGGGGCCAATTGCTAAGAGGGTCTTAGTGCATTCTCCCTCTGATTTTTCTTTTCAAATGTTTTTAATATTTTTTAACTTTGGGAGCCCCAAGGATGGGGGTTTTTGGGGGTGGGGTCAACCTGTCCCACTGCTGACAGATCATCCTCTGATGAATAATGAGCGATTAGAATGTTCCAAGTGTGTTACTTACTCAAAATCGCAGTATGAATTTTCCTAAAACAGCCGGACTATTAAAGCCGTATCTGGTTGAATGCTAAAATAATAAACAAAACAATAAATTTATATAAGGTGGTGAAGTTATGACTCTTTATAACTGCATGTTCCAACATCAAAAACACTGAAAACTCACAATAATTTAATTACCTCCCTTGAATTCGACACTTCAAACAGAATATTAACTTTTTATTGGATAATCAAACCGGAACTGAACTGACGCCATCTTTAAATGTTAAAGTAGCGTTTTGATCAATTTTGACAACTTTACATACGTTCAAAGAATCCCGGAAGGAGTGCATGCTTTATAGTTTCGCAGAAAATTCGCATTGACTTTTTATAGAGTAAATAGAAGTAATGTTATGGTAAAATATTCTTTGATAAAAAGGAAGTAAATGTCTTTATCAATGCATAAAAATAAACAGCCAATTGCAATAAATTTTTGTGAGCATTTCCTTCTTCAATTTGGTGTGTTTAGTTATAAATGAAAATAATCACAGAAAGAGTCCGGAGAGAGAAACCAACATAGACCAGTTGAAACAAAATCACGGGCCCCATCTCAAAAAGGGACTTGAACCTCCTGAAATAATTTTCTTAGTTCACGGGCGTCCACCACTCTAGTTGAGAAACTGCTTATATACGCATTTATCAAAAATGTATTCTGCATTCGATAGAGAGCAAACCGATACAGGTTTATTGAGTGAAGTATTAAATATTGCCTATTTTCATCGAATTAACTTTCATTTGTTCAGCAGACAGAAACAAGCAAATTTCCCATAATCAAAATTCTATAAAGGCCGGATATTAAATTCAACAAAAATAATATCTCTAGCCGCCAGTTTTCATATAAAAATCACAGTAAAATGAACCATTTTCACTAAATCGCCGTTAAATTGGCTTAACATTGTTGTGGTTTTCTCGTGGGGAAAGAAAAAATTATGTTCATTTGGCGTCTTATGTTTTCATGACCAAAGCATAACTAGAAAATTTAATTTGGTGGCTCAAAAATCAATTTTAGCGGAACAAACAACATTGGAAACAAATGAAAACTGCGGTTAACGCTATAAAAGTGGGGTTTGGATTACGGTTTTACGGTTATTTTATATCTTATCAAAGAATAGTTATTTGGTTATTTTCTAATAAAAAAAGATATTTGAGAAATTATAGAAATTATTCAAATAAAATTATATTATATGTTTGATGTGTTTGTGGTTTTAAGGTTGTGATTTTTACAAATCAACGAACGTATATGTATATGCAATCTGTTTTAAGAGTACCACGTCCTGCATTCCCTAAATTTTCACAATCGAAAATCCTATTCAAGTACATGAATTGGTAGCTTTTGTAACAATTTGGCAAAGTTATTTTTATAGAATTGCAGGAACCAGAGCCATAAGACGATAACTAAGAACTAAGTTTTTGAGCTGAGCTTTTGGGGTTTTTTTTGCCAACACATTACTTGCAGTAAATTAATTGGGTTTCCCTTCTACATTGTGAAAAATTCAAAATTGTATTCTTTAGAAAGCAAATGTTAATTCGATTGATGGTATTTTATAACATATTTGAGAAAATGATTAAATGTAGCATAACACTATAACATAACACTAACATAACACTGACGTTAACACTAACATTAATCTACGTGAAGCGTATCAAACCAGATGATGATAATAGACCCCCAATGTTCCGACAGTTTCTAAATAAACAAATCGTACCAGGAATCCTATCTGTTAATAACATTTGATAACACGAGTGTACCATAGGTAAGGTACCAAGGTAAACTTTGTAATGTGATGATCATATTCTGCCCATCTCAAACTTATTCTTAATATTGCTCTTTTTATTTGTTTGTCCCCAATTTGAAGTTGAGACAGGCCCTAGTTACTCTTAGTAATGGGCCTTATAATGACATATAAGAATTGAGATTTCCTCGACATTCAAAGATTTGGGAAACTTATGAAGTATTTTTTAGCAGATCGACGGGCTATCCAGAATGCCTTTTCGGGTTTCATTGAAATTTAGCTAACCTAAATACTAATATTTTACAAGCGAAAAAAGCCTTGTAACCCAGTTCTAGTGAATAATGCAACCCTTGCAGGGATTAAACGAAAAAAAAAAAAAATAAAAACTTATAATTTTTGAAAGATTAATTAGCAAATGAAGTTACAAAAAACGATGATTACTCGTTGAGTACTTATTGAGAGTGAAAATCCAAAAATTGTTTTACAAATGTTAACAGAAATTGATATACCTGGGTACAAACTTGATTATTTTTAAGTTAGCACATTAATTATTTTAGATTTATCAATTTTTTGTGAAATCGAACAAAACTTTTCATCCATCTACAGTTTCATACCAATAACGACTAGTTTCTTTGTTGGCAGCTAGAAAACAAAGGTTCTATAAATTACACTCTTTAATTATGTCATATCAGGTAGAATTACCTGAAATCTTAGCATTTCAATTTACCTAACATTAAATTTTTAAAGAGACTCGACCAACTTTTCTGAAATTCAGTGAGCTACTATGCTTTTAATGCTTCAAATTTCCTTTTCATTCTTTTTAATTATTGTCTAATTATATGAGTATTTAATTGGTATTCAAATTTTGTCAACTTTTTTCTACATTTGCAATACATGTACTTACATTTTTAACATATTTTCTACAATATGTGAAAATATCATTTTTCAAATTTTCTTTTCCGCTAATATTTTTGTTTTTACCCTTTTTCAAATTATCTTTGCCAGCTTCAAAATTCTTATGCTCGAAGATCATGACCTCAGCAACAAGCATCCCCAATTTGAGTTAAGTCTGGCTATTTCAGTAACACTGTACATCTAAGAGTTAGGAAATATTCAGAAATCCAGTACTTTAACATAATTGGTATTTCATTATTGTCAGAAATAGAATGAAACATAAGGCCATGGCATGATGTGAGAGTAATTCCATATCTTGAGATATTCTTCAGTTTTCTTGAGTTTTATGTCGCCGTTTTTGTTAGAATATAATTTTTAAATGTCAAACAAAGGGATTTTAAAAAGGGTAATGTAATACCAATGTGATTCTAAGTTAATGATTCGAAGAAATATGACATATTGCGTTTAACTTGAAAAAAAAAAGTTTTAATATAATGTAGCTTAAAATATTACAGATCTAGCACATTGCCTGCAAAAACAGGGTCATTTTTTATCTTTCTGCAAACCAGATTATGACAATGAGAGACTTGTCAAAAAATCCATTCGAGAAGTAGGAATATCCATTTATCTAGCAATTTTCCTTTCGGACAACACACCTTTAGGCCTATTAATATCACTGAGAGTTTTACAAAAAATATAAATTCTATTTTATGTGGTTCAGAATGCATTTAAGAAGAAATAAAATTATTTTTTTCTTTTAATTCTGAAAAAGCTCAGTTATACCACCGAATGCAAAAACTGTTAAAAAGTACCCCAAATTCTGACTAACAAAAGTGACCAGGAGCCTAAAGAAGTGTGACGTGATGTCCATTCAGCATCTCTAAATTAGCTGACATTTGTGTCAAGTCAATACAATAGGGAACGTGCCATCAGTTGATTAAATATCTTAAAGAAAATAAATAGTCGATTAAAACAATCTTCCTGTCGATAATCTATCGTTATAAATAAAACGTCATCACTTTCTGAACAATACGTCACTATATTATGAACAATACGTCACCACTTTAAGTGCTCTAACTGATATATCCGGTGGTATTGATCAACGGAAGTAGCGACTGTGGGCTTGATGCTCCTGCGTTCATACAATTTCAATTGATTATGATTACACATACAAAACATCCCCGAGTTGATACAGATTTATATGAAGATAATCTTGGAATAAAAATCACGAATGTCCAGATAGATAAATGAAAGATATATTTCTCAATTTTTGTCATATAGATAAGCTACCCACAGTCGAAATTCTGACATTTTTTGGGGAAAGCCTAAACATTATTTTATAGCCAATAGAGTAACAAATATGCTTTTACGAAAATCAAAAGATTTTTTTCTGGCTTTCAAATAAGTTAACTTCAAGTTCTATTTAAACCTTGCCTCCTTTTTTTTTTGCCTGTTACCTGTAATTTTTCAACAAAAGCGAGACATCATAATGATGCCTTCTTGCAATGCAATTTATTCAAAGTAAATGTTTTATTTTTAATTTAGCTACAAAAAAGACAAAAGCTGTTGGAGAAAATTTCAAAAATATAATTTTGATGTTGAAATGATATCTCATAATCTTCTTATATTTGTTCTAAAAAAAATACAGATTTTAAAAACCTGTTTACTAAAAAAAAAGAATTCTGAATCATTCTTTATAATTAAAAATCAAAGCAGAAAATTTTATTCTATAAAATAAGGTGGAGAAATGAACTGGAGAAGTGGAGAAAAACACCTTGCTCTTTCATCAAGTTGAAGGGTTTAAACACGCCTCCTTGCTCTTAACATAGTCGTGAATTGAAAATCGACCAATGAGATGAACGGATAGATAAGATGCGTGCATGAGATACAGATGATAAAGGAATAATAGCAAACATACGATATGGAGGCTCTCTATTGTATTTCGTTTGAGTGTATTTACTCAGCTATTTTTTATGTGGTGTAAAGTCAATATTGAACCCTACTGTAATATTTGTCATTCGGATCGATGCGTTTAATCCAATGTTAAGCGGGATTCAATTAGTGCAATGGCATTTAATCCGTATTTACTGCAACGTTCTATGGACTACACGATGGGATCGTTGTTAATGCCAAATCCCTACATGCCAACTCTACCAATCCATCCAGCCGGATTAAGCCAAACCAAATTTTCTCAAATCAATGGTTTTCCCAGTGAATTTTTAGCTCACCCTCAACCGTTTCGACCGTACAGAGTTCCTGAAAGTGATGATGACGTCAAAGATGATCCAAAAGTTGAATTGGAATCCAAAGATTTATGGGATTCGTTTCATAAATTCGGAACGGAAATGGTTATAACGAAATCCGGAAGGTGAGTAATTTTCAAATTCAAAATATTTGTTGTCATTTAATTTGCAGATCATTTTGCTCTGAAATACTTTTGTGAGCTTACTCTACATATCCTTAGGCTATGCAAAGCTCGAGGTTGCAAACTTGATTTACATTTGTCTGGAATGGATTAGGTTTTAGATAATATTTGGGATTAAGTCGGTCTGTGAATTCTCAAACAATCGTAAACAACATAAACATTGTCGCAAAAAAGAACATTTAGAGTTGGAAACTGCATAGTTTGCAAAAAAATAGTATCAAACAATGCAAAATCTATTGACAAAAACATGTAAACACTTGTAAACAACTCTGATGTTGTTTTAACCATAACAGTACATAATAATATCAGGATTCAAATGAATCTGAGTTTTATAAAAATAGAAAATCAAACAATCAAGGAAAATTTATTATTTCATCCCCATGATAATTGTGTCCGTCAAAAAGTCAAAGGGTTATTCGGAAATTACATTTAGTTAACAGCCGGATATTTTTATCAAATTTTAAGAAATGATAATGGCTTATGTCACATTCCCACAATGGATTTATACATTTATTTCATTTATTTAAATTATCAAGATCCATTTATTTTTTTTATATTTTATGTCAGTTATAAGGGAATTCATTGTGAATATTCGTTTTATAATGAATTAAACTGATTGGAATTTTCATATTTTATCAACAAAAAAAATCAGGATTAAACATTTTTTTTAACAAAATGCATCCTTCAAAAGAAAATCTAGTCTTAACATTAGTCTAATATTTTGTTTTAAATGATTGCCCCACTGCTTTTGTATGATTATGTGTAGGATAATGCATGGTTTCGAGGGATTAGTTGACATAATGCCCGCGGGCTCGGGAAAGCACGAGGGCCGAAGGCCCGAGGGCTTTTCCGAGCCCAAGGGCATTATGTCAACTAATCCCGATAGAAACCATGCATTATCCGACATAAAAACCGATTCTTAATTCAATAATTGGTAAATATGTTGAAAAATCAATCAATACATTTAACATCACATGGGAGGTAATCCATGTCGTGTGAAAAAAATGTTCCAGAATTTTCGGAAATATTTAGTTTTTAGTATTAAATATCTAATTTTACATTAAAAATTTCTATAATGTAGTATTTAAAGGTATAAATCCCTCGAAAATTAATTACGCTCTAAAAATCTAGTTTTTAAATTTTTAAAACCGTTTTTAAAAAATAAGATGACCAGTAAAAAACATTACAAGAAATGTGAGGGTATATATTGTTGTATCAACCTTTGTTGTATCATAGGAAGCAAGAAACCTCACAGATCACTGGGTTGTGACTTGATATTGTCTGATAAGATTGCATACTTTGTCACTGGGTAGTGATTAGTTACGATTCATCAGCTTGATTTTGAAACTTCAATATCAAGTTTGAAAGAAAAAAAAATCTTTAAGACGTAGAGTTGATTGCTCAAATGTATTCTCTCGAATGTACTTTGGTAGAGGGGATATTATCTCTAATGTACCTGTCCACGGGGATATTATCTCGAATATCCCTGGGTTGAGGGATATTCTCTCGAATGTCCCTGGGTTGAGGGATATTAGTGAAAAGAAAGACCTGCCATAACAATGGGATGACGTCACAAGAGGTTTTTATAGCATAATATAACGAATGGCATTTTTCTGAAAAAGCAGATTGGCCCGGTTCAATTACAATGCATGTCGTGCAATAGAAGCGATTTAATTCGAACAAATAAAAAAAATTAAATAGAATACAGATTTTAAGAGCTCTAATAAAGCCAGCTTAAAAATGACAGAAAATTAAATAAAAAAATCATGTTAGGACTATATCATAAAAAATAATATTTTAAAGTAATTTTGTGATTTTCTATCAAGGTTAAAAGAAGGAGTAATCCATGTTTTAAAAACTTTATTTGCTTTAAAATAACAAATATATGTATTCCGACTTTCAAATTTTGTTTTCACAATGGCATTTCTAACTCTATAGTATTAGATTATTGTAAAGACATTTCATAATACACTAGGTAAATCAGTGCATACTCCCACTTTTAACATAAAGTCTTCCTCCACAGTTTAAAATCGACAACCATCGCATTTACTCGTTCTCATTACCTCACACAGGTGTAAAACTCCATTTCATTTCATTTCTGAGATAACAGATTGTTTTCCACAAATTTCGTATCCAAAGGGAAGTAACTAATACAAAAAATAAAAAAAGATTTTATTGCAAGCACGAAATGTCAAATAAAATACATTTTCAATACAATAAATGTTAGATACGTCATATCCCAATGCTGGTAATGTTATTTTTTATGTTTTGTTTACATTATGTTCATTATTGCTCTTAATGAAACATGTTTACAAACAAAAATACTCAATAGTAAATACATATTTTTTATGTTTTGTTTACATTATGTTCATTATTGCTCTTAATGAAACATGTTTACAAACAAAAATACTCAATAGTAAATACCACAAAATAAGCTATAACAGCCCATTACATTCTTGAATAACGCTACATAACTTATGATGCATAATAATGCATATTGTGTAAATAGCTGTTCAAAATGTTTGTGTGGTATAATATATAGTAGGTATCCATTATCATAATAATGATACATGTTCTACAACATAATGCTCTTACTTGGAACTTGGTACCATGATATATTTACTATTTATCGTTCCTACACGAAACATTTATATTATCTTGGTATATGATAAGTTAACATTCGCTTCTATAAGGTATCCTGATATCCATAGCTACTGTTTGTATCTTCAGAAATTATGTACTTTATCCACAAATTCTAAACCAAAATAGAGTATTTCAATATCATGGTTCAATGGTTGTTTAGGACAAATTCTGGTCCACATCTCAAATATGAACTTCCTTACACCTTAGTAACATATATCTTCAGGTACCATCATGGAAAATATGATATACGTATTTGAACATGATACATAATATAATACACATTCTACATGAAAGATGAATAGATTATCAATAGTTTACTGATTGAATATTATTCGCCTTATACGTAGTTACGCTAACTTTCAATGTTCCCGTTAACCTAGAGAATTATTATGTAAAACACCATTTCATTTCATTTCATTACTTATAGAATGATGCAGATTCTATTCAAAGAAATACATGGATAAATAAATGAGAAAAAATGGAATATTGAAAAAATTGTTTCAATTATTTCATCGCAAATTATGATACATAATCATGATTTATGATACATAACAAAATTATAATACAGAATAAATAAATGAATAATTAAAACGTGTATTAAATGAATAGATTTGATATTTAAACGTTATCAGCATTATAAGTATAAATGTATTTTTAAAGCTAGAATGTATCATGATACATAATTAATGTGTCATGATACTAGAAATAAAGATACATGAATTAATCAATAGTAACCATTGTCTTGTCACTATAATAAACTAACTACAGAGTACCTAAATTGATTAAAACAAGGAAAAAATACAGGAGCAAATACATACAGATAATAAATCGATATCATAAATTTTTAAATAACTTATGTATCATTAATTATTTAATACAATCATGAGCATGCAATAACATAATATTGATATGATACATGCTATCAATATCGAACTATTTTGGGTCTATGTTTTTGGCATTGTATTCAATACCAATGACTATAATGAACATAGCATCCCGTTCATCCACATGGCTAATGTTCGTTTGGCATAGTTATACTATACACTAAAAAACTGGTATAAATTCGTTGGTTTGCCCTACGGTGCATGCATGCAGAACACACAATGTCACTCTGCAATTGGCTGTGTCAACTCAAAAACCTTACATCTCTATGTATTATTTTTATTTTTCTCACTCTTTTTCTGATGAATATCAATGCAAATGCAAACTGGTTCTGTTACTCTTGTTTGGGCGAGCCTTGAGGGCGAATATAACAAAGAGATTAAACGAATACAAAGAAATGACATAATGGACTCGAACAAAAGAATATTAAATAAGTCCTAATTTGAAAATTGATGGAAATGAAAAGTTATAATGACAAATGAAATTTTACCCACAGAAATTAGATCACAATAACATTTAACTCGGTAAAAAGAGTAAAATCTCTCATACGGAAATAAATTTGCCCTTTTTTCATTTCACAGTTTGTCATGACTGAGAAAAAAAGAAGATAATATGTTCGAATGTATATTAGCCAGATCATCAAAAATATATCATTAAAGACCAAATATGAGCCTACAACAGATTATCAAATATAATACACTTTAACTTTGCCTGAGCTGTCGGCATTAGTGACGTCACAAAGTGAAGATACTAGGCTTAAACTAAGCCTATTGTAAAAAAATCTTTGATACTGCCAGAGCTGTATATACGGATTTGTGATGTCACATCCGTTTCAAGTCAGTTCACTTTATCATCAAAATATGTTCAAATAAAGTATATATTATGTCTATTTTTAATTTCAGGCGAATGTTTCCAGCATTTAAAGTGAAGGTGTCCGGATTGGATAAAAAAGCTAAATATATTTTGCTCATGGACATCGCAGCTGTTGATGATTGTCGTTATAAATTTCACAACAGTAAATGGATGGTGGCTGGAAAAGCGGATCCGGAAATGCCCAAAAGAATGTACATTCATCCAGATTCACCAAGTACTGGGGAACAATGGATGCAGAAAATTGTCTCGTTCCATAAACTAAAGCTTACAAACAATATTTCGGATAGACATGGTTTTGTAGGTTATCATTTTGTAAGTTGAATTAATCCAATATCAGAACTCAAAAGTGAGTTTAAAAAATATAATCCTAAAGATGTTTTTTTTTATTGCAAAAATACCGAAAATGAATATTATTTATTATTTTTACAATAAATTCATCGATGATAGAGAACAAAAATAAAATCAACTAAAGAAAAACATCATTTTAAGCGGCATGTTCTTTTAATATTTGTGCATCCGCCTCACAAGTTCAATGTCAGCTTCTATGGTGATATTCTTCAGGCGTTAATCAGGTTTCAGGTTGATTTGGGTCTTGAATATACTAGAAATGTACGAAAATTGTATATTTCCTTCAAATATATCTTAAATTAGACATTTCTCCTTCTATTTCTATAGATGACTTGTCTATATATTGCATAGTATCGCTAATGTGTAGTAGGGCATTATAACTTTCAAATGCTAATAATTATGGATGCACGTGGATTTGAAGGCTCAAATTTCAATTGTGAGTTGTGATAACCAGTACTAAATTGCTGAGCTAAAAAAGTCCCCGTTTCTGAGACTTGGAAAAATCGACCCACGAAAATGAAGCCTGTGCCACTTTAAGTACTTGTAGTACAGAATAACGATTTTGCTTTGCAGACGATATTGAATTCAATGCACAAGTACCAGCCTCGATTTCATCTGGTGCGGACAGATGACGTATTAAAACTACCATACAGTCCATTTAAAAGTTTCGTTTTTAAAGAAATGGAGTTTATAGCAGTTACTGCGTACCAAAACGAAAAGGTAACACACAAACTTTTCCTAATGAAATGTTACAATTTATTTGTTAGCAATGCCTTTCTGAGACATCACTCTCATCCAGATTGCAATTGACAAAAGCAGAAATCCCATAAAAATCCGAGGAATATGTTGGTAAAAAAATAGCATCTCTTTACAAATTAATTACCCCAAAGTCTGAATGTATTAGAATAAAAAAATCTTTTAATGGCTTGTGTTGATTTTGATAGAATTCAAAGTAGAGCAAAGGTCTTTTTGAGTTCACTATTTTTGAGAGTAAAAATTCCTTCAAAAATTCGTGAACCAAGATTTCCTTGAAACACGAAATGACGATCAGACTACAGATTTAATAACGATTCAAGGATTTTGATATATCTAGTTCTATTATGACACCCTTTTCTAACTTTCCAGATCACCCAGTTAAAAATAGATAATAATCCGTTTGCAAAAGGTTTTCGGGATACTGGAGGCGGAAAACGGGAAAAGAAGTAAGTAACTATTGACCATTCCTATTGTTATTTAAAGCGATACAACCTCTTAGAATGAACAAAAAAATTAAGTTCTCAAACTTGGTCAATCAGAGAATATGTTCATCAACGATGTCCAAAGTATACAAACAGAATGCAAAAATGTAAATTTCCATATAATAACAGGTTATAATTGATAAACGCCCTAAATTTGATTAAGGGTTTTTATACGCCCACACATTAATGTGGGCGTATATTGTAGTCGCCCATGTCTGTCTGTCTGTCTGTCTGTCCGTCTGTCTGTCTGTCCGTCTGTCTGTCTGTCTGTCTGTCCACAATTGTTGTGGACACGATAGAGAGCTGGTTTCTTGATGGATTTTGATGAAACTTGCTGTGAGTGTTTGTTATCACCCAAGGATGAACCCTATTGAAAATCAGATGAATCGAAAAATATTTCATGGGTTATTGCCCTTGCTTTTGAAAATATGTTGTGGACACCATAGGGAGCTGGTTTCTTGGTGGATTTTGATTTAACTTGGCATGAGTGTTTGTATTGACATTGGGATAAACCCTATTGAATATCAGAAACATCGAAAAAATATTTTATGAGTTATTGCCCTTGTTCTTTAAAACGCGTTAATTTTTCAGCCGTTACACTTTCAGAATTGTGGACACGATAGAGAAGTGGTTTCTTGGTGGATTTTTATGAAACTTGCTGTGAATGTTTGTAATCACCCAAGGATGAACCCTATTGAAAATCAGACGAATCGAAAAATATTTCCTGGGTTATTGCCCTTGCTTTTGAAAATATGTTGTGGACACCATAGAGAGCTGGTTTCTTGATGGATTTTGATGAAACTTGGTATGAGAGTTTGTACTGACATTAGGATAAACCCTATTGAATTACAGAAACATCAAAAAAATATTTTATGAGTTATTGCCCTTGTTCTTTAAAACACGTTAATTTTTCAGCCGTTACACTCTCAAAGTTGTGGACACGATAGAGAGCTGGTTTCTTGGTGGATTTTTATGAAACTTGCTGTGAGTGTTTGTAATCACCCATGGATGAACCCTATTGAAAATCAGAAGAATCGAAAAATATTTAATGGGTTATTGCCCTTGCTTTTGAAAATATGTTGTGGACACCATTGAGAGCTGGTTTCTTGATGGATTTTGATGAAACTTGGTATGAGTGTTTGTATTGACATTGGGATAAACCCTATTGAATATCAGAAACATCTAAAAAATATTTTATGAGTTATTGCCCTTGTTCTTTAAAACACGTTAATTTTTCAGCCGTTACACTCTCAAAGTTGTGGACACGATAGAGAGCTGGTTTCTTGATGGATTTTGATGAAACTTGCTGTGAGTGTTTGTAATCACCCAAGGATGAACCCTATTGAAAAATCAGACGAATCAAAAAATATTTCCTGGGTTATTGCCCTTACTTTTGAAAATAAGTTGTGGACACCATACAGAGCTGGTTTCTTGATGGATTTTGTTGAAACTTGGTATGAGTGTTTGTATTGACATTAGGATAAACCCTATTGAATATTAAAAATATTTTATGAGTTATTGCCCTTGTTCTTTAAAACACGTTAATTTTTCAGCCGTTACACTCACAAAGTTGTGGACACGATAGAGAGCTGGCTTCTTGATTGATTTCTAATGAAACTTGTTGTGAGGATGAAACATATTGAAAATCAGACAAATCTTAATTTATTTAATTGGTTATTGCCCTTGTTTTTGTAAATGTGTTGTGGAAACAATAGAGAGCTTGTTTCTTAGTGGATTTTGATGAAACTTGGTGTGAGTGTATGTATTGACCTTGGGATACAACGTATTGAAAATCAGAAACATCATCAACTATGTGACTGCTCTTAATCATTTTAGGATGGAACCTAAACGTTGGTTGCCCTTGTTTTATGCATATTTCAGTGACATATTTGTTTTTTCCAGGAAACTTTAACCTCTGGTTTACTTTTTTTAAAAGAGAAAATTAGAAGAATTGAAAATATTTCATGGGTTATTGTCCTTGTTAATTTGTAGTTGTAAACACTAAAAAATCATTCAATTTTGTAAACATTCTTGATGGCACGGTTTTCGACATGTTTCATTTACCTATAGTTCTTGTCGACCTCCCGGACGACTTGGCTGCCATTACAAAAGTGGGCGTATTACGATGGGGCATCGCTATTTTTCAATTATTGAATATATACATTGTTTTCTTGTCTTGGATAGCCAGTAGAGAAAACTACAGAAAAAAAGAAACGAATCTTACAAATCTGAATATTAATTAGAGTGAATTTTAATGTAATTTCAGGAAAAGTTGCTTCGCAGTTGCCCACAGTTCGTCTGACAGTCATGTAGCACCACCTAGAAGTAATAATGAAGAAACAATTAAAATAGAAGAAGATGATAGCGATGAAGAAGTTAATATCGAAGGTAAATTAAAATCTGACATTTCTAGAGTTTAATAAAAATACAAGAAAACCATCTCCGTTAATCAAAATCGTAACCAAATCACGGTAACTTCGAGAGTAATTATTGACTCCTCTTTAGAAGAGGATGAACCCCAATGGTAGAGGAACAGAACCTCGACCATTCACACAACCTTGGTGGATAACATATTATAGTCCTGAAAAAATCTCAGAATAGTTCAGGAAAACATTCAACATGCTAAAGATCGAAAGTCGATTTTATTCACGCCAGCTTTAATTATAATCTTGAAAAGCAGAAAAGTTTGGACTCGTTAGAAAAAGAACAGAAGTCAAAATAGTTGTTCGTTCTTTCGTGTTTCTTCGCCAAAGCTGTAATTTGGGTGAGAGATGTGGCAAACTTAATGAGCAAAGGCTACAATTTTCCTCCCATAATCATTTCAAAACACAATATATTATCATCATTATCAACTCATTTTCTTTTACTCTCTGTAATTAACAAGCCATTTACCAACAATATTGAGATAATTAACTGAAAAATATTCTAAATGAACATTGAACATTTGTTGTACATGTCAACAAATAAAGTATAATTGTCATTGATTTAAGTTTTTCATAAATAAAATGTGATTTTCTTGCTCGTGGTGATAAGTAGCAAAACTTGTTAAAATCGTGAGCTTGATTTGATTGTTAGTGGCAATAATTTCATTTTTCCATTTGAATGAAAATCTTAACAGCATTTTTACTTACATGTTACAGATTAGCTTTTTGTCTATGATGTTGATTCTACTATATGTACCTTATACAATCCAATTTGAAATGCCCCTTCCAAGCTTAAGAGTACAAAAATTGCATTTCCATATACACGTTATTCCAATGAAACCGCCATTTTGAGTTTGCATTTTGTTTGTTTCCTCGAATGTATTTGCCATTTGCTTCGTGGAGCTTTAAACTCATGTGCTTCAATACAAGTATTAGAGATTTGTTTTCTTATCATTTATCAAAAAAATTTTTTTACAGTGACGTCATCAACATGTGATGAAGATGTGGAACACACTATTTCCAGAAAACGTCACATCTCTGAAACGCTGAGTTCTGAACATAGTCATGGAATACGAACTTTGGAATCACCGATGCGAGCAAACAAACCATTTTCGCTTACTGACAATTTGCCATGTTCAACGATTTCAGAATCAGGCAGAGACAGTCCTGTTACTCCGAAGAAATCTAAACTCTCATTTCCGGTCAGCGCAATGTTATCAGACGACAATAATTCTACTTCCGGTGATAGAAAAGATAGGCGTAAGCAGTTACCATCTATGATGGAATTCAATAATCACATACGTCATTTACACTCGACATTTGGACAAAATGCATTGCTAAGTAACCACCTGTCTTTGCTCAGCTCCTTACACCAGAGCTACATGTTTGGAAACACTTCCGGTGCGCAACTTCCGTTTCCTCCACATCTACACCCGTTAATGTTCAAAAACAATCTGCATAAACAAGAACACGACAATCTCAAGCAACCTTTCCCTGTGAATCCTTCAGTTATTGGAAAAAATGACGATGATAAAATGAACACCCAGTACGTCATTGAAAGTGACAATAATATGTTCAATGATCGTGATAGTGCAATGTTCAAAAGTGGTAGGGGAATGTTCAAAGGCCAATGTGATAGTAACAGTTCAGCGTCCAAAAGACATCGGTATGATGAAGTACCTGAGGAAACTGAAATGTGTGCGAGATACAGCAATGACCACAATGTTATATTGAGAAAAGACAATGTGAACACGATGTTCAAACCAGGTGATATGCTCAAAAGTGATAATAATCCCATGATTAATCGAACTGCAGAAAGGGAACTCGGTGAGCTGTCATATTCTGATAATTGGGAAAAGATAAACAACTTGACAATACATAGGTCACCCTTAAACAAACAAGCAGTGAACAAATCGTGAGCTCCAATTTAATTGCTTCTGTGCAACTTCCGGTGGCTATGTGTCAGGAATTATTCTTTACCAGCTTTATTAACGTGTAGCTCAAAATATAGCTCTTAGTATCGGCTACTTCTAAATTTTATTTAAAGACTACAAATTACAAAAAGACTTTAAGGAAATATTCAATTCCCAAATGCAGATCTTGATCTTATTTGCTTTCCTAAATCTGACAAAATATTTCATAGAACCATATTTGACCTTCAAACAAGCCGATTTACCCCAAGGCAATCTTTTAAAATTATATCTTAAGAGTCTCTTGCATATTTAAAAAAAATGTGTTTTGGTAATACTCAACTTCGGGAAGCTAATTGTAATGTAAATAATAAAAATAATAATATTTAAAAGATGTTAATAAGATTCGTATTTATGTTACATATCAGGGTAATAAATAAACAATGTATTGAAGCTTTTTGTTCCTTACTAATGAAAAAAGAAGAGAAAGGCACTATACTTGGGAAGGAAAAGTTCCATTTGGACCCTGTCAAACAACTGGTCCTTGGATTTACCTTTTGGGGTTCTTGATCTTTACTGGGTTAAAACCGACAGAGCTTAAGGCTTTCCAAACCACACCAAAAATCCATAACAAAATAACATTATTCTCATCATCAATCCAATTAATGCATACCTTTTTACAAACTTCACAAAAAATGACTCACAGTAATGGATTAGTTCGAACTAGATTTTGTCAAATGCTTTTCACCAAAAGTGATGGACATACACGAATTCACTACATTCCAACGCCTTCAAACCGACAAAGACATTGTTTAGAGATTAATTGATTAGTAAAAACTCAAATCACTGTGATAAGGGATATATTTTCGTCAAATTGATATTTTGTCTATTTTGGCGTTGGACAGGGCGACACATTTTAACATATTTTGTTTATGTTGTGTACTAATGAATTAGGACAGAGAAAGATCCCTAAATGAGTACGTACTAGACCAGCCATAAGTCACAATTTGAATTGAACTTCATCAAAAAATCACCCCAAAGCAGGTTCCACGATGACCTCATTGGGCAAGATGCCTATTGCCAATAACATGTCGATACATAATCAATAGGTGATTATATGATATCGATTGATGTACAATGATAATATATTCTAACAGAAATACATGTTGTGTATGTGTATCAGGAAAATTATAGATCCTTTTAGACCTTTATAATTTGTCTTCTAATATCTTTGGTTTCAATAATTTCTGACGAAGCTTGAGCAAAATAATATTGGCTGGAATGAAACTCAGATAGTGACGCTATAACGCTGGAAGGTGCTGCCAATGACCAATTAAGTCTCCTTGCTTTCAAACAAAATAATTCGTCTTTTCTACCCAATTTTACGGCTTGTAACGTCATTTTTACGATTGTTGGAACCGGTTTTATAACCCACCTTTCACAAAACAATAATTTAAGCGATATTTTAATTTTCTAACAAGATATTTAGACAGTGAACACCCATAATCGTTAGAACACTGTCAACAACTACACCCAAAACTTGTTTTCACAAAAGCTCATAACAAGACATAAATCTCAACTTCGTGTCTTGGGCTAGTCGGTCACACGTCATAATTGGTCACAGTGTCATAATAACAAGATATATGATATATGTCCCGTATATGTTCACTCACTGTCCAGTTGCTGACAGCCTCATAATTGCATTTTAAACTCTAGTAATAAATTAAGGTCAAGAAATGTTCACATAATTGAGAAAGTCTGTGAAAATAAAACAATGTTTTCAGCAAAATAAGAAAAAAAAATCGGGAGAGGGGAGGGGATACCTAAGCTTATACACATGATTATAGAACCTCCGTGACTCTGCTCTGTAAAACATGCTCAAATAAGATATTGAAATCTGAAGGTCGGTTGCAAGATTTAATTCTTGAGAAAATGGACAATTGATGACAACTTCAACAACAGTGGTGAATTTTATAGATGCAATGCGCTCAGATCCATTTCAACAAGTTTTCAGAAGCAGGTGGTTGCTGAAATTCCAGTTTGCTGGTCTGCTCTTGAAGTCGAAAGGTCGCTCTGGCCATTCTTGCGTCTCGATCACTCATTACCGATATCCTCTCCATATCTGAAAGTTTTTTTATCAGTAACTACGACTTAATACTCCAGAAAATTAATACAATTTCCATAGTGTATAATGATTAACTAATCTTTCATACTGACAAGTCCTAGGTGAACTTTTCCACTTTGGGCTTTAAAAAGATATTCATACAGTGTTATATCTAAATTTTCCCACAAAAAATACATCTGACTTGTCAAAAATAACATTACTTCTTTCCTTTTTGTCATACATAAGTATACGACCTTTCAATGACTCAAACATAACTGTTAGAACATGTTTGTTTCATCTTTGAAATGAATCGTAGTTTTGTCAAATTGTTAAAAAAAAGTTTATGAACTAAACTTGCCAAGAATTTGTATACTGACGAACTTTCAATGATTCAAGCTATCATTTAAAAGTGAAAAATTCAAGAATCTTGCTCGGCTTTGTCCTCCTCCAGATGCAAATTTCCTGTAATTGAATTCTTAATGCCTGGTGATCCTTGACAATTATGTTGCCTTTACTTGCAACCCATAATGATTTATAGAAACGTCACTGGATTTCTTTCTACCTTTGCACTAGTTAGCTATATGTCTTTGTGTGGATCTGATTTCATAATCAACAGAATAAAACATACATTAAAAGAATATTCAATTAAGAATGGTTCATCACAAATATTCAAGGTGGACATGTGAACTACTTGAAAACAGGTTTCTGTCACTAGTGTCCGTCTTGTCATACTAACAAGATGCATAATACATGTCCAGTTTTTAGACACGTTAATCGCATCATTTGTCCGCGGCTTAAACGGACAGCAGTCATTAGACATGACATGGAACACAAAGTTTGATTAATCGAACTCTCCTTCGCGACATGGTCGTTCTAACAAGTCTTGTGTTTCAAGTCAAACATGAACAAGATGTAGTGGCGCCAAAAGCTGCTATGTAGGTGCTAAATGTGTAACACCTGACCTGAGTTGGGTGTACTCGTACTGGTACTGACACCAGATGACGCCATTGAACATCGTCTGTTGGTCTCTTTCACATTCCTTCAGGTACTGCACTTTTATGAGCAACCGAAGTGGACCAACAATATACTGTTTATGCTAATATTAGCCAATATAGAATTTGAGTCTTACTTTTCCGCCCTTGTTCAGTTAATGAGGATGAGCATCCCCATGTTCTAGGAAATGAGGAAAATTTTGAGAGAATCTTAGCGTTGATTCACGAAAGTTCCTCCGGTTATATGCATTCTTTTAGACAAACTAGACGACTGGTTTTCGCAGGTAACATGGATAGCTTGAAAGATACATGTATTTGAAATGAAGATATTTATTTAATATGTTAAGTGGCAAATACTATTTCCTCGTTTGACATGGATTGGGTAACGTGCCATGGCAAAAGCGACTAGTTACTCGGAGGGACAATAAACCAAGGCCCCGTGTACTACTTGTTGTGTAAAATAAGGACATAAAATTCTATTCCATTTCATTTCATCGTTTGACTTGGATTGGATAACGTGTCATGGTGTGTCATCGAAGTCGGAAGTTGTTCGATATTGTCTAGCCTATGAAAAGTCATGTTTTATGCAACATTCGGATAATAACATATAAACAAAGATAGCATTGCTTGTTAACACACAGAGTATTTGTAGCGAATGGGAAGTGCCAAATAGTATATAAATGTATACTACACTTGAAAGGTATGCGTCGCCTTGATGTCTACCTGAATATTACAGACCTGATTGAAAGTTCAAATTATCACGAAATTTTAGATGACACATGCCATTGGTTTTGAAAGGAAGTAGTGTGATGCATTTACCTGTTACTTACTTTAGTTGCTCGACTCATGTCAGGTTTTGTACAATAGGGAAATTGCGGGTCATGCTCACACCAATAATGGCGTCTCACAAAACTGCTTCAAATAAACACAGAAATTACCTGTGGAATCGTGATTGCAATTTAAAAAATAGGTAAATTCAAAACAAATTAATATGAATCTCGTCTCTGACCATGACGCTAAATGTCCACGTGTGGCGTATTTCCGATTACGTACCATCAAAGAAAAATTATTACAAGACAAACGAAAAAAGCTAAATGTTATTTGTGAAACCCGATTAACTGCAAAAAGTATATGATAATTATATGGCATTTAAGTTTGTATAAACTGTCCACGTGCTCCGGAACTACAATTACGTCACACCGGAAGCTGTTTAATTCTGAAGGGAGATAGATAATTGGTTGAGGTATGTAGGTAACTTGTAATAACAGATGATGTTACATTCACCTACAACTAACAGCTTTACTTTATAACGCAGATGTTACTGACGCGAAAGCCTTTAAAACATGTAAAATGGTGTTTCCCTATCCTTTTACATTTCCTTACATTCTTGTGGTAATGAGAGGCCAAGTTTGTGCAAGTCAGTGCCTCGTCTAAGGAATTGAAACTGGGCGGCAGTTAATTGAACAAGCGAAGTTGAAAACTAGATCGCCGGAAATGCAATAAGTCAAACAGACATCAAATAGTCTCTATGGAATGCGGCGATATCTGATATTTATTTGAAACTAAACATGGCGAAAAAAACAATTATTCCGAAACAACATATTATTCTTATTTCTGTTATGTTATGGTAGTTATATTTAGAATTTCGATTGCTAGCGATAGTTAAAGAATATAGGACTGCCGACCGGGGCTGACTTTTGTGTTCACTGGGCGGCAGAATACCGCCACTGGGCGGCAGCGATGCCGCCTAGTCACAGTGTTAGTCGAGGCACTGGTGCAAGTGGTTATAAAAAAAATTGAATTCGTGTGCATGTAGGCCCTATTGAGCTATGTTCCTCAACACCAGCTTGATCTATTGAGATCGTTCGTGCTTGGGTTTTATTATTTAGATGAACCATAATTTGCTTGCATCTGATTCTAAAACTGTCCAAAAATGCTTCTGTCATTGTCAAACGCTTCAATAATGAACTGCAAGATGAATTCCCTAACGTGTATACTAAACGTTTGGTCACTGCATATAAAAGAAATAAAAACTTTAGTAATGTACTAGTTCATGGTAGATTAGAACTCCAGAAGTAATATATAATTGAATATTAATCATATTATTTATGTTTTATGATGAAATCAAAAGTCTCTACTTGTGACCTAGGCCAGTGCTTCTATAGGAGAGTATCTTCTATAACACCTATAACTGACCAATATTAAAATATTTCCGCCATAACGGCCTGTACTTTACCTGGACAAACCTTCAATGCTAGGATATTAAACAGAAGATAAGAATTCAAATTCACGGTATTTTTTATTAATATATTGCCGGGGGATAAAACCCTTAACTACCACCTTAAAAATCGCGCGATTACACCTCATTTTCAAAAACCAGACGTCAAATTTGATACTTCTTTTTCATTAATCTAATCAAGCGTATTGTTGTCTTCAAACATCGCGTTATTATCCGATATTTGTCGAGAATAGCTCCATTTGAAACTACTATAGACGTCACTTGAGAAATTGGGGGTAAAATTAGCAGTCACATGACGCGGATTGCTGTGTAAGGCGAGCCAATAATTGATAACACCCACTAAGAGATAAGCACCTAGATGACTTCTGCTTTGAATGGCGAAGGGTTACAAACAGTCGACTTATGACAAGAGCGATTTTTTATTGATATATTTTAATGGTAGGTCTAGTAACGTGCCAAACTTGACACGCACCTCTAGAAATCGGCTGGGGATTTGCGTGATTTTGGCTTTAGCAAGTGAAATAAGGATGTCAGATTTCGGTAGATTAAAATCAGAACAGACAACACGGCTTGACTTGAAATTCTTAAGGACATCCGGTATGCAAGTGAGACCGGATAGTATCTAAATCAAACGACGAAGTTAAAAGATCAAAACAACCCCCATCGCTACGAAGATAATTTGGTAACAATAGTGCTGATAATCCTTGCCAATATGTAACATAAGAAAGATCTTGCACGGTATTATACATCATACGTGATCATACAATAATATATTGAAGTAATAAATCCACTTATTGATATCTAATATTCTGAATATAGTTATCCAAACAAAAAATGTGAACAAGCAAAACAATTGCATTAATCAAAATCGCTTCCAAAAACAAGGCAAAATGTCGCAACTGAAAAATAGAAGGTTGTACGTGTACATGTAGTTATTGAAGCAATATAAAAGAGTGATAGAATTTCGATTATAATGATCGTACAAGATAATTTAGAACATAATATAAGGCACATTTCTTGACACATTTGTGAAATTGTACCTTTATAACTTTCATCTAAGGAAAACATCTTATTCGTACCTAGGTGAATTATTCCTTCTGTAAAATTTTCTTATCCGTGATTTCTTTCAGAACTGTCATGATGAGGACCGTATATTTGAAACATGTATTGAGCATGAGATGAGCTCTTATCAAATAATATATCTAATAAAACTGAAACAGGTGAAAGTACATAAAACAACATATTTTTTAATTTTAATAATAATTCATAGTGTTGTATCTGACATCTATTTGGTATCGTATAGCCCTTACTTTACTTCTTATCTAGTACAGAGCGTCCACAATTAACGTTAATGAAATACGAGGCGAGTACACAGTAGGGCCGAGGTCTTTATTGTTGATAAAGTTGCAACTCGAGTGTAGCCCGTGGGGAGGGAGGGCTAGCAATAATAATTAACCCACCCACCTCAGCAAGGGGTGTGTATTCAAACATGAAGTCAATAACGTTATGAATGGGGCTTTATAATATTTCTAAAAGGAAAGGCTTGTTGCATTATTTGACACTAAATAAGGAAATGTTTCAGTTTTATAAAGGGGAAGGTGTTTACGCGTGTCTCTGTCCACCTGATTAGGTTAACAGAATGGCCGAAGAAAATTCCAAAGGGTTTTAATCGAGTTCCATATTTCACGGAATAAAGCACATACAGACATGTGCTCATGATATTGATATACATTTTAAGTTTGATATGAATCTACCATGTCATTTGATTTGGTTACTTTTACCACCTAATTTGATTTGGTTACTTTTACCACCTAATTTGATTCAGTTATCTTTACCATGTGATTTGATTTGGTTACCTTTACTACCCAATTTGCTTTAGCTACCTTTACCACCGTATTTGATTTGGTTACATTCCCCACCTAATTTGTTTACCACCTAGTTTAATTTGGTTATCTTTTCCACCTGATTTGATTTGGTATGGTAACTATATCATCCGATCTGATCTGGTTACCTTATCAACTAATTTGATTTAACCACATATTTTGATCTGGTTACCTTTATCATCTAATTTTTTATTTGGTTACTTCCTTATTTGATTTAGCTACACATAATTTTATTTTGGTTACTTTTATCACATATTTTGATTCAGTTAACATTATCACATGATTTGATTTGAGCCTTACCATCTGTTTAATTTTGTTACCTTCACCATTTGATTTGGTTACCTTAACTACCTGATTTTAATTGGTTAACTTCACCACTTTATTTGATTTGGTTTACCTATACCATCTTATTTGATTTGGATACCATTACCACTTGAGTTGTTTTGGTATCTTTCGCCGCCTTATTGGATTTGGCTACACATTATTGGATTTTATTACATTACCATCTAATTTGATTTGGTTACCTTTACCACCTTATTTGATTTTAGTTACCTTCACCACTTAATTTGATTTGGTTTACCTTTACCACGTTATTTGATTTGGCTCTCTTTGATGGATTTGGTTAACTTAATCCTTTGAGTTTGTTACTTCAACCACCTATTTTGATTTGGTTTACCTTTACCACGTTATTTGATTTGACTCTCTTTGATTGATTTGGTTAACTTAATCTTTTGAGTTTGTTACTTTAACCACCTATTTTGATTTGGTTTACCTTTACCACGTTATTTGAATGGTAATCAAGGCTGGGATATCATGGCTAATAGCACTAAGGGCTAAGGCATATACCATTTTTTGAGGTTTAACTTTTCTCCTTGTGATAAAACTCGACATTGGCAAATATACAGAAAATATTACCAGACTGATGCTCTCAGAAACACAGTTAGTAGCTTCTTCATCACATTAAATCATTCAAAACGGTAATTACCTCAAGTGGCTGTTGAAAGCAGGGAATTAGTGAAATTGAGGATGTTTTTTGATAGTTGAAAGTTTGATTACATGTTTTCTATAGAATTTAATTATTTAGCTCTTAGCTCTACTACTGTGATGTCAAGTTTATTGCGCTCGTGGTTGATTTAATCGGCAGACAGAACCCATTCACATGGATGGTGCAACGAACTTGATTTCATATAAAATTGGGAATATGCTCTGATTTACATGGTTTATTTTTGAAATTACAAGACCTTACCAGACGAACTTTCTTTTATTTAAACAACTTTGTATTACCCAATAACCTAAATAGTAATAAATGCAAATATGAATAGATGAATTTCGTTGGCCGCAATTGTGTGAAAGTTTTTCACCAAAAGAACCCATGTTATTTGAAACTGCTTTTTGGTATCACAGGAAGACAATGAAGGAGGTTTTACTTGAATCATTTTAAGACTAGAGTCCTTATCCTAAGGATCTTTATTGAAATTCGTGGAACATGAGATGAAGCGTGGTAGAGTTAAATGAGAATAGCATATTCAAGAAAAGCACTGATCTAGGTCATTAAGTAAGACACAAAAACAAAGAGTTAGAGATAATTGGTGTATCTACTGCAGAACTACCCCTCACATCAGAATAATTACTGAAGTAACTGCAAGAAATGATTTCGAGAATTTGTCGAGGCGTCTTACCTTCCTCATTATATCTGGTTTTGAGAATTGGTATCAAAAAAGCTAAACCGTTGACTTTTCATTTATAGCGTCTTATTCAAACAACACTCTACAACAGGCCTTCTTTTTTTTGTAAAGGGCCAAATGTATTTTATGAAGAAAAATAGAAAGGCCAAATACAGCTAAGCTAGCATAGTGAGCAGAGCATTTTAGCGGAATGGTCACTCTTGAGGGGCCATTCTCAAGGGCGTCGCGGGCCGGATTTGGCCCACGGGCCGCCATTTGAGAAGGCCTGCTCTACAACGCACCCTCCAAGGAAATATGCCTATGTTAAGGTATCGTATAATGTAAAGGTGTAAAGCAGGTACATTTTAAGAGATGGTTTAAAGAGGTGGTTGGATAATAAGTATGTAATCTAATCCATTTAAATAGAGATAACCCTCCTTTAAATTGGGTGGTCTACATCAACCATTAAGGCTATCAAATTTTATTTTGACGCAATAAGCTCGAATCTTTGACAGCTAAGTGGCATATTCAAATATCATAATACCTGGTTATTGATATGATGTAAGCCAATACTAGTTTATTATCTACAAACTCCTTAAAGTAAAACCCGGGCGAGTGCAAACCTTTAATGGGTGATCATTCTACATTATTGTCCTCTTTTCTGTATTTTTAAATAATGAATTGAGCTGATCAATGAAAGTTTTTTGATGAAACAAAATAAATCAATCAACCTTTCTGAAATGAAATGGAAATGTATTACTTTCCTGCACCTGTTTGTGCTACAGGGCGGGCAAAAGCCATGTAAAGTGAATTGAGGGAATTTTTTCCAAGACACAGGCATAAACTTACTTTTATTTCAAACTGTCGTGCCTGTAGCACAAGAGGCCTCGGTTTATTGTCTCGTTCGAACGACTATATGTTTATCTTTGTCAGGCTCTCTGACCCTCTGATAAACGGGGTAAACGGCATCACTGACAGTGGAAATAATATGAATAAATTTCGGAAGTTCACCATCTCGGCATATTTTCAGGCTAAAGACTAATAAATAATTTCACATTCAAGTAAATTCTAAACTGATTTCACCACTCTAGGGATTTATTTGAGATCGTTGGAAAATGACCGAAAATCCGAAAAGGCTGTTAAAATCAGACATGTTAAGAACAACGGAAACAGGCGTAATGACGGCCATTTAAAACAAATATGGCGCCAATTAAAATACCTTGAAACCATTAGAATGTCACATTCAACATCTTAGGCGTTCTTTCCCTGTCGGAAAAAAGTCTTAAGACACTATGAAAACTGTCAGATTTCAGACTTTCTTCTAGAAATAGTAGATTGCGAGTTGACATCTTTGCTAATCGCCGGATACAGATTTTATGTGTAATAACGTTTCATCGCAAGTCGTTCTCGGCCATTTAATGGTATGGCAAATCCCACTAAAAAAGATTTATCTATGTTCGTTTCGGACTATGTAGTTTTATATGCCTTTAATTTTTCAATGCCCCGCATTTACTTTAAAAAAAACTTAAAATTCAACGATTCTTTAGCTTGGATTAAAATACAGTAAAAGTTCGACAAGCACAACGGGTAGCCCTGATTTACAAAACACAAATCGAAATGGAAATGTATTACTTTCCTGCACCTGTTTGTGCTACAGGGCGGGCAAAAGCCATGTAAAGTGAATTGAGGGAATTTTTTCCAAGACACAGGCATAAACTTACTTTTATTTCAAACTGTCGTGCCTGTAGCACAAGAGGCCTCGGTTTATTGTCTCGTTCGAACGACTATATGTTTATCTTTGTCAGGCTCTCTGACCCTCTGATAAACGGGGTAAACGGCATCACTGACAGTGGAAATAATATGAATAAATTTCGGAAGTTCACCATCTCGGCATATTTTCAGGCTAAAGACTAATAAATAATTTCACATTCAAGTAAATTCTAAACTGATTTCACCACTCTAGGGATTTATTTGAGATCGTTGGAAAATGACCGAAAATCCGAAAAGGCTGTTAAAATCAGACATGTTAAGAACAACGGAAACAGGCGTAATGACGGCCATTTAAAACAAATATGGCGCCAATTAAAATACCTTGAAACCATTAGAATGTCACATTCAACATCTTAGGCGTTCTTTTCCTGTCGGAAAAAAGTCTTAAGACACTATGAAAACTGTCAGATTTCAGACTTTCTTCTAGAAATAGTAGATTGCGAGTTGACATCTTTGCTAATCGCCGGATACAGATTTTATGTGTAATAACGTTTCATCGCAAGTCGTTCTCGGCCATTTAATGGTATGGCAAATCCCACTAAAAAAGATTTATCTATGTTCGTTTCGGACTATGTAGTTTTATATGCCTTTAATTTTTCAATGCCCCGCATTTACTTTAAAAAAAACTTAAAATTCAACGATTCTTTAGCTTGGATTAAAATACAGTAAAAGTTCGACAAGCACAACGGGTAGCCCTGATTTACAAAACACAAATCGAATCAAAAATAGTTTGTCAATAGCAATTATCTGAATGCTTGATGTCCGTTTCAGGAAAAGAAAATATCCGCTTTACCCTTGCTTATAATTCAAAATTATATCATCGGGATAATTCGTTGTACTTTGTGACGAATCGTCACGAAATGATGATATAAAATAGGAGTATTAACTATTTAAGCAAGTTAAACCAACTGCGATAATCGGTAGCAATTGTCTAACTTGTTTCTGAATTATGGTTGAACGACTAAAATTATTATCGCAAGCCAAACAATGATGGTGCTTATTTTGGTTCCAACAATAGCAATATCGCGTGCAGTTCTCAGCACGTGCAAACATTAGCACGTGATAGTGGTTGTAGTGAACACGCAGACTGTCATAAAATTTGATCGAATCATACCTCGGCCGACAGAGGTGCTGACATGATTGTAGGGTTAGCAGCGAGTAGCTTGCCTCGTCTGAAGAGTTTCTTAATAGCCTGGAATAATTCCATTTAACTGGAATGATTTTGGTAAAGGCTACATTGGACAATTTGTGTCCTCAGACATCATTTATGGTTATCATTGGACAGTTTCAGAAGCGATCCATCGGCAATTCATAAAATATGATAAAAACATATTGAATTCAATTGATTAGGTCAAATGGGATATGAAAAACACGTGCATCCTTCAATTCTATAGGTGGCCGACATTTAACTTCACCTTAGTGCATAAGAACTGAAAACGCAAAAAATTACCAGATCGATCATTAGAAGCGCATAACTTATTTGACGATTATCAATTTTATTTCCATATACCCTATATGATGACATGATTGGAAAAGAACCTGAATCGTAATGTATTAATAAATGGCCGAATTCGAACGAATAAGTGATGTGGCCTTAACTGGAAACAGTGTTGAAAAGCAAACACCATTGCTCACATAAATTCATTTAATTTCCAACATTTAGCGAGAGAGTCGTAAAGAGATATTTCCGAGACCCTGTTATTTACGTCAACTTACGGAAATAGACGGAAATGTCACGCGAACAGTGCTTCTCTTTTCAGATTTGATAGCTACAATAAGGTATAATTTGAAGCCCACATTATTTAGGTTCTCGCGAACGCCGGCTCACTTAATAGCTGAAATAATTGCTCCGTCATTAAAGTATTGTTCCAGAGAAGGGGTTTTAAGTCTTTTTAAACGATGACAGAGCAATTGCCAGAGCAATTTCTAGTTTTTCATAGGCAATAAACAAGTGGGTGAAATCATCGTGTCAACAGTCTAATTAAAGAGTAATCAGAATAGCCTCCCCTCTTTATGGCTTGATTAACAAGAGTTATACGCCCCTCATAAAGCACAAATCGTGCGCAACAAACATAACAAACAATGACACTTTGAATCATCATCTTGAAAATGTTTCTCGAAAATTTCGCAATGATTTTATCTCTGATGAAGTATGAAGATTTTCAGATAGATTCAAATTTAATTTGATTTTAAAAAAGCCTCATACATGTATCCACGGGTTTTTGATGACATTGTTATTTTTATGTTTCATCATTTTGGATTTAATTCTTCTAAAAACAGCATTATTTCAACAATATTCTTTTGTGGAATTCTTTCAGACCAGATATAAAATTTACAAAGAAGTCCTAAACAGAACGGTCTTTTACTAAAATTCAAAAAATTTGGAGCAATCCACGAACTGATTTTTCTTTCACTGCTAAAATCAAAAGAAAAAAGATATGCTTTAAAAAGAAATGAAATATCACTTTCGTATAACAATTAACATTCATTAGTCATTTCAAATATTGAGAGAGGTAGTTGAGTTGATGAATTCAATTCTATTTTATCTTTTAAACATCAGAACGGTGGGGCAAAATTTTAAAATAACCGCAAATTCTTTTTCTATTCACATCTACAATTTCTTTGATCTTAAAGCATAATCCATTCTAAAACTTAATAGTTGAGGCTAATGTCCGGAATAGCGTCCCCTCTCTCAGCATTCTAAGTCAATAATAAGTTAATAGAGTCATGTCCACTACGGTGGTCAGTCTTTCAGAAAGATAAGGCATAAAAGAAGTCGGGGTCAGTTTACAGGGAATTATAAATTCCTACCCAGGGAGCCGAGACTCCTGTCGATGTTTCCTTACCCCCGGGATATGATATTGTAATATCGAAGATGAAATTCATTAAGACGGGTAGCTTTGTTCTAATTGAATTAAAGATATAATGATATTTTTAATATATTGAGCCATGTTGAAACAGAGAGGTGGCGCCACTAGCTGTTGTCGTCTGGATTTAAAACGGAAGTGAGTCTCCGGTTATGAAGAGCTTATATTAAATCATTTTTATGACAGTTTTCAATTTCATATGTCGATAGATCTTCAAGTTTGAGACTAGTTGAAAATTTCATATTTCTGTTTCCTTGGTGAAGTGTTTTTTATGGTTTTTTTAACATCATTGCACAACATTTCATAAATTAATAAATGAATATATAAATTGAAAAAAAAAAAAAGAAAATGAGTAATAAATAAATTGAAAAATCGCCTTAGAATTAAAACAATAAATTCAAAAATAAATAAAGTCAAAAATAGATTTCAATATATTAAAAAAAAAAAAAAAATAAATAAAGAGTTAAAAAATTTGTTAGAAAATAAATAATTGAAAAAATTAATAAATTAATTCAATTTCAACACGATAACACAAAATCACAGAAAAAGCCAAGAAACGTTAAAATTAGATTAAATTTGAAATTGACATTAACTAGTTTTAGTACTAGTCAAGTACTTAAATCTACTAAAAATCTATCTTCATATATCACTTTTTTTCATTTCCTACTAGTTAAAAAGTCATAAATAATGCCTCCGTAGGTTTAATAAGTAATAGGGTCTCCGGGGTGACGTCTAATTAAAGAGAGCGGTAAAAACTACACTTTGAAGGTTAGAAGACGCCAAACGAACCATCACGACTAAAACAGATTTACGAATTAAAGAGCTCCACATGACGTCACTTCCGCCTCATTTGTCCAATTGCTACGACGGAGATTAAATCTGAACGATAACATCGTGCTTCTTTTTTTTCTTTTTACAGAAACGAAATTGAAGAAAGGTACTTTCGTGGTTCAGAAAATTCAAAATTTTGATGTTCACATTTTTCTAACTTTATTGCTTTTCTTTTCACGAAGACCTTGCGTTTTCTTCAACCCCAATCGGAAGTGCGTTGGATTTCTGTATTTTAAGCGAAATTTTGCCTTGGTTCGAATCGTCTTTAAAGTACCGAGTGTGCTCTTGTCCGAGTGTCACACTTATTAGGATGTCAAAAAGATGAACATTGGGGTTACTTTTAGTTTCATACTGAGCTTTAGGCATTCTTCGGCGAAGAAAACGCCTTTACCATCAATATGATACAAAATGTATCTTAAACTCCAGTTACCTTATTCGGACATATTTCTTAATCGACCTCTAGTGGCAATGTAGCCTCAAAATATTCAACATCCACTCTATTTGAAGAAAGGTCTCATCCAGTAGTAGAGCCTTTCGCTTTTGTCATCTTTGCGAATCAAAATGTGGCTTTAAACTTCAATTTCAGGCATACATGTATTTCAAAATTGTCCTTATCGTGGGAATGAAGCCTCAGAATGTCCAACATCTACCAAAGAATGGACCCAAGCGTTAAAACAGGTGTAAATGTGATGTTCATCGTCTAGCCAATTAATATACCCTACTCCAATTATCATTAGAGGTCATAATTGGCAAGGTGAGATTAAGGCTACGATAACATAGTCTGTTAACAGATGGGCAAGACAGCTTTAATAATTAAATCTAAGGGAGTTAATCGAGCGAGGATGACACTTAAAGTGTACCTCAGTTTTGCTCTACTTTCATTTTAATCCACACTCAATGCCTCATTACATCCAATTGGAGAATTACACATTGATGATCAATTCGATTTCAAAACTGTTCCAGTGGAAATAAATGAAGAAATCGATAGCGTCTGTATTTTCCTACTTGAATTTGAAGCATTTTATAACTCAGAGCCCCCCCCCCCCTTCTCTTAATCCTGGATCCACCCTTGTTCTGTGTTGGCGTCTGCGTTCATATCCGCGTTCGAGTGTTTCTACCTAGCAATCAGGTCTTTGCGTTTTCGGCTAAATTCGCCATATACTTCCACGTGTTTTGACATTGATGACGTAACATTTCAAATATGGTACAAAACGCGAGCGTCATGATTTGAAATAGGGTGTGGGAGCGTTGGCTGCGCTAACGCGAACGCCTGGTCGAAATACTTGTGTGCCAGAACATAGAACTAATTCAAAATCGAACGCTGGTGCCGACGCCAACGTTGACTCAAGTGATCGGCGGGAAGGTAGCCTTAAGAAGAGTAACATCGAGTTACACGATCAAGAAGCCGCCGTGGGCCCCCGAGTAACACGTGAAGGTCATTGCCATACATGGATAATTTTTCATCTTAATTAACAAACTCCGACCTGTCTGGTCAAAAACAAACATATTCGTGTCAAATCGGTAGATGTAAATTAAAGAGCTACATTACGGAGATGGTAGGTAAACAGTATATTGGCACTTATTACCTACACTAGATATACAATAGTACCATTTATATCATTGTTATTCATTTACCCCTTTCTTATTCATTTCACTCAAATGGTGTTTTAATAGACACTAATTTTGTTGTAACTGCTATGTAATCTTGCTTACTGATACGCACCCAACGGGCAAATGAGAGAGGCGGTGCAACACCAACTGACATATGTGATCCTAATTGAGCTAGACGAAGCTTGAATAGAACGAACCGGCCTTGAAATTAAGCAGAACGGTAGTGACGTAATCAACAATCAGAGACGTACACAGACGAGATTTGGATAAAGTGGGGAGTGATTAATATTGATGGATCCGACTGTGCGATGGTCAATTTCCAGCTGTTGTGGTAATTTTACCGATACCATCACCCATTGATTTTTACGTCATAATTTATATAACAGTCAATATTGCGTTATGGGTTAATATAAGAATTTTGAATATGGCCGCAATATGCTTGTAATGAATAACACCCATCAGCGTTAACCATTTGATTACGTAAATGTTTGAAATCACAGAAATGGCAGTGATTTTATCACAGAATGCTGCTGATCTTTTCACCACTCATAGAATTGCCAGGAATTCATTACATGTTAAGTGTCTTCCTCGTCGATTGTTGGCGAGAACCCAAATTGCATAAGTACAGATACACTGGTATTATCAACAAATGTGCTGTCGACTTTAACAAATCATTCTAAGCTTCCTTTGATGCAAATCCCAAGGTTAATTGGCTCATTCATAGCAAAATTCGGGTATAGAAAGAGACTTTTTACAGACAGGGTTCTAAAATTAAAGGGGGATCCACCTTTTGAATTCATGTAATAGAGATTGCTATTTGAATATCAGGCGATAATTAAATGAATGGGTGCACACGTATAGTGCAAAATCGTGTTGTCTAGCAAAGGCCATCTAAAGAAGATCGTCTTTCCAAAGCTGTTTCACAAATATTCGAAGCCAAATTACGCAATCACTCATGCCAAAAGGACTGCGCAAAATACAAGTACAACCAAAAAGGAAAGATCACTCGACATCTTCTTTAGGTAAAGGTCACATTCAAAGAAAACATTTGGAGATACAGATTCGAAATGATCACCTTAAAAAAACAATAAATGGAAATATAAAAACAGCGTCACAAAATCTCTGAACCAAAAACACACTTGAAGTACAGACTCGTGCAAAATGATCATCGACAAACAAAGTAAAGCTATAAAAATCAATGGTGCAGCAGTTTAACTAAGTGGTCAAATACTGTACTCAAAAAGTCAAATGATCGCCCAACCCCAAATAAACAGTAATTAACACAAAATATACTAATTGAAACCAATCCAAATAAAACAGTTTATGTTTCAACGAATATATTGAATAGGGCTCTTATAGTTTTGGTGACACGCATTATTGCAAAAGAATCCCTAATATCGTGAACTTTGACGCCATTATGCTATATCTTTCAAATCAATCTTATAGAGATCAGCCTATATTGAGATAGATAAAATGGTATTATCTTAAGACCACCCACTCGTTAGTTGGTATACGCCTGGAGGTTTGTTGTTTTTGAAGGGTATTTCATGGTCCTTTTTAAAGCAATAGAGATGTTTAAGGAGTTGGGCACACTTAGTATACATTTTCAAGTATTACCTATGCTATCTATTTAAAGTTTAAGTTTATAGTATGGGTCCTTTGCTTAAAACAATTCACAACTGGTTTCTATCAATTTTATTGAACTATGGTAGCTGAGACAACTTCTTTTCATACCCTTCTGAATTGTTGTATCCAACATACTACATACAAGCATTACATACATATCACACATTATATATTGAATTGAAGGGAAAGTTATCCCCTTTGAACGTGTTTGAAAAAGACAAATATGCATTCCACGACCGAAGGGCAATGGGACGCCACATCTGTATTCGATATTGGTTAACGTTGTCACATCAGTTTTTGCCATGGTTCCACAAATTTGTGTATTCAATTGCCTCTTGTCACAAAATACCATTACAGCCCACTGTCGTAACCAAGTGGAAAATATTAAGCATGAACACATCTATACTCGAAAGTATCTAGATTCTAGATACACATCGAAAAAGACCAGAGAACCCTCTCATGTGTCTTTGTTGCTAAAGCATTTAGATGATACATGTACATGTATACCTTCTACATTGAGTCGCGTAGCTTTATACTTTTTGTACATTTTTCGAATATTTTTAAGATCATGATAATATCTAAAGCATTTCATAAGCTTTGAATGTATGACACCTTGAATAGTAAAAACGTGTGAATATTACAAAAAAAAAAATATACCTGCTTCATTGGTATTTCTGAAAAAACGAAGCAATGATTATATCTTTCAAGCTAAAAAAAAAGGTGTGAATATATGAAATAACCGGCTGATTTTTATGAAATAAAACATGTTCTTTTCATATCAGGACAAAAATTGAATTTTTTATTCGCATATTAACATGCTCCATAAAATCAGTTAAAAAGTAAAAACGTCAAAAGATATAACTGATAAAGTGATCTAATATGAACTATTTCTTAAGATTGGATGAACAATTACCACCTAATGTGTTAAAATTACATATTTGTGATGGTTATCGAATATAAGATTTTATCAAAAAAGGCAACGACGATGTATTAGAGCGTGATTTGTAATGTGTTGCTCTACACGCATAACATACACAGCTACTACAAATATAGTAATGTAGAATATAAACGTTCTCATACTTCAGAAAGCCTGTTCATTAAATGCCATCCAAAAACATTATCATACCTTAGAGATGTATAATTGTAGACACATTTTCAGTGCAAAGTGGTACACGTTATCGATGGTGATATCGTTGATTAATGTTGTAGGCTAACATGAGAACAGAAATGTACACAATGAGTCGATTAAAAAATTACAGCTATGAAAACGGAGCCCTTCGCTATTGAGTATAGGACATGTATATTCATGGTAAAATCAATCCTATAAAATCAGAGAAGAGACACAAACAGCCTTCCACGTCAATTCCCCGGGCAATAGAAACCAAGTATTTCATAATTAATAATCATCAAACTAAATAATAGAATACAATACAGATTGAATAACCTTATAATGATCATTATTCATAGATCATATCTGTTTTAACTCGCGACAGTCTCTACATCCGGCGGCAAAAATGTCGCCATTCCTGCTTCCATAACACCCAATTAAACGGAAAGTAATCTTGATCCTAATCTAATGATGTATTAAATAATGTGACTTGTTATTCATATAAATGGGATTAGTTTCAGCTACTCGCGGCTTACAGTTACTCGCTACAGTCGTTACTTCCGGATGAAATATCGACGCCATATTTGATAGAAATTAAGAGGGACTGAGAAATTCCACACTCTCTGATCTATGGGGACTAATCAAGGTTGATATCGGTTTTATTACATCACTATGAAGCTGGTCTACATCCGCTGGGATTTCAGCTCTCATTTACCATAATAATCACATCATATTACTCTTCACTTTGATGTTCCGTTATATATTGTTAAAAGGGAATTTCTGGATGGGTTCCACTCAACAAACAATTCTTACTCGATTAAATTGTGGCATAAAACAGCGACTTTTTTTTCCAGTATAGCATTTTACAGAAAATGTTCCACTATAAAAGCACTTGTTTTAGTCACAGGTAAAGGTTACTCTGCTTCAAAGGAACCTCCCAAACAGCTTGAAGAAATAGTGCCATCTTCTATAGCTTTACAGATAGATGCAAAAGATGACCCTAAGGAAAGCTGTTGGTTTTTTTTTGGAGATAAAATTTGCGAGTCAGAAAAGCAATGACTCAAGGCAAATTCTTCGGATATTTTTATTTACTTCAAGTCAGTCAAGAACTGTAGGAAAAATCTGTTTATATGAATCAAAATCAGCAAATTCTACATTACCGTATTGGTGCATTGAGGTTGCAAGTGAACTGCAGACAGAGTGATTGCTTCTACAGATCATTATTACTCAATACGTTAAGAATAGCAGCAAATTATCATTAGGTAACCAGATGCCCAATTAACGGTCCGTATACTTGATAAGGGTACAAGAAAGGCAGTGTTAAGTGTGGCAAAGGTAGATAACTGATGTCGATCTCAAAGGTGAGAGCTTGTGCTGTTACAATCTATATTGCATATGATAACCAAGATCAAAGAAAGTTGGTGGTCGAGCAATATTCTTCACATGTACATGTATTTGATGGAATTCTGTTGATAACATGATAACTTGCGCGCCTAATCCCAGAAATTTAATAGCACAAGCTTGGAAAGAAGTACGGTTTCGAAAATTTTGAAAATACTTGTTCCAATGAAAGGTTATATATTTGTGTAAGGTATAAATTATAAAGTTAATGAAAAGTAGTTCCTCTGGTACATGATATGCATACCTAGGTATCCGTGAGTGATAATATTTATTTCTGTCGAAGTGTGAGATACTTGTATCCGTGTACAAGTGAAAGGTATTTTTATCCCTGTACTTAGTAAAGATACATGTAATTGAATCCTGGTACCTTTTAAAGAGGAACGTTATCTTGGTAATTGCATATCTGTAGTAGTGAAAGGTAATGGTATCCCTGTACCAGTAAAACACAATGGTATCCCTGCATCAGTGAAAGGTAAGTGTACCTCTGTTCTAGTGAAGGTAATTGTTTCTCTGTTGCAGAGAAAAGTAATTGTATCTCTCTAGTAAGGAAAGGTAATTGTATCTCTGTTCTAATACTAGGTAATTGTTCATCTGTAGCAGTGTACCGGTGGAAGGTAATTGTATCTTTGTAGTATTGAAAGGTAATTGTATCTCTGTACTTGTGAAATATAATTGTATCTGTACTAATGAACATTAATTGTATCTATACTAGTGAACTATAATTGTATCTGTACTAGTGAAAGGTAAAGTTTTCTCTGTACTGAAAGGCAATATTTATACTACGCACATGTAATCGATTTTCTGTTTTTGAGAATGGTAATCGTATATCTGTAGAAGTGAAGTGAATGTTAATGCATTTTTTTGAACTAGAAAAAAGATAATTGTGTCTGTGATAAAGTAATTACTTGCAACTTTCATAAATAGTAGTAACATTTATTCCTAACAGCTTTTTATCTGATAGACTCCATTTACTACCATAACAACAACTTGGTAACAACTTCACAAATTATTCAAGTGAAAAAGAGCTACACTTAAAAGAACAAATTATCGTCAAATCAAGTGTTAAAAATCTCAAATTTTCTAGCGATAATCGGCGAGATTACATACATATAAGCGTTCAAAATGTCGTAATCTGGTCTGTCTTTTTGGCGACAATTGAGCAATTATTGTCGTAAATGGTGGTAATGAAGCCGAAGTAAATTTGAAGGGGTATTAGCGACTTATTAGACTTAATTTCGATATATATGAGACAAAATGGCGACGACTTAATAAGGGGTATGCATTAAACAGCACGGCCAATTGGGTGTTATGCTATTATTAAATGTCCCCGTATATATTTATCAACAACGCCATCTACCGGTCCTAATGTTGTTACGTGACACCATTTTGAATATACGGGTGGGAAAAAGACAGATTTTAATTGTTCGTGTAGCGTTAATTGTTCAAATTATCTCTACAGTTGTCCATTTAGACTTCATTTTCATTCCAATTGGTATGAATGTACATATTTAAAGGGATTTTCACCCTCACATCTTTGTGACAGATGCTTGACAACATTTGAATGGAAATGTGAAGGCTTATTTTGTTCTTTACAAACCCGCTTTTGGTGTTGAAAGAAACAAAATGCTGAAAACAATACACTAGTAAGATATGTATCAGCTTTTATTTTTTGTCCACGACGACGCGTTCGTCTCAAAACTCAAATATGTTGAATGCCTAAAACAAATTTATTACTTTGACGTGAAAGTTCTCTCAAAAGTGTGAAATCGAAAATACGGCCTGGTGATATGATTGCGTGTAGGCGTTCGGGTGGGACGACAAACCCGGGTGTCGTGTGCTAAAGACTACACTTTTAAGATCTCTCGACAGTAGGAAATGGAATATTAGCAAAACAATGCTGCTAACATAGTAAAATTTCCACATTGTACACTGCATTGCGTTTGTCCGTCCTCATTAGTTCATTCTTCAGTTATGACAAATTTAAAACTCCGTTTAATTTAATTTAATTTGTCTACACGATTCATCTCAGTTCCACAACAACACCCAAATATGGTGATGTGAGGAGAGGATGCCTTTAAGAACTGAAACCAGTTAAAGGCCAGGATTGGTACACGACGGTGTCATGAGACGAAATTCCTAGACTGCTCTAACAACTGATTAGTATTAGAATAAATTTGATATTATCAAATCATAACTAGGTTCATTTCGTACAGTTCTTATGTGTCATAATAATATAATTCTTGTAAATGTTATGGTGACCATTATATTGTTGTTGTTCGTGATTTCATCTGAGGCGTGTTATGCCTATAGTTAATTCCTGTTTAGAAACTATTCTTGTTTAACAAATGAAGCAAATCTTTGCTATCAACTGTTGTTATGCCAGTCATTGGGTCTGTTGGGTCTGATTGTAAGGCAACGCGGCTTCTTGACCATCGTCCATCAAAATTCGTCCGTATCATTATGTGAAATATTATGTTCTTTTGTTTTGGAAAAATCATCAAAGTCGTATTTTTCTATTTTGATTACACAAAATATTAAAAATGTCCTCAAAGTGTTAACCGTTATGAAATAGAGTTATTGAAGTGATTTGACGAGTTTTTGCTTTCAAGCAATAGTGAAACAAATAAAAAGGATGTGATAGGGTCGAAATTTAAGGAAAGTCGGGAAATCTGAATGGTGTAAATAGAAGCTATAGAAGTGCCGCCGCTACGCTCACATTAACGTATTTTTTATTATTTTTTTTAAGGCGAATCCTGGCCAAGGACAATTGTTACCACCAATCCAAGCAATTCGTCTTCCATGAGAAAATACCATCTGATGTTTATGGCTTAATATTTCTCTAGCACACACGCCGATATGATCGACTTCAAACAAGGATTTTGTCTGACCAGATATACGTCATAAGGTCCACTTCAAAGTGAATAGTGATGACCAGCCATGACCAGATGACCACTTAAACCGCAATCAAACTGACCATCACACCCCTTCATTTACATCTCTTACAATAATTATACCGTCATTAACTCTTTATGGTGCAACAATAAGATAGTGCGTTACTCTGTTCACCCTTTTATGTCGGAGTGGTGACCCTTAAATCAAACTTAACGAAATAAACAGTTAATTTGGCTCCGTTACGACATCATTCTTTTGACTTTACCTACAGTTTCTTGAGATACTATTTTAAAGCCATCGTTCATATTATAGCTGGTGTTTCAAATTGCGGATTTCTATTTTGAAGATTGATGTGGGTTGTTGAATTTAAGCTACCATCGGCTGATGGTTACTGTTACTGCACCCGCACTGTCTCATAGTCTTAAAGTGTACATGTATGTCTGTTTGTCATCTCAAACGTTGTAAAGAACTACTTGCTGCAGAAAACCATCCAAATGAATTGGCACCTATTAGACTAATGAGGATGCAGTGTGCAATGAGGGAAATTTTGTTTGCGTCATATCTATCCTCGTAGAATTTGTTTTAGATTTGCCACTCTTTTTTTTGGCATATGAAAAACTATTTAAATAACGGTATTTAAATTACACAAGTTCACAACATGAAGCCAAAAAAAAATAATTGAGACAACCTAGGGTTAATCGGTAAGAGATCGGCCCTAAATTATCAAAACGGGACTGTGTTAATGGCATTATAGGTATATTAAACCCGTTAAGCTCGTTTCTATCACAGCGGTGACTTATATCTGTTTAGGGGTGATGTTCGCGATAAGATATCGGTACTAACTTCTGAAGAAAACCAAACAAACAGCTCAGTTGAGTTACGCAAACGAACAGAATATAATAATTACAGCGTCTTTAAGACCGGGCTTATCGCCAGCATGTTAAAATTAACAGAATATTTGATTAAATCGTCTGTGCGATCTGTCTTATCACGGTAGTGTTAGTGTAATTTGTTAGTTTGGGGTGTGTTTTATTAATGTTGATAATTAGAATGTAAATAAACAGTAGGTTGTAAATAAATAAACAGATTATCAACTCCGGTATCAGATGTTTATTGTATTAAATTTACAAATTCTTATAATCCCATCCTGGTGTATTGAAGTGGTGAATCTTTTAAGCAGCAATCAAAAATTCTAAAACCAGTTTACAATTTAAAAACTCGGAAAACGAATGTTTCGGAAACAAATGTCAATTTGTTCACATATCAAACGCAAACCTACTAAACATGTAAAGGAATAAATTACAAAAAAGCACTGCCGTCAGGTGTTTTCCAATTGAGAAATTCCTGCATCGCAATAGAAAAATAATTCTAAATTTGAAACAGACCATGCTTGCACTTTTCGAAACACCTGATGGTACTTCTCGTATGGGAAGTCCACTACTATAAAATCATTGCACCCAATTTTGTCATGCTCTGGACGAGAATTTTGATCAACGGAATTGTTTTGCTTGTAAGGATTTATTTTTTATGTATACCTTTATGACAGTAATCTTGAAATTTAAATGGTTTTATAACTTATATTATTATTTCAATTCTCAATATCATACAGATCAATATTAATATTCATTTGGTCTATTGTTTTATTCACTATGAATATTTATATTTTGTAGCATGATTATGTTGCATAACATAATGTTATATTCTGACAATCATATATTTTTTAGATTGATCATCATCAAAGAGAACAGATTGCAAACTGAAGATCAAAATAAAAAGCCGAACAAAAAACAAAGTCTGAAAAATGGATAATAATGAAAATGATGACGAAAGTATACTGTTAATTACTATAATATAATGGAAATATATGTCCAAATCAAACCGAAGACGACTAATTTGGAGTAATAATTTATATGAATAATAAGAAATATGCCGATATCGCCCCATTAGCTTCAATTAGCAACCTCGTCAGTCTTTTACAATTACTGAAAACAAATGACAATGTTTTGTTTGTACGTGTAATAATTAATGGACAAAAGTTGTTTGTTTTTACGGGTATTCCGTGTGATCGACTGTTTCTAAATTTACGTCTGGGTCGTGTTGATAATAATTAGGAAACGGAGACTTTCCCACGATCGGACCTGATATTTGACCAGTGAGTTTGGATCAAGTGGTAATTTTTGTATCTACAACATTTTAGTTATCAGTCAGTCAGTTTTAAAAGTGTTAAATATGAAATTTGTGTTTTCACAATTTAAACCATGTTTCAATTTGTCTTTGGCATGGGAAAAATATCTGCTGAAAAATAAAGTCGACAAATATCTTAAAATATAAACGAATGAAAAAAATTTCAGAATCAAACTGGATTGTATGTCCGTGGCCATGACCAAGGCCCAGATACATTTTATTCAAAATCATAACTGAAAGTTCCGCATCAACCAACAAAAACTAAAGTACATTGCAATTTCTTAATGCCATGAAATTTCTCAGACAGGGTCGTAGGCTAAACAGGTTTTCAACGATTCTCAGCAAGAATATCATCTGCAGCACTCTACAAATCGAAGCCGGGAAACACAAGGGACATGATTTCACAATATTTGGTATTGGAGTACGACCGGAGTGTTATCTTATTCCCTCTTTCTTCATGAAAACAACAAATGAATACATTCTGAATGATTTGCAAAAGTATGTAAGAACTGGTGAAATCTGATACGATGTAATAAAAGCATTGGGTATGTTACAACCAGAAAAATAAAATTGATGGTGTCAAAATTTAAAATTCTCGAACAATTCATAAAGCTTTGACATCATGTATGAAAGTAAAAAGCCTTTAATAGTCTCATAACTCATATTTAGCGAGAATTTGACTGATTCAGCAGCCCTTGGCTCTTCCCACGGTTTCTAAAAGTAAAGCATGTGTTTTCTTAAATATTCGACTTGTTAATCCCATTATTGTAATCGTTAATCCTATCGTAATAATAATTATAACTATGAACTGACATAGTATAGCAAGATTAATGACCGAGACTCAAAAACTTTAAGTTTCTTTCACTTTAATATGTCATTTATATTTTAAGATTTAAATTTTTGAGATTTATGACCTTCGCAATGTGACATATTTCAAAAAAATTTGAAAATCATACTCCTTTTTATAATTTTAAAGGATGCATTGATCAATAATATGTTCATGATGTTTTTCCTTGTGGTATGACATTCTAATGATACTTTTCCACATTTCCCAATGGAAATTTTTGTTTTGTAGACGATTTTCTTCGTCCCAATTTTCTTGATTTCTAATAGACTGGGTATTTCAAACTGTATTTTCAGTGTAATGAACTCGTTTTGCCTTGCCCACGCAACTAGAGCCTTTTCTGATGAAGATTAACGAAATTAATCTATTCTTACATCGAAGCGTGCAAAACCAGATTGCAAAGTGCAAAGTATAATTACGGATGGTGCCACACATCACATCTTTCTGCTAATATACCATAATGATTATTATCTGATTACACATTTTTACTAATTGATGCTAATTCATTAATAACCTGTAATATTAATCTCTTAATCTCAAATCCTCATGCGATATCCACCCGTAACCCGTCACAAACCTCGCTCTCTGCGACAGGTGAAATCAAGTCGCATGCGATTTTTCCCACGACTTCGGAGACGTTGGGTGTAGACGTTATTAATGAAACTGTTATATTTTTAATTATTTACCAATTAACAAGCCAAGAGGCAATATTGCTCAAGTTTATTGAAAAAATGATATCTTTATATTTTCACTCATTTCTATCGATTAACACGTTTTGATATTAGTTTATAAACATTGTCCAAGACACCGTGGGAACCTCAAGATTTCTTGCGTGGGGTGTGAAAAATATTATATGCATAACGAATCCATTTAACCACACCCACAAAAGCAGCAAAAAGCTCCTTTAAAAAAAATATTTTACATGGCACCATCTCACTAAATCCAAGAGAAAATTTGAACACAATCAATTATGATTCTGAATAAACTATACTATGGCCATTAACATTGTATTCTGCCTTTTTTTAAGGTAGACGGACTAAAGTATATTGACTGTAAGAAATTCCAGTAAATATTTAGAAGGTGGTGGCAGAAGCTTCGGTTTCTTTCCAAAAGTTTGCCTAAATTTATGAACAACAGAAATGAATATCGTTTAAAGCCAATCTGACACAACGTACGTTTTCTGATAAATTTTACAAAGTACAAATACCCATCCTCGCTTTGTTGTCTACCGACATTATTTGACACACGTATTCTACAATTTCAGGAAAATGTTTCCCTTGTCCAACGACGTGTCACACACTTTTTGCTAGTTACCTTGTTTCCGACATCCATGACGTTTGTGATCAACATTTCCAAAATTTGCTAAATGCAATCCTCGCATAGCTTATCTGTGTGTTCGAATTTTGGCATGACTGACACAATGTTGTTTTCCAGAACGATTGTCATTTTTGGAAAACAGTGACAAAGACATCCACGCCATTTGTATCGAAGACATTCTTTGCTTATGTTCTGGATGTGTCATTACTTTTTGAACATGCTTTCGATGCATACATTCTCATGCCATGTTTAAAATAATCTCATCATCTCTGAATGTAAAAATATCGAAGAACTTATAGAAGGTATGTGCATATAGCAGATAACCAGACCGATTATGCTACCTGACTAGACAAGGGGACTATGTGTAAGTATTTCAAATATGTCGGTTGGCACGAGGAAATATACTGGTAGTTTTAGTAACTTAAAATGACATTTTTAAATGAAATTTGACATTATTCTTTTGTCTACTGACCTTATAATTGAAATATAACAAATACATATTGTTGTTTTTAATATTTTGACACAATAAATTGTATACTTTTAGAAATCATGCTTTAACATTATGATCGACTGTTACAGTTTTGGTGACAATGAGAGGCTCGTAGGTGAAATGCTCATGTGTTTGAAGGTCAAAATCTTACAGAATAAGTTGTTGTTTAGTGGATAGGACGAAAAACTCACTCTAACTCCTCTCAGTCAAACTAAACGAAAACAAATCTAGAGTATTATTTTTTCATAAATAATTCAGCCAAACTGGAAAACTCAACATTTTGTATCATTTCCAGATGTGTAATCACCTTAAACAATCTAAAACCACAAAACATTAGTAGAAACTACCAAAATACGATACACCATTTCATTCTACCAATTATCTTAACCAGGGACGTCAAGTAGAGCCTTGTCCACTGCATGATCGATTGAAAAACTTTTGAAGAGCGTTTACCCCCGGGGTGTTAATCTAGATGGGCGATTATTACCCTTTAAAGACCGTTAATGTCGATAGGATTCTAGCATTTACGGGGAACATGCCCACCCATTGTGAGATTTACTGATACGGGTCTAGAGTGGACTCTCCAGTAAACATCAATCAACAGAATACCGGCCTGGGGTCACAAATCGGGTTTTAAATGTTTCCAAATTAAACCTTGTTTTAATTATCCCACAGGGAGGGTTAATCATGAAAATATATACAACATGATAGGTATCTCAATGTTATCTTCATCTCAACAATTAATAAATATATTGAGATAAAAGCTAGAATTTAATATTTAAAATTCATTTATATAGATATCTTTAAATTTCATCTGAGATGATTTACCCGATACAACTTGGTGTGAATATTCTTATTGCAGCTGATTACAATTTTGATTTTTAATTTGATAATTTGATGCTACATTCACATTGAAATCGTATTCGTCGGTTATGTTAAAAGGGAATGTTCAGCATTTTCGAGAGTCGATTTGAGCCTTTACTAGAAGTACTAGAACTGCACAGAAAATCGCACAATCCCTTCCATTATATGTCTTACCTGAACATTTATCTTTCAATATTTGTATTTATGTTTTCTATATAAGGCATAATCTTACTAAACGACGAGTCGTATTTTTGACTTTCAAATGCTCATAATTATGGCTACACATGGATTTGAAAGCTTATACTTCCAGGGAGAGTTGTGAACATTATTATGTATTAGAATAGCTAAAAAACATCCAGGTTCTGAGTCAACAAATTTATTTGTCGAACAGTTAGTGAACATATCCCTTTAAGACAATATCTGTTATTATTATTCGGAGGTACTTAAATATTTTTACTATGATTGTTATAAGAGGTTTGAAAAAAAAAAAAAATTTCATCAAAAATTTATGAATAAGTCCTTTCTGTGATCCCATAAAATTATCTTTTCTTTTGTGCTTAAGAAGTATCTTATATAAAATATTCCTCCTCACCTTTAAATTTGTACCAGGGCGTGCTGCAAGGGGACGTACTGTGTCCATACTTCTTCTTACTTTCTACCAATGTATTTAATTGATTTCCTAACATCGTAAATATGGAATAAAGGTGTCTTCAGATGATGAGTGTCAAAATTTTGAAAACATCAGCAATCAAGGAGCAATTTACTTTCAAAACTGGAAATTTAATGTCGAAGTGTCATAATTTAAATATATGGTTTTCATAAGAAAGAGGATTAATCAAATTTTACTTATTAATTTAATGACTCAATCCAAAAATCGCCATAAATTTTAATGAATTTATTTGACTGTTGGCAAGATTCAAATAAGACATTAACAAGTTGTCGATTAGACATAATTATATATTATCAAGATATAGGGACCCAGAACAAAAGCGTAAGACTGCTTTAAGCAATTACTGACATCTTCGTACAAAAGAAGTTTAGAAAATTGCTATAAACTGCAACAATTTTAAGCCACAGACAATGAAATAAGTGAGTTATTTAATCATATTCAGTTGACGATTAACTTCAAGTTGACAGTTCAGGGCATTGTAAGAAAGTGTTGGCATATCCGTCGTTAAGTCGTATACTAGACGCGTAAAAGCCTGGCAAAATATAACCCTCTCATAATGTGTGAGATACTTCTAAGCCTTGACCATACGCCACGATAAATCGATTTCGGTTAAAATTGCCTTCAGGGATGGTATCCTCCTCACGTCATTTGCCCCTCAATTGAAAGAAAGAGATAAAGCGATTGTGTACCTACCCTTGCTAGACAATTGTTTACTGGATTTTCTCCTTGACATAATTATTGTTACATGATTTGAACAATGGGTTGAGATGATGGCATGATTGTAAACGATTGTTTTCGATTGTTAGAAACAATCAGATTTAAACCCATTACGATTAATAAACTGAGATGGACAATAACTTTATAAAGACATTATTTATTTTAATTTCTCGGGATTTAAACAACAAGTTGTAAATCTCTGACGAGTCGCGAGCGAATGACACTGCTATGTTTTTCAAGCCTCAAACCATATTCGTCTCCTATCTGAATGAAGTCATTATCTGTTCCTCGCCGGCTTAGGATCTACGACGATAATCGACTCAGATCTGCGTCTCCGGCCACTGTCAATATCGCCCTGCCAAAACACTAAGTTGTGAATTTTAGAATCTTTTGCAATCGATTTATGGGGATAAGCTTAAAGAGTTTACACGGGATTTGTTATATTTTAAATTTCGCGCCGATTCTCAAAATATTTTAAGAATTAATGCAATATGAACCATTAAGTTGTTAAATTTTAGAACTATTTTCAATTAATTTATTAGACTTGGCTTTAAATGTTTGCACAGGAACTGTTAAATTCTAACCTTAAACTGTTAAGCTAAGAAATATTTTCTTAAATTTGCCACTGCCAAGATGTTTTGTATGAAACTGATACAGGGTTTTATGATCGAATTCTCACAAATTAAAAAAATATTTTCAAACTTATACCACTGTATGAAATAAAACTGCCTATTTTCATTGTATAGTTCAATATTTAAAACAATAATTAACTGCAAAAATGTGCGATACCACGTAAATCATTTCAGTAAATATATCACTGCCAATAGTGTTTGAACGATATAAGTAAAAAGATTTATATGGGAATTTTCGTAATTTTTTGTAATTATTCAAAGAAGCAGAAAAAGATCGCAGAAAATAATCCTTACAAAATTAAGTTCTAAAATACTCAAACCATAGAAATGTATAAGACTGGAAGTCTGAGACTTCTCTTAGTCTATTGAACTTCCGTTTAAATTTATGGTTGACCGAATTTCTACTTGGGGGTCTTTTATTAACTTCCGGTGTTAAGGTAAACAATAACAAAAGAGGTTGATTTAAAAATTATCACAGAAAATTTAATTTTACAACGTTTTTACAACTGTTATTTCTTGATTTGATATTTTACTATCAGAATATAGTTTCTAAAATGATATAGGATTACTGTATTAATGACCTCATGCAGTGAGTTTTGAATTGATCGTTTTCTTTCATTCACATATATTCAAAATATTATTGTCAATTATACATCATTTGTTCAAGGAAGACTTTGAGTCCATAAAATGACTTTTCCTTGGAACATTTTCACTTGAAATTGACCCTTGCCCATACTATTTTCTACTGTAAATTACCTTGCATTTACACCAATTTGCTATAGAACAGTCTAATTATTATTTATTCAGTCCAGGCATAAGAAAAAGATGTGTATTACATCATGTTGGTATTATACCAACATTGTTTTTACCAGAACAATCTATTTCAACTACACTAAATACTCCCAAAAACAACTAGTAAGTATATGAAACAACCTTATAAGTTATAGTCACAGCTTTATGAACTTTATAAGTTGATTTAACAAAGTGCATTTATGCCTAATTGTCAGACAAAAAAAATGATTTATTATTAATAGAATTGTCAAGTCAATAAATTACTGCAAGTCAATGCAGTGATTTGGGGATCCTATATGCTAGTACTGGAAGGATTTATGATGGAATGTCTACTGGTTTTATTCCTTGCAGATAATATTATGTTTATAAAATTGTTTACTCTTTTGCAGGCAATAAGTATTCTACAACTAGTGCCAGTACAGTTTTAAAAGTTTCCCTACTATGCTTCCTCCTATATGCAATTATGTCTCTTTCATCACTGTCAATGCCTTTGACAGAATCCTGTTGACTTTGAGTTTGAAAAAAATATAAATGTGAATAAGTTTTTCTAAGTACTTCAACAATACTGTCCAAAGATGAATGAAATAATTTTCAACTTTTCTCAGCATTGGACTCCTGTTGTGGTGAGGATGTGTATACAAAATTTAATAATTCACCAGATAATTCATTATTTAATTCATCTGGAAAAAATATGATAAAAACTGTGTGATAAAAACTTATTTTTTCTTAGATTTAATTAAAATGACAGATACAACATCAGAGGGCCGCAGTGGGTCAGGGGGTTAAAACAATTGTTCTTTCCCAGAATGAGATGAGATGACTACTACCGATTTTTTACCCCTTTCCCGCAGTCGTTCAAATGGACCAATTAATGGAGGTTCTGTATGTTACAGACTGAGCATGATAAATATCTCTCGAAAGTTGAATATCAAAATATGAGTAGGATAATGACACTGTCCTGTAAAAATTGCCCAATTGCACACTGCATGTCATTTGCTGGTCCTCATTAGCACAAAATGTGCAGAAAAAACTATATGTAAAACTCAATTTCACTTCATAGAATTTATTTTTATCATAATTGATAATTCCAAACAATAACTGAATATATATATTGAACATCATGCATATGCAAGAATACAAGGCATTCATTAAAAATCACCCATTTACCAGTCTTCGTGAATATCTTACTAGATCACAATAAAAATAAATTCAAGTAACAATTAATCAAAAATAAACTATTAACTTGAAAATAAATTACAATACATCATAAACCTATTCACCAATAAGAAAAATGAGCTTGCCTGTATTTTCACAATCAAAAATAAGGGTTGGATTTGCGTTTTGCAGGGATTGAATAATTTATTATTTAATCATACTTTTTTAAAGGATATGTTCACTAACTGTTCACCCAATAAAATTTTGATCTCAGAACTAGGAATTTTAAAGTTATCTTAATCCACCAAAACTCTCCCTTGAAATTTAAGCCTTCAAATCCCTGTGTAGTCATAATTATTAGCATTTGAAAGTTAAAAATACCACTTGTTGTTTAGTAAGTCTATGCTTTATATTAGAAAACAGTACACATAAACACAAAATGAAAGATAAACGTTTAGGTATTTGTATAATTGAAGGGATTCTGTGATTTTCCTGCAGATCTAGTACTTCTGGAAGCTATTTATATATATTCAAGGCCTAAATCGACTCTCAAAAATGCTGAACATCCCCTTTTAAATTGAACTGCACGGATCCTGAAATTGAATGATATTTTTAATTCCACTGGCAAACAAATATAGAATTATAATTAATGAAACTAATCCTTTTAGGCTTACAGTTTTATAATAGATGAATTTAAGAGGTAGAATATAATTGTATATCAAACAATGAAATATACTAATACTGCCAATACAATAAAGGTTTTAAAAAGAGTTTTCTGGTCTTAGTATGTAGCATTTATTTGGTCAGACATCTGTAGGGGTATAATTGAACGGATTGTGTGATATTTGTGAAGTTCTAGTACTTCTGGAGGCTATTGACCTATGGCTATATAAGACCAAAATCAACCCTCGAAAATGCTGAAAATTCCCCTTTAAATTAAAAATGGGTAGGCTATACCGGTATTGACATTACCATTATGGCATTATTGGACACTTATTTACCTGACCTTCTTCTTCACTTTACTTCACTGTTGGAAAAAAATCAACATTCTCAATAACCAGGAATTCCTGAAACATCCAGAACATACGATACAGTAGTCCCATATTTGTCATGATAAACGAAAAAGATCTCAAAGACTGACTTTAATAAGTACACAATAACTCAATAAGTTTTATTAAACAGTAAGCAACTCAGGCTACGCTTTATCAATCTCAAATCTCACAAAGAATAACATTTTTTATCGCTATTACAAAATACAAGGTGGCAACTCGTTGAATAGGTGAATAGGTAAATTAATTTTGTGAAAATGTTATAAAATAAACAGAATATGAAAATTTTCATTTATATCTTACTTCCAAAATAACATCAACAAACATCATATCAATATCGTCTGCCATTTTGCAGAAAGCGGAAGTTATGCGATAACCCCCATATTCAGCGCATGCGTGCCAAGCATAAACTATTTATTTATCCTTCTTGGCATTCCCTACCTTTTAATTCTATGCTCAAACGAAGCAAATGCACCATATCTTTAGTGTTTGTGAAGTAAAACCTGTTTTCAACAGAAGGCACTAATAAAGCGTTGATGTTATGTTTACAATGATGCTTCAATTTGCAAAAACAGCTATGCGAAATGTTGTTAAAAATGCTTTTACGCCAAAATCAAAGTTCTGGCTTAAAATTTTGACACACCTTGGTGTAGAAAGCTATTAGCATGGAAGTAAAGGTGAAAACGCATGAATATGAGGGCACGATCACAATCAAAGTGCTAATTGCATAGTCGCCAGTAGTGAGGATGGCGTCAGACCAAATCTTATCACCAACACAACTAGTGTTTAACTTTCTAATTTACCATTATCATTCCTTGTTAAAAATTACAAATTTTCTTTTAACACTAACTTGTTAATACATTTTTACCACTAATATTTCGTTTAACACTAACGTAACAATATGGCACTGTTGATCGAATTTAAACGTGTGTTTACATTACAATATTCGAACAAAGAAAGTGCAAAAATATGTTTAAATGTTGTTCGGTGCCTTAATTGTTGTCAACGCCAAGGAAGGTATTTTTAAAGTGAAATTTGGCTTCAGCATGTACAATAATGAAAAATACAAAAAAATCGATAGAAGGTTCGATATTTATTTTGGAGCATCATAAAAGGAAGCAGATTGATTGCTATTCCTTTCCTTGATTAAAGGGCTATGCCATCTTTACATTTCGGGTATAAATCCTCACCATATTGCAAAAACACAGATAAACAGATTAACAAATAAGTCCGATTGGCTCTGTACTAAACTTATTAGACTTGGCACCTTGAGGCCACTGGCAGATTGCATGGCGATAAAATATCAAAGGGATAATTGCTAATACTGTCTAAATACTGAAACATATTTTCCTTGATAAGGTTAGGCACTCTTAGTGGACGAGGTGATTTTCAAAGAAAAGTATGGCCAGACATACCAATCCTGATTGCTCGGCGACAAAATTTAAAGACATGATTGGCTTACAGAACATTTTGTTAAGAATGAAAAAAAATTATGCCAAATGTTTTCCTTGATAAGGTCAGGCACTCTTGATGTGGGTGAGGTGATTTTCAAAGAACAGTATAGCCCGACATACCAATCCTGATTGCTCGGCGACAAAATTTAAAGGACATGATTAGCTTATAGAACATTTTGTTAAGAATGAAACCAATTTTGTCAATTTTTATGCCAAAACCCGTCTGAATTTCGAATTAATCGTAATTGGCTTCATGTAAAATTGTTTCAGATTGACCTCGGCGACTGAAAATTCAGTTTTCATTACAAAAGCCCTTGATTCGATCAGCTAGTGGCGTATGACGTCTGCAAAAATAAAATCCAGACGACAAATCGTTAAAATATTCAGACCATAAGCTACTTAAAATCAACTAAAACAAAATGGCGAGGATTTGAAATCAATGAGGTAGGAAACGAGGAGAAGATAATCGTTAAAGGATTAGCGACCGATAATCAATTCGTTAAATCAGGACGTTTAACCATGAGAAGGACTGGCGCCGTGATATCAACTACTTGATTTAACCCCTCACCACGTCACCCCCGATTGTTTGGTTGTAGAGTCACTGTAGGGTTAAATCATCACGAGTCAGTCTGGATTTTAAAAATGAAATTGAAATTAAACAAATCGCTATTAAAGGACTTCTTAGTTGATCTACCGAAAAAATTATCTTAACGAAAAATATTTATTTTGATGATGGAAAAACATGTCTACCATACGATTAACAGCCCACCAGACCCCTCCCCACCCCCATCTCCTTTTCCCGCCAATATGTTGTATCTGTGCTTTCGTACGCAATCGTAGCATTGCAAGTCCAAAATGTTTCGTCTAGCAATCAAGGTGCTTTCAAAAACTCGCGAACAAATTCTATTATAACTTAATCAGATATGTGCTAAAAATAGCCTCATGCCAGAGCACTGCAAACTATGATCAATATGACCATCGAATATCGTGAGAAAATATGAAATTTTTCAAATATCAGTTCATATTTTCTAGGTTTGTATTTCACAATTTGTGCGATTGTGAATACAAATTTTGCAAAATCTTGCTAACACTTTTCAAGAATTTGTTAATTTGTATTAGCAAACACAGACTGAAGGCGTGTGACCATAAAAATTAATTATTGATCTTGAGTAAATTTTGTGAATCATCTTATAGAATGAGAAAATATGATATACTGTACATGATTTTCAATTATATTTTTACAATCAATTGTTTTCGAAAGGAAAATTTGCAATACAAAAATCTAAAAATGTAAGATATTATTTGCTAAAGCTATTGAATACAAAATTAATAATACTAGTAAAAAGCTAGTCTGAGGCCCCGATCAATAAAATTCGAAACAATTTTACAGAAAAATATCAATTTTTTTTAAATGTAATAGATTCTGAAAAAAAATAATGAAAAATATTTAAATTCATTATGATTTATTTGAAATTTTAGACTTTTTGCACGTGACGGAACTTTGACCTTTGGTGAAAACCAGCACGAGACGGCATGTTAGAAATATGACACCAAAAGTAAAGAGTTATACATAACTAAGCTTATTATTGAAAAATATATTAATTTTCATAGAAAAAGGGAGAAAAATATTAGCTCTATAAGTTTCTTTTGTCAGTTTTCAGTATATTATATTAATTAATGATGAGTGAAAATTTATGAGAAAATGAAAACTAATATCTACAGGTAAAATGAATATTGTTTGAGACTTTGAATTTTCATTTTTAGAAAAATTGAGATCGTAATGCCTGAACCTAAAAAATATTTCACGATTACAACATATTCTTAAACATTAAGAAAAATAAGAGACGAGAAAAAATAAATCAAAATATTTGCTGAAAAATAAAGAGCTGCTATTTTTTTTTTAGATTTTACGAAAAAGTTTTGATAAAATCGTGATCAAGGTAAATATTGCAAATCACAGTGCCTTTTTTTCATTTGAAATATAAAATCAATCGTTCATACTACAAAAATCCCACCGACGATTATTCAAAGTGAAAATAGTTCACCCTATAATCAATTTTCCAATCATTAAATGGCACATTTTTTATTTCTTCCACAAATCAGTGAAGAAGCATTGAGATTGGTGCTGATTGCTGGCGTATTGTCAGGCAATCTACAGAATTTGGCACCATCCAGATGACGACAATTCACTTTAACCTCTTCTAGAATACCTTACTACTATTCACTATCTGTTTATTTTACACCAATTACCCCTGAATGTAAACAAAAGGATGCTAGATTGACTTTCAATACACTTGTCAATCAAACTCAAGTGGGCGGGTTCTACGTCCTTAATCACTTCTATCCCTATTTGTCGCCTCGATGATTGGCATTTATGTGTTAAATATTTTTTGTTTGAATTGTCTTTGTTATATTTTTGATATTTTGCTAAAAAATACTAAAAATATTAGCACAAATTCCAGTTTTTGACCTATTATTTTAATGCAATCTTTCAGTTTAACCCCTTTTCCATTACAATATACAAAGCTCCTTTTATGTATCTGTTCAAAGCTTCGTCTAGGCTAAAAATAGGTTAAAATATTTTTCCTTTTCGAAGTTTATCATTTACTTAAGGCAAAACTATTTAGCTGCCAAACTGCAGACTACAATTTGAACTCCAGTCAATTTTTTTTCTTGATTAATCCCATTTTTATTTTATGTTGATTTGGTCTGTAAAGTCACCGATTCAAATTCGAGGCAATTTTAGTCAAGGGGCTTTAAGTTAATCCTCGCTGAAAATTTATAAAGTAAAAATGAATCCGCGATTTATTGACAAACTTTAAAAAGTGGTATTTGTTTATAAGTAATAGATTAATTGTATTCTTTTTAACTGGCGACTAAATTTCAATGACTGCCAGCTTCATATGTTGACATATCGTGAACGCCGATAAAAGGATCGCAAGTAGCAGACAGTAAGTCTAGCGCTTGACGAGCTCGTGATAGTAGGCCACGCCCTGATTAATCGTGATTGGTCGAGAGATAGACGAGAGCCAATCACTGAGTTGGCAGAGCTATGATTGATGTATTGTAGTATTATGAGGTGAGATAAGCAGTGTCGCGGCACGAGACGACTCGACTAGGGTATATAGCTACGTTTTATCGCTAGTATCGGCAGTTCATATCCAACTTCGGTTCATGATACTTCTCTAGTGATTCAACATTTTATTATATATATTTATTTATTTACTGTTTACTGTTTCAAAATGGCTTTTAACCCCTTTGTGATGCAAAGATCTTCGGACTACAATATGGGATCATTATTATCGCAACAGTTTTATCCATCGATGGGATTCCCGAATTCTGGACTTAATACACAACTGTTACACAAGTTACAACAACAACAGATGGGCAGGTTACCTCTGACCCCCACGGATTTAATGCCATACCCAGCACCATTCAGACCATTTGGTGTACCAGAAACCAATGACCCAGATGTGCAAGATGATCCTAAAATTGAATTGGAAAACGACGACTTATGGAAAACATTTCACAAGATCGGCACAGAGATGGTCATCACCAAGACTGGCAGGTAAACAAACTTTAAATTTCTGTTAAATTTACAAGGAAAAAAAAGGCAAATTAACAGTATTTTTTACAGTGTGTGTATTCAAGCATTACGACTTATGGATAATCTTATTCAATGGCAATGTATATTAATTGTATATTGCAATGAAAGCAAAATTGACATTGCTTATTAAGACAATATACAACATTAATAATAACGGCGATATACAAAATTGATGATTTTATTAATGCAAAATACACTTACATTTTAACAATATACAAAAATGTATATTATAGGCCTACATCTTGTTGTATTTAAATAATGAATACACATGAATTTCTATATCAAAAAATGTGCAAAATTATTTGTTTATTTGGAATATAATGAATATAAGGCTTTTATTTATCAAAGTGTGATTTATGAATTATGAATATTTTTCAAAATTTGCAATAACATAAAAAATAGAATTATTTATATTCATGTATTTAGAATATTTTTCAAAAAGCTGCATATTTTTCTGCGAGGTTATATTATAAATTATTTCTTTATAAACGTTATATTATTAATGTTTTCCTCAAATCATAAATCATTTGTAAGTAGGTATGATAAGAAGTCAGTTTTTATCAAATTTATATTATTATATCTAAATTATTAAGATAAAATTCATATTCAGATATCACAAATATGATCATTTTGACGACTTTTTAAGATATATTTCTACAACTGTGGCAAATGAAAGATATTTAACACTTTTGGCACCAAGCGTTTATCTTAAAAAGATACAATATTTCAGAAATTTAAAAACTGTTCAAATGTTTGTCAAATATTAGGTTATCAAATACGAACATTTATGAAAAATAAATTCTTCGACTTCGAACATTTTTAAGACTAATATTTTTGTCATATCGCCGTCCAAGTGGCGGCAAAAAAAATCTTTAGACTTAAAAACGTCTTCGTAAATCTTACGATAAAAATCAAACAATTTATTTATTTTCGACATGGCGACAAAAGGATTCCAAAAAATTGTTCTCAGTACAAATTTTGACACTTTCTTATGGAGTATTTTATAATTTGAAAAATTATTTATGATTCTATTTTTATTTTTCAGACGAATTTTCCCAGCCTACAAAGCCAAACTTTCCGGTTTAGATAAGAAATCCAAATATATTTTACTCATGGATATTGTTCCTTGTGATGACTGCCGATACAAATTCCATAATGGTAAATGGATGGTGGCCGGAAAAGCAGATCCAGAAATGCCAAAAAGAATGTACATTCATCCTGATTCACCCTGTACCGGCGAGCAATGGATGCAAAAGCCAGTTTCCTTTCATAAACTCAAGCTTACCAACAATATTTCAGATAAAAGTGGGGCGGTGAGTAACATTTTATTATTCAATTGTAATAATTTTCATGTTATTAAATGATTCATCAATGTAATTGTAATGATTGCTATAGTTCTAGGGAAAATACTACACTGACAATAATGCTTTGTGTTATTCGAAATGTATAAAATACAAATATCAGCTTGAACAGTATTGATAATTTTTCTCGACAAATGGAATAATCTAATTTTAGTATTACACAAAATGAGATTTTTATCTAAACATGAAACAAAAATATAATTGTGATTTAATTAAGTATTAATAAGGTTAAAGTTAATCCCATCTTTTATCAGAGACATATGAGACTTGAAAATATCTCGGGGCCTTGGGCGTATTTAACTCAAATCCAGGTTTCATGTTACTAAATTTCAAAGGACTTAGTTAGATCGAGGTACGAAAATTAACGCTCTAGACATAGGTAGCGTGGATTATCATAATGGGGCGACATGGTGGCGACGTGTAAAAGGTTAATTAAATGTAATTAAGAAAACGAAGTTACCAGCTAGCTGAGCAAGTAGCGTTTAGTGAGCACACAAAGGGTTAATCTTATTATTATGTTGTGGTCAATGTTAAGTAATGCTGATATAGATATTAAGCTGTAAATTGCTCATTGGGATATAGAGGGTTAAGGGTGTACGAGGTGCCAGGGTGTCTGGCGATGTTATTAAACTACGCCTAAATTAGCCACAATTATGAGTAGATCTGATAAAAACGATAGAAACAAACAAATTTGGTCAGATTTTGTCGACGTAATCATGTATATACTATATATCAAGCTTAACCCTTTGTTAATAATATAATATGGAAATTCGATATTTTTGTTTATTTATGACAATAATTTGTAAACATTGGAAAAGTCAACAAATTAGGTGTTTGAAATATTAAGTGCGATTTTATCATAAACTCGTTAGGCTTTACGCAATCTCATTTTAAAAATTTAAGAAAATCAACCTTTAATTTTGAGGATATTTCAACATTGTCTTTTGTAAACCGCAACGTTGAATAAAAAATTAGCACAATTTCACACTTTGACTTGAAAATTTGCCTGAGGGGTGAATATTTAAATAGGTTATTTTGACAAATCGCTTTGATCAGTATTTTGTGAAAATAATAGGCAAATTAGATAGCTTAAAGGCAATAAGATATAACATTGAATTATATATTTGTTTGTGATTTTCCTCTTTGTAAATTATTATTACTATTTGTCAATCAAAATTTCTTAAATTCGTTGAAAATTTGGCAAGTATACTCTTTAGTGAATCGGTAAATTAAGCATACATTGACGAAACCTACCAGTTCTAGGTTGAATGTTGTATATCACAATTTTCATACATTTTATCAGTCTATTTTCCTTGGTTTCTATCGATATTGTATGAATTATGATATACTCCCGCTACATATTTTTATTGTCGCTATTTTCATATGACACGGCGCCGTTTAGACTCTATTAACCCTAGGTCAAGATAGTAACCTTGGGTTTCAAATCTATTCAAAGTTTGTCGGAAATAAGTTGTTATTAATTTAAGGGCATATCGTGTTCAATTTACTTGAATTACGTCTGATATATCCATGAGAAAATTCATAGTGGTTTTGTGAATGAAGTGCTATATGAATGAAATTTTAGAACATTTGTGAGAAATTAGGAAAAATAATCTGTGAAAATTTCAACTGAATTAATTATTTATGCATACTGATTTTGATTAAAAAATTGCAAATGAATATTTATTTGAACAATTTAGAAAATATAAATGAATATAAATATTTTTATGTTATTTCTTATGTTATTTATTTATATTTTTCAGGCTATATTGAATTCCATGCATAAATACCAACCACGTATTCATCTTGTACGAGCTAGTGATCTCCTCCGAATGGCATACAGTCCCAATAAAACATTTGTCTTCGAAGAAACTCAATTTATTGCTGTTACTGCTTATCAAAATGAAAAGGTAAATATTGAAAAATTTATCACTGACGACTTTTCATATCTGAAACGTGTGTTGAAAAATACAAGAAAAAAAAATCTTTTATCGCAATTTTTTAAATAAAGTGAATTTATGTCATACGTTTATCTTTATGGAAAAAATTATTATTTAATAAATTAATAAATATTTTTTTCTGTTTTTTCAGATCACTCAATTGAAAATCGACCATAATCCATTTGCTAAAGGTTTCCGAGAAAATGGTGGCGGGCGTGGCAAAAAGTAAGTAGGACACTTCAAGACATTAAACTTAATCATAAAAAAAAATGAATATTCATGTTAAATTATATTTAAAATTTTAAAATGCAAATTTCAAAACCACATGTCATCATAAAAGCTTTTACTTATGATATAATTTTTCTATTGTAGACGTTCACTAACCACCGATGAAGTAAAAGTACAAGTTACTACTGAAGAAATCCAGTCAGCCAGCGAAGATGACGAAAATGTTGAAATCTGTGTCGATGATGATGTGACACCACCAGCTATCTCCACTTCCCATACAGAATCCGGTATAGAATCACCTAAGTCTGAACCCGAAATTGAAAATCCTTCAAAGAGACAAAGAACAGATTCGGACACAGAGCGTCCCCTTGCTGACTCCCCTCACAACGATTCCGGTGTTCACAGTAATTCCGATAGCGAAGAAAAAGAGAATCACAAATTCATTACCAAAGACATTAAAGAAGAACCAGTAAAAGAGAAATCCCTTCACGATCTCGCCTATTCCCAAAGAAAAGAAAAAAGTCCACCAAACGTCACAGTGTACCAGAAACCAGGATACCCGATGTTCAGACCCCAATCCATGTATCCAGCTAGTAATTCAGCTTTTCACCCCATCAACTCTTACCTTCTTAATTCAACATCCAGTCAACTTACTCACCCAATGATGTCCAATGTATCATATGGTGGAGGAAGTTTCCCAACAACGTCATCACCAGCGCATGCAGCTTTTGCTCATGCTTCGTTGTCTCACCAATTAGCTTTAGCTCAACATTACCAATTAGGAGCCAGTCTTGGAGCATCTCATTTAAGTTTAATGTCTCAAAGATCTCCTAACCAGCGATTTCACCCATACTCTGTGACACCAATCACACCTCCTTCCAGTATGATGTCTGGCAGTCCAACACCAGGAAGTCCCGGTTCCATTCCTGCATCATCACCAAGCTTGTCTCCCAAGAGTTCTCCAGGAATCATTAGTCCAATTCCAATCCGAGAAACCTTCACTGGACCAGGTTTAACCAAAGACGGACGTATCTCTGCTTAAAAGAAGGATGGGGAGTAAGAAGAACTGCCGAAAAAAAATATCAACGGATGAATGAATACCATCACTCCATCCCGAGTTCACTTTGATCTCAAAATAGTGCTAATACCGAACTTAAGTGTTAACGGGCCTTGGTTTCATAAGGACCTTTATATATTGTGACCTGAACGTTATATATTATAATATATTCATTAAGGATATTGTGATGTGATAATTAAGCCCCCACTCAACTGTGATTCAGCTAAATGATGTAAGAGCCCCCTGGCGTCAATCGACAGAATAATTATAGGTAAGCATTGATACATTTTACAACTTCATCTCTGGTGGATTTTCACATTTTACTTCTCGCCAAACTACGATAACTTTGTTCCCTTTAAATATACATTTATATACATGTAATATGCATTTAACTAAATGGGAGTTCTGGATTGTATTCATTTAACTTATGTTTATAAACTTATTCTATAATGTTTTCTTACTTTATTCTTGCAGGTTTCCATCAAAGTTATTTCTGAAGACGAAAGATGCTACCTCCAATGCTAGAGAACCTAACTAATTACGTCACCAATTAATGCGTACAAGTATATCATCATCGACATCGTCATCATTTTGTGTGTATCATTGTTAAGACATTAAATATGTTGCAATATAAAAGGCAACATAAGTGCAATAGAGCTATGTTATAAGTTATTAAGTTAAATGCTATGTATTATTACCGTTTATTAATGTATGAACATATATAAAATATGATGTTGAATAAATTATTGTTTGTTTATGAGAACATTAGTGTTTTTTATACGCTGACCTGTGTTGTATTGATAAGCTACTGTCCTGCACAAAATAAGATCTGCTGACTTCAAATCAATTCTGGATCAAACATAGAATTACGGCTTCTGCTCGGTTTTGTCGACTTGGTGATGTTAATATCATGTCTGAATTTCCATTGTGACTATCTTTCAAAAATTTTGGAGACCAGCTTACAAACCCAAGTAGATTATGTTTGAAAATGTTAGAATCGAATTCCTTCCACAATATTTCATTTTTTAAAATATCAAAGATGCGCCTATGACTAAACAAAACGTATGGGCAGAATACAAAAAATATTTCAATAATGAAATACCACAAACATACAAACAAATTGACTAATATGACTGTCAAAATATGCTAATCAATAATAGCTGTAAACGAATTATCTCCCTTACATTCAACTCTTTATTCTTGTGCGTGGTCTCGAATATTGACAGTGTAACATAATACATATATCCGCTTGCTTGAACGGTACATAGCTGAAAATTATTAACCAAAACCATCACATGATGTGATGTGAACGGCATTGTAATTATCCTCAATGTGTTAAAAACTAAGATATATGGATATAGTACTTCTGCATTTATTACATACTACGTTTCGAAACACATACAGGTAACGAAATGCAGAAGTAGTATATCCATATCTTAGTTTTTAATGTAATCTTCCTACTTCTATATGTCTTATAAACAATATCCTAAATGTGGTATACTTTGAAACATTTTATAATAGTACCGTCGAAGGACTCGAAAAAAAGCTAATGATGGAATGATTAGAAAAACTGTTTTTGAGAAGTTAATAAAATAAACCTCAATAGGACAGGATTCCATATTATTGATGAGCACAAGGACAAACAATTTAGTCACAAATTTCATGACCTCTTTCAAATGACGTTTGTCTAAAATTTAGAAATATCATTAATGAATATATTGTATACAATTTGTATATTACCGGTATGTCGAAGATACAACACAATAACTAAAACATAAAGGGATATGTTCCTTATCTGTTTTGACTAAAAAATAATATGCACAACTCTCCCTCTAAATTTAAACCTTTAATTTCATATCCATAATCCATAATGTGTATCCATAATCATCAGAGTTTGGATGTTGAAAATATGACTTGTATTTCATTGAGACTATGCCTTATATAGAAGACACATACATGTATACGGACAATAAAAGATAAATGATTAAGTATGGGTTGTGAAGGGATTGTGCTATTTTAATTACACAAATTCAACGCCTAAATCGACCCTAAAAAATGCTGAACATTTCCTTTTAAGTACTTATCAGTCTTGTTAATAGTAAGTAAGTTAGGTTAGTAAGTTAGTATTTAGACAGTAATTTAGTAAGTTAGTATTTAGACAGTAATTTAGTAAGTTAGACACCTCGAGAACATTATACTTTGATTTTGAACTAGGATTCAGTTTTATCCATAGCTTCATATCCCCAGAACGAAAGCTGCATTATCTCTAAGCACTCATCTTTAAAAAACTTTCTCACAGATTCGAGTTCTCTTATTGACGATTGTTAAAAAATGAAATGAAAAGCTTAAAAATGGACAGGAATTGTGTTGAAAAATAATAGACCATACATACAAATAACAAAACTAGATTTCGCTCTCAACAATGAACACTCGACAAAAGATTTATATAGGAACAAAAGACCCCAGCACAGCAGTACGAGTTGGTTAAATTCACTGTAAAGCCATTGACAAGCCACGGTTCATTACAGAACAAGAACACAAGTCAATACATTCGTTTATCTCCTTCAAAATGACTGTTTTAAATCGCTCCCAAGGTCCAGTTAATTGCTTGAGAGTTCATGAATTTTGATCTGAAAACGCCTCTTTCATTATTTGCACGATGTTCGCGAGTCATATGGTCGACTGAGTTTTAATTGACCACAACTAAATGAACGCCATGTTGAAGGTCGTTTTGTGTAGTTTTCGGTGGCTTCCAGGGGAGTTATGTTTTGGCCACTTTCTCGAAAGTAGGGTCGAATAGGGACATGGTCAGTGCAAAAATCTTTGACTATCCATGCGATGGTGTTTTCCCTCATGTTAAAATTATCACTAAAACAGCAAACTTATAGTTGTTTTCACACTTCCATGACCAGATTATGGGATTTTCGGAAACAAATTTTGATTATCCTAGAATTGTGTCAATGAAAAATGAATACAGGTTTATTTATGTACAATACTCTTGCTATGAAGTTACTAGCAAAACGTTTCGCGAGATGAAATTTGAATGAATGACTAGTGTATCGTAACCTAATTTAAAATGATGAGTAGTGTATATCGTCAGAATGATGGAAAACAAAGTGAAAGGTAGAAAACAAAGATAGATGGTTTGTGACAAGGGTTACCTTTTTCAAGGTGTGTAGATATTGTACTTACTGCCCTTTTAGTTATACTCGCTTGAAAATACTTATTATTCAAACATTTCATGTATAATCTGTAGGCCTATAGCTTATATCTACTTGCTCGTTTGTTGTCGCATTTTACCTATTATTTTTCTGTCAATTAAGTTTTGATAGTATCAGAATTACTCAACGTTTTGCTTTGATATCATTTTTGTAAGTTTACATTATCACTTAGCTTATCAAGAATCACTTAGCCAGAATGTTTCCATGAGGTTAAAATGTGCTCTTTGTAAAAACAAATTCCAAAATGAATTGATAATTTGTTGTAGTCAAATCTTTTTTTTCAAAGTGTCACCAAAACACAATACAAACAGAACCAAATTTGAGATATGTGCTGCATCCAGTCTGCAAGTGTCCGACTTAGTAAATGCTATTTCTCGACAGCAGAACTTACAGAGTTTTCCAACATCCACCAGATAACCAAACAAAACCAACAACTATCATTCAACTACCACCATCAAGAAGAATAACAATGATCACAACGAGTTTTGGAAGAATGAAGAAGACCGAGTAACTCACGCCACACTACTCAGGGCCGAGGTTCACTGCCAAGTCATTCGACCCAACACGATCTTACGAATTCTCAAATTACTAAACCAACATCATAGTACCATCCGATTGAACCAATCCAACTACCAACAACTACCTAGTTTGCGATATCAGCATCTGCTGGAAGCGAACGTTAGCTTGCTATCTACCAACCAACCAAGCAGAAATTACAGTAAGGTCATTGGAACATCTCGTTAACCCCGCTTTGAGAACTCAGGACTCGAATATTAGAAAATAATATAAAAGATTGAACTTCGTGATTTAATATAAAAAAAAAATGTTAGATGAATTAGTGGAATGAGTCCTATATAAGGCTTTAGAAAATTAAATAAATTCCAATTAATTATGTTTTGACGTCAGGTATCAACACTGTACGACTTTCGACACGCGTTAGCAATAACTTAGTCGTACCACGATAAAACAATTTCATTTCTAAATAAATATAGACTAAACAACTTATACATTTTATCACAAATATTTAGGCATCAACCACCTTGCGTTCATGACAGCTTCGTGTCAGAGAAAGTTTAGAGTGTAGTTGCAGAGTTTTGGTTTCTGTACAGTGGTATGGCACCGTGTCTTGTTCAACTTGTTGCATATATGAGTGTGGACTGTCGAGAGATGGGGACAGATGTGATTTACAACTCCAAAACCACAAAATTCTGCTTTTCAGAACATTTTCTTAATAAGAATCGGTCCAGAATTATTGCTCAGTAGGTACAGATCAAGACATGGTGGTGACGGTCTTTCTCTTGGCATGTTCAGTGTAGGTGATGCAATCTCGGATGACGTTTTCCAAGAAATCTTTAAACACACCTCAGGTTTCGTCGTAGATAAGACCGGAGATACGTTTGACACCGCCTCGTCGAGCTCGCCATAGATTATTAATATTTATCTCACTTGTTTGAGCCACATTTTGAAAATGTAACATGGATTCCGATTTGTATATATCTTAAATTCAATATGACATAACCAATTTACAGCGAAAATCGTCGTAACAAAGTTAGAAGTAAGCTTAATGTAGTCTTCTGACAAATACTGGAAAACTGCTTAAACTTTACGATAGAAACCTTCTTATCTGAAATTCACATACAATGATTAAACAACGAAACCACGGACCTCCCATCATATGATTGATTAGAAGAAAACAAGGCGACCTTTTGAAAAATAGATTTATAACGTTTTTAAACACTTAGTGACACCGGGTAAAGTGAAAAATTATCAAGTATTTTGCACCCAAGGATTAGGCATATCACAAATAGCTTGTCACCTCCAGTCAGAAATGTCATTTTTATAAATTCCCCACGCTAAAAACATCTTGACTTTTTCTGGGGACAAGTCTTCATGATGAATGAATTGAGAAAATGTGTAAGATACATTCCATTTCATTGAACGTCCTAGTTTGCTCGTAACGTCACAAATTTACGAAATATTTTCCAAAGCAACCTTCACAGGCATAAAATTTGAAATTGCTGAAAAAAATAGTTTTGACGAAGCTGACGAAAGTATGCTGTTGAGAGGAAGCTGCTGAAAGTATACTGATGTGAGGAAGTTGCTGAACGTATACAGTTTTGAAGAAGCTGCCGAAAGCATACAGTTGCCACGATGCTGATAAAAAAGCACACCGCTGTGACGAAGCTGCTGGAAGCATACAGATATGTCGAAGCTGCTGAAAGCATACTGTTGTGAAGAAGCTGCTGAAAGCATACAGATGTTACGAATCTGATGAAAACATACATACGAAGCCGAAGGCATACATTTTTAAGGAAGCTGCGGAAAGCTTCCAGTTGTGACGAAGCTGTTGAAAGTCGGCTAGCGCTTTTGACCCGTCATAGGCGATATCCAGAAATTTATCGACTACTAGTAAGAAGAGTATGGGAAAATCGCAGATTCTGACCGCTCAAGTTGACAAGATCCAATTTTTCTGTCTCACATTCGTCGGTGTGCTTACTTCGACTACATTCAGCGTTTGATCGGGTTATGCCACCGTTATTCCTCATCTTTTCTCGTAAATATGTTTGTTATAATCGAATACACGTAATTAGGTCATTACCTTGTATAGCCCTAAAGGGGGGTAACCTCAAGGCTAACATCTTAATCAAGGGTGATCGGTAATTTGATTTTAATAAGGAGAGCCCCTTGGGATGAGTTGTACAATTTGAAAGAAAGGCGACATGCTGTACTGGCTGTTTAATGCTAATCTTATATTACAAATCGAAAGTAAAATTATTCGTTATATTTATCACCTATTTGTTTTATTATGTTACATTACGTCACATCAACAATGAGTTCTTAATTGAGGAGTTATCTAATCTTTGCTGCTCTTTAAAGAAAGAGGAAAAGAAGTCCCACAACCTCGTTGACTATTTGGTAAATTATACTGAGTTTGCGTCTCTTAAAGGGTTATGTTCACTAACCGTTCGACCAAAAAACTTTTAGTCTCCGAACCTGGAATTTTTTTAGCTAATCTAATCCTAATAATGTTCCAAACTCTCTCTCAAAATTTAAGCCTTCCAACCCCTATGTATACATAGATATCGGCGTTTGAAAGTCAAAAACTACGAATCGTTGTTTAGAAAGACTATGACTTTGACTATGACTAAAAAACACACATACAGAAGATAATGAAAGATGACTGGTAAAATTGAAGGGATTGTGCGATTTTGGGGCAGTTCCAGTAAATCTGAAGGTTATTAGCATAAATTCAAGGCCCAAATCGATCCCCGGAATTGCTGAACTTTCCCCTTTAATATGGATATAAAAAAGTTGGAAAGGGATCACGTTTATTCAATCGTGAGTGGTATAAGTAGATGTACTCGTTTTATGACGTCACTGACGGTGATGTGATCTACCAGAAGCTACTATTGATATATATGCAGATCAATGTCAGTGACGTCATAAAAGGCGTTAGTTTTATTGGAATTACAGGAACCACAGACCTCCAAATTGGAAATTGGAATTGCGCACATACAAAGTTTAGAAAAACTCTTTACAATCCCTTTAAATAAAACATTTTAATCATAATAAAACACAATTATTGATGCTGTATGAAAGGTATTTATAGTAAGTGGATAGAAATGAACGAGCATCTTTTATATATACTTGTACGAGTCGACAATTCTCATTATGCCAATATCAGCACAATAATGTTTTTGCGTCAAGAGTTTTCTCAGACGAAATTGACCAAATAATGTTTTGCTTTTTCACTCGATGTAAAGCGTTTCAGGTACCAGGGTCGGTTTTTTATGTTCACCGAGTCAATTGGTAGCATCTTGGGTTTTTTTCTCCGGATTTGGTCTCCCCCGCGAATCCTCTACTCCATGAAAAAAAGGGAAACTGTCGCTTTGTTTATAGCTCTAGTATGAGCTAACAAAATATATACCTACTACGACTTCCTTTCTGGTTTTTCACCCATAAAGATATATCTGACAAGACCAGTACGATACAAAAATTGATTGGCGTAAAACGATGACCAACGACAGGCTGTTGTCAAATTTCAGCCGGAGGACACATAAAGGACGACAGTTTGGCGACGCATAGGTTAGGCCAGTAGTTAGCAAAGTCTACTTATTAATGATGTATCATCTTTTGAAGTATTTTTATTATGAATGGCTTAAAGCATATATAAAACACATTATTAAGGGATATCAGTAACTCACTGCTGGTAAACTGTAAATCTATACGACATTTACAAATAAGTCTGTGGCTTTTCTAGAGATGGTCTTCTCCATTAATGGAATATATGTACAACTATCTTGAAATGATCTTTTAAGGAAAATTATGTTTTGAGATACCCCCATGTACAAATATGTAACACCAAGAGAAGATTTTTTCTCTAAAATTCATCAAAACAGGGGCGGATCCAGGATTTAAAGAAAGGGTGGGGGGGCTCTAAAATATTACATGCCTCAAATTCAAGGGCACCACGAGTGCCAAACTTTTAGAGAGTTCTGACATCAGTCGGCCAAAAATAGGGGGGGGGGGAGGCTCGAGCTGAGGGAGCCCCAACCCCCCTTGGATCCACCCCTGAAAACAGTTAAGATACCACCCATTTCAGGCAATCCAGACCCATCTCGCGATGTTCTAATACAAACCCATCTTAGGCAGCTCAGAAACTCCATTTCATGTCAGTTCGAACCATTTTTCTTTTTTCAAGAACTAGTTGTGGGTAAAATTGAGTTCAACTTATGAGAAGATACATAATATACTATTTCCCAATAAAACACATATAAAGAACAAAACAGCTTAACAAAGTTGGTCACTTATATTCCATGCATGATGAAAGTCATTATTGGAATATGAGAAAATGTCATAGCTGTCGCATTCGGGTAGAAAACTTATCATTTATTTGTAAGAGAGTTTGGTATTGGTTACAAGTATTTCGTGACAAGCAGCAGTAACCTATCACAGCTTTTCTAACACAATCAATCGCTAGTGATTATTCTTCCCTTCTTTAAGGGATATGAACTTCAATATATTAATAAAAATGTGTTTTCAATGAAAAACGAATTACATTTTTTATCTGGACTCTTAATTTAATTCCCTTTTACCTTACTGTGTCTGATTTTTATGAAATGAAGAAAGGTAAAATAAATGGGCTTGTAATAAGCACGCACTGTAGCACATAGGGCTCATGTTTATTGTCCAATCCACATAACTGCAATCTGAGTAAAATACAAATTTGGTTGCTTTGTTTCGACTTTTTGCGGTTGGTCACTCAACTCAAATTTATGCCACGAAATTGGACACATCTGAATTTTCATTGAACGATTGTTCAGCATTGCCATGTCATAGGTACAACATTCAATAAGACAAGTAGGGACATGCTTTCTTGGTCTGTGCCACCTCATCTCTCTCAGAAACTGCAGACACTAAGACCGATACCATAGCCGAAGACTATCACTAGCAGTACCGCATGCAACAGTTCGATAGACAATCTAACGGAATTTTGAAGCTAAATAACTTTAATATGATAACAATAATTATGATATACATATAACTTTATTCTGTGATCAGCTTAACTCCGGTGGTAATTGTCTGCTGTTTTTCTTCCAATAGTCTTTTTAGTCATGAAACCATTTCAACATGCTAGCTTATAAAGTTGGCAATGTTTCTCTGAGTTATGTCACGTAGATCAAAAATGTTTTTACGTCCATATCCATAAAAGATTGTAAAGTGGTTTTCTAAACTTGTATGTGTAACGGTACCAGAAGCTATTACTGATATCTATGCAGATCACTGTCATTGACATCATAAAACGTATTAGTTTTAGTAGAATTGCAAGAACCACAGAAGTCAGAATGGAAATTGGAATGGCGCAAATTGATGCTATCAATTTCCCAGATACACATACAAAGTTTAGAAAACCACTCTACCATCCCTTTAAGGGTGAGAAACTCATAAAGGCACCATTAAAAGAAAAATATATCGATATTTTGTATAATATGTAAAATCAAAAACAATAAGAACTTGCTGAAATTTCAGTAACTATTTGTGTACGACGATTATCATAGAATGAAATGATGTAGTGCTTTAAAGTTCCATGCTAAAGAATCAAAATAAGACTTTTGCCATTACAACAGCATTAGCTTACTCTTGTTCAATGCATTTTGAAATAATGATAAGATGTTACCCTTCCATACAAAGGAATACCGATCAGAAATAGGTGAACAATACATGTACTTTTAGAACATTTCGCCCAGGTAAGGTATACCGTGGTAGGGCTGAAATGAATAATAATAATGATCATATAAAAATCAAAGCAGGTGGGCTGTCGTATTTCATCAGATTGCGAGTCATCAGTGTAGTAATCCATCCCTTGCTAACCATTGTTTTCTCCTCGCCATCATTGTCCTCAGCCGTGTAATTATGCTTATAGTAAACCCTTTAACAAGTTAGGTGTGAAATCGACAAAGCTTAAGCTCTCCGCGATCGAGACTGTCTATCAAGCTTCGAGCCTTTCGTCTTTGATCTTGTTTTTCCGCTGTCCAACTCGATTTCACATAAATCCGTCTTCCGTGTCCTTTAATTCATTTTAGATATTTTTCTGAACGTAAACATAGCGTTGTTAAGACCCAGGATTCACCGATAAACACCATTCTCAAGGGAACGAGTTAGGTGAGATTTGTAATCCGAAACATTGTGTTTCATTACAGGTTGACCGACTTTGAAAAAGTTTCCATTTGGATCAGATAGTAAAATATCATATCATTAACATTCCAGTCGAACGTTTATCAACGACGAAGGTAGAACTGCTCTACTAATGTTTATAATTAAGATTGAGCTTGTTGCATCCATATTACATGTACCATAGTTAAAATATCCCCATATAAAAGCATATCTTAAAATTGCGTTTTATTTCAAAATTGTTAGCTTCTGATTGGAAGATGGTCAATTCAATAACATGTAACAGGTCATTTGCAAGGGCAAGAGTCTGTGGCTAAGTTTTTGTATTTCCATTTGTAGAGGTGTCTTTAACATGCACAGCCTTAAAGGGATTGATTCACATTTCCACTAAAAGACCATGGACTTTGTGCAACATTCACTGCATCTGACCTGTATTACTGACAAGAAGAACGAATTGACATTTACCGATGTCAACCACGAATCTCTAATCCAAGTCCAAGAGCCCATGCGTGGTTTCCTTCATGCACGTGATGTAGGTAACACAAGTAAAACAATGCATACTCGCGACATCCTTTTTGTTTTCTTTGAACTAAATTGAATTGGTAGAATTACAGCATCTTACGCGGATTTGCCTAACCATTCTCTTTCGGGGCACAGATAGATTCTCTTAGCGTATTATTTATCAAGACAGACAGCCGAACATGACGTCGTTATTATTTGCTAATGGCAAAAAATCTCTAAAAACAGGAAAACTATACTGCTGCTTGACTGCCTTTTTAAATGAGAAAATTTAAAGACACACGTGTAATTAGTAAGCGAGATCTGCGCACGTGAGTACATTAACCTGCACACACAGGTAAGTTCAAGTAAAACCTGTGTTCGATTAGGCATGTCAAATCGGTCTGACTACTGTGAACTTTGATGTTAATTCGAGATGATGTCTTCGTTGTTTTTTCACCTCGAGGTGTCTTTGAGGATGAATTCTACTCTCGGGTCGCTTTGTTTTTACACCTTTGACATGGATCTGGCTCTAAAGAAATGAAAGATTCGTTTTAATCAAAAAGAAAAGTGTATCATTTTGAGCTTTCTTTCATGATATGAAGTGACAAGATATCTGAGGGTAGGTCGCGATGGCTCAGTGAGCTTTAATGATTGGAGGTTTCAGTCTTGGTTAGAGTCGAGGTACATTTGCCTATGGTATTTGCCACTGATTTTCCCAATTCTGCGATGCAGGTCAGAGGAATTTTTTAATACATGTATGGTCCGTGAGCTAACATCGCATTGCGCTAGATAGTCACTATGCTAGTTTTAAATGTAAAACGAATTCAAGATACGAGTCCAAATTAATGCAAAATTTAATTAATCTGACAGAGATTATATTTCGAGACTGTATATCATATGGTATTATTATCACGCCAATATATCATTAAACTACCAACAGATTCTTTATAAATCATACAATATTGGCACCTTTAGGCTTCCATAATGAAGTCTTATCAAATACTCCTATCTATAATAAGTGTCAAGCTATCTATGATTTAATGAGACAAATATTAATTTTACTGTTTAGTTAAAGCTTCTCTCAACACAAACCATATGGTTTTTGCTTTTAAAACACGAAGCGGGTCGTATGCGGTCGATAGTATAACCCGTCCCTACAAACAGGTGTGAGTTTCACCAACATAAATATCAAAATACAATAGACTAAAGACTGCTTAATCAAATTTTTTCCTGTAATTTGCTACTCAACCATAATCCGTCATGAAAAAAATACGTATCGATGTCAAATCTTGCGCGCGTGGTGCCATGGAAACAAGGAAAGGTAATGTGGGAAATTACATGTCAGTGTCATTTATTCTTTTTGGCACGTGCGAGACAAAAGAACGATAACTTGCCCCGAGCTCGGCTTTTTATTACAGTTGCAGTTATTTTGCCTCTTTTAGCTCCGTAGATTGCATCTGTATTTATGTTTCCAGTTGCCGTTAATTGATAGATCACCTTGGTAATCTGAGATGGCGCTACTACACCTGCATGGCGGCCATATTGAATATCAGTGATATCATTCATGTGAAGGATTAACACATACGCTGTGATGTATCCTACGCCTTCCTAAGATACACATATCATTGTCTCTTAAATCATAAAAAAACACCATGCAATTTACTGCATTACATATGATTTGCATTTGTGGTGCATGAATCGCTTCAAAATCATTTCTATACGACAATTATTTCTGACTTATGTCAACTAGACCCGTTGCCAATGTCATCGTGCCATTGAAATCCTGCCAATAATCAGATTTCCAAAACATATATTTTGTATTTATTTTAGACAGAACAAAAGATATATTAATACATGTATACAAGTAATGGTGTATCAAATATGCCCTATGTACCAGTTTATCTGACTAAGTTTTTAATTACTGTATTACAGAGCTAGAGCCCAGTCTCAGTTATCGGTGCCACTTTGCTACTCTGGTTTGTTGGTAGATGACAAGTTAACGTTCGCTTCCAGCAGCAGCTGATATCGCAAACTAGGTAGTTATTGGTAGTGGCAGTAGTCGGATTGGTTCAATCGGATGGTACTATGATGTTGGTTTGGTAATTTGAGAATTTGTAAGATCTGGTCGGGTCGAACGACATGGCAGTGAGTTAATCGGTCTTCTTCATTCTTCCAAACTCGTTGTGATCAAGTAATTCTTCTTAATGGTGGTAATTTTGCTACTCTGGCATCTGAATCGTATTTTACAGTTTACCAGGTAGTTTTTAAACTTCTAATATTCTTTACTTCTGGATAAGTATACATATAGGTGGATAGGTTAAGGTGGTTTTGATTTACTACTGAGCCCATTCTACATATCCTATGATATATTCAATCGTACCTCGAGTTCAAAATGCATTGAAGTGTCGAGAATTTAGCTGTATGCAAAAATATCAGTTCATTGAAGGCCTTACACTTTAACAAAGACTTTTGCCTATTATGGATGCTACTCTTCAGAAACTTTGCAATGCCAATGAACCTTTCTTCATTCTTCTGTTGTAAAGCAAAGTAAATTATGTGCCCATGCTATTTCACATACAATCGTTCTGCACCTTTGACACAATCGGCAACAGAAACCACCCGATTTAAACCTATTTTAAAATGCACATAAGAAAGGAATGAATTGTGTATTTATTTGTTGTCTTTTCATACTTTCCCAACACTGTGTTGTTGATTTTTCACAACAAGGGATTTATAAGAGAGTTGAAATATTCCTTCTAGTGAAAATATGTGTAAACAAAATATGTCAAAAGGCCAATACAAATCAATTTATTCGACAAAATCTTTGATATACATTAAATACAGATGACTAGTATACTATATTATACATAATTCAGGTAACTAAAAGACAATATGATTAACACAATTTAGATACATGTATACAATATGTTATTCAAAATTCTGAAAAAGGCTACAATTTAAACAATTCAGATTACTAGTATACATTATGTTATACACATTTCAGATTATTGGTATAATATATATTATACACAATTCAGATTGCTGTTTGACAGTAAAGTATACGCAATTTAGATTACAAGTATACAATATGTTATACTCAATTCAGATTACTAGTATTATGTTATAAACAATTCAGATTACTGGTATACAAAATCATATTATACACAATTTAGATTACAAGTATACATTATGTTATACACAATTCAGATTATTGGTATATACAATATTTTACACAATTCAGATTGCTGGTTGACAGTATGTTATAGACAATTTAGATTACTAGTATACAATGTTATATGTATATAAGTTATACTCAATTCAGATTGCTTGTATACAATGTCTTATATACAATTCAGATTACTGGCATGCAAAATATAAAATACAATTCAGATTAATGGTATTATGTTATTTACAATTCAGATTACTGGTACACAAAATTATGTTATACACAATTAGGATTACTCGTATACTCGCTATACGATATATTATATACAATTCAATTCTAGTATACAATAATATACACAATGCAGATAAGTAAAAGACAATATACGGGTCCCTTTTTTATCTCATCTTTTCGACTACAATTTCAATCATTCGTACCTGCAAAATGTTGTTTAAATTTATGTCGTTACATCGTAAGTTTAATTCTTTAATTAAATAGAAAATGTGCTGTAAGTTGTAAAATACTTCACGGTCCTTTTAACTACAATATTTATTACATTTGGATTTTGCACCAAATGATCTCTAATAAGTACATTACATAATATACAAGCAACATGAGTTTTGATTAAAACAAACATAAGATTAATAACGGCCTTATAAATATGCATTTATGATAATATTGACTAGTCTATGGCGCCAAGTGATTATAGGTGGCGACACTGTACCAAATTAAACGTTGTATTTTACGTTATCTCTGTCCAGGGTTAGGTTAATAATAACGTATAATAGGTTTTATTTATTATACCCAAAGTTTCACAGGAGTGTATATTGGATTGGGCGAAGGTGATTTCTGTATGTACTTAGCCATGGCATAGCAGTGTGTAATGAAGGCAAATTTGCAAAGACTTCGACATACGCCTCTTTTCAACTACCAACTGTACTCTCTTTTGAACATTGAATAGATTTTAGCGAAACTTAAAAAAAAACCTCGAAGCTGCATCTCTATCTATCCAATATTGAACCCTGGCCATTCAGGTTAGCGAATAAGTACCAAGCAAGGGACTATAAAGAAAGATCCTGGATAGTTGGAAATCGACAAAAAGTAGGTCAATGCAGCTCTCCCGGAAACATTTTCCTCACTCTACACTACATGGCGTTGCCTGTCTTCTTTGGCCCCATCAGGTGCAGAAATTTATTTGTGTTATAAAAAATCAAAGTGAATACTAATTGTACACGACATAACGCTTTATTACATGTGCTTATGCGTCTTGATATGCCTTATCCTTTTTACATTTTTACTATATGTTGTTGTGAATAAATACAACCAATATTCTTATGCAATGGGGAATTGAGGTCAATGCAATGGCACACATTCTAAAGTTAGTTCTTACTCCTAGCATGAATAAATAAAATTCCGTCCAATTTTTTTTAAAGAATGTGTTTTCATATCGGCTAGGAATGTAAAAAGTGATATGGAAACAATTCACAGGCGACGTCACATTTCCGAGACAATTTGTCAATAAGAAAGTTAAAAGAAACAATGTCCGGCCATAATATTTCGTCACCTATAGTGGCGACATCTAGGATTCCTTCTTGTTGATACTACAGTGCTAAATAAATACTTCTAATTCAGACCATAACATAGATTTGAAAACAATGGTTGTATTGTCGGCTTTTATACATGTATACATGTTATTTGTACGCGGTGTTCTTCCGATATGTAAACGTTCATTGTTGCCTCAGAGTGCAGAAAGCCTTCATGGTTAAACGGGCGAAAGGGAGACAATCCTAAGATTTGGTGAAGACGTATTTTGGATGGATTTATTGCAGAGTATAATTCGAATTTTGATGAATATTTCGACCATCTCAATTCAAAGCTTCGTTATGTCACAAGAAAGCCAGACAAATACGTAGTCAAAAACCTAAACGAAGGTCACAAAATATTTTAAGTAATTCAATATCATTCACTTTAATTTATTAACCATGAAATTGTGCTCTGTTATATAATGTGATCTCTACCTCTATATTTAGCTTACAGATTCTAATCTGATAAAGTGAATATTGATTTCAATCACTAAAATTCAAAATTATGGACAAGAATTATTGGAAGTCTTTTCATGGACGTCGTCAAGTCGAATTCCCCTTTGAAAACTGCATTGAATTGCAATGTCCATTCAGGAACAGAAAAGTAGGACGTAAAATCTGTTTCATTTTCAATTTATCATATCATTTATGCTGTACTTTCTCACGATCTTCAAGATATCACGTTCTGAGAAACATGGCCGAAAGAAGACATAAATATAATTTTTGACATCATACTTAAGATTCTCATTAAAGTCATTAATTCCTACTCATTATCTTTAAGATGTAAAATTTGTCATTGGTCTCTAAATGCCCAACTCCAGTCCCCTCGAGTGGACATTGCGCAACGACTACGTACCTGTCATGTCATATGTGACATGTAGAAAGTGTCAGTTGTCACTTACGGATGTCACTTTATGCCAAGGGGTAGGTAAACAGTGTATATGTTATAGATAAAAAGGATATACTTATTCATGTAGGTAAGACGTGTTTGTTTCTAATCAATTTGTATTTATGTAAGATTTTCGTTTCATGTTATGTCATTTCGTCATTTTCAATTTTGTACGTAACTGTCGAAAGTGATGAAGATCGCGTGGTGAATGACAGTTTCGATAATCGACTATACACTGGCCATATTATCATTCAAAGTGTCCTAATGTAGTATCGTTATCCGATGTTTCAAATTTTGAAACAGACACTAAGAAATTTAAACTCTTTTGGTCCGAGTAAATAATTTTTTTCAGCGATGTAAATTTTCGTTTCCTTTTAGTTAATTCCACTTTCCTGAATAGTACGACATTTGTGTATACTTAAACGACATTTTCAAAATCTTGGAATGTTCAAATATTGCAGATTACTGATTTCTGGAACGAAGATAAAGGGTTAAAGTTGTTTATCGCAGATCGAATACGTCTTTGTAGTTTTATCGAAATTTCTTTCAGTTAAAATCAACGAATGAGTACAGGGGATGTAAGATTGGCAAACACCAAGGGAGGCGACATGTCTCGGGATTGGGGGTAAACAATTTATTCAAGATTGCGTTTAGTTTTCTTTTCTGAGTTTGTATTTCCCAGATATCGGGTGGAGTTTTGCTCCAATCTTGAACGAAGAGTGAAGGACATGTATTGACATTTGATCACGTGGATGTTTGATTTTGGTCACGTGTTTATTTGATGTGTACCGGAAAGTGAGTTCGAGTTGCTTACTCCGAGAATACTCGCGACTGTAGCGCCACTGTCAATTTTAGATTGGTGTTTTTTTCGTTAGCATTCCTAACGAAATTCTGTTGGTACCCTCGCCTTGTAAATAAACATAAATAACAACTAGATCGATTTGGTGACAGGAAAAATGTCGAAGTGCAAAAATACCAAAAATGTCCTGTTTGTTTGATTATGGTCAATGGTCAGTTAGATTTGCTAGAACATATATACTCACTGACCCACATCACTGGTCAAATTGATACCCAAATAAAGTACAGTTGATCAAAACATGTCCAATATTGATGGCTTGTCCTAAAAAAATGAATTTAAGGCAAAATATACGGTGAAACACCTTTAAACCGGCATCCAGACAATTCAATTGAAGACTCAGCACTTTCTAACTGACGGAAACTAAATTTGATAGACATTGACATGAAATAAAAATGTCATTTGAAAATTTAAAGAGAGAGTATGCAACAAATAATTTGATATACGTATATTTGAAATATCCATAACTTAAATCTGAATAAAATGTGAAACGATGCGACTCTATTTCAAAACTTAAACTAAATAAATTTAAAAAAAAAAAGGATTACACCCCTTTATTGGAAAAATGTAAATCATAAATGTAAAAGCTGAAATTCAGTCCCAATTGCTATAAAAATTAACATATTAATTCCTATTTTATAAAACTAGAACACAGTTTCCCTTTAAGGCATAACTTATGAGTATCAGGCAGTTATTTTTATGAAAGTATGCTGCAGGCTGATTAACGACGATATAAAAAGCAATAAAGAAATGATAATGCTGTGATGCAAGAAAATTTGTGCCATAAAAACAGACAAAATTTTGAGGTGTAAGAAAATTCATAAAAGTTTTAAAATAGTGTTTATCATGCTTGAGTTTTAATTATATATAATATATCGTAACAGAGTTTTAATTATATACAATATATCATAACAGAGTTTAATTATATATACTATATCGTAACAGAGTTTTAATTATATATAATATACCATAACAGAGTTTTAATTATATATAATATATCATAACAGAGTTTCAATTATATATAATATATCATAACAGAGTTTCAATTATATATAATATTTCTTAACAGAGTTTTAATTATATATAATATATCATAACAGAGTTTAATTATATATAATATATTATAACAGAGTTCAATTATATATAATAGTTCATAACAGAGTTTCAATTATATATAATATTTCTTAACAGAGTTTTAATTATATATCATATATCATAACAGAGTTTAATTTTATATAATATAATATCATAACGAGTTTCAATTATATATTATATATCATAACAGAGTTTAATTATATATATTATATCATAACAGAGTTCAATTTTATATAATATAATCATAACAGAGTTTCAATTATATATAATATATTATAACAGAGTTTAATTGTATATACTATATCATAACAGAGTTTCAATTATATATCATATATCATAACAGAGTTTAATTATATATACTATATCATAACAGAGTTTAATTATATATACTATATCATAACAGAGTTTCAATTATATATCATTTATCATAACAGAGTTTCAATTATATATAATATATTATAACAGAGTTTCAATTATATATAATATATTATAACAGAGTTTAATTATATATAATATATCATAACAGAGTTTCAATTATAGATCAGTTTTAATAATAGAAAATAACAGAGTTTAAATAATAGAAAATAACAGATTTTAAGTACATATATCAATGAATTTCTATAACAGTTTACATAATATGTTAAAAAGGCTTTAAATTTCACCAAATAGGCATTCTAAAATACACATAATTAAATAAATAAATAAGATAATAAACTTATTTCATTAAATGAAAAACAAATCATTCAGAAACAGAATTTTTCATCTTTTCTTAAGCAATTTATGTAATTTACCACTTTCAGCAAAAAAGGTTATACATGTATATCAGTTTTATTGATGCACATGAAATCAATTTTTCTAAACAGCATTGATCAATATTAAACCAACTAAAGAATATGATATTTAATTGTATATATAATTGCATTTTGCTTAACTAAATATTTAACTTAAATATAGTAAATGATCAATATAAATTGATTAATTCGCCTAATACCATTTAATATATTCAGTATTTTTTACTTCATTTATAAAATACCATTTACTTAAAATATCAAAAATATTATATATTTACTACTGAACCATTCCTATTGTTATTTAATTACATTTTTAATTTAATTTACTCAATTCAAATTAATTTATTTAAATAAGTTTAAAGTTGAATGATGTAAAAGAACATTTAACATTGTAAATGATAATAAAGACTAAATTTACTAAATAACAAATATATTCCTTCGTAAGGATAACAAAGACTAAATGGTAATATATAATCCATTTTGTTTCAGTAACAATAACAAATGTTAAATACTCTAACTGATAACAAATATGTTATTATCATTGAAGAATAACAACCATTAAATGACCAAAATGATAACAAATATTTTATCTATTTAACGATAACAAATATTCAATTAACTGAATGGTAATAGTATTTTATTTAAGTAATAAAAATAAATGTTAAGTAAACTAAATGACAACAAATAATGTCATTATCTAACGATAACAATCATTCATTAATTAAACAATAACACATATTTTATCTATTTAACATAACCAATATTCAATAACAATGACAACAAATAATGTCATTATCTAACGATAACAATCATTCAATTAACTAAATAATAAAAAATATTTTTTTTTATGTATATATGATAACTAATATTCAATTAACTAAACAATAACAAATATTTGATTTATTGAACTAAAAAAAACATTCAATTAACTGAAAGGTAACAGATATATTATTAAGTTAATAATAACAAATATTGTATTTTAGTTAATTATAACAAATTAACTACTGTTATTGTCGACTGAAAGTTACAAATGAATATCTAATTCACAATAACAAAAAAAATTTAAACTAATGAAAGTTTCCTTCAAGCTGCATCAAATTTAGTTTTTTGAATTTATTAAGATTTATTGTTTCTACAGATGTAGCCTGAATTCTTTAACATCTATTTCTCATCAGGTAGACGTTTTGTTTGTTTTTTTCACATAAAATTTATACTTTTATAGGCTTAAAATTTTAGATTTACGGGACAGATATATTATGTTGTAAGTTGTTTCCAACCACTCTAAGGCGAAAAACTAGGTAAATTGTGCTGTAAGCTATGCACGTTAAGAATCACTTAATGGTTGATGTTTTTAAATGGGTAGGCGATTCAGGAGAATTTCCCTCACTGCACACGACAAGCATTGGTCAATGAGGTCAATTCGTTTTGTTATTTCCCCATTTTTATTTTATCAACATATTTGTTCATCTTCCATAAAGACTTTGGTTTACTGATGTGAAAAACACATATAGAAATAGTTTAAGAGTATTTTATGAATAAAATTGTACCATTTAATATATTACATCAAATGTTTAAAGTATTGTTACAAAAAAATAGACGAATTTTGAGAACCAAGGAATTTAATGTTATAAAAATAAAATATTTGAAATTTAATTTCGACCCTAGAAAAGTCTCGCAATTATATATGCTCAATGATGTATTACCACTTTGCAAGTATAATGAATTACGTTTATATATTCAGGTTGGTTTCGAAATTTGGTATACACTTTGTATTGTCTTCAGAATAATTTAATTGAATACCATTCCATATGTTGCTTCGGTTGTTCCCTACAAAATTTCTGCCATATAATAGAAAAGTTTTGATCATTTTGTCCATGCAATATTTTATGGATTCGATGACATTAATTTGTAATATTATGCCACTGTACAAATCAAATGTTATTTTTAATTTCTATATCAATTTGAAAAGATAACAATTTCTGTTATTAGAAACTGATAATACTAGAAACAATTCCTAGAAAATCGACAAAATTATTCGTCAGAAAATAACCAATTGTGTTTAGTTATTTTGGTGTTCGGTGGAGAGTCGTGCTTTGTCATGAATTGTCCTAAACCAATGTTGTTTGAAGAGTTTCAAGGATCGAAAGAAAACACACAAACTGTATTCCGCAAGTGAAGTGTATATTTGGCAAATTCGTGCGTTTCCTTATTCAAAGCCATGCCAATTTTTACAAGCGAATCGTTTGGGATGACATCAAAGGTTGTTATATTGGCAGTTAAGACAAAGTTAATCGCGTTTGCATCGATTTTTCTCTTGGAAAGGAATCAGAATCGTGATACTTCAGGTTTTTGACATAGTCTTCTATCGACTAGGCTTTGTTTGAACCTATGATTGGAAATTGTTTCGTTTTCTGTTTATCATTTTAGTAAATTGTAGATTCCAGCTTTTAAGTCTGCTACTAATACAAAATGGCGACTGTGGTTTTATGGTTATTGTTTGCAATCTAAATGACCATGTATGTTTCCAATCGCGACAATGACCTTTTGTTTACTAATCTTGTAACGACGTGTACGTCCTAATACGACTAGCGACACGACTAGCACGTTGCACGTGCTGAACATAATCTAGCATTTGATTGACAGATTTGAATTATTTGTAATTGATCATAAATCATAATCCCTGTCGACTTGTCCAAGTCTAGAACGTCGTGCATTATTTTAATAAGCAAGTTTTAGTTTCTTTTCCTCATCGGCAAGACAGCAGGTGACTGTCGTAACTGTCAGCAGACGTCAAATACGAAACTACTTACTATTGTGAAAATTATTAGTTAGCTTCATTTGATGTAAATTTAGAAAACAGACGAATGATTGAGTATGCTAATAGTCCGTGAAATAGTTCAATTATTGTCATCCATTTCTTTTACTTTCAACATTGTAATAAGAAATTTTCTAAAAAGAATATCTAGTTTCTTTGAATTAATTACGACACTTATTTGGGTGGTTCTATAAATCTTAATGGATCCAGAATGCAGAATACACCCTGAATTGTTTCGATGTTCCATAATTACTTACTTTGAGAACTATGCTAGGATGTTTTAAAGAAATATTACCTCGTTAAATTACCTTAGTGTCATAGAAAGATAGACTTTTTTTTACGCGGAAATCGAGATCAAATTTATTGATCATTTTTGGCTTGAACACGAATCATATCGGATGAAACAAAACTAGGTTTTTTGCTGTTTGCATGTCTGTTATTATTTTATATTATCATGTTCTGAAAATTATAATGATAAAATTCATTATGATTGTATTTCCATTATGATCATGAGCGTGTTTGATCTAAAATTGAAAATGTCCATGTGGACCATAATCCATTAAAATTTCCATGTTACAAATTTTTTTTCACAATGATCATCGTGACTTTATTCTGAAAGTGATAATGATAAGATTTCCATGTTGACCATGATCCATTAAATTTATTTTCACAATGATGATCATCATAAACACCAGTTCTGAAATTGATAATGATAAAATTTCCATGTTGATTATTTTTTTCCACGTTGATAATGATGATTCGATTTCCGTGATTGAATTTCTCAGTTAATGGTTATGGTTTTCATTTTCATTATCATGCTTAAATTTCCATATTGATTGATGTCAACGTTTTTTTATGAATTTATTCAAATAATCGTTATGATTTAATTTCCATGATCTTGATTTAATTTCCATGTTGATAATGATTTTATTTTCAAATTGGATCATTTGATTATTCCACCTTAATTAGATTCAATGTTTAGTATCCAGTATCCTTTGAAATCATAGGAAAAGATCGGACAATGTTAAAGAAAATTATATGATACAATCCCTTTAAAGTATCGCACATTCCAACAACATTTGTGGTATATAAACAATAATTTGAAAGGTTTATTGTACACATTTCAAAACATTCTTGTGAAGTTAAACACCATTTAGTGATGATTCTAGCAAGGTAGATACTCTACCGACTTTTCTCTCATATGTACAGTATCATTTCAAAATATAAAAACATCTTTCAAAGTCACGCACCTGGATGACAGAAGCTATTGTAATCACCTGTTCTACCTTTTCACTTGTGTGCTTAATTAAGCGTAAATTTCTATTTTATGAAATGAAAGAAACAAATAATTTTCTCTTTTAAATAAGTACGGTCGCAGTTGAAATTTCGCTTTCCATATTCAAGGAGTTATTTCTCGTAATATTATATAGTTCAAATTTACATTGTTTTTTTTTTTTTGGTTCTTTTTGCAAGTTTAGTCCCTTGCCCTAGAAAAACTGTGATACCGATCAAAACCTGAAAATTTGATGAATTGGTTTCCCAAAAAGTAATTTTTTGACATATTTTTCGAATGTTAGTTTAGATTCATTGAAATGCAACATTTTATATCAAAAACACACCCCACTTACATATAATACAGTTTGTTACTTTCTGAATACACTGTTGTTGTTTTTTGTCATCAAATAATTGTCTTGAAGAAAATTTGAAAAACCCTGAACAGCAGAATTTAAGTCAAAAACAAATATAAGGTCAAAATCCTTGGAAATTTTTATCAACAAATTTTAGAATATCCCCCAGAAAGCTTTTTATGCCCTCACAAAAAAGTTTACCGAGATGATGCTTTCGCTATATTAGCTATGCGGCATATGCTTGCTGGTTTTTGTGTGCGTTTTTTTAAGAAAACAAAATTAATTTCTCGTTATAGTTACATTACAAATTCAAAGGATGATAAAACACGAAAATTGGCCTTTAAACGAAATTATTTTTTTACAAAAGAAAAACCACAAACATATGGCAACCAAATTGTCCCAATTTATACCTCAAGTGTCGTATTTGTCAAATTACAAAAACTTACATATACTTTTTTTGAATCAATACTAAATTAAGAAATACATGTATACTCAAGTATTGAAAGCTTGAAGGAATATATCTATTTTGCATAAGTGACGTGATGTTTTGTTAAATTCTTAATTAATCGTACACAGGATCGTATTGCTCATGTTCTATATTCTTGAAAAAATTGACTTTCCGAACTGACCATCCAGTTGATCGCAGTTGCTGGAAGTCGAAAGTTTTGGACAATTTGGACGAATCCGATCAAAGATCTTAAATTTCAAGTCGACTTAAGCTAATTTTAAAATAGGCATATAAAATTATTTAAAAAAAAACCTATAAACTCTACTTTAAAGGTGTTAAAATGTGTGTCAATTATATTTCGGTTATCATGACACAGAAAATGGAAATAGATAGGATATTCTGACCTTCTTAATGGAATTTACAAACAACCTCTTATTCAAACATAGGTCCCGCAGAAAATATTACCCATAAGGCTGAACTTATTAACATGAGGTATGTTTTCTATCTTTCAGAATTGAAGAGTGCCTGGAAGACATATTTGACAGACAGTGAAGGTGAGGTGTACCAAATCACACCATCAGAGGAACGGTTTTCATCATTTGTTTATGACCATTAAAAATTGGTCTACAATAGCTCAATCTAAAACAAAATCTCTTGGCAATTGGATAATAAAAATGAAGAAGAAATATGTTATTGTCTTGGCAGAACTTCTGTCATCGTTGGTTTGGATTAAAGGGATAAGCCCTTTAATTACAAATCTTTCACAACCATAGGCCTAAATCTTGAAATTTTAATTGAATGTAGTATAAATTCAATATATTTCAGTTAAATTTCATCACAATCTTATATATTCTACTCAATTCGATATTAATCAACACATATTAATCACACTTCTCGTTATATATTGTATTGTTTTTTGTTGTTAATTCATTTTACTTGATAACGTTACCTGTATGTGTTTTCGAAACGTAGTAATAGTATGTAATAAATGCAGAAGTAGTATTATTATCCATATATCTTAGTGTTTTTAACACATATTTCAGTCTATTTACTATAAATTTCAGTTATATTTCAATGAATATATTACACATTTGTTACATCTGATAAATATGCGGCATAATTTTTCAGTTCACTTAAGTTAATTTAAGATATGAATAATTTTAAGTACAGTTTAGTTTGAGTAATTAAAAAGGACATCATCACCAAAATACTGTTGATTCATTAATTTAAAGCACTATATTCTGACCCATGTAAAATAAAGAGTTTATTATTATTATTATTATTATTATTATTATTATTCTAACCAGAGGGTGTGTATAATTATTTAGAAAAAATCTGACAATATCCAACACTATACATTATTTTTTATTGTGAGACTTTAAATGATCACGTGGAAAATTTATCTTGTAAAACCTGTAATTCAGATTTCTGGAATTGAACTTTGATCCCAAATTTGTTGAACAACCAGTCTGATCAGGTCAGAGTGCATGAAACTTTACGCCTCAATAAAGGAAACTTGACAAATTACAACATCTAAAACTGGCGACGAATTACTGAAAACATCTATTTCATTCATAATGAATTCAGTTTGTATTAACAGTGCGTGGGACCCATGGTTTATAAAGCTTAATGAACATGTTTCAAAGTTTAAAAAAAAATGCATGACACAACGGCAAAATCATAAGTAATTGACAAAATTCATCTCGTGCTTTCGACACATGTTTCTGAAACAAGACGCCTATTGCTTGTTATATGGGAGCCGCGGTGGCTCAGTGAGTTAGACGCTTGCTCGCTAATCTGGAGGTCCAGGGTTCAATCCCGGCATGGGTCGAGATGATGCCTTCGGATTTTTCAACCAGGTTTCCCCCTGTCAGTGATGCAGGTCGGAGGGGCTGACATGGAAAAGCGTCTAGTCGTTCGGATGGGACAATAAACCGAGGCCCCGTGTGCTATTGGCTGTGCACGTTAAAGATCCCTCGACAGTTGGAAATCGAAAATAAGAGCAGGCTAATGCCGCTGTCCTGGCAAAATGTCCCTCATTGCACACTGCATGGCGTTTTCCCGTCCTCAATTAGCCCATATAGGTGCAGAAAAGTAGGACGTAAAACTCCATTCATTTCATTTTCATTTTTATTGCTGGTTATGAAGAAAGTATGAGCGCATTGTAAGCTAACTCTATGATAAAGAGCGCAAATGCCGGAATGAGCATATCCAATCCTCGTCAGGACAGTAACGTTTGCAAATTGGGATTAAAACAGGAAAATTAAGTTTCATCAAAACAACCTATCGAATTTGACAATCCTGAAACGATGACATTCTAGGATGTGTTTTCTCAAAGTTTCTCTTTTGAGGATATGAATCTTGAGGAAATGTACAATATTTCTCTAAACGCAAACAATTAAAAGTTCATTAGAAAATGGGACATCACCTTTAAATAAAATTCTCCTTAACAGTACAGAGGTCCAAAGTGTAATAGATTTGTCTTTTGAGATATGGAATATTTCATTTTTAAACCATTACAAGTTGACAGTTAAGGTGGCAAAATTGCAATTAATGAGAAAGTCCTTATGGCTTTTCTAGCCTTTTTCATTTATTAAAAACTTATGTCTGAAATTTTGCACGTATACACGTCTTATATAAATTTATAAGTCAAATGTTAACAGTTAAAAGAATAATTTAAAAGTATATTTATGACTGCATCATATATATTATTCTGAATAATTCATGCTGCATAAAAATTTGTAAACGTAGAAATCCTAGAAACAAAAGCTGTTTTCTTGAAATAAATGTTAAGTACATGTATAAACCACGCAGTTTGATTTTTGGCTTAAAAGTTCATTTGTCCTTTTAATGATATTCAAGACTTTACAGTGATTTGTTTCCTGTCATGGAGTGTATGTAATTCATTGTGCAGGTGTCGATCCATTTTGCCTTCTGACTGAGTAGGCAACATTTGCAATTCGTGATTCAAGAACATTGTTTTACATCACGAGTTCAAAGTCAGTGAAGTATTTAACCAATGCTATGTTTAATCTCAAGGGAGTCGATTTGTGAAAAAAAAAATTAGGGTAGGGGAACCTGGTTGAGTCCAAGTACTTCGTGAAGTGCCACAACAACAAGCCCAAACAGAAGGTCCTCGTCCTAGAGAAAAAATGGAAAATGGCATCAATTTGATGCATTTTGAAAGATATTTCGGAATTTGAGTTGGCAATAGAGACTTCTTAATCTGATTTTCATCTGATCGATTTTGATGGAAATTCATGGAATTGCCTGCCCTGCTAAGATTCTACTGTGTCCCAACATTTTTAAATACACGTGTAGCTAATATACTACATGTTTCATACCTAGTTCTGATTTTGGAGATTTGAATTCGCACCCAAAAAAGGATGCTTAATCTAAACTGTGCATGGAATCACAATTAGCATCTCGCATACACAATGGCATAACGAGAGTCCTTTAAAGGACAGCATGTCAAAATTACCCAAGTATCAAAATACATATGAATGTCAATATTTAAGCACAATGAAGCTAGTTTGAACCAGCACAGGCATGAACCAACGTTTATGTCAAACAAGTTGTCAATTAGTAGACCAACAGTCTCATAACAGCTCCTCAATTAGTTACGAACAGACTCATCATTTTCAATTAGGTACGAACAAACCAATCATCTCATCAATTAGGTACGTATTGACTCACAACAAGACGACCATTATCTTGATATAAGAATCAAATATCATAATAAATGCTATAATTAACCTCATAATTCTAAGAGCGAAGCCGAGTAATATTGCTATTTAGTGGCCTCATGTTCTAAATCACGTGATATCTTCGATCAGTGCTGGTCGTAACGAGATTCTGTGACGTCATTGACATTCCGTTATTACCTTCTGCTAGACCTTTCATGTCACTTAAACGTCTTATTTTTCATATTGTTTATGTCTCAAACGACAATTTAAGCTGAAGTAAATACATGTTGTATCTATGAGTATTGACAGTCGTGTTTAATTTTAGCTTGATTGCTGTTCGTCAAAATTCATTATTGGTCAAATTAGAGAGGAACCGTTCTATTATATAGAACAACATTTTCAGAAATATGCTCAATTAGTAAAATTAGCATAATTTGAAAGTTTTCGTTGCAGGGATAGCTGCTACAAGGTGCTTTTTATGGTCCCATTGTTTTATGTGCGCTGAAGAAAGTATCGAGTTTTCAAGATTTTGTGTTCCATCTGTTTTTTATGTTATTTCAATATGGGTAAAAATGTCTTATTTTGCAAAATATACGCAAGAATATTGCCCGAGAGTCGCCCAAAATTCCAAATAACACAAACTGTGCAAAAATGTTTCTTGTTTTTACAAGCTCATTGAAAAGCCTGGTATTGGACCGGACCAGATGTGCTTTCAATATACACAGACTCTTCGTAGTACAAGAGTAGAAAGATACTGAACGATTAACAATGGTACCTTCTAGATTGTCGACAACAGTTATATCTAATATGAAAATTGTTTATTTTATAAACTCATAAAAGATAAACGAAAAACCTGCACTTAAAATTTTAGCACTAAAATTAACCCCTATATCATAAACAAACTGAGTGCGATAAGATTGGACGAAGTGCACCAAGTCAGACAATGAGGGCCGACGCCTTACCTCTTCCTCGCTTCAACTTGAATTTCAACAATAGTATATCTTAGACGCGTGTTTCAAAAATGTGAAAAAGCTGGAAGCTAATTACTTATGTTTCTGAAACCTGCTTTATCGAGCGCCATCTATAAACACAGGCGGCGCGACTAGTTCTGCTGGTGTAAATAAAATCGAGCCTGGCGTAAAATCTCGACTTGATGAACTAAAGACACGAAAAGCACCTAGCGTGGAAACAGAGCCACTGATAAGTATGTAGTAAATGAATCATGTTCAAAGCGAAATGAACGGAAGGTTAAGAACTGGTTGTCATTATGTGTTAGTATTTAAAATTTGTCGGCAGCCCGAGGCATCTTTAATATCCCATCTTTCATCATATTCAGATTGTTACACGTTATGGTATATCAACATTATCAACTCGTTTTCTATAACATAATCTGACAGTTCAAAGAAATTTCAACCAGACTTTAAAGGCAGACATCAACATAGAAAACAGGGGCGAGTTAATAGGTCAGATTGCTTAATTATTCAATGGCATAACTGAGAAAAAATTAATTTCTTCCAAAATTTAAATTTAAAAGGTGGATAAAACCGATAGAAATGGTGTATTAACCCTAAAGCAGTGACGCAAGTACAATAGGGACTAGTTGAACAAAGTGCACCACCCACTACCCGTAAGGGGGCCTCAAGCCATAGGCAAAATAAAATCATGTAAATCCATGCCCCCGGACCACCTTAGTAAGAGTTCCCGAAGAGCAACCTGATTGGTAGATGACAAGTTAACGCTCGCTTCCAACAGCTTCTGATATTGCAAACTATTTAGTTGTTGGAAGAGAGCAACTGACAAAGAAGGGTTTATCAATCGTTTAATCTTCCTACAAAATAAATTCTCGCAATATCTCGTTGTGTCCGTTAGTTTGTCGTGTGTGTCGCCATATTGACACGAGCTAGTCAAATACTTAGCAGTTAAATGTCAACTCATAACTAAGTTCAAATGTCGCACTAATATAAATATTGACGTAAACAAACACCATTCATAATTTGTTTTCAGTAAACTTAGCCTTTATTTTAGTTTGGTTTGTCAATTACACGCTAATTCTGAAAAATGTATCAAGTTAGCCACTTGTTTTCAAAGATATTTTAGAACTACGGAAGACATATTGAATGAATTACAATAAGTTTTAAAGCTTCAGAAATGATTAAGAACTGCAGTCGAAGATCTACAGGTGATGGACTGAATGCATTTGAAGATCTACAGCGGATGAACTACAAGAATGGTTCTACTTAATGAATTACAGTTCATGAACTGAAGGCAAGGGTAGATCTACAGCTGATGAACTGAAGGTATGGGAAGATCAGCAGCCGATGAACTACAAGAATGGTTCTACACAATGACTTACAGTACATGAACTGAAGGCAGGGGAAGATCAACAGCTGATGAACTACAAGAATGGTTCTACACAATGAATTATAGTTCATGAACTGAAGGCAGGGGAAGATCAACAGATGATGAACTAAAAGAATGGTATTACACAATGACTCTCAGTTTATGAACTGAAGGCAAGGGAAGATCAACAGTTGATGAACTACAAGAATGGTTCTACACAATGACTTACAGTTCATGAACTGAAGGCAGGGGAAGATCAACAGCTGATGAACTACAAGAATGGTTCTACACAATGACTCTCAGTTTATGAACTGAAGGCAAGGGAAGATCAACACATGATGAATTACAAGAATGGTTCTACACAATGACTTACAGTTCATGAACTAAAAGCAAGGGAAGATCAACAGCTGATGAACTACAAGAATGGTTCTACACAATGACTCTCAGTTTATGAACTGAAGGCAAGGGAAGATCAACAATTGATGAATTATAAGAATGGTTCTACACAATGACTTACAGTTCATGAACTGAAGGCAAGTGAAGATCAACAGTTGATGAACTACAAGAATGGTTCTACACAATGACTCTCAGTTTATGAACTGAAGGCAAGGGAAGATCAACAATTGATGAATTACAAGAATGGTTCTACACAATGACTTACAGTTTATGAACTAAAGGCAAGGGAAGATCAACAGCTGATGAACTACAAGAATGGTTCTACACAATGACTCTCAGTTTATGAACTGAAGGCATGATCAACAATTGATGAATTACAAGAATGGTTCTACACAATGACTTACAGTTCATGAACTGAAGGCAAGTGAAGATCAACAGTTGATGAACTACAAGAATGGTTCTACACAATGACTCTCAGTTTATGAACTGAAGGCAAGGGAAGATCAACAATTGATGAATTACAAGAATGGTTCTACACAATGACTTACAGTTCATGAACTGAAGGCAGGGGAAGATCAACAGCTGATGAACTACAAGAATGGTTCTACACATGGTGAACTAATAAAGAAACTTCAAGATGAGATCTATGGGAAGAGATCCACAGATGACTCAAGACGATGCACTGCAACAAAACATGTGGAACTATTGAACTGCAGAACATTACAGTTGATAAACCGTGGAACCGCAGATGATTATCTGAAGATGCTGAACTGTTGACCATGTACCACATGGTAATAACTACTGACGATAATCATCATATACTTTTTAACTAACACAGATGATGAACTGTATATAAAACCTCAGTTATTGAATACTGCTGATGAACTTGATGATGAACTACATGACAGAACATAAGATGAACTAAACAGTAATACAGTTGATTCTACGGAAGACATCAAGATGAAGATGATGATTTGCAGATGATAAAAAAGATTTTGAATCGCATTTGATAGTAAAATTGTGTGAGATGTTCCTTGTCAGCTATACGGGAGTCCCCCATTTTAAACGTGATCATTTAATCAGCAGTTTCTAATCAGAGTCTGTCCATGTTAAGCCAGTGAAATTCCCATGTCAACAATATACAGATGGTCACCTGTCGATTACTAGTATCAGTATTTGTAAGGTAGTATTCTATGCCAAAACACAAAACATCTCAATACATTGTCCCTTCTTTTAGTGTTGTAAATTAGACATTCTTTCTTCAAAACCATTGCTTGTATTACGGAAGATATTGAAGTCGAATATTGATGCCTTCCTTGTTAACCGTTTTGATCACATAAAATAATTATGAACAGGATTGTGAACAAACTTGGTATGGAACGCAAATGCAAAAATCCAGTTCACAGATTTGCACTTCCCTAATGAGCAAGAGTGAGAATTCTACAGCCAGATGTACTTCAGAAATTAGACCATTACACCGCATTTAATTGATTATGGCCCATAACATACAAGGAAGGTGCATCTTCCAGAAAGCTTTTTGAAGTTATATAGCGATTATTCATAACATTGGAAGAACTCATATTATGTATCAATAACAGTGAGATCTTGTACGATGCGCGCCATCAATGCATAATTTGTGCTTGGGAGTGCTAAGATGATCAAAGACTTAAAGCTATTCACAGTCTGCCAAAAGTCTTTTTCTACAGTTGCAATTCTGCCAGAAATAGACGGAGATCAAGTTTCAAAAGTCTCATTTCCAATTGGCTTTAAATCTTTTAACAACAAACTTAAATCACTACCGATTCTCTTTTAAGTCGGTGACAAAAGAAAGTGGGATTCGGCAAGAGCCAAAATTTGTCGAAGAGGTTAATCTCATTCGGCGGCAGGCTTGTGGTCTCTAAAACGGATGACAATTGTATTGTTGCTTGTTTGCCAAAACGTGATGAATTGAACATAAGCAACACCACCCTCTTCATTGTATCTCACATGCCGCCATATTTGTTGAGAAACGTAAAGTCTGTGTATTTAAGTTCGTACAATTATGACAATGTGTCGTTTCTTTGCAATGATAAAAATACGTTTCTTTTGCCAACTGATGTTTTCCTTTCTCCGGCATAAAAACTCCTTCCATGCATACACTGCATTTTTTTTTTACATTTAACGGTATATCCACACAAAATTATCAGTAAGATGCGATAGCAATTCAGTTTCTATACCTTCTGCAATTTCTGTCCATTCCACAAGCATTCGCTGATTCCAAATTTAGTTCAAAATAATGCCCTTCTTGTTATAATTTTGAAAGATCTTTTTGGCCCTTGTTTTCTGAATCGGCAGGTATAGTATAACGAGCGTGTAGTTATTTTGACAATGAGATGGTAAGATCTCTGTTAGAGATGGAATAACTTTTACAATGAAACCCACCCATATCGGACATTTCTTTATGCAGTAGAAATATTTCCATATAATAGGTTTAACCCAATGAAACAGGTGCAGACATAGCTCCTAGATATTGGAATATTCATTGTAACAATGGCACACATATTTGGATTTGTCACAGACGGTTCCTTATGCAATTCAAATTTCAAGAGATTTTATGTGCGTTATAACCATTGAATACAGTAACAAAACTCTGTATAGTCAGCTTGAATCTAATTTACCTCGTCCCATAGAGTGTTGTGACAAAAATCTCTATGTCAACAGTACGCGAGGTATGTTACTGCTTGTATGCTCTCAAGATACCATGAATTAGTAAGCACAATAGTCAAGAAGTGTTGGCAAATAAAACGAGGCAGTTAAGACGGTGACCTATGACCCAAGGATTTTAAGAAGCTTATTAACACTATATTAACTATTGGGGAGGCCCCAGTGTTCAGTATGGCGCCTCTTTCTTCCCTAATATCATTGTAACTAATCTAGCATAGTTGAATAGGGGATTAACCCGTAAGAGTGTATACTTTAGTTATTGAGAGCTCTTCAATTTAGAAGTCAATAACAAGCTACATTAAATTTCTAAGGGTCCTTGATAAAAATATATATTTATCTTAGTTTCGTCTCGCCTATACATCGTCTTTATTTTAAAGGTCATTTTGAAAAGAAAGTTTTGTGATAACTGTATTTAGTTAAAATATGTAAAGGGCGGGTTAAAAAGAAACTAAACGCTACTTGAAGCACTCTTGCAAATAATTGACTTGTGCTAAATTGTTTACCGTGAACAAAAGTGTCGTATTTTTCTGCTTGAAGCAACAAAATAAAATGTAAACAGATTAGAAAAAGTGGTGTACTTCAACCACTGTGAACTAAAAGAAGACGTCAAAAATGCACTCCATTGAACTGAATCTGTGCAAGTTGCAATTTTAATAATGATAATTGAAATTAGTTGTCTTTATTCTTTAGTTGCTCACAGAAGTCCCCCTTCTGTGCTCAAAATTTTGGGTTCTTCTTGACATTATTCTTTACATCGACAAGCAAACTTTTTCAATTTGTGCTAGTATGCTTGTATGCTTGCTCTTTTCGAGACACCTGATGGCGCTTCACGTATGGGAGGTCCACTACTGTATAATTATTGCCGAACTTTTTGATTATCGGAATTGTTTTGCTTGTACGGAATTTAATCATTATGAGGATATTTTGTTTTAAAATGTTTCAATTACCATGGTTCTAGAAAACAAAACCAAACTCATACAGAAGCCACTAATAATTGCTTGTCTACTCCTTTGTTGCCTTTGATATAGAGTGCCAATAAATGAAACAATTCAGAATTGAGCAGTCTAATCTACTAAGATGGTCTTTAAATATTTAAGATGAACCCGAGTTATTGCAGCTTTGAATGCAAAAAATACGTCTACAAGGACGCATCAAAATCTCGGTTGTTGTTCATGTTAATGATCAAAACCAAACCTCTTCAAATTAAATCCTTAACTGAAAACAATAAGTTTAAGTTAGCCATTCATTGATGCTTAGCAGAAGGGCTCATCTGTAAAGTTCATTCACTTTTAACAATATATACATTTTTGTAATCTTTAAGTAGTATTTGCTTACCAAATGCTGTCACTGAAGGTGACCAAATGACCCATTGGTAAGTCTTTCAGTCTCAATTCCGTCACAGTTGTAATGTTTATATTTCTGTTTGATGATCCATTATTATGGATTTAAAACAAGTTTATCACCAACTTCGTGTTAAAGCTTACATTGACTCAGCACCTTTGTGAAAGACAATCCGAAAGATTTGAGTATTTGCTGTAGGAGTTTGCAACCAAAATACAAACGCTTGTGCAAGGTTAAATAACCAATCCGAAAAACAAACTACAATGGTCCTAAAAAGGAGGCCTTTGTTGATGATTGATGACGCAAGAGACGTAACAAAGGCACCGGATCAACACAGATCGTGTTTCACCAAAAAGACTTCTGTGTTTAACCAAAGTAATAGCCAAGATCATGATGTAATGCCAATGCTTGACAAATACTCAAAATCACATGAAAACCCTTTAAAGTTTGTAAGTCTTAAGAGATTTTGGAATCAGTCGTATAACGGATTAGGCGAAATAACGTTACTATTTGACTTAGGGTTTCCCCACTTCCATGCCACGATCAAAATTCTTCAAAAGGCACGTTTTATATAAATGTGTCTGATGACTGTAATAGTTCTATCAAAATATCAGAATAATTGACTTGAGACATATATAATTCGGGATGGACATTAAAAGATTGAAACTGACATGTCATTATGTTTTGATTTTCATTTGAATCTGAAATCTATGTACATGTATAATTAAATATGGACAATGAGGCGATGGTTTGCGGTATAAATTGACATCCTGATGCAAGACGCAAGAGTTCCGCATAATAAGACAGATTACCCTTAGTGATCCATTGAGTCTGAAGTCACTGAGGCTGTCTTGGTGGTTTAAATGCAATGGGCAGGAATAAAAATCCGTACAAGCAATACAATTCCGTTAATCAAAACCAAAATATGGCAAAATCGAGAGTAACAATTATACAGCAGTGTACTACTTCAGAGAGAATTACCATCAGGTGTTACGAGAAACATCTACTATTTGCGTCATCGCTTTGAGTTTACATTCGTGTCCTAATCCTTGATTTTGTTTCCTATTGGACGTGATCTATAATGCTTCCATTGTATTTTTTTTTTTTTTTTGTATTTTTCCCCTTTTTTATTTGTTACGAATTCATTTGCATGTAACTGCTATGAAAAACAGATCACCTTTTTATCTTCGATATTTGATTTCATAGCTTTAGAAGTAACCCAATTCTTTGCATTTCGCTGTTATAGGATAACAATTTCGGCGTTTCTGTAGACACAATATTCCCAAAGAGATATCCGTCAAAGATCCCAGAAATCGTCAACCTGGCTTTAAAAACAGACACGGGGTCTGTGGATAACTCAAACACTTCAATGAGTTCGTGTTGCTACTCGCTTGCAGTTTGTTTGCAGTCATTGAAAGCTGTTTCAACACCGACTCCATTTTAATCCTCTCTTAATCTTTAAGTTATAAAGAAACCGGACATAGAGGACTCATTTAACATATATACTCAATCCTCTTCGACGGCGATCTATAAGTCTGAGAGCAAACTTTCGTACATATAGTGTCCAAAATGACCCCTCGCAGGTTCAAAGTACAAGTTGTTCGTGGTACTTTGCTCAGAGACTCTTACAATCTTGAAGTTAACATAAAATGGAGCATGGGATGTTTCCTATCGCTGTAACTACGCGAGAGGGGGCGCAATTCTATATATATTTGAAATAACACAACATTAATAGCACATGTACATCACGTTTATGATTTATAATTTTTATATCATACAAATTTAATATTTAATACTCTGATGTTTAATAAAAATTGCAATTCGAATTTATTTGTTTTTTAAAATTATTATGCACATTTTACAAACGCATTATCTCACTTCATATACTTACCTGCAATGCATGGAATTTGTTAGAGTAACAAAATCACATCAAAATAAAATTTGAATTTACAAGTAATTTATGCCTACAATAATGCGCTTCAAAAACATTTAAAGCATGTATTTAAAACAATTAATTGTGCCTTATTAATTTTCAATAATATATGTCCACAGTGAAATTTAAGAACTGTTTAACAATAATTATACACTTTCAAAGTCATTAATAAAATACTTGAAAAGGGTAGGATTAAAAATCGATCCTTGCCTAATACCTGTATTATTACAAATACTTCATCATCTTGATTGTATGGAGTATATTGGTGATGCAAATGACCTCTGGGTCAAAGGTAACGATTTGGGGTCAGACCTAAAGATTTGAGGGTCACATTTCACGATTGTAGGGTCAAGGGCCGAATTGGATAATTTAAGATGCATCTGCTCTCTGAGAGTAGTCTGTAATCTTCGTGTTTTCGTAGGGTTGTAGTCATCGTATAGTTCTATTATTTACGCAGTGGGTTGGTAATTTAGGGGGTCATAGGTTAGACAAATTTAAGGGTTCTTAACAGTGGGCACCTGTTATTTGTTATGGTAGTTAAAGAACCTTATTTATTTAAATATTATTCTCTTGTCAGACGCTGTGATGTTTCTGGTTTTTGACATGAAGCAGATGATCTTTAAAATTCATTTATCGACGAAAGCATTGCAGATATTTTGGTTTCTTGTACATATCTGATGATATTTTGTTTACTTTTACCGAAGGCTCTACCTTCGTCATCTATGATTCTGAGGACATGCCAGTTTTATTCTTGAAGTTAAATCTGATTGTGTCCATTAAAAAAAGTATTTTGAATGTTTGAGTATTTTAGTCACTTAGAACTCGTGGAGCTTAACATTTTATCAAATTTAATCATGAATGGTTAATTAGGTCACGCGTTGTAAACCGCACGACGAACCGTAGATATGCATAATCGGGTATAAATCGGAATGCGTTCACATTTATCAAAAGTATTATTCCAAAAACTGTTAGTTAAATGAAAAGATTGGATACTATTATATATTTGATTAAATTGAATTCAAAAGAAAGCAAAATATTATGATTTTGCATAGAATAGCGTTTTAAAGGATCTTGATTTAAATTACGTTGTTATACAATCCAAACTGATCTTGGTTTATCTGCTATGATCAGTTGTGCTCGCGAAAACAGATATAACACAACATTTATCACTGCCTGTATCTACTTGAAAACTCTCCTAAAAGATCATACACGTCGTTACTGTGTCCAGTCTGCAAAACGTTACTGTGTAGGGTTCTTGACTTGTCATATTGCGTCAAAGATGGGGATGATTTTGCCACATATTGATGAGCATTGCCTCAAGACCATCTGATATGTGTGGCTGGTCTTCGTGTCGCTTTTGACGAAACTGATCGAAACCTGAAGTAGACAGCAAGTTGACTACAAGTGGACATTAAGTGCAAGAAGTAGATAACTTAAACATTGCCTGAAGTAAATAATGTACAGATTGGGTATTTATCAATTTTCTGAAAATAAGGTACATTTGTGAATGAAATTATATTTCAATGCATACATTTTACGAAACTAAAACTATAACTCTGATTGCACAATACCTTACCATATTGCTTCAAACTCGGTTTCTTGAAGCCTTAGAACCTTATCTCATTTCGATTATACATGTAGATTAACAAAAACTTTATTCCTCCCGTCAGTATGTATCGCATTACCTAAAGGTAGTCCATGATGCTTAAACATAATTCTTAAAACGTTACTTTTCATGCAAAGGAACTTCATCTTATTCCATTTTTGGAAACGGGCATACTCTATTTCCAGTTGGCGTTCTTTTATCAAAACATTATTACATTTTCATATACTGCAATCATATTTAGAATTTTTTTCAGGAGTAAACTTTAAACGTGTCAGACAATAAATATCTGATCTGAACTCAATAACAGAGGCGATAAAAGACATAGTAGAATTCAGAAATTCAAATACAAAAGTATGAAATATGAATTCCATATCTTCAAAGTTGGTGTTGAAATGTTCGGGTACTTGTGTGACCTATGACGCCAAAGGTAGGAAATATATGAGAGAATTTGGTATGTTATTGACGTGTTGACTAAACGTTATGATGGTTATTGAAAGGGAAATAATGGTGACCATTGTCCACTTATCAATAGGATTTACTGGACCTATTGACTTTAACAGTAAAACATGTTAGAGATGGCACAACATATAAATACCCACATCTTAGCATATATACTCTGGTTTCATATTTGCTTTTCGACGTAACCGCTTTGACCTTTTCGGCACATGAAAACCAAACAGAAGAAAAAACCAACCTTTGACCATGGTAATGACCAAATTTTGGGTTCTCTCGAGGAAAATGAATGCTTTGAAGACGAATCCCAATTTAATGAAGCTATGAAATAAATGAAATCTGTGGTATTTTTTTAACTAAATCAATTAGTTAACGATTCCAAAATTGAACGAAAAGGTCCGAGATATGCAAATATCTAAAATAAAAAATTATATTAATTTTTCCAAAGACCTTAAATGTGAACAAAATAATATAGATTTGATTTGAACTAACTAATATTTTCGTGGTTTTTTTTTAATTCCTTCAAAGAGTTTGTCAGCATTTTCATTAGCTAGAAACATTCATCACAACATTTGCATGAGTAGCTCAAAGATATTTAAAGAGAGAAACGATGGAATCAAATCGAGAGTAGCTCGAAGTCATAAACATTGTGCCAATTTACTCCCATAAGCTTGTGATAAAAACATTAATTCGTACGGTCGTCAAAATATATTATCAATGAAATTTATCATATGACTAATGCTATTTTTTATTACCATTAAATGGTGAATTATATGACAGATATAAGCCTTATTAAATAATATTAGGCGACGGGTTTAGCTTCCACAGAGACACTTTATTGATCACAAAACGGGAATTTGTTTTAATCATATATAGTAATTGTTATTTATGTTAAAGGTAAAGCAGGGCGTGATTCTTATGGCTGGTCTTGTGTAATTTCAGCTATGGATTTTTGATATTTCCACTCAATTTCTGTTACATTACCACACTTAATTGATAGTTTCGATTTCTGAGTTTTCAATAATAATTCTAAAATCTAAAACTTAACCTACGCTTAATCTATTTTCATACCAGATGTACTGATGAAAATTGCTAAACCACCAAGTTAAAACAAGAGACCAAAATTGGAAACATTGTTTGGAACATAATAGTTTATAAATTTTTGTAAACGTATGTCATCTTTTTTTTCAATAGAGAGAATTATCATTGCTTTTTAACTTGAGTATCTTGTAACTTTTGACACAAATGAACAAAACAAAATCAATTTCAACCCAATTTAAAAAAAAAGAAAAAATCCTGTTTGATATTTGGTTCGGCGGCAAATAGAACAAATAATCCTGAATACCGGCATTTATAGGTAGCAATAGCTTGCACAGATTTGATGAAAATATTTTGAATGTTAACCCATATAAGTAGTGGTGAAGTAGGTTCTAATCTGTGTATGATAAACCACTTGAACTGTACATTATTACTGTATTAAACACTGTTTGTCACTATCCAGTCTGGCTTTGACATAAACATACTTATTGAATATACAGAAATAATGAAATGTACCTTCTGAGTAGCTAGCTCCCTAGTAAAGAAACGTCTATGGACTTGGGATATTAGACCTAGGATATGAGTACTCTCTGTTTTACAGAAAAGCCGAAGCTGGTTAAAAAGTATACGTCAGGCGAGCTGATTTCTGAATGCAGTTATCTGGCACCAATCTATACAATCTCAGTCAATCTAGTGCAATAATGTCATAATTTCACTCAAATGGAGTTTCGAAATTTTAATTACTCATAAATTCCATTAAATTCTAAGCTAACGAATCCAGAAAATTGATACGTTGCATTCGGACTGTAATATTAGGGAAAACATTTGCAGGAGTTTGCCACATAGAAACGAGAGAAAAAACAGAATCGATATCAAAATATAGATCCGCAATTACTAGTTCTTTTTACAATGCCACCTACTGCAGTAATTACCAGATCAGTGTATTTAGATAGAGAAATTGATTCTTGAAACCTTATTAACTGATAATTATCATTCTGAATGGTCTATTCCTGTCGTATTTGTTCACAAACCCACTGGTGATGATAGGTTTTGTCTTGACTTTGGTATGTTATTTGTTAGAAAATGACTTCCAGTCATAGTATTCTGTTTTAATTAATCTCATAAATTAACGACAATGTTGTCAAGGGTAATGAGAGTGTATATATTTTTTACTTTGGAATGAAGTAAACGTATATGTCTGAGGTTAAAAAAGGTTTTACACCTTTTTATGTTTTGAAGACAAATATTTCATGAAATTGTCATATCTGTACTTGAGTGCCTTTTGTGCATTATGTTTTGGAAAGACAACGATTCGATTTGCATTTCATTTGTTATCTAAAAGCTCGATGTTTTGCAATATAATTTAACTTAAGAAAATGTCGATGAAACACTCCAAATGCTCAAAAACTACATATCTCATGAGCTGTATTTGCACGAAGGTGCCTATTTTGAATAAATCATGGACTAGATATTCTGCAATACCTCTTTTTATCACCAATGAAATATCATTGGAAGCTATGCAAGTTCTCAGAAAATACATGATTTTCTCTATTTGCACGTTAGCGCCTCTTGCACAATGTGTCTCAGAAAGACAAAATGTGCCAGTTAATATATTTTTTAAGAAAATTCTGGGCTGATGTTTTGCAATACATGTGTACCTTTATTTATCACCCAGGAAATGTCATTCGAAGCTTTACAAGTGATCAGAATATACATATTTTATTACATGTATTATGTGCACTTTAGTGTAATAATAATCCCAGAAAATCGTGGACAAGATGTTATGCAATAAGATATGTTTATCACGCAGGAAATGTCATTCGAAGCTCTTTAAGTTTAAAAAAAAAATGAACAAAAAATGACTTCAGGCCATTTCGACATTTCATAACTCAGACGACATAAATTTACAGAAGCCAACATTTTCTCTTGACCCTTTTGAACTAATTAGAAAACATCAGAAAATCTCTTGATTTAATGCAATTAAACATACTGAAATCTCAACTTGTAGCATTTCAGACGGTTTCTGCATGTCAAACAAAAGCGTTAATTAAATTTGAACCTGCGAAAAATACGATGTCGTAATTATGTTTTCTCACGAAGAATAGTGCTTAGACAGATTGTAAATTTCAACCTTTCAAATTTGTCTGAAATCTTGCAAAATAAGTAAATCAAATCGTCGGAAGATAGTTTTACGATTAATTTTAATGTTTATTCATAAGATATAATGCAATAAACGCCGTAAATGAGAACAATTTTTTTTGAAAAAATCGTAAATTTTGCACTTTTTTACTCCGTGTTTTCGGAACAATAAGGTGTATGTTTAATCGTCAAAATAGTCTTGCTCTTAGAAAAGACATATTTATTTCCAAAAAAGTTTTCACTTATGACAATTTAAAAAAAAAAAACATTTGCGCGACACAATACTAAAACATAATTTTTTTTCAAATATGACAAGATTGTTTAAATATTTTTGTTGATTTCAGAAAAAAGCAGTGTGTCTGACGTGATTTTCTTATTGATATTAACATAAAGCTTTAAATAAAGAAAAAGTAATTATTTTACATTTTTAACAGACATACTGTAGAAAATTTTAAAATTAAATTCATGCATAAAGAAAACACCTTCAAAAAACCTTTTCGAGTTTTTGAAAGGTTCACTGCCTACGGCATCTTCAGAATCTTTTTTGGGGTTTTCTAAAAGGTTCGTGGCATTCAAAAACCTCGAACCTCATTACTGCAAGATTCATGACTTTCAACTTTTTTTAAAATCGGACCTGAAAAGTACGCTGCAAGCATCTCCAGAATCGCACATGATTTTCATTTATCTTACAATTTTTTTTCTGAAAAGTTCATGACTTTCAAACAACCCTCTAGGTCAGGTCTTCTCAAATGGCGGCTCGCGGGCCAAATCCCTTGAGAATAACCCTTTTAGAGTGACCCCTTCCACTAACACGCTTTGCTCGCTATGTTAGCTAATCTCTATTTGGCCCTTATATTTTTTTCATTAAATGCATTTGGCCATTTACAAATATTAGAGAAGGTCTGCTCTAGGTTAAGAAAGACTTCACTTTTTTTAATTATCATGATGGTCTTATCTTACTCAAATGGATATTGTGTAAAATTAAAAGAATACATGACAAAACAGGCTGTACTCACAAAATCGTCACTTTTCAGTCGTCGGCTCATGAAATTGACACAAGACAACCCCGAAAGCTTAAAAATCACCCCATCCTATTGGACAAAGTCGTTGTGTACACTGTAACAAGTAAAGCACACAGATTCCTTTTCCGATTTCGAAAACAAATTCCAGTTCATTTTGCATTGAATTCATTATTTTGTCAAGAGTTTCGTCAATAAATTATTATTCGAGGTTAGACTGTTGAAAATATACAATTTTTGATACTTAACTTGATCAAAAGTGCCTCTTTATGTTGAAATAAGTCAAAACGTGACCGAGTCAAAGAGGCGAAAAAAGCCTTCCCACATTCCAGAAACTTAGTCAACAATTTTGAAGGAAAAGTACGGATTGACTTGTAACTATGGATTGGTCTTTAGACTGGTCAAATGGACTTCGTTCATTTCCTTTATGCAGGTAAGAGACATCTTATAACCTTTACGGCAATCGGTTTCTGAAATTCGAGAAAACTGCGTTAGAAATGAATTGTATTCGTGAAGTGTACATGATAACAGCTTCTTAAAAATCGAAGATATATTTTCTTTCTTATTGGAAATTGTGTTATGCATACGTTTCGAATGTAAAAACTTTTTAATATAGTCGTTCGAAAGCACAACTTACCAAAGATTTGCTATTTCAAATATATCACAAACAGGCACGTAAGAGAAATGACATTGAGCTTTACAATAGAACTTATTTTAAAATTTAATTGAATGTCACTGTAAAATTTAATATTCGTCGGTTTTAAATTGATTTATGTTTAATTTCCTGAAGTCGAATATCATAAAACCATTTTTTTTTTTCAAAGCAATCGAACCAACGATTTCACCAGCATAATAATTGTAATAATTTAGCATAATAATTGTAATAATTTAGCATAATTATTGTAATAATCTTTTTGTTCATTAGCTGCTACCAATATATTGCCAATGTGTTCACATGGATTTAGAGATTTGTTTTACGGTTGGGATCGTTCTGCTTGGTTTTATTATTTCAAGATTTTACTATTAAATAAAATCGTTAACTTTAAGATTTTTGAAACGAAGGTATGCATGCACTAAACATTCCCAACATACACACTACTAATAAGAACACGTAAAGTACAAAATAATAAAATTTATTTATAACTATTTTAGAAAAAGAACATGATTTCATAGTGATAGGTGGCAGTTTTAAATTTTTTCGACCTTGACAAGTCTTCCTCCAAAGTGAGCATTTATAGATTATATATTATGTATATCATACATAGGTTCCGATAAACGTCGGCAAGGGAATTGAGTGCATAACTTTTTTGTTATTAGGAACATATGAACTAGACTAACAACTGACTGTATGTGATCGAAGCTAATATGCTGTCTTTTCGTCCCTGATACCAACATTTTGATATACTTAACCATCTTAAATTTAAAATGAATATTACTTTTGTTTTGTATATTTTGTGTGCCAGTTACTTACGATTTAATTCTTGATTAGTTTATGTAAGTTTTGTTTATATTTTTCATTATTGTGTAACGTATCTTGTGCTTTATGTCTTTGCCGTCAAAGGCTTCGGCAGTAAATATCAAGTGGAACAGTCGGAATCTTTAGTTAGTTTGGGTCATTAATATCCGTAAATAGTCTCCCGAAGTACTAGAACTACACAAATCCCATTATCACACCAAATATAACTCAAATTTCTGGTTTAATTTTCTATTTTTATGTATGTTTCTTAATATGGCGTAGTCTCAATAAAATGCGAGTCGTACATTTAACTTTCAAGCGCATATTATTATGGATACTTATGGATAAAATTAAAACGATGAACTGTGAACACTGTTACTAATAAACTTACTAAGCCTTATTTGGTCGAACAAATGGTGAACGTGTTCCCATAAAGGACGCTCAAAACTACCTTGTGACTGACAAAATCTGAATTAATCTGTTAGTGGTAGCAGGGCTCATCTGATCAGTCATTTGATCTACTTCCTAGCCTCTAAAGTTGATATGAAACTTTTAAATGTCTCCAATTCACATACATGTACACACTAAATAACCTCTTTTCTGTTTCCAATCGGCAATCCTCGGCAGTTTCCTTAAACCATAAGCGCTCGCGTAACTTTCACGGAGACCATTTGCCCTGGTTGTATAGTTCATCCGGACTTTGATGCAACCTTCAAAATTGATTTTGTGTATCAATTATTTTGATATGTAAATGTTGGCAGTAAAGTGGGATTATGTTATAATGGAACTACATAAATAAAATCGTTAAAAATAACAATCACCCTCAGGCATTTCATATATTATATAAAACATCTTTTAAAAATATTGCATCGTGCAACAAAAAATTGTAATTATATGCGTATATTTGAATACAGAAGACAAAAAATGACGAATGAAGCACGTACGACCACGTACACACGACTTCAATACAATTAATGTTATTACAAACATTAGGCGACACACTTAAAGGGGACCAGTCTTCATTTTTATTGGTTGATTTGGGTCTTGAATATACTTAAGTATCTTTCAGAAGCACTAGAAATGTACAAAAATTGCATATTTCCTTCAAATATATCTTAAATTAGACATTTCTCTTTCTATTTCTATAGATGACTTTTCTATATATTGCATAGTATCGCTAATGTGTAGTAGGGCATTATAACTTTCAAATGCTAATAATTATGGATGCACATGGATTTGAAGACTCAAATTTCAATGGTGGGTTGTGATAACCAGTACTAAATTGCTGAGCTAAAAAAGTCCCCGTTTCTGAGACTTGGAAAAATCGACCCACGAAAATGAAGCCTGTGCCTCTTTAAGTGAGGACAAACAGAGATTGGTAACTTTAATATTACCTACAGGGAACTCTTTTCTGATATAATATGCATGTATAATGACCTTACAGTACGTTAAGAAAAATACGTTGGAATAAGTCAGAAATAATTTAAATATCATTTCGAAAAAGCGTCTTAAAGATTTAATTTTCAAAATAAACCGTAAGGTTCTATCTCGTGTAGTTCCAAAGTCATAGTACAGTTCATTTGAACAAAGCCAACTCACATGTTTTCACTTCTAGTTTTCCACAATTTGCAGGAAGCAAGTATTTTTTCTGATAGTCTCAAACCTCAAGACTTCGTTTCGAAAATAAAAAATGGCAAAATAAAAAAAAGTTTCTTGACTCAAACTTGGGATGTGAGCTGTGGACACTTGGTCACGTCAAGATTCCAATATGTTTTACAGAAAAACAAAAACGACAATTTTTTTCTCTCAAACTTGGAAGGTGAGCTGTGAATACCGATAATGATTAGCCTTAGTAAAAAAAATTCCCTTCCCTATGATTATTCGTTCGGAATGTAAATGTGATCCTTTTTATATGAATATGACAGCAGCTACCTTTTCAAGGAGTGCTTTGCAATGGGTTGCAGGAATTGGTTAACCTCAGAACATCTGTGAAATTCCAAGCCAGTTACCTTCAAGTACCTACTGGCGCTCAAGGACAACTTTCTTGTCGGAACTCAACTAGTTTAGCTTTTTTTTTTTCCTTACACATACAAACAAAAGGGAACCTCTTCTGAATCTGATTCTTTAACCCTTTTAAAATCGACAAAAGCATAAAATTTCATATTTCTTTAGATCATTTACAAATTTGTTATGTGAATGTTGGTAATAAAAAGGGATTATATAATAATAGAACTACATAAATAAAATACAATTAAAAATTTCAGTCCCCTACGGCATTCCATATATCATAAAGAAATTTTTAAAGATATCGAATCGTGCCACAAAAAGTAATTATATTTGGAAATTTGAATACACATTGAATAATAATTTGCATTATATCATGTTTTATCATTTTTTTTTGCAAAAAAAAGGCCAATTTCTATAATGCAAATATTTTTCGATATATCCAACACGAGCATCAAAATTTTTACGATCTCTTCCAGGTCAGCGCACTTTTAAATGTAAAGTATTTTTTTATAATAGTGCACATATCACGCGAATATCACATGCCGTGGAGAAGCCATTTTTCTTCTTTTTTTTAGCAGTAATTTTACTTCATAGTCAGCCTAGATATTCTGTCTGACCTTCTCTTCTCAGTGGCTCCCTAGCCTGAAGGTCCAGGATTCATTGGTTGAGACGATTTCCATCCTTATCAGTGCTGGAGGTCGAAGAATGTGACGTGGAAAAAACGTTAAAATGGTACAATAGACCGAGGTTCTGTGTACTACAGTCTGTGCACGTGAAAGATCCCTCAACAGATGGAAATACGAGAGGTGGCTATTGCCTCTGTCCCGTTAAATTTTGTGCACTCTGTATGTCGTTTGGTCGACCTCATTGCATAAAAGCAGGATTTAAAACTCCATTTCATTTTATTTCCTTGTCATAAGGATACCATTATCAGTATCGGCGATGGTTATTTCACGTAAAGAGTGAATCGTGTTCAGATCATCTAGGGATAAGAAACTGCCATGATACATCTAATTGACTTTAAGATATCTTAAGATTAACTGATCATTTTCATTACTTTCAATTGGCAAACTTAAACGGCCCCTTAAGGCCATATGTTCGGTCATCGTGTAATAGGGTCTTTAATTGACAATGACAGTCTGTTGTTGATTACATATGACATTGGGTCTCAATTTTATTACTCAATTGACAAATACATGGGAAATAATTGTAGGAATCATGTTGTTGAAGATTACTAGTCAAGTTCAATTTAGGGGCTGAATTTTAAATGAGTGACTACTCCGAGGACTCAACAGTATGGTATTTGATTGTTTTCACCAAAAACTATTAATTTTCTTACCCAACATTAAAAACCAACATGATTTGATGTATTTGTCGATGTTTCGACAACTTTTGTACTGTACACACTGATGTCGAAAATATTTTCAGTGTATACAGTTCGGATGTTGCTGAATAAATACAAGTTTATTTCTGTTGTCGAGATGCAAATGATGTTGCCGGGTTTTATCCAATCAGAAATTGACTATAAATCCCACGAAATATCCGTGGACTATTATAGCTGAATCAGTAACCTATACCCACTGAAAGAAAGGTTTCAATAGTTGCAGAAAAGTAATACCCCATTTCATTTTTATTCTGACTTTAAAAAATGCTTTTTGAAGCCCATGCATAAACATTTACATTTCTCCGGGTGATAATCAAAAAATTAAAATAAAGAAAATCTCTATGGGCACAGTAAATACTATGTAAAAGTTAGCAATCCAGTCTTTAAATCGATTAAAGCGAATTTTTAATTACATCCGAATTATTAGTCTTTAAAAAAAATTAAAATTTCCATTGATTTGGAAAATAACAATTATATTTATTAGTAAAAGCCCGTATTCTAAATATTATATTCTCATATTCAGAAGCTCCAATATGCTGCGAGTGAAATTTGAATCATTTTGTATACAGTATTAATAGAATTCAGCGTTAACTACCCAGATCCTTAAATAGATAATTCTTGCCGAGATAAGCACGAAATCTAGCATCGTTTACATGAAAAACCAATCTATGCACTAAGAGATAATCATTTTAAGCAGAGCATTGGGAGATTCGAATTTCACTGAAGCTCATTATTCTTGGCGTGTCCAGTCTCATTTCTGTATGCTGCAAAGTGTCAAATTTCAATATATGTTTACACGTTTTAAACAGCGAAGCGTAAGAGGTGTAAATGGATTTAATTGAACTGTGTCGTTGACAACTATATGCTATTGGCACGACAACGAAATTTGGAATAATTATGCAGGTTTAAAGTAGAACCATCTGCAATCATAAAACCCTAAAATGCCTTCGTCAATTTCGTCAATGGTTAAAAAGCAGCAAGAAACTCACCCAGTTTGGTAGTATTGTCACCGTAATTGCGAGATGTACGCCTATGAATAAATATAGTTACGTCTTCGCTCGAACTGATAAATTATATCCAAAATTAATCAATTTCAAATTAATTCATTACTTAACTTGGACATTATTTGCATCTGTTTAAGTCTTTGAAAATTTGACTTACATAAAAATCACACGAAAACAAGATGGGTTTCGAAATGTCGTATGTCAGAAAAGGTGCCTATTGGTTAAAACCATAGAAGATTTTAATTTTTCAAGGAATTCTTCAATTTTATTTGCTGATTGTCTTATCTTGTATTTTTGATAGAATAATGTGTACTTCCGTCCCAGGTTTTGTCATATCCATGCTTAATATAGTTGTGTAGGATATCATATACATGTAGGCCTAGTGTTATGTTCAGATCTGCATTTTCAAACAACCTTTTCCTTGCAATATAATGCACGATAATATAAGTTTGACACTATTGGTGTATGCCTTGACCGCAACCTTATTTCAAATATTAACCTAATTAATTTCTGATTAGAATAGCATTACAATTGCTTGTAAACTATAATCAGGTAATAATTGACTTGAAATTAGAGACGATAAGAAACCTTTAATGCAGTCGGCAAACGATATTCAGAAAATTTGGCGCCATTAAGCAGAAACAGAAATGGAAAAATCGTGACAAAAGAGTCTGATTTACTACTGAAGATAAAACCTTCCGCCATCTTGAAGCGCTAATGTGTGAGCGATAAACAAGAAAATTCAATCTTTGTTTTAACGCGCGAAACCTCATGAATACTAATATGGCATCCAGTATCAGACGTCAAATAAAATGAAGAAATACATCAAATGTGTTATTAGTGCCAATTTTCGCGCGCGTCCGGAGAACCTTTCAATTAGTGTTTACGTCATTTCATGTTTTTTACTAATCATGTCTACGGTGATATGAGCCCGAGATCAGCTAATAACACTCTTCTTGCACGAAAACAGATGAGAAGTTTGCATGTCGAGTTCCAATCGCCATTTCCAATAGACATATGTTTCAATTCCGTTGTTCGTCTTCATTCCTCGCACCAAACAAGTGCTAATTGATTTTCCCGCGTTATTTCCCCCTAGACCTTTCTTGACTTTCAAATCTGAAGAGCAATAAGCCTCGACCTGAAACCAGAAACGCCGACTTTCTCGACTTTCTAATATGAAGGTCAGGAAAACCACTTGAAAACGATATAGAAAATGACACATTTGGTCTTCGAAAGTCCCAAGAGGTCGGGAAAATGAAAGTGGAAAACAGTATCTTTATTAACACCTGACACCTTACATATGACACCAGATTGACTAAACACACCCCTAGGAACATAGCCTGATAACCTTTCGTGCCGAACACGAATTTGCATTTAGTTTGTAAAACTAATGTCGAAATCAAGAGTGTAAGAAATTTGTTATCATATTTTAGCTAATTTGTTTTAAGTGTCCGTTTCCATTGCTTCAGTGGGTTAGATTTTTTGCGTAGTTCTTAAAGCACAAATATATGAACATAGGCTACTCTGTTATTCTAAGGAATAGATATTGGAATAGTTTTGATTTAGATCATGATATTCCCCTAAAACCGATACAATAACTCAGATATTTAATCAATGTTAACGGTTCTTGATTTAGACTTGCATTCGAAATCTAACGTTGATGAACGGCACGACCTGTTTGTGGAATGTCGTAAAATAATTGTCTTTTGTGAAGAAACTCAACACTCCAGTCACTTGGCGACTGTTTTGTTTACAGTCTCAGTGACAATCTTCAGCAATGGAGGTAGAAAAATCTTCAACTAGTTTTGGCAATGTAAGCACCGGAAGCTTGAAGTATTTATTTTCTTTTTACGACAACCAAAACAAACTCCGTTTGCTTTCTTTTGAGGTTTGAAAATTGTATTTACGATCAACCGGTGTTGCTTTTTCTGGTAAATATTTTACTTCAGTAAACTGTACGTTCTAAGCTCTGAAGTTGTTCAATTCTTTTAACAAGAATACAAAGAAGACTCATGAGAAATCTTAACGCAAGTTATTTTGTTCGTTGCAAGATGTACCATAGCTTCAAAATGTTTCAAAAAAACCCCAAAAACACCAATGATTGCATGATCATTTTTTGAGGGATATTGGCGAAATAATTTTGATATGATCAATTGCAGGGGCTATCTGGGTCGATGCTAAAGGTGTTATTCGTCGCTCCCATTGTGCTTGTTTTAATGCAGACGAGAAAAAGTGGGGTTTTTGCTGAAAAGTGTAACAATTCCCTGAAATTGAATCCTCATCAGCAGAAATTTTTTTTGACGTTACTTCCGCTTGTTTGCGAGAAATAAAGCATACAAAAAAATGGGCAGAAGAAAATCTCTTAACCGTTCTCATGAAAGTAGAAATTGTTCCCCTCCCAACATGAAGATGTTTATCAGGGGGAACTACTCGTTCTAATATTATTTGCTATTCTTTATTAACACATGTAGATGAAAGAGATAAATAATATCGAGCGTGAGAAGAGAGAGGTTGACATTTAGTTAGAGTAATAATAGAAATATCGTTACACCCAATTACCGGACACAAGTCGCCGATTCGGACCTCAGATTAGGACGAATTAGTTCCTCTGGACGCCGAATTGCCTTATCAGTTGACCGTCTTGACGCCATTGTTAGTTGTATCTCTGTGAACTTCACAACACAAAGATAAATGTACCTATTATATGATTCAACTTTGAATTAAAGTCACTTATGCTAGAATAATTGTTATAGTCAATTATGACCGAATTTTCTGAAATTTTTGCTACTTCATTATGAGATATTATTTTTGTTTTACTGCTTAAATCTTGAAATTCTTTTAATTTTTCTTTTAAATCAAATATAGTAAATCACTATATTGGTCCTTTTTTTGCTTCAACCTAAATCGTCACAATCTATTGCTAAATTCCATGATATCGTCACATTATGTCCTTTCATTTCATCAGTCTGAAATCATCACAAGCTGTTCTAAAATTCCATGATATCAGTCTGAAATCATCACAATAATATGTCTTTTTTTATTTTATCAGTTTAAAATATTACAGTTTGTTCTAAATTTTAATTCCATCAGTTTGAAATCGTTGCAGTTCGTCCTTAATTTTCATTCCATCTGAAATCATCACAATTTGTCCTTGATTTTAACATCATTGGTCTGAAAACATCACGGTTTGTCCTAATTTTTCATTTCTTCAGTCTGGAATCGTCACAAATTGTTCTAAATTTTCATTTCATCTGTATGAAATCATCACTCTGAAATTATCACAATTTGTCCCAAGTTTTCATTTCATCTGAAATCATCACAATTTATCCTTATTTCTCATTTCATCAGTCTGTCCTTGATTTTAACATCATTGGTCTGAAATCATCACGGTTTGTTCTTAATTTTCATTTCTTCAGTCTGGAATCGTCACAAATTGTTCTAAATTTTCATTTCATCTGTATGAAATCATCGCAAGTTGTTCTTAATTTTCATTTCACTAGTCTGAAATTTTCACAATTTGACATTTACATTTTTTCCTTCTATAGATTCTTTGAAAAATGAAGAAATATAGAAATTTTTTTTAGTACATGTAGTGAAGTCTACAGTCTACTGTTACACAGAAGGAAAATGCGATATTGGCTAACGTAATAAGTGTGATATATATATATTTCTTTTTCAGAAATTTTAGAAATAACATTCAACCGAAAAAAATTAAAGTGCTCTAGATATCACTTACTATCAATTTTTGTAAATTATCATTATTTTATCTACAAAATGATTATAATATTTACCTTCCAAGTATACCAACTTTCTGTGTACCAAAGTTTATTGTTGACCTATTTTCACCTTTCCACGCCTATAAGGCGACAAAAAAATGATAAAAAAGTGTTGGGTTGACAGAAATTTCACATTTTTGATGGATTTCATTGGTTTTATATGATATTTATTATAATAAAATACTTTCTCTGAGAAGAATTTTGTGTAAGAGGTTTCCTTGCACGAATATGATTTTGGACTTATTGCCACGTTCTATCAATATTAAAGGAATATGTTCGCTATCCGTTCAACCAAAAGCAAATTAGTCTCAGAACCTGATTTCTTTTTTGTTAATCGAATCCTAATAATGTCTACAACTCTCCCTCGAAATGTAAGTCCTCAAATCCCTGTGCATCCATAATTATCAGCGTTTGAAAGTCAAAAGCACGACTCGTATTTCATTAAGACTATGCCTTATATAGAAAATACATATACAGACAATGAAAAATAAATGTTTAGGTAGGAATTTAATTGAAGGGATTATGTGATTTTTGTGCAGTTCTATAGTACTTCAAGAGGCTGTTTACATATATTCAAGACCAAAAACGAACTTCGAAATGCTGAACATTCCCTTTAAACACCTTTGTACATTTAAATGTGTCCTACTTTTTGTTTTTAATAATTTTGTTTTCTATATTTTATTCATAATTTGTTTTTTTATTCAACCCCATTTTTTAATGAATTTCAATGAATTTTTTTTTTTGAAAGGTAAATTTTGTATCTTTGAGCACTGTATATTGAATTTAACTGTATTGTTATGATTATAGTTTTGAAAGAAATGTGACAAAATTTAAATGAACGATTTTCTCACAATGATCCTATAATATCTCAAAGTTAAGTTAAAAACAGGAAAAACAATTGTTTTTTTAAATGATATATATTCTGTTTATTGTGTGCATGAAATGCATGCATAAAAAATAATTGCTAACACTAATATTTTTTGATTTACTAAATTTTAAAAAAGAATTTTGTTACCGTTACCTATATTCGAACTAATACCCATTTCGCACTGCAAAATTCATCTGGATCGGATCCAGTTCTATCCGAATAACTTCCAGTTGCTTTCGCACTGGCAAATAAACTTATTCGGTTATACCCAGAAGTTATCCAGATAGAAAAATCCACCTCCAGAGGTGGATTTCGTCCGGATCCGATCCAGATAAGTGGCAGTGCGAAAGCAAACAAGAAGTTATCCGGATAAGATTATCACGTGATCATCAAAATGGCGTCTCTTCGCGGGGACGATATAATGGAAATACTTGAAAATCACTAGAAAAGGATGAATAAAGTAGGCTACACGAATTGTTTAGGGAAATAATGCATATCCATCGGAAGATGAAACCGAAACTGATATTGATAATATATTCATATGTTGTTACATTGTTAAACAAGGAATAACCGGGGTGAGAATCATGTGATAATGTTTTGTTTTGTCACATGATGTGACATGTTACTAAAAATAAAAAAGTTATCTAGATAACTTTTTTCGGCAGTGCGAAAAGATAGGATTGCAGTGCGAAAGCAAATCGAACTGAATCGGATTTTTCTATTCGGTTATAACCGAATTCAATAATCCAGTTGTGCAGTGCGAAAGGGGTACAAGAGTAAGAGATTACTATTATTTTTAAACATAATCTGCTATAGAATAACTAAGTAGTCCTAAAGTCCAACATGTTTCAAAGGCACAAAGGCCCCCTTTGAAACATGTTAGACTCTATTCTAGTTTTAGTTTTTCTGTAGCAGATTATTTTTATGAATGTTTACCCATGTGTTGTGTTATAGAATATCCACATTATTTGGATCAACTAAAAATGGACCAGTAAAAAACTTTGGTCTGTTACTTTATTGAACACTACTATTATTTAAGTCACACAGCCTAATTTGTTCTTTGCTGGAATCAGTGTTAAGTGCTTGATCGACTAACCTTAAAGGGGCACAGGCTTCATTTTCGTGAGTCGATTTTTCCAAGTCTCAGAAACGGGGACTTTTTTAGCTCAGCAATTTAGTACTGGTTATCACAACTCACCATTGAAATTTGAGCCTTCAAATCCATGTGCATCCATAATTATTAGCATTTGAAAGTTATAATGCCCTACTACACATTATGGATACTATGCAATATATAGAAAAGTCAACTATAGAAATAGAAGGAGAAATGTCTAATTTAAGATATATTTGAAGGAAATATGCCATTTTCGTACATTTCTAGTGCTTCAGAAGGATACTTAAATATATTCAAGACCCAAATCAACCAAAAAAAATGAAGACAGGTCCCCTTTAACTTTGTCGAGCATATGATTGCAGACAGTTTTTCTATAATTTCATGGAATATTTGTGATAAACGTTCATTAAGATTGACATGATATCTGTGTGATATGTAATGAGTTTTAATTAAGACTGAATTATTTAATTAAGCTATAGGTGGCATTTTAAACGCTACTGATACTAAATCTATAACTCTAGCGATATCAATTGACACTAATAAACTAAGTGGCATAACATGAATTTTGAATTGAGATATACATATTGGCTGCATTCAATTAAAAGAGGTTTTATAGTGTTGGAGTGGGCTTTTTCCCCCATTTGTACCCTTCACTATATTTTTAAGAAATTTAGATATATATAAATTTTAAATAAGTTTTTTTCTCAAAATATTTAACAGAATGCGCCAAATCATTTCCATTTTTGAAACTTTTCCATACTTTGAATTTCAATACTGGTTGATCAGTATACATAATGTTATCGCAAACTTTGCACGAATAATTGGTGGTAGTTGAAATCGTATCCTAGTATTTTAAAAGCCTAATGCATTCTGAAGATTGATGGTAAAACTATATCAATACACCTTTTAAACTGCTACCTGTCAATCGGACAGAATTAGTCGGTCAATTCAGCCGCATTAAGCCCCACTGCATCAAATAGTGAGAGGGGTATTAAAGCGCCTTGGCCTACTATTAAACGATTTTAAAATCATTAATACGATGAGTAGAAACACCAACGTGGTGACAGTATTAAAGTCATGATATCCTCTTAAGATTTCATCAAGATTATCTGAAAATGGTGAATTTGGAAAGAGGACATGTTGATATATTTGAATACATGTCTAGTCTTTAAGACTTTTGCCCCTTTGACACCGTGAAGAACGGAAATATGTACATAATTTGTGTTGAATGCATCAAAACACCAAAACTAGGTCAAATAATATTAGAATTAACAATAAGTATTCTCTGTTTTTAATTAACTTTTAACACAAATTTAGTTTAATCTAGAAGATGCATATAGCCCTAACAAATAAGCATATTTTAAAGATATTTTCAGGAAAAATTTTTCAAAAAGCGGAATGGCCTTTTTATCTTTTCCACGTTCTGTTTTCGTTTTTAAAAAATATGTTTCTTTCATGCAGTAACTATTTGATAAAGCAAGGCTTGTTCAATACACAACAGCAACACGATACGAAAAATTTCTAAAACACATATTTCCACTTTCTTACAATAATTCATAAGAGAAATTATTCTAACCTTGTTTTTTTCTTGCATCAAACTCGATCGATCGATTTACTTGACAAAAGTATTTCAGATAATTCTTATCTAAGAAGTGGTCCTCTACCAGGGGGCTATTATTCCCAATTTTGCCATGTTGTGGATGCGATTTTGATCAACGGAATTGTTTTGCTAAAACGGGATGTAATTCTTAATTTAAAAAAATGGTTCCCTTTACTCTCAATATTTATTTCTTTATCAAAATAATGACTGTTTTTTTATTCTTCCTCTTCTTGAATTTTATGAAATTGAAATTAAGTCTATAAAATTGGCGAAATCAATTTTTTTGTGTCAGCCATTATAATCCCCGTATCCATCATAAATGTCAAAATTATTTTTAAGAAAGGTAAAAATTATCATCATTAACATAATTGTAGCATGATTTTTATTGTCAATAGAGCTAAAACTATCACTTTAAAATCTTCTTTAGATTAGTTCATGATTTATCACACTATCACGTCGGTAGTCTCGCGATGACGAGAGTTTGATTCATCAATGTCACGTCAAAATATGTGATGTTACGGATTAATATTTCAATTTTGATACTATTAATGCGCCATGCTTTACTATGTGCTAATTTGATACTTTATGATTTGGGGTATGGTCTTAATTTTTCATTGAATGATTTTAACCGTTAATGATTGAAGGTGGGAGAGGCGTGAACCAAAGGATCAAAACTTATTTCACTTCCGTGTATGAAAAACAAAACGAATTTGATGATCTGGGGTGTCATTTGCTAAAAGCATGTCAGAGGTTTCTCGACTGTCGACATTGCCATTGCCCACTGTATGTTGCTGTCGAACTGTATTGAATAAACCACGAGCAAACAAAGTATGCGCTTCATTCTGCATAATTTTTAAGAAATTCATACTATAATGTTTTCAGTTTTATTACAATGACACATTCAGAATCATCTCTTTTACATACAGCATTTTTTATCAGTGGAACCCAATTTGTGACCACCTCCACCAAACAGTTATAATTAGCTATATATTTAATTTCCGTATAAAATATCAAAAGAACTGATAAGGTGGCGAATATATTTAACAATTGTATGTCTATTAGAAATATTTAAAGTTGGATACCACTTGAGTCAAATTTGTCTTTCTACATGTACGTTCTACAATGCGCTTGAACTTCTGCTTTCGTATTTTACATAGGACAGAGCTGGAGCTGGAAGAACCATCGTCACATTTATGTACATTTCCATCTAAAACTGAAATATCTTTTAAATACTAATATATTGAGAAAATTATTAATCAAAACGACACAAATTTTGATATACATGTACAATGATACTTTAAAATATTTATAATATTATCAAGACGACAGAATATTTGTTGACTAGTTTTAAATGTGTAAATGAGAAAATGCACAATTCACAATATTCTTTATCACATAATTCAAATTCAAATTTAGCAGGATAACCAAAGATTCCGTTTGCCCGTATTGTTGTCATGTTATTGAAAACTTTAGTGTTTTCATTCGGAAACTTGACTGGTAATAATACCATAAAACTCAAAATATCGAAGGTCTTGTGTTGAGGGATAATAACGAAAAATTTGGGATGATCCAACTTTAATACCAAACAATTATCCATAGCAATTGTATTGGACCTCATAAAGATAAGACAGTGGTTCTGTGAAATCTCTAGAGCCTTTTCTTTCAACTGTTTTTGCCACTTTCTTTCTTCAATACGATAACACTTGCTCTTTAACGACTAATTTATTCAGTCTTCAAAGAGATAACAGTTACCCTCTTTCATTATTCTTGGCAAGTTTATAGGAACAATGGCGTATAAGACAGTCTCTTATGTTGTCAACTGGCACCGTTATATTGGGGGTTATCGCTTGTCCTTTTGATGCTTGGGGCTAACAGGAGTTTGTGGTACTCGGCACGTTCGTCCATCAATTTCAGATGATGTTTTTTTTCTGAAAAAAAGATAAAATAGACATAAAAATGACTCATAACATGAGATTATTAACAAAACAAGTACTAAAATGTATTTTTGCCACATTTGACGGAGGGGTATACTTGTAGATTTTTTTATGATGAATAAGAGGATGTTTTTATATTGTGCATCGAAACATTATTGGCATATTGTTATCCATATTTACTTTCCATCTGCAAATCACAAATAAGATGAATAAAATATAACTGATAAAGCATATTAGTGCATCCATCGATTGCTTTAGGTGCCAATACCCCTTTAATTGCAAATTCTAAAAAAATGTATTGCTTTCAACAAATATAAATGGCAATAATTCCGTGAGAAAAAATAATAGATTCAAATATTTATGCAACTAAGACCATGAACAAAAATTTCAGCTTAAAAATTAATTGGAGTTAAAATCAGTCACCCTATGTCTATCAATTGACGATTTTCAACTTTCCTGAGACAATAATTATTAAAACACCATAAATTTGTTAAAGATATTTTAATAAAGATTGTGAAGAGTAACTAATAGTCAATAAATAACAATTAAGGTGAATGGTGAATTAAATATTGTCGCCATTAAAGCTCTATATCGTTATCGGTTATCGAGAAAACATTAGGACTAAATGGCGATCCTTGATTTACCCCTTCAATACATTGTTAAAAGATAACTGTATGCTACCAACTGATATGTTTGGACATGTGGGGCGCTGTCACATTTTAAAACAGTAGCGAGGGACACCAAAATTTAACAGAAAATTGCCTATTTGTAATGAATCTAGAAAAGATTTTTTTTCCAAACGACCAAAGAATATTATAAAGAAAATTTAAAAACCTTAAAGTAAGAGACAATTTTGTTACCTGAGATTGTTAGTTCGATTCGAATAAATACATAAAAGAGTTTCTTTAATTTAAATTAAATTTCGAAATATTTTGGACTTTGATCGCTGACTATTGCCGCGCCGAGATGTCTACCAAACATAAAAACAAGTTGAATCGAAGTCAAAGCTTAACAATAGGGTCTGTAAAAGGGCTTTGTAACAGCTAATCAAGTAGTTCTAATCTACATGTATATCTTCCGACCGACTGAACTATACATTTATCCATCTTAATACAAAACAAATATCGCATATATATCTAAGTTTAAATGTAACATGCCGACTGTCTTGGGATGCATGATTTTAACACAAATCGCTTTATATTTTGCTATGAAGGATTTCATATGTAAATGCATAACTCAGCGTTCAGATCTAATACATTTGTACTTTCAAACAATATTTGTACCTTTGTAATTTTATTTTATATGCACAACATAATATTTCTGTACCTTAGGTATATAAGATACTTTTGTATTTTCAACACAATTCTTTACCCGACAGTAATTCTGGTTATAGGAACAGAAAACTAAGCCTTTCCATGACGCCATTTGAAAATTGTAGAACAGGCGAAACAGGCGAAATGATGCCATTGCCCCTAGAAAAAACTCTTTTCGTCGTTAGTATTCATTAGATCTAAAAATCTTTGTGATCAATATTTTTGACCACATAGATATTACTGAAATATATATAATAACTTTATAATTGTGTCGCTTTCAATCCAATTGTTCTATGTATGGACAAAATGCTTAATAAAGTATTTTATTTTTGAGAAAATATTATGTTCCAGCACTATTACCAATGGTTTTGTACACGTTCACGATCTAGACCAACGCATTACCTCAACCTTTGATCCATAAATATGAAGGGTAACTATATAAGACGTTGGCTTAATCAAGGTAACAATTTAGTCACATTTCGTGTGGGTAATCGGTGAATGATTCGTTAATCCAAGTCATTTTTACCTCAAAGAGTGGTCGGAGGTGTTACGGTCAACTGGCGGGACACGGATTGGCGGAGGTCACTGAGTTGACCAGTATTTATTGCGGTTATTTTGTCGTTTATCAGAGTATTATTGTGAATTTAGTCACTTTAAACATTAGTAAGTGAGTGTTATGAACCTTTATGTGTCGCATTATTTACAAGTTAAAACAATAGCCTTAACCAATCCAAGTGTATCTCACCATCTGAACCACAACCTTACGAAAGCCCAGATCCGATGCATGTGCAAGTAACGTCCAAGAGTATAAGAACAAAATGGGAAAACGCATATCGACGTCGTCGGTTTTTTTTCGTTTATGGTTAGTAAAGATGCTGATTTTGATTGAGTCGAAGACCTAATGCTTAATTTTAAATATTGGATGAACAGATGACAGTATACCAAGTTTAGGCTTGTGCTCCGATTAAAAAACGCATGTAAACGCTAGCTGCAGTTCTTGGTTCTTTATTATACATTCGTCGTCACTCGTTGCGTACAGCTCAAGAATCAATTTAACAAACAAGAAAACCAATTGCTTAGAAGTCTGAAAAACAGCTCAGGTCATGAAGCAAGAAAATGCTTTCAAGTCTTTAAAAAATAAACGGCTAAAAAAGTGGCTATTTCTGGGCAGGTAATTCACTTTTCTTATTCGCATAACCGTCTTAATGGTTGGAGACAAACTGACTCGACTTGGTGTCTGTAGAAAGAGCCATAAACAATAAGCTTACAAGGAAAATCCGACATTTTGAACGTTTTTATGTATTTACATTATCACTTTATGTGTGTTTTTGACCATGATATTCCTTTGAAGTTGTTATTAGCCTTAAGATCATATTGTATGACATGTACAGTGACCCACTTACAGTCCAAGAAAATGTAGGCTCTGAGATTGTAGTTTAATCTGAATAGGGCATACATATTTCTGTAATTATCTAAGGCAAGGGTTTTCACCATTTTTCTTTCTATTAATTTTACGGCCCATTATGAACTGCTAACTCCCAGGTTGAAATCACCTTGATGCAAGTTGCACGTGGAAGTTCAACAATATCCAATCCTTGTTGCAACAAACATATTTCCAGTTCCACTTCCGGATTTGCGTCTGAGGAGGTTGTCACAACTGTTACAACTACCTTGTATTGCATGCATTATTTGAATTGACATGCGCATGCATGAAGCAGCAAAAGAAAATATACTGTCTGTCTAGAGTTCTGGCTGATTTAAAAGTTGTGTTGTGTGATCATGATCATCAGCGAGTGGAGTGGAGCTAATATTGGGTGGGTCCAGGGGCCCGCATGAGGTAGGTGGGGACCGGGAGCAAAGCCCCCAGAAGCTCTGGGGTTTTAGCTATTTGACACACTGCAGGATAACCAATAAAAGCTATATTTTTGGATTATTTTGATGTTTATATCTGCGTCCGGTTGGCTTCGACGGCACTTTTTCAACCGACAGATATCAACAATGGGGGGAACATTGGCAAATTTTACCTCGTTGAACACGATATTGCGTTGCCTAATCTGGTGACGAAAGTAAGACGTAAGGCATAATTTCATTACATTTAGCGTTATTCGATAATACAATACATTCGCTGCAATATTTATATACATGTATACTATACACGAAGAATTGTATCAAAGGGGCGTTACTCTACAGGTTGTTTATATGTCGTGGGACTGTCATATTGTGTTGACAACAAAAGAAACTATGTCGTCTGTTAAAAAATCGATACTGTTTTCAATACGGTAAAAGGGACGATAATCTTTTTAAGTACATGTAAGAGTAAAATAGATTACTGTATGTAATACTTATTACAAGGTACATGGCAACTCTTACACGCCGATCCTTAGTAATTCACGGGATATTTCCTGAATTCTACTCAAAATACAAAAACAGAATTTGCAAGGCGAATATTATCGAAACGCAACCAGTGATAAGCATTTTTTCCTGCTAAAATTGAATTAATCTGATTTGTCTCTATTTCAATACCATACTCCATTGCCTTATCATAGTGCCATTTACAGATATACCAAATTCTTCAATCTGATTGAAATGGATGTTATTTCGTGAGTTTTTTTTTAAAGTTATTTCATTAAACATCCATGATCTGACGGGATTCTTCTTTAAATTATGTTTTGTATAATTGTACCTAATAGAATAAAATCGTCGCTAAATAGAATTCGAATATTCATTGTCACATGAGCTTAGAATAGCAAATTCCAAATTACTGAATTAAACTGAACGTTTTCACATAACAAAATTTCGATCAAATTTATGGAGATTTGTACTTCACAACTTTAATTTGAGGTCATTTTTAGACTAAAGTCATTCAATTTAAAATTTATATAAAATCACAATTCATGTACACAGTACCATGCCAATAATACCAATACCAATAAATATTCGTACAAAATGGTGGCGTCATTACATTCGCTCTACTATCCTATATACTTGGACATCGCTTGGAAATTATCACAAAGGAGGAAAACCATCACCTATGTATCAGAAACGTTTGACTTGTCCAACGAAGGGGGTACATAGTATACACCCGAGACGAGGAAGGCAACACATTTCTTTAAAAGAGGAACACTTGGTACTTTAAAACCCATCACATGTTCATACAATACCTCGGTACGTTTAAACCTTAGAAACGATTAGATGTGTATCAATTTGAAATGATTAGGTAGAAATAAGTAATAATTTTATCAGGTAATGGTGCGATATGAATCGAGTGATGTCAAGATCTAAACCACGCGTTCTTTCTGCTTTAATGATTTTAAATCGAAAATTTTCTATTGAAGCGTTTACCAGCAGCTCCGTTACTGTCTGCTACCACGCTTTTGGTCTTTGTTATCGAAACTTCTCGTTGAATCACCGAGAAAACGCGATTAAAGTAAGACGTGCCCGGAGGCAGCCATTTTAATATGCTCGAGCTATCGAGAACAAGTCTCGTAATGTCACGCGTGATTAGAGATCTTATTAAAGACAGACTGTGTTACATTTATTCCTACCTGCCCCTCGGAACGCCTCTGTTATTAAACTTGCCGTGTCGTATTGTAACTTTTGTTCCTTCATCTTTTCTTGTTCAATTTGAAACAATCTTGAGCTTGTCGCTATCGATAAAAGATCTACTCGTGTATTTAATAGAGCAATTAGTCTTAGTGAGGTATTGCTTCGAGCATTGTTGAATGCGATAGTGTCTTAGGTAATAATACGAAAATAGATTATCATAAATATATATTTTTCCATAACCAAGCATCATTTTTTGAAGAGATGATTTTCTGATGTCATAAGCTTTAGAACATCAATCGACGCTATGTGAACTATCCACAGTAGATCAATTCCCTGTTTCATAATAGATTTGGCGGTGGTGGGTAATGCTTACTCTTTTCGGAACACCTGATGGTACTTCTCGTCCTCTATTTTATAATTATTGCACCCGATTTTTTCAAGCTCTGGACGAGATTTTTGTTTAACAGAATTGTTTTGCTTATACGGATTGTTATTATTGCATGAATATGACCTTCTTAATTGGCCAATTTCATTATGTAACAAAAAGAAAACTATCTTACTAATCTATTTTATTATTGACCCGTGTCCAAAAACACCCAAAAAACTTTAAAAAAAAAAGAATCCAGGTACTTTAAAGTAAACTGACATGTGTATACAAACCGTTTACATGTTGATCTTGTGCTATCAAACATGGCCGTTCACCAAGCTTGGGAGAAGAAAAAGTTTCATATTTTTTACATGCTTCTGTGTTTGTATAGAAGTTCTAGAAAGGTTAAACACACGAAAAATGTTTGAAAGAAGTAACAGTAAGATGACAATTTCCGTGAGATAGAGATTTAATTATCAATTATCTCATTATAAAACTTGGGAAAAATTTTCACGATATACGGAAGGCTGGTAGACAGGATTGATTTTTCTTACCTATTTTTTTTCTCCCACATAACGCTATGACTTACTGGAATTGCGAGAAATTTTCGAAATACCTAACCTATCCATGCGAAAGTTTCGTCACACAATGGCATTTTTCTGAATGTAGAATGTCCGACCCTGCAGAAACACATATGTACCACATTTCCATCATGCGACTACCAAAGTAAATAGCGATGTGTTGTTGAGTTCAGGTGGCATATTAACATCATTTTTACTGCAAAAAAAATACACATAGTATCACAAAAGATATGAAACATTTTTACATATTAAAATTTTGGAAAAGGTGTATGTACTTAGAATTAAAGAATGTGTAATCCAGGTAGGATGAATTATCCATTGCTTGTCAGAAATTGGTTTAATGATCAAATGCACCCAATGCAAAATGAAAATGGAACTGCAAACATTATCAGATCCAAGCATGAAAATTCGACAACAAAATCAACATTTTATTCTGATCAATGACTTAGCAAAACGTAAAACAATAAATTTTAACTTAAAATATTTTGGCTCCCACTTGTTTTCTAACAATAAAACCATGGCCATATTAATCCAGGATTATTGGCGATGGCGAAACTCTGCTAAAAATCCATACTCAGAAAACAGTCTGGTCAAAAAATCTTGTCAAATATGTGAAGAATAGCTGTTTTAAGACAAAACGTTTCACTGTGGAACTGTTTCGGTTTCACCCTTTTAGTGTTAATCTTCAAACATAGAGGCTCCAATTTTGACGAATATTGCACCCAAATAGACTTTTTTTACCTTCCAAAGTACACAAGAACATTTTTAAGTGGCGTCAAGTAATTAATAAATGTAATTGTTCTAGGATCTAACTGAAAGAACTGTGGCTAGGAGAAACTATCGAATTTAAACAAGGTGCGAGAACGTATATTAGCTTTGTCGAGTCACCTTTCTCCCGCGTAAACACATATCTCGGACTGTGGGCGACAAATTGGCGAGACTTGAACAACAAAATGTGTCCTCCTTGATAATTTTAAAGGTACAAATTGTGAAATAGTTATACATGTAACCGAAATTATCAAGTTGTTCTCAAGTTCTAGGTGTAGTTAATTGAAAAAGAAGGTTAAATGTGTTATCCTTGTTTCACACCACTGCGAATACATTATTGTGTAATATTCATGAAAATTGACCCAAAAGCATTACCTTGATGATATTAGAAAGCTGGTTTTGGGACACGATTGGATGTAGCACCTACAATATTTAAGGTTTTGGGATGTTTAAGACGTGTACTGGATCATTGTTCTGGGTGAATTCTTCCTTGGAAGATTTTGATGATTATGATGCAGAGCTTTCTCCTCTCTTTTTTTCCTAAAAAACAATAACTAGTTAGTGTTTCTCAGCGAAAATTGATCAATTGCTGTAGAAACACCCTTTAACAAAATCGAAACGTAACATTTCCGACTTGACAAGATGACTTTAACGAATTGTTTTTGCAAGTAAACTGTTAATGACCTAAGTCATTTTAGTCATACAGTGTTATACATACAAAACGACATTCTTCCTAAATTTCCCTTTGATTCGTATTTGTTTAGTGACTAAATGAGTATTTTACACCAAACTGCTGGCTTGACTTTTCGACGCCTCAGTAAGCCTAGTCTCTATTCGCTAATAACACTCCTCGGGTTTTATCAAAACTGTTTAAAACGGTACTCCGTAGTATATTACACATTCGATGGAATGAAAATGCAATAATCCCCAATAAGAAACTAGCGTAAGTTATTGCTCAACATGCTGTGGTTCTCAACCTGTGAGCCTTGAGGCACTTGAAAATGGTATATGAGAACTCTAGTCCAAATTAATATAAACCTTATTTCACTGTGCAAGGTCTGGGACCGTTTGGTCAAATACATCAGTCCTTTCCTATCATGATTTCCAATGTTTGAAGAAACAAAACGCAACTCTTGGTCTGTATCTGGATCGTGTTCCTTTTTGAGTTGTTTCCCGGAATTATAAAAACTGTATCTTAATCTTTGTGGTACTGTATCTGTAAAAAATGTGTGATTTGGAATCATTTTTTGGAAATGACATGAGGCACCATGAGGTTTCGTGTTTCATGAATGTGGGTCACGGTTTGAAAAAAAAAGTTGAAAAACACTGTTCTTTTATGTACACAACGTCCAGTGTACCCGGCTCTGTTTGTGTTGTTGAAATTTCTGAGATGTCAGCCTTTAAAATCAGTGAACGTTATCGACCAGTTCTTCGAGCATGCAGATGAGTCTGTGATTAGTTCCACAAGAATAGGTCTGATTACAGTTTACACAGGTCTTCTGAGAAATAAACCGCCATTATTGTTACCAGTAATTAGAAATAAGGATGTAATACAGTCAATGATTAGTTAATCAAGTTTGCATTGTTGAATTTGATTGGATGATAAATGTCGTCTGCCAATGTTTAATGGTAAGAAATTATTGAAAACATCAACTAAGTGTTTGTAATTGTTCAAGAATTGAAGAATAGCACAAAATACTACAGCTGAACCGGTACGTTCATTGCCGAAGTTGCACTACACCGCTCATTGTCACTCAACATTGGAAATATCATTGGTGCAGAAGTCAATTGAACGGATTGATACTTTAAGAGTATCGAAGATAATTTTCCAGACAATTTTTTGTTCATGTCAACTTTATTGCAGCACAGAGGCAATGGGGCTGAAAAATCCAAATACAAATTGTTTCGGAGAGAAGTAGCAACAATAGTGACGCCTCAACTTGAGACTTGATTGTTTGGACTCTTTCAATTTTGAATGACAAACCTTAATTAAACGTCATCTTCTCGAATGCATCAGAGGGAAAGAAACAGGGTAGACAAAAAAAAAAGTAAACTATGATCGTTCTACTAACCCTTCCCAAGAGGGACACTTCTCTTATTTCAGATCATCTACAGACGAGAAGATTACAGATGTAAGAATGTTACCTATTTATTAACACACATTTTTTCATCTGCAAGAACTGAAAACTTATGTGCTGTGCTTTTGTAACATTGTTTTTCGCAATGTTATCCCCCAAGTAGCAGTCATTTTCTCAGTCAGCAACAATCTCGAGTGAGATCTGTACATCGATCCTTACCTCTGATTAGCGAAGATGCTGTTATCACCAGGGGATGCTATGAACTGTGATTATATTTACAAACAATAGAATCTGATGAGTTCATCAAAGCTTTGAGACTATACCTGTCAATCACCGCAGATGTAATACACATTTCTTATTGATTTCCATTATGCCGATTGAGAATCCACAGAACGGTGTAATTTGTTGATTGATCTAGTTATGCAGTGCATTACAATTGTTATCACTGTTTATTGTTAAAGGATCATAATCTAGAAATTTCCTGCTTGAAAAAAAGTTTTCTTCAGCATTTGAGTTACTTTCTCTGTCTATGTTTCAAAGACTTGTGTATGGCAATAAAACCAAAATTGTCGTTACCCTTTTGTAAATTGCTACCTTTTGCTGCCTTTGTTTCTTGAATATTATTTCTGTCTATGTTTTGTTTCAATGTAACGTTGGCATTGGTCGAGTTTTTCTTTTAGAAAGTAAAGAAAATTTGTATCAAGTATCTGCAATTTTAATCACAAATTTTTAGATCCCAACTAGATCTGTCCATATTAGCCTTCAATTAAGAAACCTGACTATCTGGGTTAATGATTTTTAAATATCAACATCTGATGTACATGTTTACATAATGGAATGCATCTTTTGGAGTTGCAGTCAGGGACAGGTCCAGGAACAGGATACAGATAAAGGGGGATGGGGAGCTCTGAAATATAACATGCTTCAAATTCAACGTTATCGCGAGCGCCAAAGGCGTAAGCGGCAAAATTTGGACATCAGTTGGCCAAACATAGGACCCCCCCCGCCCCCCTTTGAATCCGCATCTGGCAGGTCAATTTACTCCCCATAACGGAGGTAATCCAGTTGATCTCCGAGCTTCGTCAAAAAACACAGAATGTACTAACTTGAGAACTTTAGAGAGCAGCTTTTAGATTCATAGCTCAACTGAGACCCCAACACGGAAACAACTCAACTCTTTGAGCGTTGTCAGAATTTCCTTTGTTAACAACACGGAATGAACTTAAATTTAGAACTTTGAAAAGAATCCTTTTTAGCTGCCGTACCCAACACGGAAACAAACACCCTACTCTTTGAACCGTGTCTGAAAACGTTTATATCAACGCAGAATGTACTTAAATTTTAAAACTTTAAAAAACATCCCCAACACGGAAACAACCACTCAACTTTTTGAACCTTGTCAGAATTGCGTTTGTATCAACATGATTTTTAATTTAATTAACTCTAGAACTTTAAAAAACATCCTTTTGAAAAACATCCTAGCCCAATTGAGCCCCCAACACGGAAGCAGCAATACAACTCTTTGAACCCAATATCAACTGTCTATCAAGGTGCTATTTGTTTATAAATAACGCTCTAGTAATTTGTTTAATTGTGTTTACCTCGAGTCTGGTCTTTAAAAGCATTTTTGGATCACGAATTATGTTACATACTGGTTTAATATGTAAATATATTATAAACATCAACAAACTGAAGTAGGGTTATTTAATGTATTATTGTTGATAACGTCTGCTCAGTAGACGCGGTAAACGTCATTAGTGGTCATGATATGGCCTATTTACTGATAAGTAACCACGCTTTCCGAACACCTCATCATATAGTTGAAGAGAAGTAAGATATAAACTCCAATATAATTTTCGGACACCTGAAGTAATGAAGTAATAAGCGCATCATTTTTTAACTTGTAAAGGTTTCCAGAACATGACTTTGAAGTTTTAAAATGTCAGCTTCAGCTTCGAAAAATTGACTTCATTTACTTGTTTCAGTCCAAAAAGAGAAAGTGGCCTAATGCTGGCGAATGTAATCATTTGACCTCCTTCATTAATCCAGTCGATCATTGACTTAATCAACAGGGGGTGCCAGAGGAAAGCACACCTCACCATTCCAAGTACTGGGGAGCGTGGGGGGCTTCCCTCCGGCACCCCCTGTTGATTAAGTCAATGATCGACTCAGGTGTCAGCGCGGCACTTCGATTGTCTTTGGAGCAACCCTTTCCTCCACTTCCAAGTCGCTACCCCTACTTGACCTCTCATCCCAAATTAAAAAGTATATGTGTCGCTGCAGTCGATCCAGATTTGAATGGACTGGACATGAGCTGATAGAAACGAATATTGAGAATCTTGCAAAACGTTTTTGTTGCCTATAGCTTCCTGTGTATACCTTTACCATTTCCAAATCAACATGAACTGTGGCTTTAATCTGCCTGCTGCTAGAGACGCTAAAGATAAGTAAAAAAAGAGTGGACTGGTGTAATTATTCTTGCACAGTTTGCCAAACTGGTCTTGCCTTCATAAGTTCAGATGGTGGCAGTGGGTAAATACTCAAATTTGTTTAACTGGGATTCATTTTCGTGACAAAAATAAGAAAAAAAGCTAAGCGACCAAAGCTTGTTAAAGTTATAAAACTGATTGCTTTAAACGTGAATTTTTATTGCACATCATGATAGAAATTCTCCGTCAAAGCAAATTCCTCTGAATTAAAACACAATAAAAAACATTATGAAAGTAAACACCGTTTTGGATGGAATAATTGAAAAAAAAAAAAACAATACGGCTCCTTATGAAGCATGACGTAAAAGTTGATAAATACATTGGCAGAATTTAGTTTTATCATGTCACAGTGGCTGGTTTGGGTTTTTTTTTTCAGTCTACTCCCATTGATTGTTAATTAATGTTTGATTTGATCAGGAGATAGATGGTTGCCACTGTCGCTCAAATTACAATTTGATGTTTAGGCATTCATAGCACAAGGATTTTACGTCAGAAAAACATAAATTCAGCTACCAGTGTATGGATCACAGAATGAATAGTGACAATAGTTCAATTTTCCTGCGGCCTTTTCTAAACGGTCAATATTATTATGTTATTCTGTAATATAAGCGCAGCATGTTTAAGTCTGTGCGTTTTGCCCATGTCCTTCAGACCTGTGTTAGGATCTTACTCAGAAACTCCTAGTACACCAATACTAATAGCTAGTCCACAAAAAGTATCTCGAGAACATTATATTTGTCGCCATGGGTTCTTCTTCCTTGTCAGATATTGTAGATAAATGTCGTAATCGTCTCCATATTTGACCATTTGTTGAACTTGAAAATGACAAGCCAAAGTAGACATGGTGAACCACCATTAATGTCTAATTTGAAATGGATCTCTTCATTTTCTCAAGTGTTAGATGAAATCATAAAGGAGGTTTTCACTTGGGGGTGTCGGCGACGTAACACCGATCTGTGAGGCCTACAATTTTAGTCCCCAATGGTCTGGGTTAGGTAGGGGTAATAAACACCTAGTCACAAAAATGTGTCATCACCGTTTTTGTTCTCGAACAGTTATCGCCCGTGTGCGAAGACAAGATTTCACGATAGCTTTGTTGACAATTCAGAAAAGGCTTTTAGGATCTTCTTACTTACACCGTCACACGACGTATCAGTTATAATAATACTCACAGCATAGGGAAAAAACTTTGGTGGAAAATTCTACGATAACTCGCTCTTACACTCATTGTTATTTCTAATCGAAAGGCCAAACGCTGAAGGTGCGAGGGGTATTTGGTTTGGAGGCGTTTTGAATAGAGTAGCCACCGCTTAAAGCTCTACTGGCGCCATCTGACCGCGGTCTAGGCTCCAGACTTAAGTTATGAACTAAACCCCGTAAATGAATAGAAAATCAACTCATTATGATAGCTCGACTAAATAAACAAAAACTCTACTTTCACCCACTCGCGTTTCAATTATTTATATTATGAATAGTAAAGGGGCATATACAATAAAGAGAAAATGGTATTTATTTTAAGATTATGATTAAGATTAATTTGTTTTAATATATAAGACACTAGACAAGATAGGCGAGACACTTTAATTCGCTTAATATTTTCAATGAAAATTATCAAAATTCAAATTGGTTTATTGTCATTTTCATTAAGTCGATTAAAAAAATGATTGATTTTGTTTTATTTAATCATATAAAATTATGACGCCATGTTTTTCAATAAGGCTCTTTACGTTATTAAAAAATTGTCGCTTTTAATCAAAGTTGTTCTGGAATTATTCCCGATAAGTGTTAGTCGTTTTCAATTTTTATTTTCTTATAAATTTTTGAGTTAAAGGGATTGCAAAGGTTCTAAGTGTTTTATGCTAATCGGAGAAACTGACAGCATTCTGCAGACGTGTAATTAAATAAAATATTCGAATTTGGATGGAAATGCAGATCACATAAAAATCTTCAAACTTTTTGAAGATATCTTACTAAAACTAAAAGATATTCTCGTTGACAATATAACTCTCGTGTTCTACCTCAAGTAGCCTACAATTTTGGAATATCAAACTTGTTTTCCGAACTATCTGCCTGATGAAGAATGTATATCCTAAACATGATCAGTAGCATGAGATAAACGCTGATCTATCAGTGAAGTTCAGTAACAAATGAAATGAAATGGAGTTTTACGTCCCATTTTTCTGCACCTGTTTGGGTTGATGAGGACTGGAAGATCAGTTGACATATTTAATCGAGATTATCCTGCCCCTTCCTAAATGATGCAAACACTATTGCATTTCATTTGAGATAACATAACATATGACAACACAGACATCTTGTATAGCCACTCAAGATTCATAACAGCTGATGTAGATTTCTCCATCTAGATCACAAGGCACTTGACTATCATTATTATACAGAAAATCATAATCAGAATCAAAAACAAAATGTCCATTCTTATATCATAATATATGATGACGTAATAGATCACTGAAGTATACGTAGTGTATTTACATTATTGACCCTTGGATGTGCCATAAGTGATCTTTTGGCGAGAAATATGACGTGTATTGGTTAAGACATAGCGAGAAATAGAGGCGCCACAGTATATACTTATCACACGAAAGTATTTTTGCTTATAATAATATATGGTACGGTTCGGACAATCATATAATCTACATCTTATAAATAGCCAGTCGGTAATAAGTGACCCTGATGGTCAGATAGGAATAGATTGACCTCTTTCAGAAAAAAAGCTTACTTGGTCAAAGTGTTACTTGTGTGAGATGACCTTCTTTTGTAACATTACTTACAGGACAGATACCAACTCCTTCATTCACTGAAAATAAGCCTGACGCAGCAAATGATGAAAAATTGTATAAAAAAATCCAGAATATGCACTGAAGGTGATAGCTTTAAAGGAATACTACCTCTTAGAATGGTCTGATAAATCCAGAAACTACGTTATATATTATATATCACTACAAGATAATTATGCAAAATAATAAGCGTTTTTCAATAATAATCTGTAATTTTATGGAAAATTACTTAATTTTTATGTATATCAAATTCTGTCTCTATACTGTAGGCACCTTTGATGAATATATACTCTTATTTAAATAGTTTGAGAACTTTCTTTTTCATTCTAAGAGGTAGTATCCCTTTAAGATAAATTGTTTTTACTGTTTGTTCCAAAATTGTTCGATTTTTAAATTTTAAACATGGTTAAGAACATAAAAAGACCATACAGACTGGAATGATTTGTCACGCAGAAGGCCTATAAATTTGAATATTATCTGCATCAGAGGTATTTGGACTGAGACCTTTAAAATATGTAAGTATTTGCTCAAAATACTGAGGTCGATGCCAATCATTATCTCCCAGAATCAGAATTAAACATCCTGTTTGTCTACTATCATAACGTACAAGCAAAAAGTACGAGAGTCCAAATTTTGAAGAGGCCCAAAAATTGATTCAAAATGATTTGGAAACATGAAATTGTTGCTGTTTTAAACCGATTAATACAGCCACAAAACAGTGACAAATTATTCATAGGATTACATTACGATGATAATTCAAGTGTATCAAAAAGTCATCTGATGGCTCCTTTGTCGAAATTGGATAACTAAATTTCGTTTTCTAAAATTATCATAGCGATAACCTTACAAGTAAGATAACATTTTTCTAACGTGGGATGACATAGCAGACTACGAACTATCAAAATACGAAAATAACCTCGACCACTTTAGACCTAAAATGTTTGAACTAACAACCGGCGCCGAAAGTCTCTGTTATGTTGTTCAACAAGACATTCGGTTGTCGACTCCTTTCAGTTTTTGAAATATTGTTGCTGTCACTCATTTGACAGTGGGCGGAGTTTGCTAAATGATAGCTTAATAGCATTGTTATCAAATTCTAAAAATAATACGTATCATGTTCAAGCAAATTTCATATTAATCCAATGATTTATTTTTAAAGAAGAAATCATCGATAAAAAATACTTCTTCGTATTGTGGTCCCTACTTCGAATGTATTTTTCAGGCATAATTTTTGTTGATTTAGTTATAAATCCTTTTATTTTTACCTATAAATTTGATACACTTTTAAAAAATGTGGGCGGAGCATATAAAATTGTTTATATTGTCCTGTCAACGCAAAATCAATAAGACACGCCCTCTTGGAATTCTATTGGTCGCTTTCTCAAAATCTAACCAATGAAATCGACCCGTTTAAGTCTCGACGACTTGTGAACTATCTATGTTGAATTTAGCGACAGTATGGCGGTGGGATACTATAGCGAAAACAATTCAATGTGCAGAACGATGTTTTCTCGAATTTCTTGAAGAAAAATAATATTTATTTATTTGTTGATTAATTTATTTCTGTTAATAATTTTTTCTTATTAAATCTGATGATATTGTTACCGGAGACAAGCCGTGAATCTAACATGGCGTTTCATCCATTTTTATTACACAGAGCCACGGACTACAGTATGGGGTCGTTATTAGGACAGTCGCCGTTTCTACCAAATATGCATCTACAACATCCAGGACTTGCAGCCTCTTTGCTGCCGAAACTCCATTCCATGGGCAGGAATCCGTTATTACCAGGTGAACTTTTTCCGCATCCGGATCACTTTCGGACATTGAGAGGGCTAGAGCCTCCGGACAATGACGTTCAAGATGACCCTAAAGTCGACCTTGAAGAAAAGGATTTATGGGAGCAGTTTCACCAGTTTGGTACAGAAATGGTCATCACTAAATCTGGAAGGTAAGCCTTTATCTTAATCATTTTGTTTTCTATAAAGTTTCACTTTGGTTGACCTAGTTAAGAATTATTTCGTTGCATATTTATGCAATATGCAAAATATATTAAAAAAGTTTATTTCTTTATTTGAAACAAACAAATTGATTTGAAATGTCTAAATGTAGAAGTTTATTATTGTTTGAAACTTTTAATTTCTAAATTACATTTCATTGTGCATATATCAAAAGAAATAATAGATATGACATCTAATGAAGTTTATATTGAATCTGACAATTATATATTTAGATATAGAAATTTAAAGCTGAAAACCATATGTTTTACGAATTAAATATATCTATGTTTCTACCCAAATTCTATTTAATTCCAATTTAGAAGTCTGTTACTTTTTCTTATGCAGCGTAAAGTGTGATTTCTTTTTAACCAAATTGAACTTTCACATTGTATTATATAGCATTTCCACTATGCTCTATCGTTCATTGTTTTATGGCCGAACACATAACACTATTTTTGAATATTTTTGACCCTTTGTTATGGAAACAAATTGATGATTCAGAGAAATTATAATTTATAAATAGTTCTATAATAGAAAAAAAATGAATTGAGTTATTTTCTGCACTAAGTTGGGCTAGTGGAGAAAAAGACTAAATTTGAATTGGTGATAGATATTGAAATATTAAATATTGGAATGATCATAAAGGGGTGTATATAAAACATAAAACTCCCTTTATTGACATCAAAGTCTAAATCAAAATTGATATAATGATATCAAGAAAAAGCCATGAGTTTGTTAAAGATATTGTTGAGAGATCGGATTAAGTCACAGTTCCTGTATTACAATACCTCAAATGGTTTATTTCAAGCCTCGAACATAAGCCAGAAGCTAGGGTGATCATAACAAAAATAGAAACTAGGTTGTATTGCACACTTTGCAAAGGGTTTTTTATGTCTCTTTATGAATAAATTTATGATTTAAAAGGGAAGATTGAGTCTCAAGTGTTTCAAACGAAGACCCCTGTTGGTGTGAAACGGGTGTGGCGCCAAGCAGGGCATGCTTATTCTTCTAGACACTTGAAATCACTTTTTATTTTGAAATATTTTCTCATTAACTGATAAACCTCAAATGAAAAGTTCATTAGCTGCTACTAATGTTTTAACAATGTCTTTACATGGATTTCAAGATTTGTTTTACGTGCTTGAGTTTTATTATAATTTTCTATATATACCAACACTCATTTTATGCATATTCGTGTACTCCCGGATCTGGTCCACATTCAGGTCTCGTTCAAGAAATTGACAAGAACTTTTTAAAGGTATGTAGGTTATAGTATACAGTAATTGATATTGAACACCATATAACATAATTTATTCTACCCAAAAATGAAGCGCATTTCAATGTTGTGACCCGGATATGCATAAGAACACGTGCTGTAGTATATTTTAAGAACTTTATAAATAAGAAAATGTTTTGAACATAATAATTACGTGAACTCTCTGGCAGTGACAGAGACACCAAGTTGCACATGGCATCACGTGTTCCAGGTCAATACTTAAGGTATATGCTACATTTATTTGAACATAATTTTTAGTAAACCCTGCCTTATATCTGTAGAATTTGAATCATGATATTTTTAGGTTTTTGATTTAGTCATTAAGTATTTTATGATACTGTTCCAATGCATTTTTTTTAAAAATTACTGCAGCTTTCTGGGTCGTTTAATCACACATGACCTGCACAAATGGTTCTCTGATTTTCTGTTCAAATTACTTGATCACCAATGACTATAAGACTTATTGAACATTATTGCCATTGTATATTAGGCCTATACTTAATATGGTCAGCACACTGTCAAATTAATGATTCAAATAAACTATGAATAGTAATATTAAACAAATTAAAGTCCTGGTGGGTAAATCAAAGTCGAATGCAACAAATAAAATTCGAGAACACAGTTAGTTTACATGAGCTTCGCGTATTAACAAGACTAAATGAGGGGCCCTTGAGCGCCACCAATGTGCCTTTATTGGTGTTTTTTTGAAGATCAGGACGTTTCATTGTAGTTTTGGACAGTTCCTAGTTGGATGTTGAGACCATCTTTAAAGTTCTGAAGACAGGTGTTCAATGAACATTTCTGGATAATTTACTTAAAACGTCGTCGATTGAAAACATTTCTTTTATATTTAATAACTAATAAATACAATTAGTTGGATTTTTAGTGGATCTCAATTAAAAACTCGTTTATCAAAAATGACAGTCTTCAAATAACAGGTATATGAAATACTTTATTGAAACGTCCATATCGTGGGCTAGGGTTGATCAAAATGCAATTATCATTTGGTAATGGTGATCTATTTAAATGATTGGTGGTCTCTTTTGATAATTGGTGGTCTCTTCGGATAATTGGTGATCTCTTTTGATAATTTGAAGATCAGTTTCGAGATTCCTTATTTCCAACATGCAAAATATTAATTAATCAGCAAAATATAGCTCTAGGTGATGCCATTGGCTTTTTCCTCCATATTATATTGTGATAATTTGTTAATTCGTTGAGATTGACATACAAGAATCATGAGATCCTTGGTTATGATTATAATATGGAATAAAAACTTCGAAAACGTCTTGAACATCGTTATTTACACCGAAGAGCCTTATAGGTAAAATGGGCATCATGTTCAAGTTTTGCTTAAATATCCAGGGATTTCAACAAATTGAAAAACTTAGTTTGGTGTCATCCAAGTGTTCCAAGACAAATGCTTGCTTCAGGGCTTTCATTTCCATTTTTCGGATTTATTTTTCTCAATGATGATTTTGTTACTTGGTATTGTTCTTTCCATCAAAATATTCCAAAATCTATTTTTCTCTGCAATTTGGTAGAAGCTCGACGTGAGTAACAGACTGACGGTTTGCCTAATTTTCTTACCATTTTGGTTACAAAAAGGTATATTGGATTGAATCATTTACGGCAATAAAATAAGGTTGATGTATTTTTTCTAATTCATTGTTTGTGTTTGAAAATACATAAGTTACTGTGTCAAGTTTTAGGCCAAACAGGTGGCTAATGGTAATAATAATTTCTTTAAATGTCCCCATTTTTTCATACAAAAATTCTTTGTTCAAATTTTATTTTTCAAACAGGTTGCTCTGTGTTAATTTAACGTCATTATGTACACATGGAGAAATTGAATATATTATATTCAATTTATTATAGAATTTAGTAATCATGAAGTTTGAATCATAATATTACTGATCATTTAAGAAAAATAGAAATAATATGTTTAATGTCATAGAAAACATTTTATGATAATTTTATGGAAAATAATACAGTGAAAAAAGTTTGAAAAATCATAATAAAGATGAATGATAGCTTTTAGAAAAATTAAAATAAGCATGATAGCTTTTAGAAAAACCATAATGAGCATGATACATCATAATATGCAAAATCATAATTTAAAAAAAAAAAAAATCATATTGATACACTGGAGTATTTGGATATCACACGATAAAGTGAATATCCATTTGATAGAGATTCTTATAAATACATGTATGATACCTAAAAACATATAAGCTGTCTCAAAAAGAAGTCCTCAAGTTTGACAAGAAGCATCTGTTGTCGTAATCTGATCTCCAATAACCTGATCTCTCTGATAAGAAATGTACAAGCATTGCCCGAACCGAATAGCATGTCAAAATGTAATATCATTATCAAGGCAACGTGCCCATTTTAATCTGTATTCAATAATGTGCCATTCATCTTCTTCGACAACCTGTTATGTGTCTCATCTAAAGGTATCTGCTCCCAAGAATGTATTTAGAAGAATGATGCCCAATCCAAAGAATGTAAGTTCTGTTAGTAACATGCATTTCTTGGGAACAATTAATTAGCAATTCATACCATTCCCTGGTTCATAGAGTAAACACTTCTGGAGCACCTGATGTCACTTTGTCAACTCAACTGCATTTAGACTTGAAAGAGTAGGTAAAATTATATCAACTTGCAATAATCATTTCATAAATTTAATTGCATTTCCAATGAAATTAAGCTTACATATTTTGGATTCAAAATTGCAAAATATTACGAGTCGCGTATGAGTTCAAAAATCTAGAATCGACATAAGACCAGCTGGTAGACAGGACCCTCAAAGTTGTAACCTTTGTGAAATATAGTTTATTTCTTTGTATTTGTGACAACAACTAAAAGCCATGTATACCTCGCCGACTGTCGACCTAAATAACAATATGTAACATATTTATGCATATTTATAACATTTAATTTGACAAGATAATCTCACTTGTCAAATTTTCGGGACATTTGTCACATAAAGTAGCTAATGAAACACACCTTCCTCAATTTCAAAAAACTTTTTTTAAGCCTTTGAACTGTGAACAAAAATATAATGTGTCATCTTTCAATTGATTAAAAACTTATTGCTTTGCGTGTGAACGTTTCATTCTTAACTCCTTGGTGAAAGTATAAGTTTTGAGCTCAGGGTTTAACTTCTCAGGCTACCTGATTTCTTTGGTAGTGTTCGATTCGTCGATCCAGGGTTCCATCCATATATAGATACATTTCTATGCAGCCTTGATCCCTATAAAAATCATGTAAGTCAGATAGATTGACAAAAGTCGTTCGGATGAGACAATAGACAGATGCCCTCCAGCGATGCAGGCATGTGCAATGGGAAATATGAAAAGAGCCTACTCTATACTAGAAAAGTTCCCTAATTGCACAATGAACACATATCTCAGAACGTTTGCAGATGCCACTGTGCCACAGCACAAACATTTTCCTATAGCAGGGTGTTAATTTCAACGTTATAAGTAACTTGTACAAATGTATACAGTTTTGATCGAAATAACGAAGCATTCGGTGGGTGTAAAATCCCGAATTCCCGAACTGTCCGAATTGTCCGAATTGGGTAAGAAAAGATTAAAAAATCGAAACTAAATTTGCGCCAAAAGTCGTGCACAAATTTGGGATCACAACAATTGTACATCAGAAAACGAATATTTTTAAAGAGGGCCTATTTCGTTGTTCAAATCACAATATTTATTTCTCGTGTACTTCAATTTTAGTGAGCTAATTCATAATAATACTGTTTAATGATTATGATTTCAATGAACACCCTCAATGATTGTTATGATTAAATGTGGATTATCATTAGATATAAGATTTAAACGACATGTAGAAGCGAGGAGCACATATAACAAAACACAAGACAATATTATGGAATATAAAACTATTCTTTAATACAGTTAGGCACATAACGTTTGGATTATTATTGTCCGTCCGTCCACAATTAGCTTAAAGGGGCACAGGCTTCATTTTCGCGGGTCGATTTTTCCAAGTCTCAGAAACGGGGATTTTTTAGCTCAGCAATTTAGTACTGGTTAACACAACTCACCATTGAAATTTGAGCCTTCAAATCCATGCATTCATAATTATTAGCATTTGAAAGTTATAATGCCCTACTACACATTATCGATACTATGCAATATATAGAAAAGTCATCTATAGAAATAGAAGGAGAAATGTCTAATTTAAGGTATATTTGAAAGAAATACGCAATTTTCGTGCATTTCTAGTGCTTCTGAAGGATACTTAAATATATTCAAGACCCAAATCAACCAATAAAAATGAAGACTGGTCCCCTTTAAGAACGATAGAGGCAAAAGTTTGTATCCTATGTTAATGAAATAAGATCTTGGACTACTCTCTGGCCACAATGAGCTCAGAATCGCGTTTTGCCCATTATTTTTTAATAAATTGATATATTAATCCAAAATTAGTTCTGAGAGTCTTAGATTGTCTTTGGGTTGATGAAAATGACAACTTTAAAAAAAAATATTTATTTGTAAACATGAATTTACAGAAGGGAAATTTCAGTCAAAAATGTAGGTCATTTTCACATGAAATTTCTAGGAGGAAAGTGTATTTATTTCATATTGAAAATGTTCAAACCATATATTTTCATGGACCCAAAGGCATTCTAAGACACATGACATGCAATTGATAATCATATTTTGAATATTTGTGACATGAGAGAAAAAATTCAATTCAGACCTTAATGTGGCCAGAGAGTAGCTAAAATTTGGTTTGATTCGACGAAAGATCATAGAGTTTTAACCCTTGATACACAGAAATAATGTTAAATCTGCCTTGTGAAATTTCATCCAATCTTTGTAAAACTCTGTGTGTATGTATCCATAAGATTTTAAACAAGATATCGGAAAAGCTCAAATTTGGGATTGATCCGACAAAGGATCACAGAGTTTTAAGCCTTGATTCACTGAAAATATAATAAATGTGAATGCAATAGAGGCTAAATTCCATATCAGATCTTAATGGAATTCTATGTGAAGTATATCCATAAGATTTTAAACAAGTTTGACAAATGGTCATAGATGTTCCTTGCGATACATGCGATACGAGCCATATTTGATTTTCAGATTTTTTTAAAAGATGAATTTGTGAATGATTAAACAAATGATTGCGCAATTTTAATTCTTGAAACGAATGGACACATTTTGATGACAACTCTTAAATTATACTGATAATAGATTGGAGTTCATAAACACGAAAAGAGAAGGATACGTGAAAAAAAGTGGTCTGACTTGTGATAAAACTATTTAGTTAAAACTTGTGCCGAGTCTCTGAAAAAGTAAAAAACTTAAAACTTGGTCCGAGTTTGTCAAGTGATCTGGTGTGTTTTGGTCCTAGTTGTCTTGTATTCATTGGAAGACACACCCGGTCACAAACAACAAAAACTGTTTGTTGACTATTAGCGAATCAAAGTCAAAAGACGGCATTATTATGAATTAGGTTATGAATTGACATACACAGAAAAAAATAGAAATTTTGAATTGACCATAAAGAGCTTTAAAATATTCGTTTTCTGATGTACATTGTTGTGATCCCAAATTTGTGCACGACTTTTGGCGCAAATTCAGTTTCGATTTTTTAGTCTTTTCTAACCCAATTCGGACAATTCGGACAGTTCGGGAATTCGGGATTTTATACCCACCGCGAAGCATGGATTGTTCAATGCATATATCTTACAATTCATAATATTGACATTTTAGCTCTTCAAACATGTACAATCACCTTCACACGACATTTCACTCGTATAGCTAGGTATGAATCCCTCTATATGTCAATGGATTTGTTCATCTTACACGTTGGTATATAAGCAATTCAATTTCAATCTTTTAAAAGTTGAAAATCTGAAAGTCCTCAGATACAAGGAAACCATCCTTAATTTCTTCCATAAAAGATTGAGAAGCAATATTCGAGAACTTCAATCCGAGCTGGAAATAACTAGCATAATTTGTAAGAGACTTCTAGTAGGACAGGCAGTACGCAAGATAATATCTGTTTGGAACATTGGGCATTACAGACAATAAGATACCCTACTCTAGATTGCAGGGTAATGCAAAGGGATCGGTCCGAAACACTGCTACTAGCTTCAACCGGACCGTAGTCCTAAGTCCCATCCGAATGTTTATCCAATCCATTGCGTTCCTGAATGTAATATTGCTGAAGTTAACTGTTACTTTATTGATAATACTGATGAAACCCCGAGAAATCAAACAGTTATTCATATTAACTAAAAAAAAAGGATCACTGACAAATATTTACATATCCGAAATATTTTGATTAATCTGCTATATGTCTATTCGGGTCAAAAATAGGTCATGGTCTCTTGATCGTTGTATGTGTGTAATAAAAAGTAAATTTTGTTGGCTTTGTGGTATTTACATCAAAAGGATATATAGAGCAATTTTCACATATTTTTAGGATTTATGAACTGTCAGTGGTGAGCGTTTGAGTTATTAGAAACCAATTAAGTCGAAATTTTCTTCATCAGTCAAAACGTTCACAAAACAATTTCGTTACAATTACAACCTTGTGCAGAAAACAGAAGAGTATAATTATATAGAAAGCAGTACGAATAAAGGTGTGCAAATATACAAATGCAACTATTTAAAGATTCGTTGAATCGTGCATCTTGGATTCAATGATGAAGAATCGGTAAAAAAATATACGAGTTTACAAATCAAAACGGGTATATCCAAGCTCAAGACGGAAATGATAAATTCCATTCAGTATCTTATTAAAGGTTGTCAAGTATATCCGAGATTAGCTGAGATTAGCGCTTGCGAAAGTAATTCATAAAATTCCTTCCTTTGTCTGTAATTCACTCCCAGTTCCCCTCTTTCAAAATTTCACCCCCTAACATTTCCATTTCAATCCTGGGGTGCATATGGATCCCGGTTGAGAAGCACTGCTAGAAGGATAATACATGTACAAGTAATGTTACTTATTTCATGAAATGCTCGATGTTTCAAAAATATATATCAATCCTTTAAGTCTGTTCTTCCCCATTTCCTAGAGAGGGTCACCCAAACTACTTCTCTTTTTGTCTGTAATAAATATATGTTCAGAGAAGATCTCCCATATTGCTTCTTTAAAAATTTGCTTCTTTAAATCTCAACTACATACCTGGTACCAAAGACACTATTTCAAAGCATAGAATTATACTTCTATGTTCAAAGTAACACCAGTACAACTTGCAAGTAATTAAAAATTGAAACAGTTTTTAAGCTGATGTTACTCCACATTGTTCTTGAAACTTTCTCAAGTGAAGCTTATCTTATGAAATATACATACTGTTAGCGGGTAAATAACATACAAATGTCACTAGGGACTGTGAACGTTGATACGATTCTGTCACAAGACAAAAGAGACGTTCTCAGTCGCTCTTAAAGTTATTCTATTTAGTTGAAAGATAGACTTAAATTATTCATATTTTCTTTAATGGTAAAAGTTTATAATTACTAAGAACTCTTTGCTTTTTCTTTCTCAAATATTGTGACTAAATAACGTCATAAAACTAATATGACAAGAGGGAGACACATTTAAAGTTTCATGAAGATCTTTTGCTTTTGCTGAGAAAGACTTCCCAACAGCGGGCTTAACTTTTGAATGTTCAAACATTCCAATATGATAAAGAGGGTCAGTAATCTATCAAAAATTAGAATTGTTCTGTTGAAAAATTCTTAGCAAATTAATGTGAGAAATTGATGCGGGAGTTTTCTCCGATTACGCTCGAGGAAATGACCATTTCCCATTAATTATCCGAGGAAGTCAACCAAAACATGCAATTTTGAAGCATGATAAAAGTCACAGCATTTTGCCTTTTTAAACGTTGGTGACAGTGAACATTGAATGCATTTCCCCCTAGAAAATACACCATATTATTAATTTTTTAGATCTTCAGCCCAGTTTATGTCCCCGGGAAAATGTCCAAATGTCCTGAGTCTGGGACATGTCCCCTAAGTTGAAAACCCATGTGTTTACATGTTATATATTGATTATTATAGTCTTTATATGAAAACAGATGAGCTGCAAATTATGCTTAACAATGTCTAAAATATAGTGTAAGAGATGCCAAACACTAAAAAATAACTTAAAGGAATCTTTTCAAAACTTTGCTGAAGGGTTAGTTTCCAGATGTTGCTGAGCATTGACAATGAATAATAAAAAAAAAAGAAAATTGGCTAGAAAGCCTAACCCTTTGCAAGAATATATTTAAAAAAAAGCTTAACATGTTACTAAAATATGATATATTCCCAAACTTCGTGAATTTGGGTGGCAAAACCCCGATGAAATAGATGAAAAAGACAATAAAAAGAGCAGAATCGATCAACCTAATTGATTACTGAGGAAAAATTAAAAAAAAATGCAAGAAATCGACTTAAATTCAAAACTGCTTACACATGTATTAAGTATTATAATTGTTAACGTTTATGAAAAATAACTCTTGGACAATTGAAAAGGTAATTTTAAGACAATAAAAGAAGCATCGACCAACCAATTGATTACTTTAAAAATTCAAAAACACATGCAAGAAATCGACGATATTTGTGTAAATTTCGGTACGTGTTCAATATATATTCTTTGGGAAAATAACAGTTGTTGTTTGCCAGAACAAAAGACATTTCTCAACTTTTTATGGCCTTTTCTTAGCCAAAATACAAAAAATCGCACATTTTGTGTGAATCTGAATTGATTAATGTGACGTCATATGTAAATAATGTTTGCGTTACTAAGCAACCAATCCTGATCAGTTTATTTAACGAACTTTACAAATCTATGTGTGTTTGTATCCATTTTTATATTTTTTTTTCAAAAATTGGTGCTAAACATTTTGAAATAATGGCATTCGACTCGAGAGTCTTCGACTAAAGTGGGCCTACTTATATATACTTTCACATTTTTATATTAAAAGAATACTTGAATAACTTTTAAGTAATCAATTCATCGAACTGGTTTGACTTTTAACGATTGCAGTGTAAAACGCTCTTTCTTTCTTACATTAGCAATGCTAAGTGGTGGTGAATTGAAGTGCTAAAATCAAGACAATTACTGTCAAACATTGCAAAAGTCAATTAATATTACTGAAGCATTAATGGAAAAAGTTATGTACTTTTATTTTTTAAAGTCATAATTATGTTTATCATTCATTTTGTGTCAAACATTCAAAAACAATGTTTCAGCTTAATGCATATTTAAATAAGGCAAGTGGTGAATAGATTCATTTTAAAAGCGATAAAGTGGGTTTTTTTTATGAAGTACATATATAAACTTATAAATAAATCCTAAATGAAATTTACTATCATCAGCAATTTTGATGCATATTCTCATCATCAATATTGGTTGGTTATTGAGTATTGAGTAACTTATCATCAGGAGCATTTATTAAATATTATCATCAGTACTTTTTATTGCATATTGAGTAACTCTCTCCATCAGTAATGTTTATTGGATATTGAGTAACTTATCATCAGTAATGTTTGTTGGGTATTGAGTAATTTATCAGTAATGTTTGTTGGGTATTGAGTAACTTATCATCCGTAATGTGTGTTGAGTTGAGTAACTTATTATCAGTAATGTTTGTTGCGTATTGAGTAATTTATCAGTAATGAATATTGGGTATTGAGTAACTTACCATCAGTAATGTTTATTTGTTATTGAGTAAAGTATCAGTAATAATTGTTGGGAATTGAGTAATTTATCATCAGTAATGTTTGTTGGATATTGAGTAACTTATCATCAGTAATATTTGTTGGATATTGAGTAATGTATTAGTAATGAATATTTGGTATTGAGTAACTTATCACCAGTAATGTAAATTTTGTTTTGAGTAACTTATCATCAGTAATGGTTATTGGGTGTTGGCTGCCTTATCATCAGTACTGTTTATTGGGTACTGAGTAATTTACTATCAGTAATGTTTATTGGGTAATGAGAAACTTATCATCAGTAATGTTTATTGGGTATTTGGAAACTTTTTTGTTGGGTACTGAGTAATGTATTATCATTACTGTTTATTGGTAACTTATGTCAGTAATGTTTATTGGGAAACTAATCATCAGTAATGTTTGTTGAGTAAACAAGTAACTCACAAGTAAATCATCATCAGTAATGTTTACTGGGTATTGAGTAATTTATCATCAGTAATGTTTATTGGGAAACTAATCATCAGTAATGATTGTTGAGTAAACAAGTAACTCACAAGTAAATCACCATCAGTAATGTTTACTGAGTAAACAAGTAAATCATCACCAGTAATATGTATTGGGTATTGAGTAACAAACCACTTGTAATGTTTATTGGGTATAGGGTAATTTATCATCAGTAATATTGTGGAGTAAACAATAAACTCATCATCATTATCAGTACTATTAATTGGGTGTTGAGTAAACGTATCATATGTATTATTTGTAGAGTGAAAAGTAACTCATCATGATTAATGTTTATTGGGTGTTGAGTAATTATTCATCATAAGTAATGATTATTAGGTATTAAATAACTTAACTTAGCGTTTATATTCTCTAAATATACAAAACTTTATAAAAAGGATATGACAAGCCTGCAGTTTTGTATACGCTACCTGTCAGGTGCATTGCATACGCAAATATAACATTTTGTTTGTCTAAGTATGAGAATAGAAAACCAAGCATTACACGAATTATATATTACGAAAAGCATTATAATAGTGTCGAGACAATTAACTTGGGATTTGACATATCTACTGTACATCATATTATCAAGGACGGAATCTATTCTGTATAAAAACCATTAGATAAATTGATATCAATAATTTATTAACTTTTAATTACATCTCACGATAAGGTGATTACGTCATAACCTGAAGCAATCCAATATTTGTTATATGCAATGAATTATTATTAGGATAGGATTCGATACATTTACAAAACGCCTATATTGTGCTGTGTATTAATTTCGTGACAAACGTATGTACGGACATCTACTATGTTACATTTAACAAATTTTAAGAAAACAATTGTGTCAGAAGGACATTTTAGTAAACAAAGGTGACGATGTAATGATAATGTTTACAAAATATCTGTCAATCACGCTGGGCATTATATTATATATGTTATACACACAAACATAAAAAAATGATTTATTATTAGTAACATTTTTAAATTACTTACTGAATTTAGTAACATTATCAAATTACTTATGTACATAATTATCATAAGTAACATTATCAAATGAGTTAAATTTATTCAAAGATATTATTAATAACATTCGAATTAATTGATATAGTAACATTATCAAATGAATTAATTATCTATATAAGATTATCAAGTGAATTATCATGACAACTTATGTACTTAATTTTACTTATTTTATCAAACGAACATCATTATCAATTATCATAAGTAACATAATGAAACGAATTACCACAAGTTAATTTAACATAACGTTCATAGACACATTCTCATATTAACGATAATTTATTAATTAAGTACTTATTACATATAATCTTAATATAAATTTAGAATAAAATCTGTACTTACAACATTTAATTACTACATGAATAATAAGTAAATTTGTAATGAATTATCATAAATAACATTAACAATTGAATCATCATGAATAACATAATTGTTTTGGCTTTGTAATATCTATTACAAATATTCATAGTATAATTTTTATACAAACCGTTATATATTATGCTTTATAAAAAAGAAAGTACAAGCATGTGAAGTTTATAAAACATGGATTAAGTAAAACCAAGTAAAAAAGAGTTTTAAAACAATTCTCAATATTTTAAGCTAGTGTATGAGCCTGTTAAAGTGTTAATGCTGTTCCGATAGTGCTTTGCTTTTTGGTTAGTTATTATTTGTCAACTAGAAATGAAGCGAAAATGTAAATCTGTAACGATGACACCAATATGAAGCGAGGAATTAGCTAGGACAGTTTTGGTACTATTCAAGATTCTTTAAAGTCACAGACTTCGGTTTATTGTCCCAAAGGAACAACTTGACGCTTTTTCCATGTCAGTCCTGAAATAGTGACAATGAATAAAGAAATATGAAAATATACATTAATATGAACAGTAATCGGTTTATAAACAATAATACAAGTAATAAACAGAGACAGTAGGTAATAAATAATATCAGTCTACCTGTATATTGTAATATACTGTGTCAAACGCCTTATTATTGTCTAGGATTAAAACAAAAAGGTCTGTACATATTACATTTTAGTTATTTCCTTGTATTTTAAGCATTTACTTAATTTTCAGTCACATACTACACTGTACCCGTGGAACATTGATCTTCTGTAGTCTGTATTATTTCTTAAGGATGGTCTTCGACAGGATTGGATATTACAATAGCAGTATTTTGTAGATTTTAGAAATAATATCCACTTTTATATTTCATGCATTGTTCAAAAAATGACACTTTACATTTGTGTGCTTATTTCAATGTTATTTATTTTTTAATTTATTTAATAATATTTGTCATTTGATTTTTAGAATGCAGGATCCACCTTGTAAAAATAACAATTTCTTTATTAAATTACTAACTTTATTTCTTTTCTTTCATTTTATATACACTTAAATATGTCTACTACATATAGATAGATTATGCTCCGATCATTTTAAAAACTAAAATATTTCGTATTAAAGAGGCATTTTGTACATTTTCAAATGAATATAGCATAGGCATTGTAAAAAGCATTAGATCATTTCGTTATTAGAACCCTCTAATTTGACAAAGATTGTCGTTGTCTTCGGACTAATTTAACTTTAGAGTAATTACTAATGTTGACTGAATATTATTGCTTTTGTTAAGATAAGAATCCAGAGTCGCCTCCTAAAGAAACCAAGTCACTCAATTTACATAACAGATACATGAAAATTAATAAAATTTGGGATTTTAGTATAAATTTATTTTTATTTCCAACAAAATTAGTAAATGTAAATACAAATGATAAGTGCATTTATGTCTGTGTTCAAAATGGACGCCATTACGTCTGCCGTAAAGCGGTTTTAAGTTCATTAACAAGCTACAGCTATTGATTTTTGAACATTTATTGGTATTGTCGTCTGCTATAGTTCAAAGAAACATGAAGGCGGGAACAACAAATATGAGATGATTATTATCATAATAAAGCCATTCAATTTATTTCAAATAACATTACGTTTCGGAAGCCGATTACTCTCATATTTTTACAGAGCCGTTAGTGTACATATGTACCCCTATTGATAATTTGAAACGAAATCATTTGTACTCATACTAAAATAAAGTTTCTTGTAATAAATTCATTAATTAAGTAATGACTTTATTGATACCTATTACTTAATTTTGATGACTTCTACAAATTGAATAATCATTATGCAGATTTCTCAAAATATGATAGACAAATGAATATATATTAAGCCATTAAGTGTCAAGGATAAATATTTAATATTAACTCTGCTGAACCTAAGGTTATTTACCTTTTAACTCAGAATAATTGCATTTGATAAAACAAAAAATGATGGTATGACATATCTGGGATTTTTTTTAATTTTTGTATATGACATAAATATTTATAATTCATGACATTTTGTGAATTATGATAAAATAAATAAGTAAATTAAATAAATATATAAATAAATAAATAAAAATAATCCAAAAATGTTTTGTAACCTTACAGTTTGTATGTCACTTTTTCCAATCAATTTTGTTTTTTTATATTCATTCAAGATTACTTTTTTCTGATTTATGATCATTGTTTTAAAAATTAATGGTCATTTTTTTTAACTATCTTTTTTCTTTTGATAAAACCCAAAGATAATTTCTATGTTTGTAGTGCTCTTGATGTTATAAAATGATTTTCTTTTTTTTTTTCAAATTTTTACTCCATTAAAATTTGTTGACTATCGTCCTTTAAAACTAATGACAAATTAAAACTTCATTAGTGTATTTTTTATAAGTTTGTCAAGTTTGATCATTGAAATGTAACGAGAAAATGTTCGATATATAGCAAGTATAGTGTGGAGCCGGATATAAAGAATATAAAGACCATTGATTTTAGTCCAATTGCCATTGTCTTTCATTTCCTACCATTTTGTATCACGTTCTAGGCCTAAATTACTACTCTATTATTTATATATTGACTTGAAAAATTTCAACTTGTTCAAAAAAAATTCTTTTCATTCGCTTTCTGTTAGATCGTATCTATTATGTTGTACTGAAATGTAACTTAAATTGCTCGCCAATTAGAGAATCGTTGCAGCGGAACCGTTAATGTATAAATGTGATTTGATATTAGTACTTCTGGTGCAAATTGTTTTTAAGGAAAAAATATTTTCCATTCCATGTCTAAAATAAATGGGTTACCTACACCTATACGAATGATAGATAAGTGCAAGTTTCCAAATATGTTTTGGGGCTAATCTATGATGTTTGAAATGTTTCTCACTATTGCATCTTTTTGTTTTCGATCTTTTCTGTATAAAACGTACAATATTGTAAAAAATACATATCGTAGATTATTAAGAACATTTTTAAAAAGACAATAATCATAAAATGATTATAGTTATGATAATGATTTTAATGAGGATAATGATGAAAGGTTTACTCTTATATCATTGTCAAAAAAAATTCATTCAATTAATAAACATTGCAGGCTATTTTAATAAAATGTATTACTTTAAAAACAGGAAAGAAACATTGGAAACATTGGATTATAAAAGAAAACATGTACATTTTGTAAAAATCCCAAACAAAATACTTGTAAAAAATTAATAATAATTGCACATACCCTTCTGATGTGCATGTAAAATGTATTTATTTGTGGCCAAAAAAAATCTATTATAGGAATATTCAAAACAATAAAATGAATCTATCTAAAGCAGTCAGTTGTTTCAGTCAAACCCATTTTATAGCAATCGATTTCAATTGGATTCATTTCGGTTAATAGTCAAACCCATTTATTCCATATCAATTTCTAAACCTCAGACGCGTCAATTTCTCATTTACAAGTTCGTAATTGATTTCAATTTATATTTATGGAGTATCTATATCAGGCCTAATCAAATGAGACATATCGACGAACTTTGGGTCATATTTATTGCCTCATGCATGACTAGTTTACTAAAAAACACAATTTATCTAAGTAAATAAATAAGCATAAAAATGGAAACGAATTACTTGACTGCCTATTGTATTAAATAATGAATAAGCCTGCACACAAACCCTGTTTGATGCCACTACATTCGAGACGGAAAGATCACCAGATAAGCTTCACGAATCCACACGGAACGAATTGTGTACGGAACTCATAAACCTGCAATTTTTTTGAAGTAAAGAATTTCTGAAAGAGATAAGTTTCAGATAGTTACGGAGTGACTTTTAAACAATTGCACCATAATTTTATTATTTATAACACGAGGGCATTGTGAAATAAGAAAAACGTCATTTTTATTATGTTCAAAGTTGTTTACAGATCGCTGCATTGTTCACAGTGCATAATTTCATTATGTTTAAGTGAGTAGCTAAATGCCCCACGGAACAATATCACAGCAAGCGCATCTTTTGTGACTATTTTACTATTAATATATTCACTTTTCAACGACCAAAGTTGTGACCATTATGACTGCTCTGCGTAATAGTTAGCAGAGTTAAAGTACTTTGCGTTTACACTATAAAAGACCTGCTTGAGCTTGTCAGCCAATGTAACTACACCAATACTGAAGAACCAATAAATCTAGGAAACATGTTATTAAGGATGACCACCAGATGACGTTCCTCGCTCAAGACCTTCCTACTACATAAGCATTTTAATATTAATTATTTTTTGTAATCTTAGGTATATTTCATCGAAATATTTGTACCCTTTTTTGTATCTGAATGGAACTGTAAAGAGGTTTAGGATACTAAACTGTTGTATGTGTATCGGAGACACTGATTTTCATCGATTTTCATTATTCGCATTTCCACCAACTATCACAAAAGCTGCTAATAATTCTTAAATGACCACGAATCCACGATACACATAAAAAGATCAAGATGAACAACTCTTCATTTTTGAATAATTTTGAATAATTCCATATCGACAAATTTAATAAACGAACCACCCAATATCACAATCTGACAATGTCTTGATGATCAATACCATCGAAATAGCAGATTCACTTACCCAATAAGAAAATACAACAACATATTCCCTACACCTACACCTCATTATTCCGAATGAAAACTTTGGCTACTCCTTGGCAAAGTATCTTACTGATGGTTTATGGTTACCCCAGCCAGACACAATTTCTAGACGAACTCAAATAGTTCGATTTGATCAAACTTTTAACACCCTTTTCTTAAAATTCGGACAACTTCGAGATTGCCCTCAATGACCATTTCTGTGACCGCTATTTTGGTTAAATTTTCCTCGGTATAGGAAAACTCTCTCTCACTCTCATAAAAATGCATTTTTCTTAAATTATCAAATTGCAGACCCATCATTATACATGATATCCAAACAAGTTGGAAAATTCACAATAGTAATTTAAATATATGGTGTTCCGGTTTATCAGGGTTGAACAAAGGTCCATAGTTATCTGGAAAAGATTAGGTCATGCCAAATTCACCCCAATACATAAAGTTAAGTGTAAGCTAACCAAAAGCATAAATTATACATACTAAATATGTTCTTGTTTTCTGATATTTTTTTTATAATAAACTCTATTTAACTTTCTGAATATATCATGTCAAGAAAACTGTCTTATTAACCTCGCGATAAAACATCTTTAACTGTCATATCTCATACACAATAATATGGTGGTAGTAAAAAAGTACTTCAGGAAATCCTTTTTTATCCACTATATTAAAGGTTTAAGTGACTAATTTGAAATGTACTGATTTGTCTGCACCTATTAATGCGGACGGGTAAACGTCATGCAGTATGCATACCGGAACTGAATCCTGGACCTTCATGTAAGAGAGCAAGCGCCTATCTAAACTGAAGCACCTCGGTTCTTGAATTTCCTGAAGAACATAAAATGTGATATGAATCAACTATACAGTTGCGATATCAGCAGCTGCTGGAAGCGAACGTTAACTTGATATCTACCAACCAACCAACCAGACACTTGTACTGTAATATTGCCATAAACCTGTAAGGAATGTCACACAAAGTGCTAAAACCGAGTTGACAAATCTGTCGATTGTTAATTCATATAACAGTTTTCTTTGAAAGCCAATTTAAACTGATCGGCGACACCTCGGTCGCGACTTGGTCAACATTAAGGAGAGAAGTCGCAATTCGCTATGAACTGAGACCCAAAAAACTTTAGCCAATACCTGTATACAAACATCTATTCTCAGCTCAATGTCTCCAAGGAAGAAATCTTTCTTTCAAAAGATATTTCGAGAAAAGTAAAATTTCTTTTGTGGGAACTAAGATATTAAGTATTTGCTTGTACTTTCATCATGTTCGGTGTTCCTTATCTAGTTAACTTTTCGACAATATTTGTCTTCTAGCTTTTCTAAAATAATATACCAGAAAGAAAAGAAAAGCAACAATGGATATTTCGTAAATAAAACCCATGATACACCTACTTTAAAAATATATACTAACAAGTGCTTCTACTAGAAGTTACTTCCCTTGACAAGAAAATTCATACACATACACATTTAATGCTATAACATTTGTGAGCCTCGAAGTTTCCTTAAAGTAGTTTTTGGGCAAGCATCTTACTTCCGGTATTTTCGTTGGTTTGATTAGTAAAGTATAGCTACCCAAAAACAGTCAATGGGCTTTTTTATAGAATAAATCTGAGAAATAACAGATGATTCCGATGGGCTATAATTGCTATAGCTCAGACAAGCTATACTGCCTTTCTATGCCTCGATACATTGCAGAGAGCAAGCATAACATCCACGGTGACCGTTTGGTGCTATCATTGTAATTTATGAAAGTTGCTTTCTCTTTTCAGGCGAATGTTTCCACCATTTAAAGTGAAAGTCTCCGGATTGGATAAAAAAGCTAAATATATTTTGCTCATGGACATTGTAGCCGTTGATGATTGTCGTTATAAATTCCACAACAGTAAATGGATGGTGGCTGGAAAAGCGGATCCGGAAATGCCCAAAAGAATGTACATTCATCCAGATTCACCAAGTACTGGGGAACAATGGATGCAGAAAATTGTCTCGTTCCATAAACTCAAGCTTACAAACAATATTTCTGATAAACATGGTTTTGTAAGTTATCATTTCGTAAGTTAAACATTTAGTATTTTTAATTTTACCACCAAAATCAACTGAGCTACGACGCACACTTCTTGCTCACAGTGGCTTCTGTTGTGGCTTCTGTTCAGGCATCCCCGCAATTGATCTACTACATGATATTTTGTCGAAAAACCATGTGATCATCTGTGAAAAAAAAATGTGACTTCAGATTTTGGAAATAAACGTACACGTATGTACATAAATGCTGCTTTTAGCACTAATCTTTTAAGGCACAAGCTCGCGTAATTTTGCTTTCAAAACGAAACCATGCTACATTCAGTAAAGTAGGCCTACACCTGTTTCTCAACGACTCAAGAACTCCAGCGATCCATCGTCCACACTCTAAATTGACTGAGAACCTTGTCACTATTTAACAATCAATATCTATTGGGACTAAATAAACATCAAGAGAACCAAAAACACTGTTTGATATTTCAGACCGCCATTTTGAATCGTTGCCAAAAATCGACTTCATTATGGTTGTCGTATTATTTCAGACATGCGCAATTATGTAAACTTTTTAACGGTGGTAAGAAAATATAGACTGGCGCCAACGATTCGAGCCAAAATGTTGGGAAACTTTCATTTTTTGGACGAAAAAATATGTGTCTTATTTGTTTCATTTCGCTTAAAGTTTGAGTCTGAGGTCGAAAAACAATTTGGTGATTTGAATTCTTGTTTCATCTTTTGTTTGTCGGTAACGAATGAAAAACAACGCGGATATAATGTGTTAAAGTTCTCACATAAGGTTTGCGAATTCGTGCTTTCAGTTTTTCCATTTTCTCCACTTTTGTGTGTTTTTGTTATTGGAATTGTCAAGTGTATTTGGTTCAAATTCTGGCAAGTGATATCGTTAAATGCCCCGTACAAGCGTTACAAACCGACGTAATCGTTGATTTGAAAGCTAAAAGAAAACTAAAATACCACACAAATTGATATGTAAGATTCAAAGGTATTCAAATGTGATGACTAAACATTTCAAGACAAATAAGCACTATAGTTCACTTTAATCAGCGTGAGAAAAATATCTTTCTCAAACGAAGACAATGGCGTGAATATGGGTTTCTTACAAATGGTTTATTGATTTTAAAACACGTTTGTAAGTTGATAAACAGGATTCTAGGACATATTGAACCGGAAGTGACGATGTAAATCTATGAAATGTAAGAAGTAGCTACAATAAATTGTAATCTAGTCAGCAATTTAGATATTACCTCCCACTCATTTCAATCTTACGTTCAAGGACACATCGATCATGGCCATCCACCTACTTATCAATTTTTTTTCTATTAATGTTTAATTCATATCTAGTTTTTGATATATATGGCAATACAGACCCATGAGAACCATTGCTATTCATGTATGCCTTGTATGGTTAAATATAAAACAGTTCCCGTAGTTAATAGTTAAAATGGCGTAGGCGTAGTACAATAAAATCCACAAAATTAAGCTCTAAAAGACCCACACTCCTTTCTGCGACTATTGGCACCCAATGCCTCCACCACTTTCACTGCCACAATATTCTGCATATCGATAAACTAACTTCGCCCACAACCAAACCCCTGACTATGTGATTTCATGTCAGACATAAAATACAATTTTTTTCTTAATGAACAAGAGACTTAAAGGCACTTAATTTCGTTATTTAATGTCTGTGTATTATTTTGTCAAGTGCACGTAGTCAGTAATGTGTTTACATGGCGTATATTTCGCAATCATTTGTGTACTCATATTTGAATATAACACATTTCGCTTGTTACTTTGCGCCTTTCTTCCTTAAAATGTTTAGAATTGGGTGTGAATAAGTGTCAGTCGATACCAAGACCCATGTTGACCCTTTTAATGTCAGGAACCCATTCACCCCTCAACTGTATTAAATATGTGACATTTCTTTGCTCAGCATACATGTTTGTTTATTTGATTCATGGCTAAATTACATTTGGTTTTCTGCTTAATAGGCTTTTAATGGGTTTAGTAATCATATACTGGTCTAATTCATCACGTAATAGCAAATTTCGTTGTCCATTAGTGATGACAGACATGCACCTACATATTCATGTGTTTAAAAGGATTGATAACGTTAACAGACAAACTGAACAGTAGCCGTTAAAGATGCTCACCTTGTCTCATACCTCTCTGTAGTTGAATTAAGGTATAATAATACCGCTATTTAGTGCTGTTAGTTTCTTAAGGATATTAAAAAATCCCAGTTGTACATAGATTAAGTTGTTCAGAATTACTCGTTAATGGTACTGATCCGAGTGCTTCAAGCCAATCTATAGATCTTCGCACGCTTAACTTAATTAGAATCTTTTTTCGACATTATCATGTAAATGACGTCAAGTCTCTTAACACTCTAACCTACTGCGCTACAGCCCGTATTTTGTTACTGACAGATTATGTCATTTGAACTTAAAAACTTGATAACCTACATGATTATTTTTTAAAATATATCGTTACTGGATAATCGAGGTTGTTCATTCAACCTTTCCACGAGTACTGCTAGTCTCGTCGCGTGCCACGAGAAATTGAGATAACAGTGGAATGGCGGCGAGAACTGATCCTATCCGAATTAGTGCCGACAAAATCGTCGCCAAGAGTCTATCGTATTTAAGTACATAAGACGGAAATTCATATTTAATATGAAGTGTTGCATTACTAGAAATATCCGTTTCTTTTTGTACATGTTTAAATTTGGCACATTTTGACATGCGTGAGAAATTTAGGAAAAATATGAATGAAATTCCGCACCCACATCACCTAATAAAAATAACTTTTGATATGGTTTTAGTTAATTAGATATTGTTTGATGCAAAGGACAAAACTTTTACAGAGACTATGATGGTGTCTTTTTCTTTTTGTAGAATATTATCAGTACATCAACTAGTGGGTTCGGGATCTGTGCTTAGAGGGTCAGCATTTGTGATTAAAGGCCCATATCATGAGTTATTCACCATTTTATGTTACAAATACTTACTTTGGTACATTATTTTGTAATTTTGCTGTCTTTGGATGGTGACTCCTTGTGGGAGTCAGTGGGACGAGGCTCGTGGACCAGTGGTAAATGAGTCACTGATGAGTCAATTGATCTCCAGCTCATGTACAGCGAGCTCATTTACTTTAGTCATAAAAGTTAAGCCCTGTGTTCAAAACTTAGCAGGATTTTAAATTCAAACACACAAGATGTGTATTAGTCAACAGGATTACTACTTTGCTACAGTTTAAAAAGAAAATCTACAACGTAGTGTCAAATCTCATTAAGAAATTCAAAAAAGACTTTTTCTATATGTTTTGTACATATTCCCAATTCGTATTTCAGAAGTATTTGTTTCGTATCTTTTTTCTACCGACCTCACCTTTAGTGCTAAGCTTTGTACGACGCCTGTCGGGATTATAAAAGATTACAATCGACAAAACAAATGAAACGAATTAACATGTCAGGCGTCGATTACGGTCAAATAATCTCACCCAAACTATTAATTAACCTTCGTATTTGTGAAGCAATGAAAACGTATAGTTAAACATGGGGAAAGAAAAAATCTCAAGATTTGTGGCTCCATTGGTGGTTTGTAGTAATTACTTGCTGAACATATAGTAATTGACTTATGTGTTACTGTATAATACTACTAATGTAGGTTTGTTTAGGCATGGGACATATCGACAAGTGTAGGCTAGTCTCCGCCGTAAAGCTCGGGATTCTTGATCCCAGTTAGCGTCACACTGCCAATTTCAAGCATTTTTATGCTTTCTTACTTGTAATCAAGTTTTATTTGCAAAAATACTATTGAAAATTATGTCGGTAAATCTCATTTGAAAAACATTTATTCATAGACAAATCAGACCTGGATTGAGCTGTTTCAGTGTCAGATAAGCACGTGAAGAATTCGTAACGCCATCTAGATGATTATTGCCGACATTCGTCAGATATGAAAGGTTAAAACCGTCTATTATAATGGAACTTTGATGCCATGTGGAAGCTAAAAGCCATTTTCTTGTTTTATGATTAATAATCTCTTGTCAAATGAAATATGAAGATGGATTTAAAGAAGCGGAAAGGCAAGTGATAGCTAGACAGATTTCCTCGCTCCGTGGCCGCCATTTTTCCGCCTCTTTAGTGACGTTCTGACGAGAAAAGACGTGAATTTAGCGATAAAATGCGATAATACAGCGATAAAGTCGTCAGTAGCGTATTTGGTTATTACAATTTGACAGACTTTTATCGTTTGGCTTATCTTGAATATCATCTGACTGCTACACGCCAAATTCGACTGAATACTTTAATAGCACTCGCAGACATTGATAGACTTCTTTATCCAGTTTCTTTGAATATCATGAATGGTAATGACTGTTTCTTTTAAAGTAGATGTCAAGTAGGCTGTACCACTAGTTTAGTTGTGGGACTTTGCTACCGCAAAGTCCCAGTTTGTTTTCGAAATGTCTATTCTTTTTTTTTTTTTTTTTTTTTTTTTTTTTTTCGATTTTTCCACAGGGCACACAGCTCAGGATTCAACTGCTTTAGAAACATTTCTACCTATGTTGACCTTCTCCTGTGGCGACCTCGTTAATAAATATAAATTGAAACAGTTTTGCAAAAGTGTAATTTGCACATTGCAACATTAGCAAAAACAGGTTTTTCGACTCTGGAAGCTACATTTTTGGGCCGATTTTGCTCGGGTTTTCATTTTTGAAATCTGTGATTAAATTCTGATGCGACTAAAGTTAAAAATTTTCAAATTTCGAAAATTCGAAGCATAAATTTTTTTGCCGATTTTCGAAATTTTTTGACTAAATTTGAGTTTTTTTCGGATCAATCTGAAATTTTAATAAAAGATGCATGCCACTAATATAAACAATTTGACGTATTCAAAATTTTTGCGCCACTTCCGGTTAAAGGGGAAAATCGATTTTCACTTCCGGTTGAATAACTTCCGGTGATATTTATGAAATTCAACGAAATTTTGTTGAGCTGTAGCCAAAGTAAGTGTACAGTTAATTTAAAAATAAAATTCAACCCGAAAGTAGAACTTTGGCCGCCATTTTGATTTTCCTGAAACATTCCATATTTTATTCAGCCAATTTGGCTGAACCGAATTTCAATATTTTGGTATTAAATGAAAGAACATAAAAATTAGAGAAAATTCTTGGAAGTGGATTTTCGAATTTCGAATTTGCTTTTTTGCAATTTCAAGTTGAATTTTTTCAATTTTTGAAGGCTCATATCTCGTGACCTTGACTTTTGATGACCTTGACCTTAAGTAGGTCAAAGGTCATCGACCTTGGCTACCTGATGATACTTTAATATTTGACCTCCGATATCAACTTCCGGTTTTATAGGTGTCCAAAAATAGCCAAATTCGCAACTTTGTACTGCTCCTACACGTGACCTAATTAACCTAGAGGGTTTATTTTTGCATATTCTGAATGGGCTTCATGAGCTCTTTCGAACGATATATCACAATGTATTGGAATGCAAAATTAGTTTTCTTTAAATTTTTGCAAGTTTGAAAACCTTTGCCCGATTTTTTGAATTTTTTTACTTTAATATATGCATAGTTTATGATCCATTACGTTTAGAGGCTTGAAAATTGGTACATAAGTGAACATAGCCCATATAATTGAATCCATAAAAAAAAATTGACATGGGCGTGGCACATCCGGGTTAAACTTCAATTTTGGTAACATTTTGTTGTCTGGAAAAAATCAATATAGACTACATTTTTTGAAAAATGTTTTTGCACACACCAACCTCATTACTTAAGCTCAATTATATCAAAATGTCAGCTATTTCTGCTGTATAGTTCAAAAAAGGGAACGAGGTTTAACAATTTCAAAATTTCCGATTATAGATATTGACCTTTTTTGACATTTATGATTGTATATCTCGTTAACCAATAGATGCAAAGGTTTGATAATTTAGCCATAATCAGATATAATTAATATAAATAAATTCACATAAAAAATCTGAAGTGGGCGTGGCACATCCGGGTAATATTTTGTTTTTGTCAAAATTTTGTTTATCCCAAAAAAAGGTAAAGTTTAAATTGTTTTCAAAAAATGACATTGCATACAGTTACAGCATTGCTTTAGTCAGCTTATGTTAAAGGCTCATTGATCTCGGCTTTGTAGTTCAAAAAAGGTAACAAGTTTAAAAAAAAAAAAAAAAATCGTTTTTGACCTTGACCTTTGTTTACCTTGACCTTTTTAGGATCAAAGGTTATTGACTTTGGCTGTTCATTTTATACTTTCATATTTGATGTCTAGCGTCAACTTCCAGAGTTATTACTGTATGCATTTCCAAATTTTAAACACTTGTTTCTCGTAAATTTGACCTTGAGTGACCTTGACCTTCAGTAGGTTGAAGGTTATTCATAAAGGTTTTCAGCTGCTATGTTCAAATGTTAGGTCTGGTGACTACTTCCGGGTTCACAACCTTTCCAAAAATTAAATTTTTTTAAAAGTTGTCGACTTCTTTGACACTTTGGATTTACGTTCAGGGCCCATTTTTTTAAAATTTCCCTTAGCAATTTGCACATTTGCAAAGTCCCACTCTGTGCCACATGTGGCTCTAGTATTTAATTATTATTCGATTTTGGGGGTAAAATGTTTTTTCTATTATGGGTATGGGTATCATTGGATACTCTTCTATAGATGCACTGGCCAATACATAATTTTTATACATAGATTGTAGAAAAAAGTCTCTATATATATTATGCAGCTTTTAAAGGGAAATGTTCACTAACCGTTCGATCAAAAAACTTTTAGTATCAAAACCTGATTTTTTTTAGCTAATTTAATCCGTAATAATGTTCCACACTCTCCTTCAAACTTTAAGCCTTCAAATCCCGTGTATCCACAAGCGTTGAATGTAACATTGAATTTGCAAACTGAAAACTGATGCTAGAACTGAGCTCTAGACGACCATATGCCTTTAATATTGATATTATGTGGTATCTTAATTACAATTTGATGCACTTGTTGATACACAGAGTTAATTAAACTGAGAGAAAGGATAAATTAAGGTTAATTTCTAACACAATAGGCTAGTCAAACCACGCATACATTCTTCCAATACTGTCATCTAACATTAATTGGTGTTGATTTTTCCACTATTCGATCAGATTTCCTTATCTTTAGAACTGCAGTTGCAGAGCACATTGCTGATGATTTTTTTAAAACTTTTTGAAATCTTTTTCATTAATTTTATAGGTCAGTTTATTTTTGAATGTAAATGATTTTGACTTGATAACTTGATATTTTTTTCAATTGCTATCTAAAACCGTTTTCAGATCTGATTTTTTTTTGTCTCAACGCCAACATTCAAACGGTTCAAAGAAGGTTTGCTAACCTTTCTATGTCTATCGTTTGGACATACAGTTTCCATCTAGGTGTCATTCCTTTAACACAGCGTCGTAAATAACATTCAGCTTATTTGCAACGGCGATGGCCTTTCAAAGACCAAAAAAGAATCGTCTCTAGAGTTTCCATTCATAGGTTTTCTTCGGTGAAAAAGTACTATTTGACTATATATTGGAAAACTGGTATATGGATTTTTTATTATTAATAATGGTATCTATTTTTATTTCAGACAATATTAAATTCCATGCATAAATACCAACCACGTTTCCATCTAGTGAGGGCAAACGACATCTTGAAACTACCTTATAGTGCTTTTAGAACTTATGTATTTAAAGAAATGGAATTTATCGCCGTAACAGCATACCAGAATGAAAAGGTAAGAAGACAAATATCAAATATTTTTGGCTATGTTGCCACAATCACAATGAACGTGATATTTGCTCTATGCCCACTATTTCCTCCAATATAATATAAATGGCCCTTTTCCCTCTGATTAGGTAAGCCGTCACTGACATTGAATTGCGTTTTATCCTGTTGTAAGCAACACTAGATAAACCGGGACCATCTCCCCTTCCTACAGACTGTGCACGTTATGCATCCTTCAAATGTTTTAAATATAACCAAAAATAGACTTATGAATTTTGACCGACATTATTTTCTTCCTGGCGTTGCCTTTTTCATATTTTGTCCTTTGGAAAGGACAGATATTGAGCGCTAAACTCATTTCATACATCGAAAGGAAACATAACATCTAAACATATAAGTAATATTGAAATGTTAAGTTGACAATTCACTTCAACCAAAACAAGCAATGTGCATGTTCGTCACACATCACGCTTTTTCAAGTAATTTCAACTTTGATAACACGTGCCAATCAACGCCATATTGTTTCCGTTTTGAGCACTTGAACTATCCTTGTGAGATTTCTCGTCACATTGAGGTGTTTTAGTATTATTTGCTGATTTTGCAATTATTTGCTTAGAAACACTTAGATATAATCAGTGATTTTGTTTCAATACGCCCACATTATATTGTAGAAATATATCTACAGTTCGTTTTTTATCGGCGTAAACTATTATGCAATTGTGTTTCCTGCTTAAGAAATAATGATTTGATTTACAGTTTACGTTATTAAAAAAAAATTGCCAGTCAATGTCATATTCGGATGTACTGTTATGCGATTAGAAAGTCATTTGCGTTGCATTGAGTGCTGTCAAAGGTCTGGATTTCGAATTTTAGTTGGTCGGATTGGGCTATATATACCCTGCGTGATATAGGCTGTGAAAAGGCCTATGCCCTGTTTCTTTGCCCATACCGGAGAAGGAGTTTCAACACTTCTATACTTCTTATCTTCTCTTATAAATGTTTTGTTTTGAATTTGCTATTTTACAGATAACACGATTGAAGATTAACCATAATCCATTTGCTAAAGGTTTTAGAGACACGGGTGGTGGCAAGAGAGAGAAGAAGTAAGTATACTTATTATATATATTAACGGAGAAATATGCTTTGTGAAAATAACACACCAATATGATCAATTAATTATTATGGCTCTTATCCAGTTCTGTTATATCCTTCCTATTCTGTGACGTATACAGTATCTCATCTAGATGAGATGGGGTCCCTGCAAGAAGGTCCAGGGCCATACTCTCTCGGTTTTTTTCTGGGAGTTTCCGTAGGGAGGGTACTGGTGGCTTTAGTTCAACCACTTCCTATGGTAGTTGGGTCATCGCTTGTCCAGTCGTCATTCTTGTTCATATTCCTAATTCCCAGTTTCCACCCTTTTCGGCTGTGTGTAGTCTTTAAATTCATTCAACATTCGGGAACATTCCCAACCGTTGTCTGTCTGTGCCTTTCGCTACAACAAGTACCATTAAATTACGCTCATTTTTCGTAAACATTTTCAAGTTAAGTGTTCATAAAGGAAACCAATTGGTAAAATAGTGTTTTGCCTCTTCAATAATTTTCTTTTTTGACAAATAAAGCATCGAAAAGGTCATTGAAATGTTTTCCCTCTTCACATAGTCTGGTTTTGCCTGTTATGATTGACAGTTGTGGTCTGAAATCTCCCTGGTTTGACTCGATAGGCGATCATCAAATTAAAGCATTTACTCCTGAATTCACGCTAATTTAGCCAAAGGAAACACTTCAATCAAATTCCGTATTGTTGAGACCGTGGTTATGTAGAAAGGACTGACTTGTCGATTCTTGGAGTTAATAAAAAGACAAGTAAGATAAATTTACCGGCAGAAGTTCTCTTAGCCTTATTTCCTGTCGAATGCTTACTTCTTCCATCAGCAATTTAACTAGCATTGTCTTGTGAAGTACCGGTTATACGCCAATTCTTTTGTTAGCCAAATGAGATCTATTGAAATCTGCGGCCTTTCGTGACTTGTGGCGGAAGAGTACATAATAAGCGAGGCTAATGAATTATCTCGTTTTGTTGGGAAGGTAACGTGAGATGTTAACTAACAGACGACAATTTCATCATCCAATCAAAATTAGGCGTAAAACGATCTGCGAATCTGTAAAACAATTACGTTAATTGGACGGTTCATTTGGAACATATTGGAATCGGAAGTTAGACAATGCTCGCACCAAGTATTCTATGATTGGCGCCAAATTCTCCATTCAAAATGGCGGCTGATTGCATTAACCCCAATATCAATTTATGACCAGTAACTATGTTATAGCGAATGGCGAGTAATTGGTGAAATTCGGCACTATTAGCGAGATTGTCCAAGTTCAGCGATTATTTGGTTACACTAAACTGATAACTGTAATTTCTATTTAGCGGTCAATAATCATGACATCAAATTATTGCTGAATTGGAAATCTTGTAACGTACTTGATATCCCCATATTTTCATTAACCAACCGAGGCCCTGTGTGCTATTGACTATGACCGTTCAACCTCCTGTGACAGAATTCTGAAGAGATTTACTCCTTATGTTTTCTCAATGCACATTGCATGATGTTGCCCTCTGAACTACAAATTCTGAAGTTCTGAAAGTGCAAGGCATTTTATTCTTAATGTCCATGTTCTTTTTTATTTTCAGAAGACTTCTAAGTGACCCTACTTCAACGTTTACATCCACCGATACCAAACATGAAGAATCAGCCGGAAGTGACGACGAAGATCAAGAAAATCTGGATATTTGTGTTGTTGAATCGGATGAAAAGCCGACACCCATACGCCATTCTACCCCTACACCACCAGGTCGGTCCTTATTAAATAGTTGTTTTTTTTTACCTTTAATGTAAATATAGGTTTTGCCTTGATGATCATTGACACGATTGATGGAGTTAGATGAATATTCGTGTATATCCATTTTGAAAATACGGCAGTTTATCGAATTACTTGTAATTAAATTCCTTATCTTTTTAGAAATCGACGTCGGTGATGAAAAGTCATATTTACAAGAACAAGGAGTTTACCATCCACCCAGATTCTCAGAATCTCCCTTCGAAGAACAAGAGATTGCAGATAAAACGGAAACTTCCATGGAAGACCAATATCCTAATAGGAGCTCACTTGACGACTCCCGAACATCCGAATTATCTCCAAGACCCCCGTCTCCGGACATCGACACGGAACATAGTCAGTTAGAAGAAAGCCAGACTCTTCATAAAAGTGAGCGAACAGACACAAAAGACAGTTTTGAAAGATACGATAATGACTCACATAGTGATAGTGAACCTCCTCGTCGAGAGAAGCTTGAATATTCCCCAGTAACTTACCACCGCTCTGAAAGGGAACGCCACTTTCTGAAATACCGAGATCTGAAAGATCACGAACGTTTGTTAGTTAAGGACACCAGTCCTCCCAATGTGACTGTAATGCAACCTTCTGTTAGTCACCCAATGTTTCCATATCTTTGTGCAGGATCTGTATTTCCTAACTCTTCTGGAGGTCTACCATTTCCTCTCAATCCAGCTCTGCTCAACAGTTCCTCTTATCCACACGGACAATTCCCAGTTCCGCTCTTACCAGGATCGCCGCCTGAATTGCCACATCTACCTCCGACACATCTACACTCCAGTAACTCTGGGCCGATGTTAGGATCTCATAGTCTCTTATCCAACTCGCATCTAATGAACCAATCTTACCAAGGATTAACATCGCAACTGTCAAGTTCATTGTCTCACATAACTAGCTCACATCCTCTAGGTCCCATGTTCTCACCTCGATCTGCTCCAAGGTTCAGTCCGTATACAGTCCCTTTAACGAAAACCACAATGGTTACTAATAGCAGTCCGGTGTCAATACCTGGTGGTCATTATGGACTTGGCGAATCACCAAGGGGTGGTTCGCTGCTGTCACCTCCTGGAAGTACACACATACACTCTTCTCCTAGGAAGAGTCCGTTACCTGCCCACCAGCAGTCCCCGAGCACCCCCAACCATGGTACTGATATCAGAAGTATTGAAAGGATGTTAAATGGTTTGGATAGAAGGCCACCATCACACGAAAGTAGTCGCTGCTATAGTCCGGATAAGTAGTACGTTGGATCACCATCTATCAGTGGAAGCTGCTTGGATATAGACCTCAAAAGTAGCCTATGGGTGATGCAAGGATTTAATCCCCAGGTATAACCGCTATGGGAACATTAACTACTGCAATAAAATGTGAAAATCCATGACAAATGATGTGAATTTTGTGTATATTTTAGTTCCTATTTATCGACAGAGAATTCCTACTTACTGTGATAGAATTCCATTGGATTTTGGACAGAATGGTTTTAAAAAGTTGGCTTGTATTTGAACCAAGATTCAAAATTGATGGCATCAAACAGACTCTAGAATACTCTTGCTTGTATAATGGACACTCGTTAAGGCATTACACAAAATCGAACCCTGTGAATTAAAACACGGTGTATTTCAAAGACTTAAAAGAATAAGTGTGCTTAGTGTTCCATATTCCAGTTTAGAAAGTAACTGTAGGCATATAGTTTGACATTCCAGCTTAACTATATACGATGTGTAATATATAAAGCTACAAGAAAACACTAGAATGTGTACAACTGGATTATTTGTAATTTCAATAATGAATTTATAAACTTACAATTTCTCGTAGATTTGTTAAATTTTAGGCTTTCTAACTTAAATATTTCATTAGAAATGCAACGTATTATTGGTAGTGTAATTCAGATTTTAGTGGTAACATTTAAGATTTCCAGTGAATATTAAGAATTGTTAGTGTAAGAATTCCAGGGAACATTAGAATTATTGTTAGTGTTTTTATTTAAGATTTCCTATGAACATCAGAATATTGTTACTATTTATTTATATGTGTTGTGTTGTTATGTTTACAGTTGTCTTTTACATTTTTACAATTCTTGTATTACATTAACCATCCTGAAATTTAACATATCCACATGGTCACAGATTGGCAAAAATTAAAAATATGGAGTAAAATGTTTAACACTAATTTTTATTAACGATCCAATAAATCAATTATCGAACAATAAGGCGAAATAAGGTGAACTTTAAGAAAAAAAAACCCCATAGAACTAGGAATTTTTAGAAAATTTTAGAATTCTTGAAAAGATTAAAGGGATTGTAAAAAGGATTTCTAGCCTTTTTATGTGTATGAGAGACACTTCAAACTTTTAGTTGGTGTATTCAAAATCCCCCCTGAGTGCACGTGGTTCCTGTGATTCCAAAAAGACGTCACCGGATATGACACACGACCCGCGTAGCATAGCAAAGCGACAAAAACAGATACCGCCATCTTGTAAGGGGAGATAACGCCTTGTTATATTACCTGTGGTCTGAAGAAGTGTCTCTCGTACACATAAAACGGCTATTTCCAAAAACAACTATCCTGATGGTATCTTGAAACACATGTCTGCTTCACGAAATGAGCATTTAGTAACTTACAAATATATAGATACAATGTACTGTATATCTCGTCTATACGTTCTCTAGGGAGTCTTTTAATTTCTTATTTACCGTTTCAAAGCACTTATGTTGCCTTTTGACAAATGAAGCATTCCTTTGAAAATTCATATAGTTGCAACTTGACATATATCTATTTAAAATGTTTTCTTCTCATTCTGAATTATGTCATCAATAGATGTGTACAACAAATATATTTGTTTTCTTTAAGAATTGGTCTGTTTCGTGGGTGGGGTTGTAACATTGGTTTAGTCGATCAAAGTGTAATATTCATTTCTAGCCTCCAGCTGATGCACCCCTTCCCTATTTCATTTATATAGCTTTTGCTATACAGAGGGGGCAGATGACATATTGCCCGAATAACATTCGTATGTTACATTATACGAAATTGGCCCCCCGTAGAAACGCCACCGTCACGTGATAAAAATTTAATTTAAGTCGTAATTACAGTGTCAAAGATTTTGATTCTTCGTTAAACAATGGCGGACGAGATAAAGAGAAATCTCGCGAGATGGTATAGATTTCACGAGATCTGTGTCGAAATGGATTAATTCTGCTTAAATGAGCAAATATTTGTTATGAAACCTAGCTTACTAATTTGATGCGATACACAAGAACACTCATTCCCAAGGGTTTTGTGATACTGATTTGGTTATAAAGAGAGCATATTTGCTCACAAATTAGTGGCTTAGCACAAACACAAGCGACAGTTCTTCAATAACCCGGTGTTAAAATGGATGAAAGAGGACGTAATGAGAGATTATAGAGTCTTTCCTCCGCCCAAAGCCACCACAAGTCATTTTATATAACATATTGACTGGTACCACATTCTTAAGTCATTTGAATAGAAACATCATTAAATGGTGATTCTAGCTTTTAATTGAAATGCCTTTATACTCCTTTGGTGGCCGATTTTTTTTAAAGGACGATACCCTAGAAAAATCTTGACAAATACGTTATATTCCATCAAACACACGCCCTAAAAAAAAAATCAATGGGAATATAAAATGAAAACATTTTTTTTTAGATAATTTTTAAGTGCTGATTTGAGAAATATGATGTTTTTCACCAAAAATTAGTTTATTTGCTGACCCATGACAATGTTAAACAGATATCTTACATGTGATTTTTTACTTTTATTTAGGTTTGGAAGTAACGGAAACAGATTACACAATGCAAGAACGTATAGCTAAATAATGTCTGAAAAGTTGAAAACCTTAGATATTTTCGAGTGAAGGGACCAATATGTAATTCATGATCATACAATTATGGTGGCAATATTGAAAATATGGATCTTATGATAAAATTACCTATCACAAATCTTGCTGAAAATACCATTCAAAAGAAGAAAATCGGAATACAGGTGTCCCATTGATCTTGTTCACCAGTGTTTCAGCAAGTGTTGCAGAAGCTTGCCCTTGGTTTTTATGCTTCCTGATAAGTTAACGAGTCATTTGTTCATAGTCTTTTCAAGATGTTTACACACGAATCAGTGATCCTTAATAAGCGTTGCAATGGTTAAGAACTGTTCCGTGTCCATGCTTTTTCATAATGCTCAAAAGTTCACAAGTACTTTTTGGTTTGGATCAAAGACATATCCTTGGTTCAGAATAGTTGCACCAGTTTACATGTGAAGTATGGTTCAGCAGCATTCAAATAATCTGCATGTACTAGTATTCCATAGGGTCATAATTATGCTGCCATTTGTGTACATGTTGTCAATGATTTCCAATGAATCACTAGCCTAAATGAAATGAATGGAGTTTTACGTCCTGCTTTTCTGCATCTATATGGGCTAATTGAAGACGGGCAAACGTCTTGCAGTGTGCAATGAGGGAAATTTTTCCAGGACAGAGGCATTAGCCTGCCCTTATTTTCGATTTCCAACTGTCGAGGGATCTTTAATGTGCACAGCCAATAGCACACGGACCTCGGTTTATTGTCCCATCCGAGCGACTAGACGCTTTTTCCATGTCAGCCCCCCGACCTGCATCACTGACAGGGGGGATCATTAGCCTAAGCATTCCATTGATAGCCTGTAAGGGTAAAAGTAAAAAAAAGAATATCAACTGATCCCTGCACTTAACAGATAAAAGGGTGTAGTATATTAAAATCCCCGCGTCTCTAGACTGTTTACACTATGGGCAAATTAGGCTTTACTAGTAAATTATACAATCATCTATATCAATATATAGTTCAAAGGGTTAAATATGCCGTCGAGACCTAATAAATAAACTTTACATAACTCAAGAGACACCTTTATTACCCTATTTAGTACTCCTTACACATTGAGACATGTTAGAATATGGTTCGTCTTATCACCACATGCATTCACATACGACAAAATGAACTAGAGGACGGAAACGTAACATAATTATTATGAAAATATACATATCATATACACCAATCTTGTGAAGGTTCATATCGACATGTGCCGGTTTGTTTCGCGAGCAGCCTTTCCCTTAACCCCGGAAAACCTGATGTCACTCAGCGATCAAGCTTGTCAACATGTTATTATTGACGATAAAATGTCTTTGACATAACTTGAATGACTTAATCTTTCATTACTTTTTTTTTCATGGTTCTGTAATTCGAAATTATATCATCATCAACCTACCAAATTTAAATTTTTACTAGGGGGGAAACACTGAAAAAAAAATCCAGATGTTGGGAAAAGAGAATGAAAAGTTCTTTGAGACAAAAAAATAAGAAAGTTTCAATTTGAATCGATAATATTGTGACAAAGACTGATAAATGATGCTATTCACAAAAAGAAAAAGATGTTATCTGACGAATAAAAGATGAAAATTAGCAACATCTAATGGAGGAGCACTTGACGATTAGCTTGGTCACGGTTTCGTGCTCTTCCATTCGAGGAGTCTTGTTATGTCGTTTATTTATAAAACGGTTGGTCGGAGATAACATTCAGTCAGTTATTCCTTGAAAAAAGTAAGTTACTGTCTAGTTGAGGAGTTAATAACTTTATTGAGAGTCGACGTCCCGCTTAGTGCTCATTGAAAAACCACAACACAACAGCACGTCTTCACAAGCATAGTGGCATTTCTATTCTATGTCTGTCGACGCCCCCTAGCGAGAGTGGTATGAATCAGGGGCACTTATCAAACACTCCACCAGCAGGACTCGTAAATACTTGACAACATCGTGTCGTTTCTTTTTATTAAACATAAATTTGACTTCTTGCTTTTTGTGTTTGTTGGCCGTCAAACCTTGTTTTGCTTTCGGTTGACGACTCACAAAAGAAGTCATTTTTTTCATCATTAAGTGTTAGCTAAATAGGGGTGCTATTTGGTACGATGTAGTTATCTTAGTAACAATTCAACGGTTCATAAAAAACGGACGAAAATGAATGCTGCGTACAAGTACATAATTACGTTTGGTGACACCAGAACAAAACGAAACGAAACAAAAACATTGCACTATATTGACGTCAGTTATGAATATCTGACGCTTTTTCAAAATGGCGCAACAATGGCGTCTACTTATAGTTAATTGTCGGTCTCTTTCATTAGAAGAATTTTGACTTCATCGTCCCTGTCATAATTTTTAAGATGTTTTTCATATGTCAACCTTTATCACTGGTAGTTATCGGGTCTTTGAGTATGTTGACGGCTCGTGTCATATTTATATAACATGGAATCTAGGTTCAGCTATTCAAATAGCTAAGCAGGAGTTTCTTCAGAGGTGGCAACAAATTATGATTTACGTCAAAACAGTGACTAAGCTCCTTGGCTAATTTGGTGTATTATATGTAGGCAGAGTGTATTTGTGAGGGCGTATGCGTACAGGTTTCTGTTGTTCAACATGCTTAACACTTAACTACAGGGCTTATTTTTTCTGTAGGATACTTTGTTTGCAATTTATCAAATATTTTGTACTTTGATCCACTTGCGAAGTCAATCTTTCTCTACTGAGGGTGCCTTGAATTATGTTTGCAATAGTGACTTCGTGATCTGAAATTATATGATTTAGCAGAAGATCAGTTTGACTTATACACATTTATACCAAACAACATCTTCAATTCTCATTTATTGGTTGGTTGGTTGGTAGATGACAAGTTAACGTTCGCTTTCAGCAGCTGATATCACAAACTAGGTAGTTGTAGTAGTTGGTAGTTTTATTGGTTCAATCGGATGGTACAATGATGTTGATTTGGTAATTTGATAATTCGTAACGAATGACATGGCAGTGAAACTCGGCCCTGAGAAGTGCGGCGTGAGTTACTCAGTCTTCTTCATTCTTCCAAACTCGTTGTGATCATGGTTGTTCTTCTTGATGGTGATAGTTTAAAATTGGTTGAATTTAGACCAAAAAAAATAATAAAGAGTTATTTCCCTTGATTTTGTAAATTTCCCAGCATAACAGAACTACAGGGTCCCACGCCGATTCTAACGAACGATTTTCTTGTTAAACTTGTTAAAATAAATTTGAATGATTTGCAAATTGCTTTGAAACAAATCTCACCGTCGAAGCCGAAGCTGTATAGTCCTGAATTTTTTTACTAGAAAACATAAAGATTAATGATAAAAATTATTAGATTAGGCTGATTGGACATTCCTTAACACATACCTTTCCTAAAGCTTTACAAAATACATAGCCAACATTCTCCTTAACAACGATGGTGTGTGAAAATCAAGACATTAAACCTAGTTCACTCTCTCTTATTACAAAAATGATAAGTGAAATTGTAAATTGCTTTTAGAGTTTCGACCACATTGACTCGCGTGTATGTCTGGCTTATGAAAGGATGTACTGTACAATAATTGACTAAAGGACTGTAGCCACGAAATAAAATTTTAACCAATTTTCAAGGGTAACTTGAAAATTCTGTTAGCAAGGAATTGCACCAATTTTTAATTTTCAGTAAAAAGTCATCGACCTATCTATGTCATTGTAATAAGCAAAACGAAAGCAACCTGTTCGACAAGCAAATTTGCATAAAAGGTGTTCGTTTTAGCCTATATGAGAAGTATTTTAGGAAAACCTTAAAACTTAAACTTGGATTTTTTTCACTTTCTCGGCTCCTTAGTAAAGACGTAATTGCTACAGATCAAGTTTAGATGCCCAGTTATTCAACCAACGTTCTTCAAAGTGTTCTTATCTATCTTCTATCACTATCTATCTTCTATTGCTTTTCTATTTCTATTAACAAATAAATTTTAAAGATCAGATTGAACATGAAGTGTACATGGGCCTTTAAATTGTAGTGTCAAAAGACATAAAAACCTAGAAGTAATTAATACACTCGCCACGTTAAAATGACGAACTTGAAAGTAAATGGGAAGCCGGGATAAAGACAGGCGCCGATACTCAAGCGTAAAGGTCTGAAAATTTCGCCAAACGTATTGGCCAGACTGCAAATTTAATAGAGAAGGCGACAGTTCGACATTTTGTGGTAACCAAGGTATGTCTATGATCTTAATGAAAGTGTAAATTGTAATAAGAACATGCTCTAAGATAATGAAAACGACGGGAAGTCATAATATTTGTATTTGAGTGGATTCCTTTGAGAATATTAGGTACATGTATACAAATGTGAATACCACTCAGTAACCGAAAGACAACTTGTAACAGTAAATAGTGTAAGCTACTCATTTTAACCTCGTACTGTACGACCAGATTTTAGGATAATATCCAATTTTATTGGTTAAAATAATTAAATTTTAAATTAATTTCATAAATTAACCAATCAAATCGAGTGAATGGAGCTCCAGAATGAGAAGAAAAATAGGAGGTGAAAGCTCTTACGTTCGTTGCTTGGATCGATTGCACAAATAGTATCTGATCCTATTTTGACGTTGCCTTTTTTGCCAGTCTACCTTATATGGATCAGGGAAACCAATATACTTCACGGGATTGTTTTCCTTGTACGGATTTTCATTATCTCATAAACTAAAAATGTGATAACATTATATGTCCTGAACAACCTGACAACAGATATACATGTACTGGACACAACTGACCACCAACAAATCGATAAGAAAGTGGACATTATGAAAGTATTTACGGTGTTTAATATTAGCGCTTATAGTACGAATGGTGACACCTTATATTGACCACTGGACATTCTATCTAGTAATATTAACCCGTACCGTTATTGATATTGGACCGGTCAGTGTTAAAGTCAACAAAATGTATGCTATTGAAAATATATTTAACGGCTTTAGGAAGTTGACGAAGGCTAATATACTGCCATATTGGTCACCTTATGTCCACTTGGAATATGTGAGAACCTAATATTGATTAACATGGGCAAGAATGTCCGTTGTTTGAGCATTTATCAATTTTCGTATGAGAACCTGTGTTTGATATACAGTGTGACATGATGTGTCAAGCTGGTGACAAATGTCCAGTCTGGCAAATTCTTCAGAAGGTGATGATGGTTTGGCCAAATTGTTATAAACAGATTTCTTGCTTCCCTCACCAAAAGTCCCTTTTTGAGGGCGAACCATTCTATCACCAAGACATAACCTTAATTATTGAGATGATTGGAGACGTAGTACATTTTTTTCTGTTTCTGTTATCATTAAAGATGATTTTGCTTATAATGACCAAGTTCGAAGAAGATAATTACAACATTGCACGTAGCCATCACAACATTTTGTCAACCGAATCGTGGGGTACAGGTACATAAATATTTCCCTACAGCCGATAGTTGAAAATCAAACAGGAGCGAGCTTATGCCACTATCCTGGTAATATTTCACTCATTGCACACTGCGTTGACAACCTACATTGTCTTTATTAACTCAATTAGTCATTGAAACATTCGACGTAAAACTCTATTTCATGTCATCATCTGCATGGCATAAAGAATAAGATTGCCATTCATTAAAAAGGAAAATAGATTTTTTTCCATCAGAAAATACCATCTCTGTTGGCTCTGTTGGCTACCTGACTAATTTCTGATCTGATGTGACAGGAGATTCCATTGCTTTCTTTGTATTCTGAAAAAGATAGAAATCTCCCCTGTAGTTTGAAGCTAATTTGATACATTTCACGCTGCTCTGTTTCAATTTAACGCCATTTCTACTAAGTCATTAGTTCTGTCTTTCCGTCCACCTTCTTACCTCTTTCATCTTTTTTTCTTTCTTTCAATTACAGGTAATTATCTTTACCTGATATCTTTCTATTGTTCTCTATACACGACCGTAGGAGGTTTGGGAAAAATGAATGAACGAACGAATTTGATTATTAATATCATTTCCAATGCTTAAAATGATAAGAATGCTTAATAATTATGGAATTTTTCGGGCTTGTTCTAAGAACCAAAGGTGTGATTTTTTATCGCATTTTTCTATAAATTTTGAGCATGCCACGCCTAATCAAGTATTATTTGAAATATCTTTACCAAATTCTAAATGATGAATGTACACGAAAAAAACAAAAAGGTTTTCTATATGAAGGTCACAAAACAAATAATAAAACCAAGCACGAACGATCCCAACCGTAAAGCAAATCTCGAAATCCATGTGAACACATAGGCAATATATTGGTAGCAGCTAAAGAACTTTTCATTTGAGGAAGTATATTATGAATAAATGAGTAAATATTTCATAATGAAAAGTGGTATAATTAACAACTAAACTTTTGTGAGAAATCTCCAAGATACAAAACTGTTGAATTCTTGAGGAATTTTCTGATTATACACAAAATATCGGATTAAAATAAGCCTTTTAACGAGATCTCCTGAAAGGCCCAATGCATTCAGAGGAAAAAAATCATTTCTCTTCTCGAAAGTGTAAGAGTGTGGTAATGAAAAACTGTCGAAATTTTCTACCTGAACCCCTTTTTATTATTCCCAATTTTAACATCAAAACAGAGGTGACAAAGTTATATAAAATTATAAAAAGAATCAATTTTCCAATTTAATAAGGCTTGGTAATTTGTATATAAACTATCTAATAAGACCACCAATACAGATAGTCTCTGTCAACAAATCTTATTTTGGCGCTCAAGAGCAAATAACCCATTCTCTGTGTGCTGGTCATGAGCTATCTCTTATTTTTCAATACGAAGATGACTGAGCATGTTCTATTGTTCTATATGCTATGGATTCTGGACAAGTTTCGGACGAAAGAATTAGTCTCTGTAGTTTAGGTGGATCTTAAGGGACTTTGGAAGCGCTGATTGTGTTAATACCAGAGCTAATCTTTTTACTTCTGCTTAGAAACTGTACTAAGTATTTTTTTTTTTCAAATTGTAAAAGAAAATCTTATAAAGGAAATTTAAATGCAAAAATAACTGTAAAGGCCCAGAAATTTAAATAGGCATATTGAAAGTAAGGATGAAGAGCATTGAAAAGTGAAGAGGGAGAGTCAATTATATTCTGATATACCGAGACTATATTTTATATTGCTGTGGTTGCCATAAAAATCCACACTTGCTTTTGATCTGAGAAAAACGAAACGAATTTATGATCGACTAGAACTAGCCAGGTTGGCGAGGATTTTAACAAGTTGGGATACTTGTACAGTCATTATAGAGCTATAAAATGGCGACGTTAAAGATTGGGCCAATATGTTATAACAATAGTCATATTTCACGACCAAATAACCAAAGAGGAAAATAAATATAGCTAATATTTGGATAGTTAATTTAGCAGCTGTCGTATATGTACCGGAAGATAAACTCGTATACGGTGTTGAAAGCATTGAACATTGGGTGTATTTCATTTTTGATAATCAAAATTGGAATAGGTAATTGCAGAATAACGGATAGGCGCAAAAGTCTTTGTTTTAATTATAAATCTAGATAATGCATGTACGTTTCATTTGTGATTTTAAAGGTTACTAACCGTCACATCTTCCGACCTGAATAAATAATCATAAGCAAAAAAAATGCTAATGTTGACTGGAAATACGATTCAATGCATAACCGTGGATATCGAGCTTTACTAATTTTGAAATGCCTAATTGGGAAGTCGTTTCTTCAAATTAGAAATCACCAAGATTATCCCCAAATTATCATTCTTGGTAGTACTGTGCCATCTGTCACACTATTTGAAAATCACTCTTTGTTTTAAAAGCCAATAAAATACTTTAACGATATAAACTTTCCCTGAGAGTCGAGTGAATCCATCAGAAAGTCAATATTAGGAGTCGAGTCGGGCGTGACATCTTTCACTCTAGCCCACTCCAAATCACTTTAAGCGATTCTAGCAAATGGAATTCTCGAGTAGTTCGCTGGATTAGGGTTACGTCTTGAAAGCCTTATATTAGATGGGAGTGAAAACATATCTAGACGCCAAACGGACTCTGATTTTACTGATAGGGCGATCTGTCGTCTGTCATGACGAGCGTGACAATGAAAACTGTAAGAGTACTTGAAGCTCAAATAAAACTTGATATTTATATTGTGGTGTATGGACTGAGTAGTGGTCGTATACAAGTGAGAAGTGGGAAATATTGATATATGATGGTCAATATTAGTGGACAATGTACTTCCTAACGACCACATGTTAGCATACAGACAGGTGTAACAGTGATTTATACACGATTATAACCACAATATGGTATGCTAATAGAAAATCCTTGCCTCTTTGCCCATCCTCATTAGCCCATTTGCTTAATGAGATTTATATATTTTGATTTTAAACGAGTTCCTATACTCTAGAACCTCGGTTCCCAACCACGGGGTACTAGTACCCCTCGTGGGTACCAGCGAACTCCACAAGGGGTACCTGAGAAATCTCTTAGACTATTTTAAAAAGTAGTGTTATATACTATTAATCGATCCACCTTTTACATAACTGGAATGGATTAAATATCAAACAAAATCAACCGACAAATATCCTTTGACTTTCATGTCGGCACTGTTTACGAAGGGGTACCAGGAGATTGCGTAAACAAAACAGGGGTTGGAAACCAAGGCCCAAGAAGACAGAAACGCCGAGGCCCGTAACTATAAGGGGGCAACCTCCCTCCGAAAAATTGAGTTGGATTATCCCCCTCTATCCCCACAACCGAAAAACATTTTGACAGTCAACAGTTCAATTACATCATCTGCATTGCTCCCTCGAAGATATATTACTTGCCCAACTGAACAATCAAGCTAGTCTGACTACGTTGGTTGGTTGGTAGATGTTAACGTCCGCTTCCAGGATAAGCAATTGTCAATTGTTGGTTATCGTGGTAGTTAGTATTAGAATCTAGTTAATTTGGTACAGTTTTTGTTAGTTGGGAAGAACCTCACGTTAGAGCAACGACTATCTGAGCCACAATCATTTCCAAAGCTACTTACCAAAGCCAGTATTACTATATCAAGGCAGCAACAGGTGATGCTTCACAAAGGTATTAGAAATTATTCTAAAACAAAACAAACACACGTATTGATCCCTAGACAAGCTGCAGGCGGATGATTAGAGGTGAAAACAACATAATATAATGTCATAAATACAATAATATACATCATTCTCTGACACCTTTATTAATAACACCATAGTTATTGTTTACTTTAGTCAACACCTTGTCTATCATACCAACCAGAGGACTTATCTAGTGGCGTCGTCATATTGCTTTGCTATCTTACTTTTTACGGCTATATATGTTCATACTGTATCACAATTATAAACTGCTTTGAGCATTATTCCATCGAATGCCAAACTATTGGACCGAGACTTGGCGATCATACAAACCATGCGACCTATCTGGTCGTATGGTTTTGCTAGAAGTTATCTCCCGTAATGCTCTAATTATTAAAGTCAACAAAATTTTGACAGAGTTTTCTCCCTTAATGATGAAATTATATTTTTATAAAATTAACTCCCTTGAAAACCTTTGAACATTATTCCATTTACTTACTGATAGCGATGACCAAAATCTATTGGTTATTTTATAAAGCACTATGTTCATTAAATACAGCAGATACGGTTTGTGTGGTATTCTGAATACTATGCTAGCCTGTCCCCTAAACCGGCAAATCAATGAGGGTGTCGCTATGTGCAAGGTAGAAAAAAAACGACAATTGTGGCGCAATAGTGTTTCTATAATTCAATTACTGCTTCTGGTATCACGGATTGTGTCTCCATGAAAATTAAAATATGTTTTTTTTTCTTTTTGGATAAGGGATATGTTTACTAAAGATTTAGTTCAGTTCCATGAAGCTTAAAGTAGGAGTATATGTTGAATGCGAAATACGAAAGTTTATTTCTTGAATTTTGAAAACTTTCAAATTTTATGGCTAAATTATGTTATCATTTGAGACCAATTATCTACTTAGAGGTACTGCGGTAATCTCTTGCAGTAAGCTTATTCACAAGCAACAAATCAACTATTTCCTTTCCACCTTTGTGTTGCCTCAAATAGTCTCTGATAATTAATTAGTGGGCAAATAAAGCACTGACAGGGCACCTGTTTTAATGTGATCATATTACGCCTCGTGGATTCTCGGTAAACATGGCCGCGACAATATGGCGGACGATGAAAGTAAGATATAGGCTTGATAACGATCAATCCGTCACAGAAATTGACAGCCTGGAATATTATTAATGAAAAATCAATGTCTCAAGTCGCCACGAGGCACAATAACAGCTCGGTAAACCGAAATTGGACACCTTAAGGGCGAGTTGGCGAGGGTTGATGTTTGTATACGGGTGACAGGGTAGAGTAGGTAGTTGCCATCTCGCACATTTTAAAAAGAGGAAAACCACGTTTAGTGTCACATGCAGATTACCTGCCATGATAATACTTAAGGCTATAAATGATACCTGTATAATAAATCATCTTCGTTCAACATACAGGAAATGAATTTTTACGTCATACTTTTCTGCACTAGTTTGGAATTTGGAATAAAGACGCCGGGGGAAGCCGGATCGAAAAATCGTTCGTATGTTCAACATGTAGTTATAGATTAATTAATTAATTTTCTGCAGCTTAAAGCTTGATAAACTGTTTAAAAAAAATAAAATATGAGGTTTTACGTCTAAATTTTCTGCATTCGTCGATTCTTCGTAATTTCCCTTAATCATGACATTTTGCACAGTGACGATGTTTTCTCACGGAGTCAAAATATTGCAATTTAAGACGGAATAACAGAATTCAAATGGTTCAAAAGAGCATTACTTGCATATGTGTGAGGATAACACTTTAAGGTGTCCGAGGATAGATTATGAGTTACTGAAGAGTGAACAAACCTTGTCACTGCAAAGCACGAGTTCTACGCTCTTCTGTTTTTCACCTTTGGTGCACTAATGAAGAAGCATGTTTCTGATACTCGAAGATGATTAAAGATTATTCCAACACTTTTCCCATCAATAATAAAATAAATCTACTTGAACATAACCTGGCACATTAACTCTACGCATGCTTTATCATTACGATCAGTTAATATTAGAACGATTTTTAACACGAGATATCATCAGTAAATACCAGTAGGGGTTCAGACATCATGGCCCCCACCTCTTGACGATATCTTGCTAAAACCTGGTATTGGACTTACTCAGACATCAGGGCCCCCACCTCTTGACGATATCTTGCTAAAACCTTGGCACAGAACTTTTTTTCAATTCATCCTTCCATTGTTATTACAAGAGGGGTCGCTGTGGCTTAGTGAGTCTTGCTAGTTAACCTGTAGGTCTAGGGTTCAATTCCTGCATGGGTCGAGATGATACCATGTTCCTATAACAATATACGATCTTACCGATCTAACCTTCGCTAACATGAGGCACCTTTCTCATTATTAGAATTATAAAAATTTCTTAAGTAGCCAAAAAAAATGGAAATGCTAAACCTACACTTAAAAAGTTCAGAAAACCTCCACTTCCAGATAACTTGTATCACAAACTAAAAATTGCAAGGTTTGCTGTTTGACGACAAGTTAAAGCTCGCTTTCAGATATCAATCAATGAAAGGATTTAACTAGTGAAGTAAAGTACAGGGGGAATTTATATTTAAAGTGAACCAAAATAAAATGTTTTATAATCCTATCCTAAATGTAACAAACTTAAAGGGAATTTGATTATGGAAAGTATTAAGACTGGCAGAACAGCAACGTTTGTTTCATTTGATAAACTTCTGAAAGGAAAGATTGCTATTAAACACCACAGAATCAAAAACGGATCATATCACTGCCGCTTGCGTTTGTACTCAACAAGCTCGGAATAATCCATTACTTTTGGCTACTTCCACATGCATAACTTACTTGATCGCAGGTGAACCTCGTGCCAGGATTAATTTTGACGAGTGATATACTCAGCTTAAATAAGATATACAAACTGAAACAGGTAAAGCGAAATATGAAACAATATTCCCTTTAACAGAATGTCGCGGAAAGGATTAAACAGGCGACAAATCTAATCCCTGCTCATATAAACTTGGTAACATGCATTTTATATTGTATAGTGACAATGATAAATACGAACGCGATGACGTCTAGCCCAAAAGAGGCATGGGACTCTTAATTTTCGAAGATGGCAGAAAAACCTTTCAATATAATTTTTTTAAATAATGGAACAGATCCAGAGCCCTGTAGCAAAGTACTGTAGGCAATGACAACATTACTGCAACATGTTAAGCAACATGTTGATAAAATGTCATGCTGTAGAAATGTTGCTAGTGCGTGCAGTTTTGAAACATTCGGTAACATGTTGTTCAAATATTGCCAACATGCTGCTAAGTCAAATACTAGTGTTTTTGTTACCGAAATGCAAATGACTCTATCTGAAGTGATGTATACCAAGCTGATAGTCACCCACCGTCAATAATTGGTAACAGATTGCCTAACATGTTATCAAACTATTGTCGTGTGTATACAGGACCAGATTTGTGCTGTCCATGCAGGTTTGTTTCTGCAAGTTGTTGTTGGTGAGTACAAAGCTTAGTCTAGGCCTTCTGAAATGGCGGACCGCGGGCCATATTCGTTCGTATTCCTTCAAGAGTTGACCCCTTCCACTAAAACGCTCTGCTCACTATGCTTGCTAAGCTCCATTAGGCCCTTATATTATATCCATAAAATGCATTTCGCCCTTTACAAAGATCTGATTGGTCAAAGTTAGGTTAGGTTAGGTCAGAGTCAACCTGACAGTATTTCTTTAACGACGTGGTTAGACCAGACTTTTAGAGTTGATCGAAACGAAATTTGGGTCTACTTAGACTGATTCCAACAGAAATCAAAATATCACAAGAATCTATCATTCCTTAAACCTTGAGCTTTGTTCGATTTTCGTACAATTCTAGTTCTGAAATCCTGGTGAATGTCCTATTTGATAAAACATACAATGTGTGTCATCCAAATGCAAAAAAATAGACAATATCACCTCTAGCAATCGTAAAGAATGAACAAGTCATATAATATAGCGGAAGGGATTAAAAAGGCGTCAAATCTAATCCATCAGCTGCGTTAAATAATATCATTTACAGCTCATAAATTTGGCGAAACAAAACGTTGATATTGTAAGGTGACAATAATGAGCGTAAAGGTGTCACCAATATGATAATAAATACATGTGTATTATGTATTAGTTTTATAATTTTGTACTTGAAAAATCTATTTTTGCGATATTTTTCACTCTACGTCTAACAGAAATGCATTTTTTTTTTTTTTTTTGGTTTTTTTTTTTTGTTTAAGGGTACGTTGACATGACATGTCATATTACGCTTTCAAATTGTTAGTCCGAAACTTGCTGACTCAATTCCCAGCCTTTGATAGAGACTTGGACAGAATATATGGCTGGGAGAGAGTTAGAAAAACTAGGCCCCAAAAACTTGCAATGTTCCACACCTTCCGCGTGCAACATTCAATGGCGACTGATAGATTTTATTTCTCGGGAAAAAAATTGATGAACTGGCATACATGACCTATATATCGTAGGAAGATAAAGATGGCATGAATGAACTGCAAAATCAACCATCTTTCCAAATATATCGAAGTTTTGTGGATTCGAGGTAAATAAATATGTTTAAAAAAACCCGCACCCACGGAGGTGCGGAAAATCGCAAGTTTTCGGGGCCTAGTTTTTCTGACTCTCTCCCAGCCAAATCTGTCGAAATAGCTATCAGAGGCTGGGGAAAGAGTCAGCAAGTTTCGTCTGTTTCGGACTATCAAATGGTGTGACACAGAAAAAAAAACTCAACTGAAATATCAGAGAAATCATTTCCCCACCACATGGTGACAACCTACAGGGGTAATTAAGAATATTGGCGTGGTCAAGTTTTTATTAACCATGGGGACACAGATGTCGGAGACGCAATATTCTTTTTCAAAAACGCCCAAAAAACTTTTCATGAAAACCACTGTTTTAGATTTTTTTGGGGCCAATATTCCAAGTCCCTTCTGAATGAATTTAGCTTTGCGCCCATATTGTCTAGTACGCTTACGCCCATGGCATATTTAAGGTTTTCATTATGATATGAGGAAAAATTGATCAATTCAAAAGGGCCAATATGATTGATATGGTTATGATTATTTTGTTAGCGTCACAGACGAGACAGAGTCAATTAAAGAGCTTCTTTATGATTTGTCTTATCTACTACTTCTAACAAAACTTGTGAAACAGCCTTACATTAGTGAGAGTGATTACACTAAACCCAACTTCAAAATTGGAGAGCTTTCAAGTGGCCTAATATTATCTTTATGATATTGGCAGAGTTATGAATAATCCGGTGGCGGCTATTTGATAAAAAAAATGTCCAGAATATATTGAATTGTATCGATAGACATCGCGGTAGGAGACAGGGGGGGAGGGGGGGCAATAGTATGTTTCTATGTCGGTCTGCCTCCCCGTTGAGTCGTGGGCTCCTACGGCTATGTCGATAGAAATACTGTCATAAACAGTGCTTTCGAGTGTCTGTCCCTCTTCCTTTACCACAAGAGAATTGTTTGGTTTGTGTTCACAACCGAAAGTGTCCCTGAACCGGAAGTGTCGAAAATCAAATTACTTGAGTATAGCAGATGGGGCCAACCGAACATTGGAAGAAGAATACTCCTTAACGTAAAGGCGAATTTAAAATATCATGTGCCAGATTCTTCAAACTTCAAATGAGCTCTTGTAGCAAACTTGGCAAAATCAGATGAACATTTTGTGATGGTCCACATCGTTATATATTTAGTGACGCGATTAATATAAATTACCCTCGTGTCGACACCTAAAATCAACCATTTTCTTATAGATCTTTATTGGCAAGTAATCAAAGGGCAGGTAACCCAGACTCTATGACACCAAAACTCTTGAAATAAGGAGGTTCCCGCGACAAATATGTCGTTAATTTCCCACGTTGTCTCCTTCTCCACTTGAGATTTGACTTAATCAATATTTATTGCAGTATTATTACGTCATCATCTAGATTGTTTTCGTTAGTATATCGGGAATATCATATAAATTCATATTTTGTTGACGTATGTTTACGTATGATGCCTTATAAATTATACTTGGCAAGCATTTTGAAATATTCGACTTGAATGCATTTTAAAAATGTCTTTGCACGTCATTTTTTTCTAAAGTAGCCTATTTATAACTTAATCAATGTTTATTGCAATATTATTACGTCATCACCTATAAGTTGTTTTTATAAGCATATTTGGAATATCATATAAATTCTTATTTTGTTGACGTATGTTTACGTATGATGCCTTTACCTAGTAAATTATAGGATAGGCATGTTGAAATATTCGACTTTAAGAGGGTACATTATGTGCATTTTTTTTTTTTTTTTTTTAGTTTTATAATAAGGGAGAATTAAAATAAGAATGGGTTGTTATATTTGAAAAGGTGAATAGGAATTTGAAGTCAATGCATCATGTTGTTCTTGTTATTTTGCAGTTGGTCGGGACAAATGATTTGGATTTGGTACATCGAGGAGTATAGGCACAGATAAAGCTATTGGGATTCAAAGTTATAAAACAAACCACACTGTTTGTGACAAAATTATAAACTTATGTCATTCTTGACATTACTTATTTTTTCTATCTGAATATTTTTGGTCTAGCTTTGGATTTGATGTGTGAAAATAGCATATACATTGTACATCTATCATATTTTGGTAACTTTCAATTTTCCTGACCATCATAAATATATTGAATTTTGGAGGAGACCCTAAGTATTGGTCAGATTTCATGTAACACGTTGAAATGTTAAAGAAGATTGAATTTCGTGATTTATCATGAAAAGGCATAAAAAAAGTTTTAGTGAAGTGAGTCCTTATAAGTGGATAATGGGAAGCAACTCTTGTATTCAAAACTGGTCTTGTTTAATTTAAGACCACAGTCGAGCTTTTGAATTTTAAGCCCTTGCTCAGATCTAAATAGGGATTTCCGCCTTGACGTAATATCACTTAGCCAAAAGGTGGCTTATTTCCTTTTCGGTTGATAATAAAAGCAAAGACTAATTACTTCGAGCATTATTCTGTACAAAATAAGACTTTGAAACCTGTATTACAACCATCCTCTAATTGTAGTCTGAAAAAAAAAATTGTTACCTCCCTTTATCGCATGCTCTTCAATTAAGAGGCAAGATTAGCCTTCCAGTAAACTACATAAAACAAAATAAAAATGTTTTCTGCAAAATTTAGTCCATTTGTTATTAATACGGGTAAATTAAAACAGCTATGTAAAATAGGTAAGCTATGATAACCATTCTGTATCATTTCTAAAGAAGCTGCAATTTCAGTCACTCAGACAGACTTTATGACACCATGATGAATAAGATGCACCGGTTTAGGCTAGGCTAATCAATGAAGACTATTTGTTGTAGTTGTAGAGGTCAGTAAACACCATGTAGAGTGCAATGAGGGAAATCTTGCCTGAACAGCATAATTAGGCTCCTGTTATCATTGATTACGAACCTGGGGCCTTGGTTTATTGTCCTCTCTGACTGAACAACTCAACACTTTTTCAATCTCATCCCCTCAAACCTTAGCCTACCAGTGGTCCAATGACGTACGTAGGCTACAATCCCAAACTGAATGGATGAAAAATCTAAAGGAATTATCTAGATATAAATGCCAGATTGAACCAATGACATTATGGTTAGCAAGCAAACGTGTAAGTAACAGAGTCACACTATTTAGAACAGCTGAGAATAAGTCTTCCACCACACCAATATCTTCTCTGACTTTATCTCAACGGTTCTATAATAGTCATACGATAGTTCATGTTAATATATACTGAATTTTACATGGAAAATTAATCAAATAATTTCTGTTCAATTAACTTGATGTTGGTAAAGATTTATTTACAACGCTGATGCTTTGTGTTTAAAAAGCTATTGTTTTGAAATTTCAGATAATATATCATATAATCAGGTTGCATCAATAATGAATTGGAAAAAACCTCCAAGCGTTGATGGTAAGTAGACTTATACAGATAATCAGAAATACTTGGTACTTTAATTGTTGAAGAAATAATCTGCATAATTATGTTGTTTTTAACACAAAAAAGCAATTACACAGGGGATAAATTGTTCTTTCAATATTAATTTCAGGGACTTAGATTACCTTAATTTGAGCACACCATGTATTTTTGGAGCAGACCACAGAAAATATAGGCTGAGGATGGCTACAGAAGCATTTTCACTCTTTTGAACTCTCTGTGGGTTATATAATTTATGGAGGTGGGACTACTGCTATGATCAGCCATTCAAAGTTAAAGGCATCTTTGTGTCTACTGATTGAGTACCGTACATATTTTTGTGTTTCAGATGTAGAATTTCCAGAGAGAAGAAAGCTGAAAGTCATTGATCGATCCCCATTTTTTAGTGGTAAAAATAAAGATCCTCCTGTCAAATTTCCCAAACAATTAATTGATATGAGAGGGCCAGAATTAATACACAACAAGTTACAATATGGTGAATATGGAATTCAGGTATTTTTCATTACTTAAAGGGGAACAGTCAGTGTTTTTTGGATCGATTTGTGACTTGAATACATGTATACCGGTACTCATCAGAAATTAAACATGCACTAAAATGGCACATAGTGTTTTCTATATGGATGTGAGTGTGGTTCTCCATCAGGGTGTGAAAGTTGATGACCTTCAATAAGTTATCTTCGCTCATAATTCCAGTCAACCCTGAAAATGGGTATGGGTTACCCGGGAAAGATCATTGCTAAAAGGTTTGGCCATGGAAAAGCTGGCAGAAAAAATAAGATTTTCACTCTTGTTTAAAGGAATACTACCTTTTAGAATGTTCATCAATTCAAAAGTCTCAAACTTGGCCAATAAGAGTATACATTCATCAGTGGCCTTACCTGTTGTCAAAATTATGATTACCTGTGTAATCTCATAAATGCAAAATATGTTTTTGGTTTAGTTTTTATGCTTACAACACCATTGATGAATAAGCTTATGGCTAATATTGAGGATTTTTTGACATTGTAAGAGGTAGTATTCCTTTAATGACAATGATAAACATATTTCAAAGCAATGAAAAGTTTTAAAAATCTGTCTATATCATATTCCAGAATAAAACTTATTTTGTCAGAATCGCCTACTGTAGAATAATAAAACATGATTGAAAGACAACATAAATATAATTGTGTCTCAAATTTGATGCTCTGTTTTAAATTTGAATGAAGGCATGAGCTATATTTCACAGATATTCCCTTTTTTAATAGCTTAAACATGTACTTTAAGAGGTTGTAAATCTCAATTATATTTCATTTCAAATTTTACTGCTATTGTTATTACAGGCTCTTCGAGGTGGTAAATTAAGATGGGGACATTTGGAAATGATAAGAATGAGTGTTGTGCGAGGGTTGAAGGATTCCAGAATGTATGCAGTATGGAGAGTAGAAACACCTTGGAAAGCCATTAGCAAGAAAGGCGTTGGTCAGAGAATGGGAGGAGGAAAGTCTCCCATTGACCATTATGTATACCCAGTTAAAGCTGAAAGAATTATCATGGAAGTAGGTGGAGTCACAGATATTGAGGAAGTGAATCATATTTTAAAACAGGCTGCTGCTAGCTTACCTTTTCAAGCTAGAGTAATAAGTCAAGAAATTCTAGATCGAGAAGCAGAAAAGGAAAAATATATTGAAGAAAATAACATTAATCCCTTTACTTTTAAGGATTGTCTACGAAAAAATTATCTTGGTTGCCAAACTTGGGCTAGCCCTTATGATTATAGATGGCATGGAAAATATAAGTAAATATAATAATTGTGTGTGTATGATTATGACTTTCTTAGTGCTAAAGAAATGATGCTACTTTTTTTTTCTTTTTTTATATTTGTGGTCATTTCTGTGAGGTTAACTTTCTCATCTCTTCACAATGTCATACTATTACAAAAATTTGTAAATGCCTGGATTTAATTGGATTGTTTGCTAGCAAATATAACCAATCAGTATCTTTGATTATAATGCAAAAAAGTATAATCCAATTAAATGTCTGCATATACAAACGTCCATGATACAAGCAAAGGTCATAATGATGTCATGAGATGTAATTTCTTGAAAATGTTTCAGCCGAAAAATCAAATAGGTAAAGAACTATCTCCCATTTAAATTTTCTAGATCTATGGCGTGGTGTCTCCCTTTGACCACATACAAAACATTAGATTGTTCCCATAGCGGCACCAGTCTCCTGAACTCGTGTTCAAATAGAACTATCTAAATAAATGATCGATGCGTCTCCCTTTGTTATCATATACTAGTACCACATCAGTTAGACTGCAAGTAAGAAATCTTTGGGTAGATTCTTTGAATTCAGTAATGTAATTGCTCAAAATCAAGTAGAATTGGTGAATTTGCATCCAAATCATCCTGTTTTGGTATAAAAGATAACCATAGTCTCAAGTAAGGCCGCCCTTTAGGCATACCAAGCCCAACAGCCCTACGTGATGACGAGAACGTAATTAGCTAGAGGCTAACTTAAAGGGATATGTTCACTAACTTTTCGACCAAGAAATTTTTAGTCTCAGAACCTGGAATTTTTAGCTAATCTAATACATTTTTTAGCTAATCTAATACATATCGATGATCACAAATCTCCCTCAAATTTTAGCCTTCAAATCCATGTGTAGTCATATTTATCAGTGTTTGAATGTCATAAATACGACTATGAGACTATGCATTATATAGGAAACACATATACAGAAAATAAAAGATAATGTTTAGGTAGAGATATAATTGAAGGGATTATACAATTTTGTGCAATTCAAGGTCCTAATCGACTCTTAAAAATTCTGAACATTCATCTTTAATCGTGTAGTCCCCTTACATCTTTTTGGGCCTTGAAAATATGTAAATAACCTCCAAAAGTACTTGAACTGCACAAAAACGGAAAAATGCTTTCAATTATACCCCTACCTAAACATTTATCTTTCATTTTCTGAATAAATGTATTTTCTATAAAATGCATAGTCTCACTAAAATACGAGTCGTATGTTGACTTTCAAACGCTGATATGCCTGATAGTTCTGGATAAACACGGATTTGAAGCTAAAATTTTGAAGGAGAGTTGTGAACATTAGTACGGATTTAATTAGCTAGGAAATTTGTTATTTCTGGGACTAATATTTTATTGGTCGAACGGTAGTCCGAAACTTGCTGACTCTTTTCCCAGCCTTTGATAGCCATTTGGACGGCTATGGCTTGCAGAGAGTCAGATAGACTATAGGCCCCAAAACCTTGCGGGTGCGGGTTTTTTAAACGTATTTATTTATCTCAATCAATTTCTCAATCAACCATAATGGCAGCGTGCGCAATAAAAATTCGTCGAAAATCGCAAGTTTTGGGGGCCTAGTTTTTCTGACTTTCTCCCAGCCATATCCGTCCAAATAGCTATCAGAGGCTGGGGAAAGAGTCAACAAGTTTCGGGCTAGTCGAATGGAAAGATGAACATATTTATTTAATTATTATTCTCCTTCACCAAGACTCTTAACAACAAATCAATGGAAAATTTAATTTATTATTCTTTAGAGAAAGTTATTGAAAAATATTCATTGAAAACAGTATATATTCAATATAATAGTATGGGTATTACTGTTTTTTTATTGGTTGATCTCTCTAGCCATTTCGAGGTGACCACTCTTGACTTTCAAATCTGGACACTTTCCCAAAGTCCAAGGCTGGTAAAATGATAAAATTAAGGCGTGCTCACTATTACGTCCACGCTTCACTTATTATGGGTTATTTTTTTCGTATTCCTCAGTCTGGTACACAGAAGAACGAGTATCCGAGATGCGAAGCAAGATGACTGACACAGTTCACAAATCACCCAACAAAAAGACTCCAGCCTAGGTCCAGCTGCTCACCCGAAATATGCTTCCTTGATAGAAAGGGGTTGCTTCTTCAGGCAGGCTATTTTGAATTACGTCAAAGCAACTTAAATTTGGTTAACTTTATTTGTTCTTCTTTAGTGATAGTTATTGAAAAATATTCATTGAAAATGGTGGGAGTATATTATTATATGTATAATTTAATATACTAGTATTACTGTTAACAATCCCGTTAAAATCATATTATAGATCGCTATTGCTGGTAATAAATATTCGTTATGTTTGAGAGTTCGGTTCTCGATCAGGGTGTGATAGTCTGATGACCTTCACTCATAATTCCAGTCCACCCAGCTGTAATTGGGTACGGATAATCCGGGAAAGATCAATGCCAATAGGTTTGGCCAAGGACCAGCTGGGAGAAAGGATCCGCAAGGAACCTAAGTTGTTATACTTGTAAAATATAGATGTTTATTTCTTTCTTTCTTAATGATAAAATATAAAATCATCATTAAAAATTTTATAAGAATATGTTGTTATTTGCGTATACAAAACCTTCGAGCAAACAAAATAATCTTAATTATTAAACTTATTTCCCGCTTTCACACCATCTCAAATTAACCTCGTTTTTAAATTGGCTTCAAGGCAAAACAAAATTGTTTCTCTATATACACTGGTGACAATTTTAACGATTTATATGTATTATAAAAATACTTCCTCTTAGAATCGACATACAATTAAAATTCTCAAATTTGGCCAATAAGGGTAAATATTCATTATCGTTGTCGTAAAAATACAAACCGAATCGATTAGATCCTTATAACTAAGAAATTATTGAAAATAAATTGCTTAAGCGTTTTTCAATAATTACATGTAGCCTATTACATATGATTTAATAAAAACCTCTTGTGACGTCATCCCATTGATATGGCAGGTCTTTCTTTTAGCTAATATCCCTCTACTCATTCGAGAGAATATCCCTCAACCCAGGGACATTCGAGAGAATGTCCCCGTGTACAGGTACATTAGAGAGAATATAGTTTAGTCTAACACCAATACATTTGAGCAATCAACTCTACGTCTTAAAGATTTGTTTTCTTTCAAACTTAATATTGAAGTTTCAAAATCAAGCTGATGAATCGTAACTAGTCATTTCACTACAGTGACAAAGTATGCAATCTTATCAGACAATATCAAGTCACAACCCAGTGATCTGTAAGGTTTCTTGCTTCCTATGATACAACGAAGGTTGATACAACAATATATACCCTCACATTTCTTGTAATGTTTTTTACTGGTCATCTTATTTTTTAAAAACGGTTTTAAAAATTTAAAAACTAGATTTTTAGAGCGTAATTAATTTTCGAGGGATTTATATCTTTCAATACTACATTTTAGAATTTTTTAATGTAAAATTAGATATTTAATATTAAAAACTAAATATTTCTGAAAATTCTGGAACATTTTTTCACACAACATGGATTACCTCCCATGTGATGTTAAATGTATTGATTGATTTTTCAACATATTTACCAATTATTGAATTAGGAATCGGTTTTTATGTCGGATAATGCATGGTTTCTATCGGGATTAGTTGTCATAATGCCCTTGGGCTCGGGAAAGCCCTCGGGCCTTCGGCCCTCGTGCTTTCCCGAACCCGCGGGCATTATGTCAACTAATCCCTCGAAACCATGCATTATCCTACACATAATATTGTAGTTTGCTCAAATTCTATGAGTAATATAGTCAATTATAATAAAATGAAATGGACGTTCACGTCCTTCTTTTCTTCACGTGTTTGGGCTAATGAGGGCGAGTGCGAAATGGGGGAAATTTTGGTATTAGTCTTATATTCGAATTCCCACTGTCGAGGCTAACGGGGCCATCTGTCCCATCTGAACGACTAAACGCTCTTTCCTAGTCTGCCCCTCCGACCTGCATCACTGACAAGGGGAAGTCGGGTTACATTTACATAATCCGTTGAGATTCTCTGGATTATATACTTCTATCGTGCCACCGCTGCGTTGACGATATAACCATAGCCGTAGGGGCCCACGACTCAACAGGGGGGCAAACCGACTTATTGCCCGATTTTTTTTTATTTTTGCCCGAAAGCATAATTTTTAGGGGGCAGCTGCCCTTCCTGTCCCCCTGTCTCCTACGCCTATGGATATAACTAAGGCATCCTGTTTGGTTCATTCATTATTGTTCCGTCCATTGTCTGCGAATGGAGAGTCTCTCTTCTAATAAATCTTATATTTTAATTCCCCATCGTGTTATAATAAATAGTTGATATCCGGTAAATTGTTGACATATAAACTATATTATAAAAATCATGCCAGTCCTTCTTTCTATAATTGATAGAGCTGCCAGTAGACGTGTTACCAATAATTGATATTAAATATTTGACTTCTTCACTCCAGACATTTCTATTATTTATTGCCTGACACCGAATCATTAAATCATCGTTATCTAGAACACTAATGTCTTAAAGGAATGCCACCTCTTAGAATGAGAGTGGACTTAATATACGTGTTATATAATAATTCATGAAAGTAAGTTAATATTGAATAGCAGATAAATAATTTTAAGCGTTTTTCAATAATTCTATAGCCTTGTGGATAATAACTTAGTTTTTAATTATTTTCACCAGAAAAGTTCACGTTTGAATTCGTAATCATTTTAAGTGGTACTATTTCTTGAAAGTAGATGCTTAAAGTACTTTTTCGGAAACAGCTCAATCGGTATGGTGAGTGGGAATTTCGTCTCTGTTGGGGTTGGTTACCCCCGTCAACGACCGGTTTTATCTGACTAGGGTTGGTGATTAATCTGACCATCCATCCCTTTCGTAACTCTTTGCAGTGTACTTGTGAATGACAAGAATCTTTGTGACTTTAAGGTCGAACATTTTCATTATAAAATTTTACCATTGAATTTGTGTTCATGGTAGTGACATGAATATAGTTCACAGTATTAGTGTCACTAAGGGATACTTTTGACTCTCACTTCTGCATTCAGTGTCATCTTGTAAACGTCTGTTAAAAAGTTAGATTTTTATTATCCGTTTGAATGATATTTTAAGCAGTTTAGGTATTCATTTCTTTGCTTCCAAACATTTGTATTTCCAAACGACCAGAATTGTTTTAAGTCAAGTACCTGTAGCTGACATGTAGGCATTTAGGCACAAAAAGTTTAAGGGCACGTACTTTAGGTATATTTGTTTAAAGTGCGTGGTTATTTGGGCTCATGTTATTTAATTAGCCTAAATGAACATGTGCTTCATTACAAGTGAGCCTACGAGGCACTGTGTCTAAATGACATTGAACCCCTGTAAACATGGCCATCTATTTACTAGAGCACTTTTAGTTCTACGTTGCCATATTTGCCATTCAGCTGCACCTAAACCTACCGGAGCAATTATGTAGATTGTTATACAACAGAATATGAATTATTGAATTAAAAGAATATATTTTTTTTTTCTTCATCTTCGAACAGTAAAAATCTGTGGTTGGTTGGTTGGTAGATGACAAGTTAACGTTCGACTCCAGCAGCAGCTGATATCGCGAACAAGGTAGTTGGTAATTGGATTGGTTCAATCGGATGGTAATCTGTGGTTCACTATATAACATTATACTTGATTTCTATCCACACAGGCCCACCCCCATGGGCTGCCAGTCGCTTTGCATCTTTCTGATGTCAATAATTTCGAAATCATGTGAAAAAATATTTAGTGTTTTTTTTTTTTGCTTCACAGTCTGGCGTCTCTTTTGTTGAATATAAAACAGGGATCAGTTTAGATTAAATCAATTCAGATTTTGTTTTGCATTTCATAAAAAAAATCAATAGTAATTGATTAAACGATAATAATAATGAAATAATCATATTATAAAATAAAGTACAAAGGATCGACGTATTTTTCAAACTTAACGGTTTATAGTTCTTCAAAATTTATAGAGAGAGAATTATTTTATTCTCTGGTAAATAAAGACGTGATATTAGCCCGTATTCCAATTACTCGTAATTCTATTTCTTCATTAGTCAATCTCCTCATTATTCTACTTCTACATTAGCCAATCTTCTCATTATTCTACTTCTTCATTATTTTATCTCCTCATTATTCTATTTCGTCATTAGTCCAATCTTCTCATTATTCTACTTCTTCATTAGTCCATCTCCTTCATTAGTCCATCTCCTCATTATTATACTTCTACATTAGCCAATCTTCTCATTATTCTACTTCTTCATTAGTCCACCTCCTCATTATTATACTTGTACATTATTTCTCATTATTCTACTTCTTCATTAGTCCATCTTCTCATTATTCTACTTCTTCATTAGTCCATCTCCTCATAATTATACTTCTACATTATTTCTCATTATTCTACTTCTTCATTAGTCCATCTCCTCATTATCATACTTCTACATTAGCCAATCTTCTCATTATTCTACTTCTTCATTAGTCCATCTCCTCATTATTATACTTCTACATTAGCCAATCTTCTCATTATTATACTTCTACATTATTTCTCATTATTCTACTTCTTCATTAGTCTATCTCCTCATTATTATACTTCTACATTAGCCAATCTTCTCATTATTCTACTTCTTCATTAGCCCATCTCCTCATTATTATACTTCTACATTAGCCAATCTTCTCATTATTATACTTCTACATTATTTCTCATTATTATACTTCTTCATTAGTCCATCTCCTCATTATTATACTTCTACATTATTTCTCATTATTATACTTCTTCATTAGTCCATCTCCTCATTATTATACTTCTACATTATTTCTCATTATTCTACTTCTTCATTAGTCCATCTCCTCATTATTATACTTCTACATTAGCCAATCTTCTCATTATTCTACTTCTTCATTAGTCCATCTCCTCATTATTATACTTCTTCATTAGCCAATCTTCTCAGTATTCTACTTTTTCATCTCCTCATTATTCTACTCTTTCATTGGACATATCTCCTCATTATTATACTCCTTCATCAGCCCATCTCGCCAGTATTCTGCTTTTTCATTAGTCCATATCCTTATTATTTTACTTCTTCATTAGTCAATCTCCTCATTATTCTTCCGCTTCATTACCCATAATGACCTCATTATTTTTTTCTTCAATAGTCTATATCCTCCCTAATCTACTTCTTCATCTGGCCATATCCACATTGTTCTTCTCTTTAGACCTTCTCATTAGACCAACTCCTTATTATCTTATTCTTCATAACTCCTTCTCCCCATTATAATTATGTAATTATCTTCATTATTATTCTTTTTCATAGTCATTTAGTGGAACTTGGTTTTCCCTTTTTCTCATGTCAACTTCTTGTTTCACTCCTTCAAAAGATTAATTAACACCCACTCACATTGAATGAAAAATGTATTCTCTTTAAAATAGTTTACCCCCTTTCGTTTGCATTATAAAAATCAGAAAATAGGTTATTAAAAAATTATTTTTAGCATTTTTAGTTCCATGGTAACTCTTCAACACGGAAACAAACATACGTTTGTCTCCTGTTAAAGAGAAAAGAAACAGCAAGGAGATGAGAAAAAGTCATTGTATAACGTGACAATGTTAACATCTGTGATTGTTGTGTCATTGAAGAAATGTATGTGAATGTTGAATGTATTGATTTATTATTTATATGGTTGTAAAAAAAACTAGAGCCACATGTGGCACAGAGTGGGACTTTGCAAATGTGCTAATTGCAAAGGGGAATTTTAAAAAAAATGGGCCCTGAACGTAAATCCGAAGTATCAAAGAAGTCGACAACTTTTAAAATTTTTGATTTTTTGGAAAGGTTGTGAAACCGGAAGTATTCACCAGACCTAACATTTGAACATACCAGCCGAAAACCTTTATCAATAACCTTCAACCAACTGAAGGTCAAGGTCACTCAAGGTCAAATTCACGAGAAAAAAGTCTTTAAAATTTGGAAATGCATACAGTAATAACACCGGAAGTTGACGCTAGACATTAAATATGAAAGTATGTATGAACAGCCAAAGACAATGACCTTTGATCTTATGAAAGTCAAGGTCAACAAAGGTCAAGGTTTAAAACAAAATAAAATATTTTTTTTAACCCTGTTCCCTTTTCTGAACCATAAAGCCGAAATCTATGAACCTTTAACATAAGCTGAATAAAGCCATGCTGTAACTGTATGCAAGGTCATTTTTTGAAAAAAATTTAAAATTTACCTTTTATTTTGATAAACAAAATTTTGACAAATACAAAATTTTACCCGGATGTGCCACGCCCATGTCAGATTTTTTGATGTGACTTCATTTATATTAATAATGTCTAAATATGACTTAATTTTCAAGCCTTTACATCTATTGGTTAACGAGATATGCAATCATAAATGTCAAAAAAGGTCAAAATCTATTTTAGGAAATTTTGAAATTAATAAACCTTGTTCCCTTTTTTTAACTATACAGCCGATATAGCTGAGATTTTGATATAATTGAGCTAAAGTAATGAGGTTGATGTGTGCAAAAGCATATTTCAAAAAAATGAAGTCTATATGGATTTTTTTCAGACAACAAAATATTAACAAAATTAAATTTTAACCCGGATGTGCCACGCCCATGTCAATTTTTTTTTATGAATACATTTATATAGTGTATGTTCACTAATGTTCTAATTTTCAAGCCTCTAAACGTAATAGATCATAAACTATGCATATATTAAAGTAAAAAAAAAATCAAAAAATTGGGTAAAGGTTTTCAAAATTGCAAAATTAAAAAAACCCTAATTTTGCATTACAATACATTGTGATATATCGTTCGAAAGAGCTCATAAAGCCCATTCAGAATATGCAAAAATGAACTCTCTAGGTTAATTAGGTCACCTGTAGGAGCAGTACAAAGTTGCGAATTTGGCTATTTTTGGACAGCTATAAAACCGGAAGTTGATATCGGAGGTCAAATATTAAAGTATCATCAGGTAGCCAAGGTCGATGACCTTTGACCTACTAAAGGTCGTGGTCATCAAAGGTCAAGGTCATGAGATATAAGCCTTCAAATATTGAAAAAATTCAATTGCAAATTGCAAAAAAGCAAAATCGAAATTCAAAAATCGGCTTCCTGAGAATTCCCACAATTTTTATGTTCTTTCATTTGACACCAAAATCATTTAAATCGGATAAGCCGTTAGGTCGGAATAGCAAATGACATGTTTCAGGAAAATCAAAATGGCGGCTGAAATATCATTGCGATTTTCGATCTTTTTACCGCACACTTGTCCCATAACTCTAGCTACCGATCAGTACAAGTTTCGTTAAAAAATATCAATTACAGCGGAAGTGGGTCAACCGGAAGTTTGCACCCTTATAACGTGTAAACCGGAAGTGGCGCAAAACTTTTGACAACGCAGTTTTATTTACTACCTTGTTCTCTATCTTCAATAAAGATTTCAGATAAATCGGACAAATAGCAAAGAAAATAGAAAAAATGGCAAAAAATTGCTAAAGTTTAGATGCAAAAAGTGTGCAACGAATATTTGAAAATCAAATTTTGTTAACTCATAGTTAATTGGGATTTCGCTACAGATTCTTAAAATGAAAACCCGAGCCAAATCGGCCCAAAATTGTAGCTTCCAGAGTTGAAAAACCTGTTTTTACTCATGTTGCAATGTGCAGCTTGCACTTTTGCAAAAATGTTCCAATTTATATTTATGCAATACCTCGAAAAAAAGTAACATATGGAGTTGTAAAGAGATTGCTGCAGCTGTTGTAGTTTAGGCTGTGTGCCCTGTGTAAAAAACGAAAAAAAAAAAAAAAAAAAAACATTTCGAAAACAAACTGGGACTTTGCGGAAGCAAAGTCCCACAACTAGAGCCACATGTGGCACAGAGTGGGACTTTGCAAATGTGCAAATTGCTAATTTAGAAAAATAAATAGGCCTTGAACGTAAATCCGAAGCGCCAAAAAAGTCGACAACTTTTAAACTTTTTTGTTTTTTTGAAAGGTTGTGAAACCGGAATTAGTCACCAGACCTAACATTTGAACGTACCAGCTAAAATCCTTTATCAATGACCTTCATCCTACTGAAGGTCAAGGTCCCTCAAGGTCAAATTCACGAGAAACAAGTCTTTAAAATTTGGTAATGCATACTGTAATAACACCGGAAGTTGACGCTAGACATCAAATATGAAAGTATAAATGAACAGCCAAAGTCAATGACCTTAGATCCTAAAAAGGTCAAGGTCAACAAAGGTCAAGGTCAAAAACGAAATTTTTTAATTTTTTTTAACCCTGTTCCGTTTTTGGAACTACAAAGCCGAAATCTATGAACCTTTAACATACGCTTAATAAAGCAATGCTGTAACTGAATGCAAGGTCATTTTTTGAAAAAAAATTAAACTTGACCTTTTTTTTTGATAAACAAAATTTTGACAAAAACAGAATTTTACCCGGATCTGCCACGCCCACGTTAGATTTTTTTATGTGACTTTATTTATATTAATAATATCTTAGTATGACTAAATTAGCAAGCCTTTGCATGTATTGGTTAACGAGATATACAATCATAAATGTCAAAAAAGGTCAAAATCAATAATTGGAAATTTTGAAATTAATAAACCTTGTTCCCTTTTTTGAACTATACAGCCAAAATAGCTGAGATTATGATTTAATATAGCTAAAGTAATGAGGTTGGTGTGTGCAGAAGCATTTTTAAAAAAAATGTAGTCTATATGGATTTTTTTCAGACAACAAAATGTAAACAAAATCAAAATTTAACCCGGATGTGCCACGCCCATGTCAATTTTTTTTGATGGATACATTGGTATGGGGAATGTTCACTTATGTTCAAATTTTCAAGCCTCTAAACTTAATAGATCATAAACTATGCATATATTACAGTAAAAAAATTCAAAAAACCGGGTAAAGGTTTTCAAAATAGCAAAATTTAAGAAAAAACTATTTTTGCATTACAATACATTGTGATATATCGTTCGAAAGAGCTCATGAAGCCCATTCAGAATATGCAAAAATTAACCCTCTAGGTTAATTAGGTCACCTGTAGGAGCAGTACAAAGTTGCGAATTTGGCTATTTTTGGACACCTATAAAACCGGAAGTTGATATCGGAGGTCAAATATTAAAGTATCATCAGGTAGCCAAGGTCGATGACGTTTGACCTACTTAAGATCAAGGTCATCAAAGGTCAAGGTCACGAGATATTAGCCTTCAAAAACTGAAAAAATTCAACCGGAAATTGCAAAAAAGCAAAATCGAAATTCGAAAAACTGCTTCCTAGAGATTGGTCGCAATCGACTATAGTTTCCAAAAATACAAACATTACACACATCGCACTTAACCCCAAGGCCCCATTTTTCGTTTTATAAAAATATTACAAATCAACATGGCGGTCAAAGTATTTTTTTCGGGCTAAATTTTATTTTAAAATCGGCTGTAGAATTACGATTAATAACGATATACATAATTTCGTTGAAATATTTCAATTACACCGGAAGTTATTCAACCGGAAGTGAAAATCGATTTTCCACTTTAACCGGAAGTGACGCAAAAAAATTGAATACGTCAAATTGTTTACGTTAGTGACATGCATCTTTTATTAAAATTTCAGATTAATCCGAAAAAAACTGAAAAATGGTCCGAAAATTTCGAACTTCGGCCAAAAAATGTGTACTATGAATTTTCGAAATTTGAATTTTTTTAACTCGTATCATATTGGAATTTAGTCACAGATTCCAAAAATGAAAACCCGAGCAACATCGGCCCAAAAATGTGGCTTCCAGGGTCAAAAAACCTGTTTTTGCTGATGTTGCATTATGCAACTTGCACTTTTGCAAAAATTTTCCAATTTATATTTATGCAATACCTCGAAAAAAATGGACCTCAGAAGTTTCAAAAAGGTTGCTGCAGCTGTTGTAGTTTAGGCTGTGTACTGATTGTAAAAAACGAAAAAAAAACTAGATCCATAGGCTTTGCATGGTTCTGAGCAGTGCGTAACAGTTTTGAAATTATTTAAAAACTGTTTTTAAAGGGTCTGTAATGGTATTATTTCTAGACAGAGAAAGCTACCACAACTAGCGAAACCTTGGATGTTACTTGTAAAGTCAAAAATCGCAAATTTGAATTGCTTACAAAACCGGAAGTATACATCGGACAACAAATATGAATACATAGTCGGATAGATCTCATCGAGGGCAAAAACTTTTGTTCAGGTTACAATGTCACCAAAGGTCAAGGTCACGAGGTATGAGTCTTGAAAGTTTTTGTAATTACTGAAAAAAATAAAACGGAAATGCAAGAAAGGCAAAACAGAAGATCAAAAATCGATTAACAATGCTATGAATGCAATCGACTGTAGTTTCCAAAGATATCAAAGTTACGATTTCCGCTCATAACCCTGAGGCCCCTTTTTGAGTTTTACAAAAGTTAGTCATATCTATATGGCGGCCGATTTTTAACTTCCGGGTTAAATTTTTTTATTTCAAATTGTTGATATACCATAATGTTAAATATTGCAAAAAACAAATTTCAAATATATTCCAAATTCCGGAAGTTGAAATTTCAAATTTACAAGCTAGTTACGTCAAAACCGGAAGTGGTATCAATTTTTCGAAAACGGATTTTGGATTGCAATCGAAATGTCTTTCCATCTGTAAACTTTCAGATCGATTGAAATAAAATTTGAAAAAAACACGCACAGTTACAATGGAAATTTGCACAAAATGTTCAAATTTTAAATCGTGCAATTTTAATTTAAGTGTATATTGTCGTACATCATTGGAAAGAGCAAATTACGCATAATATGATTGTTAAATCATTTTTGACGTATTTACGCTAGGTCACGTGACAGGACTGCTTAAAGTCAAAAATCACAAATTTCAATTGCCTATAAAACCGGAAGTATACATCGGATCACAAACATGAATATATCATTGGATAGATTTCATCAAGGGCAATAACTTTTGTTCAGGTACCAAGGTCACCAAAGGTCAAGGTCAAAAGATATGAGCCTTGAAAGTTTTAGTAATTGCATAAAAAATCAAAACGAAAATAAAAAAAAAAATTAAAATCAAAATCCAAAAATCGGCGCCTAGACTTTTTTAGCAATCGATTGTAGTTTTCAAAAATACTGAAGTTACGGATTCCGCCCATAACCCTGAGGCCCCATTTTTAATTTTATAAAAGTTACTCATATCAAAATGGCGGATGATCTGTTACTTCCGGGTCGGATTTTTTTATTTCAAATTGTTGTTATATCAAATTGTAACACATTGCAAAAAACAAATTTGAAATATCTTCAAATTTCCGGAAGTTGAAATTTTAAATTTACAAGCTAATTACGTAAAAACCGGAAGTGGTATCAAAATTTTGAAAACTGCATTTTGTTTAGAATCAAAATGTCTATACACCTGCAAATTTGCAGATCGAACGAAATAAAATTGTAGAAGTTGAAAAAAACGCAAAAATTAAAATTAAGAAAATAGTCAATTAAAAGTCAAAATTGGAGAAGTTTAAAACTTTTATTTAGTAGCGCACAGTTATAGAAAACAGTTCAAAACAGTTTGATAAAAATCGGATCAAAAATAGAGCTGTGAGATTGAAAAAACCAAAACAGTGTTTTTTGTTCTACCTCATTTCCGGTTTGTCAAAATGGCACCAATTTATATTTAATAGTTGATGGTCAACAATTTATCGTAGGAAATTGAACAAATCTGTATGTGGCATGTTGCCTTCTTACTAAAATAGCGAGTGTAAAATTCGAAAAAAAAAAAAAACTAGATCCATAGGCTTTGCATGGTTCTGAGCAGTGCGTAACAGTTTAGGAATTACTTAAAAACTGTTTTTAAAAGGGTCTGTATTGGTATTATTTCTAGACAAAGAAAGCTACCACAACTAGCGAAACCTTGGATGTTATTTGTAAAGTAAAAAATTGCAAATTTGATTTGCTTACAAAACCGGAAGTATACATCGGACTTTAAATATGAATACATAGTCGGATAGATCTCATGGAGGGCAAAAACTTTAGTTCAGGTCACAATGTCACCAAAGGTCAAGGTCACGAGATATGAACCCTGAAAGTTTTTGTAATTACTGAAAAAAATAAAACGGAAGTGCAAGAAAGGCAAAACGGAAGATCAAAAATCGATTAACAATGCTATGAATGCAATCGACTGTAGTTTCCAAAAATATCAAAGTTACGATTTCCGCTCATAACCCTGAGGCTCCATTTTGAGTTTTACAAAAGTTAGTCATATCAATATATCGGCCGATTTGTAACTTCCGGGTTAAGTTTTTTTATTTCAAATTGTTGGTATACCATAATGTTAAATATTGCAAAAAACAAATTTCAAATATTTTCCAAATTCCGGAAGTTGAAATTTCAAATTTACAAGCTAATTACGTCAAAACCGGAAGTGGTATAAATTTTTCGAAAACGGATTTTGGATTGCAATCGAAATATCTTTCCATCTATTAACTTTCAGATCGATTGAAATAAAATTTGAAAAAAACACGCACAGTTACAATGGAAATTTGCACAAAATGTTCAAATTTTAAATCGTGCAATTTTAATTTAAGTGTATATTGTCGTACATCATTGGAAAGAGCAAATTACGCATAATATGATTGTTAAATCATTTTTGACGTATTTACGCTAGGTCACGTGACAGGACTGTTTAAAGTCAAAAATCACAAATTTCAATTGCCTATAAAACCGGAAGTATACATCGGATCACAAACATGAATACACCATTGGATATATTTCATCAAGGGCAATAACTTTTGTTGAGGTACCAAGGTCACAAAAGGTCAAGGTCAAAAGATATGAGCCTTGAAAGTTTTAGTAAATGCATAAAAAATCAAAACGAAAATTATAAAAAAATTTAAAACAAAATTAAAAAATCGGCGCCTAGACTTTTTTAGCAATCGATTGTAGTTTCCAAAAATACTAAAGTTACGGATGCCGCTCATAACCCTGAGGCCCCATTTTTGATTTTATAAAAGTTACTCATATCAAAATGGCGGATGATCTGTTACTTCCGGGTCGGATTTTTTTTTTCAAATTGTTGTTATAACAAATTATAACACATTGAAAAAAACAAATTTGAAATATCTTGAAATTTCCGGAAGTTGAAATTTTAAATTTACAAGCTAATTACGTAAAAACCGGAAGTGGTATCAAAATTTTGAAAACTGCGTTTTGTTTAGAATCAAAATGTCTATACACCTGCAAATTTGCAGATCGAACGAAATAAAATTGTAGAAGTTGAAAAAAACGCAAAAATTAAAATTAAGAAAATAGTCAACTAAAAGTCAAAATTGGAGAAGTTTAAAACTTTTATTTAGTAGCGCACAGTTATAGAAAACAGTTCAAAACAGTTTGATAAAAATCGGATCAAAAATAGAGCTGTGAGATTCCAAAAACCAAAACTGTGTTTTTTGTTCTACCTCATTTCCGGTTTGTCAAAATGGCACCAATTTATATTTAATAGTTGATGGTCAACAATTTATCGTAGGGAATTGAACAATTCTGTATGTGGCATGTTGCCTTCTTACTAAAATAGCGAGTGTAAAATTCGAAAAAAAAAAAAAAAAAATAGCCGTTTGCAAAACAATGCAGTGCGTTCGATTATCGAACGCACTGCAAAAAATAGCCGTTTGCAAAACAATGCAGTGCGTTCGATTATCGAACGCACTGCAACTAGAATCGTGAGACGATACTGGGCAGTGCGCATACGGTTTCGTCCATGGGTGAAAAATGGCGTTTTCAATCCATACTGCGAAATTTACAGAACATAAAAATCGGCATATAAATTTTTTATATTCGGGAGTGAAAAGTAAATTACCATTTCACGTTCAGTAATGAAAAGTCATCCGATTAAAAAGTCGTTGTTTTTACTAATGTACATTTTTATACCATTGGAAGTGGAATACGCCATGCAGTGTGCAATGAGGGAAATTTTGCCAGGACAGCGGCATTAGCCAGCTCTTATTTTCGATTTCCAACTGTCGAGGGGTTTTTATCGTGCACAGGACCTTGGTTTATTGTCCCATCCGAACGACTGGGCACTTTTTCCATGTCAGCCTCTCCGACCTGCATCATTGAGAGGGTGAAACCGGGTTGAAAAATCCGAAGGCATGCGAACCATGCCGGAATTGAACCCTGAAACTTCAGCTTAGCGAGCAATCGTCTAATTCACTGTGTCTATTATATGACATCAGAATACTGAGTGTTAACCTCCATACATGAAAATTCGCAACACAGTTTGTAAATTGTTATTTTAACACATACCTTGCAAAAAATCTATATCATTTTTTTTTTAGAAAACATTTTAATGGTCAACGTTTTTAGACATGCAATTTTAATAAATGACAGAACCAGATTTTTAGAACGGATTTTCTTCTTTTGGCATTGGATCGTTATCTACTTCTTTTTGTTTATCTTTTTTAGTACATAATTTACAACGTTAAACATGCAAGTTACAATGAAAGAAAGTCATGTGAAGCATGTTGCAATTGTCAGTTGAAGGGAGAGAACTGAATTTAAACATACAGACAACAAACATTTTTCAGTTGAAGGGAGAAAACTGTATTTGAACATTTTAAAATACTACTCTGACCAGTGAGAAGCGTTAAAAGAAACACTATGGTAAATTGTAACTTTTTAGATGTTGGTATACTGACCATGAATCGTCTGTTGTGCTGAGGGAATGATACGTTGTAACACAACAGCGCTGACTCTCACATGTTTATAGATACAGTATCTAATGCTGTTTCTCTCGAGGTGTGTTACACCTAATTGAAGATTACAGGCAAATAATACTTCTTGGTCATTTGAACTAATAGATTTAGAAATATGACCATTGAAAATTACAGTCTGAATTAAAATTCTTTTTCCAGAAATATAAAGAAATCGAAATTAAAAAATCAGTTGGCACAAGGTTGTTGGCCATCGACTAAGGATTTCATAGACACCGGTATTATGCAAATCAGATTATCCCCTGAGGTCCCATTTTGAGGTTTATAAAAATAAGTCACAACAACATGTCACCTGACATAGTACTTCCGGGTCGGATTTTATCATTTATATCTTTTCTGATGATCATTTCTAACATGATGCAAAAAGAAACTTTCAAATAATTCGGGAACTCCAGAAGTTAGAATTTCAAGTTTACAAACAAATGACGTCAAAACCGGAAGTGATATCAAAATTTCAGAAATATTGTTTTGTTCATTATCAAATTGTTTATCTACTTGTAAGTTTTCAGATCGATCGAAATCAAATTTCCAAAAAACACGCACAGTTACAATGAAAATTGTCGCAAAATTTGCAAGTTTTAAAAAGCGCAATTTTGATTCAAATATTTTGTGTTATATATCATTAGAAAGAGCAGATTTAGCATAGTAAATATGTCTAAAAATTTATGACGTATGTTTATTAGGTCACGTGACAAAGCTCTTTAAAGTTAAAAATTCCAATTTTCAAATGGCGATAAAACCGGAAGTTAAAATCAGAAATCGGAAATGAATATATCATTTGGTAGATCTCGTTAAGGACAATAACTTTTGTACAGGTCAAAAGGTCATCAAAGGTCAAGGTCACTAGATATGAGCCTTGAAAGTTTCGGTCATTACTGGAATTCTTTGTCCGGAAATAGAAAAAAGTCTAAATCGAAATTTAAAAATCCGCTGTCATAAGGTTGGTTGCAATCGACTAAGGATTTCATAGACACCAAAATTGTGCAAATCCGATTAACCCCTGAGGCCCCATTTTGAGTTTTATAAAAATTACTCACAACAACATGGCGCTTGACATATTACTTCCGGGTCAAATTTTATCATTAATATCTTTCATGATGACAGTTTCTAACATAATGCAAAAAGAAATTTTCAAATATCTTCAAAACTCCGGAAGTTGAAATTTGAAGTTTACAAGCAAATGACGTCAAAACCGGAAGTGATATCAAAATTTTGAAAACACATTTTTGTTCGCAATAACAATGTCTATATGCCTAGAAGTTTTCATAGTGATCGAAATAAAACTGTGGAAGTTGAAAAAAACGTCAAAAAATAGTTTCAAAATTCAGGGTCAAAAGTCAACAATTATAACTTTTTAAGTGGTTATCGTGTAGAAAAGACACAACGGAAATAAACAAAAAAATATTCATCAAAATCGGTTGAAAATTGTAAGTTAAAATGATAAAAAACCGAAAATACACGTTTTGTCATACCTCATTTCCGGTTGGACAAAACTGCGTCATTTACCCTCTAAGCCACAATGAGCAGCAGTTTATCGTGGGAAATCGTGTCAGATTGTGCGTGACAAGCTCCCTTCATAGCGAAATAGCGAGACCAGAAAACGAAAAAAAAAAAAAAAAAAAAAAAAAAAAAAAAAAAATAGTCAATTGCAAAACAATGCAGTGCGTTCGAGAATCGAACGCACTGCAAAAAAAAAAAACTAGAACCATGAATGGTACCATGCAGTGCGCATCCGGTTTCGTCCATTGGTGAAAAGTGACATCTTTCAATCCATGATGTCAGGTTTACAGAAGAAAGCTTGTTTTACATTAAAATGCAGAGGTTACAACATTTTAAAACGCACAATTTTGAATTCGGTAGTGAAAAGTAGAATAACCAGTTCACACACGGTAGTCAAAAGTGAAATAAACATTTCATGTTCGGTAGTGAAAAGTCATCGGATTAAAAAAAAGCGTAATCACAGTTTGATATACATCAGTGGAAAACGCATATCACAAAATTTAGATTTGTAAATAAGTTCTAAAGTGCAAGAAAGGACACATGAAAGAGCCAAATCTCAATTTAGAAACGGACTGCACAGTATTCATACTTCATAGTTTGAAATACAGATCGAATTTTATCAATACATAATTCGTTCAAAGAAAACACATATTAATGTTTCTTTTAAAACAGTTAAAATGCAAAAAAAAGTACATTAATGATAACTTATCGCTCAAACGCAAGTTAATGGGAGAGGGCGATCGCCCAAACGCAGCTTTATGTCAAAATGTAGTAATCTCCCTTCAACTGAAATTTGAATTTAATATTTTACAAGCAGATGGAATAACTATTTTTCAAAATTCAAAAGGCGCTATTTTGATTTTAAAATATTGTATTGTATATAATTGAAAAAGTAGATTTAGCATAATTAGATTGTGAAAGAATTTGTGACGTACATGAATTAGGTCACGTGTCAGAGCTCTTTAAAGCTAAAAACTGCAATTTTCAAATGGATATAAAACCGGAAGTAAACATCGGAAAACCTAAATGAAAGTATCTGTGCATAGGTATCGTCAATGGCAATGAATTTGTTTCAGGTCACTTGGTCACCAGAGGTCAAGGTCACAAGATATGAGCCTTTAAAGTTTTGACAATTACTGATTTATCTTAACCGGAAATTAAAATAAATCAGAATTGAAATTCAAAAATCAGCGTCTCATGTTTTGGTAGCAATCGACTGTAGATTCCAAAAACATCAGAATTATGCAAATTTCATTACACCCTGCGGCCCCATTTTGCGTTTTATGAAAATATACCATTTCAAGATGGCGACTGATCTGTTACATCCGGGTCAAATTTTATTATTTGTATACTTTTGTGTCTATATTACATACATACTGCAAAAAGAATTTTTCAAATATCTTCAAAATTCCGGAAGTTGAAATTTCGACTTTGGGAGCCAATAACTTCAAAACCGGAAGTGATACAAAAATTTTGAAAACAAGTTTTTGTTCGCCATCAAAATGTCTATCTACCTGAAAGTTTTCAGAACGATCGAAATAAAAATTGAAAAAAACACGCACAGTTTCAATGGAAATTGACACAAATTTTTCAAACTTTAAAAGGCGGAATTTTGATTCAAATATATTGTGTTGTATATCATTGGAAAGAGCAGACATAGCATAGTACGACGGTGAAAGAAAATAAGACATATGTAAATTAGGTCACGTGGTAGGGTTGTTTAAAGTTAAAAATTACAATTTTCAAACGGCTATAAAACCGGAAGTAACCATTGGGCATCTGAAAAAAATATGTCATTGGATACATCTAATCAAGGGCAATAACTTTTGTACAGGTCACAAAGTCACAAAAGGTCAAGGTCACAAAATATGGGCCTTGAAAGTTTTGACAATTACTGACTTATTTTTACCGGAAATCAGAAAAATTCAGAATTGAAATTCAAAAATCGGCTTCCCATGTTTTGGTCGCAGTCGACTGTTGATTACATAGACATAAAAATTATGCAAATTCCATAACACCCTGAGGCCCCATTTTGCGTTTAATGAAAATATACCATTTCAAGATGGCGCCTGATCTGTTACATCCGGGTCAAATTTTATGATTTGTTTAATTTTGAGTCTACATAACAAACATATTGCAAAAAGAATTTTTTGAATATCTTCAAAATTCCGGAAGTTGAAATTTCAACTTTGAGAGCGAATGACGTCAAAACCGGAAGTGATATCGAAATTTTGAAAATTGCTAATTGCTCGCAATCAAAATGTCTATAAATATGTAAGTTTTCAGGTTGATCAATGTAAAACTGCAAAAGTTGAAAAAGTGGTCCAGAAAAGGTGCTCCAAAAGTCAGCAAGGTTAGTAGTTATAGTAGTTATAGATTGAACGCATGTTTCCCCCATTCCATTTTTCATTTCATGGGGGAAAAAACATGCGTTCAATCTATAACTACATGAGGAAAAAATGCAACCAAATTGAGCGTACCCAAAACAAAAACCTCTACATTTCATAAAACACCCTACATTTTTCATAGAATTCTTACAACAAACACCTTCAATAAATTTCCTACATTCCATCAAAAAAAAACATATTAAAAATAGGATGAGTTTAATTTTAAAACACGAACAATACAGATTCGAAGATTATTCAGGCGACGGTATCTTTTCATCTATATTTTCTCTAGGTTCAAAAATAATTCCAAAAGTAGCTGGCTTTGTTTCAAACAACAAATCCCTAATTTCCTCCGGAGCTCAAGCAGTTGGGTCCGTGGCAAAAGCAGGAATTAGAATAAACGACGCCGTGAAAAAATCCGACGAACTGAAAGAATTACAGCAAATAAGAGAACTACGAAACAAGAGAATAGAACAGCAGGTAAAAGAGGGAAAAGGGTTTAAAGTTATAGGATAAAAATGATAGTCGCTCACGCTCCAAAAACCTATTTTGGTTCCGATATTCAAAAATCATTAGGATATCTTCCTGGATTTCCATGGGCCAAATACTCTGGCGAGAAACATCTTCCAGGTCATAATTACACCGGTCCAGGTACTAGATTAGATCTGCGATTAGACGAAAACGATAAACCCAAACCAGGTGAAGAACCTGTCAATAGAGTTGACGCTGCTGCGCTTAAACACGACATACTTTACAGAAATAAAGACATAAACTTCAGACACGAAGCAGACAAACAAATGATAATCGAACTCGAAAATATTCCAAATCCAACATTCAAAGAGAGAATGCAAAGAGCGCTAATCATAAAACTGTTAAAAGCAAAGATGAAATTGGGTATGGGATTGGCAGATGAAATTCATAAAGAATTTAGAAAAAACAAACATTATTTAAAAGTTAAAGTATTTGATAAAGATGAAATATGGTCAGCAGATTTAATTAATATGCCAGTTGAAAGGGGATATAAATATTGTTTAACAGTTATTGATTTATATACACGTTATGCTTGGGTTATTCCTCTCAAAAACAAAACTGGAATATCAGTCAAACACGCATTTGAAACCATAATGAAACAATCTGACAGACGGCCCCAAAAGTTATGGGTAGATAAAGGGAGCGAATTTTATAACAAAAATATGAAATCTGTGGGGTTTGAAATTTACAGTACTCACAACGAAGGTAAGGCTGTAGTTATTGAAAGATTCAACAGGACTCTAAAAAATAAACTTTTCAAAAAGTTCACGGAATTAAAATCTCAAAAATGGCTAAAAATATTACCAGAGGTCGTAGACGAATACAATAACAAAATACATTCATCTATAGGAGTGTCACCAGCACAAGCCTCAAAAAATCCAAATATTATAAGATCAATTAACGCGCAACATAACTACGAAAATGAAATAAAGAATCTAAATGTCAAACCCAAATTTAAAGTTGGAGATCGAGTTCGTATTTTCAAATATAAAAGTAAATTCGAAAAAGGATATGTTGGTTATTGGACAAACGAAATATTTATCGTAGATAAAGTAAATAGCACATCCCCTCCAACATATGAATTAATCGATCAAGACAAAGAACAAATTATAGGTAGGTTTTATCAAAATGAACTTCAAAAAACTGACTTTTAAAAATGAATGAATTTCTCGATAAATATGGAACCGATACAACCACAAACTTCCAACTTATGAGATGGGCGAATGAGTTAAACATATCACCGTTTTATTATTGTATGAGAGATGAAATAAATAATCTCAAAAGTAAGAAAGGTAAATTCTACGCTATAACAAATATACACACTTCCGATCAAAAAGGTGTTCATCATTCTGCTTTGTACAAAGACTCTAACTTTTATTTTTTCGACTCTTTTGGATTAGATCCCACTGAAGAGATAATGAATATAACTAATCAACCAATTAAATCTTCTACATTTCAAATACAAAAGCCGGGTCAAAAGTTTTGTGGACAACTTTCACTTTGGGTTTTATATCAGTTGAGTTTAGGAAAACAGTTCGAAGAAATTGTAATAAATTTAACTCAATAAAAATGGCAAATAAATTTGGTTTAGGCGCTTTATCTTTAGATACTAAAAAACCAAACACTACATTTTCAATCAATAAAATCAAACCATATTTTGTGGATCAAATCGGAGACATTCTTCAGGGTGATATTGATATGAATAATTTTGGTATAACTAATTTAAAATCTCCGGAAAACGATAATGATGCCGTTCATAAGAAATATTTAATGGATCAAATAAATTTAATTGAAGTAGATAAAAACCATTTAAAAGATCGAATAGCTGATGTGAAAAGATTCTTCAAACGACAAATAAATAATAAAGATTTTATAAATGAATCTGAATTGAAAGAATTAGATTATATTGATGATGGTAAATTACAAAAAGAAGTAACAAGTTTAAAAAGTTTTATTCAACAACAATTAGTCAATACAGTAGATAAAACTCAATTACAAAATTTAAGGTCATTAATATCTAAATTAGATGATAAACTAACAAAGCAAAAAGTAGATCTTAAACAACTAATATCCAATATTAATCCAGGCATAAGTGAAGACAAATTAACCGCATTAGAAAGTAAACTTAGTGATGATAGCGAAATACAAAAACAAATAGAATCTATTCAACAACAATTAGTCAATACAGTAGATAAAACTCAATTACAAAATTTAAGGTCATTAATATCTAATTTAGATGATAAACTAACAAAGCAAAAAGTAGATCTTAAACAACTAATATCCAATATTAATCCAGGCATAAGTAAAGATAAATTACAACAAGAATTAACTGCTCTGGAAACTAAATTTAAAACTGAATTACAAAACGAACTAAAAACTATTGATGATAGTGAAATTAAAACTTATATTCAACAACAGATAGAAAATATTGATGATAGTGAAATTAAAACTTATATTCAACAACAGATAGAAACTATTGATGATAGTGAAATTAAAACTTATATTCAACAACAAATACAAAATATTGATTATAGTGAGATTCAACAACGGATAACTACTATTAATAATGAAGTTTTAAAACAGGAAAGAAATATAACCACATTACAAAATAATCTCAATGAACTAGAATATATTAAACCCTATTATTTCTATCTTCCATTTTCTAAAGACTATGCAGATTATTATGAATTCGGTGAAGAATTCACTCGTGGTTATAAATATGGGTTTAGAGTAAATATTAAAAAAGATATAGATACTCCTGGAAGCGAATTTGATACTGTGACTTTTTTTGAGGGGAATACTATAATTGACATATTTTTTCCTATGAAGGTAAAAGTCTATTCTTCATTTCAAGAAGGATTCACTAATTATAACTCTCTTTTTTCTGTTCACTATATCAAAAATGGTAACATCGTAGATACTAAAGAATTTAATCTTGGGAGGGAATCTTTTAGTATTTCGTCAAATCAGATGTATATAGATAACCTTAGAATCTCAATCGAGCCGGTTGATAAAAAAGAGCCTTATACATTTAAATTATTTGAGTTCTTTTATATGCTATTGCAAACGGAAACTACACCATCAGCAAGCATAATTAGAAATCCAGAACCACGAGAAGAAGACACACAGATTTATGATTTTTTACGAACAACAGATTTTGAATATGTGAAACTATATTTTGTTCATAATGATCTTTACTTCTCTGTTGATGTTAATAAAAATCAACAATTAAAACATTTTCCAATATTATTAGCAGAAAGACTAGACATATCATATTTTTTCATAGAAATCTCTATTGAAAAAAAAAACAAATTTTTTTGTTTATCGGGAGATGCACAGGAGGGGGTCAAAACAAGAAGCATTCTTAGTAGAGGTAAAAGTCAATATTGTACAAAACATTAATACACAAAGAGCATTGTCGGAAATTCACTTAATTTAACGTTTAAAAATGGAACAAGAAAGTAGACAAAAATACCTGATAGACAAACAAAACGAACTAAAAGTAAAACTAGAACAATATAATAAATGTAAGAAAAGATGGAGTAGAATTGATTCTGCTTTCAAAGCACTAAGTGTAGTTTTAACAGTAGGAACAACAATTGCAACGGCAGTAACTGGCGGATTGATGGTGCCAATACTTATTCCAACTGTATTAGCCGCAATTACTGCTATTCAAACCTCATCTTGTGGATTGATTGCTATGGGTTTTACATCCAAACAGAAATCTTATTTTAAAAAGAAAACCGAAATTTTAAATACATATCTTAATAAGTTGTATATTTTCTTCGAAAGATCAAGAGAAGATAAGATCATTAGCGTTGAAGAGTTGGAAGAATTTAATGAAATTTTGGATAAATTTAATATACAAATATCAGCAATAAAAGATAATAAAAAAGAACTCCAAAAATTAGGTAATTAAAAAAAAACATATAAAAAATATGAATAACATTGAAATTATAGACGATGAAACATTCATAGAAAACGTACTATTTACCGATCTTATCAGGGCTATTACTCATAAATTTTTAACATTTAAGGGTCAAATTGAAATAGATGGTAGGATAATCGAGAATGGAAATCACAAACAATTCATGAAACTTCTTGGTTTCAATTCCAAAACTTTTAAGACCATTTTGTCTAATATGGATGCAAAATCTGACTGCTCGGATTGGTATTTTACAGGGAAAATAATTTTACGTAGAGACAATTTTAAGGAAATAAGAAGATCAAACGCTGGTAGAGGAACTGAACTACTTAAAAAGATAAATGAATATAAAGGTAGAAATTGTTATATACCAACAGATGGTAACTGTTTTATCAAATGCGTAAATCATGTTTTGAAAAAAGATTTAACAAATAAATTTCAAACATTCATTAATACATTTCCAAAAGCGAATAGAAAAGGAGTAATGACAGCTGCTAGAATTAATAAATTCAATGAGAAATGTAATACTTCATTTCAAATTTACACTCCCGAAAATAGAAATGTACGCCCCACCCTCACAGACAAGGACAAGGCATTAGATTGGGTTTTATATTTACATAACTCACATTTCTGTCTTATAAGAAGAAATCAAAAAAGTTTAGGGATTAAAGAAATAGAAGATAATTATGAACAGGTATGGAAAACATGTAGAGATGATAATGCTGTAAAAGAAGTATCACCTTTGAAACTAAACGTATTTTCAAATATGAGTGATGATACTTTATTCGCTTGGGACTGTGAAACGTATTCAGATAGTGAAACGCGTAAAGCAATTCCTTATTCCTGTACGTTAATTAATTTAGAAAAGCTAAGAAAAAAGTTAGAGATGATACCTCCCACTGATAATATTCCAGAAGCATTTTATAACAAACTAATGAAAATAGTAGAAATATTTGTAGGCACAGATTGTATAGATCAAATGTTGAAATATTTAGGTAAATATGATAAAAAAAGATTAACATTGATTTCTCATAACGGTAGTGGTTTTGATAACTGGATCGTAATTAAAAACGTAAAGAAACTAACACAATGTCCACTAATAACACCCAGAGGAATTCTTTCTTTACCATTATCTAATCCATACACTGATGAAGATTTACAGAAAAGATGGAAACGACAGAAAGATATAAAAAGTAAATCCAATTATTTACAGCATATTAATTTCACATGTTCCTATCAACACGAAGCATCTAGTTTAGCAACATGGGGAAAGTCGTCTAATCTACCAATGAATTTGAGAAAGATCGTTGATGTAGACATTGCAAAATATACCAAAGATAACTGGGAAATTTTAAGACACGAATGGGAACCATATGCAAAGCGAGACACCCTATGTCTTGGAGCATGCTTGATAAAATATAACAAAGTTATGAAAGACGTTGTATTCCAGAGCGTTTCTAATAATCTAACGGCTCCATCTCTATCTTTAAAGGGGTGGTATTATTTGTATCATTACGATAAAGAAATGGTTGAAGAACCATATTACGAAAGTACAAGACTCGTACCAAAACATACTGAAAAACAAAATATAGAAAAGGTTTACTCACACACTAACCCTTTTATAAGACATTTTATAAGACGCTCTATTAAAGGAGGAAGGGTTTCTGCAAATCGAAAAATATTTACAACTGATAAAATCAATGAAATTTGTGATGTATTAAAGGAATATACACAAACAAATGACGACAACATAATTGATTTATTTAAAGAATATAGTAAAAGTGATAAAGATAAAACAGAGGTTAATTCAAAACTTAAAAATATAACATGTTCTAGACTGATGGCATTTGATGCTAACGGTTTGTATGCTTCTGCTATGTCAGATTTAGATAGTGAATATCCCAAAGCAGAAAGTGGTAGACCGTTTTTACCAGAAGAAAATAGAAAATTTGTCAAGCTCTTCAATGAACAAAACTTTAGACCCAAAACTGCTATTTTAACAGTTTGGTTTGAGTATCCCAAAAACATGTTCTTCCAACCGATACCAGCTAAAGATAAAATTAGTTTTACGAACAAAGAAGGAAAAAAGGAAACTGGCACTAAAATAAGATTCAGAAATGGTTTCTGTTCAGATGTTTTAACATCGGTCGATATTCAAGAAATAGTAAAAGCTGGTGGACGAATTATTAGAATATTAGATGGCATAGTATACGAAGAAAACTTTAGAACTCCTCCCTATAGAGACTACATTTTAATTTTGAGAGATCTAAGAAATCAATTCAAAAGGGATGGCAATATCGTTGGTAGTAATTGCATGAAATTATTAGGTAATGCCCTGTATGGGAAATCTATTCAGAAGGATATATCTTCATCAAAACATCTTTGGAATGACGTAACTTTAAAGGCTAACTTTGATTCACATGTTAAACACTATGAAAAAATAAATGAGACTCAATACATTGTTGATATAGAAAAAGAAGAAAAAGAAATTGACGATGTAAATAGTAAATCTACACGACTTACGCCCAGTCATTTGGGATCATTCGTATTATCGCACAGTAAGAAAATAATGAACAATTTTATTCACGTAATAGATGGGTTTTATCAACCGGAAATATACTATACCGATACTGATAGTTTATACATTTCATCTAGCAATTGGAATAAATTAAATGAAGCTGGATTAGTATCCGAAAATGAATACTGTAAAGGAAAGAATGATTACGGTGATGGTGGAATTATATTCGGTTTATATTTAGCGCCGAAAGTCAAATACAATATCATACTAACTTCAGATGGTGTTTTAAAAGAAAAGAAAACATTTAAAGGTTATTCTAATGATAAGATAACTGTAGACGATTATATTCGGTTGGCTAGTGGATATGATATATCAAATGAATTTAAGAGAAATTGGGAAAAAAGTTTCACAAATGGAGTAGTTATTCCAAGGGATGATGATAAACAAAAGAAAGTTTTTAGAAGTTATTTAAATCTTGTAAAGAGAAAGGCTCCAAATAGTGAAGGAATCATGTATCCTTATTGTAATAAAGATGAATTGAGTTTGGATGAAAACTATGAATTTGATGATTTCGATTATCTAACTATTCAAGAAGAGAATGAAGAGTTACTTAATTCTTTTTTAAATGAAGTTGAATAACAATTTCTTCGTTTCCAAAGTCTATAAACCTATTTTTACCATCTTTGATTTCCAGATTTATATCTTTGATCATAAAGGAATTAAGTGGTAAATACGTAGTTTGAAATGGTTTTTCTATAATTCTATATCCAATCGGAACAGTGAATGTTGGAAGACTGTAAATAATCTGACGTTTGTATTTATTGAAAAATCCACCGTTTATTAAATTGCAATGTATATTGATCACATCGACATCATTCTCGATATTAGCTTTATGTGGTGCTATAGTAGATTGGGTGTATACTCGTTTATCAAATCCTAGTAACGTATTCAATGAATTTTCTACGTTGAAATCAACTTGACTATTATTTCTTAATATCAATTTCATTTTGTTCAAATTTAAATTACCTTCGAATTCAATATTGTTTTTACCATTGACACTTCCTGCGTATTCAGATAGGTATTCGTTAATGGCTATGTATTCGTAACTTCCTGGTAGTAAACTTATGGTTTTGAATGTTGCTCCATTATCTGTTGATATTTTTATTTTGTTATTATCTTCGTTGATATTTCTAATGGAATTGTAAACAGAGAAATACTTTAATCCCAATTCATATTCTTGATTTCGATCGAGTTCATACTCATAGTCTAGAGATAATTTAATGTCTGATTTATTTGAGGTGATGACGAATAGTTGACTCATTTTTAATAACACTTTTATAATCATTTTTATCTATGATACCTTTTTGTAGGAGTCTTTTTAATATACAATTTAATTCATTATATTGTCTGTGTGATTGATGTCCTTCCTTCATTGCTGCTAATATTATTTGTAATCTATTAAGCAATTCTTCGTTGTTGTCGGATAAAAAAATTACACCATCTCCTGTATGTCCCAAAAAGTCATCGATTTCTTCTACAATATCATCAGTGTAGTTATCATCACTAGCATCGGTGTTATCATCTAATTCTTTTTCCAGTCTTCTTAATCTTAAAGTTTTTGGTCCTCCTGTCCTTGTCGATGTAAGAATGTCCACGTATGAATTCAAATCTTTGAAATTATAATCTTTATCATACCCATTCAAAAGATTAATCATACCGGGTGTTAAATCATATACAGCGTCTATTCTGTCAATCTTAAATGTTGGGTTGTTTTGATTGAAACGTATCCTAAAACCGTTAAGAATCAATCCATCCTGATCAATTGTTGGCTTTATTGTTTTGGCTAGGGTTGGATTTGGATTTGAAAAATAACGTTTTATATCATCTAATCTCCTGATTACGATTCCATCATCTTCAATGGGATATTCTATTTGTGGAGGAGATTGTTGAATTTGTTGTTTAGGAGCTTCTAATTTATTCTTGATATCCTCTTGACTTTTTAATATTGGTTTAAATAAAGTTTGTAGATTTTCCGTTAATCCGAGTTGTTGTAATCTGTTATTTTCAACTTGGGTCTTTATTTTATTCTTAGCTTTGATATATTCTCTATTTCTTTTTAAAATATTATTCCATTCCATTTTTAAAAAAATAAATTAACATATGTTGATCATTACTCTTTCACCCGCAGGTTTTCTGGTATTAACGAATACATATCCATGTTCCTCTGGATTTCTCCATTGAGCTTTACAAACCTTTTTAAACGAATCTCTGTCCATTCCGTGATTTATCGACTGTATGATTTGAGATAAATCTTTATCGTTTAATTCAAATAATAAAAAACAATTAGCATTTTTTCTAATGAACATAGCATCCATCCCGTAAAAAGATTGGGCTTGGTATAAGCAGTGACAGTTGTGATGTCTTCCCTTCGTGAAGAAATCTTGTTGAACAGTTTGATTTTTTTGCGCTACGCAGTCGTCAAACAATATTAAGTTCTTTCGTTTGCTATCAATATTAGACAAGTCCAGATCATTTACATTTTTTGTCAGAAACACTTTTATGTCAGTTGGATTGAAAGATGGATTCTTTTCTTTTATGAAGGTATCTAAGATATCTTTTATTTCCATTTCTCCTTTATCGTAATATTGAAATAATTCTTGAACATATTTCTTTGGTAAATATTCTAAAGCTTTGAGAAATTGATAATACGATTGTTCTGGTGTTGTTGTGTAGATATATAGAGAATCGAAATCTAAAAGGTTGGGTGTTGTCAACATGTTAAAAGTGAGATGAGTTTTCCCAGAACCCGAACTACCGCATATACACATGAGCATTGGGTTATTAGGAAATATTTCTGAATGATTAAATTTCTTTCCCATTTTTATGTACCAAAAATTACACCTTCTCCTTTATACTTTGAAAGATATATTCCTTCTCCACTGTGTATATTTTTAAAAAATATTCCATTACCCTTATGTTTGACTTTGATTTCCCCTGTGTCAATACTATCCACTAATTTAGTTAATCCTTGTTTGACAGTTTTCTTAGTTTCTTCACTAAATCGATTTCCAAATTCTTTAACTGTATTTAATATGTCTGCTACTCCCGAACCTTTTGCTAACTTTTCCATTTCCAAATTATGTCTACGTTTTTCACTTTTTTCAGCTTCGGCTGCTTTCTTGGCATTGACGGCTTGAACTATTCCTGCTGTTCCCCCGGCCGTGGCACCGGCTGCGGCCAAACCTGCAAAGATCAAGGGTAGGAAAGGTAAAAATCCACCTTCCTTTATGTTCTTGTCAATTCTTTCCAAATCTATATCATCTCGTACTTTACAGTGTTTATATTTATCAATAAGTTTTTTAGTTATGCTGATTCTTTTACCATTGTAAGTAATTGTAGTTGGCTTTTCTGTTTCGATAGCATCTATTATTCTTTTTACTAAAGTTTCGGGTTTCATTTTTAAGGGATTAATTTATTCTATTCGAATCATCCGTCTGTCGGATATTTTTATTATATGTTTTGCTTCTTCCAATAATAAACAATAACCGGTTACATCTCCTTGTGTTTTTTCGATATGAATATTTATGTTTACTCCAGTTTTGAAAAGATCTTCTTGATGAGCTGATAGATCAAAACAGAAGATTGGGTGATTAATTGCAAAATCTACATATCCAAACTGAGGTGGATTTCCAAATAATTCACACATATTTTTATAATTTCTATACAATTCATTATAATCCTTTGTGGATGGATTAATAGTTAAAGGTTGGTTAGGATAATTATCGTTGTTTAATCTTACTTGAACTTTACGGATTATAGGATCTTGAGTTTGGTTCATTGCCACTCTAAAGATATTGTTGTTATTTGTCTGAGAATCTGGTAAGTTCTTGAAACCAACTATTAAATATCTTGATGGTTTAATGCTGTTAGTGATTGGCCATGTTGTGGATTCTCCAGTTAAAGTCATGCTCCCTACAGTGTTGCGACGAAGAAAAGCTATTTCAATGTCTTTAGTTAACGAGTTGAATATTCTCGTTTCTACTTCAATTGATGGTGTTATTACGGGTATGAAAAGTTGGAGATTTGTTATTTCTAATTTTGCATTTGAATTAGCTTCTCCAAAGAATATCTTATCGTCATTAATTTCTCTTTGTAAATGAATTTTAAATGGTAAACCTATAGAAACTTTTCTATGTTCTAAAAGACCGAATAAAGGATATAATTTCCAATTTACGTAATTACCCCATCTATTATCCTCAACAACATTATTGTACTGATTTACTCGTTTGTCAAACCCCTGGTTTACTGCTCTACCGATTCTCTCGATGCTATTTCTGGCAATGACTCTCATTCTAGCGATATCAGCATCGTTAGCTACAGTTTTTACTGGTTCTTTTAAAACGGTCCCATCACCAACATCGGGTATCCAACCCGAGACTGAATCGTAGTTTTTGGGGTAAAGGACTGTTTTCAACATTGTGTCAAATTCTCCAGGGTGTTTGATGGTTTCTATGGGGTTTGATCCCGCTTCCAAAACCATTTCGCTAAATAAAGAAGGAAAGAAATTATTTTCTAATGTTGTATTAGTCTGTGGGACTCTATTTTCATTTGCTGTTCCGTCCTTGATTTTGAAATCACATCTGAAATAGGCATCGGAAAGTAATAACCAATTTGACAGACTATTGATCTCGAAAGTGACCCTCCCACCATCATTTAGTTGGGATTTAGATCCAACACTCGGAGAAATAATTATGAAATCCTCTTTTTTTTTATTAAATGAATAAAGAATTGGATCGTATAATCTAAAAATTGGATCAAGAATTTTATTTGCCATTTTTAGAGGAATTATTTTGATAAAATACAATACATTTACTATATGCATATATAATGTTTAATAGAACAAAATAACAACATATAAATAAGTTCAACAATGTTTAGTAACAACTTTTACTGTATTAATCAACCCCTTGACTACGGATAAACACTGGTAACCAAGAGGTGATCATACAGACTCTCTCCATGGTTTCAAGTATTATTATATAAATAAGTTCAACAATGTTAATACCGGTCCTACAAGGCCGGTTATCGTGACATTACACACATCTATTTTTAGTTAATGTCCCTAGCAACTCACAAATAACACGTGGTATATGTCTACTTAAGACCGGTCATGATGACATTACACACTATAAATCTACTGAAGACAAAACTATCGATTGCGTGAAGCTTGAGTTATTTTTTAGAGCGGTCCTACAGGACCGGTCATGATGACATTACACGCTTATTTTTTAGAGCGGTCCTACAGGGCCGGTCATGATGACATTACACGCTTATTTTTTAGAGCGGTCCTACAGGGCCGGTCATGATGACATTACACGCTTATTTTTTAGAGCGGTCCTACAGGGCCGGTCATGATGACATTACACGCTATAACACTATACTATATAAATACACCATAACAAAGATATCCGCGTTATAAGCCGTGACAAACTATGAATTAAATAAACACTTTAAATCGACAAAAACTCATTACCCTGTTGAATGCCAAACTTAAATGATATTAAACTAGAAACACATAAAAAATCATTTCCAAAATATTTGCTCCTGAGGATTGGTTTCTAAACTTCGATTGATTTTCGCAATGTTTGAAACTAATTCGGAAATTGGCATGGATAAATTTCTAAATTTTGTGTAGCGTTTACACAGATTTGCTAGAGATCTCAATTTTCTAGCCCAACGCACCGAAATTGACAATTTGTCTGCCACAAAAGTGTCGAAGTTCCCACCATTCAATTTGAATAGTTTTTGTAGCCAACATCCAAATGTTACGTAATGTTGGATGAAGTGTTTCTTATTTTTGATGTACTTGTCACAATTTATAAGTATTTCTTGAACATTTTCATTGTCATTAATTTTGTCGTCAAAATCTTTTATTTGCGTGTTTGTAATTGCATTGTCTCGAAGTCGAGTTTTTAGATATTCCAAATATTCGTTGGAGGATTTAGTTTGTTTGCTAATCCGCGTTCCTTTATTAAAATCAATTTTTTTTGGTGTTTTGGACAGGGTTTTGAAAGTCGATTTGTGGTAATCGGCTGCACATTGAACACTCTGTTTTTCAAGTTTTTCTTGTAATGTTTTATAATATTGTAAATATTCCTCATGGTATCTGATATGGCTTGTTATCGCTTTAGAAATATCCAAATCACTTATATCAAAATCCATGTCTTCTAATCCATCGGCTTTTTCACTTTCTTGACCTGAAAAAAATATAATACATATATAATATACTCTTTGATAAATGTTTTATATTTTTTAACATGTTTATAGAAAGATTTATATTACATACTTGACAGATTCATGGATGTCAGATTTAAACTGCCAGTTGAACTTTCTGTAGTTAGTGATTGGTTTATCAGTTGGTCATCATCAGTTAGATCCATTGTTTTATCGGTTCCTTTATCATCCATGATCAACAGTTATGTGTGTTAGTATCGTCTGCTGTTTCCCCTGTAGATGTGTCTGTCTCAAACAAAGAACGCAAACTGAATAGAAACAGCTTGTTCCCATAGTAATCAATATATTAACGTCATATTGACCTAAGGGAGAACTAATGTCTCACATACAGTGCAATAACCTCAATATTGATTTATAATAAAACCTGATGTCTCATACAGTTCAATAAACTCAATATTGATTTATAATAAAAACCTGTTGTCTCACATACAGTGCAATAACCGCAATATTATCACGTAATGTATTTGATTAGAAATAGTTTATTGATCAGTTCACCATGAATACAGTTAGCTCATAGTAATCAAATAATGACGTTTATACGATGATAATGCAACATGATTAAAGGGAACTAAATCTGTCAATCTTAATAAAACCAGACCACAATGGATTTCAAAGATAAATAAATCATTTTCAAATAGTGGGATAATATGTAATTTGAGGTATTTTATGCTAGGTAGGGACTTGATGGAATGTAGGAAATTTATTGAAGGTGTTTGTTGTAAGAATTCTATGAAAAATGTAGGGTGTTTTATGAAATGTAGAGGTTTTTGTTTTGGGTACGCTCAATTTGGTTGCATTTTTTCCTCATGTAGTTATAGATTGAACGCATGTTTTTTCCCCCATGAAATGAAAAATGGAATGGGGGAAACATGCGTTCAATCTATAACTACTATAACTACTAAGGTTTTTCTCAAAATGATATTGTTAAACTTTTGTCTCATGGACAATCGATTAGAGAAATAAGCAAAGTCAGTCCGATCGAAATCGGTTGAAAAAAAAAGGAGATAATGGCCAAAACATCAAAACCCATATGTTCTCATACCTCATTTCCGGTTGGTAGGGCATGCGCCATTTTACATTTAAACAATACCGAGCAGTAGATTATCGTGGGAAATCTTGAGAGATTATGTGTGGCATGCATAGTTTTGGCTGGGCGCTCTGACCAGAAAACGGAAAAAAAAAAAAAAACTAGAACCATGAATGGTACCATGCAGTGCGCATCCGGTTTCGTCCATTGGTGAAAAGTGACATCTTTCAATCCATGATGTCAGGTTTACAGAAGAAAGCTTGTTTTACATTAAAATGCAGAGGTTACAACATTTTAAAACGCACAATTTTGAATTCGGTAGTGAAAAGTAGAATAACCAGTTCACACACGGTAGTCAAAAGTGAAATAAACATTTCATGTTCGGTAGTGAAAAGTCATCGGATTAAAAAAAAGCGTAATCACAGTTTGATATACATCAGTGGAAAACGCATATCACAAAATTTAGATTTGTAAATAAGTTCTAAAGTGCAAGAAAGGACACATGAAAGAGCCAAATCTCAATTTAGAAACGGACTGCACAGTATTCATACTTCATAGTTTGAAATACAGATCGAATTTTATCAATACATAATTCGTTCAAAGAAAACACATATTAATGTTTCTTTTAAAACAGTTAAAATGCAAAAAAAAGTACATTAATGATAACTTATCGCTCAAACGCAAGTTAATGAGAGAGGGCGATCGCCCAAACGCAGCTTTATGTCAAAATGTAGTAATCTCCCTTCAACTGAAATTTGAATTTAATATTTTACAAGCAGATGGAATAACTATTTTTCAAAATTCAAAAGGCGCTATTTTGATTTTAAAATATTGTATTGTATATAATTGAAAAAGTAGATTTAGCATAATTAGATTGTGAAAGAATTTGTGACGTACATGAATTAGGTCACGTGTCAGAGCTCTTTAAAGCTAAAAACTGCAATTTTCAAATGGATATAAAACCGGAAGTAAACATCGGAAAACCTAAATGAAAGTATCTGTGCATAGGTATCGTCAATGGCAATGAATTTGTTTCAGGTCACTTGGTCACCAGAGGTCAAGGTCACAAGATATGAGCCTTTAAAGTTTTGACAATTACTGATTTATCTTAACCGGAAATTAAAATAAATCAGAATTGAAATTCAAAAATCAGCGTCTCATGTTTTGGTAGCAATCGACTGTAGATTCCAAAAACATCAGAATTATGCAAATTTCATTACACCCTGCGGCCCCATTTTGCGTTTTATGAAAATATACCATTTCAAGATGGCGACTGATCTGTTACATCCGGGTCAAATTTTATTATTTGTATACTTTTGTGTCTATATTACATACATACTGCAAAAAGAATTTTTCAAATATCTTCAAAATTCCGGAAGTTGAAATTTCGACTTTGGGAGCCAATAACTTCAAAACCGGAAGTGATACAAAAATTTTGAAAACAAGTTTTTGTTCGCCATCAAAATGTCTATCTACCTGAAAGTTTTCAGAACGATCGAAATAAAAATTGAAAAAAACACGCACAGTTTCAATGGAAATTGACACAAATTTTTCAAACTTTAAAAGGCGGAATTTTGATTCAAATATATTGTGTTGTATATCATTGGAAAGAGCAGACATAGCATAGTACGACGGTGAAAGAAAATAAGACATATGTAAATTAGGTCACGTGGTAGGGTTGTTTAAAGTTAAAAATTACAATTTTCAAACGGCTATAAAACCGGAAGTAACCATTGGGCATCTGAAAAAAATATGTCATTGGATACATCTAATCAAGGGCAATAACTTTTGTACAGGTCACAAAGTCACAAAAGGTCAAGGTCACAAAATATGGGCCTTGAAAGTTTTGACAATTACTGACTTATTTTTACCGGAAATCAGAAAAATTCAGAATTGAAATTCAAAAATCGGCTTCCCATGTTTTGGTCGCAGTCGACTGTTGATTACATAGACATAAAAATTATGCAAATTCCATAACACCCTGAGGCCCCATTTTGCGTTTAATGAAAATATACCATTTCAAGATGGCGCCTGATCTGTTACATCCGGGTCAAATTTTATGATTTGTTTAATTTTGAGTCTACATAACAAACATATTGCAAAAAGAATTTTTTGAATATCTTCAAAATTCCGGAAGTTGAAATTTCAACTTTGAGAGCGAATGACGTCAAAACCGGAAGTGATATCGAAATTTTGAAAATTGCTAATTGCTCGCAATCAAAATGTCTATAAATATGTAAGTTTTCAGGTTGATCAATGTAAAACTGCAAAAGTTGAAAAAGTGGTCCAGAAAAGGTGCTCCAAAAGTCAGCAAGGTTTTTCTCAAAATGATATTGTTAAACTTTTGTCTCATGGACAATCGATTAGAGAAATAAGCAAAGTCAGTCCGATCGAAATCGGTTGAAAAAAAAAGGAGATAATGGCCAAAACATCAAAACCCATATGTTCTCATACCTCATTTCCGGTTGGTAGGGCATGCGCCATTTTACATTTAAACAATACCGAGCAGTAGATTATCGTGGGAAATCTTGAGAGATTATGTGTGGCATGCATAGTTTTGGCTGGGCGCTCTGACCAGAAAACGGAAAAAAAAAAAAAAAAAAAAGACATTTGCAAAACAATGCAGTGCGTTCGCTAGAACGCACTGCAAAAAAAGACATTTGCAAAACAATGCAGTGCGTTCGCTAGAACGCACTGCAAAAAACATTTCGAAAACAAACTGGGACTTTGCGGTAGCAAAGTCCCACAAAAAAAAACATTTCGAAAACAAACTGGGACTTTGCGGAAGCAAAGTCCCACAATAATTTTAAACTAGAACCATGAATGGTACCATGCAGTGCGCATCCGGTTTCGTCCATTGGTGAAAAGTGACATCTTTCAATCCATGATGTCAGGTTTACAGAAGAAAGCTTGTTTTACATTAAAATGCAGAAGGTACAAAATTTTAAAACGCACAATTTTGAATTCGGTAGTGAAAAGTAGAAAAACCAGTTCACACACGGTAGTCAAATGTGAAATAAACATTCCATGTTCGGTAGTGAAAAGTCATCTGATTAAAAAAGGCGTAATCACAGTTTGATATACATCAGTGGAAAACGCATATCACAAAATTTCTAAGATTTGTAAATAAGTTCTAAAGTGCAAGAAAGGACACATGAAAGAGCCAAATCTCAATTTAGAAACGGACTGCACAGTATTCATACTTCATAGTTTGAAATACAGATCGAATTTTATCAATATATATTTCATTCAAAGAAAATATATCTTAATGTTTCTTTTAAACAGTTACAATGTAAAATAAAGTACATTAATGATAACGTATCGCCCAAACGCAAGTTAATGGGAGAGGACGATCGCCCAAACGCATCTTTATGTCAAAATGTAGTACCCTCCCTTCAACTGAAATTTGAATTTAATATTTTACAAGCAGATGGAATAACTAATTTTCTAAATTCAAAAGGCGCTATTTTGATTTTAAAATATTGTGTTGTATATAATTGAAAAAGTAGATTTAGCATAATGAGATTGTGAAAGAATTTGTGACGTACATGAATTAGGTCACGTGTCAGAGCTCTTCAAAACTAAAAACTGCAATTTTCAAATGGATATAAAACCGGAAGTAAACATCGGAAAACCTAAATGAAAGTATCCGTGCATAGGTAACATTAATGCCAATGCATTTTTTCAGGTCACATGGTCACCGAAGGTCAAGGTCACGAGATATAAGCTTTTAAAATGTTGACAATCACTGATTTATTTTAACCGGAAATTAAAATGAATCAGAATTGAAATTCCAAAATCGTCATCTCATGTTTTGGTAGCAATTGACTGTAGATTCCATAGACATCTTAATTATGCAAATTCTATAACACCATGAGGCCCCATTTTGCCTTTTATACAAATATACCATTTCAAGATGACGACTGATCTGTTACATCCGGGTCAAATTTTATCATTTGCATACTTTTGTGTGTACATTACAAACATACTGCAAAAAAAGTTTTTCGAATATCATCAAAATTCCGGAAGTTGAAATTTCGACTTTGAGAGCCAATAACTTCAAAACCGGAAGTGATATCAAAATTTTGAAAACTTATTTTTGTTCGCCATCAAAATGTCTATCTACCTGTAAGTTTTCAGAACGATCGAAATAAAAATTGAAAAAAACACGCACAGTTTCAATGGAAATTGACACAAATTTTTCAAACTTTAAAAGGCGGAATTTTGATTCAAATATATTGTGTTGTATATCATTGGAAAGAGCAGACATAGCATAGTACGACGGTGAAAGAAAATAAGACATATGTAAATTAGGTCAAGTGGTAGGGCTGTTTAAAGTTAAAAATTACAATTTTCAAACGGCTATAAAACCGGAAGTAACCATTGGGCATCTGAAAAAAATATGTCATTGTATACATCTAATCAAGGGCAATAACTTTTGTACAGATCACAAAGTCACAAAAGGTCAAGGTCACAAAATATGGGCCTTGAAAGTTTTGACAATTACTGATTTATTTTTACCGGAAATCAGAAAAATTCAGAATTGAAATTCAAAAATCGGCTTCCCATGTTTTGGTCGCAGTCGACTGTTGATTACATAGACATAAAAATTATGCAAATTCCATAACACCCTGAGGCCCCATTTTGCGTTTTATGAAAATATACCATTTCAAGATGGCGCCTGATCTGTTACATCCGGGTCAAATTTTATGATTAGTATAATTTTGAGTCTACATAACAAACATATTGCAAAAAGAATTTTTCGAATATCTTCAAAATTCCGGAAGTTAAAATTTCAACTTTGAGAGTGAATGACGTCAAAACCGGAAGTGATATCGAAATTTTGAAAATTACTAATTGCTCGCAATCAAAATGTCTATAAATATGTAAGTTTTCAGGTTGATCAATATAAAATTGCAAAAGTTGAAAAAGTGGTCAAGAAAAAGGGCTCCAAAAGTCAGCAAGATTTTTCTCAAAATGATATTGTTAAACTTTCGTCTCGTGGACAATCAATTAAAGAAATATGCAAAGTCAGTCCGATCAAAATCGGTTGAAAAATAAAGGAGATAATGGCCAAAACATCAAAACCCATATGTTCTCATACCTCATTTCCGGTTGGTAGGGCATGCGTCATTTTACATTTAAACAATACCGAGCAGTAGATTATCGTGGGAAATCTTGAGAGATTATGTGTGACATGCGTAGTTTTGGCTGGGCGCTCTGACCAGAAGGCGAAAAAAAAAAAAAAAAAAAAAAAAAAGACATTTGCAAAACAAAGCAGTGCGTTCGCTAGAACGCACTGCAAAAACTAAACCAGACGACAATTTTTCCATTATGAAATATCAATAAGTGTGTATGATATCGTTTACACTTATTGACAAGATCTTTGACGAGTCATTGCTCTTGAGTTTTTGTAATCTTTTCTGTGTGCGATTGGACTGATACTGAATTAAGACCAATGCATATTCAAGCTTTGTTGGTGGTGCGGGGCCCACACGAATTACATGACCAAACATTGGGATCAGAACACTAAAAATGATAGCATTGAAGAACTTTTTCGTCTCAAGAGAAGTAACTGTTCTGCATATGTGCAAACAAATACATAATACACATATATTAGATTGTCGAAAGCATGTCTGCTAGGGTAGCATTTACTTGTGTACAACTCATGGCAAAGAAGTACTTGATTCATTATTTGATTCGAACGATAGTAGTTTTTTCATGCCAGCATCACTGATCTCTAACGTTGACCTTCGAAATCTAAGTAACCTAGAATCATTTTTTCCAACAGCTGTGTCATTTATTTCTTATCTAGGTTAGTATGATTTATGGAAGACCAACAGTGTCACAATAATTATCATGGTAATAGTCACATTTACTTTCCCTCATTCGTTTAATAAAGGCTACTATGTATCATTTTGTTTAGGATCATAATAATCCATTACCCCTAAGTGACAAATAGGCGCATGAGGGGCCATTTGACTATAAATCAGGGAAAGTTTGAAATTACCCCTATTAGAAAATCCAATATAGGCCAAGTAGTAGCTCTACCGAATCTCTGTGGAAAGTGTCAGTTAAAATACCTGGAGTGCACGTTCTCAAAATGGGATTCATTAACTTTGATGAGGTTACCGAGAGGTTCGCCGGAATTTAATGCATTGACTGTGGCTGTTCTGCTGTCGAACAATAGCTTTTCATAGCACGGACACTTGCTGACTGGATGCATCAAATTATTCCATGTTTAAGCAACACAACCCCCCCCCCCCCACCCCTTCCCCCCAAAAAATAAATAATTGATTCTCCACTGTTTGAGAACCCACGCAACAGTGTTTCTCTTCCGCAGCTCATTAACGTGACGTGAGTTGATCGGAGTTGGTCAAGATATTTATGGATGATGTATGAAGACTAATCCGTTACCATCAGATGCCAATACATTGTATTTTTAATACATAACCCTCTAATTTGTAAGGGATCGCAGTGTTATCAAGAAGTTGTTGTCGTTGTGTAAAGCAATTTACTTCGAAAAGGCGACAACGTCATCAATCTTAGATGTCTATGTCAGTTGAAGGATCACGATCGTATGGCGTTGGTTGAAAATGTAGGTTGTCGTATGTCAAACGATTCATGAATCGGTCATTTTCATGTCATTGAAGACAATTTTGTTAATTGTGTTACCGATCACACATTCAACAGTGTTGCTTACAAATGTATACTTCGTGAATTAGGTTCTTCGTTGCTTGATCTAGGTGATATTGTGGATTATTATGTATGATTGCTGGGTTTCATTGTACATGTACTTGCCATCTTTGTGAATAATCAATTATGGGTTTCAGGTATAACTCTTTCAGAGTGCATTGGTAGTTAAATATCGTTGTTTTATATCACAGCATAGAAGTATAATCTAACTGGAAGTTCAAGACTTCTCATCGTCTACTGAACTTCCGTTTAAATTTGTGGTTGACCGAATTTCTCGCTCACGTTGATAATCAAATTAGGTGAATTCTATGGCTACTTGCAGAAACCGGAAGTTAACTGCTTCTCCAAAATTCAGCGCATGCCTGCAGGGGCGGACTGGGGCCGTGAAGCGCCATGGTTTTTTTCCATTGACCGGCCCACTTAAGTGTGTCTGATCCACGTTTTTGCAAAGGAGGGGTTGGGCGTGATGCAAATTATAGCCGAGCGAAGCGATGCAAAAAGAATTTCGACCTTTTTTTTGGCTTAAAAACATAGAATAAGTATAAATTGTACTAATTTAACGGTTTCTGACGTGGACCATGTATGTTTTAAAGTAAACGTTAATGGGTTAGGCATTTTTGATTTCGTATTCTTCCCATTCGTAAAAAAAAGACAAAGCAAAGGGGGGGCATACGCCCTCCACGCCCCCCTGGATCCGCCACTGCTTAAGGGGTCCTCCCCCCCAAAAAATTGAAAAATGACTGCAATAAAGGTGATTTCCGAGCGCCTCCAGCAAATTTCGGCCACTTTCTTTTGAAATTTTGAGTAGATCTATACGTCTAATTTTTTATTTTTTTTTTCAAAATATAAATATTTTTTTTTGGTCATTTTTCACAAACCGGCCCCGTGCACACCGGCCCGCATGGCTTTAGCCATGTGGCCATGCGGCCCAGTCCGCCCCTGCATGCCTGCCAATCATAAACTGTTTATTGACCGTGTGTTGTTATTCCCTACCTTACAGTTCTATGATCAGAGTTACATGGTTATCTGAATCTGACACATACTGCAAAGCAGAAAAAAACACACAAAATAATTGTGTTCAGGGCATATGTCGGAAGAATTTCAAGCAAAGATACATTTAGATAAGGTTTATTTGCAAAGAAAATGATATTAGCATCGATATTTTCGCTAGGAATCTTGAATGTGTACATCTTAAACCATTTAGGACGATCCGTAACTTTTGACTAAAGTGCAGCGAACTATAAGCAGTATAAGGGGTAAAAGTATCGTCTCTTGAACATGTTTCTTATATTTATGTGTGTTAAATTTCTTCAATGGACCACGGTGGCTCAGTGAGTTCTGTGCTTGCTGGCCTACCTGGATGTTCAGATAAACCTTCGGATGTTTCAAATGTTTCTCTTTGTCAGTGATGTAGTTTGTAGTGGTCTTACTTTAAAGGCTAATTCCCATGATCTTCAGACTGTGGACGTTGAATTCCTCTACATTTTTAAATCGAACAAGAGAAGCCTAATATATACCCCATGTAAATGCAAAATTTATCTCAAAGAATTCAGATTCTGGAACGGTGGGAAAACAGCTTGTTGTGCGCTGCAGGTGGAAGATTTCCATATGCGATCTCGTTAGTAAGGATATCAAGGATGCGAAGGCGAAGGGTAATCTTGGATTGAGTAAAATATTCTCCAAATATCGAACTGAATTGGTGAAGGGCTCCTCCACCAGAAACTGTTTTGTATCATTAAAAGCTTCATTACTCCAACATCTCTGTTCAGTTCGATTAGGGTAATATCTTATTCAAATAACAATTTTCTGTCCCTGGACCCCTCGATAAACCATCATTGCACTGTATATAACACCCCAATGCTGTATCAAGAAACAACCCCACTTGGCATCGGACAATAAATCTTATTACGAAAAATACAACCAGATTTATTACAATATCAGCATTCAACATACGACACACAAAAAGGAAAAGTCATTTATTTGGAATCATAAATCGAGTAGTAAAGGTTAATTTAAGTTAATTGAGCAATGATAATTCGCTCTCAATAGAGTTGTTATTTAAGACGTTTTTATGGTCATTGATACAAGAGCCAAGCTTAATTTCAGATCAGATTTCAAAGATCAATTGAAAAGAACGAAAACGCTCCCAGAATAATAATGAGCTCTATATTGGTCACGTACAAAGTCCGAAACTACCGACTCGTATCTTGGTCTGACAAAATTATTCTTGCTATTATGGTTTGAAATCACGCTTAAAAGTTTAGACTTGACAGGAATTTTTTTAGACAAGATTTCGTTTCCTCGCGAGATTTTACTGCATTGGCTTGGCTTGCAGTGTGCAAGAAGGGGAATTTTGCTAGAACAGCTGCATAAACCTACTTCTTTTTCGATTTCTAGCTGTCGAATGATGTATAATATTCTAAAGGTTTAGTGCTGTACGACACAACATAGAACAAGCGTGCCATGTAAGAACAGTAGTTGAACCTTTACTCGTAATGTTATTCAAATTTCAAGACGAACAATTTTGAAATTACATAAAAAAAACAACATTCCACTGCAATATCCGTAATGCTGTGGTTGTCACTTGCATTGTCCTCTGAAATTCATGTTATTCTGCGATCATGTACTTCAGCTTTTGCAGTCATCAGTCGAAAGTGCGATTCCCTATCCTACCTTTTTGTACTGGATGGGGAAATAAACCGAGCCTAGAAAGGCCGATTGTGCTCGTTTGATCCCCCGACAGTTGGAAATCGAAAAGGTACAGCAAATTACGCTGCACTGGAATGAATTTTAATCATGATTATTTTATGCCGACCCAGACGACATTGATTATGTCATAGTTTTTAGTGTCAAGTCTTTTACATAACTTTGAAAAAAAATTCCATTAAACTTTCAATGAGAAACAAGGAGGAAGTTTACTAACAAACCTTTGCATAAACGAAAACGATAAGAGGATTTATTGACGTTTGTCTTGCTTCAAGAGTTGTTTTAAAGTGTTTTGAACTATTACGACCAAAGATGTACATGTAACCTAGTGTGAATTTTGCACGGATCCTTTTTTGGCGCCTCGTAAACAATTGATGCACGAAAATAAATAAATACTTATAATAGGACAAAGATATATACAACTTTCAAATAATATAATTTTTTAATAAACACTATTGTTTTCTGACAAGAAAGCATCCAATTTGTTATTGTAACTATCTTGAATTTCATTACAACTTTAAAATTTGAGTGGACTGCTCGTAGATTTTCTTTAGAGGATGGGTTCGGATGTGCACAAATGTCGTCATTTAGTACAATGAAAAATATTATTAAAGGTTCACATGTAATTTAAATTTTCCAGGCAGGCGTGCATGGCGTTCATTACCACCAAAAGTACTTCGATATAAAGTGCATCCCGGATCAGGTTGTAGTTTTGGATGTCAAACATATCTTTGTCCGATTTCAAGTCCGAATAGGTAATTTACAGTCAGTTACAATGGATTGATGCTGATGGTTTATGTGTAAACACGTCACGTATCCGCAACGTATATTATCAGACATTCATTCTTAGATTATGTATGATGCGATGCCAATTTTTCCAAATGTCATTGATGGTTCGATTATCGTCGCTTTTTATCGTACATCACCTTTTCACATGTTTTTCTGAACGAAGCATGGCACATACAGCAGTGTTCGTAGACAGATCCAAAACTGTTTCCACAATTTCCACAAATTTCAGCATATTCTACGATTTCCCCCATTGGTATGTCTAAATAGTTGCATGGTTGACAAGGGAATGGAACCGCTCGTCTCTGTGTCGCTAACACTGTACCCACTAATACAACTGTAACCAAGAGAAGTAAATTGATGTTGCTTGACATGGTATAGTAATCTGAAAAATACAAAACGTGACAGATTAAGCAATATGAAATATGGAAATATTGCATGTATTGTGCAATGAGGAATTTTGCCAAGACAGAAGCCCGAATCTTCTTCCAACAGCAGCCTACTCTGTATAGCGATCTGAATCGTTTACAAGGGAAAACATGGTAGAAAAATCATCTTGAACCATGCTAACTTTCTGGTTAGAGAGATCAGTTGTTTTTCAAATTGCCCTCGCAACACTTGTCCATCCGCAGACATTAGTGTGACAATTTCTTCAAGTAATGTAAACTACGATAGTGATAGAGTTTCAGAATAATCTTAGCGTGGGACTTTTGACTGTTTTATGATAATACAAATGTTTAGTAATGATCATTTGATATGTTTGTTTCTCTTTCAGTCTCATTACGAATTTGCAAAACAATTTCCCATATTGTCCCAATGGTGTCCTATGATACAGCACAATTCTAATAGCGTGTAGGTGGATTTGTCATCTATGCCAATGGTAAAACTAACCCATTGGGCAATCTAATTTCAGGGGTTGGTGATGAGTTCACGATCCTCTTTAGGATTATTTTTTGAATTAGGACACAAGTATCAAAAGTTACCATTTTGTTTTAAAGTAATTACGAGTTAAATGGTGGGTGTTGTGTTCGGTTCTCCATCGGGATGTGAAAGTCCGATGACCTTAAATAAGGTGGAAGAAAGGATCCTTATAGGAACCTGAGTTGTCATTTAGCAAAATAAAGCTCTAAAACCACTGTGTAGTTTTTCTGGCAACCAAGTCACAGATACCAGTTATCATATTATTCATACCTGATTTTGGAAGTTACTATGAAGCGTTTCCCCAAATATTAGCCGGTTCAAATCAGTTTTACGGTTAACAAGTCTCAATAGTCCCTAAAGAACATACTAAAAAAATTGTCACGTTCGATTGGTCAGTGGTGAGTTTTACCCCGTTATTCAGTTAGGAATGACGGAAACTCACCAAATCTTCAAAGTAAATGACCAATTTAAAGTGATCGGTTTTGACAAGACTATAACTACTGTTATCAAAGTGTATGTTCTAAACTATGTTCACGATGACAACTATACAACTATAGAAGAGAATCCGAGGACTTTACAAAGTTTACATTACTCACGAATCCTATCCATTCATTCTTTGATTTAACACAGCTTCTGATTTCAGGGAAACTTTTAAATAGGTCAAATTTTGAGAAAATCATTATCACTTTCGGTTATTTTATGTTCGAAGTTACGCTCGCAAAGCCTTAAAAAATTGTTGGCCCTTTTGCTGGAGTGACAAATCCATTATGGATTATTATTCGAGTGCATTATTCCCTCAAAAAACACATTATTGTGGGACTTTGCTTCCGCAAAGTCCCAGTTTGTTTTCGAAATGTTTCCATTTTTTTTGCAGTGCGTTCGATAATCGAACGCACTGCATTGTTTTGCAAACGGCTATTTTTTGCAGTGCGTTCGATTTCGAACGCACTGCTTTGTTTTCAGAATGTTTTTTTTTTTTTTTTTTTTTTTTTTTTTCTTCGAATTCTGGTCAGAGTACACAGCCAAAACTGCAAATGCCACATATACACTGATATGATTTCTTTTCTGTACTCGAAAAACTAAATTTTTTAAATGTAATTTGACGCATTTTTATCCAACCGGAAATGACGTAGGATACAGAAGTGTATTTTAGAATTTTCGATTTTCCTACTCTATTTTAAATTCAATTCTAATCGGATTTTTTGTGTTTAATTGCAAAAACCAAAAGCTACAATTCGGCTTCTTGAAGACATTACAAATTTTGAATTTTGAAGCTAACTTTTTTGGTTTGAAATTTATGATTTTTTCAACTTCTACAATTTTATTTCGATCAATCTGAAAATAAACAAGCATATAGAACTTTTGATTGTTAAAAAAATACAATTTTCAAAATTTCGATATCACTTCCGGTTTTGACGTTATTGGCTCGTAAAGTTAAAATTTCAACTTCTGGAATTGTGAAGTTATTTGGAATTTTTTTTCAGCATTACGATTCAAATGATAATGCAAAAACAATAAATTAAAAATTTTTGACACGGAAGTAACAGATAAGCCGCCATATTGATATGAGCAACTTTTGTAAAACTCAAAATGGGGCCTCAGGGTTATCGGCGGAATTCATATTTATAGTATTTTTGGACAGCTCAGTCGACTGCCCCCCAAAATACGCAAATCGATTTTTGATGTTTGATTGTGTTTTTTGCTCATTTCCGGTATAACGTTTTAAGAAAGTGCCAAAATTTCAAAGACTTGTAACTCGTGACCTTGACCTTTTTTGACCTTGTGACCTGAACAAAAGTTATTGCCCTTGACTAAATCTATCAAATGATATATCCATTTCGGTTGTCCGATATTTACTTCCGGTTCTATTGTCATTTGAAATTTGATATTTTCAACTTTAAACAGCTCTGTCACGTGACCTTATTTACATACGTCACAAATTCTTATATATTCTTAATGTGCCTAATGTACTCTTTCCAGGGATATATAATACTTTATATGTTTATTGAAATTGCGCGATTTAAAATTTAAAAATTTTGTTCAAAGTTCCATTGTAACTGTGCGTGTTTTTTTCAAATTTTATTTTGAGCGTTCTGAAAAGTTACAGGTAGATAGATGTTTTGATTGCAAACTCAAATCTGTTTTCAAAATTTCGATATCACTTCCGGTTTTGACGTTATTCACTTTTTAAATTGAAATTTCAACTTCCGGAATTTTGAAGATATTTGAAAATTTTTGACGGCAATATATTAGAAATGATGTAATAGAAACAATTAATTAATCAAATCTGACCCGGATGTAATAAATCAGCCGCCATATTGATATGACCAACTTTTGTAAAACTCAAAATCGGGCCTCAGGGATATGAGCGATTTTCGTGATTGTAGTATTTTTGGACAGCTCAGTCGTTTGTCATAAAAAATACGCTATTTGATTTTTGATATTCGATATTGCTTTCTTGTTATTTCTCAGTATAATGTTTTAAGTAATTTCCAAAATTTCAAAGACTTGACTTTGACTTTTTTTACCTTGTGACCTGAAGAAAGGTTATTGCCCTTGATTAGATCTATCCAATGGTATGTACAATTTGTTCAATGTTTACTTCCTGTTCTATTGTCATTTGAAAATTGCGATTTTTAACTTTAAACGCATACATTTATCGTCAAAACAGTTGAAGGGAGAGAACTACTATTTTAATTGTAAATCTTTATTAAAGCTATCATGCTGTAATTAAACTAGAAATGTTGATAAAAAAATAAGTCAAACCATCCGACACTAATCGACATATTTACTACTTTTAGTCTCCATACCGAAGAAATATGGCCGCCACCGACCCATTATAAAGCCGTGTAAGCCACGTCATTCAGTCAATTGATATACATCGAACTGTCAACATCAGTAATATGCGGTCACTATTATTATTATCAAGACAACCCTGAAACTAGCAAAGTAGAAATTTTACTATAGTCGAAAACTAACCAATCGTCACTCTTTTAAGCATTCAGACCACAAACAGTTATTTTAATTCCTTAAAATAAGAAAATCTCTCTAGATATAACTTTTCTAATGTTCATAACCATTTGCCTTAGACTTAGTGCCTCATGATTTATGAAAGATTTCCAGGATGACGCACTGCCCAGCGCCGTTTTGGTACGGCTCTAGTTTTTTTTTTTTTTCGAATTTTACACTCGCTATTTTAGTAAGAAGGCAACATGCCACATACAGATTTGTTCACTTCCCTACGATAAATTGTTGACCATCAACTATTAAATATAAATTGGTGCCATTTTGACAAACCGGAAATGAGGTAGAACAAAAAACACAGTTTTGGTTTTTGGAATCTCACAGCTCTGTTTTTGATCCGATTTTTATCAAACTGTTTTGAACTGTTTTCTATCACTGTGCGCTACTAAATAAAATTTTTTAACTTCTCCAATTTTGACTTTTAGTTGACTATTTTCTTAATTTTAATTTTTGCGTTTTTTTCAACTTCTACAATTTTATTTCGTTCGATCTGAAAATTTGCAGGTGTATAGACATTTTGATTCTAAACAAAATGCAGTTTTCAAAATTTTGATACCACTTCCGGTTTTTACGTAATTAGCTTGTAAATTTAAATTTCCAACTTCCGGAAATTTGAAGATATTTCAAATTTGTTTTTTTCATTGTGTTATAATTTGTTATAACAACAATTTGAAATAAAAAAATCCGACCCGGAAGTAACAGATCATCCGCCATTTTGATATGAGTAACTTTTGTAAAATTAAAAATGGGGCCTCAGGGTTATGGGCGGAATCCGTAACTTCAGTATTTTTGGAAACTACAGTCGATTGCGAAAAAAGTCTAGGCGCCGATTTTTGAATTTTGATTCCAATTTTTTTTTTTATTTCCGTTTTGATTTTTTATGCAATTACTAAAACTTTCAAGGCTAATATCTTTTGACCTTGACCTTTGGTGACCTTGGTACCTGAACAAAAGTTATTGTCCTTGATGAAATCTGTCCAATGATGTATTCATGTTTGTGATCCGATGTATACTTCCGGTTTTATAGGCAATTGAAATTTGTGATTTTTGACTTTAAACAGCCCTGTCACGTGACCTAGCGTAAATAAATCAAAAATAATTTAACAATCATATTATGCGTAGTTTGCTCTTTCCAATGATGTACGACAATATACACTTAAATTAAAATTGCACGATTTAAAATTTGAACATTTTGTGCAAATTTCCATTGTAACTGTGCGTGTTTTTTTCAAATTTTATTTCAATCGATCTGAAAGTTTACAGATGGAAAGATATGTCGATTGCAATCCAAAATCCGTTTTCGAAAAATTGATACCACTTCCGGTTTTGACGTAATTAGCTTGTAAATTTGAAATTTCAACTTCCGGAATTTGGAATATATTTGAAATTTGTTTTTTGCAATATTTAACATTATGGTATATCAACAATTTGAAATAAAAAAATTTAACCCTGAAGTAACAAATCGGCCGCCATATTGATATGACTAACTTTTGTAAAACTCAAAATGGGGCCTCAGGGTTATGAGCGGAAATCGTAACTTTGATATTTTTGGAAACTACAGTCGAATGCATTCAAAGCATTGTTAATCGATTTTTGATCTTCAGTTTTGCCTTTCTTACATTTCCGTTTTATTTTTTTCAGTAATTACCAAAACTTTCAGGGCTCATATCTCGTGACCTTGACCTTTGGTGACATTGTGACCTGAACTAAAGTTTTTGCACTCCGTGAGATCTATCCGACTATGTATTCATATTTAAAGTCCGATGTATACTTCCGGTTTTGTAAGCAAACCAAATTTGCGATTTTTTACTTTACAAGTAACATCCAAGGTTTCGCTAGTTGTGGTAGCTTTCTTTGTCTAGAAATAATAGCAATACAGACCCTTTTAAAAACAGTTTTTAAGTAATTCCTAAACTGTTACGCACTGCTCAGAACCATGCAAAGCCAATGGATCTAGTTTTTTTTTCGTTTTTTACACAGGGCACACAGCCTAAACTGCAACAGCTGCAGAAACTTTTTTACAACTTCTGAGGTCCATTTTTGGCGATGTACTTAATGAATATAAATTGATACATTTTTGCAAAAGTGCAAGTTGCACATTGCAACATGAGCAAAAACCGGTTTTGTGACTCTGGAAGCTACATTTATGGGCCGATTTTGCTCGGGTTTTCATTTTTGGAATCTGTGACGAAATTCTAATCCGACTAAAGTTAAAAAATTTCAAATTTCGAAAATTCGTAGTATACATTTTTTGGCCGATTTTCGAAATTTTTGGACTATTTTTCAGTTCGTTTCGGATTAATCTGAAATTTTAATAAAAGATGCATGTCACTAATGTAAACAATTTAACATATTTAAAATTTTTGCGTCACTTCCGGTTAAAGTGGAAAATCGATTTTCACTTCCGGTTGAATAACTTCCGGTGTAATTGAAATATTTCAACGAAATTATGTTCATCGTTATTAATTGTAATTCTATGGCCGATTTTAAAATAAAATTTAGTCCGAAAAAAATACTTTGGCCGCCATCTTGATTTGACACTTTTTCATAAAACTCAAAATGGGGCTTCGGGGGAGAATGGGATTGGTCAAATTTTTATGTTGGTGTATACTTTAGTCGATGGCGACAAAAATGTTGCGAATGGATTTTTGAATTTGACTTTTGCTTTTTTGCAACTTCCGGTCGAATTTTTTCAATTTTTTAAGGCTTGTATCTTGTGACCTTGACCTTTGATGACCTTGACCTTTAGTAGGTCAAAGATCATTGACCTTGGCTATCAGATGATACTTTGAAATTTGACCTCCGACATCTACTTCCGGTTTTATAGCTCTCCGAAAATAGCAAAATTCGCAACTTTGTACTGGTCCTACAGGCCACCTAATTAACCTAGAGAGTTCATTTTTGCATATTTTGAATGGGCTTTATGAGTTCTTTCGAACGATATGTCACAATGTACTGTAATGCAAAATTTGATTTTTTTTTAATTTTGCAATTTTGGAAACCTTTACCCGATTTTTTGAATATATTGACATTAATAAATGCACATCTCATGATCTTTTAAGTTCGGAGGCTTTAGATTTGGAACATAATTAAACATACCCATATAAATGTATCCATCAAAAAAAAATTCACGTGGGCGTGGCACATTCGGATTAAATTTTCATTTTGTTTACATTTTGTTGTCTGGAAAAAATATACATAGTGTAAGCGGGGACAAGCACCCTTTCAATGCTGACCAGCTACCTTCGACCACATGTGGTCGGAAAACCTCTCTTTTTATCTGTCAGGATGTATAGAGAGTTAGGTCTAAATTTAATCCGGAATCCACCATTTCTACATGATTTACTTTGCAAATTAGGCCAAAGATCATCAGCTATATTGATCTGATTTAATATGGGAGATAACTCCTGGAGGCTTGAAAAATCATCATTCAAGAAACTGATTAATGGGAGACAACTCCAATCTGCCTAATACGACTCTGTGTAGGACTTATGCAATTAATACTGGGCTGTCATTGTTTAGGGTTCCGGTTATGCCTTGGTTGTGCTCCTGTGCACATTTAATACAAATTTCCCAGTAACCCCTGCGTTTTCTGACTCTCATATACGTTTAAAACTCAAAGGCCTAGGTAGACAAAAGAGGAAAGGACCCCCACATACTGACTACACTGCCGAGTCCTTGATCTCCTTAATTCGAGGGGATACGTTTGCCTCTTTCCTTCCTTAGACTGGGGAACTTTTATTTGGGAAAGGACATAAGTAAAGCTCTCCAAAGCATAACCAGATCCACTCTACATAATGGCCAGCATAGGGTGCCGTGCATACACCCAAAGCTGATGATTAAGAACAACAAGAATATTCCTCCAAAAATAGTCTGTAAAATATATTCACAAATCTCCTTTAGCGATATATGGAATCGCAGTAACAATCAAATACACCGTCAAACGACGACAAAGACAACAGTACGATAAATGGCCGTACTTATATTTTGGATTATAATAATAGTTACGTTTCATCAAGCTAACTTCCTTCCGTTCTAATCTGCGAGGTAGCCTAGTCTACGCTCGGCTGATCCGACAATAAATTTCTCGCTAACATGGTAAATTCTTATCTCGAAATTTTCAATTTCAGATTTTGACCTTTGTTGACATATATGATTGTATATCTAGTTAACCAATGGATGTAAAGACTTTAGGCATTATTAGATATATTAATATTGATAAAGTCACAACAAAAACATTGACGTGGGCGTGGTACATCCAAGTGAAATTTTATTTTTGTAGAATTGTAGAATTTAAAATGTTTTCAAAAAATGACGTTGCCTACAGTTACAGCATTGCTTTAGTCAGCTCATGTGAAAGGCTCGTTGATTTCGGCCTTGTAGTTCAAAAAAAAAGAAAGAAAAAAGGAACAGGGTTAAGAAATTTATATTTTTCTGTTTTGACCTTGACCTTTGTTGACCTAGACCTTACTAGAATCAAATGACACTGACTTATGCTATTTATAAATACTTTCATATTCTATGTGTCAACTTCCGGTCTTATTACTGTGTACATTTTCAAAGTCTATATGTTTCATTACATATCTCATTAATAGGCTAGACTTGGAATGACCTTGACCTTCAGGGGGATTAAGGTCATTGACATAGGTTATCAGCTGGTACGGTCATGTGTCAGATCTGATGACTACTTCCGGTTTCACAACCTTAAAAAAGGACAAATTTCGAAAGTTGTAGACGCATTTGGCAATAAGGATTTCACTTAAGGGTAGATTATTTTTACAGATTCCTTTTAGCAAATTTGCACATTTGCAAAGTCCCACTCTGTGCCACGTGTGGCTCTAGTTTTTTTTTATGTCAGGTGGGTAGGGGACCTCATTAGAATTGAGGGCCGTGAACTTAGTTCAACTATTTCCTATGGTAGTTAAGCCACTTGTTGCTAGTGAAATAAACTATATTTCAGCTTATATTTAAATTACCATTCAATTATGAGGATGGTTTAGAACGAGCCTGACAGTAAGAGTAAAGTGCGAGAATAACACGTTATTAAATAGACAATTGGAAATGGAATGAGTGGGTGAAGTGTTATAAGGAATTAAATAAGTGGGTGATATAGTTTATTATTGACCTATTTCACAATGAAGTATTAGTCAAGAATTAAAATCAAATCAGTATGTTATACAGAGGAAGTTATCTGACTTAGTAATGTCCTAGGAGACATTGTTAGTACTTTAAGAAGATTTATTGTCTCTGAGACGTTCTTAAAGGTTCGTCAAACGGACGATCAACTTCATAGTTGCTCTCAGGAGGTTCGACAAGTACTTCTAAAAGCTTTGTGACATCGATTTGATGTAATGGAAAGATGCTCATTTCTGTGAATGTCCCAAAGGCGTAACAGCTTAAATTTTGGTTGGTTGGTTGGTAACAGCTTAAATTTTCAAAATATTGGGCTTAAATAGCAGTGGCGTAGCCAGATTTTCGAAACTGGGGGTGCAATGGTTAAGATGAACCGACAGAATATAATATTGACATTCCGAGCATGAGAGAATAACGGGTGGGACACAGGCACATGGTGGGCGAAACCCCCTGAAGCTCGGACATTTTAGCTATTATATATTTGACACACTGAAGGAAGGCTAATTGAAGCTATATTATTTGATGTTTATGCCTGCGGCCAGTCGGCTCAATTTCACCGACGGCACCTTTTCAACCGACGGATATCAATAATGGGGGAGCAATGGCACAAACGCCCCCCCCCCCCCCCCTCTCCCACTCTAGCTACGCCACTGTTCAATAGCGTAATCTTTTCATAGAGTCAAAAAAAAAAAATGCTCAGCCTAGAAATCAGTTATAATAGTATACTGCACAAATTTTGAAATTGTGCAACAACGACAGCCTACATCGTAGCGTCAACGGAAGATATCCCAACCATTTTTTAATCGTATTTTCGCCAATATTTCCTTTTGCTTTGGCGAGTAAAAAAGAAACGTTCAAGGTACAGCTCACATTTATATAATTATTTAGGTATATACAAAATAATCAACAATTTAGGAGTTTTATCGATTCTCAAATCAAAAACAACTGACTTCATTAAAGCGAGATCGATACATGCAGTTACAATTAAATTGATGAAAGGATTTTAAATGTTTGTTTATTTTGCTATTATTGATTAGGAACATCAATTGACTTAAAAGTTTAATGCAAAAGAAAACAATCAATATCCAATTTAAATTCATAAAAATAAAATTAACGTCTTACTAAAATATTTCTAAATGTTCTTTAATGTGATATTACTTTAAAGGGGAAAGTTCAGCATTTTTAGGTTGAATATTCAGAAGTACTAAGACTATACGAATATCGAAAAAATCTTTTCTTATATACCTCATAAAATAAAATCGAAAAAAGTATTTTTTGCCTAAATATTAGGCTAGTCAGAAATTGTAGCCTACGTCTTGTTGATAAGGTCTAATAATAATTTAAAATCATAAAAACATAAAATTTGAGTTTTGGCCAATAAACTATCCAGCAAAATCTATAATAACTGATAAATCCATAAAACTAATCGATTATAGAAAATTTAAATGATTGATTGTATTTTTATGAGTTTATCGAATCTTTAGGATTCTGTTGTGTATTTATGACACCAGGTATGTCCAATGATCAACTCTTTTGACCAAGTTCGATAACTTGGATTTTACATTCATTTTAAGAGGCATCATTCATTTGACTCTACATCGTTTTTGTACATGCGTTATCTCCCATTGAATCACTTGAGTGCAAAGTTTGCGTACAATTCCTTCTATAAATGTCTGTTCACATTGCATCAATAGAGATTGCAATTTGTTTTGGCAGATGACTCTTTGGGCATCTGTAATTGGTTGAGAGTGGACACACTTGCCGAACGAGTCGATAACTATTAGTTTGTTGGCGAAAATATCATACAAGGATGATTCTGGTGGTGATGGTCAATTCCCGAGTGGTTGTTTGCTGAGACTGTGGACGAAGTGACTGTGGACGGAGTGACTGAAAGGGAAGTTACTCCTTGCATTTAACAAACCGGACGTTGCATTCGTTTCCGCCTCGTGTAAACCATTCCCAAATCTCAATTGTATTATCTCTTCCAGGATACGTATTTTAGCTCTACAGTCATAGAATTCCAGTGGGTTGGAGCCAGGTTGTGAGGTCTATCCAGCACTGTCTTTGAACCATTATAGACCTCACAACAAGAGTCCTAACTGGTGACCAGAACGAAGATAAAAAACAAAAATCACACAACCCGTCCTACTAAAACAATTATCTTCCATTTTCTGTTTTGTATATGAGGCAGAGTCTCAAAGAAATAAGAGTTATATTTATGACTGATGTCATTTGACACAGACACTTACATTTATAAAAAGATTATGGTTTTTTGCAAGAAAGTTCCAATATAAAGGAAACGGTAGAAATTGTAGAAGTTCGTAAAGCCAAATATCTGTAGTCTATATTACTTAATACATTATTGGTTCCCATTATTATTGTCGTTCCTATTCCTGGTACCATACCATCTCCAACATGAACCTCATTTCCTTGCCATTGCATCCAAAATGGTTTAAAACGATTGCTTTCCAATAACATCGTCGACTTTCTGGTATCATTAAGACGGGAGCCACCCTTTTTCTGTCTTATGCCAGTGTACGTATTATAATGTCCACCAAACAGAACTTCAAAAATTAAACTTGATTCACTTTTACTTCCAAAAAGACCGACCAATGCGTCTTGACTGCCTTTAATCCAAAATACTTTAGAATCAAATCCATGAATGTCAGTGAATTCTACATATGAAAAGCTATTAGACACAGTTATGATAGTACACTGTGAGGAATACAGATTGTAACTTATTAAAAACACCAATAACACTTGTAAATGCATTACGAAGTTACGACAAACAACAACTTGAAGATTTCAGACGAAACTGCCTGACTATTTTCTGAGTTACCAATTATATTAATACAAGAACATAGACAAGGCGTATGCGTATTATAAATATGTTTTTTTTATTTATTAAGAAAACAAGCATTCGTCAATTCCAGACGATCTAAATCAATCAAAAAATCAATGAATCTCGTAAGTCAATCAAAAAGTCATTAAGGCTAGCGCACACGAGAGCTCCCAGCTGAGCAAAATTTCATTCGTGGCTGTCAGCTCAGCTCGTAGCTCTCGTGTGCGCGGTGTTTACGTAAGGTTTTTTTTATTCGAGGCGTTAAGGAAATTATCTGTCGTATTTGATAATTTTTTCCTCGAATGAAAAATACCTTACCGTGTGCGCAGCCGAAAGCTCTTAGCTTTCAACTTTCATATTCTGAATCATTCGAAGGGTTCTTGACGTCCGATATTTTGTCACGTGATCTAGTTATTTTTTAGACGTTTATGACTCGACACCATGTCTCTGAAAGCTGTAACCGACGAAAGCTGCGAGCTGAGCTGGGAGACATGAATGAAATTTTGCTCAGCTGGGAGCTCTCGTGTGCCTTTAGCCTTTAGAGTTATCAGAGTATTTTTGATCAGAGAAGGCTGGGGAGTGGAGGTTCAGTTATGGGCTTGACAATATTTAAATCTTTCGATTCTCAAGTGAAAATATGGCCCTAGGAGGGGGGAGCAGGGGTGATAGTGGTTAAGGCACCATGCCACTACAATCCAATATTTCCCCTTAAAACAGCTTTTTATGTCATATTGGATCACTGATTTCTTAAAATAATTGTGGGATAATTATAGCTTTATCCGATTGTAATCTGAGGTGATTTAATAGTGATTTTACATCTTCGAAGATTCACGGTGAAGCTGAAATACATATCAAAATGCCTAAAATTAGTTCTTGATGGCTCCTTATAATAGGTTTCCAAAGTCTTAAGATCTAAATATTGATATTGTACATTAATTTGTACTAGTGTGAGTAGGTTAAACCACTAAACTAAATATGAACTAATTTCAAAACAATCATTAAAGGTTGAACAATTCAATGGTTTACATACATATATAGATTTTATTAGGTCCTCATATTGATTTCATACATGTATATCAACAATGACAACTAAGCTGAAAACATCTCATTAATAAAATTTGAAAATTTATTTACACGAAGAAAAATTGGATTTATACTGAAATTTATTGCATTGATCTATTACTAGCATTTGATGAAAGTGAATGTGTACTCGATAATGCAAAAGTATTGATTTAAATTAACCAAAGCGACACGATGTTAAAACAACTCACCACATGAGTTTTACAAAGAAACAAACTTTAAAACTACTGGAACTTCGAAGTTCTAAATCCACTACTTCGACTTGCACCATTGGTTTCCCACCAGGGGTACCCCTTGGGGGTACACAGCGATCACAACAAGGGGTACCTGAGAAGCCTTTTAGACAATTTTTAAAATTAGTGCAAAGCTAAGATTTCATATTTAGAGTTGGGCAAATCGAAAGGAATTCTAGGGACCAGTGTTTTAGAAGGCGAAATAAGGTGTCTTATAAGAATTCGGTCGGGGCAGTTCTTAAAATTCATATTTTCGGTCAGGGCAGTAGCCATTTACAAAATGGCCGACAAAATTAAATGGCTGCAAAAAGTATTACTCTATGGGTTTCTCTATTGTTATTCGCTTATGCGGCGTGTAATGTGTATTTTTATAGGTTTTCTGGTTCACTAATGTCAAAAATCGATGTTTTGGGTTGAAAAACATTGACAGCGGCCATTTTGTTTTTATATTATACGCGTCATACACAATTGGGGTACGGAGAGTCCAAAAGGTTGGGAACCAACATCCCGAGGTTAAAATAGCATGAGGTTAAAATATCGTTACAGCTCAGAAAATATCCCTTGCTGATTAAAACATCTCTTTTGTAACCAATGATAAAAAAATCAATCTCTATAGAATGAAAAATTATTACACAAACGTCGATGAACGTATTCACATCGTTACAGCATTCATTTCTAATCAAAAACTGATAATATCAAATCCCAAAAAACAGTTCATTTGATTTACAAAGTTGACTTACTCCGTTAATATGGCGTTACACCAAATATAATTTGGGAAAATAGTCCGAAACTTATAGACAGAAGAAGTCCAGAATAGAAATTGTCGCAGACGGCTTCCATAATTTCTGGATATGAGCCTTTTGTTAACGTTGTCTGCGACAGACCAAACAGAATAATAAGTATATGATTCAATAGGAAGTCAACCGAGACCAATTTTTAATGTGAAATATTCGAAGTCAATTCTTACTGGGCCTTCGATTGAAAAGAATCTTTGAAGAAACTACACAATTTTGTAACAGTCTGATGCCCAACATTAATAATCTTATTCATTATTTATTGTCAGCAAAGAGATATATGGTTAACTATGTCTCATAATATTCAGCTAGGTAGTCTTACAACTTTTTGACCAACCCTCATATACAGGCAACAGAATACACCAACATATTGCGATTTGTAGCAAAAAAAAATTTTTTGCAGTATATTACTCTATCGCCGGATTCAACTTCAGTCATATAATAATATTGAGCGTTTATTACCAACAATATGGTACATTATGGTTAACCATTATCGTATGCACGCTCACAGAGAAGGATTGAATTTGGTTTGTTGTAAACTCCAAAGATTTCTGTCTTTGATCGAATTCCGATAGGATATCGCCATGGGAACATTTCTCTGAGCAAAAAAAGCAAACACTTTCCGCACGCTTCTATGTGTGGTTCTGGGCTAATTCCATGTCTATCTCAATGATTCAGTGCATCTTGAATCATATTCGTAGATCCACAGACGCCTTTTGATATCCTAACTATTTCATAAATAAACTGGTGGAGGCTCCATTAACCTTTTGTCACTGGATAAGATTAAGGGGTAGTCTGCATTTTCGGGGGTTGATTTGCATGGGATGTAAATAAGGTGGCCTTTCATTAAAGTAGGTGCTGAAAACAGGTGACCGTTGGACCAAGTTTGACAATATGTAATTAGTCTACAGAAGTACTAGAACTGCATCAAAATCTCACAATCTCTTCAAATATACCTCGAACTGGAAATGTCACTCTATATTTCCACGTACATGTATATCTCTTCTATACAATGCATAGTCTCACTAAAATACGAGTCGTATTTCTATTTTCAAACGCGACAAATTCTGGTAACAAATGTTTAAATATCGACAGTGAGCATTGGACATTATGTCATATTACTTTAGCTTTAAAATTATCGTTTCTGAAACTAGGATTTGATTGATTGAGCGGATGGCGAGGATATCCATTTAAATATTCTACAGTCTAATTAAGTCAGCTCATTAAGTTTACGTGGCTCAGTGAGTTAGACGCTTGCTCGCTAACCTGAAGGTCCAGGGTTCAATCCCAACATAGGTCGAGATGATACCGTGGGATTTTTCAACCCGGTTTCCCCCTGTCAGTGATGCAGATCGGAGGGGCTGACATGGAAAGCGTCTAGTCGTTCGGATGGGACAATAAACCGAGGTCCCGTGTGCTATTGGCTGTGCACGTTAAAGATCCCTCGACAGTTTGATATCAAACATAAGAGCAGGCTAATGCCCGTCCTCAATTAGCCCATATAGGTGCAGAAAAGCAGGACTTAAAACTCCATTCATTTCATTATTATTACAGTGGAACTTATATATCGTCACATAATCACTAAAAATTGTACAGTAAAACCTGTATTAAGAGACCGCGGAAGGGAATTGCGCAAAACGGTCGCTTACTGCAGGTGGTCTCTTAGGAGAGTAGGATAAAATTACATAGCAGAATATTTTTAATTTCAGTGCATGTCCATGTACATGTATATACAGTGAATACAGTCCCGATTAAAACACTCTATGATTCAATGAATTTTTTACCTGAAAATCGTCCAACCCTGAAACTGTACTTTGAAATAGTTTGTAATATTTTCCATTATATATCATCATTTCAAGTATTGTTCCAAACTCAGATAAAAAAAATTGTCGTTGGAAATCATCATATGTATATTGAACACAAAGTAAATTTCACAATATTTAATCCTTGCAATCAATCTGCCCTTTCTAATGAATGATATACAAAGATTATGGTTTTCTGCAAGTGAGTTCTAAAATAAAAGAAGATGTTGAGCCCCAAGAAGGTCTTATAGCCAAATATCTGTATTCTATATTACTTAATAAAACATTGGTTGCCATTATTATTGTCGTTCCTATTCCTGGTACCATACCATCTCCAACATGAACCTCATTTCCTTGCCATTGCATCCAAAATGGTTTGAAACGTTTACTGTCCAGTAATAACGCCGAATGTCTGGTTTCATTACGTAAATACCCACTCTTTTTCTGTCTTATGGCGGTGTATTCATTATTAGATCCACCAAAGAGAACTTCAAAAATAAAACTTGATTCACTTTTATTTCCAAAAAGGCCGACAAATGCGTTTTTATTCCCTTTGATCCAAAAAAATTTCGAATCAAGTCCACGAATGTCAGTAAATTCTGTATAAGTCAAAGTGTTAGACACAGTTATGATAGTGCACTTGATGGTGTACAGACCGTAACTTAAAAGAAACACTGTACCAAAGATTAAATTCACTGGTAACATTTTAACATGTATTACAACATAGAGAGCAACAGAAACTTTACGCTTCAGAAGAAACTTCTAGACTATTTCTTGTGCTAGGTGTTATATTAATGCAAAGACAATGAAGATAGTAATGACGTATGCATATTATAGATGTATTTTTTAAAGGTAATGTTTATTATAAAACAGTCTCCATTGTTAAACACACTGTTATCATCTACAGAATAATCTCATATCAATCAATCAATATATCTTTTCGTTGAAGCTCTTTTGCTTTGTGAAAGGAAATATATAAGTGTCGAACTGCACCATTCCTATAACCAATTAACGATTTGGGGAATATTTAGTAGGAGATCAACTTGTACGTCCAGTAACCAAAGTCTTAGAACAAAGGTTTTTGTGTTTTCTAATGAATACCGAACAATTTCGGCTTGGGCTGCCCCCTTGAAAATGTCAGGCATGAGGATTCCGAAAATGTATAGTTTGTTATACCTCCAACGCTACGGTAAAAAAAAGTCGAAACGTCAACGCCCTTTTAACTAACTGTCAAATTCACCAACACAGATAACATTGGCCAATTCTAATGATTTTAGTGTCTAATAGTTTTCTTTTCTGACAGAGACAATCTCACGCCAATTTCATGAGGTTCAAAACAACCAATCTCACGAGGTTTACACAGCCAATCTCTTAGGTTTAAAACAGCCAATCTCACGAGGTTAAAACAACCAATCGCACGAGGTAAAAACAATCAATCTCACGAGGTTTACACAACCAATATCACGAGGTTAAAACAACCAATCTCACGAGGTTACATAACAAATCTCTTGGCTTTAAAACAACCAAGCTCTCGGTTTAAAAAGACCAATCTCTCGAGATTAAAATAACCGATCTCTCGAGGTTAAAATAACCAATCTCTCGAGGTTAAAACAACCAATCTCTCGAGGTTAAAATAACCGATCTCATGAGATTAAAATAACCAATCTCTCGAGTTTAAATAACCAATCTTTCGAAGATAAAACAACAAATCTCTCGAGATTACAATAACCAATCTCTCGAGGTTAAAATAACCAATCTCTCGAGTTTAAAATAACCAATCTCTCCAGTTTAAAACAACCAATCCATCAATATCTTGGAGTTAAAATAACCACTAACATTATCAATTACACCAGCCGAGGTTAAAGCAACCATCTGTAGTGGTTACAATACCTTTCATCTAAGATTTAAACATCTTTTACAATCATCAGAGCATAGAAAACCATTACACGAAACAACGCCTATTAGCCGTGTTTACACTACCTTAAAAATTGGCTCGCTTGAAGTGAACCGGGCTCGACCCGGGCCAGGCCCGCCTGACAGGTACCGTTTACACAGCGCTGTTTTCACCGGGCCAGAATGGTGAGACATCAAGTACACACCGCCTGCGCATGCCATAAACAAAGCGATGATTTTGAAGTCGTAGTTAATATTTTGCCACATTCAAACCTCAAACGATTCTTTAAATGCTTTAATTTTGTTTTCGAGACACACAATAATAAAAGTTCATGTTCGCATGCCTACTTAACCTACCAAGCTATTGCAAACGAGGTAGTTTATTACGACAATAGTTTCTGCGAATGAAGTCACAGGGTCAATGTCATCATCGCGCATGCGCATAACTCCCCAGGTAAGTGGGCTCGGCTCAGTGGCGCGTGTACACTGCACAAATATTTTGCCGAGCCGGGCTCGGTCCGGGTCGAGCTCACCTCTACTTGCCGGGCTCGGCCCACTTGAAATTAGAACCGGGCCGAGCCCTCTCAACCCGTTTACACTACCACTTTTTTTGCCGAGCCGGGCTCGGTCCGGACTCGGCCCGGATAATTATTGGCTGTGTAAACGCGACTTATGTATCGACAATGAACGTATTCACATCGTAAGAGCAGTCATTCAAACACAAATAATTGACGAATAAAATACTTATCATATCCCAAGAGAGACTGTGCCATTGTTTACTAGTACAGCTATGCTAGTACAGTAAGTGCATTTCTAAGGGGAACAAATGGAAAACGATTGATGGTTTTAAATATATCTTAATTATCTTTAGATGTACTAGAAAATCTCTTCACATTCAACACTAGAAATTTAACTTTATGTTGCAATTAATCCTTTTGCTATATCAGGGCGTATTCTCAAATAAATGTTCGACGTTTGTGTCACTAAAAAGAGGCAGACATGGCTTCACATGGATTTGAAGGCAAAATTTTGAGTGAGCTATGAACACTATTACTGATAGCTAAAAATAAGGTTTCGAAGTTTTCACTGAAATTTTCACTGTTTCATGTTGGCTTTTCGGTCGAATATGATTTAATTCCAAAGTTCTCAATATTTGTATTTCTATACTACCGTTCTTGAAACTAAAATATCATGCTGGAAGAACACAAAAGAATCAACATCTATAAATTGATATTTCAATTAGATATACTTCATGGTCATTGTTCACACTCTACTTTTATTACTACCGTAAATAATTATTCTTAAACGTTTACTTATTATCGTCCACGTAAAAATTGGGGTAAGTTACCGATAAAATAACCAAATAACAAGGGAAATAACAAACATCAGATAATACAAATATCGCCCACGTAAAAATTGGAGTAAGTTACTGATAAAATAACTACTTACAAGGAAAATAACAAATATCAGGTAATACAAATATCGCCCACGTAAAAATTGGCTTAAGTTACCGATAAAATAACTACTTACAAGGAAAATAACACACATCAGGTAATACAAATATCGTCCACGTAAAAATTGGCGTAAGTTACCGATAAAATAACTACTTACAAGGGAAATAACAAACATCAGATAATACAAATATCGTCCACGTAAAAATTGGCGTAAGTTACCGATAAAATAACTACTTACAAGGGAAATAACAAACATCAGGTAATACAAATATCGCCCACGTAAAAATTGGCGTAAGTTACCGATAAAATAACTACTTACAAGGAAAATAACACACATCAGGTAATACAAATATCGTCCACGTAAAAATTGGCGTAAGTTACCGATAAAATAACTACTTACAAGGGAAATAACAAACATCAGATAATACAAATATCGTCCACGTAAAAATTGGCGTAAGTTACCGATAAAATAACTACTTACAAGGGAAATAACAAACATCAGGTAATACAAATATCTCCCACGTAAAAATTGGCAGTATTCTTATAATCATGGAACAAAAAATGTCTATTTAAAGCATGATTTTTTTTTTAAATATTTGAACTAGTTACCGATGAAATTATCAAAATTGAATTTCATTGAATAAAATTAAGGGCGAAAGTTTTATGTGAAAGTTTTTTTTTACAACAGAAATTTTTCTGACCAAGGATTTCTGAATATATCTCGTAGCAGATCAAAATTATTTGAAAAATCTTGACTGAATTTGAAAATTCTTTTTATTTACGCTACGTATTGTCACAAAAAGATATAAACAAGTTATTTAGTTATTATAAACAAGCTAGTTTATTTATTAAACTGGAACTGTAGAGACGGTTGATTGAAGAACTGGAGACTTGACTAAATATATATTCACACTTTATTGTACATCCACATAAAACTAACACTAAGTCTTAAACGGTAAATGTACGAACTATCCCATAACTCCTACAACGGTTAAAAGAACGAGTCTAAACTAAGAAAGGGAAATTCCAACAAGGAATTCCCATACCTAGTACTACATGTTTCTTCGCTAACCCATGAGTGACTAACAATCCATTTCCCCAACTCTTATACCTTACCCTATCAATTACCTATACAAATTCATTGTCTATTAAACCCCTTTGTTCGTAGTCCAAGCTAAAGGTTGCCTAAAGCTTGTACACATATTACTTAACTTAATGGTTTCTTAATGTAACCTGTCTATTGTTCCGTAATAACCCCTGACATCTGAATAGTCTCTTTGTATGCTTTACCCCCCTCTAAATCATAATCTTATCCCTTGAGAAAACTACTTAGACAATCCTTTGTTACATAACTTCCCTCCTTAACGTGGAAAATACATAATTATGATTTTCCTGGGTAAAAATAAAATAAACATTCAATAAACTAATAACCTATAGGAACATTGAAGACATCACCACAGATAGATTCTTCTTTTCCAAAACGGTCTTGCATCGTCTATTGCCTACCAAGGAATGTGTGTCCTAACTGATTTGTTACTGATATTTGTCTGGTTGATTCCTTTGTTCCTAAACTTTCTTTATAACTAGACATGTGACACTTATTAAAGCTCTTGAAATAATAATTAAGATTAGATAAGTAAGATTAAGAAATGCCCCTTTGTTTCTGCAGACCACATTGTACTCATAATGTTTATAAGACATATAGAAGTAGGAAGATTACATTAAAAACACTAAGATATATGGATATACTACTTCTTCATTTATTACATACTACGTTTCGAAACACATACAGGTAACGTTATCAAGTAAAATGAACAACAACAAAAAACAATACAATATATAATGAGAAGTGTGAAGCCATTGGGAGGATAAAGGAAGCTAATTATAACAACAATACAAGCACTAGTTAAGGATAAGTGTGAGACAACAAAGGGAACAAGGAGTATAAAGCAACAAAGGGAACAAAGAGTACAGGGGTAATTAAGAGCACTGATGACTAGGAGTAATAAAACAATGAATAACGAAAACAAGGGGGATTAATAGGCACTAACTATTAGAAAATAATTTTCCCCAAATATTTGGCAAAAAATGACCACTGTCTCTATTTAATTGCGGCTTATGCTTCTGTATTTCAAGGGCTTCTCGCAGAACTCTGGTTTTCCATTCCGGGAGGTTGGTGGCTAGAATTTCTGCTTTCTCCCACTTGATGCTGTGTCCTGGTTTCTTGGCTAGGTGCTCTGCAATGGCTGATTTGTTTTCTTCTCGTTTGTTTACTGCTGTTCTGTGTTCTTTTAGTCTGACGGAGAAGGGACGGGATGTTTCACCTATGTAGGTATCGTTACAGTCGCATGGTATCTGGTAAATAACTCCTTTGGGGTCTGGTTCAGGCTTGGTGATGCGACCATCTGCCTTTAGCATACTTTTCAAAGTTGTACTGCTGCTGAAGATAACATTGTACTCATTAATCTTAACTTTCTAAAACGTGTTTTGATTCTATATACAGCTTCACTACAAAGATATCAATTTTAATTTTTATCATACACTTGAAAAATTTAATGTTGAGACAAAAAGTCGCAGATTGTTAAAGTTTAGCCTCTCAGAAGTTCTTGATTTCTTCTTCAGTGGAATTATTTTGCACCTACGCTGGCACTGACACTCAAACATTAAACCTTAATTTCAAACCAGTCGATGTTGTATGTATTCTATATCAAAAACGTGTGTCATCAGCATGCTGCGAATTGTTTTTGACAGTGCATGTATGATATACATCATAGATAAACATCTAGTGTTTCGCGTAGACATCCATTATTAACTTAAACAGTAGACATATCCATTAATAATTTAACTAGTAGACAGAGAAATTATAGAGATGTCTGGTATTTATAATAAACTTCGTGACAGCTTATTAATGATTATTAGAGTAATTTGTCTATTGGTCATATTATCTTATTGTTTCAAATTGCTCTGATTTGGGGGTGCCGTGGTAACTCAGTGTGTTAGACGTGTGTTTGCTAATCTGGGGCCCAGGGTTCAATACCGGCATGGATTGAGATGAAACCTTCGGACTTTTCTACCCGGTTTCCCCCCAAACATACCGGCCTCATTAAAGTTACTATAGCCCCCTGCAACATATTTTGGATTACGGAAATTGCCGATGATTGCCAATTGGATTTTCCTTTGTCAGTTATGCAGGACAGAGAGGCTAACATGGTTCCGTGTGGTAAGCGCACTAACTTAAATACATTTTCTTTGTCATTAAAAACGCTCAAACAAACACAAGCAGTCGTCATTAGCAGAAATATTTTTATTAGCTCAAGATAAATCACACAAATTAATCAAGAATATTTATAATATGGTATATAAGTAAAGAAAAGAACAAAGAAAGAAAGATGTATTTTTACAAGGATGACAATTTAGGTTCTGAGGAACCTTTTGACATTGATCTTTCTATCCTTGCCTATTTACAGATGGGTTAACTGGATTTATGAGTGAAGATGATTTATTTAAGCTCATCGGACTTTCAGAACCAATGGAGAACGGAAATCTTATCCACAACAACCACTAAAAATAGCAACTGTGCTATAGAACCTCACAATGTGATATTGCATCTGGCAGTAACTCAACTATATCTCATCTATACGACATCTTGAAGTATATTTGTGGAAATGCGGTTTAGCAATAGCTGAGATACTTCTTGACTAAGACGGACATGTGTTCTTAATTTCTAAAATTTAATTTCTTTTTACCAGAGCGTCGGAGGGAACGACACGAAAAAAACGTAAAAGAGCAAGTTATTACCTTTTTCTCAGATCGGTGCAATAGGTCGTAAAGAACCATTTATGTGCTTTTTCTCAAGAGGGACAAAACTACTCTGATATGTACACAAAAAGAGATCTTCTCGACCAAATTTAAAATTGATTTTAAATCCATAGCATAACGCAGAGAGGTTACTAACTATTAATGCCGAGAAATTTGTGTCAAGGAAGCAATGGTAAGATCGCATTACGAAGACTTCTTCCGGATAACCTCTTTTCATTTCTCTGATTGATAGACTATATATTGAAAAATTTGATTCGCATTCACGAAAAGTCGGCAATAGTTCAAAATGTTCCTTATGTAGACTTCAGATAGTTTTTTTTCTTTTGGTTTCTTAAGCCTGGGTCATGCTAGTACTTGACCACATTGGGAGATGACTACTACAGTCAGCAGGTTCAAGTAGGTTGAAGTACGATGTGACCGAGGCTTTAGTATTATACTAATAATAATAATAATTGTCATAATACAAATTACAATATTACTCGACATATCTCACAAAAATATACAGTTGAACTGGCAAATATTATCATAAAAAATATACAATTTGATTAGAGATCGTCGTGATACATTTTGGTTTTTCTCTAGTCGTAGAAAATATTGAATCACGAAAACGGTTGATGTTCGAAAAGTTTGAGCTTCGATGTTGTAGGTATGTTCATGGCAGTCGATAGTTTGATGGTTGCTATATGTTTGTTATCTAAATCACGTTTTCTGACGTTTAACAGCTCATATTAAATATAAAATATGTGCCAAAAAAGTTTTTTTCCACTCAATGTTGTAAAGTTTGCTGATATATAAGGTAAAAATTCTCATTTTAAAGTCAGCCAAATGAAAAGTGGCAAATCATCATAAATCATGTTTTGGGTATATTTTGGTTTCATTATTACTAAAATCCATTACTGTAAAGAATGTAATACAAAGATTATGGTTTCCTGCAAGTGAGTTCCAATATGAAAGAAACTGTTGAGCTCCAAGACGTTCTTATAGCCAAATATTTGTAGTCTATATTACTTAATAAATCATTGGTTCCCATTAGTATTGTAGTTCCTATTCCTGGTACCATACCATCTCCAACATGAACCTCATTTCTTTGCCATTGCATCCAAAATGGTTTGAAACGTTTGCTTTCCAATAACATCGTCGACTCTCTGGTATCATTAAGCTGGGAGCCACCCTTTTTCTGTCTAATGGCAGTGCGCAAATTTGTAAAGCCACCAAACAGACATTCAAAAATCAAACTTGATTCACTTCTATTTCCAAAAAGGCCGACCACTGCGTCTCTTTTCCCTTTAATCCAAAATATTTTCGAATCAAGTCCACGAATATCAGTGAATTCCGTATAAGTATTTGTTGTGGACACAGTTATGATAGTGCACTTCATGGAGTAGAGACCGTAACTTAAAAATAACACTGTACAAAAGATTAAATTCACTGGTAACATGTTAACATGTATTACAACAGAAAGACCAACATAAACTTTACGCTTCAATAGAAACTACTAGACTATTTCTTGTGCTAGGTGTTATATTAATGCAAAGACAATGAAGATAGTAATGACGTATGCATATTATAGATAGATTTTTTAATGTTTATTATAAAACAGTCTCCATTGTTAGACACACTTTTATCATCTACAGAATAATCGCATATCAATCAACATATCTTGAAGCTATTTGTGAGAGGTAATAATATATAAGTATCGAACTGCACCATTCCTATAATCAATTAACGATTTGGGGAAATTTAGTATATCAACCTGCAGGTCCGGTGACCTTGGAACAAAGGTTTTTGTGTTTTCAGATGAATACCGAACAATTTTGACTTCGGCTGTCCCCTTGAAAATGTCAAGCATGAGGATTCCGAAAATGTATAGTTAGTAATACCTCCGACCTCCGGCGCTACTGTAAAAAAAAGGTCGAAAAGTCAACGCACTTTTGATTGACTGTCAAATTCACCAACACAGTTAACATTTGCGGATTCTAATGATTTTAGTGTCTAATAATATGTTTTCTGACAGAGAAAATTCAACAAAGCAACAACAGCCAATCTCACGAGGTTAAAACAACCAATCTCACGAGGTTAAAACAACCAATCTCTCGAGGTTTAAACAACCAATCACCTTCGGGGTTAAAACGACCAATCTCTCGAGGTTAAAATAACAAATCTCTCGAGATAAAACAACCAATCTCTCTCGAGGTTAAAATAACCAATCTCTCTCGAGGTTAAAATAGCCAATCTCTCGAGAGTAAAATAACCGATCTCTCGAGATTAGAATAACCAATCTCTCAAGATTAGAATAACCAATCTCAAGATTAGAATAACCTCGAGAGAGGTTAAAACAATCAATCTCGCAGGGGATAAAATAACCAATTTATCGAAAATATAACAATCGATATCACGAGGTTAAAATAACCAATATCTTGAGATTAAAATAACCACTAACATTATCAATTACACAAGCCGCGGTTAAAGCAACCATCTGTAGTGGTTAAAATACCTTTCATCCAAGATTTAAACATCTTTTACAATCATCAGAGCATAGAAAATCATTATACGAAACAACGCCTATGAATCGACAATCGACAATGAACGTATTCACATCGTAAGAGCAGTCATTCAAACACAAATAACTGATGAATAAAATACTTATCATATCCTAAGAGAGACTGTGCCATTGTTTACCAGTACAGCTATGCTAGTACAGTAAGTGCATTTCAAAAGGGAACAAATGGAAAACGATTGATGGTTTTAAATATATGTAAATTATCTTCAGATGTAGCCTACTAGAACTAAAAAAAACCCGCAGAATCCCTTCACATTTAACTCTAGGTATGTTACTTTATGTTTGAAATTAATTTTTTTGCTATATCAGGGCGTATTCTCAATTATATGTTCGGTGTTTGTGTAACTAAAAAGAGGTAGACAAATTATGGCTTCACATGGATTTGAAGGCAAAATTTTGAGTGAGCTATGAACACTATTACTGATAGCTAAAAAAAAAGTTTCGAGGTTTTCATTGAAATTTTCACTGTTTCATGTTGGCTTTTCGGTCGAATATAATTTAATTCCAAAGTTTTTTTTTCAATATCTGTATTTCTAAACTAAAATATCATGCTGGAAGAACACAAAAGAATCAACATCTATAAATTGATATTTTCATTAGATATACTTCATGGTTATTGTTTGTTCACACTCTACTTTTATTACTACCGTAAATAATTATTGTTAAACGTTTAATTATTACTTCATTTTCATAACTACTTACAAGGGAAATAACAAACATCAGATAATACAAATATCGCCCACGTAAAAATTGGAGTAAGTTACCGATAAAATAACTACTTACAAGGGAAATAACAAACATCAGATAATACAAATATCGTCCACGTAAAAATTGGCGTGAGTTACCGATAAAAAAAAAACTACTTACAAGGGAAATAACAAACATCAGATAATACAAATATCGCCCACGTAAAAATTGGAGTAAGTTACCGATGAAATAACTACTTACAAGGGAAATAACAAACATCAGATACTACAAATATCGTCCACGTAAAAATTGGCGTAAGTTACCGATAAAATAACTACTTACAAGGGAAATAACAAACATCAGATAATACAAATATCAGGCACGTAAAAATTGGCGTAAGTTACCTATAAAATAACTACTTACACGGGAAATAACAAACATCAGGTAATACAAATATCGTCCACGTAAAAATTGGCTTAAGTTACCGATAAAATAACTACTTACAAGGAAAATAACAAATATCAGGTAATACAAATATCGTCCACGTAAAAATCGGCGTAAGTTACCGATAAAATAACTACTTACACGGGAAATAACACACATCAGGTAATACAAATATCGCCCACGTAAAAATTGGCATAAGTTACCAATAAATAACTACTTACAAGGGAAATAACAAACATCAGGTAATACAAATATCGTCCACGTAAAAATTGGCGTAAGTTACCGATAAAATAACTACTTACAAGGGAAATAACAAACATCAGATAATACAAATATCGTCCACGTAAAAATTGGCGTAAGTTACCGATAAAATAACTACTTACAAGGGAAATAACAAACATCAGGTAATACAAATATCGCCCACGTAAAAATTGGCATTATTCTTATAATCATGGAACAAAAAATGTCTATTCTTTAAAGCATGATTTTTTTTTAAATATTTGAACTAGTTACCGATGAAATTATCAAAATTGAATTTCATTGAATAAAATTAAGGGCGAAAGTTTTATGTGAAAGTTTTTTTTTACAACAGAAATTTTTCTGACCAAGGATTTCTGAATATGTCTCGTAGCAGATCAAAATTATTTGAAAAATCTTGACTGAATTTGAAAATTCTTTTTATTTACGCTACGTATTGTCACAAAAAGATATAAACAAGTTATTTAGTTATTATAAACAAGCTAGTTTGTTGACGTGTATTTATTAAACTGGAACTGTAGAGACGGTTGATTGAAGAACTGGAGACTTGACTAAATATATATTCACACTTTATTGTACATCCACATAAAACTAACACTAAGTCTTAAACGGTAAATGTACGAACTATCCCATAACTCCTACAACGGTTAAAAGAACGAGTCTAAACTAAGAAAGGGAAATTCCAACAAGGAATTCCCATACCTAGTACTACATGTTTCTTCGCTAACCCATGAGTGACTAACAATCCATTTCCCCAACTCTTATACCTTACCCTATCAATTACCTATACAAATTCATTGTCTGCTAAACCCCTTTGTTCGTAGGTTGCCTAAAGCTTGTACACATATTACTTAACTTAATGGTTTCTTAATGTAACCTGTCTATTGTTCCGTAATAACCCCTGACATCTGAATAGTCTCTTTGTATGCTTTACCCCCCTCTAAATCATAATCTTATCCCTTGAGAAAACTACTTAGACAATCCTTTGTTACATAACTTCCCTCCTTAACGTGGAAAATACATAATTATGATTTTCCTGGATAAAAATAAAATAAACATTCAATAAACTAATAACCTATAGGAACATTGAAGACATCACCACAGATAGATTCTTCTTTTCCAAAACGGTCTTGCATCGTCTATTGCCTACCAAGGAATGTGTGTCCTAACTGATTTGTTACTGATATTTGTCTGGTTGATTCCTTTGTTCCTAAACTTTCTTTATAACTACACATGTGACACTTATTAAAGCTCTTGGAATAATAATTAAGATTAGATAAGTAAGATTAAGAAATGCCCCTTTGTTTCTGCAGACCACATTGTACTCATTAATCTTTACTTTCTAAAACGTGTTTTGATTCTATATACAGCTTCACTACAAAGATATCAATTTTTAATTTTTATCATACACTTGAAAAATTTAATGTTGAGACAAAAAGTCGCAGATTGTTAAAGTTTAGCCTCTCAGAAGTTCTTGATTTCTTCTTCAGTGGAATTATTTTGCACCTACGCTGGCACTGGCACTCAAACATTAAACCTTAATTTCAAACCAGTCGATGTTGTAAGTATTCTATATAAAAAACGTGTGTCATCAGCATGCTGCGAATTGTTTTTGACAGTGCATGTATGATATACATCATAGATAAACATCTAGTGTTTCACGTAGACATCCATTATTAACTTAAACAGTAGACATATCCATTAATAATTTAACTAGTAGACAGAGAAATTATAGAGATGTCTGGTATTTATAATAAACTTCGTGACAGTGTATTACTAATTATCAGAGTAATTTGTCTATTGGTCATATCTTATTATTTCAAATTGCTCTGATTTGAGGGTGCCGTGGTAACTCAGTGCGTTAGACGTATGTTTGCTAATCTGGGGCCCAGGGTTCAATACCGGCATGGATTGAGATGAAACCTTCGGACTTTTCTACCCGGTTTCCCCCCAACCGACCTCCATAAAAGTTACGATAGCCCCCTGCAACATATTTTGGTTTACGGAAACTACCGATGATTGCCAATTGGATTTTCCTCTTGTCAGTTATGCAGGTCAGAGAGGCTAACATTTGAAAACATGGTTCCATGTGGTAAGGGCTACAAACCAAACACTTCAGACGAAACTAAATAAGTTCTGCACTAACTTTGTATTAATAAGTACATTTTCTTCGTCATTAAAAACGCTAAAACAAACACAAACAGTCGTCATTAGCAGAAATATTTTTATTTGCTCAAGATAAATCACACAAATTAATCAAGAAATATTTACAATATGGTATTTATGAAAAGAAGGGAACAAAGAAAGAAGATGTATTTTTACAAGGATGACAACTATGGTTTTGAGGAACCTTTTGCTATTTATCTTCCCCGTAGTATCCGTGCCTATTTACAACTGGGTGAATTGGAATTATGAGTGAAGATGATTAAGCTCATCGGACTTTCAAGAACATAATACGTTAGATTAAAAAAAGTCATTTGCATTCATGAAAAGTCAGCAGTAATTCAAAATGTTCCAGATGTAGACTTTAGACCGTTTCTTAAGCCTCGGTCATGCTAGTACTTGACCACAGTGGGAGATGACTACTACGGTCAACTATGTTGAAGTAGGTTGAAGTACGATGTGATCGAGGCTTCAGTATAATGATAATAATAATAATAGTCATAATACAAATTACAACATTACTCGACATATCTCACAAAAATATACAGTTGAACTGGCAAAAATTATCATTAATAATATACAATTTGATTTGATTAGCAGTCTGAGAGATCGTCGTGATGCATTTTGGTTTTTCTCTAGTCGTAGAAAATATTGAATCGCGAAAACGGTTGATGTTCGAAAAGTTTGAGCTTCGATGTTGTAGGTATGTTCATAGCAGTCGATAGTTTGATGGTTGCTATATGTTTGTTATCTAAATCATGTTTTCTGATCGTTAAACAGCTCATATTAAATATCAAATATGTGCGAAAAAAGTTGTTTCCACTCAATGTTGTTAAGTTTGCTGATATATAAGGTAAAAATTCTCATTTTAAAGTCAGCCTAATGAAAACTGGCAAATGACCATAAATCATGTTTTGGGAACATTTTGGTTTCATTATTACTAAAATCCATTACTGTAAAGAATGTTATACAAAGATTATGGTTTTCTGCAAGTGAGTTCCATTATAAAAGAAACTGTTGAGCTCCAAGACGTTCTTAGAGCCAAATATCTGTAGTCTATATTACTTAATAAATTATTGGTTCCCATTATAATTGTAGTTCCTATTCCTGGTACCACACCATCTCCAACATGAACCTCATTTCTTTGCCATTGCATCCAAAATGGTTTGAAACGATTGCTTTCCAATAACATCGTCGACACTCTGGTATCATTAAGCTGGGAGCCACCCTTTTTCTGTCTTATGGCAGTGCGCAAATTTGTAAAGCCTCCAAACAGAACTTCAAAAATCAAACTTGATTCACTTTTATTTCCAAAAAGGCCGACCACTGCGTCTCTTTTCCCTTTAATCCAAAATATTTTCGAATCAAGTCCACGAATGTCAGTGAATTCCGTATAAGTCAAGGTGTTAGACACAGTAATGATAGTACATCGAATGGTGCACAGACCGTAACATAAAAGAAACACTGTACAACAGATTAAATTCACTGGTAACATTGTAACATGTATTAAACAGAAAGACCAACATAAACTTTACGCTTCAATAGAAACTACTAGACTATTTCTTGTGCTAGGTGTTATATTAATGCAAAGACAATGAAGATAGTAATGACGTATGCATATTATAGATAGATTTTTAAATGTTTATTATCAAACAGTCTCCATTGTTAGACACACTTTTATCTTCTACAGAATAATCGCATATTATAAATCAATCAATATATCTTTTCGTTTAAGCTCTTTTTCTTTGTGAAAGGTAATATATAAGTGTCGAACTGCACCATTTCTATAACCAATTAACGATTTGGGGAATATTTAGTAGGAGATCAACTTGTACGTCCAGTGACCAAAGTCTTGGAACAAAGGTTTTTGTGTTTTCTAATGAATACCGAACAATTTTCCCTTGAAAATGTCAGGCATGAGGATTCCGAAAATGAATAGTTTGTTATACCTCCGACCTCTGGCGCTACGGTAAAAAAAAAAGTCGAAACAGTTAACATATGCCGATTCTAATGATTTTAGTGTCTAAAAATATGTTTTCTGACAGAAAATTCAACAAATCAACAACAGCCAATATAAAATAACCGATCTCTCGAGATTAAAATAACCAATCTCTCGAGAGTAAAATAGCCGATCTCTCGAGATTAAAATAACCGATCTCTCGAGGTTCAAATAACCGATCTCTCGAGGTTAAAACAACCAATCTCTCGAGGTTAAAACAACCAATCTCTCGATAGTAAAATAACAAATCTCTCGAGAGTAAAATAACCAATCTCTCGAGGTTAAAATAACCGATCTTTCGAGATTAAAATAACCAATCTCTCGAGATTAATAACCAATCACTCGAGAGTAAAATAGCCGATCTCTCGAGGTTAGAATAACCAATCTATCGAGGTTAAAATAACCAATCTCTCGAGGTTAAAACAACCAATCTCTCGAGGTTAAAACAACCAAACTCTCGAGAGTAAAATAACCAATCTCTCGAGGTTAAAATTACCGATCTTTCGAGATTAAAATAACCGATCTCTCGAGATTAAAATAACCGATCTCTCGAGGTTAAAATAACCGATCTCTCGAGGTTAAAATAACCAATCTCTCGAGGTTAAAACAACCAATCTCTCGAGAGTAAAATAACCAATCTCCCGAGGTTAAAATAACCGATCTTTCGAGATTAAAATAACCGATCTCTCGAGATTAAAATAACCGATCTCTCGAGGTTAAAATAACCAATCTATCGAGGTTAAAATAACCAATCTCTCGATGTTAAATTACCCAGCTATCGAGGTTAAAATAGCCAATCTCTCGAGAGTAAAATAACCGATCTTTCGAGATTTAAATAACCGATCTCTCGAGATTAAAATAACCGATCTCTCGAGATAAAAATAACCGATCTCTCGAGATTAAAATAACCGATCTATCGAGATAAAAATAACCGATCTCTCAAGGTTAAAACAACCAATATCTCGAGGTTAAAACAACCAATCTCTCGAGGTTAAAACAACCAATCTCTCGAGATTAAAATAACCGATCTCTCGAGGTTAAAATAACCGATCTCTCGAGGTTAAAATAACCAATCTCTCGAGGTTAAAACAACCAATCTCTCGAGAGTAAAATAACCAATCTCTCGAGGTTAAAATAACCGATCTCTCGAGATTAAAATAACCGATCTCTCGAGGTTAAAATAACCAATCTATCGAGGTTAAAATAACCAATCTCTCGAGGTTTAATTACCCTGCTATCGAGGTTAAAATAGCCAATCTCTCGAGAGTAAAATAACCGATCTTTCGAGATTAAAATAACCGATCTCTCGAGATTAAAATAACCGATCTCTTGAGATAAAAATAACCGATCTCTCGAGATTAAAATAACCGATCTCCGGAGATAAAAATAACCGATCTCTCAAGGTTAAAATAACCAATCTCTAGAGGTTAAAATAACCAATCTCTCGAGGTCAAAATAACCAATCTCTCGAGAGTAAAATAACCACTAACATTATCAATTACACCATCCGAGGTTAAAGCAACCATCTGTAGTGGTTAAAATACCTTTCATCTAAGATTTAAACATCTTTTACAATCATCAGAGCATAGAAAATCGAAACAACGCCTATGAATCGACAATGAACGCATTCACATCGTAAGAGCAGTCATTCAAACACAAATAACTGATGAATAAAATACTTATCATATCCCAAGAGAGACTGTGCCATTGTTTACTAGTATAGCTATAATATGCTAGTACAGTAAGTGCATTTTGAATTGGGAACAAATGGAAAGCGATTGATGGTTTTAAATATCTGTTAATTATCTTCAGATGTAGCCTACTAGAACTAAACAAAAATCGCAGAATCCCTTCACATTTAACTCTAGGAATATTACATTTTTATGTTTGCAATTAATTTTTTTGCTATATCAGGGCGTATTCTCAATTAAATGTTCGGAGTTTGTGTAACTAAAAAGAGGCAGACAAATTATGGCTTCACATGAACTTAAAGGCAAAATTTTCGACAGTAAGTTATAAACACTATTACTGATAGCTAAAAGAAAAGGTTTCGAAGTTTTCAATGAAATTTTCACTGTTTCATGTTGGCTTTTCGGTGGAATATAATTTAATTCCAAAGTTTTTCAATATTACTATTTCTATACTACCGTCCTTGAAACTAAAAGATCACGCATCTATCTATAAATTGATATTTTCATTAGATATACTTCATGGTCATTGTTCACACTCTACTTTTATTACTACCGTAAATAATTATTGTTAAACGTTTAATTATTACTTTATTTTCATAACTACTTACAAGGGAAATAACAAACATCAGGTAATACAAATATCGTCCACGTAAAAATTGGCGTAAGTTACAGGTAAAATAACTACTTACAGGGGAAATAACAAACATCAGGTAATACAAATATCGTCCACGTAAAAATTGGCGTAAGTTACCGATAAAATAACCACTTACAAGGGAAATAACAAACATCAGGTAATACAAATATCGTCCACTTAAAAATTGGCGTAAGTTACAGGTAAAATAACTACTTACAGGGGAAATAACAAACATCAGGTAATACAAATATCGTCCACGTAAAAATTGGCGTAAGTTACCGATAAAATAACCACTTACAAGGGAAATAACAAACATCAGGTAATACAAATATCGTCCACGTAAAAATTGGCTTAAGTTACCGGTACAATAACCACTTACACGGGAAATAACAAACATCAGGTAATACAAATATCGTCCACGTAAAAATTGGCGTAAGTTACCGATAACATAAGCACTTACAAGGGAAATAACAAACATCAGGTAATACTAATATCGTCCTCGTAAAAATTGGCGTAAGTTACTGATAAAATAACTACTTACAAGGGAAATAACAAACATCAGGTAATACAAATATCGTCCACGTAAAAATTGGCGTAAGTTACCGATAAAATGAACACTTACAAGGGAATAACAAACATCAGGTAATACAAATATTGTCCACGTAAAAATTGGCGTAAGTTACCGATAAAATTACTACTTACAAGGGAAATAACAAACATCAGGTAATACAAATATCACCCACGTAAAAATTGGCGTAAGTTACCGATAAAATAGCTACTTACGAGGGAAATAACAAACATCAGATAATACAAATATCGTCCACGTAAAAATTGGCGTAAGTTACCGATAAAATAACTACTTACAAGGGAAATAACAAACATCAGGTAATACAAATATCACCCACGTAAAAAGTGGCGTAAGTTACCGATAAAATAACTACTTACAAGGGAAATAACAAACATCAGGTAATACAAATATCACCCACGTAAAAATTGACGTAAGTTACCGATAAAATAACTACTTACAAGGGAAATAACAAACATCAGGTAATACAAATATCACCCACGTAAAAATTGACGTAAGTTACCGATAAAATAACTACTTACAAGGGAAATAACAAACATCAGATAATACAAATATCGTCTACGTAAAAATTGGCGTAAGTTACCGATAAAATAACTACTTACAAGGGAAATAACAAACATCAGATAATACAAATATCGCCCAGGTAAAAATTGGCATAAGTTACCAATAAAATAACTACTTACAAGGGAAATAACAAACATCAGATAATACAAATATCGTCCACGTAAAAATTGGCGTAAGTTACCGATAACATAAGCACTTACAAGGGAAATAACAAACATCAGGTAATACTAATATCGTCCACGTAAAAATTGGCGTAAGTTACTGATAAAATAACTACTTACAAGGGAAATAACAAACATCGGGTAATACAAATATCGTCCACGTAAAAATTGGCGTAAGTTACCGATAAAATAACTACTTACAAGGGAAATAACAAACATCAGATAATAGAAATATCGTCCACGTAAAAATTGGCGTAAGTTACCGATAAAATAACTACTTACAAGGGAAATAACAAACATCAGGTAATAAAAATATCACCCAGTTAAAAATTGGCGTAAGTTACCGATAAAATAACTACTTACAAGGGAAATAACAAACATCAGGTAATACAAATATCACCCACGTAAAAATTGGCGTAAGTTACCGATAAAATAACTACTTACAAGGGAAATAACAAACATCAGATGATACACATATCGTCCACGTAAAAATTGGCGTAAGTTACCGATAAAATAACTACTTACAAGGGAAATAACAAACATCAGGTGATACAAATATCGTCCACGTAAAAATTGGCGTAAGTTACCGATAAAATAACTACTTACAAGGGAAATAACAAACATCAGGTAACACAAATATTGCCCACGTAAAAATTGGAATAAGTTACCGATAAAATAACTACTTACAAGGGAAATAACAAACATCAGGTAATACAAATATCGTCCACGTAACAATTGGCGAAAGTTACCGATAAAATAACTACTTACAAGGGAAATAACAAACATCAGGTAATACAAATATTGCCCACGTAAAAAATTGGAATGACTCTAATAGTCAAGATCATGGAACAAAAAATGGATAATCCTTAAATTCCTGAAATTTCATCAAACATGCAAAGTTACGATGAAATTATCAAAAGTAAATTTCAGTGAACAAAATTAAGGGTGAAAGTTTTTCTGACCAAGGATTTCTGAATATGTTTGGTAGCAGATCAAAATTATTTGCAAAATCTTGACTGAATTTGAAAATTCTTTTTATTTACGCTATGTATTCTCACAAAAAGATAACTTTTTTTTATTTTTACCATACACTTGAAACATAATGTTGGGACAAAAAATCGCAAATTTATAAAGTTTAGCCTCTCAAAAGTTCTTGATTTCTTCTTCAATGAAATTATTTTGCACCTACGCTGGCACTGGCACTCAAACTTTAAACATTAATTTTAAACCAGTCGATGTTGTATGTATTCTATATCAAAAACGTGTGTCATCAGCATGCTGCGAATTGTTGTTGACAGTGCATGTATGATATACATCATAGATAAACATCTAGTGTTTCACGTAGACATCCATTATTAACTTAAACAGTAGACATATCCATTAATAATTTAACTAGTAGACAGAGAAATTATAGAGATGTCTGGTATTTATAATAAACTTCGTGACAGCTTATTAATGAGTAATTTGTCTATTGGTCATATCTTATTATTTCAAATTGCTCTGATTTGAGGGTGCCGTGGTAACTCAGTGAGTTAGACGTGTGTTTGCTAATCTGGGGCCCAGGGTTCAATACCGGCATGGATTGAGATGAAGCCTTCCGATTTTTCTACCTGGTTTCCCCGAAACAAACCGGCCACCATAAAAGTTACGATAGCCCCCCCCCCCCTCCCCCCCCCCCTCCTGCAACATATTTTGGTTTACGGAAACTGCCGAGGATTGCCAAATGGATTTTCCTCTGTTAGTTATGCAGGTCAGAGAGGCTAACATTGGAAAACATGGTTCCGTGTGGTAAGGGCGACAAATCAAACAGTCGATCACTTCAAACGAAACTAAATAAGTTCTGCACTAAATTTGTATTAATAAGTAAATTTTCTTCGTCATTAAAAACGCTAAAACAAACACAAACAGTCGTCAATAGCAGAAATATTTTATTAGCTCAAGGCAAATCACACAAATTAATCAAGAAATATTTATAATACGGTATTTAAGTAAAGAAAAGAACAAAGAAAGAAGATGTATTTTTACAAGGATGACAACTATGGTTCTGAGGAATCTTTTGCTATTTATCTTTCCCGTAGTATCCGTGCCTATTTACAGATGGGTTAACTGGAATATTATGAGTGAAGATGATTTATTTAATTCAAAATGTTCCGGATGTAGACTTCAGGCCGTTTTTTTCCTTATGGCATCTTAAGCCTCGGTCATGCTAGTACTTGACCGCAGTGGGAGATGGTTGAAGTACGATGTGACCGAGGCTTTAGTACAATAATAATAATAATAATAATAGTCATAATACAAATTACAACATTACTCGACATATCTCACAAAAATATACAGTTGAACTGGCAAAAATTATCATGAATAATATAGAATTCGTTTTTATTAGCAGTCTGAGAGATCGTCATGATACATTTTGGTTTTTCTCTAGTCGTAGAAAATATTGAATCACGAAAACGGTTGATGTTCGAAAAGTTAGAGCTTCGATGTTGTAGGTATGATCATAATAGGTTTGGTTTGATGGGAGCTTAGTGTTAGTCATTTATATCATGTTTTCTGATGCTGATCGTTTGAGGAGCTCATAATAAACATCAAATAATATGTGAATACAATTGTTGCCACTCAATGTTTTAAATGATAATAAATTATAAATTCCAATTATCTTAATAAAGAGTGTTATACAACGATTATGGTTTTCTGACGTGACGCGGTCGAACTAAATATCAAATAATATGTGAATAAAGTTGTTGCCTTTCAATGTTGTAAATGAACTTAAATCGTGATATCCAATACTCTTTTAAAGGTCCGTTATAACATACAAAGATAATGGTTTTCTGCTTTTTAACATGACGAGCTCTAACTAAATATCAAATATGTGAATAAAATTGTTGTGATTCAATGTTGTATAGTTTGCTGATATATAACGGTAAGAAATCCCATTTTTAAAGACAGACAAAATCAAAACAATAGCGGTTAATGGCCGTAAATCATGTTTTGGGTACATTTTGGTTTCATTATTACTAAAATCCATTACTGTAAAGATTGTAATACAAAGATTATGGTTTTCTGCAAGTGAGTTCCAATATAAAAGAAGCGGTTGTGTATCCAGACGGTCTTATAGCCAAATATCTGTAGTCTATATTACTTAATAAATTATTGGTTGCCATTAGTATTGTAGTTCCTATTCCTGGTACCATACCATCTCCAACATGAACCTCATTTCTTTGCCATTGCATCCAAAATGGTTTGAAACGTTTACTGTCCAGTAATAACGCCGAATGTCTGGTATCATTCCGTAAATATCCCATCTTTGTCTGTCTTATGGCAGTTCGCGAATTTGTAAAGCCTCCAAACAGAACTTCAAAAATCAAACTTGATTCACTTTTATTTCCAAAAAGGCCGACCACTGCGTCTTTATTCCCTTTAATCCAAAAAACTTTAGAATCAAGTCCACGAATGTCAGTAAATTCTGTATATGTATATGTTTTAGACACAGTTATGATGGTACACTGGGTAATATACAGACTGTAACTTAAAAGTAACACCATACAAACGTTTGAATTCACTGATAACATTGTTGATAACATTGTTGATAGTGCGACGAGCAACTTATTCTGATGAAACAACCTGAATACGCTCTAAGCTAACAATTATATTAAGTATTTTTTTCTTGTCCATTAAAAGATGATAAGTTTTTAACAGTGGCCATTGTCAGACATTCTTTCATTAGATCAATCGAGATAAATCACATAAATTAATCGAAGAATATTACTAATGTATTTAAAGGGTCCTCCCATATCTAAAAAAAAAAACTAAACCGCCGTAAACCCTGGATTCTCAACCGGTTTTCTCAAGTGTCTCCAATTTTATGCACGAGGAAATGATCATGTCTCCTGAATTGATGAGGAAGTCATCGAAAACAAGCAATAGTGAAGCTTGATAAAGTCACAGAATTTTGCTTTTTAATATGCTTCTGGCAGTGGACATTACATGTATATCAACCCAGATTTTACACAATTATTTAAACCTATAGATACGTTTGTGTCCTCAGGAAATTGGCCAGATGTCCCCCAAGTTGAAAACCCAGGCCGTAAACGAACTAGGAAATTCAGCTAATATATCTAATATCAAGAATAATACATACCAGATCAAATGAATTTTATATCTATGAAACGATAACCGGTAATTTAATTTATCCTATAACCGACATGAGAAATAAAAATTTAAAATTTGTTTCCAATGATTTTTTTTCATATTCTGTGTCTGTGATGCATTCTAGATAAAAAAAAAATTTTTTTTTATGTCGGATAAAAATGATATCCCCCATTGAATAAATATGGTATTCAATGGGTGGTATTCAATGGGCGTGGCCAAGCTTTAATGCATGTGCTTCACTCCTTACTAACAGTCAAAATGACGTCGGACAGGTTTGTCTCTGTTAACTTCGAAGGAATAATTAAAAGCGAACGTAACAAAAACACGAAAAAAAACTTTCCGAGAATTTTTCGCGTCGAAATTAGCGTTTTGTTAAGATTGTTTACTATTAACTGTCAGTGATGTTTAATAACATGTAATGGTACCGTATGAGTAAAAACCGTTTTACATATAACGAAAAACAGGGATCAGATAAATAGGTTATCCAATGGCAAACTCGTGGATATGGTTTTTATGCCACTCATGGCATAAAAACCATATCCACTCGTAGCCATAGGATAATCTCTATAGATGAAATAGTAATTAGTATAGTCCACAAAAGTGTTTATAGGACATAATATGAAACATGTTCAACTCAATATTATAACTAGGGATTATATTAGCTTGTAACTAATGACAAAGTTACGAAAGCACGGGCAGAGGACGTATAAGTTTAATGTTTTTTTTTTAGGAAACAAAATGTGCGTATTAGCTATTTAGTGTTCGTAGTTCTAAATTCTGCAAACTGTAGATAATCTGAAATTAACGGAAAAAATACATCCCCTTATGGTATTCTTGGATTAGCATTAAAATAAATTGCATTTCACAAAATAATAATATGTGGGTACTGAACAATATAAAAGATGGGTAAGAGAATTTCTATCAATATCTATGAAAAATTAACTCAATTTAGGCAATCTAACATGGACAAGGATGACGTGTAAATTCTTACTTCTTTTGTAAGCCAGATGAAATCATTATCAAAAACTGTCGGGTTATATATTACAAAATCTCGATTTTGATCCCTTTCCTTCATATTGTCATGGAGGTTATGCTCAAATTTTGACAACCCTATTATAAACTAAAAACGATAAACAATAAAACGAAACGTTATCATATATGGCGGTCGAAGAATGAACAGCAAAAATTCCAATAACAAGTCAACTTTCGTCAATTCTTTCTCAATATACCGTAATATGACTCTTCCAGATACCTGATACCACTATTTTAAATTTAAAATTTGTTTCCAATGATTTTTTTTTCATATTCTGTGTCTGTGATGCATTCTAGATAAAAAAAAAAAAAATTTTTTTATGTCGGATAAAAATGATATCCCCCATTGAATAAATATGGTATTCAATGGGTGGTATTCAATGGGCGTGGCCAAGCTTTAATGCATGTGCTTCACTCCTTACTAACAGTCAAAATGACGTCGGACAGGTTTGTCTCTGTTAACTTCGAAGGAATAATTAAAAGCGAACGTAACAAAAGCACGAAAAAAAACTTTCCGAGAATTTTTCGCGTCGAAATTAGCGTTTTGTCAAGATTGTTTACTATTAACTGTCAGTGATGTTTAATAACATGTAATGGTACCGTATGAGTAAAAACCGTTTTACATATAACGAAAAACAGGGATCGGATAAATAGGTTATCCAATGGCAAACTCGTGGATATGGTTTTTATGCCACTCATGGCATAAAAACCATATCCACTCGTAGCCATAGGATAATCTCTATAGATGAAATAGTAATTAGTATAGTCCACAAAAGTGTTTATAGGACATAATATGAAACATGTTCAACTCAATATTATAACTAGGGATTATATTAGCTTGTAACTAATGACAAAGTTACGAAAGCACGGGCAGAGGACGTATAAGTTTAATGTTTTTTTTTTAGGAAACAAAATGTGCGTATTAGCTATTTAGTGTTCGTAGTTCTAAATTCTGCAAACTGTAGATAATCTGAAATTAACGGAAAAAATACATCCCCTTATGGTATTCTTGGATTAGCATTAAAATAAATTGCATTTCACAAAATAATAATATGTGGGTACTGAACAATATAAAAGATGGGTAAGAGAATTTCTATCAATATCTATGAAAAATTAACTCAATTTAGGCAATCTAACATGGACAAGGATGACGTGTAAATTCTTACTTCTTTTGTAAGCCAGATGAAATCATTATCAAAAACTGTCGGGTTATATATTACAAAATCTCGATTTTGATCCCTTTCCTTCATATTGTCATGGAGGTTATGCTCAAATTTTGACAACCCTATTATAAACTAAAAACGATAAACAATAAAACGAAACGTTATCATATATGGCGGTCGAAGAATGAACAGCAAAAATTCCAATAACAAGTCAACTTTCGTCAATTCTTTCTCAATATACCGTAATATGACTCTTCCAGATACCTGATACCACTATTCAAAGTTTAGGATAAGATACATTTTATTGAGATATTCAAGTGGGTACTCTTTTGAGGACTGTAAGTATTTCCCATACCATTCATTGATAATTCCAGATTTCTGTAAGCCAATTGGAATTAGGTATGTTAGTCCAAAACAATAAAAGGAGGTGACGCATTTAAAAGAAAAGTAGTGTAAGACATAAGACTATTGGGTTGGTATATAGTTTAATATAGGTAAACTACAGGTACAGTTGTGATGTGAACTGTAGCCTGGTACAACTTACAACTTACGACTTACTAATGAACAGTATTAAAGGGATTTATATAGTACTTCGGGAAGGAAGATGATGTGGCTAGTGACATACTAATTATATAGATAAAGTATGGCTAATTGGTTATAGTATAAGATTGTATAATAACCTTGAGGCGTATCAACTTATCAAATATGATTAAATGGTACATTAATACCTAGACATAATAACCTATTATGTCACAGTAGGTCCGGACATTAAAACGGGTCAGTATTGCACCATCTTTATACCAACCAAAAATCCAATATGTAAAAAATACTATAAGGTCTATTACATAGGTTTTCAACCGGTTCTCTCAAATGTGTCCGAAAATGCACAAGAAAATGGCCATGTCCCCTGAAATATTCACAGAAGGAATCGACAACATGCAAGTTTTAATTTTTAAATACGGTACAAACTTAAATTGTGGTCGTTGCGGGCAGTGGACACTGGTGTTTCAAGATACAACATATAACATTTTTTCAGACCTATAGATCAGTTTGTGTCCCCTGGAGAATGTCCAAATTTTAATGTCCCCAGTCTGGAACATGTCCCCCAAGATGAAAACCCTTGGTCTGGTAGTATCTTTCTGTCGTCTGTCTAAAGTTTCAAATCGAGAGCTCACAATGCGAAGGGTTTACTAGTCATTAATGACGAGGATATCGTGTCATGGGAGCAACGGTAAGATCATTAAGATCGTATACCGTAGCTTAAGGAACCTTTTTAATAAGTACATTTTCTTCGTCAATAAAAACGCTAAAACAAACACAAACAGTCGTCATTAGCAGAAATATTTTTATTAGCTCAAGATAAATCACACAAATTAATCTTGTATTATAATATGGTATATAAGTAAAGAAAAGAACAAAGAAAGAAAGATGTATTTTTACAAGGATGACAACTATGGTTCTGAGGAACCTTTTGGCATTGATCTTTCCCGTAGTATCCGTGCCTATTTACAACTGGATGAACTGGAATTATGAGTGAAAATGATTTATTTAAGCTCATCGGTATTTCAAGTACATAATACGTTAGATCAAAAAAAGTCATTTGCATTCATGAAAACTCAGCAGTAATTCAAAATGTTCCGGATGTAGACTTCAGGCCGTTTTTTTCCTTATGGCATCTTAAGCCTCGGTCATGCTAGTACTTGACCGCAGTGGGAGATGGTTGAAGTACGATGTGACCGAGGCTTTAGTATAATAATAATAATAATAATAATAGTCATAATACAAATTACAACATTACTCGACATATCTCACAAAAATATACAGTTGACCTGGCAAAAATCATCATGAAAAATATAGAATATGATTTGATTAGCAGTCTGGGAGATCGTCATGATACATTTTGGTTTTTCTCTAGTCGTAGAAAATATTACGGTTGATGTTCGAAAAGTTTGAGCTTCGATGTTGTACATGTAGGTATGTTCATAGCAGTCGATAGTTTGATGGTTGCTATATGTTTGTTATCTAAATCATGTTTTCTGATCGTTAAACAGCTCATATTAAATATAAAATATGTGCGAAAAAAGTTTTTTCCACTCAATGTTGTAAAGTTTGCTGATATATAAGGTAAAAGTTCTCATTTTAAAGTCAGCCAAATGAAAACTGGCAAATGACCATAAATCATGTTTTGGGAACATTTTTGTTTCATTATTACTAAAATCCATTACTGTAAAGAATGCAATACAAAGATTAAGGTTTTTTGCAAGTGAGTTCTAAAATAAAAGAAGCTGTTGAGCTCCAAGACGTTCTTATAGCCAAATATCTGTAGTCTATATTACTTAATAAATCATTGGTTGCCATTATTATTGTAGTTCCTATTCCTGGTACCATACCATCTCCAACATGAACCTCATTTCCTTGCCATTGCATCCAAAATGGTTTGAAACGATTGCTGTCCAGTAATAACGCCGAATGTCTGGTATCATTTAGTAAATGCCCACCCTTTTTCTGTCTTATGGCAGTGAGCAAATTTGTAAAGCCTCCAAACAGAACTTCAAAAATCAAACTTGATTCACTTTTATTTCCAAAAAGTCCGACCAATGCATCTTTATTCCCTTTAATCCAAAATATTTTCGAATCAAGTCCACGAATATCGGTATATTCTGAATAAGTATATTTTTTAGACACAGTAATGATGGTACACTGGGTAATATACAGACTGTAACTTAAAAGTAACACCATACAAACGTTTGAATTCACTGATAACATTGTTGATAGTGCAACGAGCAACTTATTCTGATGAAACAACCTGAATACGCTCTAAGCTAACAATTATATTAAGTATTTTTCTTCTTAAAGATTAAAGATTAAAGATTATATTTTCTTCTTGTCCATGAAAAAGATGATAAGTTTTTATGGCAAAACAGTGGCCATTGTTCTTTCATTAGATCAATCGAGATAAATCACATAAATTAATCGAAGAATATTGCTAACGTATATAAAGGGTCCTTCCACATCTAAAGGAGAGTACCAAAGGCCACTATGCTCTCAACGCCATCGTACGACTGTTTGCTGCACTTCAAAAAAAAAAATAGTTGTTGTTGATTTGACTCCATGGTAACAACAATATAAGTAACGGTAGATAATAGATATTAATATCCATTATACACGATAGAAAAAACTTCCTGTCAGATATCCGACTTTAAATAATTTCATTGAATCTTAAACATGGTTCTCTTAACCGGAATTCATTGCTAAATCAAAGCCGCTTGTCAAGTAAAGAAATTGTTCAAAAGCCTTTGAAGTCATTAAGCTATAAACCTATGAATGTTTATTAGTTTCAAAAGAATAATTTACATGTTTCGTGAATTCATTGATTAGCCATGCAGATCTGATCATGCGTTTTCCAATTGTTTTCCAAGCTGTTGATTTTTAAGTGTCGTGTATATTTCATACGAGTCGAAGTGACACCTTCGGATTTTTTAACCCGGCTTTCCCTTGCATGTAAGTGATGCAGGTCGAAGGGGCTAACGTGGAAAATGCTGCTAGTCGTTCGGATGGGAAATTAAACTGAGATCCCATGTGCTTTAGGCTGTGCACATTCAAGATTACTCGACAGTTGGAAATCGAACAGAGTACGCTAATGTTGCTGTCTTGGCACAATGTCTTTTATTGCACACTGCATTAGCTAGCCTTTACAGGTGCAGAAAAGCAGGACGTTCAACTCCATTTCAATATATTTAATTTTTGTGTATATTTCAAGCGAAAGATGATAGTTCACCTTCAGATATTCCAATCACCCCCGCTTTTCAATTGGACTTTCAGACAGTGAAATGATAGGAAAAGTCTTGTATTACTAACTTATGAAATATGACGAAAATGACAAATTTCCAACTGAAAAAAATTAATTTTAAAGCTTAGTTATTGATAATTTATCTAATAATTCCAAATGCTCTTCCCCAACATCTTAGCTAGGGTTTGTACCCGGGATTCCCGTTCCCGGGAATTCCCGGGATTCCCGGAGTTTCTGGCGAGTACTCATTCCCGGGAACAGCACTCCATTCCCGGGAATGGGAACATAGATTTTTTTCACGTTTATTTCACCATTGACAGTGGTAAATTCTGTCACCTGGAGGGAAACAAATCACCAAAATTTCCTCCATCCAAGCCTCAGAGCCCTAATCCGCCCCTGACGGCAGCGATGGTGGTGATACCCGAGACATCTGTTGAAATTTCTTTGGAAAAAAAACTTATAAAAACTATCGACAAGGAACTCAAGTAATGTCAGAAAGAGAATACATGTATTACCACTTTCATTTCGGAATTGAGGTCATTTGAGCAGATAGGCCTAAAGACTTTGACATCGAATCTGGAATTTATACATAATGCTCTGAATCAATCCGTAATCAGTCGCAGCGGAATAAGGTTTTCTGTTGCAGGCAATTTTGCTCTAGCCTAGGAGTGAAATCATTGTGCGCGTTGGTCTTCCTAAAACATTGGTTAGATTCGTCGGTAACATACAGTAATCCACTTCCACCACCACTAATCAATACTAAACATATTGGCATAGAGGTATTTTGGGTTCAAAAGTTGCTCTTTAATATTGCGAATTATATGAAAATAAAATTTGATATGAAACTACATAGATAGCTTTAGCTATTATGTCCTATATTTTTGTTATGGTTGCTAGTTTGACTAGCTCTTATATGTTGAAACTGATTCCCGGGATTCCATAAATTTCATAATAGCATAAATTTCATTCCCATTCCCGGGAATGAGATATCCGGGAATGCTGCAAACCCTAATCTTAGCACATCTGCTATTTCAACAAATCAGCTAAAGATACTAACAAGAATTTTTTTTCAATTTATTCTTCTGTATTCCTTTTTATTGCGAATCGAACAGCAAACCCTTTTCAAACTATTAGCTTTTGGCTCCGAGGAAAAGTGCAAATTAAAATGTTTCTCATTTTGTGGGACTAATTAAGACGGGCAACACAATAAATATTGCTCATAATACTGGCATAAACTTCGATCTTTCCGCCCATAGCTTTCTATAATGACATTCTGCTGTCAATTTGGCACCTTTCTCGGAAGAGCTGATGCAGATGATTTCTATTAATGTTTGTTTGACAAATTATATATAAACTATGGTAGCTTATTTTGGCCATTGCTTAGACCCTTCATACAGAGTTTCTTATTCGGCATTTATATTTCTTACTGTACCTATATTGCTCTATATTATTATACGGGTAATGGTAGATAAAAGGAAACGGTATGATATATGGCGGTCGTAAAAATTCAAATAACAAGTCAACTTTCGTCCAATCTTTCCCAATATCCCGTAATATGACTCTTCCAGACACCTGATACCGCTTAACTTCAACAAAGTTCAGGATAAGATACATTTTATTGAGATACATGTATTCAAGTGGGTACTCTTTTGAGGTCTGTAAGCATTTCCCATACCATTCACTGATCATTCCTTATTTCTGTAAGCCAATTGGAATTAGGTATGTTAGTCCAAAACAATTAAAGGAGGTGACGCATTTAAAAAAAAAAAGTAGGCCTGGACATTGAAACGTGACATTAATGCACCAGCCTTATACCGACCAAAAATCCAATATCTTCTGTCTAAGGTTCAAATCGAGAGCTCAATATGAAGGGTTTACTAGTCATTAATGACGAGGACATCGTGTCATTGGAGCAACGGTAAGATAATTAAAATCGTATACGGTAGCTTAAGGAACCTATTCACGTAAACAACAAAAATATCAAACGATTGTTCCTGATGTCAATTGATTCTGTATAACATGACATTGGCTATGATATATGATATTGTCCATTTGCTTTAAATTTGATTATCTTGATATTAGTGTCCCCACAGTATGATAAACGACGACACTTAATAACTACCTACTCTTATATACATTACAACTTTTTAATAGGGAATGCGTGACAAATTTGAGTATATAAGAATTGTAACTAAATCTTTCCTGACTATAATATAATGATTATTTTTGGAATCTCCAATAACAATTCAAAACCAGTTATGTATTCTGGATTCACAATTTAAATGATACTTAAATCTTCAATTACAAGTTAATATGTACAGATTCGTATTCGGAATTAAAAATTCAAATGCTTTTTGAATCAACAGCAATACGCGTCATGTCGGCATTTTAAACACAAATATAACATTCAATAACGTATAATGGGTGGTTTGCCATGTTATTTCTTGTATTAAAATAGAATATAAATGACTTAATGCCATAAAAACGGTTAAATGATTATGACATAAATTTAAACTTATTGTATTCTATTCTTCCTAATACGTGAATTTTATTATTTAAATGAAATTAACTTTGTTGGCCTACTCTTATGTTGAACTTTATTGAAGAAAAATAATCTGATTACTACACCAATCAGTGCGCAATGAACTTTATCCTAATGGACATCATCATACAACTGCGGTAATTGCAATAACATGGACCATTCACTATAGCGTTATACGTTGCGCACTATAATAGTTTGCTAGTTAAACTTTGGCATGGTTCTTTGATATCAAATGTGTGGGATCATCTGAGACAGCTGTCTACTAGTAGTCAAACCTCAACCCCAGTCTAAGCACCACACTGAAGTCTCAGAAGGCCGAACAGCGGTGTTTGCGTAGTACAGTAAAATAGAAAATAAGACTTTACTGTACATATAACTGGCAGGGACGGATCCAGGATTTAGATAAATGCTCTGAAATATAACATGCTTCAAGTTCAACGAGCTCCTAAGGCACGAGCGGCAAATTTTTTCAGGGTTCTGACATCAGTCGGCCAAAAATAGGGGGGGGGGGGGGGGACTCGAGTTGGCGGAGCACCATTGGATTCACCCCTGACAGAAATAATGCTAACTTTTAACATCAGGTGCAATGACTGTCGAACACAATAATTAAATTTCGACCTGAAATTCGTTAAAAATTGATTTTCAATTTCCATTTCGGATAAATCTAGACTATGCACATCGGGGGTTGTCTATTACAGATGAGAAAGGTCAGACAATCACCTCAGTCGTGTTAAATCCCGAATTCTTCCTAGATCTGTAAGCTCAAAGGTGTTTGATGTTTTTCCAATTTTGGTTATTTCCAGCTAGTTTCTAAATATCTGATAAAAATGTAACTATATTTGAAATCACTTTTGAATTAAGTGAAAAAATAGGTGAAATCTGTCAACTATTCCAATTTTTAAGGACGTCTTCAAAAACTGACAGACACGTGACTTCAATGACGACAATCTTCTTCACTTTAGAGATTAAACTTTCGTGTTACACATTATTAAAATCATTAAACTAACGTTATGAATTCAGAATGGTTCTGAATTTATGCAATCGTCCTTCAAGTTGTCATGAGGAAAAAACATTAACGATTTGGTGAAGGAGTTTGAGGAATCAAATTACTTCCTCCGATCATGACTAAGTGTTCTGCACTTAAAGAGAGATAGTTTATGCCATTTATTCTTTGGTGTCGTTTTCAGTTTGTTACGCAAATGATGTCAATGACGTTTTACCAATAACCCATTCCAATGTTATTGAAGTATTATATGTCTCCTTTAGGTCTTGATGCCCCTTATTACATTTCTAGGCAAGATGATCTATCGTTGGACTTTGTTCAAATCCAAAAATGCAAAATACGGATTATACTAGAATATCCAGTGCCCAGAGAAAGATTTGAAGAAAAATTTGAAAAAATAGAGTCATTTCGTTTTCTTTTTCTTTGAGGTCGCATGAACAGGGGCTGTGGGTGTTCGGTCCCCTCTAACACCCCACCTCCTTGTCATGTCATTCCGATTCCCCGTCAGAATGAAATGTTTGTATTTCCAAGAATAGAAGTTCAACAGGAAATAGGAATGCTGTTTAAAAAGAAGCAAGAGTTCTTCGTACACAAATGGTCCAATTTATGATTCTTAACATTCTAAAGTCGTATGTATGCTTTTCAAGCAGTTTTCTTCAATCCATACAAAAAATAATATTTTTACAGTTTGGCGAAATTGTCTGGTCAATTTTTCTCTTATAATTCGACTTTGTATAACAATGTTTTTTTTAATGAAACAGGTGGTGATTAAGAAACATTTCTCAAAACATATGAATAATAGATTTATAATAGAATTAAAATGTGATTTAAGACTTATATTTCAAACTTTGAGACACTTTTTAGGCTTAATAATTAGTGTCTGAATTGTTTCCAGTCAGTAGAGTGCAAAAACAATGACAGTACATGAACTAACTTAAAGATATGCAACACATAATTCACCCTGTTTGAAGATTACACATGTTTTATTTTTAAACCAACTATACAATTGAATCGTATTGCATTAAAGGGCCAATATCTTCAACCAAATCAGATCATTGGCATAGCCAGGTTTTCGAAACTGGGGGTGCAACGGTGAAGATGAACCGAGAGAATATTGATATTTCGAGCAGAGAGAATAACGGGTGCGATCAGAGGCCCCCGGAAGCTCTGGGGTTTTAGCTATTTGAACAAGGGCGTGGAGCTAGAGGGGGACGGGGGGAGGTGTACCCCTCTTGAACTCGGATTGGGTGGACGAAAGGCTCTTGCCCCCCCCCCCCCCCCCATAATTTGATAATAAAATAGATTTTTTGAAGAATCAAAATCGATCACATTAAAAGCATAGTAGAAAGTTACTATTATCAACTCAAAACCGGAAATATCTGTCAGAATGCAAGAAATTGACGCCATTTTCCATTTTGTTCTCTCTAGGGCGAGGACCTTATGTTTAGGTTTGCGGTGTGGCGCCTTGCGACGTACTTGGACTCTACAACCCATTCTGGTTGGCACAGTGCTGGAAGGCTATTTGAAGATAAATTTTTGATATTTTTTATGTTTATGCCTACGGCCGGTCTGCTCAATTTTACCGACGGCACTTTTTCAACCCGCGGATATCAATAATATCAAAAATACTGGCCCCCTCTAGCTACGTCACTGAACTAGATGATATTAAAATCTGATTAACACAAATAATGAGTCGATAACTTGTCTAATCAATCCCAAGTGTCACATTTAGTTCGGAATTACTGGACAATGTCGTTATCACCGTTTTAATTCAAAGTAGGCCTAATAGTTGATTTGATCGCCATACACTTAAGAACTAGTTCTAATAATATTGCCAATCTGTCCCTATTATCTCGACCGCTTAATAATGCTAAATGGTCATACAAAGATGATCTATGTCTTGACAGTTGTGCTATTCCGTTGGAATTACTTCAAATCCAAAAATACAAAATACGAATTACACTGGGAAGTCCAGTGCCCATTGAACGGTTTGAAGAAAATATTTGAAGAAATAGTTTGTTTTCTTTTTCTTTGAGGTCACATGAGCAGAGAGTGTGGGTGTTTAGGACCCCTCTAGCACCAAACACCTCCACCTCCTTGTCACGCGCCCGAAGACTATCAACAACTATTCAGTTTGCAATATCATCATCTGAGGGAAGCCAAGGTTTACTTGTTGTCAACCGGATTGTAATCTGCGACACGATTACCTTTTGTTAGCTGCCCGAAAAATATTAACTTTCTGATATGTGTGTTAAATATAAAAGGGTACTAAATTGGTTGATTTAATGCGAAACGAACTTAATCTTAAAATTCGATTTGGTCAGTTATTTGTTAGATGGCTTCAGATACCAGCCTACTCATTCCCTGTGTAAAAATCTGAGTCTCTGAAGTTCAAAGTGGCCGTTAAATGAATTTTAAAGAAACTTCATCGAGAATTTCAAAATCTATACACATCTGAATGCCAATAAGAGGTTACATTTAAAGAAAAACGCACGTAACAGACTTGACTCAACGATGTTACAATTTCACGTTAACCAGAAGCTAAGTTTGTCTTCCTCTTTAGTATAAATTCTCCAATAAGTCATGAAATAGCCAAGCTAACTTATTTAAGACTATTTATGCTGATTTGAAACACTGACATCTTTCTTATATCAAAGAAAATGACAGATTCAGGTTCGTGAAATATAAAACCGTTTATTAAATCAGATTTTTTGCTCATTCAAAACGGTAATCTTGTTTCGATATATAATCTTGGCTATTTTTTGCTTCAAAACCATGTTTGATAAGGCTTAATTATTGACTTAGGTTTTTGATCAATCTTAAACGCGTTGGTGGATTCGTATCAATTTCCGTTAGGCCGATGTACAACTGATTAAGCTCTGGTACTCTCAATTCTCAACTCTGGTACTTAATAACCTATATTCCCTACATCTCTTGGTTATCCTTGCTTACTTCATTATGCTATGCCCTTACAACCTTTATCTCACTACTCTAACATGCTAATTCTTGGTAACCAGAACTCCTTCAAGACATGCCCTGGTTACTCAAGCCATTTTATATCATTCCCCAGTAACCCCTTTCTCCTGATAGAGTGGTTATTTGCTCCCCCCCCCCCACTTCTCCATTCATTTTATACCCTCTGTACACCGTATCATTGTTCCCTGTTAACTTAACTCTTTCGAGCTAAAGAGCCGACAAGTTCAATACTTTTGTTAGAGATAAGCAACAAACGACGGTAGGCCCGAAACCGTGATGCCTTTATGGCAAAATCAGCTCCCAAACGTTCAAATTTTGCTACTAAGATATTTTCTGAAAACTAGTATAAATTGATATACTATATGAATAATATTTTGATTTCAGAAGACAAGATATCACTGTCAAAGTGACAGTAGACGGTTTTATAGGAAAACTTAAAACATACTGAGTAATATGTATATAGTGTAAAATATGATTTGATTAAAACTGAACTCAGGCACACAATTCATTTCAATTTTCTATAATAAGCTAATATTTTAGGTATTCCTGTCTGCATTAATATGACACATTCACTTAAAGGAATACAACTCTAAGAATGAACAAAAAATCTAAATTTTCAAACTTGATCAATAGGAGTTTATATTCATCAGGGGACTTACCTGGTGGCATAACTATACAACAGATTACCTAAATAATCTGATAAATCCAGAAAACTTTGTTTATATACAATAATTGAAAAACGCTTACTCAAGTTTTATAAATATAACCTGTAATTTTATGGAAAATTACATGGTTTTATTGGGTTTATTGGATTCTGTTTGTATACTTTGGAGAACTTAAATGTTTTGTTCATTCTAAGAGGTGGTATCGCTTTAAGTAGGCAAATATATTTAGCGATGGTTAAACTGATTAAACAGTTTGGCTCTATATTGTCTTTAGAAATATTTTAAACATTTATCTAATGTACGCATGGGTACCATAATTGACTCGGTATACAGATTATTCATCTTACTTAATAAGTCAGACAGAGAGGTTTATCAACGTCCTTGGTCAGAAATCAATACCTTTTGTAACGAAATTTTTTCCGTCACAAAATATTTTGAATTTTTTTTTAAGTTGTTAATTAATAATATTTTAAGTTGTTTTATAACAGAATAATGAATAGATAAAACACACATTTTTTCAACTGGAAATTTTCAGACAACCGTTCATTAAAGTAAACTTATTATTATTTTTTTTCTGGAAAACTTTTAAAACTTTAGTAAAAAATCCCTTACCTTTTCTTTTAAGTACACTTGGACCCTTATCACAGTGTTGTTATAAGCCTTTCAGGACAATCTCCTTCTCTTCAACGGAATAAAGTTAGAATATTCGTTTCCATCTCCCGAACTCCTGGTTTTTATTAACTCCCAGTCAACTATGATTGGTAGTATATGACACGCTAGAAGTGGGTGGAAATTTTCACTGAAGCTGGAATAGTAAGAAATCAGTCATGTGGTGGTTGGCGTTATTGATATGAAGTGGCAACTCCCGTGTCTGACGCCGTAAAAATATTCAACGACGTGCAAGTTGATGATGAAATTACGAAATGATGTTCGTATATCACTGTAAGGAACACGTCTTGTATTTCTTTGTTCTGAACAGCAAAGGTCAATTGTTTCTCATTACTTTGAAGAATGAATCATGTTGACGTGTCATATATGCGACACATTGAATGGACTCTAAGATTGGTCTCTAGCGTTTGTAGATATTGTAGGGACATCTTTAGCTTTTGGTTACGCCATTTCGATTTCCCGTCAGATGTTTGAAGTTTCTGAAATTCTAGACAAATAACGAAACCACCATTGAATGGTGCCGTTATAAATGCTGCCATTACACACCCCTTGAAATGGTTAGTAACTTCTAGACACGACTTTGTCAGAGAACGTTCTCAGAGCCGGAAGCATCAGTTAGCCCCTTTTCAAGTTATAAATGTTATATTATTTACATTATGTCTGATCATTTAGGGACAAATCAAGTAAAATTTAGGAAATCACAAGAAATCCAGATAATACTTTTGGTCATTTTCTTAATTCTGGATATTTCGTAATATTTGTTAGGCTACATCTTTGTTACGTCATGATTTCGAAAATATTCGAATTAACACCCTCGCGGACGTTCAACGCCCCTGTGTTCAAATCTACATGTTTGGATCTTCCAGTACAATATACATTAGTTCTCTTTATCTCTAAGTAAGTAATGGTTCCCATGGGGCCATGGCGTAAGTTTATACACCAACGCAGTATTAGTAGGCTAAAGGAATTAAATTGAATCCACCAAAACATCAAGAATGACACTAATTTTGACTAGAAAAAACCTTCTTATATATAAAACACAATTTGCTTGAAAGTTAGACACGGTAATTTCTTACACGTTACACGTTATGACAGTATTGGAATTGGGGTGATATCAAAAAACCATACCTAAAATATGAGAAACATGTAATTTGGTTTTTCTATTAGCATAGGTCTGAATATTCATATACTGGATAGATAAACCATGACGTCAATGAACTATTAAGGCGGGAAAACAGGATATTTTATATACAAGAATGCTACCAATTGTATCTAAAAAATGGATAGATTCGTGTGACAAACATCATGCAGAATGGACACAGGCTGAAATAAGTCTTAAGATCGTACAACGTGCTTATCTTTGGTTTTTGTTTGAATAATAAAAATCCGTATTCCGTACAAGCAAAACAATTATTCCGTTAATCAAAAATTTCGTCCAGAGCATGACAATATCGGGCGCAATTATTGTAAAGCAGTGGACTTCCCATACGAGAAGTACCATCAGGTGTTTCGAAAAGAGTAAGCATGGTTTGTTTCGCGCGCCTCTACTATATAGGTCAAAATCATGAGGTACCTTAATAAAGAGATCAAACAAAATGCAAGAAGCATACTTGTCGTAGTTGAAAATGTGTTCTCCGTAACGCCCATAAAATTTTAATTTCCTTAAAGAAATTTGAAGTTGGTGTGTCAAGTAACACTTCCTTTGAATATTTTCAAAATTTCAATTCAAAATTGGGTTCAAAGCTGATAGCATCAATTGGCATCATTCCTATTCTTAATCAGATGCCCATGGTCCCACTTAATTTTAGTGTTTGATGTCGTAACTAATCTCGAATGTCTTGTGTGACAAAACCATGTCTTCCAGTCCCATTGCCAATGACGCATAAATGACGCATAAATCACGCATAAAATTGGTTTGTGCGTGATTGTTCGTGGAGAAATTGGTCATTTTCTGGGGTTGTGCGTGGTCAGAATCACCGATGAATCGCGTATAAACTGCGCATGTATCACTTACAATCACTGACAAAGAACGAACATTCCACGCACAACAGCGCACAAGCCCAAACCCGATAATTTTGGTAAGTGATTGTAAGTGTAACATACGTGGATTGTGCGTGTTTTGTAAGTGATATGTGCGTGTTCTGTAAGTGATTCGTCAGTGATGTGCGTGCTAGGAGCCATTTCCTGACGCACAAGCACTGACGGAACACTGACAGAACACGCACATATCACGCACCTTCCACGTCCAAACTACGTACAAACTGCGCATAAACTGCGTATAATCGCGCACGTTGTGCGTGGAAAAAATTTTGAACCGTTCAAAACCGACGATCGCGCACAAACCCGTCTCCGCGTACAATCACTTACAAAAACTGATGCTCCACGTGTGAAACACGTGGGATTTACGCACATCACTGACGAATCACGCACAAAGGAAATTTTATGCGCAATTCATGCGTAATTCGTGCGCAAGTGCAGTGGGACTGGGCACACTTAGTTTTATGGCAGAATGGAAAGGCACAATCATCAAACGTCTGATTAAAAATTTAACCAAGGATTCGTGTTCATCCACCTCTTTCATTCAATGAGATTCAGGATGCACAGCCATTTTGTATACCATAAATGGACTTCAGTCACGTTCACAGATTGCACATAAAGTATCTCGAAGGGAATGTTGTTCATACCTTGCTTCATTAAAAAAATTATGATGTCATTAAAGACATTTATTGCTGTACACATTGTCGATCATCAGGTAAATCACCAGCCTGACTTATTTGATAATGATGACCGTATCGGATTCTTACGGTGGCTTTTAAGTCATTCATCATCTTGAATATTCTGACTGACTGTCTGTTTGTCTGACTGACTAACTGTCTGTTTGTCTGACTGTCTATGTGGCTGACTGGTTGGTTTCAACAATTACATTTAAAAACACCTGCGAAATTTGTTTGCATCTCCAGAGATGAGTGGTGTGTGCGACGTCATCAAACACTTCTGCGAAAGTACTGAAACTAGAGATAGTCTAGTCTGAAAATTGGAATGGTGCAACTTGATGCTATAAATTGCTATAAAAAGTTCCCCGATATATATAATAAATTGTGAAAACCTCTTTGCAATCCCCTTTAACAGCAATATATCTGTTGTCTTGGTAAGCTCAATATAATTCTTCATTAATGATATTCATGTAAGCTCAAATGTTTTGTTCAACAAATCTGTATTGTATTTCCAAACCATAAATTTGCATGAATTACAGGTATGACCTTGTTCGATCTTGAATGATAAATACAAAATAGAAAAATATGAAAGGAATGACTTTCAGTCGCATTTTGATTTAAATTTCTATAAAATAAATGTGGCTGGGAGCGCAGGCGATTGTCAACTGACAGCAATAAGTTTGTGAAAGTGATATTTTACCAATTTGAGACAGAGATATGACACTCTTTGTCACTAAATTCTAATATTGATATTTCTTATAAAGTATTGATAATAAAGCGAAAGTAGGCTACCAAAATTCGTTCGAACTTCATAATAACAAATACAAATTTTAATATTTCATTTCGTGTTTTTTTTTCTGTGAGCGTCCATGATTTCGCGACAATGTAATGAATTTCATGTCATAGGTCATTTTTGTTTGATAAAAGGGTTTAAAAACAATAACCTATTATATATTTTTTATTCACACCAAAAAAAAAAAACCAACAAAAAAGCAAACTAATAAATTCGAAGCTTCAAAGAGTCAGACCTTAAGTACTTTAAGTACGTAGATCTCGATCTTGAAGTATCTCGTCAGATCAAGGCCGATAAGTGTAGTAACCAACAATCAAATCAGTTTGTTCAAAAGCAGTAATTACAGGATTTATGTATAGGATAATGACCTCGGACGAGTTTTTACAGAGTTTTAAAAACCCGAGTAAGAGAAAGACAGGCCTTAGAATACCGTAAGGCGAAGCGTTTGTTTTACTGGAATTGCAAGAACCACAGACGTCGGAATGGAAATTGGCGCAAATTGATGTGTCCCCGATACACATACAAAGTTTAGAATCTGAATTAATTTGTGTACGGATTAAGCGATAATGTCAATTGCATAGAACATGTTAATGTTTCCTATTTTTTTTGAAAGTTTTAATTACGATATCGAAATTTCAATGTCAAAATAAAACTTTAATAATTTTTCTTCTTTTGTATTAACCCCTTAAAAACCCAAACGAGATAAGTCAAGTAGACACATAAAAGTAAATAAATTTTCAATTATATATTTTTCATTTTTAAAAAGCAGGCCTTTCCTTTAGTTAGTTATACAATGCACATAAAACAATGTATCTAGAAAAATAATCGGTTTAAGCTAAGATTCCATATACGCGTCATGCGGACATAAATGGCCCAAGCGGATCCGTCATGCGTCAAATATGATTACATATGTGCGTTAAACGTATGCGTTAACTTTCTTTTGACGCACGGACTTCTAGAAAGATGGATGCTTTCCCCATCTTCGTTGTCAAAATATGGCGTTAAAAATCGAAATGGTTGATTTAAGAGGTTATGATTCCATATAATGCGGAAGCGGTATCCGTCAAATTGTCTCCGTAATGCGTCAAAAAGAAAATCGCCTGGTGTAGCGATTTTTGACGCATCAGATTGAATTGACGCGCGGAGATCTCCCAAATGTGACGTATTTTGTGGGGATTCCCCATCTTTTTTCCCGCCAAAGCATCTATTTGTCTAGAAGTCTGTGCTTTAAAAGAAAGATAACGCATACGTTTAACGCACATATGGAATCATATTTGACACATGACGGATCCGCATGGGCCATTTATGTCCGCATGACGCATCCGCATGACGCGTATATGGAATCTTAGCTTTAGTTATTTTTTGGCTATCAATAAAAGTGATATTCCGAATCACGTGAAATTGTCGACAAGAGTCGTAAGTCAATACTTTTATTAATATGATATTTTTATTAAAAAACTAATTTTCAGTTTTACAGTTATTTCATATTGATGACTGACAAGTGAGAGAGGTGGTGATTAAAAACTCAAATAAATGTTTTGAAATTAAAAGTTAATGATTACCACTGTCAAACTGTCATGATATTTTTTATTAGTAATTATAAGTGTCACTCTTGAATATAGTATTTAAGAAATTCATTCATTTTCATACTGATTTCAAGTGAAAAAGTCGATAATATCGGCTAAATTAAAATGTACTTTTCGGAAATAAAGTCCAACGTTTTGTAACTACGTTCTTGAGAACGGAAGAACTGGGTTCAAACAACAAGAACGAACGAACTCGGGAAAGTGCTTATTGTCACTCTTGTGGATTACAAGACAAAACGGCTTCACATATAAACATAGCGGACAGTGAAACATGTTTTATTCCTAGATGATCTAGTCGACTGCTCTCGTGTTGTCAAGATCGTGGTTAACAAAAAATAACAGAAAATAAAAAATTAGAGAGTAACATTTTCATACGACAACAGCTTTATTTAAACCCTTCTATTTTGGACTTTTATGTTTGAACCTTTGGTATTTAAAAATAATTCCATCAAATTTCTTTGAAATCCGTCGAGAATTGTGCCTTCTTGAGTGTTTATAAGCTTAAAATGAGTAAAACAATTGGACAATTCACCGACGTTTCAACATTGTTGGAAATCGAAAAAAAGATAATACCGTTAATAGCGCTGCCCTGACGTTTACCCGTCCTCCTTCACAGGCGCAGAAAAGTAGGACGTAACACTCCATTTTAATCCATTTCTTGTAAATCTCTTTAATAAACTATAATATATACATACACCGATTTAATACATCACAAGTCACTTTATACCAGTGTAAAATGTGCTCCCCTTTGAGACTTCGTCAACTCAATTATAGAGATTTAAAATATAAAACACATTAAGCTGTCGTTAAACGCAAGTTAAGCAAATCTCGGAGGATAGGCGGAATAATAATAGGAAATATCATAATAGGTACACAAGTTAGGTACACAGGTTAAACCAACGCCAGTTTGAAGAGGTGAAACCTTAAAGCAGAACGTTCAGCATTTACGAGGGTCGATTAGGGCCTTGAAAATAATAATGTAATTAGCACAATAGCCTCTAGAAGTACTAAAACTGCAGGAAAATCGCATTATCAGTTATACCCCGAAACCTTATTAATTATCTTTCATTTTCAGTATATGTGTTCTTTATAAAGCAACTCATTGCTAAAAAATATGATTCGTATTTTTGACCTGCAAATAATGATAATTATGGATACACGGAGATTTGAAGACTTAAATGCCGAGGGAGAGGGTGAACATTATTACAGATTATATTAGCTAAAATTTCCAGGACTAAAATTTGTTTGGTTGAACGGATGTTGAACATATCCCTTTAAAGAACCTATTTGTTGGTGTATTGTAGAAAGTGTATTATTATTAAGCCTCTATTTAAATTATCACACCACTATTGAAAACATTTGACTTAAAAATGTCTGAGATATTAGTTGTAGAAACGGAAGTTCAACGTAAGCACTTATTTCTCAAGAGATTTTATGTTGTTTTTATAAAACGGAAACAAAAAATATGTTTTTTAATATAATCCTTCACAAAACATTTGATCTAAATCATTAAGATTGTAGGCTTCTGGGAGAATTAAAACTATTTTATAATGGAAATAATAGTTGAAGTTAATTTTTTTTTTATTCTTGCACGACAATTTACAATGGAACTAAATTTCGCTAAGCGGTTTATATTCTTCCGAAAAGAAATATATATGGATCCATTGTTTCGTATATTAATTTATGATCATTTATCAAATTACTATATTATGGTATTATTTTGGCGAGATCTTTTGTGTATTATGATTTACTGTAAAAGAATGAATTCTCTGCTATTTCTTTTTAGCCACTGAATCTAAACTAATGCTCAAAAGAAAGTACCCACATTTAAAAAAAAAGAAAAATTTTCAAAAGCAAACAGAATGCGATAAAACCACTGCGATGCATCTAAAACAATACTTTATGTGAAAAACAATGACATGAGTGAAGGAATAGCACTAACAGCGTTGCCTATATATCACGTATCCACCGTCGCCGAATTCTCCAGGCCCATGTCAATCGATGACGTCGGTGTCATGCGCACTCTGTGGTTGGGTCATCGTGCTCGAATACCACGTTCCTTAGTAGCCAGGACACTGAGATTCGACTGGTTTGGAGTCCCAATGCAGCCGATGCCATTGCCGTTGCAGTATATTACATAGGTGGGTACTTTCTTTTGAGCATTAATTTACAAATACATAAGATGGTATCCTTTTATCTAATATGTTCTTCAATCTGTGAAACAAAAATGCAAACGATCTCTGTGAATGTTAGGCTGACTAGAAAATAAGTTTACAGAAATTGCAGAGGATTGCCGATTGACAAAAAATGGTGAGCCCGGCTACATAAAATCCCATTATTTGGTCAAGTGGCATAGTATGTGTTGGATGTCGGTATAATATGGTGTAAGCTCATTGTTTCCGATACTTGGTACCACTATGCGACTGGGGTTATCGACTTTGAAGAATCCGCAAAGCTAATATAGAGCTCGATAATTATTTCTAAAGTCTGGAGTGGTTCAAAACGAAAAAAAAAAAAAGTATTTTGCCGATATTTTTCAAATCGCTTCCCTTAAGCATTAACCACCCAATCCTTCAACGTTTTAGCATCCATGTCTGTAAATTCCCCGAATACACAAATTTCCTTGATTTATGACCGGAAACAGAATTCCGCAGAATAATGGAGTTTTTCTATAACAATATTGATAATATTATAGTAATAAATGGGATATTTGAGCCGGTATAACGCAAAGGAAGTGACGGTAATTTATCAATTTATCAACTGATTTTTTCCAGAAAAAAACAAATTACCGATAACAATTGAATAAACAGAAAACTGGGTGAATTTCAATTCTTGCTCTATAGTGACTGTGTGGGCTAGTGTAAATGTTTTATATTAGGGCAAATAATCTGGTCAATTTTTTCTGGATTTCAGGCAACAACAATATCAAGCATGTAATGGAAATAGTGTAACTAGAAATCTTAAATGTCCCCTCTACTTAAATACAAAAACAGAAATTGTGTTTGAATACATAGAATAATATTCAGTTGGAAAATGATCTCAAAGAATAAAATATAAATGCATTTTTAGAAAACATGTTCAACTTTTATACGAAATGCACACATAGGAAACACCAGTCTCCACACAGCAGATGCATGATCCTCAAATATAAGGTGGTGCACTAGTATCCATTTTACATTCTCCACGTAAACACCACTGTAACAGAAAAGTGTTAAAATTAACGTGATGTGTTCGAATCAAAGTATCTTATGGAAAGTTTGTTGGTCAGGTACAAATGTAAGAGTTGTCGCATTTGATGTCGAATGGAATTTCTGTAAAAGAAATATCTTTTGAATTTCATTGGTAATTTGGAAATGTAGCAGCACCTTCCGTTTTTAGCTATTAGTAATACGATTGAGGACAACCACATACCGAAGTTAAGTGTGTTACCACCTTTTAGAAATTATTAAGTAAAAATTAACTGATAGATCACTCTCCATGAGCATTTGTAGTGCGCAAAAATCCAGTCATTTCATTTCTTGTTTTGAATTTGAAACAGATTCAGAGCAATTGAATATTTGACATAGACAATGTCTTTAAAAAACTTTACCCGTTTAAAACCACATGACGTTCCTTCCATGGCCTGTATTGGTTTACACTGCCCAGTTTTAACAATATAACAGTATAACTTATTACAAATTTTATCATCAGGTACCATTCCCTACAGAGAAAAAAATCATAGATAATCAATATGTTGTGTGCCATTGAAGAGACGATATGCCACAAACTTGACTCCAGCTTGTCATCCTTCGAGTTCCTCTTCCAGGCTGATTTTAAGAATCTGATTGCTAATGATGAATGCCCCAGCCTCGTGGCTCGTGTGCAACCCATGATGTACCTTTTCACCTGAAAAGATAACCTGTTTCTGATCACATACAATATCAAACTTTGGTTGCCATGTAGTTTTATATTTTTGGTTGATTTAAACAATATTTTATTTCTACATTACATATGATGTTTCAAAGAAAATAACTAAGGTTTCTGAAACCCTTGATTCCTGTGGATCCAGTGGTAAGCATTTGTCTAAAAAAAAGGATAAGAAACAGGAGGGGTTACAAGATGATATGCATGTGATTATGTTAAATGCAAATTGATGCGTTATGTAATTTTTGAATGACCTCTAACGTGACAAAGACAATCGTTTATATGATTTCAGACGTTTATAATGTATCATACTACCTGTTGTACATTATAAGTATTTTTAACGTGGACGCTTTTACCACTTTAGATGCAATGAATTTCGAATTAATAAGAATTTATGACAATTGCTCACGAAATCAACGTTACGTTACAGTTGTGGATGTTTCATTCTGCACGTTCACATGAGGGAGTGAAACTTAAATCATTTTTTATTCTTAAATATCCTTTTTCAGTGTTTTACAGAATAAGAATATGATAACTGTTGCATTTCAGTGCTGAATTGCATAAAAATGTGTCATTTCTTTCTGTGATTAACAGTATTTGAGATTGTGTTTAAGCCACGGACTCAAATTGTTACATTTTATGTATTAACCTTTTATATATCTTTTTTGTAGATTTTCGATTTTAAATTCAATTAGGGTGAGGCCTCATTTAGTGGTAGATGGCTATTCGTGGACTTGTTTCAATCAGTACCTGAGGTAGTTGAGCTACTGTAAATTTAGTATTTTCGATTAGGGAAATGCGAGAAATCTTTGATTTATACCCTACATTAAATTTTATCCTTTTCTGAATTGAACTTAAGCCTATATCCATAATATGATACGACTATGATAAATTGGATGGCTCCGAAAAAACAATAACTCTTTCATTTCATATTCTTAAAGTATGATATTTTTGCCATGTAAGTATGAATATATTAGATATCTGTTCACAAAAATTGGCTTCAAAGAGGTAAAATTACAATAATTACTCTCGGCATTACTTTTTTGATAAAGAAAAACTATAAAGCGGAGTTTTTGGTAAAAAAATATATTCACATAATTATGAGGTTAAAATAATATAGTTTTAGCTTTAATGGATTAAGAATATTCTTAAATCGTTTATGTTTTTCTAACATGATTTCTTGAATATGAAAAAAAAATTCTTAATAGAGTAAAAATAATATAGTTTCATATTTGGGCTTTCTTCCTTGAATACATTCATTTTGATTTAAACTTTAGAGCAGTACCTTAAACTGATTTCCTATACTTGTCCACAAATTACAGTATAAGGGTTTTAATTTTGAAGGATAGTCATTTGACAATGCTTTAGGGATGTCATTTGCCTATAAACATCGATTTTAACGCATGGATCTCTTTCAAAAAGATTATTTTGTATACATAATTATAAATGCAATAAAAATATTACTGTTGGATTCAACAAAACCGAATGTTGGGCTGAAACTGCATTTTCTAAGAGAAATCAAGACATCTTAGAACGACAATTCTGACTTTATAATGACCGGTTAGGACTTCAAATTGTGATCATGATGAATCCAATCAGCACACTCAAAAATATACGTGTCTTATCAAGAAATTGCATGTGAATCGTTCCAGAACAACAGTCTGATTCCAATTCTGATATACCAGCTTTATAAATGAGGTCTAGCCGTTGACAGATGATTTAAACGACTTTTTTTCCATTTTAGCCATTTCAATTATATTACTTTTCCATGAACCTCAATTTTCTTGTATGACTTAAAGATGGTTTTCCACTTTTTTATCAGTCGCTAAAAAGTTGAAAATCTCTCTTAGCTTTATCTACTGTCCTTAATATGAATGGTTGCATTTGGTATGACGGAAGCTTCTTCTTACAATCATGATGGATACAAAGCAGGGAATCCTCTTCTTTCTAGAATATCTTACAATCATGACGGATGCGTGGTAGGGAATCCTCTTGTTTCTAGAATGTCTTACAATCATGACGGATGCGTGGTAGAGAATCCTCTTGTTTCTAGAATGTCTTACAATCATGACGGATGCGTGGTAGGGAATCCTCTTGTTTCAAGAATGTCTTACAATCATGACGGATGCGAGGCAGGGAATTCTCTTGTTTCTAGAATGTCTGATGATCATGACGGATGCGAGGCAGGGAATCCTCTTGTTTCTAGAATGGCTTACAATCATGACGGATGCGAGGTAGGGAATCCTCATGTTTCTAGAATGTTTGACAATCATGACGGATGCGAGGCAGGGAATCCTCTTGTTTCTAGAATGTCTTACAATCATGACGGATGCGAGGTAGGGAATCCTCTTGTTTCTAGAATGTTTGACAATCATGACAGATGAAAGGCAGGGAATCCTCTTGATTCTAGAATGTCTTACAATCATGACGGATGCGAGGCAGGGAATCCTCTTGTTTCTAGAATGTCTTACATTTATGACAGATGTAAGGCATGGAATCCTCTTGTTTCTAGAATGCCTTACAATCATGACGGATGCGAGGTAGGGAATCCTCTTGTTTCTAGAATGTCTTACAATCATGACGGATGCGTGATAGGGAATCCTCTTGTTTCTAGAATGTCTTACAATCATGACGGATGCGTGGTAGGGAATCCTCTTGTTTCTAGAATGTTTGACAATCATGACAGATGAAAGGTAGGGAATCCTCTTGTTTCTAGAATGTTTGACAATCATGACAGATGAAAGGTAGGGAATCCTCTTGTTTCTAGAATGTTTGACAATCATGACAGATGAAAGGTAGGGAATTCTCTTGTTTCTAGAATGTCTGATGATCATGACGGATGCGAGGCAGGGAATCCTCTTGTTTCTAGAATGGCTTACAATCATGACGGATGCGAGGTAGGGAATCCTCATGTTTCTAGAATGTTTGACAATCATGACGGATGCGAGGCAGGGAATCCTCTTGTTTCTAGAATGTCTTACAATCATGACGGATGCGAGGTAGGGAATCCTCTTGTTTCTAGAATGTTTGACAATCATGACAGATGAAAGGCAGGGAATCCTCTTGATTCTAGAATGTCTTACAATCATGACGGATGCGAGGCAGGGAATCCTCTTGTTTCTAGAATGTCTTACATTTATGACAGATGTAAGGCATGGAATCCTCTTGTTTCTAGAATGCCTTACAATCATGACGGATGCGAGGTAGGGAATCCTCTTGTTTCTAGAATGTCTTACAATCATGACGGATGCGTGATAGGGAATCCTCTTGTTTCTAGAATGTCTTACAATCATGACGGATGCGTGGTAGGGAATCCTCTTGTTTCTAGAATGTTTGACAATCATGACAGATGAAAGGTAGGGAATTTTCTTGTTTATAGAATGTTTGATAATCATGTCAGGTTCCAGGTAGGGAATTGTCTTGTTTCTAGAATGTCTGATGATCATGACAGGTGCCAGGTAGGGAATTCTCTTGTTTCTAGAATGTTTAACAATCATGACAGATGAAAGGTAGGGAATTCTCTTGTTTCTAGAATGTCTGATGATCATGACGGATAACAGGAATGGAATCCTCTTGATTCTAGAATCAATCTATGGCAATCATGACAGATGCTAGGTAAGGAATTCTCTTGATTCCAGAATATATGGCAATCATGACAGATGCGGAATTATGGCAATCATGACAGATACCAGGCATGGAATCCTCTTAATTCCAGAATCAATCTATGGCAATCATGACAGGTGCCAGGTAAGGAATTGTCTTGTTTCTAGAATTGAATTATTTTCATTTGTTCGATAATTCTATGCATAACAAATCAAAAAGTCTATAACTATCTTTTGCTTTCACTTTTAGTTTAATGTGACTATAGAAAATTCATTTGTCATTCCTTCCAAAGTGTTCTTTAGAGAGAAGTTAGAACAACCGTTTTTAGGCACTAAAATGGGTCATCATGTCTTTAACAATGTATAGTTTGTGAATGTAATAGGTCTAGTTTCAATTTAGGCAAATTTTGAAGCTATAAGCTTTCCTAGACTAGTTTATCAAAACGTCATTTAGAAATCAGTGAATGAAATAACCGTAAACAATGCTTTAGATACAATTCACAAATAATATAATAAAACTATTATCGGATAATAAATCATTGCAAGTAATATCAACTTTCCATGTGACAAGTGTCATCCACATAGATGTACCTAAATGTGGGGCCTGTGGACTCGAAATGGTTGTTACCCATTGCTAGAGGTGTCAGGGGTATACTTCCTCAGTAAATTGTTTCTTGATGTAGACCTTTTCAAAAAACAATTTCTAGAATCAGGCCTCAAGGATGTTGGTGTGGTTCAGTCTTCATAGTAAGTGAACCACTGAAAAACAATGTTATAAAGCTCAAGACCTTTCGAATTGTCATTGCAATGCCTACCTTAGCTACATTCTGCTCTCCAGTGACAGAAGCGATAGATTGTGCTTGAAGCAAGTCCATTGTCGAACAACTGTGACTTTGCTAATGTAGGGTAAATAATATAATGATGATGATAATGACGATGGTGGTAATAATGGTGCTCTTCCTATGGAAACAATACGTGTCATATCATAGTAATATTTTAGTATTTTTCACATATCCATTCCCTGAATATGATGAAATCAGTTTTGGTTAAAAGAAGCTGCCGGATACAACAAAAAACGTTTGTCATAAATAGAATCCAAATACAGAAATTTGATACATTCCGGTAATAGAAACGATAATTCTTCCGAAGAGCCGGGGATTACTCGGTAGTTCGCAAGGTTACCCGATGTTTATTGAATGTTATAAACTATGTCACTGCCTTCGCATTTTCTACCAACGTCCCTCCTGTCAGTCAGCAATCTTACCATTAACTCATAAGAGGAATAGTAACTTGTTGCTTTCAACCACTCTAACCTCATAAGAGGAAACAGTGTGTTTTGGGCTTGTACCTCAGAGTCCATGTGCATTCTGCAACGGAATACGACGTTATCACATCTTGCCGTTGCTCCCAGAACTAGGTATTAGAATATGTTTCATTGGTAGAAAATATAATTCCGACCAATCATATTATTCAAACAAATTATTTCAGGGAAATGTCCTTCCATTTCATCATTATCACAAAGGATATCTGACTTGAAAACTTTGAAATTTGATTTTAAAGATGGGTTTTCTTATTGTTTTAGGGTAAAATCAAGTTTACTAATTGTTTAATCGGTGTTTCTAATGAATAATCCATGTTTTCATATGTTAATAAACCGTATGTGGACATAGAGAGGCTTGAAAAACCATTTGACTCAACTCGGTTGGTTGGTAGATGACAAGTTAACGTTCGCTTCCAGCAGCAGCTGATATCGCAAACTAGGTAGTTGTTGGTAGTGGTGGTAGTTGGTAGTTGATTGGTTCAATAGGATGGTACTGTGCTGTTGGTTTTGTAATTGGAGAATTCGTAAGATCTGGTCGGGTCGAATGACATGGCAGTGAAACTCGGCCCTGGGTAGTGTGGCGTGAGTTACTCGCTCTTCTTCATTCTTCCAAACTCGTTGTGATTATGGTTATTCATCTTGATGGTGGTAGTTGAATGGTAGTTGTTGGTTTGGTTTGGTTAGATTATCTGATGGATGTTGGAAAACTAATTAGGAGTTAATTATGGACTTGTGAGACAAACTGGTATTTTTCCCAGTCATTAGAACATCTCTACTTTCTATTTATATAGGTATTATAATTATGTGTTATAAATGTTTCTTTTTTATGTCACTTGGCAAATATACGTCATTGAATATCTTTATATGTCCGCTTATCTACATAATCCCAATCACGAAAAGAAAAGGTGTTTTTATGTTTTGAAACGAAATTAAATATAAGTTATATCAGTAATACATTCGTAACAAATGCCTTATTTGACAAAATATGTGTTTAAATATCTCTGAGGACAAACATGAATAATTATATTCTGTAACAGGCGATAAAATCACACCTTCTAGTGATAATTAATATTATAAGCGAACACTCCTGATAATGCGTATTTTAATTTGGATCAGTAAAGTTGCCGACCGGCATGGCAATCAAACAAGATCTGATAATCAGACCCGCAACTACGGGGGTGCAATGGTGGGCAATGACCCCTCCCTAACCCCCCCCCCCCCCCCACCCCATTTTTTTTCTAGCGACATACTGAAGAAACTCAAGAAAATAGAAATATAGTTTCAGCGCGTCATATTTTTTAAATTGTCTTGGTGTGGTCCCTCATTCCCTGTACAGATAACCCTTAAATTTTTCAGGTAATTTCAAGAAATAGAGTCTAAAGGCGTCAAATACTTTAAATTTTCCCGGGGAGGTACCTGTGGAATCTTCAGAAAGTGACAATTAAAGTTCGGTGTCTCGGACTATGTTTTTTGTGTTGTAAGCTATACGAAGGTGTCCCCAAAGCAGACTACTGTAAACGAACTGGTTCCAACTGCACGCTTTCGACACTTCCGAACATGCCGTCTTATAGTCAACAACGTGGCATGAAACTGTAACCACCTTTCATATGTTTATAGATGTAAAATAAATTTATTTAAAACACAACGTGAAGTTCTACAGCCCAATCAGTCTTGTGTACTCACTAGTACACAAATTGGTGCCGTGACAATTGGTGCCGTGGTACAACGCTTGTACCAAAACATACATAGATAGAAGAATGGAAATGGTTTGCAGTTTCATTGACGAAGTGTTCTACATGTAAACGGCAACGGGCAGGTTTCCTTTCATCTAAAGACGTTCGAAAACACATCATCGACATTGAGCATTGAATTATTCAAGAAGATCTCTGGAAATTGGTAAACGTATTCAATTTTTACGTCTTTTCTTCGTCATAATTCACCTACAAGATGCCAAAAGATGGTGAAACGTCGGATGTTACAGAGAACCTGTCCGAAACCCACAAACGATTCGTACGAAAACGAGCTACTTTGAGAAGTTTGTTTACAAAAGAAGATAGACGAGTGGATGTCATAATCGCTAGTGAAGATCCTGATTTAAAGACTTTGTTCGTTGTCAAAGACAAACTTGTGAGTGCTAAACACAAACTTGAAGAATATGATGACAAAATTCAAGATCTCCTCATTCAAATGAAAGAAGACCAGAGTGCTGAATATGACTTTGAAGAATGTGATGTTATATCAGATAATCACGCATTACTGTTAGCCCGTATCGGTGATTTCCTGCAGTCTCTGGATAAAGCAAGTAAACTTTCTTCATCAGCTTCTACCAAATCAGCGAAACATTCATCTGTCAAACTACCAAAGATAGTACTTCCTACATTTGATGGTGATCAACGCAAATGGTATAGCTTTTGGGATGTTTTTGAAAGTGAAATTCATAGCTGTAAGGATATCTCTGATGTCACTAAGTTCAACTATCTTAGAGGTCAGATGGGTTCAACTGTCAAGAAAAGGATTGAGGGAATTCAAGCCAGTAACGACAACTATGCTCTATTGGTTCAGACACTTAAAGACAATTATGGTAATCGCACTCTCATCAAGAATTCTCATTGTCTTGCATTAGTCAATATTTTGAAACCACAGTATAATTCTTCATCTCTAAGAGCATTTTATGATGCAGTCATTGGTGATATCAGATCCCTGGAGACATTGGATTTGCTACCTGAAAATTATGGGGAATTCTACGTTCCAATTTTAATGGAGAAGCTGCCAACTGATGTTCTCACAACAATTCTGGAATCATACACCAATGAAAATCCTACTCTCATGGAGCTGATGGATGTCATTCATACTGAGGTTAACAAATTGGAGCAGATCAACACCATTAGTCAACAGAAAGTCAAAACGGTTTCAAGTAAGCCAACAACGATTGTTAAACCCGAATCTCTTTCTTCAGGCAGTGCCACAGCCATGCCAGCTTCGTCATCCACTCAGTCATCAAGATCTTCAAATACCAAACTTTTCAAGAGACCAGCTCGTCTTTGTCAATTTTGTGGTGGACAACACAACACATTCCAGTGTACACTTTCTGTCGACGATCGTGTCAAAGCTGCCAAGTTTCATAATAGATGTATGAATTGTCTTAAAGATTCTCATTCTATTGACAACTGCCCTTCACAATGGAGATGTTCGATATGTAAAGAATCTCATCATACAGCTATTCATGGTTCGAATATACTCAAGTCTGCATCAGGGAAGTCACACAGAACTACTCCTTCTACACAGACTGGTACAACGAACGCAGCTTTTACAGGCACAGAAAGTGTAGCTTATACATCACTGTCAGATGTTAGTTCAGCACAACCACAGACCAATTCTAACGATTTACCAGAACTACAGTCTTGCTTAGACCCAGTATTACTGAAGACTGCTGTTGCTCCGGTAAAGAATGGTCAAACTACGTTAGAAACTAACTTCTTCTTTGATGAAGGTTCAACATTAACCTATATCAAGTCACAACATGCCAGAAATCTGAAATTGGTTCCATATGGTAAAAGGCGTATTGTCATTGACTCCTTTGGTGGAAGATCATCTCTGTACGAGTTTCCTGTTGGTTCCATCGATGTCGTCACAGATGACGGTGTTGTTAGTTTAGAAGTTCTGTTCAAAGATCAGATTGTACAACCCATCTACTGCAATACATGGTCGGATTGTCTACAGAAGGACCATATCAAGCATTTACGATTGGCGAACCAATTCGACCAACTATATTTTGATGTCCACATATTGATTGGTTTGGACTCCGTCTGGAAATTCCTTAAACCTGAAATCATTCTCGGGTTTCCATTGGTACAAGCATCCAGTTTGGGCTATCTAGTTTATGGTCCAGTCAACAACCAAGTATCTACAGTTGATGGAGCTGCAACACTATGTTTGATGGTCGAATCTTCTGGTCATGATGATGTTGAATGGATACCCACAGATCATACAGACTTTGATTTACACGACAAAGTAGCGAAGTCTCTACAAATTGAATCTTTGGGAATCGAGCCGTTCGACGACAAGATAGATTCTGAATTTTTTGAGAGATTCATCAACCAGATAGAATACCGCAATGGGACGTATTATGCACCATTACCATGGTTAGACAATCAGCCAACACTGCAGTCCAACTTGTCAATTGCTCTTAATAGATTAGAACAGGTGAAGAACAGACTGTTGAAACTGAAACTCTGGGAACCATACTCTAGAATTATTCAAGATCAACTCGAAAAGAACTATGTCGAACCCGTTCCAGATGAAGTTCCATGGAAAGAATCTGGTGCTCACTATTTAAGCCACTTTTTCGTACTTCGTCCAGAGAGTGAAACCACACCATTAAGAGTCGTCTATGCTGCCAATGCTGGAAGAACGTCTCTCAACGATTGTCTCCATACCGGACCATGTCTACTTCAACCGTTATTTGAATTGTTACAACGATTTCGATTTAACAGATACGCTCTGGTTGCTGACATAGAGAAGGCATTTTTGAGGATTAAGCTGTTTGAACCTGATCGTGATTATGTCAGATTCCTTTGGTATGCAGATGGAGATCCAAACAAGCCCATTAAGGTCTACAGATATACGTCTGTCTTCTTCGGTGGTAAAAGTTCACCATTCATATTGAACTCAACGGTTATCTACCACTTGTCTAAGTATGCAGCGGATCCTGACAACTTCAAATCACAGGTTGCAAGCGATCTTAAACGCAAATTGTACTGCGATAACGTTCTCAGTGGTGAAGATGATGAAGATACAGCCATCCAGTATTATCATTCAGCACGTCAGATTATGAGCGAAGCAGATATGAACCTACGTCAATGGTCAACTAATCTGGATACACTTCAGGATATAATCAAGCAAGATGGTACTGGATCTACGAAAGAACATACTTCTTTACTTGGTATGGTATGGAATCATAACGAAGATACTATTACCTTTCCGAAGAAAACAATTGTTCCATCATCACAAGATAAGTTTACCAAACGCACAGCTTTGAGTTCGGCCTCCTCAACCTTTGATCCTGTAGGGTTCCTGACACCAGTTACTGTTAGAGCAAAGAATTTCATCTCCGAACTTTGGAAACAGAATTATGAGTGGGATACAACTCTTCCTTCTCATCTCCATCTTGAGTACCATGATATTGCGTCGGACATCGAAGCAGCTTCAAGAATACAAATTCAACGATTCGTCGACCTGGATAAAGATGAACCCATACAGCTACACACGTTCTGTGATGCAAGTCCAAATGTTGCAGCTGCATGTGTACTGTATCTCCGTCAAAATCATCAGGTCTGGTTGGTTTCTTCTAAATTCAAAACAGCTTCTTCCAAACGGCAATACACCGTACCAAGATGGGAACTGGTTGCTATGGTGATTGGTTGCAGACTTTCTAGATCGTTGGTGGATATTCTTTACAAAGATTTCAAGGTGGTTGAACAGTTTTACTGGACAGACTCCAGCATATGTTTGTCATGGTTATCATCTACCAAGAAACTGGACATTTTTGTAAGAAATCGTCTGGACGAAATTAGACGATTATCGGATGTCACCAAATGGAACCACGTCAGATCAGAAGATAATCCAGCTGATTTGCCATCAAGAGGTTGCACAGCGGATCAATTAAAACACTCAAGATTATGGTTTTCTGGACCTGATTGGTTGCCTTATCCAGAAAAATGGCCTGACCCTATTGTTGGTAAATTCGACAACACAGATTCACCTGGTGACATTGATGAAATAAACTCAAATGGTAACATCACATGTACGTCTGCTGTTACTTCAGCTGTTTTAAACGGTGCACTTCATCAACTTCTCGATGTTTCCAGATGCAGTTCTTACGAAAAGCTGCTTCGCACAATGGTGTATGTTCAGAGATTTATACAAAACTCAAAGCAACGTCATCTAGTAGCCAAACCACATCAAGATACCACGCATAGAGTCATTTCAGTGCCTTCTACTGGAGAGATTCAAGAAGCTGAAATTAGCATCCTGAAAGCTCATCAAAAAGAATGTTTCCCAGTAGAACTTGCATATTTACTCAAGAAGCCGGATTCTACAAAGACCAGGCCTCAATTAGTCCGTCAACTCTGTCTACGACTCAACTGGTGTAATCTGATTGTCGCCCCCGGCAGACTCGAGTATGCTCAACTCGACAAAGATGCCAAATTACCAGTTCTTATATCCAGGAAGAATCTTTTGACGGACCTATTGGTTAAATCAGTGCATTCTTGTCAACTTCATGCAGGAGTTAATTCAACCGTCACTGCTTTACGAAGACGCTTTTGGTTACCAGCAGCACGTAGTGAAGTATCAAGAGTTCTACGAAGATGTGTAACTTGTCGTTATCATGTAGGCAAACCTTTCAGGCTTCCACCATCCCCAGCCTTACCAGATTTTCGCCTAAACCGACTTAAACCGTATTCAACAGTTGGTATTGACTTTACGGGTCATCTGATGGTAAAGAATGGTGGCAAGAGAGTTCAGAAGTGTTACATTTGCTTATTTACATGCAGCACAACACGAAATGTAAACCTAGAAGTTGTAACTGACATGTCTACAGACCAGTTCCTCCAGGCATTTCGCAGACATGCCGCCATATATGGTATTCCAAGCATGATACTTTGTGACAACGCTGCAACATTCTTGAAAGCTGATGAAGAAATAACCAAGCTTTTTAATGGTTTGGATGAACCAGCTGTACAGAATCATCTTGCCAACAACAAAATTATTTACATGAAACACATCCCTGCAAAATCGCCACACTGGGGTGGAATGTATGAACGATTGATTGGTGTGGTGAAAATGGTGATCAAGAAGGTGTTACGTCGAGCTCTCATAGATCTAAATGAAATGCAGACACTTGTAAAAGAGGTACAGTCAGTTGTAAACGACAGACCACTTACATATGTATCCACGAGTGCTGAAGATCCCGAACCAATAACTCCATCAAAGTTGTTGTACGGCTATGATATAACAACTTTACCTCATCCTGTTATTGATCCTGAAGTTGAAGTAGACGAAGATTATCAACTTCATAATGGTTTAAATAAGGCGATGCGACATCGTGCAGCAGTGTTTCATCATTTTGTCAATCGCTTTAAATCTGAATATTTGTCGACTTTACGAGAGAGACACACCTACCAGCTAAAGAAGACTGAAACCAGAACGAATGTCATCAAGATTGGAGATGTAGTACTGGTACATGATAAAGACCGACCGCGATGCTTATGGAAACTTGCTCTTGTGAAGAGTTTGATTCGTGGATCAGATGGTTTTGTTCGTGCAGCCTCAGTCCAGACTAAAACTGGTGTTACCAATCGTTCAATTCACCTACTATACCCATTGGAAGTATCACTTTCGGAACCAAAGGAATTCTTTACGAACACTAAATCTTCGATTCCACAAGAAGAGACTGTTCCATTGAGACGCAGCAAGAGACTTGCCATTCGCCCCCGCCCCAAATTTGTGGAATCTTCAGAAAGTGACAATTAAAGTTCGGTGTCTCGGACTATGTTTTTTGTGTTGTAAGCTATACGAAGGTGTCCCCAAAGCAGACTACTGTAAACGAACTGGTTCCAACTGCACGCTTTCGACACTTCCGAACATGCCGTCTTATAGTCAACAACGTGGCATGAAACTGTAACCACCTTTCATATGTTTATAGATGTAAAATAAATTTATTTAAAACACAACGTGAAGTTCTACAGCCCAATCAGTCTTGTGTACTCACTAGTACACAGTACCCAAACTTTAGAAATTGTGTTTCCAGACTTCTAATGGGTGTCCTCATCCTCTAAATAAGAGCACCACTGTACTGGGTAACAATTCACGAAGTTTTCAAGGAAGGGGGGGGGGGGGTACTAAATAAGTATGGAAAATTGGTAGGAGATCGATATTTACCTGACAATGGTATGACATGCCACCTTGGAATATTTTACACTGTATATCAGGAGTGTATTTTTGTAAGGCTTGTTGTCTGGTAAATACTGTCCATTCGAAGAGATTTCCGGTAGTCGCAGGGTCAAACAGACAATTCTTGTTGTTCCTGCAAGATAAAGCAGAATTATTTAATGTACTTGGCTAGTAAAGATAGTACATGAAATAGGTCATGTTGTTATATGCCATATGCCAATTATATTACAAGGACGATGATAACTGACATATGCTGTTATGTTTGGACTTCTTTATGAACATGAACCTTTCATACGACTTGATAAATATCAAACACCGCTACCACTCTAAAGAAAAACAATGACGTTTAACGTTCTTCTTGGTCCTATAAGAGAGTTTGTTTCGTCTGTCAAAAGATTCAAGGTCTGTGGTACGAGGGCTTATGGACTTCAAATGACAATCTCGATTCTTCAGGTTAGCTAGCTGGATTGTTACCCTCTGTAGCTCTAGTCGAATGCAAACTAGTTATTGTATGAATTCTTTTCTTATCAGCAAGTAAGATTTTTTTTCTGGTTGAGAATATAGTGTGTTTGTGTTTAGATTATGAATAAAAACTCAAAACATCATTTCATCTTATAGGGGCCTTAATATTGTGTACCAATATAGTCAGATAAAACCTGCCGTTGAGTGGTCAACGTCAGACTGCCATGTTGTATCATTGCATTGTCCTTGGAAATCGGCACATCTCGATACATTTTCATAAAATATTAAATAAAAATGTAAATTAAATGATCTTCTAGCTCAAAGAATACCTTTCATTTTGATCGAAAGTTTCCTAGCAAATATTTTATCAGTGATGGCTTTTAATTATCCCGACTTCCGTCGCCTGTGACTGCTTCAAATTTTGTTTCAGTGTAAGACGTTACTTTTGGAAGTTTTTTGCTAAGTTTTTACATTCCATCGATGAGAAATTTCTATGAAATTTCCGAAAAACTTATAAAGGTAGGCCAATTCGTTAAGACCTGAGAGGCGTTCAAACAGCGGGAATCCTCATTCCCGGACATCCGCCATAGGTTCGTATAGGACTACAATACTGCTACGAAAATGCATTCAAAGCAAATCTGATGTAAAGTTATACCTTCTCAATGTCTCTTTAAAGAGTCGGAAGTAAGTGATGGAACAATCAGAGAATCTCCAGGGATTTGTCTCTATCTCTTCTGATCTACTTCCAACATAGTAGGCCATAATATATTGTAGGTCACTCTCACACAGGTTACCAGTACCATCATGTTCAGAACCTAGACTGAAATTAACAGATAGATTACTCTTTAAAGGGGAATGTTCAGAATTTTCGAGGGTCGATTTGAGCCTTGAATATATGTAAATACGCTCAAGAAGTACTAAAACTAATCTCCCTACCTAAACAGTTAGTGAACATGTCCCTTTAAAGGGGTCAAGAATACAAGGAACAAACTATGAACTAGCAATAACAGTATGACACTAACCGACAACTTATCTACATTAATTATAATTCACTTATCTAATTCATAATTACCAAACTATATCATATAGCATGGTTAGAATGAGCATATCTTTCTTCGCTGACAAACGTCAGAATTTATTTTTTTGTAGATGTCGAATTAACTTAAGTGTACCATCAATATTAAGGCGAATATGTAACAGAATCACTTCAAAACAACAGAGTCGCCAGTACTTAATAAATAAGATCAAAACTACCCTGAGGCTTTAAAAATTTTACGGTCAACATCATGATCCTATAATAGAACATAACATGTCCGTTCCTGCTATCATTCCGAGTGTTTTTGTTTAATGACCAAATTCAAAAGAATGTCGTAGAAACACGGTATCATTTCATGCTGTTATCACATTAGTATGTTTATATGTCGAGTTTCTACCATATGTTTACGTTTTTATTTGTGTGTAATCTAGTGTAGAAATAGTGAATACGGTGTAAGGCAGGGTATGCTTACTCATCTAGAAACATCAAATCATTTTTCGATATAATTGATATACTTATAGTAATAGTTCATTTTCTATTACAAGAGTGTCTTGGCAACATTTTTTATTTAGGGTTTCGTATGTTCATATGGTCAGTTTGGGTGAAAATAAACAAAACTTGAAATGCGGAGGAGACAACTAAATGTTATCAAAGTATGTTTCAACACTTATTTAATCAAAATTATTTTACCATTCGATAGAAATGTATGTGTTTAAAGAACGATCATTTAAGATTTTATTAGTATCATTATTATGTATAATATACTAACTAATGTCTATGAATAATGCACATTTTTTTATTTAGATTGTGTTTTTTCATATATATTGTGTACTTATATTATTATATTTAATACATTTTACAGCTTTGGTTCTTTCACTTCGCATTACCGTTCTTAATGGACGAATTAACACAATTACAAATCCCTTTAGATTAGCATTGACTTTATTTTATACGAAAACGGCAATTATTTCCTTGCTAAATTATCTCCCTTGGAGGCTCATTATATTTTCACGTTAATGTTATCGTGAGTGTTATTCAACTCACAATTCAATTAATCCACTTTTACAAAGTTAAAACTTCCCACATCAGGGCAACCGTTTTCGACTGAATGTGCTAAATATTAAACATTATTGTTGCATTTCCCAATAATCAAAAAGTGCTTTTCATATTTCCCTGATTAATCAGAATATAGTAAAACCAATGATTGCAATCATTCCGCAGATCCAGAAACGTTAAAAGAAATTACCGACTGTAACCAAGTTACTTTTTCGAAAACACCAACAAAAAAGTGATGCTTAGTAGGTAATCAAATATCAAATGATACTTTGTATACACGACTAAATAGATAGCCATTATGAAAATCACCTTAATTTTTAATGGTTCCTGCATTTTCCTTCTGCGTTCCTAAATCAAACACTTTTTAAGTTCTTAAGTACCATGAAAAATGCCTTGCCATGTCTGCAACATATCACGATGTTCCTAGGTAACCATATTTAGGAATACTAATTACTATTTTGAGATAACGTAACCTTCGTAATTCTAGCATCATAATCTGGTTACATTGGCCTATACCCGTTATATAAATGCCCAAAATATAAAGACTCTTATTTCAGATGGTAATACCTGTGTCCCAGCTCATGGGTAGCTGTTTCAATTGTGGTCACTGTGTTTCCATGGTCTTCTATTATAGACACTGATAAGTCGGAACAGATTCCTTCAAAGAACGCTACACCTATGGAATATACATAAAAGTAAACATTAGTTAATTTTTTATTTTGAGCCAATAACTTTCTGCAGATTATGAATATGGGTAACGTTTCTCAATAGGAAAAGGCGCATAAGAGAAAAGCCAGTTCTTACGTATTTTTCTGATTTCGAACTAAACCTTAAAGCAAAAAAAGATGCAAATTGAATCAAAATTACAGCAAAGTTTTCTGAATCATGGAGCGAATGTAAATTTAAGTATATAGGTAATTCATACCAATAGTGGAGGTTTTGCCTTCTGACGCTATATCAAATCTGAAACGAAATGTTAGATCAGTTTAATAGATGTTGAATCTATATTCATGGTAGCCAAGTTCCAACAGGCAAAAAATATTGACACGGAGTATAAGTAATAAATTGTCGCATCTATTGGATAACTTTGGAAAAGACAGATACAAATTTTCAAGTTGTATCAAGCAGCATAAAATGAAAGAAGTTTAAATGTTTGAAGTAATTTTACAAATGAAACTCTTCGAAAAAGGCGAAATGTAGCTTACTGAATGTTGTCAGATGCCTTACCCAGTAAACGTCATAGCGTGGTCGTATTCCGGAAACACGTGTCCAAACTGCTTGAGGTAATCACGAAAATCATCTAAAGCATCATCTACATCTACGACACCGCGTTCTTTTCCCAGCGGTTTGGAGGCTCGAGCTGATGTCCAGAATGAAGCTTTAGGTGTCTGAAAAAATTACACGAATCGAGTTTACTTTTCTAAGGCTTCCAAATGGATTTGATGTTTTGACTTAGCGTATACCTTTGGGTATAAATGCAGTTGGTATATTATTAAAACATTGCATATGAGTCCCCGTAAGCTGTTACAGCTGCAACATTTGCAATGGTATTGAAAATAAAAATGTTGATTTCACAAAAAATGAAGAAACATTACCGTACATATCATTACACCCTTAAGTCGAACTTTTATGGAGAAATCAGTAGCAGAGATATCACCATATCGAAGATCCATCTGAAATATGGAAATAAGGAAACATCAATTGGTCTATAACATTCGAGCCGATTCGAAAAATAGAAACCTTGCTTGCGTGCAAGCACTCATGGTAGTTCGGAAAATGGTTGAGTTCAAAGTATTTAATTTATAGGACTATGCAACCTAAAATTATTTTGCCTGATAACTACAAATGTAAAATTTAAAATGTGGAAACGGCGGGCGAACGTATAGCGAGGTCATGTACATGTATCTAAATTGTGAATCAATTGCGAAGTCGTGATTTTGGGAGGAATACATGTGTAGTACTGTTTAAATTGTGAAGGTTAAAATATCTTGTCTATGATAAACCTATTATCAATTTGAAAAATCTTTTAACAATTAAAATTGAATGATTTTTCCTTAAGGTATATTTTACAAAGGAAGACTCTATAATGTACTTTATGCTTACCCCTTGGACTATGATGGCATAACGTTGTTTCAGTAAATTAAATATGACAGAATCAGGAACAGACTGACCCATGGCGAGCATCTCGTCTTTCATCCTATAATAGATGATTAACGATCTCTTTTAAGATATCGTCTGAGAAAATTACCATACCCGTATTTTTTTATTTATGATTTTCTCGTCCTCAAAGACGTGGATAGTGTCCTATGTCATCCAAAATTAGGATTTGAATAAATGATAAACAAAACAAAAACAAAATATAAACAATGTATACCGCATCCGAAAAGATACCAGTTGACAAAATTGGAATCAGTTTGTTTCAAATAGATCTCTTGCCACAAATACCAAGATATTTCGACTTGGGCTCGTCAAATATACAGCGACAGTTTGAAATCGTATAAGAACAAGCTTATATATGTATTTTTTAAGACAGAATTCCCACAATTGCATACTGGTTATGTACGTCTTATTCAGTTGCAGATGAAATAACTTGCCCAAATTTCTATTATGGGCGGTCATATTATGTACACGACATTACATTTTCAACAAGTTTTGTTTTTGTTTTAGCGACTGCGAATGTCATAATCTGGCCAATGTGTTATGAAAATATAGGATCAAGTTGTATATAATACAAAACAAATTTGTCACCCATGATAAATACTGTCATCCAAAAATACAAGCAACTCAACACCAAGCTCTTCTTTACCAAACATCCCATTACCGGGTGGAACCCACATGTTAGCGTTCCCAGTCCATTGACTGCCTTGGTTACTCCACATGTTACCCGCAAACCATGGTATTCCATCAGTCATCCGTTTGCTATAACCATTTTCATCAGTATCATTTCCTACAGGGATATCTTAAAAATAAGTAAGCGCTTATTAGGAATATTTTAATTTCAAAGAACTCGTTTGCAGTCCGTACAACCAATCATACCTTAGTTGTACGCATTGGTGTTCAAAATTATCCACGTTAATACAAATCGGTGGTTAAAAACTGCATTTTCAACGATTGCAAGCAGTATCTGACCTGAAAAATCTCAATTCTTTGAGTAACTTGCGAAGCATCCGATATGCAATCGAATTTGATTCAAATATAATTGCATATTATTGAGTATGAGTTTTGTTCTATTATTTTACTTACTTTTCCTTTTTATCTGGCGTGTGACATTCTTAATATTTATCTTGTATAATCTATACACAGTGTTGATGTTCTCATTCTCAGACGAAGACCTAGTATCGTGTTGTTTTATGTCATAGCCACTTCCATTTAGATAAACAGTACCAACCTGGAAATATGAATATAAAAAAGAAATTGAGTTTAACATAATTATTTGTTCTGTTTAAGTTTAGGTGAACGTTAAGGTTTTTCGTTTTTGATATGTCTTGGGATCAATGCCATGAATATGATCAAGTTTTGTGATATTCAAACGAAAATATAGCAAAGTTTTCGGTCCGATGGAGGGAGAGGGAACATGTTACTAAAAAACGCCAACGATCAAAACGCCCCGACAGGAAAGGCGTTTGAAAATGAATGTATTACGATCTAAAAAAGTATGCCGTGAATGAAACCTACTGATGAACAAGGCATTAAAATATGTATATCAACTCATCAACACCGGCAATTATGTCTCCAATTGCCTTTTTTCATAGGTTAAAACACATGGTTATTGCTTACATGGTTTATGCATCATTATTTATATTTCAATAAATTGTTCTTTAAAAGCCTCCGGGCTATTGTGTAATACAGATTTGCTTTCAATTAAAGGGCCATTCTGCTTTTTTGAAAAAAGTTTCCGTTATCAAAAAAATTGCAAATGCTACCTGAGAGTATTTTTAAAGTATGCTTATTGCATCTCTATATCTTCTTGATCAAACTGAATTTGGTTTTAAAAGATTAATTACAAACAGGGAGTACTTATTGTTAATTAAGCAATTTGACCTAGTTTTGGTGTTTGCCCTTTAAATGGCTCAATATTTCTAGCTGAAACCTTTAAAATACACAGGGGGGACATTTCTCTACAATTAGGCGTTTATTTTCCTATCAGCGTCCAAAAAACATAACACACTTAAAAACCTTATGTAAGGTTTTTAAAATTTTTAGCATGTTTTTAGCGTTTAAAGAGGCACAGGCTTCATTTTTGTGGGTCGATTTTTCCAAGTCTCAGAAACGGGGACTTTTTTAGCTCAGCAACTTAGTACTGGTTATCACAACTCACCATTGAAATTTGAGCCTTCAAATCCATGTGCATCCATAATTATTAGCATTTGAAAGTTATAATGCCCTACTACACATTAGCGATACTATGCAATATATAGAAAAGTCATCTATAGAAATAGAAGGAGAAATGTCTAATTTAAGATATATTTGAAGGAAATATGCAATTTTCGTACATTTCTAGTGCTTCTGAAGGATACTTAAGTATATTCAAGACCCAAATCAACCAATAAAAATGAAGACTGGTCCCCTTTAAAAATGAACGGCTGGATTTTTTTAGTTAAAACTTTCAGACACATTAAAGGGCACATAGTTACAGATTTTGGTGTAAAGTTTTTACAAATTTGAGCAAAAAAAATGTTTGACCTAAAAAAAATTGAGACTGTCCCCTTAAAGTTCTGGGGCCTTATTCTCAAAAATTTAAATTAAGATGATTTTAGTGTTCCAGTTATTTGATTGGTCAGTTACTAAAATAGATTTTAAATTTAGTTTTATTATCTAATCAGATTGCTGTATTTCTCAAAAATCTGAATTTTATCTAAATTAAGTTTTCGAGAATAGGGCCCCTGTTATTGTTTATCAACAATTATGAGAAATATTGTTTTACAACTGAGTCAAAATTATGCGTTTGAAATCAATTTTTTAGAGGAATTTTATCAGATCATGGATGGTGAGGGTATTATTGATCTACATCAGACTGGGTTACGTCCATCTGAAGTGTTAATTTAAAACCTTGGATAAGAAAGGAAAGGATTATTTTCCTCAGTCTTGACCATTTATAAAGAAACCGAAGATCTGAGTTGTAACATGTTGATAACTGTGCGTTAGATAATCCGGATACATTTTCAATGGATCGGAAATAAGAAAAAAACGAATACCACGGATTTTGTTACTGATCAGTCTTAGTTGACTGTACTCAAATTTATTGCAATTTTTTTTACCTAAGCCAGTGCTTCTATAACACCTATGACTAGGGTTTTATTAAGAAAAGGACATTCTTTCTGATTTTGTCTCAATGAATTTCTACAAACCAGTCGGTATCACACAGTGTAAAGAATCTGTATCCTTTGAAACTCTATTACATGAACAACAGCGGTGGTTGTTGCCAACTATGAGCTGATAGCTCACATGGAGGGTACGAAACCATTGTCTGTCATTGAATACCACAATCTCTATGCTGTTCAATATTCGGTTCTTTAGAAAACAATAACCTGTTGTCTTACCATTGAAAATGAATCGTCGATTGTGTTTCGATATATGATGAAGACGCCACCATTCTTGGCATCACGATAGTGGCTGTATCTCTGAAAAGATAAACACATCAAATTGTTCAGTGACAAATGATAGGGGATGGGATGGGTATGATAATGAGGAAACACAAATTTAAAGGGAGTGTAGTGTTTTTTCGTCATATAACGGTAGATTACCCCACAAAATACCAGTAAACTTAAGCCACGTTCATGAATGAATGCGTGACTTTGCATGGCTTGAAAGATTTGCTTCAAAAGTTTTCTTGTCTTTCAACTTGCTTAACAGTAGATTAATTTTATCCTGCTTTACTTTGGGGAGGGGGTGGGGGTGTTACTTGTCAAACAGTGTTTCTCTATTTCATGTCTACGTATGCCCTGCTGAGGGTTAAAATTGTTGTTATATATTTTATTGCATTTATATCGTCCAACATTTTGATATCTTGACAGTTGCTCGTCGATTGGATGTAGATAACCTCCCCTTCAAATATTGAGTACGTACAGAATTTTCATAATCCGATGAAGATTCGTTCATCACGTCTACTTTGTGTCCTTCATCATCAGTATTGGATAATACGTAAACCGATACGTCATCAAACGTGGGGTCCCGTACTAAATTCAAAGAGTGGCATGATTCACCAAACAGAACGTCGACTTCGAGCACTTCTGGAAATTGTGTACCATTTATTTCTAAACCATTTATTGTGGCCAGTTTATATTCATTTCCACCTAAAAGAAATATTTAATATTTGATTGTATTTCGTGATGTGAAGCAGACCAAGCTTAAAGGGATATGTTCACTGACTGTTCGACCAATATTTTTGTTTGTCTCAGAACCGGGAATTTTTTAGCCATTCTAATCCATCCAATGTTCACAACTCTCCCTCGAAATTTAAGCATTCAAATCCCCGTATAGCCATAATTATGAGCGTTTGAAAGTCACAAATACGACTCGCCGTTTAACAAGACTATGCGTTAAATAGAAAAGACAAGTACAGAAAATGAAAGATAAATGTCTAGGAAGGGATACAATTGAAGGGATTTTGCGATTTTTGTGAAGTTCGATTTTGACATTATTTATGAAATTTTTGAACGGAATTGTCTTGATCATTGTCATAATCAACGTCATCATGATTATTTTTTTTTCATTATTACATGTCGGCTATCACTATGATTGTACCAGTCATAACCGTGAGCAATTTTATTAGTCCTTGAAACAATTTTTCGCAATTTTCTCAAGAACAAAGCTTTTTGTTTTATAATTTGTCGACTTTGTCCTTGCATTTGATTGCTGTGTTTCCTCGGGAAATATGCCAATAAAAAATTAATTGATTGTATTCATTTATTGCGTTGCACTCAAGGCAAAATTGGTGGTCAGTACAATAAAGTCATTACATTTGTTTCTTGAAGGAAATATGTGTAATGTTTTGACACATGTAATTTCCTTTTAATATTATAGCCAATTAATCAAATTGCTCCATCGTAGTGAATGAATATAGGACATCATACGCTAGATAGGTCTTGTTAACCAATTATTTAAACCTTTGGTCCAATTTGCATGGCGTGTGCCGTGTAATGAGTCACTCTTCTAATTAGAGTTTACTATGTTGGCCTTTTTCATGGAATGTTGTCTTTGGGACGATTTTCAATGTGATAAAATGTTTCCATTTATCATTCGCATCAAAAACACAACATGTAATCTTCAATATATAAGACATGGAGAAATTCACTCAGAACAAGTTACGTTTATTGTCACAGCGACTTTATGATATATCGTTAAGAATATTTATCTCTTTGCTTGAATAGCCTTCGAAAAATTAAAAAAAAAAGCATTAATCACGTTGATTTTATAATGTCTGGTGTCAGTGAAAGCAATGTATCCTTTTGGCCTACAACGTCACATTTTCTAACTTTGAGTCTTCAAAAATTGGTCATAGATATTGTTATTCATGATGATTAGTGACTTTTGAGTTTACCAAATTCTCTCCCGTAATGTGTAAAATACATGATTTTTAAGAATTCTCATATTATCTCCCTTGAACTTTTTCGAATTGATTTAATGACGTTATTATTGGGCACCAATGGCGGATATATGTTACTTTTATTGACATCGGATATCACTTTTCTATGGAATTTGTTTTAAACAATAATAGTGCTTACCTTGATATAGTTCGGCTGCTATGGAAGCCAAAATAAAAATACATCCAAATAATGGCATTACTGTGTGGAGAAAAATCCCAAAATCTTGAATTCTGAATGATTGGGAAAAAAAGAACATCGATTAGAAAAAAATGAAATTCAGTTTTAAATGATTGGATAAATGAATCAGAGCAACGGTATAAGAGCAATTTTGAGCCAGATAGCAGCATTAGCTCCTTTTCCGATTTCCAAGTGCCGAGGGAACTTCTTAATTGGTGCATCAGAAGGATCAGAAGCTTTCCCATGCCGATCCCCTCTTCATATATCAATGGTACATCGGGTTGAAAAATTTGCTGAATCATCGTGGCCCCCTTTTTCTGAATAGGCAATAGCCTACTTATCAAGAAAGGTTCACAGTTGCAGAGTGTGTCAGTGTCGTTTTATTTTTCGGTTTCTGGTAGTGCTAATGAATACCATTTAATACCAAGACTTAACCTTCAGCGGCATATTAGAAGCATAACTTCTAAATAAATAAAACAATTATTATGCATAGATAAACCAAAACAAAGACTACTTTTTGTGCTGCTTTTTGAATGAGTCCGAGATGAACGAAACTCGTCAAAGCCCTATGGGTGGGTCACATGCATGACGTTCAAGAAGTTGATCATAAACAAAATATCTTTAATTAAAAGAACCCTACCTTACTCGTATCGCAGTTGATATTTTTTAAACAATAATAATATATATCGTATTGTTAATGTTAATATTTTGATGGAGGGCTAATTTGATATTATGACAGATTAGGGTTTCCGTATTTGACGTGCTCTTGATTCCAGGAGAGATAGTTAAAAATTAACTGTTGACCTTTTGCCATTTAAAACATTTCAAATATACCATAAAGACCACATAATTAAGAGTTAAATAAATGACAAGCTAATTGATTTTCTTATCGATAATTTTTCTTTTATGTGCAGCAACATTCCACATATCTCAATTGATTCGGTACGCTAGAACTTTCTTGTTCCATCTACTCCGATTTTTTTGTGGAGTTATATAGTTCCGAAGACCTTGAATTAGTCATCTTCACTTATAATTCCAATCAACCCAGCTGTACAGGGTACACATAATCAGGGGAGGTTCAATGCCAAGAGGTTTGGCCAAGGGTCAGCTGACAGAAAGGATCCTCACGGAACCCAAGCTGTTATCCTTGTAAAATATAAATGTTTATTTGAATTGGATAAATAACAAAAGTGTACTAAGGGAGATAAAACTGTTTTATCGACATTTAATTATAGCCCTTAAAAAATAACCCCGTTATTGTCTGTACAGGTTGATGAAAAGACCTTATTTTCAATATTAATGCATGGGAACTCGAGGGCGACAAGCCGACAATTGCAGTGCGCGCAGAATGACTTAATTCAACGTTTATTCGGATTCCCCAATATGCCTTCTAATGGTTACTGTCGTTAAAGTACATCTGGACCATCAAAATTGTTCTTCTTCAGCGAACTCAACGCTAAAACAAAAATCAAATTGACTATTTGATCAAATTTACTATGGAGGGGGTGAACGGAGGGTGTTAATGTACAAATCATCAATATGATAAGTGCTGAATAATAGCCTTGATTTAAGACAATGTGACAAAAAAATCATCTCTAGCCACCACCCTATTGTTTGATTTGACGAGTAACAGTCATTTTGCTAAGAATAAAATAAATGTACGTCACAATAACACCTAATGTATTGTATGGTAGGGGAAACTGGGGAAATGGGTTGCTTCCTAAACAACTTAATATTGTCAAATATCTTCGTCACTATAGATCACAATTGATTATGTGTGTCACCTTATATATAAATAAACCCTCGAGTCCGTACAAATTATCTTATTACCATGATGCGGTCCACAGTGGGAATTTTGTTCGTTTTTGCATCGTTGTTGGCTGTGGAATCCCATCCGACCGACTGTCAGATATGCTATAACAATCCACATCGACCACGAACTGCGGTAGCTGCAGCGGTAAGACTTTTTAAAAAATAATACGTACTTTCATTGATTGCAGAATATTATTTTTCTTGTCCATTGGGCTCGCCAACTTTGGTCTTACGCCATTAGTCCAATTTAGGAACGCAGTGGCAAACCTAGCTGACCCGATGGGGAGTTTTGGAAATCATCCAAATGGACAAACACATATCAGCAGTATAACGCCTTATTAAACATAAACCATTCTGTTTTAAGGATTTTCTACGACGATATGGATTTCTGAAGTCAAGTTGCTATTTCAATCCGATCAAAACAACATTTAAGGATGAACTTTTAGAAGCTATCGTTAATTTCCAAGAATATAATGATCTGAAGATAACAGGTAAGCATTCCATTTTATTCCCCATATTATCAACTGTATTTCAGTTTCTGCATATAAAGATATCTGAATTTTCTCTAAATTATATTTTAGTCTTAGAAAAGAAAAGAAGATTTAATTCATAGAAAAATGCAATTGCGATTCACACATCAATAACCAGTCCCTTCAATTTGCATCACTGTCAAGGGATATCAAGTTGAAAATCCAAAAGCACTATCTTGACATAATATATAATTATGGTACCATCTTCGACTAACGAAGCGTCAATTTTGTAGAGTCAAGCTACTCCTTTTTAGAACAGATCTAACGATTCAGTAGATATCCATTTACGGTTTTTCATTATATGTTTTGTGTTAATTGCAGGAAAACTTGATAGTGACACTTTAGATCTGATGGGTTCAGATAGATGTGGTGTACCAGATATTATGGATGATTTTAGTGTGACCATCATTTCTAAGAGACGCCGTGGTCGTCGACAAACAAAAGGTATGTATTCACTCATCTTGCTGTTGTTCTCAAAACATTGCAAGACCAAAATCAACTACATCGAATGAACTGCATGCTACAGAAATGTTGATGCAAATTCAAGCACCATAAACTGCGTTAGCTCGATTGATTCGTTCTCTTCAATCCTTTCATAATCACTTTCATTTTACTAATTGGTCTAAATATTACTTAAAAGTAACATTTAAAGTGAAAAAGACACGAAATTTTTAATAATAAGTTATTATTTTACAATGTTAACCCATATTAAGCAATCCTTGTATACTGGATACCTGGATGTTTTTTCAAAGACTGGATGAATCCATTCTAGACTAAAATAAAACTGTATGATAAATAATTATTTATAGTATCAGCCCGGCGATGGAGAACGACTAATCTCACCTACAGTATTGGATCTTATAGTGATGATCTTTCACCAGGAGTAGTTGATGCTATAATAAGAGAAGCGTGGAAGGTAAGTCTTCATCTTGCATTAAAGTGGAATGTTCAGCATTTTTGAGGATCGATTTGAGCTTTGAATATAAGGCATAGTCTCAATTAAATACGAATCGTATTTTTTATTTTCAAACGTTGATAATTATGGTTACACAGGGATTTGAAGGCTTAAAACGGATTACATTAGCAGAGCAAAGCAAGGTTCTGAGACTAAGATTTTATATGTCGAAAAAATAGTGAACAAATTCTTTTAAGTCTGAAATTAAAAAATACCAAGACTTCACGGTGATTACAGAAACATTGTTCGTATATATTCCTACTCTTTGATAGACATACTGATATGCCATATCACCATGTCTATTTTTTATTTGCATATCTGGATATGAACCATTGGCTTTGATTCCTTAACCTAAAAGGTGACATACAGATACAGTGGTTCAATGTCTTGTTTAAGGTTTGAATTCGCGAATACTTATTTGGATTTGACTTTGTATGTATGATTTGACTTGCAAGGAAAATGAACTCATTCGACTTCTGGAGGTACTTTCATTGGTAGTATTTTGTACCGAGCTTTAAAACTTTAAAAAAATCATTTTACTTTAGGTTTGGTCTGATGTAACTCCTCTAACCTTTACTCAAGTTGATCGTTCTGAATATGATGCAGATATGGAAATAGCCTTTGTGAAAGGTGTACATGGTGATGCTGATCCATTTGATGGACCTGGTGGAGTTGTAGCACATGCTTTTTATCCTGGACCGTCTGATGTACCATTGTCTGGTGATACACATTTTGATGATGACGAACGATGGACGCTTGCTAAGGAAGAAACTGGTATACGTCAATTTTATCATAAAATACAATTAGCTTAATGCTATTTGATCAATCAATTATAAGTTGTAATGAGTGTGTGAACCTTACACAGACATTAAATTGCATTGATTTAAATTCAACGAAATAAATTCACCTTAAAAATGTTATAATCATAGAATTATAAACAATTCCATTATTAACATATTCTTTACTGTTGCAATATTTGGAAAGGATTTGACCTGTTTCAAAATATGTTCTGTTGTAGGTCGCAGATTATTGTGTGTTGCTATACATGAATTCGGTCACACTCTGGGATTAGAGCACACCAATAGAAAAGATTCGGTGATGTATCCATGGAGAAGAAATTGTGGAAATGGCTCTTTGTCTGATTACGACATGATACGTATACAGGCAATTTACGGTAAGTTTGTATCACGTTCAAGGCGCTGTATCTTTGTTCATGATAGGGGCTAGACGATGTGATGAAGTAAACATTTAGTATTTAGAAGGAAAACCTGAACAAACTGACGCAATTAATTGATCGTGAAGACACATTTTCTTATTCCGTTTCGAGTATAAACGACATACGTGTATAGCAAACAATCTAGGTTCTGGAGGGACCTGTCTACCAGCAGCAGTTGCAAAAACCATTAGAAAAACCTAGTTACTGTAATTTTTTTATGTCGGACGTTTTTGTTTTTAGGACCAAATACCAAAACGGGAATAACGCCATCACCAAATTTTAACATGAGCTCCATCACTCCAGTACAATTTACTACCATCCCAGCTTCGAAAACGACCACTCAAGCTTCCACACCAACCATGGATACCAGTGAGCCTGTCTGTACAACCGCTATTATTAATACATGTACTACAGAAGCCGCTACCACAACCACCATTGAAACAACTACAATGGTAGCATCATTGTTAAACACTTCAATTGAACTGAAACAGAAATTTTGACACTTATATAGGCTTCTTATTTTGTTGGTTTTCCACTTCAAGTTATCACTTAATGGCAGTCTTATTTCCGCGTTCTCGATGAATTGTAGTGAACTAGACGTTGGGGGTTTAATATAAAAAATGCTACAGAAGGTTGAAATTCGCCAGAAGTTAAATATTTTTGGTCGAGTAGAAGAGCAAAGTCAGTTTCGATATATTTGTGTTTAAAGCAGTGTATGATTCAATGTTTCAGACTGAAGCAACCTCAGCAGCAACAACTGAAAAAACAACACCAACAACGCCAACTGAAAAAACAACAGCTTCGATCATCCCTGGTGTCACTCGACATAAGTGGTGTCCAGAAGATGGTAAACTGGACGCTATTGACGTGTGTGCTGATGGTAAAACTTATGGATTTAAAGGTAGGTACTAGTTGACAAAACCAAAATTGTGTTCAAAGTAATAGATCTCAGAACATTAAAAGCATTCATCCTGACACACCTTTGAATTTGCAAAGACAAATAGCAAATTGAAAACGTAAGGCTGGAAGTCTAACCTTCTTTCCAAATTGGTACTAAGTTGGGAAAACACATGTAAGATTGCATACCAAAATATCTAAGGTCAAAGTCTGTCGCATTATAACATAGTGGTTATTCCCCTTTATATTCTAGGAAAGAAAGTTTATCAGTTTACATCTGAAGGAGTTGTCGATGGTTTTCCAAAATTGATCTCCTCTGTATTCCCATATGCTCCAGACACAGTGGACTCAGCGGTGACTATTTCCACCAAAGCATTCTTTATCAAGAAAGTCAGAACATATATCTTTAAGGTAAGTTGATCCGTTTAAGTAAAACAATTCACATTCAACACGTGGCAAAGTCGTAAGTAAGTTGTATAGTAGTGGACTAAACCAAAGGGAAGATGTTTTAATATTTTAATATTCATATTAAAGTCATTTTAATATCAGAGGAGTCACATTTGATATTTCTTGTAATTAGCTTCATTACGAAAAACTCGATTTAAGAGACATCTCAAGCTTTTGCTTTTCGCTTTTCTCAGTTTTATTTGCTGGAGATCGACTACAAGACCAATATGCTGATATATGCATTTATTGAACATTTTTTGTGTCGTTTTAGGGAGACAAGGTTTGGAAATACACCTATCAGAAAAATTGGGGAAAACCAAAGTTCGTCTTGAGAAAGGGTTATCCTAAATCCATTAAAGAGAAATTTGGAATAAATGCAAAGAAAATTGATACAGCTTTTAATGTCAAGAAACAAAAGAGAATTTATCTTAGTGAAGGTAAGTAACTCTTCAAGTAGTTGAAATTCGAAATTGTAAGACACTGCTGAGAAACTGTGACCAGAGAAGCAAAAGTCAACCATTGGCCACGATGAAACAAGATCATGGATTGTCAGGAGGTGTTGGATCAATTTGTCGATAAAAAGCCACGTAACATAGAATTTTCAAAACTATTTTATTTACCGTCGATACTGCGCACTTGATTTATTAGATATTATGGTACCATAATTAAAACTTAGTAAGGGATTGCCTCAAGGCTATAAAATGATAGATTTGCCGTTATCTATTAACGGGAGTTCTTTAGAGAGTCGTTTGCTTCATTACGTCGAACAGATGCTAGTTATGGGTTCTTATCTTGGTTGGCTATGAAAAGTTCATTGACCATTATTTAGTTAAATTTTCTTCTTTTAAAGTTTTCGTTGTAACGTGATATTATTGCTTTTCTTTGCAGGTGACAAGTTATGGCTAATCAAATTCATGACGATTGGAAAACCTAGAGCCAGTAAACCGATCCTGATATCCAAACACCCAACTCTGTCCTATTTAAAGAATGTCGACGCAGCAGTCAGATATACCAATGGTGCCTACTACTTTTTCAAGGGAGACTACTACCATCGATTAGTACCTTATTACGGTTCCAAAGGTCGATGGACTCATCCTCGATATTCTTTAATCTGGTGGTTTGACTGTAAAATTCCAGGAACGGAAGGTATCCAAAGACCCGCAGGTGAATCTAAAGAGAGTCAGTGGGCGTCCACTGTTGATTTGAATGAATTATAATGACATTGCCTATCGTTTTTATTGATCTACATAGATACATTGGGAACTGTAGTTTGTATATAGCGATAATAAAGATACATTTTATAAGAAGGATTTAAAGTATTTCAGGGCGTAGAGTGTCTCTTTTTGCATTTGAAATACTACAATATTGCTACGAAATTGACATAATAAAGTAATCCCTTCAAAACATTTGTGAAAAGCAAAGCGTTGCAACCTCAACAACAATCCGATACATTGTGACTGCCGTGACCGTAAAAATTACTATCTGTCCTGAAAAACGTGTTGCCTGAATGATGAAGGTTCAGCTCGGCACTTACCACGATGGCCCTTTAGGATGTTTCAACCCAGCCCATCCCTATTACTAAAGACCTATTTTTAGCTATGTTAAGTAGTAAAGAAAGGATTACAAGGGAGGGGTAAATGTTATCATGTTATCCTTATTATGTTAATTGATACATATTATGTGTACCTTGTGTCATCAAATATTATCTTGATATCAAAGTATTAACTTAGTTCAAGTCGAGATTTTGAAATACCGGTGGTATTCAGTTCACTGACCAACATTTGACTTTAAATTTTACTGTCGTCAGTAAATTGAAATATGATTATTTTGATGTGAATACTTAGTTTGTTTAACAAAATATAAGATACAATTATTGGTTAAAAAGATGGGACATTATTTAATTAAGTTTTTGTTGAAAGGAGGTGTATATATGCATGTATTAAATATTTTAACGTCATTCTAAGATAATTAAAATTAATTTCGATCGACTTTTTAAATTCCTTTTTTTATTCACAACATTAGTGTCTAAGCACGTCATTAAAGCAATACTGTCAGGTTAAACTCTGACCTAACCTCCAGTTCGACCAATCAGATCTTTGCGCTCTCCAGAGCTGGGATTTTGTGACATTCTAAGGTTCCCGGGTGCTGTAGACTAGTTTATCATATCATTTTATTGCGGGTTCAGTAAAATTATCACGTGCTGGGTTCAATCAGACGGCATTGTTTCAACGAGGTGGTTAGACCCCAAGTGGTCATAGAAGCTCCTAAAAAGCCATAGGCCTAAAGTGCCACACGTTTTTGCATCTTTGTTCCATCGGATCGACTGCGGCTAAGGTTTCCCATAAATATATAGCAACCAAGCAGGTAAGGCCCCAACGTGAGAGAGTGAAAATTCAAGTTAGCAATATATTTTTATTGAAAGTTTTAAAACATGATTGATGTACACAATGATTATTATAATGGTTGAAGACGATGAACACCAATTTCTATTTTCGCTCAAATATAAATTTGAATCGGCAGAGATACAAAAGAACACTTAAAGTGGTATAAAAGGAATTGTTTTGGATAGTTCCATCTTTGCGTCAAAAACACAATTTTTGGTTAGGTTAGAGACCAATGTCTAAATGGTCTAGATGATACAATTCCTTGCGACCCCTCAGTTGGTGACATCTTGTCCTATGAGATTTAAACTAATGGATAACTAGCTTGAGTAGCGATACCACATTGGTTGTTCTTATTTCTGGACATCATGATGTAACCTTCCATTCCCCACACGGTTCCCCAGCTGAAAAAAACAAATAAGAAGGCGTTAAGGAGTACGATGATATACGCGTTTCCTTTCCGGTTTTGTGGGCTTCTAAGTGAAGGAGCTACTCACTCACAAGCCATGACCAATCCCTCAACAATATTCAGTGAAATTTGTACACAATGTTATAAAAGTCTATGATAATCATTCGCAAAGGCATTTTTGAATGTCGCTGAATAATAATTCATTTCTTATGCAAGACGTATGTTCCCATAAACATTTTCCAAGTTAAAAGTTCTGAATTGCAAGCCATGTGAAAAAAAATGTTGTATATGGGTTTAAGTCAATTGCCAACTTAAAACATGTTTTTGCAATTTGACCTTGAATTGAATGCCATAATGTAACAAGAGCAGGATCTTAAAATGCATAGTGAATTGAAAAATCTACAATTACCTATTTTTGACCAACCAATAATCAGATCCTTCGGTACCGTAACCAACAGCCAAAACACCATGGTCTAATTGAGTACTGCTGCATTCGGGGTCACTGTAAACACCAGATTTGTAAAAGTGGAATGTGGAGCGGCTGGCATCAATGGCAACTGAGATTGGTCCAACTGTAGCTAAAGCTTGTTGAAGATTGTCTTCACTAAATCTTGGAATATCTGTATATCCGACATCAGTAGCACCAACATTTCCTCTGTTAAAATGACATGTACCATCTTTAGCTGTGTATGGGTAGCTAGCTTCGGTATCAAGACCGTTGTTTGTTTTGATGTAAGAAAAGGCTTGGTCCATTAAACCACCTGCACATCCCAAGTTACCTTAAAAAGACACAAGAAGTTTGAAAGTTCAACGTTCAAGGGGAAATTCAGAAGATACTCTGATGGATTTTTCTTCAAGTCGAAACAAAAACTGAAATGTTCATTGTCTAGTCAATTCTGCTTAAGAAAGAAAACGAGATTAAGTAATAGATTCTGCTTTCTGCACTTCAAAAAACTAATGCAGAAGGGCCACGTCATGTAGTGTTCAATGGGGGGAACAGACTTGCAACATTTTACAATACATATTGACATACCTTCTGGACGAGAACAGTCAACCAAGTTTTGTTCAGATAAAGAGACAAGTTTTCCAGTTTGTTTGAAATGTTGACCTTCTAAGGAACCAGTAGCAGAGAATGACCAGCATGATCCACATTGTTTCTGAAAAAAAAAATTAAATTAAAATGTTTAACACAAAGATTATTAAAGCAACGGGCATTTTCAAATATATCAGTAATTTGCATTGGAACTATATATTCGAGAAATTCTAATAGTTTAAATGTGCTGTAATATACATATACTAAAGACTGCACTGTACAACTCCTCTTTAAGATTTTGGTAATAACAATATGAGACATTTTCTTCTACGTTATAAGCTAAATTACGTCTAACTATTGCAAGTTGTTGGGCAAAGCAGCATTATAGCCTACATTTATCCCCTTATCTCATATACTTTGTCTCGTGGTATGTTTTATAATATGAATATCTCTACAAAGATTTAATGATGCTATAAGACAACTAAATTACCTGATCCTTGATAGGTGTGACGTATCCTTCTTTTCTCCAATCAACAGTAGTGGGGAGATCACCAACATTAGATGGAGCCATAAAGGTAGCTCCAGAACTCTTAGTAGCTCTCATTGTGTAGCCATTCAACATTTTGTTTATTTCTTCTCGAGTCTGCAAATAAAATGGAGTTTTATGTCAAATATGTTTACTCTTTATTCAGCTACTGAAAACACGCCATGTTGATAGAGGAAAGTGCTGTTTGTAGGAAATCCAACTGCCGAGGGAATTTAAACTATAGGCTATATTTTAACAGGTTCTAAAATGGATTTATGTTTCATTTGTAAAAAAAAATTCCCCATATCAGTCCCTGTATCATTTTTAGGATTATTGGAAATCGAAATTATCCATATCAAGAGTAATTGTCTGTTTTAAACGAAGCGAAATGTTCAGGAACTTTTGCCGTTATGTCCTCATTTTTAGAAATTAAAGGTAATGCTGTCCGGAACATAGCTAGTCAAAGACAGGGATCTTACCATATCACCAAGATGGTTCATACCGAGTCTGTATGAATGCATACCATTGTCAGCTTGCATATTGTGGGAATTGATGAATTGTAAATTCTGCTCCCAAACAGATCGTCTGAAATATACATGCGCTATTTATAAAAAAAAAATAAGGGATGTGTTTCGTTTATCGAAGTACTTTTTTCATAAACTTAAAATTGAATTTGTCATGATTCCAAATAAACGTATAAATATGTGCTTTTTGGGGTCTGGTAAAGCCAGTTGCAAACAGTTTCAACAGTCAACCGGGTCAAAAGATCTAATTACAAAATGTTCTGCTCCTTGGTGACGTCCACCACAACAAACATTCGAACTTTACTGGATTTAAAGGTAGGTTGCTTAAAGTTCAGCAGCAGAAAATTCTTTTAAAACCGTTCGTGTGAGACTCCAGACTATGTGAAATAGCAACAAACCTGTATTTCTCTGTATAACCATCATCGTTGAACATTTTATTATGTTGGTTCTTGAAAAATTCCCATTCTTCATCCTGACCAAATAAATGTGGTTTGGCAAAAACCATGGCGACAGCCACGAGTAATACAGCAAGTCGAAGCATCTGTTGAAGAAAAATAAGATTTAAGTACGCTTCCAATACGCCTGCATGAGCCGGATAGCAAACAATTATAATGGAAGATTGCAAAATTGTAAAATGATACCAGTTTAGCTATCTGTTGAAGAATAATGAGATTTAAGTACGCTTTCAATACGCCTGCATGAGCCGGATAGCAAACAATTATGGTGGAAGATTGCAAAATTGTTAAATGATACCAGTTTAGCTTTGAGGAACGTGTGTATACAATCAACACAGAAAACATATATGATATCAATGCAAAATTTTATGAATATATTGGTAAGGCTAAAAACTAATATTTGCACTGTTCGATTTTCATTCCATCGAAGGGTATTAACATAGTTCCGAATAAAGTCAATATCACATCTAGCTTTAGAGACAAATAATGTTGTCGAATCATACACAAACAAAGACTCAACACCAACTTTTGAAATCATAATAGAATAATAACAACATACCTTGATTTGACTGATAACAAAATAAAATCAGCTGAAAGTGATTATGTATGAAGCAATGATTACTTATATATCATTCAAAATCTGTTATCTTTGACCATGTGACCCCCAAAACTTGCTGACAAACCATAGGCATTGCACATGATCTCTCAGCTGGTTTGGTACTTGTGACTGTCATATTGCGACCCCAAGGCCCTTGTTGACATTGTCATTGGATTAGGATAATTTTTCGAGTGCGTATTACCTGACAAGATTAGATACTTCGTTATCTTTTAAAGATACAATGTCTTGGACTTTTTTTTTCGAATGAACATATTACTTTAAATGAAAATGTTATATATATTTTGTTGCCGTTTTGGCATTAAATTCTGTAATTCCGGTGTCGGTTTCGTAAATTTATCAGTACATTTCGTAAGTTTGACAGAATATTTTGCAATTTTAACTGTACATTTCACAATTTTGACAGTCAATTTAGTTATCAAATGTCGATTATGTTTATAATGCGGTTAATGATTGTGTGTGACACTAAGCTTCGAAAGCTCACGTAGATCAGATCACCTGATTTGTCCTGGTGCCGGGACTATGAACTCTTTTTTTGTTTATCCAATTTCTACTCAGTCAATTTGTTCTTTGTAAACAAAAACAGCTGATGAAGTATATGTTTGCAAAAATGTACCAACAGCATCTTCCTGAAAGCTTTAATCACTTTCACCTGTAAAGCGATTGGGTTATCTATTCTTAACGGTATACCAGTTAATGATTCTTAAAGATATTTTACAGGGGAGTCCATATGCATTGGCGTTTTCAGGCGTCTAATTCTCAAAATTGGTCAGTCCCTACACAAATATAATCGGCACGGTCGGGCGCGATACGCTGCGGGTCCTGCCTCGTTTTTCTCCTTCGCTGGAGAGTACCCAAAATTTTCCAGCACTACCGCTCTGAGGGTCTCGTCGTTGGGAAAATATTGTTGTCGGGACAATTTTGTTTTACTACAATCTAACTTTAAATCCATTTCCTAATAATGTCCAGATTATATAAAGTAGAGCACATGTTAAATAATCCAAGCACTTATCGAACTTTAAAATATATCGGTGAAGTGTCAGACAGGGCAGGAATTATACAGATAATTCATATCATAGACGAAAATAAATCAAATGACAACGGCATAATAATGACCCGTCTTTGGAATAATGCGTTTCAGGACGTATTTGCACCATGTATATTAACTCTTTGATACTTTTTGAAACTGACTAAACTGCATAATTGTTAAAATGATATAATGTAGACGAACATATGTGTTAACTAATTTTGGTAATTTTTAAAATTTCAATTTTTTTTTACTTATAAGATTTTCCTTATCTTCTTTAGTCCGATCAGGGGCACTAACAATTTTACATGAAACTTCCTTGAACATTGCATTTAAGATGAGCATTTAGATGAGGTGTTATCGTTTTTGTGATGTACTTTATTTCATTACTATGTCGTGGTCTACTTTATTCAGTACACTGTGGATTTCTTTATTTCAATACTATGCGGTGAACTTAATTCCAGTACTCTGCGATGTAATTTATTTCAGTACCATGTGGTATACTTCATTTCAGTACTTTGTGATATGAACTATTTCAGTACTTTGTGGTATACACTATTTCAGTACTCAGCGGTGTCAACTTTCGGTACTTTGTTGTGCACATGTACTTGATTTCAGTACTCTATGGTGCACTTTATTTCAGTACCCTGTAGTGTACACTATTTCAGTATCAGGTCCCTCCACAAACCTCATTATTTTAACACTTATGGTGTAAGAGATTATCTTAACCGGGTTACGAGGTTAATCCAGTTTAATAAGGATTATTTATTCAATCTATATCAAATATTGAATATGTTTGATTAAGATTAGATATTCACCTTCTTCAACTTCATGATACAGCGATTTAGTTATCTCTTTGTTTACAAACACTTAAAGAATTGAACCTCAAGGTCAGATGATCTTACACATCGGATGTTGTTGGCATCCCCGTACCAGTGGGTGTAAGGTAATTGGTAATTCTAACCATTGCACTAGTTCTTGTTCATAAATTAGGACTTGGAATAGAACGTTCATAAAAAATGAGAAAAAAATTCGCGGATATATTCTAATGCACCAAAGTGACCCTCAATAATATGATTGGTAAGAAAGATTTGTAAAGAATGAATATCGGTCAGATGAAGTCCCTTCTTCAACGTCCAGGGGCGGACTGGGCCGCATGGCTACATGGCTAAAGCCATGCGGGCCGGTGTGCACGGGGCCGGTTTGTGAAAAATGACAAAAAAAAATATTTATATTTTGAAAAAAAAAAATTGGACTTATAGGTCTACTCAAAATTTCAAAAGAAAGTGGCCGAAATCCGCTGGAGGCGCTCGGAAATCACCTTTATGGTAGTCGTTTTTCCAAAATATTTTGGGGAGGACCCCTTAAGCAGTGGCGGATCCAGGGGGGGGCGTAGAGGGCGTAAATACGAAATCAAAAATGTCTAACCCACGTCAAAACCGTTAAATTAATACAATTTATACTTATTCTATGTTTTTAAGCCAAAAAAAAGGTCAAAAAAATTTTCCCCTCGCTTCGCTCGGCCAAAATATGGATCTACGCGCCCCCTCCCTTTGCAAAAACGTGCATCTGTCCTGTTAAGACCCCTATGCTCGGCACACTTAAGTGGGCCGGTCAATGGAAAAAAAACCATGGCCGCGTCACGGCCCCAGTCCGCCCCTGTCAACGTCCACTCGCGAAAGTATGCTTCAGAAAGCACTGGATCGATATCCTTTAGGGGCTCTCGGCGTACATGTGCCCGTCAAACCGTCCTGGTTCGTCCCTCAAATATTTGGACACATCCTCGCCCTTTTTCATCACATCTTTTCAAATTTTTACTTTTTTGCCCTTTTTTAAATAAATGTCAGATTTTGATTCTGAAAAATACTTCGGATGGCTGATCAAGCTGATGTACTGTAATATTTTGTTTAAATAATTCTTTTTTGATAGACAAAAATTGTCTCATTTATATCCATTTATTAAGGCAAGACAAAATATCACTATATTTTACAGATAGATCATCAAAAATAAACAATAGATTTTGAGGTAAAACAATGATAGGTCTTATCAGTGGCATCGTCTCTGCGTCATTGCGAAGTAATTTTCAAACGACAGAACCATGACGTCACTGTCACAATATAATATAATATCACAGGAAGAGGCAGGGTTTTAAAAGAAAACAAAACAAAAGTAGCCAGTCTCATAATGCTAGAATATTTATGTAACACGTCACACAATTTGACGCATGTGGAGTACGACAGAATATTCAATCTTTTTTTATTGCTGCCAGCGTCCAGAAAATGTGTTGCAAGTCGCAATATGATGTGTCGGAGAATCAGAGAAGACAACGAAACCACGACACCGGATGATAATAAGAGACAAGCATTGTCAACGAGGTCTGGAAATCGGCCCTAATTTTTATAATTTTCTGAGGGAGAATCTGAAATCTTCCTTCTGCGGCAAGCGCTGATACCGTAAACGAAGCCTCAGTTAATTGTCTCATCCGAACGACTCCGACCAGGCCCTCCCATCGAGACCACTAATGGGGAACAAAATTCCGAAAGTAGTTATAGAAGTTTAATTTCGTGAATTTACATGGGAAGGCAAATGAATTGGTGGTGTGAATCCATCTGTACCATCATTTGATAGTATAACGTTGAATCATTTTGGTAATTTGGGAATACATGTATAGTATAACACTTATTACGGAATAATAACACAACACCAGATGAAAATCCAACTTATGATAATGATAATGATAAATCCGTTTCCACCAAATCTGCCTGTTTGAATACAACGTATTTCCCGTTAACCTTTGTGAAATACACTTCATTATTTGTTATTTTGTTGACATCTAGTTTTAGCTTACTTATAGCTATAGCTTCCTGAAAACAATTGAGATGTATTAATTAATGAGAATTATCTATTAACAAAGTCTTAAATGGCATTTAGCAATTATAAGCACAATATATAGACACAGCTTTATGGAACAACAATCACTGGTTAAACATGTATTATGCAACGTTTCGACACATACATTCAGCTATTATTATTAATACAAGAGACAAACAAATAATAATAGCTGAATAAATATATATTTTTTTGCACTTTTTACCTTTATGTGCCTGAGGACGACGGGGGAAACACGTCGAAACATTGCATAAATGAGAATGTGAGACATGGTAAGATTTCTACCGCAAAGTTAAAAAATCTTATTCGATATCCTTGTATTTGAACTCATACAATTTAGTTCAGTTCATCACTCTGCCATTAACGGACTCTCCTTGCACATTTTCAATGAACTCTGATTTGTGTGATTTTGATTCGATATTCGAAATTACAATGTAATTCCTGTAGTGGCACGTACAAAGCGGAGTTTAAAAGCCAAACGAGATTTGGGTCTGATTTAAAAAAAAAAAACTAGAAAAGTGATTTCAATTTATAACTCAATCGTCATGTATCTCATACATGCCTTGTTTTTTTTAACTCTTGGCCAAGTGAAGTTGGTGAAAACTTTCTTTGTAATGGTATAGTTTTCACACTGAATATTTGAGACAAGACAAACTCCGATTACTGTCTTAGTCAGTAAAGCATGCCTTCTCAAATGACCGTCCGCGACGCTCTGAATAGTGATCCCTCAAAAGTGACTCCTTCCGCTTATACCATCTGCTCGCCATGTTAACAAAGCTCTATTTGGCGCTTATATTTCATTCATAAAATGCATTTAGCCCTTTACAAAACTTATTGAGAAAGCCTGCAGTAAAGAATAAATCCTTATCAAAAACTTTAGTACTTACTGTAGCTAACTCTTTTCGCAGTTTATCTATTTCCATCTTTTCTTCAGTGTATTTCAATTTTTCATTTATTTTTTCTGTAAGAGAAAAATTAATATTGAAAATGAATTAACATCTTTCTTCAGTGGAAATGACAAATACATGACATCAGATCTAATGCATGGGGAATTGGTTCTTATCTCCCCTTATTGAGAATTGAAACTTTTTCTTTCTTTCTGCATATGAGTAAAATATACCTGTTCATGATCGTGACCGGATAGATCAGTCAGCGGCGTATTAAATGGTCATTTGAAAGATTGACTTATGGATTTTGTCTGTTCCAAGAACATACGATCTGATATGAGTTCTGCTAAAACTTTTCAGAATCAACGTAAATGTGTTCTCGGGGCCACCAGATTTCAAAATGTCATCAAAACATCCGCTCTACTTTGACACAAACCTGGTACCCGGCCCTCATTCAATATTCTATAGCGACGGGGCTGATAGCCTTACCCTCTTAAACACCTCCAATCTGCACCCCTATCAGAGAAATGACCGATAATATTATGTTTTTGGTAAATTATGTTTTTGGTATATTATATATTTACGTACCTGACACGACAATGGGCTCCCTTGCTGTTAACGTTGATTGTGTTACTTCAAACACAGTGTTAGTACAACCTGAACTGTCCAATGTCTTAGTTCGACTCTGTAGGCTTTGAGCAAATCTTATGTCACCAGATTCATTTCGTAGTTTAAACTGAAATAGACATAGAAAAAAAAATGTAGTAATAACATAATGAAAATATTGCAATTGATTCGTCTACAATAAAAGTATTGGTGGAATGGATGGTATATTCCATCTGGACGAAGGTTGGTACGCAATTAGTGATATACTAGGAAATGAAAAAGGTCAAAGTTGAAATAGTGAAGCTAGTGAAGCTACTATTGATATAGCAGATCACTGGTAGTGACATCTTAAAACGCGTCAGTTTAAGTGGAATTGCACGAACCACCGACGTCGGAATGGAAACTAGAATGGCGCAAATTGATGCTTTCAGTGTCCCCGATACACATACAAAGTTTAGAAAAACCCTTTACATTCCCTTTAACTTAAAGTTCAACTCTGCAATGTCAATCACGATTTACAACTGTCTTAATGAAGATTGAGTTGAATCTTGGGAAAAAAACAATTAACCTACCTTTGGTATAAAGAGAATACACAGCACCAAAGTCGTACAAAACGTGGTAAATAACGACATGAGGACGAACATCAAATTGGTCTGCTGGATAGATAAGGCATGAGAGATTGGTACTCCGAAGGCACAGACCACAACTATGTTGTAGACGCAGAATCCAATTAATTTGGAATCACTTAAGGCAGGGACGGTGACTTTTCTGGTCTCCCAGGCTAAAAAGGTGCCAAAGACTAGAAGAAGACCTTTATAGATATATTCAGAAGCAAACCAATAAACATCATATGGATGACGGCAAGCTGTGTAAATCAGCGTTACAATGGTGTCATCATCAGAGAGTGCCTGGAAGATAAAACATATTTCAAATTAACAGGAATGAGTTTTACGTCCTTCTTATCTTAACCTACAAACCCTTTCAAGTAACCATTGAGTAAACATTATGGAGGTACATCGTTGCCAAAATTGTCCAGTCTTCCTAACTTTCAAAGTACAATGAATGAAGTACCCATGACGATATGTCAAAAAATAACGTGTATATGTTATCTTTAAGTATACATTACCTCAGATTTGACCTTGATTTCAGTATTTACTAGTGGATGAACAATAGTCCATGGAATAAGTATTAATAGATCTACAAATGTTAATACTAGTACCATTCCATATAACTTGTAATCTTTTATGGACTAAAATGAAAAACAAAAACTATGATTTATGCAAAGACTATGGAAAGTAGATTTACTCCCATTGCAAGAGCCGTGGGGCAGAGGGTGGGGGCCATAAAAAATATTGGTTTCGTCGTCATAGGATAATGTCATGATTCTGAAAATCGAGTGGACGAAATCCGAGGAGTTTGTTGGTCGATGGTGAGGACATGAGTTGAAGTTCGAAAATTTTCAACCACAGCCCGAAATCTAATTTCATTTTTTCTTAATCGCGCTACAATTTAACATTATTCAAAACTGACGATTTACTGGCAGATATATTTTGTGTTATTACCTTTCTCTGCAATGAAGTTTCTCTAAATACAACGTGAACACGCCATGTTTTCGAAAACAAAGCACCAAATGCTACTGTAAAGCCAAGAAGTGATATCCATAGTTTAAGCTACAAGAGAAAGGGTACATCATTATTATCAGGTTTCATAATTATTTGAAACAAAAGATTCTGGTAGATTCAATTCTATCAACAGAAGTTATAAGCCTTACAAAAAAACATGATTTCCGAAAAGAGCAATGATAAACTTTCTTCCAAGCTCAAGCCCACTTGACTTTGAATGTCACATGAAAAATTTGTACTTTTTCAGATAGATAGATGAAGTAAAACTTATTCAAATTGAGAATACGACGTTATTATCTGACCAGGAGCAAAATGTGTCTCATATACGCAAACAGCAGCTAGAAAACTCCCCTGAAGCTCTTTAAATTGGTTGAAAAATGAAATAACGTGACAGTTACAATTTTACCATCTTGTTTCAAGTTGATTGATATAAATGTTAAATAAAAACATGCTTACCATACATATACTGTCTTTAGAATCCGTTGAATTTAATCTGGCATACTGTATACAGTTAACATAAACAGTCATATACATGACCAAACAACCCAATATTATAATATTATTCATCTTGGGACTTGACATTTTGATATGTCTGAAAATAAAATATATTCATACTAATAAACTGTACCGTATTGAAATGTCTATGTCTAATAAAACGGGATCGGCCCCGTCCCCGAAAACAATTTTTGACGACCTCCATATCATTATTGCAACTCTCCATAAAGTCACATTGCATCAAAAATGATTTGTATATCTTTTGATTTCTTAGAACAATGTGTAGAGTAAAATCTGCTTGTTATTTCTAAACATGCTTGTTATTCTTAAACATGGTGGTAAAAGCTAAAACTTAGGCATACTTGTTATTCTTAAACATGATGTTAAAACTTATAATTGTTATTCTTAAACATGATGTTAAAAGCTCTCAATTGCTATTAATGTACATAATGTTCAACTTTATTGTTATTCTTGAACATAATTTAAAAGCTTTCAATTGTTATTCTTGAACATGGCGTTAACTAAAACTTACTTGTTATCCTTGAACATAATATTAAAAGCTAAAACTGATAAAGCTAAAATAACACCAGCCGTATTCAACAATAACACTATTACAAACGATGCCATATCGTAGGGTTCATAAATTTCCACATATAAAAATCTATCCTTTGGTGGTGGTAATCCTAGAAGACATTAATGAATATTTGATAGAAATAACTATGCCCGGAAGAATTTCTAAAAACCGTTTTTTAACAATAAGTTATTTTTGTAACATATTGCAAATATTGTGAATAATATACACAATGCACGATAGTTTTGAGTTTCAAACTATACATTCAATGATGTCTACATAATTGATGCTTTAAGTAAAATTATCTCTTAAGGGTATTGATTGGGCTAGCGTTGAGAAAAAAAACACGAGATGGAATTTTTGCGAATTACTTATTTTTTTGGGGCTCAGATTGTAGATTATAATTATTACTTTATTTGTAAACTATATAGAATGAAAAAAACCGACAAGAAATAAGGTATTACGTTAGTTTTTGCTAAAAAATTAGGAAAAAGTAGTAAAATGTGTCCCGGTTGGTACAAGATTTCTCAGCCATTTTTTATTGGAAAATTACGATCTTGGTCTTGATTGAAAGCTTATTCAATAAGGAAGAAACGTACAGAGAGTTTTTTCGAAAATTCCAATTAGTTTGGCCCCTGAAAAATGTTTGCCGTACCAACGAATAAATTTTCGTAAATTTTCGTATTTCCATGGTAACCACCAAAATAATAATTTTTTTTGAAAAATCGCTCTGTACGTTTCTCGGCAATGTAATTGTCTACATTTATGCCAAGTTTGATGTAGATTGATCCATTCACATTTTTTTAAACTTGTATCAAAGGTTTGAAATATCCAATTTTTATGACATGTTTGAAAGGGCTGTAAACTCATTAAAAAAAATCTGATTGACATGAAATCAACCTTAAACTACCAGGAAGGACCCCAAATCATCAACAAATGCACAACAAGTCTCAAGAAATCATTATTTCATATACTTATTCCATTTTTTCATAACGTGAAATAGCCCAATTAACACCCTTAATAAATTAAGTAACAGCTATTTCGGAAATAAAACCATCATTCAGAAAACTGCATGAATTGTCTTAGCAAATCTTTATACTTTTTCCATGGTGGGGTGGGGAAGGGAGTGTTGCCCAGTTTGCGGATGCTCGTGAATGTAAAAAGTTAAACAAGAAACGTAATATACAAAAAATAAATCATTATATTGTTTTCATAAAACATTTATAGGAAAGGGGGTTAATTGACTTAAAATATGCGATAAAATACCTTTAAAAAGGGCAATATCCTCTTCCAACCACGTTATTTTATCTGCCCGCGGGTCGAAGGTAGCTATTGGTGTGTTTACACCATCTGAAAAGTAATAAGATATCCGATGCATTACAAACATACTAGTAGGTATTTTGTTTGACAATACATGTATCTCTTAGTAATGACTTTTTCTGGGTTGATTTGCAAAAACCAAAATGCAGGAGCAGCAAATCGTCCAGTTCTGCAATAATGATATCTGAGGTGGCTATACAGCCAAACCTCAACTCTAGTGTCAGCACTACACAGATGAAGCCTAGAAGGCCGAAACAGTACTGTTTGCAGTAAGTCAAAAGTAAGTAGGCCTAAGTAAGTTATAGTGAAAAATGAAAAACAAAATACCTTCATTATATTCAATAAAAGCTATACCAATTCTGCCTCCATCATTCGAAAACGAAACTGGTCCCTACAAAGTAAAAATGAGTTTACTGTAAGTCCTGGGTTTTCAACTTGTCCGACACCGGGGACATTTTTTGGACATTTTTTCCGGGGACACAAACTGAGCTATAGGTATAAAAACACTGTAATATTATGTACTATCTCGGTTGATATACATACAATATCCACTTCCTGCAACATATTAAAAAGCAAAATGCTGTGACTTCATCATGCTTCAAAATTGCTTTTTTTTCGATGACTTCCGCGGACAATTCAGGGGACATGATCATTTCTTCATTCGTAATCGGGGACACTTGATAAAACCACTTGAAAGAATCTGACAGAGAATGTATTATTCTTTTGGAAAAATAAAAGGCGTTTGTAAAATGAAATGAAAAGGTACTTTTAGTCTACGCGATGTTCTTTAATGAAAACATCAGACAAGAAAATAGTAATTAGACATTGAAATCAGACGCCTATAAAATGGATTCTAACTATATTCGTTTCTGATTCGAGTGTTGTAAGTTATGAAGCAGGAATGTATTTAAGTCTGCAATTTGTTTGAACAGAAGAATCAGTCAACTCATTTTCTAGTCCTGACTATGAAAAGATCGAGCCCATAGGATTAGGCATTTCATCTATATCGAAATATAGAAAAGAAAATCTGTTTATTATAAGAATAGGAAGTTCATATAACTAACTTCCTACCTTAAATTAAAGGATTTTACAGTGTGAGTAGAAATTGATAAATTTGTGTACAAAAGGAGAAAGCATTAACCTACATATAAGATTAAATCTTAAAATGAACCTTCATCTCTGTTTGAAAAGGGGATTAGGGTAAGCTTTGAAAAAGCTAATGGAAGTTATAATTGAAGTAGTGTATCTCTATTCGTAAAAAATAAACTGTTCCCGTGTGTTTTAGTACAGAAAAAAGACAATCCCAATACATATTTTTGCTTTTGGAATGACCTGAACTTCCTTACTATCCACCCAACTTAAAACGATACCACCTTTTAGAATGAACAAAAAAATACGTTCTCAAACTTGAACAATAAGAGTATATATTCATCAACGGTGTCCAAAGTATACAAACAGAATCTAATAAACCCATAAAACTATGTAATTTTCCATACAATTACAATTTATTATAGTCAAGAAAAAAGTTTTTCAATTATTGTATGTATATAAACATAGTTTTCTGGATTTATCAGATTATTTAGGTAATCTGTTTTATAGTTATGCGACCAGGTAAGTACCCTGATGAATATATAATCCTATTGACCAAGTTTGAACATTTAGATTGTTTGTTCATTCTAAGAGGTTATATTGCTTTAACATTGCATTTGAAAATGAAATGAAATTGAATGCCTGACATGAGATAATGATAATTATTATATTTAGAACTTAATAAAAATTGAAACTAAGATTTTTGACATTTAGAAATCGTTTTAAATTGTGCTACGAGACATGTCATGTAAACATTTGAGTAGATGTAAGAGAATAACCTTTATCTAGTTTACAGCAACTTAAGACATTCTGTTTTTGAAAGAGAAGATTTTATTTCCAATGTACATGTTCTTACAGAACAAAACACGTCACATTCAATATTTTCGATGTAATGTAGTGTAATGAAAAGCGTCATTAAAGACCAACCTTAAAGGGATTGTAAAGCGTATTTCTAAACTTTGTATGTGTATCGGGGACACTGCTATCATCAATTTGTGCTATTCCAATTTTCATTCCGACGTCTGTGGTTCTTGCAATTCCATTTAAACTAACGCGTTTATGACGCCACCCCCACTGATCTACCGGAAGCTACTTTTGATATATATGCAGATCAGACTGATTTACCGGAAGCTACTATTGATATCTACGCAGATCAGTAGGGGTTGCGTCATAAACACGTTAGTCTAATTGGAATTGCAATAACCACAAACGTCGGAATGGAAATTGAAATGGCGCAAATTGATGCTTTCGGTGTCCCTGATGCACATACAAAACCTCTTTCCAATCCTTTTATGACTTATCAGATTATACAGGTAATTTGTTGTAAGACACCAGATAAGTTACCTTATAAAGTATACTGTCATTGACCAAGTTTTAGAATTTACATGCTGTGTTATGTTGACTCTTTCCCGACATAACTTGGTGTAATACGTTATCATTTATCAGTGATACAGATTAGAGATACAGTTGTTGATAAAAGGAGTACGATATTAACCTCATTGCACACGACATAACAATGTTTTAAATAGCCCAATCAAAAAGCAGAAAAATGGGACGTAATTTCCAGTTCATTTAACGATTTTCACAGTTTTTGACTCAGTCATTTATTGTCAAATGGACCTAACTAACCCAGGACTTTTAAGCTAATGATGTTATTATTATTGAAAACATATTTACTTTCATGTATAATATTGTTATTACAAATTATTGATACTTACAGAAACTCCGTCAAAGCTGACATTTTCCAAGCTGGCTTTAATCATGTCGCCCATTACAGTATCGTTGTAGTTGAAATCACCAAGAGAGATATTGTTTTTATGCAGCTGCTCAGCAGTGTGATTCAATGTCATGGCTAAAGCATAAGCAGTATCATATGCCAAGGGATGAGATCTCGACAAAGAATAATTGGTCGTTTTCACAAGCTGATTCATCATGTTGTTATAATCCTCGGGCGTCTGAAACGATGAAAAACAGGTTGCAAGACGAGGTAACATTCGCTCACTGATGCGGTCTTCACTCGCGTTGAGATTCCTCCATTGGGTCCCCATTGGGTCCCCATTGGGTCTTGATAATGCCGTCGGATTTATGCATTATGTTTCACGTATGGGACTATGATTAACCTTGGCCGCAACACACTCTGTGCTTTCTGATGGAAACCCGGTATCTCTTTCAGTCTTTCTGGTGATTTCAGAGATGGATTTGAATCTAAGAAAATAATAAACTGTCGACCCATGGAATATTCGGTCCATGTAACGGTGAAATATTCAAACATTTACTAAATTTCCGCAGTCCTAGATACATTTCAAATACCCCCCAGCTTGTGCCGATTTTTAATTATTTTCAAGATGTTGAAGAGGACACTCTGCACTCTCTCTTCTCTTAAGTATAAAAATATGTCCTCTACCGTTTGTTGGTCTACGGCCCAACAAGTCCAAAATACGTCACTGGGTAATTTGATAATGGTCTCAGTAATGCTACACATGATATTTCAAGCAACAAGAACTTACCCATCCAGATAATGTTACTTCAGAAGAGGAACTCAGTCTACGGTGATCAATGGTAATGTATCCTCGCGCAGCTTCTTGAATTTGGTACTTTGGACAAGGATATTTACCCGTATCTTCAAAGTCGAGCCAATCTGGATACATGGATGCACCTCCCAATATCCATACATATTTACTACCATACAGCCCTTGTTTATAGGCCTGGAATGAGAACACAATTATAGGCACAGTGGTCTAAAGACAATTAAAATCAAAATCCTAATTTTTACACACTTGTCCGTTACAATAAAATTCAGAAAATGATAGCCCATTGTTTTTTTTATGAAAATAGTAAAATTATCGAATAATTTGGAAGACAAAAACTTTAAGTTAAAAAGCATAATCACTAAATTATATGTAGAAAACTCGTAATAAACTGCAGCCCTATCTAAACTGATGTTCTCTAGTAATCTGGAGGGCTGTTGCTATACAGAGGTTTCACTGTATTTACATTTTAATTACATTACCTCGCAGAAAATATATGGTGCAGTTGTACTTCTAAAGGCACCGATGATAATTCTGGCATCGTATTGCTGAAATAGAAACATAAACTATATAGATCACCTTATAAATCCAGTGACAGTCCAAGCAATCTATTTCTGATGAAGGCCTAATTCTATTTCTGGTCACGTTTGTGGCCCACACTGCACTTTAACTCGGACGATTCTTACGATTTGTGTGCTTTATAATTCTCTAATATTTAAATTATATGATTTATAATATGAAAATTTGTTTGTATAGTTTCCTTCCATTTAAGAGTAAAAAATATATTAGAACCAAATTTGGTACAGAGTGGGATTTTACAAATGTGAAAACTTTTTATGGGAATCTGATAAAATCCTGAACCCTCTAGGAAACGCCGAAAAAAAGTCCCTTGGCAAAAGCAAAATCCCATGATTAAGTTAGATTTTTCTACAAACCTTCAATCTCTGTATATGTTCTGAAACTTGACTAGTATCAGTGACGATGCCTGAAGTCACCAACGTGTAATTATAATCTTTCAACAACTCGTGAAACTTGGTAATTTGCTGAAAAGCAAAATAATGAGTTATATAGAACAACTAGACAATATTTACATTCAATTGATAAAGCACAGATTCAGATAATTTGTATCAAACATCACCTTTAAAAAATAAAACTCGACGTTTCAGCAGAACCGTAGGCCTACATCAGTCATTAGTAATAAAAAATGTCTGAAGGCCGATGGTAAGAGGTGCCATACCGTTTTTATCTTATTTGATAAATGAAATCATGTCACAAACTACACGCATGCATTATGTTGGCGATTGGCAAGAGATACAATATAAATCTTTACCCATGAATTCGAGGCAAAACGATTTTCGCCCTATTAGAAAATGTTTCTACGAACAGATCGTACAAATTGTCATACAGCTTATTGTCAATATCTAAAATTGACCTTACCGAATCATTAATTTTTCTTACCGATGTAAAGAGGTTCTCTTTAAAAACCAACGTTCCAGCTCGGCTCCATTTAAAATGTTTCATCAAACTGATTCTAACTTGGTTATATGTCTCGTCCAAATAGTTAGTCATATAAACTGATGAATAGGCTTTTCTATCCAGAAGCACTGGTGTTCTGGCTATGAAAGACATCTGAATAATAAAATATAATGTAAGAGGCGCTTCACTCTTCTGTTCCTGGTTAGGCTAAGGACGATGGACAAATTGGGCACGTTATTCACCTATACGCTAATATTTCCATTGGTTTCCAACTGTCTGTAGCCAAAAAGCATATTATGTCGCTGAAATGGTGCAAAATCATTACCTCTATTCTCGTGTTGAAAAAAAGCCCTTTAACTAAATATGACGATTTAATTAGGACCACCTTAGTTCAAGAAAATATTTTCTTTTATATCTTTTAGTTGAAGAACTTTTCAAGGAAGTAAATTAAAATAGACTATAAAATAGATTAAAAACTGTTAATTGTTAACAAGTCGTTAGATCGATCGTTTGTTTTTTGTATTGAATTTATTTTCTTTGCTATACATGTAAAATCATTCTTTGTACTTTTCCTTCTTATAAGGAATATATTTTCATGCATTCAACAAAAGCGTTTCGGACGGAAGTATTGATTATCTTGACTTTGAAAATATAATTCATACAGTCAGAACTGCCCGTTAAATTGAAAATTTTTAAACTTCTCAGTCCTTTCCTTGAAAAATGAGAATGATTAGGTAACCATTTTCAAGATTGGTCGCCATGAAAAGCCAATAGAGGAGGAGTTCCTCAACAGCTGGAAAGTAACGGGGACAAAATAGAATTGGTCATTGGTAAGCCATGAGTTTACTGTACTGGAAATGATTTTTCCCCCTCCCTCACCCCAGTACTACGTGGTATTTTCTATGATTACTAAGGTGTTTAATTAAAATATCAATACATGTATAATCGATTCATTGGAAATCATAACCTACATGAAGATTTTAGATGGTTTGTGCCAATTAATGCTATTTGAATTAACTGAAATTAGGTGCGTGGCATTTACGTAGTTCAATTTTTCACACTTATTCGGAAACTCACAGGCAGTATCTGACCGGCAATAACTCACTGACTTAATCTTACTGGTTAATCACAACGGCAATGACCGTAAGTGTATCTGACAGTACCTGGCTAATAGTTGCTCACTGACAGTATCAAATTGGCTAACAGTATCTGATTTGACAATGGATGTAAATGTCCGCGACCATATCTCACGATATCTGACTGACCGTGACGGTAATTGACTGACTGCAACTTGTAACAGTAAAAGACTGTGACATTTACTGAATGTGATCTGTGGCGATAGAATACTTCCTCTTATAATGAACCATGTTCCTTTAGCAACGGCTATCATTTCATTTCATTACATTAATCCGTTGCTATCATGATATGATATTCTCGTCATTAATTTTGATTGGTCGAACGATTATTGTTCGACCAATTATATTCCTTGTAACAAATTATTGCGGGAAAACTTTCGAATGACCAGACGTCAAATTTCTTGTAGCAAATTTACCTTGTGATAATCGAATCTCCGCGGTCATAAATTGAATGTGACGTAGTGTTTTTAAAACGAGGTTATTAGTTGTTAATGACGAGAAAACTCCGTCAATCCAGCAACGGTAGATAATGCCAATGTCTAACATTGATGAAGGAACATGATAATGAACATACATACATGTATACAATGTAAATTCTGAATCTCTGTCAATAAGAGTGACCTGGTGTCATATGTAAACAACAGGTTACCTGTATAATCTGATAAATCCATAAAACTACATTATAATTAATTATTGAAAAACGCTTACAAAATTTTATGGATAATTACTTAGTTTAAGGGTTTATTCGATTTTGTTTTATTGTTGATGAACATTTACTCATATCGATTAAGTTTGAGAAACAACTTGTTTTGCTTATTCTAACAGATAATATTTTTATGTAAAACTGTATTCAGTACTAAAGGTAGTTCACTTTAAAGAACTCGTGACTTAAATAGTTTGATGCCACTGTCTGGTGAAATTGTAACTTTATTAATTGTTGAAAGCTAGATGGTGATTTATCTTATTATTTTAATAGTAGCTTTGAAGTTTAGCATGGATTTTGTTCTTCATAAATAAAAAATGGACCCCCTTAATGATAAATACGTCTCCCTAGTGAAATATAATATTATTGATTGCAATTCCAGACGCTATAAATAATAAAAACCCTCAAACATCCTCATTAGAAGCCATTAATTAGTAATAATAAACTGATCAGGTAATACAGTAAATTATAATGACACTCACTGTGACCTAGGTCTATCACCTGACTTTAAGACCAATGTCAACATATAGTTACAGTTTGTGCTACAGGTTGAAGGGTGGAAAATTGTGACACTGGAGTTAAAATCGCGTATCAAAGTTATTAACTTACGAACGAAGTACGAAATCAAAAATAAACCTTTGATCAAACATTCATTTCCAAGATGAAGCTTTATGAAAATGGACCAAATTAACTCAATAAAGACTATTGTTCATCAAAATCACAGGTACATGGGACAGTCTTTGGATGGTTCTTGAGTCTGAGTACCTCGAATAATCCCCAAGTAGTGTAATTTTGTATTTTCGAAAGAGAATGTACCTGTGATGAAAACTTTATATGTTGGAACATCTGAGAGGGCTTTATAGCCAAACCTCCACTCAAGTACCAGCACTGTACTGCACTGATGAGGCCCAGAAGGCCGAAACAATAGTGTTTGCAGTTAGCATTTCTATAACGTGTAAATTGGGTTTAAAAGACCTTGGGCTTCTTTTTACAAAAAGTGGTTTTTTGTGCAGGAGATCAGTGTATGGTTTACCACCGTCTGTATTACTTCAACATTCTTACCTCTAACAGATTGTAGTACTGTGGAATCTGTCCTACTACAGTAAGTTCATCAGATAAAGCTGGGCCAATCAAGGCAATTTTAGTAGGTGTTTCATCTATTAACTCCATAAATCCTTTAGCTGCAAGACCGGGAATTCCCTAAAATTAACAGAACAATGACTGTCAATGTACAAAGAGAGACTTCAATTTAGCTTCTCCACTAAAGTCGGTACTTAATTTCATTGAGACGTCCGTGGAAACAGCAATTCTAAGTGAGTTTGATGACTAATTTCGATGGAAAATCGGATGCATTCTGAAGTATATCTGACATAAATATGTTAAGGTTATTTTGAAAATAAATCTAAGAGATTATTTCAGCATTTCAGCATTCAGAAAACAGCTCAGTTTAGCATGTTTCAGTTCTTAGAATCTACCATTTTCACATCCGTCGAATGCCAAATTTTCCGTCGTAGGTGGATGCCAATGCCTCACATCCTATGTTAAACCAGCCTACAATTTGCTAGAAATATCAAGAAAAACTCACCTGAGAATCTTTAGATATCACTTTAAGTTCGTATCCATCCAATATGTCTGTTCTATTGTTGATCTCTTCAAACGCATACTCAAATAAAATTGTTAAAAAACTGCCATAGTTTCTGAACCAATGATTAGACTGTGGTAATATGGTTCCAACATATAATGTTACTGGTTCAGAATACACAGAATTACCAACCAGAAACAAACACAGCCAAAACATGGATCCTATGTTAGTCATTGTTCATAGAAAATGTTCATGGATTTTGATTCTTGACAATGCTGAAATGGTTAGCTTCGGTTAAGGCACAATTAAGTCCGTCCGTTCAGTCTCTAGTGTTAAGATCAACAGAACTAGTATAAGTGAAACTCTAGAATAAAAGTGTAATACTATTAGTGTTCCGGACTAATTAAGCACTAAGCATCAAACTAAGCCCGTTATGACAGTCTTCCACATGGGACCTTTTTTATACTTCAGTATCCGTTAATTTGTCACAACTTGTTTTAATTAGTCACATCGGCTTAACTCATCATTGGGGTAATTAATTAACGATGTCGATTCTCAATTTTCTCATATTTAAAATTTCACAGTATATCACAAACAAGTCAAAATCTTTTAACAGTTAATGTAACCAAATCAATGGCTATCGTTCGGCTAAGAATCACCATGATTACATCGTGCCGTCATTCGACCCGACCAGATCTTAAGAATTCTCCAATTACCAAACCAACATCACAGAACCATCCAATGGAACAAATCAAATTACGACTACTATGAACACCAACAAATAAAATGAAATGAAATGGTGTTTTACGTCCCACTCGTCCACGATTACCAACAACTACCTAGTTTGAGTTATCAGCAACCGCTGGAAGCGAACGCTAACTTTCCATCTACCACCACTACCAACAACTACCTAGTTAGAGATATCAGCAACCGCTGGAAGCGAACGCTAACTTTCCATCTACCAACCAACCATTCTTTAATATGTTTGTATAAATGATGGCGTTTTTTTTTATATGTCTGCAACTAACTCCATGAAAACACGCGACAAATTATTATTGAAACTTATCTATTGTCATTCCAATAGAGTGTCTAAACTCAGGCATAAATCAATTTCAGATAAGTAATCTTTGAGCTGTTCAAACGAATAAATTAGGTACGGTTTTCTATAGCATGGTCTATAAATTGAAATAACATTTATAGTGACGTAAGTAGTTCAAAGTAAATGACTGAACACAAATAGACACATAACGATATGATGTATCATTTTTGACTGTTGTACGCAACGTTTCAACAATTTACATGGTCCTTATTAGGGGTATGTTAAAAAACATTTTACAGTCAGTGATATTTAACAACTAACGTACTATAGAGTTGAAGACGGTAAATGTGAGAATTTCAGAAAAAGACGAGCTGGTCGTTTTGGTATAAGTACACTCAACAACTTCAAACGATTTCTTAAACAATTGGTGCCTCCTTCTACCCCATCCCCATCAGATAAACAAAATGTACCCCCAATTGCACGAAATCAGAATGTTCCAAATCCATTGCATTTCTGAATTTTTCTTGGAAAGAACCCCTCAGACTCCTCACGGGTGGCTTGTGCTTATTGTTCAAAGGGATTTTGAATGCCGCTCTGGCGACCACTATGTCCGTTTGCAATCGCACGTTGTACTAGTATCACTTTACTACCTATCGAACTATCATGAACCGATTAAAATGAAATGAATGGAGTTTTACGTCCTGCTTTTCTGCACCTATATGGGCTAATTGAGGACGGGCAAATGCCATGCAGTGTGCAATGAGGGAAATTTTTGCCAGGACAGTGGCATTAGCCTGCTCTTATTTTCGATTTCCAACTGTCGAGGGATCTTTAACCTGCACAGCCAATAGCACACGGAGCCTCGGTTTATTGTCCCATCCGAACAACTAGACGCTTTTCCATGTCAGCCCCTCCGACCTGCATCACTGACAGGGAGAAACCGGGTTGAAGAATCCGAAAGTATCATCTCGACCCATGCCGGGATTGAACCCTGGATCTTCAGGTTAGCGAGCAAGCGTCTAACTCACTGAGCCACCGCGGCTCCCATGAACCGATTGAAGAACGAGTCATTGGTTGTCTGATTTTTTGAAAGAATAACAACTGAAACTTTTATATTCTTCTATATTGGAACAAAAAGAACTTATAGTTGACAGTCAGTTTGATTTGTTGAATGTTTACGTGACCAAGAGACAATAGTACACTACAATATCGTGATTTAAATCATTATGTATATTTTACGGTTTATATTTAATTTGTATAACAACTGTAATTGTGATCAGAATATTTCTCAAATTAGAATCAATTAAAGAAAATCATTACGTTCAAAAGAAACACATCCTTAGAAGGCACCGTATCAAAGAAGAAACCATAAATGGCCTTATTAGTGGATAATTTTCTTGTATACTTTTAAGTTAATATCAGGAAGTGGGAATATCATTATAAGACTACAAACGGGTAAATACTGAAAGGCAAAAAGGTATAAGTAAAATGCTAAATGAGTTTATTAACCCCAGAACATGTAACTGACATTATCTCTCTGTCAAGTTTGATCAATATCAGGAGTGATGTTTCGACGTTTCTTTTGTCTTTCGGTATAGGTTTTTGAAAGGAACGGTTCACAATCTAAATTATAAACTCATGAGCATTTTCAAACTGAAAAAAAAATTTGTCTGTATCATAATGATCCATTGTTTTCAACACATTAGTTGATCACACATTTAACATAAATCACAAATAAAAATCCAAACAATTCCGTTAATCACTATCTATCTCAAAATTTAGCCGTGAAGCTGGGTGTTTTTCGCAAATCGGGTGGTCATTATTTTGTCTGCAATTTTAGTTGGATAATTTGAGGTGACTATATAACCAAATCTTGAAGGGATTGTAAAGAGGTTTTCTAAACTTTGTATGGGCACCGGGGACACTGATAGTATCAATTTGCGCCATTCCAATTTCCATTCGACGTCTGTGGTTCTTGCAATTCCACTTTAAGTAACGCGTTTTAAGACGTCAACCCACTGATCTGCAAAGATATCAATAGTAGCTTCCGGTAGATCACCCCCACTGATCTGCATAGATATATATCAATAGTAGCTTCCAGTAGATCAGTGGGGTTGACTTCATAAAATGCGTTAGTTTTAGTGGAATTGCAAGAACCACAGACGTCGGAATGGATATTTGAATGGCGCAAATTGATGCTATCAGTGTCCCCGATACACACACAAAGTTTAGAAAACCTCTTTACAATCCCTTTAACTCCAGCACTGCACTGATGAGTCCCAGATGGCCGAAACAGTACTGTTTGCAGTTTTTCTGGTTTATACGTAACAAATTCTTGGTGCTTAGGGCCCTTGATTCTGTGGATCATACAAACGGACATTGTGTTTATTGCTGCTGACAGCATATAGTACATGCATTGTATCATTTAAATTGAAAAATGAAATAATAATGTCTTAATAATCAAGAAAAACCAAACATAATAAGTTGATTGTAAAGAATCAGTTAATGAGATCTTGAACAAAAATAACTAACAAAGCTAAATCAATTCCATTTCAAAGTCTGTCGAACGATTTCAAGTACAGCTCCGGAAAGAACGCAAATGCATTTGTATAGACCAGGCCTTCTCAATTAATTTTTGTTCAGGGCCAAATAGTATTTATCTAACAGAGCGAGCAGAGCGTTTTAGCGGAAGGGGTCACTCTTAAGGACATAGGCGTACGAGCTGGGGATGCAGGGGGGGCAATTGCCCCCCCAGTGATTTTGATGAAGGAAATTTTAAAAAATAAAATCGTTCGGAAATGATGTGATCAGGCAGATGGCGAGAAGTTTTTGGAATTAGGGGTTGGGTGGGGGTCGACTTGTTGGGCAAATATATTTCGTTGTCGGGCAAATTAGCATTAGTTGTCGGGCAAATTGGTTTTGCCCCCCCGCTCAACTAATGCCCCGTACGCCTATGCTTAAGGATTTGGATTTGGCCCGGGGGACGCCATAATTTGAGAAGGTCTGGATAGACTGTACTATGATTGAAGAAAAATAAAATCCAAAAATATTTTAACCATATGTTTACAGTGCTTAGATGCAGCTACGCCTCTGTTCTTTCAGATCATGGCGGTAAAACAAAAGTTCAGCAAGTACTTAACGCATTTTATGTTGTTTTTTTTAACAATTATGTCATATTATTATATTCGGGATCAATATTTGCTCAAATCTATCGTGTATGTCTCAAGCATTGAACAATTTTCTTTCATATTCTTTGATAAAATTCCATCCATAATTATTTACCAGTAATGATTAAAACTATTTAAAAAATCAAACCATCAAGAATTAATAAATAAACTTGTACATAGTTATAAGCAAAATACTTTTATTTAAGTAGTTCATTGTTTCATGAATGACATGTTATAGAAATTTAACAAACGTTTTCACGATGTAGCAGTAAATGAAAAAAATTACATACATCATTATACTATTTCTCATTTTGTCGGTAACATTGATAGTCATGACGTCACCGACGGTAGGTATATTACAGTAACTTTTGGAAATTCTTTTAGCGCCCAATATATATTTGTAAAGCTCATAGCATTGCCTTAAGTGCAAAAGAGTAGTATACGAGTAGGTTCTAACGTGTGTCTCTTTGATCTTTTGAATTTAATTTTAGTCTCAAAAAGATCATTTTGTTTATCTAAGCTATTTTCAGATTTATGAGGAATCACACAGTTCGACCCACGCTAAGTCACAGCATTTTTTCTGCAAATAGATTAACTTTAGGGGAATGTTTAGCATTTTGAGCCTTGAATATAATGTAAATAGCCCCCAGAAATATTAGAGCTGCACAGAAATCGCATTCACTTCAATTGAACCCTTACATAAACATCTTTCATATAAAGCTTTAATGTGAACATATTCCTTTAAAATTAAAATTAGCCATTCACGATAGTGAACTCAAATGATGATATTGTAGGCGACATTCATTGAAGATCAAAGTTCAAAAGATAATATATTAATTGAAATTGGAAACAATGAAATTACAGCAGGATCAGTTTTAAAGATATCGTGACATAGCTTGTCATTAGAAGATAAATACACTATACAATAACTTATTAACATAATCAATATCCATGATATTTTCCATCTATGGTTGAAGGTGTATAGTCGCAAAATATTGTCTAATAAATAATCTTTCAATGTTCTTAGTATTTAGTCGTTCGGATATGGCAATTAACTGAGGCCCCGTGTGCTGTGCACGTTAAAGATCCCTCGACAGCATAGCCGCAGTTGCCCCGACTCAAAGGGAGGCTGGGGTGGTCAGATCGACACATTGCCCGAATCTTAATGATATTTTGCCCGCTTTCATTTTTTTTGCCCGAAAACATAATATTTGGGGGAGCAGCCAACACCCCCCCCCCCTCCCCCCCCCCCCCCCATGTCTCCTACGGCTATGCTAGACAGTTGAAAATAGGAAATAAGAGACTAGGCTGGCAAAATGTTCCTCATTGCACACTGCATGGCGTTTGCCTGTCCTGATTAGTCTATACAGGTGCAGAAAAACATTACGTACAACCCCATTTCATTTCATTTCCACAGCTGTCTGAAAAACAATGGTCACACTGGGGTATGTTGAAAAGTGTTGTATTGCTTTGTGAGGTATATCGACAGAATTTTCTTTTGCAAGAGGGTTTGAGATATTTAAATGTTCAGGATTTGTTTCGTATGAGTGAGGAAACGAGAGACATAATTATACATAGTTTATATCATAGTCTTGGGTATATAGTACTTATAAAATACTCTTGCTCATGTTGATTATAATATAATTATTTTGATGGATTATTGGCATGTTAAAATTTCAAGAGTTGGGAATCGATATTTTTTTGTTAATTAGTCGTCGGTGTTGTGGAAAACAAAACATTTTATATAATGTGTCCATTGACGTACGCACAGGGGTAAAACTGCACCCTTCCCTCGCCTGGAAAAAAGAACAAAACTATCAAACAAACGCCAACATAGCCTATATGTAAAATTGAGCAGTTTCTGAATGCTGAATGTTGAAAATAAACGTTACATAATGCATTATTTAAAGGTTTTCAAAATAATCGTTGCCTCTGACCCCGGCACATTGGAACCAATCTTATATGCGTCATATTCCTAAAAACGTTTCTATCATACATGAATCGTGTGGCCGATCTAAATGTTTTATTGTCGAGGAATACTGGGGACATTTGGATATTTTTTCGGGGCCACAAACTGAGTTATGATAGGTACTGAAGAAATGTGTAATATTTTGTATTATCTGGATGGATATGCGATCAGTATATACTGTACCTAAAATGTAAATGCTCACGCGTAATCGTCACGATCTGAAAGATGGTGTGTTACTGTTAACCAACAAAATGCAAAAAAAAAAAAAATCCAAGTTGCATACTTATTACTGTTGACGTCGAACAATCAATATTTCATTGTAAATGGGAACACTTAAGGAAACCAGTTGAAGACCCAGGATACAGAGAGACTGGTAAAGGTTGCCAGGTGATGTCTCGGAAAGAACAATTATTGTGAACCATTGTGGCTATCACCTTGACGTAAGGTGGTAGCAACAACAATTGTAGTTATTACCGGTAAATGGTAATTATATTATTATCCGTGGAAATCAAGCTTATTTAGTTAATGAGACTCCAATTAATCCAGGATTAAAAGGTATTACTTAATCCGCTATAATCTGGTTATAAATGATTAATCATCAACAATCGAAAACGTATTCTATACCACGTGATAACGTTGGTAACAGACGGCAATTATTCTCGATCATACCAATCTCAACACCTTCGTTATTTCAATGAAAGTTTCTGGATGATCGAAACTTTTGAAAGTTTAATTAATGCCCAGTGAGGGGAAAATAGTTTGTATTGCTATGCATAGTTTGATCTAGCATTGACATTGATATTATAGAAGGTCACCGAACAAAGATATCAATACAGAGCTTAGAGCATTTTCTTTTCACTTGTCCATCATGTCGGTACATCAGTATGGGACTCCAAGAAAAGCGGAAAATGCCGAAGAGTGAGTTTGTGTTTCTTTTCTTTTTTCCTTGTGCTGAATACCTGCAATTTTTTGTTGCAGAAGATAGCGATGTCACCTTTAATTTCCGATCAAAGTAATGCCAATGGTTTGATTGGATACTTTAATCATTTGTCGAAAATTCGGTCTCTATTTTTAGGTGGGCCATGGCTCATTGACCCCCCCACCCGGGTCAAAAATTTTCACTTGAAAATTGCATACTTTGATCATTTTCAGGCAATGCCCCCCTTGACCCCACCACGCCAGTGCTATTTAATTTCCCTTCCGGAAATACCTACATTTAGGAAATTTCTCTCCGTGTACTTATATTTCCGAATAATATATTTTCGTTTAAATCTGATATTCTGTGCAAATCCATTCTTGGCCGTTAATGTTAAAGGGATTGTAAAGAGGTTTTTTAAACTTTGTATGTGTATCGGGGACACTGATAGCATCAATTTGCGCCATTCTAATTTCCATTCCGACGTCTGTGGTTCTTGCAATTCCACTAAAACTAACGCGTTTTATGACGTCACTAATAGTGATCTGCATAGATAACAATAGTAGCTACCGGTAGATCAATATTAGTGACGTCATAAAATGCGTTAGTTTTAGTGGAATTGCAAGAACCACAGACGTCGGAATGGAAATTGGAATGGCGCAAATTGATGCTATCAGTGTTCCCGATACACATACAAAGTTTAAAAAAAATCTTTACAATCACTTTAATACTCGTATTAACGATTCAGATCCCAGGCTAGGAAAAGAACGTTCCGAAATATTTTTGTTAATGTTTTGAGCAATTTGTTGTGCATCATCATTTCCGACCCAACGCATCTTGTGTATTTAATTCCAGAAAAAACAAACCAATTTGCTTGAATGTCATCGCGATAGTCAGTTATAATCTGGTCAGGTTCATCTGGAATTCCAGGAATCACATTTGACTTGAATGGCATTAAAGATAATGACTACTAGTCAAGTTTTCCCGGATTAACAGGAACCACATTTGGAATGCTTTAGATCGGTCATTTTCATCACCCGAATATGCGCGGACCGTTGTGGTTTCTGAATTCTAACACATAATACAAAATGTACATATATTTATCATATCAGCTCTCTAATATACTATCGTGTTTTGCAGGGAATTGAAACCTGGTCATTACGACAATAATCATCAAGGCAGTATGTTTGGGGTGAGTATTCCATCTCATACTTGGGAGCGAGCATATTGGAAGGGCGAACATTGATAAAATAGAGACTGTAGTCGTGCTTATCATACGATTCCATCCCTTTGAACTAGCCAATTTGGGCAACAATGGTGTGCTATAGGCTGTGCGCGTTTGAATCATCCAATCGGGAACAGAAAAGTTTCAATTATTCGGAAATTCGAAAATAGCATTAATGTACACTTTAAAGTTAGGATAGGATATGATTGGATAGAAAAGCATTATGAATACACACCACAATACAATTCAATAAACAATTTCAATAATTTTTTTAGCGGAAACATTGATCCGAATTTTGATGAAACACAATTGAAATATTCAAAAGCAAATGATAAAAATCATACTGTCATAGCTCACAATGAAACATTATGGAAATGATTTATGCATGCCATCACATGAATTTGACACATGGCTAATATATTGATTCAGATACAAAAACATAACATGCCCTATTAATAGCATAACCATGTTTTCAATATTATGTGAAGATAAATACATTTATTAATGACATAGGCTAGTTTAGATTTCTGCACTAATGGATGGTTGTGGTTTCTACACTTACGTATCTCCGGAAAATTGTCAGTAATTCCATGTGATTATTTGGTCGGATTTCAAAATAGGACTCTTTTACCTGAAAGCATATCATTATCACACATAAAACAAACTGAAACGAACAGAGAACTTTTCTTATCCGTGAAGTTCAAGTTAAAGGTCTGTACGTTCTCGGATATTTCTGTAAATCAAAAAATGTAAACACAATAAAATTCATTGTAAAGAGGTTTTCTCAAAAGGGAATTATAAGTGTGGGGACACTTATAGCATGTGGTTCCAACAATTAGACATAAAGTAAGTGTTTGAGGACGCCACACCCGCGAAATATGCGTGTATCACTGAATTGCTGGAACCACAGACGTCTGAAAATTGGAATGGTACATCAGTGTCTAAGATACACATACACAATTAAGAAAAAGTTATCCCTCGGGTTATGTCTTTTATACTACTGTACATTCATTTCTTTACGCTCTGATGTCCCTTTATATTTTTTTGCGACAATAATGGTTCACCTATGTTGTGCCTTTATGTCAATCGGATGTGTCTTAATATCTTTGTCCGACCATACATACAGGTATACCCTCGGATGTGCCTGAATGTTTGTCAGACTATACATAAAGGTATACCCTTGTATGTGCCTGAATGTCTGTCAGACCATACATAAAGGTATAACCTTGGATGTGCCTGAATGTCTGTCAGACCAAACATACAGGTATACCCTCGGATGTGCCTGAATGTTTGTCAGACTATACATAAAGGTATACCCTTGTATGTGCCTGAATGTCTGTCAGACCATACATAAAGGTATACCCTTGGATGTGCCCAACTGTCAGTCAGACTATACATAAAGGTATACCCTCGGATGTGCCCAAATGTCAGTCAGACTATACATAAAGGTATACCCTCGGATGTGCCCAAATGTCAGTCAGACTATACATAAAGGTATACCCTCAGATGTGCCTGAATGTCAGTCAGACTATACATAAAGGTATACCCTCGGATGTGCCTGAATGTTTGTCAGACTATACATAAAGGTATACCCTTGTATGTGCCTGAATGTCTGTCAGACCATACATAAAGGTATACCCTCAGATGTGCCTGAATGTCTGTCAGACTATACATAAAGGTATACCCTCGGATGTGCCTGAATGTCTGTCAGATTATACATAAAGGTATACCCTCGGATGTGCCTGAATGTCTGTCAGACTATACATAAAGGTATACCCTCGGATGTGTCTAAATGTCTGTCAGACTATACATAATGGTATACCCTCGGACGTGCCTGAATGTCTGTCAGACTATACATAAAGGTATACCCTCAGATGTGCCTAAATGTCAGTCAGACTATACATAATGGTATACCCTCGAATGTGTCTGAATGTCTGTCAGACTATACATAAAGGTATACCCTCAGATGTGCCGAACTATCTGTCAGACTATACATAAAGGTATACCCTCGGATGTGCCTAAATGTCTGTCAGACGATACATAAAGGTATACCCTCGGATGTGCCTGAATGTCTGTCAGACTATACATAAAGGTATACCCTCGGATGTGCCTGAATGTCTGTCAGACTATACATAAAGGTATACCCTCGGATGTGCCTGAATGTCTGTCAGACTATACATAAAGGTATACCCTCGGATGTGCCTGAATGTCTGTCAGACCATACATAAAGGTATACCCTCGGATGTGCCTGTATTTGTTGATAATGTTTACTCACATTTTGGCTCTAGTCCAAACTTTAATTCAACCAAAAACTATACAACACCTACCACCTGCTGTACATGCTGATTATAAATAACAGTAATCAATATGTTTAACAAACTGTGTATAAGATACTGTTATGTACTGGTATATTATTATTTTACACTATATCGGGTCACTTCAACTTAATGGTTCTGAGCTTGAAGTACTTGAAAAGATACTCACAATGATTGAGATCCGTCGGTTGCATGATAGGAAGGCGATATTGGAAGATGCAAAGTGTGAAGGGATAATATGAGTAAGGAACGAATTGCGAAGGGGCACAGTGGGATATGGGAAGACGCCCTTTTGATATTGATTCTGTTCTCAAATGTCCATTTGTAGATTCGTGATTGTGGAAATCCCTGGGTTCTGGGTTTTAATATTGGACCTATTCTATGACAATACTATAATTTAGGTTCGGACAGAATTTTTTCCAAACACCAAAAAAAAAAAAAACAAAAAAAAACAAAATTCAGACAATTTTTAAACCTTTCAAATCTTTGAAAAAGTTGGCATTGAAAATTTAACGGAAAGATATTTTAATATAAACGCTATTTTTTTATTTTGGAAAATTATATTTTTCGCCAAAAACTATACTAATCAATGTATTGGCTTAGAAAGTGATAGAATATTACAACCTTCATTTTACGCTGAGTTGAAGAAATGATACGTGGTTTATCAGAGATAATAATCCTAATTGTTTTGCTTGTCCTCCAGTGAATACTCCCAGTGCAAGATTATACATCTCATAAAACAAATCCGAAAGCCGATAATTGCATACATGTATTCCCATAAATCTGGCGTAAACATTGCACCGAGAGGATTATTCTTGGCTTCATACATGTAAAATTGTTCATGAATATAAACCCCAAGAGATGCATGATATAATTATCCCAAACGGTTGGTATAATACACCGTCATGTCTCTTGATGTAATTTTGCTGAAACTGATTATGATCACTTTCCATATAGTCCTCCGTAGTTAGAAAGCACAATAGCGAGACTAGCCTATAGTCATCGCCAGAGATTCGTCAGATCTTCGTTTCCTATTATTTCAATGTAAGAACTGAATAACCAATACACAGAACCGTAAGTGAAGTATGTAAACATTTGATAAAACTCAATTCACCATAACGGTAGATATTGGCTTATACCGGAAGCGGACGTTAACTTGTCACCTATATACTTACCAACCGGGTGCCAGTTACATATGCAATCCAGAGAACAAAAATGTCAAATAATAAAAATAATTCATTGTAGCATGATTCTATAGAACACATGTTATCATGGCGATAGAGGAAATTAGAAATAAAGTCAGCCCCCTAAATTAAATATTTCCAATATGCGATGGGTGTATAACTGTTGTGTTTCTAGCATGAATTAAAATCAGATTTGTTAGTAACGAAATAATGGTTTACGGCGACGAGGCGACTTTTAAGCTGAACAATAAGTAAATGCGACTTGAAGAGACATATTTGTTGTGCTAGTATAATAGCATATTTAAATTTTTGTGGCACCTTTAACCGCTGCCACTCGCCAAATTCTCATGAAATAAGTAAATTTAAAAATACCTTTTATATTTAAAACATAACAAACGAATAAGTACATATAGTTAAATACCGATAAAAAAGTTCTCAATACTTTTAATTATAGATCTACATACTAGACTCATTAAAACAGAACCTGAAGCATATTGCTACTCAAAGTTTCCACCGGGACTTGCACCCATATAAATAACTGAAATATTTCAGCCTTTGACTGAATGTCTGTGTCAATTTGTCAAACATCAATAGGGATATAGACTGAACAAGTAGATAAATAAATAAAAGAAAAAGAATACTAGCATCACGTATATATCAATTGTAGGCTATATTTATCTAATATTGTAATAAGTGAGACAGAAATATCATTTTTAATAACACGACACATCAATATTTCATATATTTTATAATCATATTTTCTATAAACTGTTATTATATATCATTACCTACTGTCATTCTCATTAACTGAAAACACGTGGGTGATGGTCGGATTGGGTTGAAATAAAGTTGAATTGAAGTCCTACATTTGAAGGGTGTAATTATGAAGGCGTATGAAATTCCAGGTGAAAATCTCGAAAATGCCGATAGGAATTTATATATATTCTACAGTTCTATGACCGCCTAATTTGTTAACTCTAGTTAGCTCATGTTTTGGATATGCATAGCCGTAGGAGACAGGGGGGCAGGACCAGAAATATGTTTTCGGGCAAAAAATCCCCCAAATCAGGCAAAATATCATTAATATTCGGGCAATAAGTGGTCTGCCCCCTGTTTAGTCGTGGGCCCCTACGGCTATGATATGAACACTCATCAGGACTATTTGTCCATTGAGACGAGAACCTGATTTATGTCTAATCCAACTTAAAAAAGAAAAACATACGTTGGATTTTGTTTGGTCAATTAAGGAAATTTGACCCAAGCAATAACATCTACCAAAAAATCTACACAATTACAATCATAAAAAATAGATTAACCGATATCTCGATCAATTTATCTTACTAATTTGATGTTGATGCTTGATCAATAACACAAAGATCCAAACTTATATTATGGATCAGATGACACTTTAAGTCTTTCAGAAGATTGTGTGTGCTAAAAGATGGCATGATAGATCCCTTGCCAGCTACATGTATACTGGAAATCGAAGAAAACATAATCTAATGCCCCTTTCGTTCTCCATTGACCAATCCAGTGAAGAAAAATAGAACATAAAACATCATTTCATTCCACTGAAGATTTTAATGAATTTATACCATTTTGAAAAAAATATAAGTGTTATTTGTCTGTAATAGTAGATATTATTTTTCTTTTACAGAATGTCCGAAGATCCAGATCATGTTTTGCCATCAATCCTGAATGGGTTTCAGAAAGTGTGAACACTCCACGATCTCAGCCTCTGAGCAGACCACCATGGCCATGGGAGCAACCACGTTATCGAGTTAACATGCAGTTGCCCGTAACATACACCGTTATGGAAAAACCAACAAAAATCCACCCACAGTCAGCTATTCCCTACGATGGCCCTCATACCAAAACAGAAACGTATTATGTTCAGAAAGCATATGGTAAACCAGCGAAAGGTCTAACCCCGGTTGAAAGCGTCTATAGATCTTGATGTGATAATAACGGTATATCCTTGGACATAAAGGTACATTACGGTTTTTAACGGTTACTTTATTTGAGATTTAGCTTATGCCTGAAATATTACTAAGTTTGATTATTATTGTTATTGTTAAGGTGCAACTATAGTCGTATTATAGAACACGGGTCAAACTAACAAAATAAAAAAAAATATTACCGTGGATGAGATTTATCTGCATTCATTTTGATGTTCATATGCACAGTATACCAACAATTTTGTTCCGATATTTATAGCACATATTTAGATGACCTTTCTTTTCAATGTACAGTGCAACACAATATCTTCTTGAATCATTTGATTTTGTAAATATTTTGATGTATATTGTATTGTATTGTATTATATTAAATTATTTATTTCGAAATAAGGTAAATTATTACTATTAATGTTCTCCTTATACTGTCCACAAGCTGTATCCATTATGAACAAAATCTTCATGGTCGTTTTGCTCTAGATTCATTTTTACACAGCAACAGACCGCATTTACGTTTGAGACCAATAGCCGCGAAACGGAATACGGTGTCCGGTCCGATACCGTGCACGTTTTTCGATAATAGTAGAAGACAATATTGTCCGCATCATGTCCGGACCCGTACCCTCCTGAGGTCAAATTAAATTTTAGAGAAGATAGAAATACACCTATTTTGGGATTCGAGTTTTATTCAAAATTGTTTTTACTGGCGTAATAGTATAAACATTTGGTTTACAAACCGATAAAGCTAAATCGGGAATATGTAACTTTTCAGCTGGTCTTCCACTGATCCCTGAAACAATTGCTTTGGAATTTGAGTTATACATATATTTTTTTACTTGTGAATCTCTTCAGAAGTATTATATCCTTGAATATTATTCAGTAGAAAGTATTCTATTAAAATTGAATTAGTTTCCATGTTAAAATTGATTGTCTCTACTTGTGACCTAGGCCAGTGCTTCTATAACACCTGATAACTGATCCATTTCTTAAAGTATTTTCACCACAAGGCTGCTAGGGTTAGCAAAATATTCAAGTTATTTAGTGCATACAACCACAATGGAAACTCATAACACCAGATTTAAGACAGCATATAAGCAAAGATATTTTAATTTACAATTTGTTATAATTTCATATTTAACATCAAAAAATAAAATATATTGAACAAGACATAAAATATTGCCATTTTCAACCAAAGATACTATTTAAAGACAGTTTTTTTAGGAAGATTTAGACGGAATACTGATCTCTAATCTTATCACAAGAGGGCAAGAGAGTGTATTTGAGGGAAACCTTTTCAAAAATATTAAAACAGGTTTGGGGTGGGTAAACAGTCATATTTCAATCAAAGACAGTCACTGACTGAGATATAACTGAGTAAGTAAGGGGTTATTTTCTTAAAACAGTTTAACATATTATAATCAAAGACAATCACTGACTGAGATATAACTATGTAAGTAGGGGGTTATTTTCTTAATTCAGTTTATAACATAATGTAATCAAAGACACTAACAAAGATATAACTACAGAAGTAGGGGGTTATTTTCTTAAAACGGTTTAACTTATTATACTCAAAGACAATCACTGACAGAGATATAACTATGTAAGTAGGGGGGTATTTTCTTAATTCAGTTTATAACATAATGTAATCAAAGACACTAACAAAGATACAACTACAGAAGTAGGGGGTTATTTTGTTAAAACAGTTTAACATATTATAATCAAAGACAATCACTGACTGAGATATAACTATGTAAGTAGGGGGTTATTTTCTTAATTCAGTTTATAACATAATGTAATCAAAGACACTAACAAAGATATAACTACAGAAGTAGGGGGTTATTTTCTTAAAACAGTTTAACTTATTATACTCAAAGACAATCACTGACAGAGATATAACTATGTAAGTAGGGGGGTATTTTCTTAATTCAGTTTATAACATAATGTAATCAAAGACACTAACAAAGATACAACTACAGAAGTAGGGGGTTATTTTCTTAAAACAGTTTAACATATTATAATCAAAGACAGTGAATGACCGAGATATAACTACAGAAGTAGGGGGTTATTTTCTTAAAACAGTTTAACATATTATAATCAGGACAGTCACTGACTGAGACAAGAGACACAACTACAAAAATAGGGGGTTATTTTCATAAATCAATTTAATATATTATAATCAAAGACAGTTGCTGACTGAGATATAACTATGTAAGTAGGGGGTTATTTTCTTCAAACAGTATAACATAATATTATAACCAGGACAGTCACTGACTGAGACAAGAGACACAACTACAAAAGTAGTGGGTTATTTTCTTAAAACAATTTAACATGTTATAATCAAAGACAGTCGCTGACTGAGATATAACTATGTAAGTAGGGGGTATTTTCTTAATTCAGTTTATAACATAATATAATCAAAGACACTGACAAAGATGTAACTACAGAAGTAGGGGGTTATTTTCTTAAAATAGTTTAACATATTATAACAAAAGACAATCACTGACTGAGATATAATTACATAAGTAGGGGCTTATTTACTTCAAATTTTTGCGAAAGTTTGAAATTGATTTAACTGATTTAAAATACTGACACTTATTGTGTTATGTACATTCCCATAATTTTGTGACCACGAAAACAGTCATACCATTAACATCACAATAAAATCCAGCTATACTGAACATACTTACACACAACATAGTGTCTGACTAGATTACATAAATAAAATATAACAGAGCATTTCAATTTGCAGTCCCGAAATAAACAAGTAATCTCCATTGGTAGACAATGATTCCATATTTTATATCTATCAGGAAAGACTTGTGACTAGAATTAAATATTGCTAGTGAAAATTATAATGACAATTAAAGCAAGAAAGAATCAAATTTCCTAAAATTTAAAAAAAAAGATCCAAAAAATTTGGGATAATTCTAAAATAAAAAATGTATTTTATAGTCAAGCAAATATCTTTGTGCACATTCAGTCCAATTTAAAAAAAAGTAGTCTATTTGAAACTGTTAGTACATGTTATAAAGGTTTAGATTTCAGGTGAACATATAACTGAATAGCTTGGCTAAAAATTCCCATTTTCGTGATTCAAGTATGAAAAGTGAACCTGCCCCTTTATTCAGATGCAAATGTGCACAACAATAACTATATATTCTAAAATCACGGTGGCAGAGAGTAGTCAGAAGGAAAATCACAATTCTTTGTCCATCATCAGCAGTTTCTTACATCAGCATTTTTTCAATTGCAGCCATTTCACCAAAGCATAAGTAGATTCATTCAAAAAACAGGCACTTGTCTCAAAAGTCTTCTGATAATTACAAATCCTTTAAAAATTTCAAGACTCTTCTGATAATTCTACTTCTAGATTCCATTTGGGACTCCAGAAGCTGTCCAGATCAGTCCAGATATAAATAATTTTATATTAGGTGGTACATTAAGGGGAGACAACTTCCATATGAGACAGTTCAGCACTACAGACAACTAAAAATACATTCCAAAAGTAAAACCTTTCGTCATACAAGGCAATCAATTCACAATACTAAAAAATGGTTAATTACAAGCATTTCATTGAGATTCAAAACAATCACTGAATCTTTGATATCAATTACATCTGTTATCACTCTGTAAGTGAAATTCTGATCTATATACAGGAGACACTTTGTGCACCCATGTTAAAATTAGGGTGTTGCTAAGTCATATTTCAAAAATTTGCAAACAAAACTATAAAAATTCACCATTTTCAATTCATTTTTTGTAAGCTTTATTATATGTCTGAATACTTGTAAATAAAATACTGTCTTAAACACAACAAAAGTTGCGCCCTTTTTTCAAACTTCTCCAAAGTTTGTAGTCAAAAAAGATTCACACTTCACATGGTGCAAATACAGTCTAATCTCAAATTTGGTCCCATAATTACTTTTGCCTCATTCATTCTTATCTTTCTTTTTCCGTAAAGGATTCGATGGAGTTTTGCTATACACTGCTGATCCGACATCATATGATTTGCCTGCCACCCATTTAACACCGCCAACGCCCATTCCCACAGCTCCCGATGCTGTGTTATACACCCCACTAGACAATTTCCATAACATGCCAGGCTGATTGGAAGGATCTGGAATGTGAAAAGGAAGGATTGAATACCGGAACAGTTCTAAATATTTTGTAATACAAATTTGTACAAGCAAAACAATGCCATCAATCAAATATATCAATCAATTAATTTCAGAAATCAAGAACAACAATACATAGTAATGGACTCTTTCAAATAGAAGTATCATTAGGTGTTTCAAAAAGAGTAAGCCTTGTCTGCTTTGTGCACAACTCCACTAACCACCAGATCTATTTATGCAAAACCAAACAAATCAACGAAGATGCAGAACCCAAACAACTGAAGATAGAATAATTTGTTCCAATCACTACAGCGGTAATATCAATTTTAGGGACAACTCACCATTGACTTCATCAGTCTTTTTATCAGCTATTAAAGATGAGTTCCCATCTGTTTCTTTAATGTCATCAGGATTACTTATTACTTCAGATTTTTCTGTTGGTGGTGACTGCAAAATAAAGTAACAAACATATTATTAGATCCCAATTATCCCTTATGTATGTGATTGCTCCCAGTTCCAATGACGAAACCTATCTATACCCTATATCTATCAATACCTATGTTATCCCCTTTGATTGGTACACAGACTCAATCAGGATAATTGTTAAGGAGGGGCCCTGGCAAGTGAGAAGCCCTTTAAGCTTAGTTCAAATCAAAAAGATTAAATTTAAGTATTTTGGCGCTTCTGAATCAGCATAAATGCATTTTCTTGGCTAATGTGTTTCCAATTTTTCATATAAGGGAAGACCAGAGACCCCTTAACCCCAATTTAATACGAAACCCAATTCACAGCACCAATTCAAATACATAGATTCTTAAGTTTGAAAAAAAAACATTTGAGATTTGTTTACAGGTAGTTGCTCTCTATTCATTCATCTTTTTGCACTTGTCATAAATTATATGAAACTGAAACCCATCCATCATTTATATTTGTCAAAGACAGTAAATGTTAATAGCAGATATAATTAATAGAGTCACAACCAAATGTAGCAAATATTTCAAGATTTAAAGGGAACAGTTGGCAATTTCAGGGATTAATTTTGCTTTCAAATATACATATATTATACTTATATATGTAAATAATCTTCAGAAGTGAAAAAATAGCATTATCCAATATGTGTCAAACCAAAAATGTCATTTTCTATTTCTATTTTAATGTCTGTTATATAGCATACTCTTGCTAAATTACACCAGTCATATTCTAAACTATTAGATGCATTCATTTACATTAAAAGCTTATTATGATAAATATTCCTGATTTGCTAAATCTAAAAGTACTATTGGTTAGGGAATATTCCCCTTTAAAGTATCAGTATTTTAATTCAATGTTTATAAATAGTGACAATGTGAAATACCCCAGTTAAGATTGTATCAACATTGAGATAATTATTACATAATCAAAATATCTTATTCTTATGATACATATCTTACTCTAGATAAATAAAGCTATTTGGCCATTAGGTAACTAATTATACATTAAACAGGTCTATATTTAAAGGAACTACCTCTTAAAATGAAAAAAGAAATAAAAATTCTCAAAGTAAGGGTATATTCTGCAGTGGAATTAACTGGTGTCATAACTATCCTAATACTACATATAACCTGTATAATTTGATAAATCCAGAAAACTTAGTTTAATAGGTTTAAAAGGTATAAAGGATTGTAAAAAGGGTTTCTAAACTTTGTATATGTATCAGGGACACTGATAGCATCAATTTACGTCATTCCGATTTCCATTCCGACGACTGTGGTTCTTGCAATTTTACTAAAACAAATGCGTTTTATGACGTCACTGATAGTGATCTTCATAGATAGATCAATAGTATCTTCCCGTAGATTACTGTCAGTGACGCCATAAAATGTGTTAGTTTTAGCTGGATTTCTTCTATCCATATTGCTTTATCAAGTTAAAGGGGTTTATTACTAGGCCAAACTATGACCGAACCTGAAAATATATTGTCAACAGGCCTACATGTTGCTTTAACTTAGGTATATCACATGTATAATCATGAATTTGGCTGGTGTATCAAAGTGAGATGTAAAACTACTATTCCTTTATATTGTCACAGAGCATCCCCAAAAAATTATGAAATACTCACCTTAAAAATACAAGATTTAACTGATTGATAAATTCCAGACATTGTACTGTAGCTGTTTTTCTTTAATCTGAAAAAAAAAAAGAGGAAATAGTAAAGCATGCTCCTATTGCCATAGGCATTATACTTGAAAATTAAAGCATATTATCTGCATATAACTAAGTAGGCAAGTGAAATTTGGATAACAGGAGTCTTATTCTCGAAAACTTAATCTACCCCAGTCTAATTAAAATCAGACCCTAATTTCGTTCGTTCGTTTTTTTTTTTAAATCCGGTTTTTTAACCACTACATTTGGGTCTGAGAACGTCGCGCTTTGCCAGCCGTTCAGGTTAACTTTGACCTAACCTTAATGACCTTTGTTTTAACCAATCAGATCTTTGCCCTCTCCCGCGCTGGGATTTTGTTCGCGAACAATAGGTGCATTCTAGGATTCCTAAGTGCTGTAGACTAGTTTATCAGGTCATGTTTATCAAGGTAAGGTCAAAGTTAACCTGAACGGCTGGCAAAGCGCGACGTTCTCAGACCCAAATGTAGTGGTTAAAAAACCGGATTTAAAAAAAAACGAACGAACGAAATTAGGGTCTGATTTTAATTAGACTGAATCTACCCAGACAAAATCAGAATATTAAGAAATACAACAATCTGATTGGATAATAGAACTCAATATAAAATCGATTTTAGTGATTAACCAATCAGAAAACGTAGAATACGGTACCGGTACTAAAATCATCTCAAGTTAAGTTTTCGAGAATGACCTGATCATTAGGCAGGCCTAACTTTGCAATAAGACATACTGGACTGGATACTGGTAGGTTACCATTCAAGAGTTAAATGTGTCATGCATTGCATAATCTGCTCAATTTTCAGGAATACAGACATTGTATCACCGGAAATGTAGGCTACATACAGAAAACCTAATTTAATCACTTCTACTAGGCCTAAATGGGTCCAAAAATGCTAACTTGACTGTTCATCAGAGATTAGGTTTAGCCTTTTTCTTACCTGATCCTGATAAAAAGAAATAAAAAAGCATGCAAATCAATCTTGACAAACTTGAAGTTTGAAGTGAAGTTGAGACAAATTTCTTATTTTGTCAAAGTAGATGCAGAAAGAGAAAGATTCTCTTTTAGAATTGGCTCTTCCAACAATGCATAGAGTGTTTCCAAGAACAAAGCTTCGTTGATGTGATTGTCTTTGAAAACAACATCCATGATGTTCTAAAAATAGCCAGTCAGCAAAATCAGGAACATTGGTACCAAATGAAATTCCGATTTCTCAACTGTGTAAAGCTAAGCTAAGAACATAATAAAGAACTACAAAATGAGTTCTGCATCATGACAATGAAAAGGACTTATGTAAACTGTACTCACTTCTGTTCCAAAATGTGTTTCACAGAAATTTATGCGTTCTTAGACATTCTTCACTTTTCTTTTAGATCCAAAATAGATGCCACGTTGTTCGTTGTTGATATCTGTCATTTCTTGCCCTAGTTTTCCGTTACGCCGTTTTCTATTGGTTGATATAAATCTGGGTCAACTAATCACATAGATTGTAGCAGCAGCAGACGATAATATATTCATCCAATCGGCAATCCTCGGCAGTTTCCGTAAACCATAATCTGTCTCGATAACGAATATTGTTTTTAGTTATGTCTTCATGCGCGAGACTCTTTACTTTGACGCTTTACCACTTGCTTATAAAGTCGCGTTGTAAATATAGTTCACAGCTATAGAAGTTTTAGGGGAACATTCTGACACCTGCTCGTGCAATTCCTGATACAATATGACTATCTTATCACCACTTACACATTTTATTATCATTTTACATAATTATCTTACAAACTTATTGTTTTGCATACAAATACTTTTAGTCTCTAATGACCAGTCTCTGATGTTAGAACTACCCGAATTGATGTAGTCCGGCCAAATATGGTCGCCATTCATAACGTGCGGAGATTGTTTGTGTATTCATCGATTTCGGTAATCTTCGGTTATTTCCGTATATTAACATAAGGTTTATTTATAGCATTCTGATTTATTGATCGACATGAATGGTCCAATGGGATAGTTTCAATTTAATGTATTCAGGGTCGGAGTTCATAAAAATAACCATTATCTATATATACTAATAATCCTCTTTTAATGTAAAGATCATTTCTTATCAAAGACGTACCGCCGTACATTACTGGATATATATTTACAAATTGAACTGAAATGGCCAAACGCCTATTTATAGTATTTCTAACAATATTGCAATGGAATTCTTGTGTATGTGTGCCTGCAAGCTATCAACAACAGCGTGATGCCATTGTCCAAGCAGAAATGGCTATGCGAATTGGAAGTCAATGGAATCTAACAACGGATGAAAAAATAGTTAACGATATATTCCTACAAGCTAAGAAAAATAATTATTTAACTGCCAGAGAAAATAACTCTTATTTTCCTCCATCTCAGAATTTCTTTCAATCGAAGAAATTCATCGATAAATCGCTAATATTCCAGATGATTGAGAAAATGCCGAAGGGTAAGAAAATATTATATTTTTTTTTATGAATTAAATTTGAAGCCTAACAATGTAATATAACAATATTTTTTTCTTTTCTAAAATACCCAGTATTTCTGAAAACTATACCGAGTCATCGATAGATGGTAAAAAAGCTTTGGTCAGAGTATTTTATTGGTTGTATTTGAATGTTATTTTACTGATGTCATAAGTTCGATCATAGAATTAGTAAATTAACGTTAAGAAATATGCATAACATTTCTTAACGTTTTATTCCAATCTAACCCAGTACGTCCTAATAGTGCAATTATAACCGGAACAGTGAATATAATATAAATCCAGAAGATATTATACACGAAGTACGGGTCCAAACACATGCGGACACATTCGCTTCAAAGGACTATATTCGGAAAATAAATTCTGAACTACATTATCCTTGTACTTCGCACACTGTATGCGTGTATTGGCTTAAGCTGCGAATGTGCGAAGTGAATACACCATAATGGCGTAGCTCGTAGCTAGAGGGGCGACGGGGTTGAAAATGCCCCCCCCCCCATTATTGTCAATATATTCTGTCGGTTCATCTTTACCATTGCATTCCCAATTTCGAAAACCTGGCTACGCCACTGGATACACGGAGGTCAAATACGCTGATCTCACGCTTTTCTAGACGCAGTATATAGGTCCACTTCTCTGTAAATGGACTATAATAGGATGTGATTTATTACAAGTGTCATACTGTCTTATTACAGTTAGTCATTGACATTGTTGCTATTATGTAACCCTTGACAGATGTTGGCGCAAGTGTTAGATAAGATCATTAGTCCAATTTTATCATGTTCAATATAAAACATGTACCGGATTATAGACGGAAACCTAATTACTGACGTAGCGCAATTAGCGCTAATAAATAACATAAATTTTTGTTATCATTGTTGGAAAAGCGTCTAGTCGTTCGGATGGGACAATAAACCTAGTGCCCGTGTGCTATTGTATTGGAAATCGAAAATTAGAGCAGGCTAATGCCGCTGTCCTGGCAAAATTTCCCTCATTGCACAATGCATGGCGTTTGCCCGTCCTCAATTTAGCCCATATAGGTGCAGAAAAGGACGTAAAACTCCATTCATTTCATTTCATTTTGTTATCATTGTACAATCATTCTTGTTTTTTTTTTCAAATTAAGGACTTGGTAATCGTTATTCAAGGAACTTCTACTATAGTGCTAAGGCTAGAATCCTTAAAAAAAACACTTCATTATAATAATCAGTTTAAACTAACATATTAGACTCTCATAAGGATCCACAAATATCAGCGTTTGAAAGTCAAAAATACGATCGGTATTTTAGTTTGAGCAGTGGTTCCCATTTATTGTTGTCTTGAGGTAAATTTAAAGGGATTATGGGTTTTTGTGCATTTCTACTGTTCTTCTGATGGCTATTAACAATAATATATTCAAGACCAAATCGACTCTAGCAATACTGAATGTCCCTCTTTTGATGTGATTTTATTGAATATATTCGAACTTATAGGGAAAATGAAGAAAAATAGACCTACATCTGACCTTACTCTGACCGATATTGTGTCAAATCAGAAATAGATAGGGAATGTCATTGGTATAGAGTTGTACATCAATCTGATTACAAATGGAAAACTGAAATAATGGAGAATAATTATGGTCAACTAGTCAACCAGAATAATTCCAGTCCAAAAAATCGAAAAAATTGGGTTTGTCGGGAACACTTATATGATCAATTTGCACCATCCAACTTTTAATTAGATTATGAAGCGTTTCTCGGTTTGCTATACGTATAAAACAATCAACCTGCTCTCGGATTCCCTCAATCGAAAGGTCGAACTATGACCCTTTTAACACTTCAGTTTAAGAACTTCAGTTCCTTAGGGACATTACATATCGTTTAGCCATAATATGCTGTGAAATATGATAATACAGTTACAACTTCTTAATTTCACCCAATTACGTAATTCCTTTGTTAAATACTTTTCACCTTTCGATTACAATATCATTACAAACCATATGTCCTTACGCCATTGTGTAGGTCATTTTGGGCCATCTTTTGTGAGATACATTATTATGGACCCTTTGCCCGCTTAAATTGAAATGGGCGAGTCCGATAGCGAACAAGTACCGTGGGGGGAAGTTGAATGAACAAATGGTTCTTAATGGGGAATATTCAGTATTTTCGAGGATCGAATTGGGCCTAGAATTTATGTAAAAAGCCTTCAGATTTACTGGAAATGTCCAAAAATCGCATAATTCCTTCATTATACCAATACCATAACGGATATCTTTCATTTTCTGTATACTATTATGTGTTTTCTATATAAGGCTTTACTTTCCAACGCTATATATAATACTTTCCCCTCTTGAAACTGATCCTTAAAAAAATTAAAGCTTTTCTGTGATTATAGTTTTGGATTTCTGCTGTAGAAGATTTTATTTTTAAACTTTTGTGTAAACCTACTTTAGATTTTGAGATTAAAATGATATCATCTGCAAACATGATTAAGTTTCCAATTTGTACTAGAGAACAGTAACTGTTTTTATCAATTGAGTTATTTACATCATTTAGAAATAAATTAAAAAGTAACGGACTTAAAGAATCCCCTTGTCTAACTCTAATATCAATTTTGAATTAAAACTTCCAATTTTTACACTGTAATTTATATAGTATAGGTTTTTAATGATGTTAAAGCATTTTATTCCGATCACCACTTTGGAGACTTCAATGAAAGTCTACGAACGCGATATGTAATTTTTATTTTTGGTATACATGTATTAGGAGATAAATGTTTTTTGGTAATTTGACGCCTGGAAATGCAAAGTCCTGACTTTGCCTGACGAAGTAATGGTTTATTTGTGTAGGGATTGTGGGACCAGTAGAAGAACAATTTGACATTTCCTGACATTTCCCAGCGAATTTGAAGATCAAGGTTATTTGCCTAACTTTCCTACAAAGCTATTTTCTCCGTACAGTTTGAGTTTTTACTGACAGAAAGACCCATATGGACGCCCCTGATTGTGTAACTGTAATTTTTACTGTCAGAATTTACATAAAGCCGTATTTAATTCATATATATATATATTGATTTTATGTACATTTCTGCTTGTAAAGCATACTTTTTATATGCGTTTAATAATAGTTAAAAACTTATAATATAATTAACTATAATAGTTAATTATAACAATTTAGAGATATTACCTTTGAGATTGAGCATGAAATTTAAATTTGAAAAACGATAAAACTATCAGTCATTATTAAATAACGCTTAAAATTGAAACTTTCTATCTCTGATAGTTATTATTAATAGAGGTGAGTCAATCTGAAACTTACTGACTCTATCTGAACTCTGATAGTTATTATTAATAGAGGTGAGTCAATCTTAAACTTACTGACTCTATCTGATCTCTGATAGTTATTATTGATAGAGGTCAGTCAATCTGAAACTTACTGACTCTATCTGATCTCTGGTAGTTATTATTGATGGAGGTCAGTCAATCTGAAACTTACTGACTCTATCTGATCTCTGATAGTTATTATTGATGGAGGTCAGTCAATCTGAAACTTACTGACTCTATCTGATCTCTGATAGTTATTATTGATAGAGGTCAGTCCATCTGAAACTTACTGACTCTATCTGATCTCTGGTAGTTATTATTGATAGAGGTCAGTCAATCTGAAACGTACTGACTCTATCTGATCTCTTATAGTTATTATTGATGGAGGTCAGTCAATCTAAAACTTACTGACTCTATCTGATCTCTTGTAGTTATTATTGATGGAGGTGAGTCAATCTGAAACTTACTGACTCTATCTGATCTCTGATAGTTATTATTGATAGAGGTCAGTCAATCTAAAACTTACTGACTCTATCTGATCTCTGATAGTTATTATTGATGTAGGTCAGTTAATCTGAAACTTGCTGACTCTATCTGATCTCTGATAGTTATTATTGATGTAGGTCAGTCAATCTAAAACTTGCTGACTCTATCTGATCTCTGATAGTTATCAATGATAAAGGTGAGTCAATCTGAAACTTATTGACTCTATCTGATCTCTGATAGTTATCAATGATAAAGGTGAGTCAATCTGAAACTTACCGACTCTATCTGATCTCTGATAGTTATCAATGATAAAGGTGAGTCAATCTGAAACTTGCTGACTCTATCTGATCTTTGATAGTTATTATTGATAGAGGTCAGTCAATCTGAAACTTGCTGACTCTATCTGATCTCTGGTAGTTATTATTGATGTAGGTCAGTCAATCTGAAACTTGCTGACTCTATCTGATCTCTGATAGTTATTATTGATGTAGGTCAGTCAATCTGAAACTTATTGACTCTATCTGATCTCTGATAGTTATCAATGATAAAGGTGAGTCAATCTGAAACTTATTGACTCTATCTGATCTCTGATAGTTATCAATGATAAAGGTGAGTCAATCTGAAACTTATTGACTCTACCTGATCTCTGATAGTTATTATTGATGTAGGTCAGTCAATCTGAAACTTGCTGACTCTATCTGATCTCTGATAGTTATTATTGATGTAGGTCAGTCAATCTGAAACTTATTGACTCTATCTGATCTCTGATAGTTATCAATGATAAAGGTGAGTCAATCTGAAACTTATTGACTCTATCTGATCTCTGATAATTATCAATGATAAAGGTGAGTCAATCTGAAACTTGCTGACTCTATCTGATCTTTGATAGTTATTATTGATGAAGGTGAGTCAATCTGAAACTTACTGACGCTATCTGATCTCTGATAGTTATTATTAATAGAGGTGAGTCAATCTAAAACTTACTGACTCTATCTGATCTCTGATAGTTATTATTAATAGAGGTGAGTCAATCTAAAACTTGCTGACTCTATCTGATCTCTGATAGTTATTATTAATAGAGGTCAGTCAATCTGAAACTTACTGACTCTATCTGATCTCTGATAGTTATTATTGATAGAGGTCAGTCAATCTGAAACTTGCTGACTCTATCTGATCTCTGATAGTTATTATTGATGTAGGTCAGTCAATCTGAAACTTACTGACTCTATCTGATCTCTGATAGTTATTATTGATAGAGGTCAGTCAATCTGAAACTTACTGACTCTATCTGATCTCTGATAGTTATTATTGATAGAGGTCAGTCAATCTGAAACTTACCGACTCTATCTGATCTCTGATAGTTATTATTGATAGAGGTCAGTCAATCTGAAACTTACCGACTCTCTTAAAGTTATTATTACTATAGGTCAGTCAGCTTTGTAAATACTGGCAAAGTTAATAAAATTGTTTTTTTTTTTCAACCATATCCTACGTATCAGCATAATCGTAAATTTAGTTGTTTCGTCATATTTTAACAACAATATTGCCTTCCATACTCATATTTTTTGGTGGACTATTAATATGGTATTTCATGAAGATAATATAATATCTATTAATAGATTATTTAAGTCATATATACAGACGTCTTATAGACCTAATACAATGGGCATAATATACTATATATAAACATCTAATCAGGCTATGACATAAGGTGCGCTCTTTACACGTATTCAATTCATTGTGTTTACAAATAATAACATGAAATACTTCCTTAGTAATTAACAATGAGTCTCACCTCAACTTTCAGGTTTAAACGTAGTCTAAGATATTTCAAGTACATTCGTACCCTCACTTTAATGAAAGTATTTAAGCTAAAATTGACAAACATCCACAAAAAAGGACTAAACCCACGAACATCCCATATGACACTTGATTGACAGGTGACACCATGGCACCATGCACATGCAGGGATAATTTCAGAAGACTCCGGCATTGTATTTTTCGGCCTCTGATTTAGTTTTGTATGCCATTTAAAGGTTAATGATGCTATATCACTCAAACTCGCACCAAAGGTAGATAATATAATAAACTAATCATATGAACAATTTCAGTCCATTTGAGTAAATGCTTTGGATAATAGTGAAGGTCAAAAGTTGGGACATTACTTTAGGCCCACCCGATATATATAAAGTGAAATAAAAAGTTTCTTACCACCGCTTCACTTATTGCACATTATTTCCAGCTTCAAAATGTCCCCAATTTGTGTGAAAAGAATTTAACAAATTTCAAGGTGATATGACCCTAGGTTAACAATGTTATAAATGCTGTCATTCATATTTTTTTAAAACTAATGTTAATTAGAAATTAATTAGAAAGATGCAGACGATGGTTGAGTTGCCATTATCCAAACCATCAGCAGAAAAGTGGGACGTAAAACTCTCTTTCATTTCAGGCTGTGCCTTACATATTCACGATTCAAGTGTGGCAAGTTTAGATTGGTTTATCCAGAACGTGACGTACAGGGACAATCTTTACATATGCTTTAATTCTGTGTCTGGAAAACCTATGCTTCATTTTTATTTCAAGGCTCCTGCTAATCCAGGTAAATTATACTTCAATATTTTTTCTGCACATAGTTTTCGGTAGGCTACTTGAATTATGGAAGCCGAATGTGGCCATATCTACCCTCGCATTCTCATATGGCCGAAGTCGACATTCATTCTACCGAAAATGTCATATACAAGTGGATCAATAAATCGTTGTTCGGATGCAGTCATGGTTGTTCGGAAGGAGCAAGACAAATTAGAGACACAAATGGGATCGAAAAAAAAATCCAACTATCTTAGCATAATTTACTCCATTCCTCAATACATTGTGCTGCCATGTTGTTCATAGACCATAAAATCCATTTTCATTGTATTATCACATTTCTTTTAAAAGCAACAATTTATTTGTTCTTTCATCTCTTCTGGTTTTCAGATTGTTATTGGGAGTTGATGTCTGCAGTCAGAAAAAGATCGGGTGATGCTAGCAAGTTTGATCAACAGTAAGTTACAAAAATGTTGGTGTGACTTGCCAAGCAATCAAATGACGTTTCAATGTCTTGCTTTAGTGGTTCAGTGTTTGCATTAACCATCAGAATCTGCTGTAATTATTTAACATGATTTAAATAATTCAGTCAATAATACTTTATTAACAGTCATTAATTTATCATTCAACTCAATGAATACTAGCCAATTAGTAATGATACTTGGTGTTGAATGACAAGATTTTTAAAATGAGAAACAGAAATAAACTGAAAGGAGAATGTGGAGCATATTTGAGAAATGATTTGAGAATATATGTAAATAGCCTCCAGATACATTTTCTGTATATGTGTATGTGTTTTCTATATAATGCATAGTCTCACTAAAATACGATTCGTATTTTTTACTTGCAAACGCTAATAATCATGAGTATAACATAAATTGTGATCATTATTACTGACCCTATAAGCTAAATACTTCCAGGTTCTGAAACTAACGTTTGATTGGTCGAAGGTAGAGTTAATCTAATTAAAGACTTTTTTGAAATGGAAAAATTTATGCTCGAATTAATGAAACCCTGTTTCTTGGAAATCTAAAAGTTTTGACTACAATTCATATCTTATAGCTAAAACTATTTAAAGGGCTTAGGTAAACGTAATTTATTTACGAGATTTTTATTTATTTATTTTCAGATTGTTCAAAAATTTATCCATTATAGTGGACAACCCAGACGACGCGTACAAAACAGTAGACGACGTTTGGAAGAAATTCAACGATTATTTTACATTATTAAACGGCGCTTTTTATTACGTTCCCGTATTTCAAGACTACTTCCGCCAGGCCCTGGTTGAATTCCACAAAGACAATGTGCAGTGCATGGAATTAAGAGTTACATTATCGTCAGTAAGTTCGTTCTCATTGGTGACTAATGCTCAAAAGAAAGTACCCACTTTTTCATAGTACAGATAAAATTTTCAAAAGCCAAAAATTAAGAGTTAAAACCACTTTGATGCATCTGAAAACGGTCAACACAATACTTTATGTGAAGAACAGTACAACAAGTGATGGAATCACACTGAGGGCGTTGCCAATCACGTATCTGGCATTGTCAAGTTCTCTTGGCCCATGTTAATCGTTGACGTCGGTGTCGAATGCGCTCTGTAGTTGGGTCAACATACTCCAATATGTCGTTCCCTTAGTCGCCAGGACACTGAGTGTCGGCTGATATGGTGCCCCAATGTCGCCGGTGCCATTGACGTTGCAGGAACAAAATGATTCCACGGATGAATGTTCCTGATGTTGCAGTCCTCAACTGGTGTTGTGAAACGTAGTCGGTCATTCCTGGGCTTGTCTGATGTATTGCCTGTGTACCTCAAACGCTGCATCAGTCTTGTTACGGTTTTGCTGTTGCAGCCGAGTATTCTTGCAATCACGGGGCTGTTTGCTCCTTGTTGCACCATCTCCACAGCTCTCTCTGTTTCAATCTGGCATGTTTTTTGTGTTTTTCTTGCGCCTCAGTTGCATAAGTGTCTAGTAAGTTGTTTTATACCACCATCATTCATGTGCATTTAGTGCAACATTAGAATTTGTCTCTTTTTGTTTTTTGCGCCGTTTGCTTGATGCGTTCACTTTTTTTCATAATTTTTTCACATAAAGTATTGTGTTGAATGTGTGTGAGATGCATCACAGTGGTTTTATCACTCGATTTTTACTTGTGTTGCTTTTAATTCAATATATATAAGTGGGTACTTTCTTTTGAGCATTAGTTTATCAGCCTTTTTCTATTATTTTTAAAAATTTATAACTTTCGGCTAGGGCGGTTGAAAGGTTACAGATTTTCCATCTGGCTTACTATTCACTTATTCGTCATATTAGGGCCTCGATGGCATGCTTATCTGTAGGTTTTTGATAAAGGATCCCTGTAAAGTAAAGGATAAGCAATGGTCGAATACCCGCTCTCCGCAAGACCTTATCTGTCTCCAATGTCCCACATCAGAAGCAAGAAAAATGGGAAACACCACAAGTATCATTTGTATTTGACCCAACTCTCGTTTCGTTCGGCTTTTTAAACCCCGGTTTGTATGTGCCACTGTAGTGCGATCTAACATCGAATTTCTTCGTTTTACATCAAGTTGACTTTTGCCCTAACCTGAATGGCCTCTGCACGTGAAAACCTTATAGAATTTTAACATGTAGCTTGTTATAATGGTCTTCATTCATCAACACATTGCCAATAATAATATATTTTTTAAAATAACTTATTTAAAATTGAGTGTAAATGGCTTTTCTGATAAAATTACTATGATTTTTCTAGATATATGAATTAGATGGAACTGAAAGATCACCAGAATGGATTGTCAATTCTTATAAAACCATAGTCAACGAATTTAAAAAACAGAATCCAGATTTTCTGGGAGTGAAATTAATATATTCTGGAATTAGGTAAGCGATTTACTAGAACTGTTGTTCATCAGCAGCAACTCAACAGAGTTTAAAACTGTTTTTGTTAAATTTTGTCGATTTCACAAACTGAGGCATTAAACCCAGTTCATGACCAAGTAGTCATGGCGATCTTAGGCGAAAATTCCTGCCCGTAGGAAAAAGAGGAGGTGGGGGAGCAGGGGGCAATTATGAATGAAGCAATGTGTTTTTATTTATTTTAGAAATATAACAAGAAATTACTGGTATGTTGTTAGGGCCAGTAAAATCAAAATTGCTTTATATTTGTATAATGGAGCCAACCCTTGAGATTTAGCTTTGCGCAATTTGCCCCATACCCTACACCCCCCCACCCCCTCCTTCCCCCAATGCAAAATTTCTTCCCACGGGCCTGAAATTAGTATCTATCTCATCAAATTTTGTTTCAGATTCTTTCCAAAAAAGGATATTTTACAAGACGTAAAAACAGCGATGTCTTTAGTTCAGAAATATCAAGATTTTGTGGTTGGTTTTGATCTTGTTGGACAAGAAGGTTTAGGCGAAACCCTTCTGTATTATCTGGACGCTCTGCTATATCCTTCACAACAATCACCACCTGTTAATCTACCTTATTTCTTCCATAGTGGAGAAACTAGTAAGTTTTATCTTATCTATGTTCTAAAAATATATTTTGTTGGTAGGGACCAGCTGTCGAATCTGTGTCAGTGATCAGTGGCCAATGACACTTTCACAAATCCGGTGGGGGATTACATGTATACCCTTTGTACCAACCCCGATTTGGGCCCATCTATACTAGTAACCCAACAAAATGTGTCCTTCCCGTTGTTTAAAACTCGCCGTCACATTGGCATAAACGAGAAAACTCGACTCTAGGATAAAATGTGCCCCGTGTTCCCACTGTATTCTAAAGGGGCAATCGGTTTTATCATAATTTCGGCAAATGATGAAGAAATAATAGTGAAAATGTTAATCGGGTTGTTTTTTTGTTAGTATGGCATTGTTGATCATGATGTCCCCATATCAATCTGTGATCACCTTTAAAATGACTGATTTCTGTTTTGCAGAGTGGCAAGATACGGTAGTTGACTATAACTTAGTGGATGCTCTGTTACTAAATACATCTAGAATCGGGCACGGTTTCGCTCTCATTAAACATCCTTATATTAAAGATAGGGTTGAAAAACAAGGAATAGCCGTGGAATTAAACCCCATATCAAATCAGGTAATATTTTTAATGATTCACATAAACCATTAGGAATTCTTTATAATCCCTTTAATTACATTGTTCGTTGCAGGGGCAGGATCCATGAGATAGAGAAAGGGGGGGGGGGGGCTCTGAAATATAACATGGTTCAAGTTCGAAGGCACCGCGAGCGTCGAAGGCGCAAGCGGCAACTTTTTAGAGGGTTCTGACATAAGTCAGCCAAAATAGGGGGGAGGGGGCTCGAGATCGACCCCCCACCCGCTTTGGATCCGCCCCTGCGTTGAAATGTGATATGTAACTGCAAAGGTGTTAACACCAACACCGCCGATCGATTACACAGTTGGTGTAAAAACGGGTGTTAGTGTTGGGTTTAGTGTTATCACCTGGTGTTAACACCAACTTTGAAATCACCCAATGTAAGATAATCTTAGTTAAAGGGAAATAAATCCATTTTTAATAATTTGAAATCAGACTTGTGATATGTCCATTTCAGGTGCTCAAATTGGTCGATGATATCAGAAACCACCCAGGAACAGTATTAATGACTAAAGATTTTCCTGTAGTGGTAAGCTCAGATGATCCGGCTGTATGGGGAGCTAAACCTTTATCACATGATTTTTACATGGCGTTTATGGGAATGTGTGGTGCTGATGAAGGAATAGCTATATTAAAACAGTTAGCTTATAATTCCATACAGTAAGTATTACGATTATCTTATCTTTTATTTTTCTAGTAACAAGAAATATTGCAAGTTTGCAAGTTTTTTGTGGTCTGATTTCAAATGATTAAAAACGAATTTATTTCCCTTTAATTATGATTATCAGTATTCTCACCAGTTTGCATTGAACGATTTATAGGAGTCGCACACGTATCCGTTTATTAGCAACGTCTCTGGCCCGGTCATCTGTTGGCCCAGAGTGTCGCGGACGCTCTCGTTTGTTGAAAAAATATGTATAGTTCTTTGGCCAGGAAGTCACCCGGAATAGAAAAACCGGCCTTTTATATGCCCGGAGCTCGTTGGACGCTCTCCCGCTCGGCTGTTTCCGTGACACATCCGGGTGACTTCATGGCCACTTCAGGGCGAGGTTCGCGCGAGATCGCCCGGTTTCTTATAAACAGGCGAGATCCGAGCGAGATCCGAGCAAAGACCGGAAGACATCCGGAGCGGTCCAAGGTCCGCGCGACGTCAGGACCGGATTTGAAGCGGACTTGGCGCCACGCTCATGGGGACCTCTCGCGCAGTCTTCGACCGCCCTAGTTTTTTGAACATGTTCAAAACTCGCGCGGAAATGAAAATTAGGCTAATGACCGCTTGTGGACCTCTTGAGGATCTCCAGCGGACCCCTCACGGACCCCCCAAAAATGACCGGGCGAGCTTTTTTGGGCAGAAGCGGATACGGACATTACACCATATTTTAGGCAGAAAATTGAAGATCTAATGAATTTTCAATAACCCAAACGAGAAAAATTACAGCATTTGTCTCTTGTTCTGTCTTTAGTTTTAAATTTATATTTTAGGTATAGTGCTATGACGAAAACAGAGAAAACCAAAGCATTTCAATCCTGGGAACAGCGATGGAATGCCTATATCAAAGACCTTGTCACACAGCACCATAAAACTAAGAAGTCTTCTACTTTCCGTATAGTTGGTTAAGATTGTTATTCATATAATATCATGACTTTTTCAAGGGTTACGGGTCAGTGTCAAATGGTCATCATGACGTTTTCAACGGTTACGGGTCAGTGTCTAATGGTATGCAGTCAGTTAGGTGATATCTTAATGGTATGCAGCCAGTAAAGTACTGTACACACTGACAATATTTTCGACAACGTGTTGCCGAAATTCCGTGTTGTCGAAAATGTTGTTAACTGTACACAATTCGGAAACATTCGGCAATAAGTTGCCCAACATGTTGTCATGTGTGTACAGGGTCAAATTTTTGTTGCCCGGGTGTTTTAGTCGTCAGTGTATACAGTACTTTAGGTATTATCTTCTGATATTAGTCAATTAATTGGGTAACATTATAATGGTACGCAATCAGCCAATCAGGCAAAATATTTTAAGCACAAGCCATTTAGGCACAGTATTTTAGGCTTACTCTTTTTTTTTTTTTAGACATCTGGCCTTTTAGGCACAGGTTATTAAGGCGAAATGATTTACTTACACCTTGAATAGGGCACATATTCAGTTCGGCATACCAATTTTAGGCACATATTCATTCAGACATTCATTTAGCACTCATTCAATTAGGTACTTAATAACACACTTTTAGGCACACTTATTAGTAATATTAGGCACAGAGTCATTTAGGCACTAAATCAGTTAGGAACTCCAGGGAAATCCAGTAAGCCTACAATTAAATCAGTCCATATAAATAATAGCAATATATTTTTTACATTATTGGTGCTAATTTATCTGTGATTTTTTATGTATTATGTACAAATTGTAGTCTATATCTTTAACTGTTTGTATTCAATTTGTATATGTGATTTAAATTATAAGAATAGATCCATTTGTATGTATTAAATTTTATATTGGGACAAAGAGCCGTTCGGTGTTTTATGGGTGGTGAGAGAAGATTTATGCATGTTGTCAGTCTCTGCGAGTCCAAACCGGAAGTGATTCGTGCCTTTAAAGGTAAAATATATGAGATGAGCATTATTCATATCACGGATGACTTTATATTATACAACGGAATGTATTTTCTTTTTGGGGGGGAATATATTTGACCTTTTTAAGATAGACGCAGATCGTTTGTATAAATACTGTTACAGTGACGTAAACACCATCAGGCCGAGAGGCCCTCAGAAAATAACAAAAAATAACGGTATGTCCGAACTTATATATCATCACAGCCGAATGGGTGCAGAAAATTCCCTTTTCATTTTATAATCCGGACATACTTTAAGTTTTTACATAGTTATCTCCCTTACTCGGGATAACATTAGCTCAAAATTGGCCTTTTGTAATATTCAGCAGCAATTGCGGTTCTGGCGCTATACAGGGTATGCTTACTCTTCTAGACACTCGATACCACTGTATTTTTATGAAATACCAGAAGAGGGGGAGGGGCACTTGGAACCCTTCATTACTTATATTAAACTGTTCATTCGAACATTTCATTTTTAAAATCATCAAAAACAAAAAAGGCTATATAGGTTTAAGTCCCCCCAAAAACTACATATGAACAATTTTTATTATATTTATATTATTTAAAAATATTTGATTAAAAATTAGTTAATTATGTACCAAAAAAAAATATATTGCAAAAAAGTTTTTTTTTCACTCTAAATGATCAAGTTACATGGGTTTTTAGATGATATTTTAAAGAGGACCAGTCTTCATTTTTATTGGTTGATTTGGGTCTTGAATATACTTAAGTATCCTTCAGAAGCACTAGAAATGCATGAAAATTGCGTATTTCCTTCAAATATACCTTAAATTAGACATCTCTCCTTCTATTTCTATAGATGACTTTTCTATATATTGCATAGTATCGCTAATGTGTAGTAGGGCATTATAACTTTCAAATGCTAATAATTATGGATGCACATGGATTTGAAGACTCAAATTTCAATGGTGAGTTGTGATAACCAGTACTAAATTGCTGAACTAAAAAAGTCCCCGTTTCTGAGACTTGGAAAAATCGACCCACGAAAATGAAGCCTGTGCCACTTTAAATCTTCAGCATACACAAAACGTATTTTACAAATATCAATTTACAATGGTATGGTTTCTCTCCAGTATGTATTCTCATATGCCCATTAAGAACATGTGTCCGTGTAAAACGCTTGTCACAAACATCACATTTGTAATTTAGGTCTCTCTCCAGTATGTAATCTCATATGAACATTTAAAGAACTTGACACATTAAAACACTTTTTACAAACAATTCATTGGTATTGTTGTTCTCCTGTATGTTTTTTCATGTGTTCATTAAAAAGATGCTTCCGAGCAAAGCATTTTTCACAGACATTGCATTTATATGGTTTTTCTCCAGTATGCATTCTCATGTGAATATAAAGTGAACTTTGAACTGTAAAAGATTTTTCACACACATCACATTGGTAAAGTTTATCTCCAGTATGTGTTCTCTCATATGCACATTGAGTGAACTGGTAAGGGTAAAATGTTTTTCACAAACATCACATTGGTAAGATTTAACTCCAGTATGAATTCTCGTGTGACTATCAAAACTGCTTTTCCAGGTAAAACACTTTTTACAAACGTTTCTCTTCAATATGAACTCTCATGTGAATACACAACTTTGAAGCTGCGGTGAAATTCTTTGTACACTCACATTAATGAGTATTTACTTGTTTAGAAGATTTGTTCATGGCAAAAAAAGGTTTTAATGCACATCAATATATAGTTATATTGTGCCAAATTTCAAGTTCCCACCATGATCGGTCTGGGTGCCAGCGCAGTTATAGTGTCGCCAACTTTCTAATCTGCAAACGCCATTTACTGCAGTTTTCCTCTCCAAAACCTGGATACACTTCATTGTCGATCTCTTCGAAACTTTGAAAAAATTCACTTTTTCTGTTTTCGTCTGAAATAGTCGTAGGGGATAATAAACTTACATTATATCTAAAAATTGTACCTCTAGGATCAGTATTGGCGATGTTATGGCCAATTTGATCTGGGGTGCGCAATTTCACTTTTTCAAGATGAGAGTAGAGTAGAAGCAAAACATTTGACAGACTGTAGCTCAACAACTATCAGATGAGGTAGCGTTTATTCAACACAATAAATGACGTAGATCAAGAACAGTTCGAACAGGTTACAGTCTGGTGAGCTTTAAAGATACACCGACAATTGGAAATAAATAAAACGGTGTGTCAATGTAGCTATTAGCTGTTATTAAACGATACCAAAATGCACTCTTATGTTGCTAGTCTACAATCGCCAAATAATTTGCGTGGAGTATGACATGAAAGTACATTTTAATTATGTTTGGGTTTCTCTCCCGTATTGTATTATTTTTAGTCATATCGAATATTTGGTATAAAATGTGAAATTTGTAATTTGATTAAGCATCAGTTCCTATAATTGGACTTGAGATATACATGTACATGAATATTTTTGTTGAGTTCAAGTATCTATTACGTAAGTAACATTGTTCTAAATATGATCATGGATAGCTTACATCGTTACTGAAGCTAAAGACAATTCTTGATGGAGTCTTTTTGCATGAGAACTATTTCAATAGAGGCATATGCTGGAAGTTTCTTAGAATTGAAGTGGGTGTGTACAACCTAGTCTTCTTGGAATTGGAGGGTTGGGGGCAACATTCCTGCTAGCTTATAAACCCATTGGTCAGATATATGGTGGACAAGCCTGTAGATCTGCGATGCTGTCGCATAGTTAGTGATAAAATGATTGCTTGTGATTTTTTCTGTGGTTACCAGCGACCTAACTGTTTTGTAGTCGACGTAGGACTGCAAAGATCGCAGTCAGCTGGACATTTTTTTTCGCGTATTATGACCAGTGGCATTGTTATCTTACTGCGACTTTCACTCTATAACATACATATACTTGTTTTCAATGCACTCAATACCGGCATTTCAATTCATCAAAGGTTGAAAGAAGCTTGCATTTTGAAACGTATATTATATAACTATTACATACGTCTTAATATAACGCTATATGAACTAACCCAATGGGATATCCAAAAAAAAAAAAAATATAATGGAAAAATGAAATGAAATGAATGGGGTTTTACGTCCTACTTTTCTGCACCTATATAGGCTAATTGTGGACGGGCAAACGTCATGCAGTGTGCAATGAAGGAAATTTTACCAGGACAGCGGCATAACCGTGCTCTTATTTTCGATTTCCAACTGTCGAGGAATCTTTAACGTGCACAGCCAATAGCACATGGGACCTCGGTTTATTGTCCTATCCGAACGACTAGACGCTTTTTCCATGTAAATATCATGGAGCAATATATTTAAAACAAAGTCAATCAGAAGGCGGGATACAATTTGTATTTTGTGAAATAATTTATAATATATAGTACAAACAATTCAATATAGCGTGACAATGAGACCAATTCTAATTGCCCATAGTGGGGTATCGCTTTGTTTTGTTTGAATTATAGCGACTTCGGGTTTTATTGTTCTGAAAAACGCTACTGAGGTCTTGATTTTATTTATTTATTAATGACAATTAATTTAATACGTCTGACATGAGTCTTAGCCTTTAAAGGCTGTGTCTATGTCTACGCCAACTTCATAAAACAAAAGCAAGTGTCAGTCAGCCTGGCCACACATTGGAAACTGAAGCCCCGTTGCCATGCTCAAAGTTTTCTTTGACAAAGTTTCTTTGGTCGAAGTTTTCTTTGACAAAGTTTTTGATGGAAAACTTTGAACGTGACAACGGGGCTTGAGAGACAAGACTTAGTCATAATTGGGTGACATAACTTGAAGTAACAAGCTGAGGTTTTTGATATAATAGTTGAAAATACAGAATGCAGTGAAAGATGTTATTGGAGAAAAAAGCTCTAGATTTGATATTCGGATTCAGATGTTGGCGAAGGGTGAAGAATCTGTATAGATATCAGAAGCGAAAATATGACGAACATCAGGCCTTAGTCGAGTGGTTAGACAGGGTTCTTCTCTGTCTGCTACCATGTTTGTAATGTGTGCAGAACCTCTGAACGCATTGTTTAAACAGTTTACCGTTAACAAAGCATTTATGTTAAATCACCATTAAGGCTGTCTAGGTCCGGTCTGAGTTAGGTTAAACGTAATAAAGGTTATGAAAACATCATCATGTTATGCCTCCGGTGCAGGATTTACCGTCAACAAAATCTAAGGTAATGCCCATAGGAACTGCGCTTAAAACTATAGATATAAATTTGCCTTAAAGCGTTGTATTTTATTTTGATACTGGGTTAAGGCTATTGTTTTCGTAATATTGTTTAAAAAGTTATCGAACAATCCTCTCTTAGTAATATAATTCACCAATAGAACCGATAGTCTTGGTAAATTTTAGCCTTGGTAATATAGAAAATATATCTAGTTTGAGGTACTTAATGTATATATTTTGTATGGAGGAATATCGTTGCAAAAATTATTCATGTTGTGTTGCAGTTTTATAGTACTAATGTCGCCATTACAAAATGCATTTGTCAATGCTACTAAGTACAATTGTCGATGTGTAAAAAAAGCAAATGTATTATACCCAAAAATCCAATGCAGCAAACAATTTATACTTTGCAATATGCATTTTGCGTTAAACACTTTGCATTATGCATTACACACTTTGTATTATCAAGCCTTGCATAATAAACCTTTACTCAATAGAACATTATATAATTTATCTTACATGAAATTATGACGTTTTCATTTGCAAACGTAAAAAGACGGCGGAAAAGTACGGAAATTTATGAATATAACGATAATTCTTTTCATTTTAGAATTATTGATAAAGTATTGAAGCACCTTTTTGATTGATTTTGAAAAGACAAGAATAGTTGTTTTAGGAGTATTCAAAACTCATAAATTTGACAGATTTGACAGCTATCGCGGCCAGAAGTGATCGCGGTGCGATGCCGCGATAGTGACATAGTCCTAAGACTTTACCGATGGATTCAACATAGTGTCGGGTGTCATATTGGTCTGAAAATTTATGAAAGTATTCAAGACAAATAACTATGTGATTCTGCCACGTAATATGTCGATATCGCGTTTACAAGTCATCGCGATATCGATGTCACGATATGGTCATAGACATAGGGTCTGTACATTTTACTGGTTGTTTGGCAGATTTTAAGAACCGAATCTGCAGCTATATGTAAGTGATTATTTATTCATTAAATAATTTATTCATTCACTTAATTGTTTATTTATTCAGATATTTATTTATTTGAATTATAACTGACAACAATAAACATTAATATTTCACAAACAAACAAAACTTGTGTCAAGACTAACTATCAAGGCATTGATTATTCCGGGATTATCAATGTGCAACTATGAAGTATGAGTTCTTTGCATTGATCAGACTTTGTGAATTGAGGCATTTTTAATTTGTTAATTATTATTAGCCAGTCGGCGCAAAATATATAAAGAGAAAGTTCGCCCCTCTTTTATTTTTGAATACTTTTGCTCCGAATCAAGAAAAATGTATATTCTGATAGAGTTACATTTTTATGGAAAGGAAAGAAGTCAAATAGAAAGGCAGGATCGTTTATCTTATGTCAACAACGCGAGAGTTTCTTTGCATTGATAGACATAAGTCAACCGGCAAGAAATTTCAAATGCAGAAATTTCGACATATATAAAATAATTTAATTAAGAAATAATGTAAAAGTATACTACATGGGTGGTCATTCAGGGTTTTTTTTTTTTTAGATTGAGTGGCACCCAGGACCTATCCTGTCTACATCACTATCTGTGGGGAGATAATAAGGGAAGAAATTTAAGGGAAACAACTACTAGTATTCTTGTTTGAGTTACACCATCACACTCCCTATATGCACGCCCCTGCCGGCATAAGATCCTTGAATAGTGTTGTTTTTTGTTTTCTTTTCCTCGTATCATTATTTTTAGTATTGAAATCAGTTGATAAATCGTTTCCTTGTGATTTTTATATGATTTTATCTTTAAGAAAATAATACGTAACAAAATCCGTATAAGCAAAATAAATCTGATAAAATAATTCAAATTGTGCCTCTGGATGAACCTGCCGCGTAATAAAGGCGTATCTATGTCGTCAATCGTATGATCAAAACAAGAATTTGTATGCATAATTATGAGTATTAATGGTTTTGGATCCTATAAATAAGATAAATCCTAATACACTGGAACATAATGATCATTTAACTGATTAACATCACAATAGAACTAACAGATAAAGTTGATATATTTATCATCGGAAGTATTTTCAAAGGTATTTATCTGCTTTTATCAAATAATATTATTATTTTCTATAAAATTAATAATGAGTGTTTGCAGCTGTAGTTTTGTAGATCGGACTGCTTTTAAAGGGGTTGTCCAATATTTCTGATAATTACGAATAAGGTCATAAAGGTCGCAATATTTGACTGTTCTTAATGACACCTTGTGCATAACAACAGAAAATGCCAAAACTGCCGTATCGATCCGGAGCCAAGCACATTTGATTGACGATCCGATACTATGGCGATCCGAGATTGCATTCTACATCCCTGCAGCTGTTATTTTTTGATTTGTTGTGTTTGTGTCTTATCCGTATTATGTTTCGACCGGTTCGACGACAAATGCATTAAAAGCCAACGCACCGATCTTTTGATAAGCAAAAATAACAGAACATAATTATATCATATACATCACAAATCCTGCCAGAAGCAAACATATTTCGGACCCGGCTCTAATCCGGATAGTATTCAGATATTCATGCGGAGGTCGGCCTATGGGCAAAGCGGGATGTTGTGTGAAGGATCTGGCTTTTACATTGATTTATGTTCAGATGCCAATATCTGTCTTTTTCTCGATAGGTGAAAGTTTGAAAACTGAAATTAAATCTTATACAACAATAACATATTTAAATCATATACATAACAGTGTTGTCTCGTTTTAGTCGAGAGTCTCGACTTCCAGAGGCAAAGATCGTAGGGATATTAAATTTATTACTAAAATGTCAATAATTTCTTAATCCTTCAACGGCATATTAAAAGCACAAGTTATAGATAAATAAGACAATTTTATGGATTATACTTCTAGAAAGTTTATTACTTCAACGTTTCAATGTTGTTCTCACACCGTCTCTTATTATTTATCAATAATTTCTTAGTTCATTTGATTCATCGAATTATACAGTAATGAAGGTGTATAGATATGAAATCGGATAAGTCACCGAATATCTTATAAGTTAAAAAATAAAGTCATTTTAAAGCTAATAAGTTTAAAAAACACTTTATCTTTCTCAATTTTTGATACCACAATAGTTTACCAGAGCGTAACTTAGACCTAATCTTTGCTGTTGGCAAACATTTATAATTTGCACGATACTACCCTGAATCTATTTAAGAAGGAATAATATTATGTTAAAATTCTTTCTCCTTTTGTAAACAGATAAGATAATACGTGTAATATTTGTTACACTGTAAAAATTTATACAATGACTGTCCGATTTACAACATTTTATAACAATGAAAATAAGTTTTAAACCTTCCCTTCAACTCTATGAAATAAGGGAAATAGCAAATAAACTACATGTGAAGACAACCCCAGATCCGGATTTTACCCGGATTTAGCTTTCAAGTGTTTTGAAAACGTTATTCATGGACATAGATGTTGTATGATTGTGACTTTCAACAATGCCCTCTATGAATTGCCTTTAATTAAACCAATATCTAAACTTTCAATTAGTTATTTTATCTGTTTCCCGTACCGGAATAAATGGTTTTTATTACTTATTTTATCAGATCACGAACAACTATATAAGAAACAACATTAGCTTGGTTTCATTACATTCGTTCAGGTATTTCTAACCAAAGATTTCCAAAATGAATAGTCTGTACATTTTACTGGTTGTTTGGCAGATTTTAAGGACCGAATCTGCAGCTATATGTAAGTGATTATTTATTCATTAATTAATTCATTTATTTACTCAATTGTTTATTTATTCAGATTTTATTTATTTAAATTATAACTGACAACAATAAACATTCTATATCACCAACAAACAAAGCATGTTTCAAGGTTAATTATCTTTAGGCATTGATTATTTCGGGATTATCCAAACCTATAATATGCAAATAAGAAGTATTTTTGCAGTTATCAGAACTTGTTAATTGAGGACATTTCTAATTATTAGCCAGTCCGCGCCAAATGTACAAAGGGAAGTTCGCCCTTCTTTTACTTTTTCTAATGATACGAAGATGCGTTTTGAATGCAAAAAGAACACCACTTTTGAAAATATTGAGACAGACATTAGCAATTACATGTTCTTTGGTGTCAATAACACTTTTATTTTGTTTTTCTTCGGGAACACTTACAGCTCATCAATTTGCACCATTCTTAATTATTCCAATTTTCAATCAGATCTGCGCTTCCGGCGTTTGATCACATGCTTGTATCACAAAGACAATGTCATCAAACATTTAATTTGAAGTGGAATTACTGAAATCACAGACGTCGGGTTGAAAATTGGAATAATATCAATGTCCCCGATTCGCATTCAATAACTTATACTTTAAGCCATTGGTCCCAAACGTGGGAGAAATGGGACATTCAGGGACAAAAGCACCCTGTGAACTAAATTTAAAAAATCAAATCTATATTTCTTTAGAATTGTATTTAATTTGTAAACAATCTGTGATTTTTTGTCATTTGGGGCCACAGCTCTTGGAGATTCATAAATTTGAGCCAAGGTTTGAAAAGATGTAAAGAACCATTTTAAGCATTTGAAAATACGTAGGCCTATATCCACTAACGTTCTGCTTCAGTACATGTATAATAAAAAGTTCGGATTAATAATTGCAGCGTCTGTAGAGATATTGAATCTAAATGACTTGGGTCGTTATGAAAGATCAGCAAATAATGCCGCAACTCAAAACAATCTGAACTACGGTGTAAGTATTTAAGTGTCTATTGTTTTTAATGTTTACTATTCAACAGAAGGTACTCACATGTTTACTGATGGCAAAGGGATTGTACCTCTTAAAAACGGAAAATCCCATCTTTCGATGTATTAAAAATATGTAAAGAGCGCGGATAAATTTGCTCCCCTAGGGTTTTCGAATAATTACTTTTAGATTTATAATTAGTTTTATGAGATTATGCAGGTTACTGATCAGTTTTTGTTTGCAAAAATTGATGATTTGCACGATCTATTGAAGAAGGAATAGTAAAAGATTACATATTATTTCTGCTTATGTAAACATTATATAATTGTTCAATATTATAACATGGGCAAAATAAATTTTTTAAGATTGCCTCTTTACTATACAATTTTTTTTTAGCCATATCTCTAAAGGATATAATTTGAAGGAATCAGTGAAATTGTTTTCTATTGACCAAAGATGGATTTTTCGAAACGTGTTCTTTCTTTTTCCTACAAATACTATTGAAGAGACATATGTTTGACGTATTTTTATGAAAAACGAAAATCATTGCAACCAGTAATCCTTAAAATCATATTATATCTCCAGACCAACTGCGATGCTGCCTACAAAGACATAACTTCTTCCCATTCAATGTGTTTGGTCGACGTGGGTACCGAAGTTCCTCTGACGCAAACCGAGAAAGATGAGGCTTTGTCTAACCATAATGACTACAGAAAGAACGTGAGTCCTAAAGCTACCAATATGCAGAAAATGGTGAGTACATTTTTGACGTAGATCAATAATTTGATATTTCTAAAAGTCACTTTGTTTAGAAAGTCTGAAAAAAAAATAACGCTGTTAAGGCTGGACAATTGGTAATTTGTTTGTAATAAAGTTACCTCATTGTATACTGCATTTTTCAGGGGCTTTAATCAAACAGTGTACTTATCCCTTTAAAGTTAAAAAAAAAAACATCAAAAACATCCGAATGCTATGCAATGACGATTACTCTACAAGCGATATTTGATTTTCATTTGATATTAATTTGATTATATAATAGGTTTGGGATGATGAGTTGGCGGAAATTGCAACAAAATGGGCTCAACAATGCCGAAGTGGTCATGATGCTGGTATATCAAGGAGGACAATATGTAAGTCAGTTTAATTTTCGTTCTTGTGGTACCTTAGTCAGATAGGCGTTTATCTGCCAACTAGATCAAAATCCACGCACATTGTTAGGAAAACATGTTTCTCTGATGTTAACACAGCTTTCGTGTCGAAGGATAAGAAACGGGGCGTCGCTGTTTGTTGCCTATTGTATCTCAAAACCTACTGCAGATTATCCAAAATGTACGAAACATACTTAGTCCGAATTCTTATATGGCCAGTACAAACAATTTGCCAAATTGAATCGAGTTAAGGCCATTATCTTAATGAAAAATGTCGAATTATCATATTTTTCATGGTTATAGTTTTTCTATGCACATCAAAAAATGTTCATGGCAGTTTAACAAAGCATAATACAACACTACAGGAAACATAATATTATAGTCAATAAATAAAGTCATGAACCCTGCAATTCAGTTAGTGTTTTTTCATTATACACTTAAACATCTGGACTGCTTTCATATCATAGATATATTTAATAAACCATCTGGACTGTTTAAGTAAAGATATATTGGCATCTGAACAAACGAGGATCAAAGACATTAATAAATATACAGAGAAAATACACTGCTGTCATAAAAATGTCTTTGTTATTTCCTTGTCTCTTTGGATGAATATACAGATTAAGGGATGGTAAAGATGTTTCCAAAAACAATATATGTGTATCGAGGACATTGATAGGTTCAATTTGTTCAACATTCTAATTTAAATCAGACGTCTGTAATCCAAGCATTTCCTCAATGTGTTTGATGAAGACACAAATCACGAAATATATTGCGCTAATATGCCAGAAGGCTTCGAGATTTGTGAAATCATCAAACACATTAAGTCGATATGAACCTGGAAAATTGGAAATTTAGTGCAAATTGAAGCTATCATTGTCCCCGATACACATAACACATTTAGAAAAACTCTTTACAAATCCTAGGACACCAAATTCTTGATTGTATACAGTCTACAGTCGTACAATGATCAATATGTTACAATCCCGTAAAACCTGGGTTTTCAACTGGTTTTCTCAAGTGTCCCCAATTATGCAGAAGTCATCGAAAACATGCAATTTTGTTGCATGATGAAGTTACAGCATTTTGCTTTGTTGCTTGCAGTGGACATTGCATGCATATCCACCCAGATAATACACAATATCACACTTTTTTATCAGTTGTGTCCCCGAAAAAATGTCCAAATGTCCCCAATCTGGGACATGTCCCCAAAGTTGAAAACCCAGGCCGTAAAAGGACATCATAGTCTACATAGTATACAGTCGTATAATGTTCAATCTGTTAGCCAGTTGAAAGGGTCGATTCAGCTATGGATATCACTTTGTAGAACAGAAGTCCGTTCTGATACAATTCAAACTCGTGGGTCATAATATCAGTAATAACTGAACATGAGAAGACTAATAGTTAGAAATTATGATACAGTCATTTAGGGACGTTATGAACGTATTGTTGATAAGCAGGGAGTTTGATTTTGAATTGTGATATGGATTACTGAATTTCGACTCGTATATAATATAATCCCTAAAACATTTGTTTAAAAGGGATATGTTCACTTACTGTTCGACACAAAAATTTTTAGTCCCAGAATCTGAAATTGTTTAGATAATGTAATCCGTAATAATAAACTCTCTCTCAAAATTCAGGCCTTCAAATCCCCGTGTATCAATAAATATCAGCGTTTGAAAGTCAAAAATACGACTATGACTTATATAGAAAACACATACATGTATATGCAGCAAATGAAAGATTACTGTTAAAGTATGTGTAAATTGAAGCGATTTTTGGGAAGTTCTAGTAAATCTGGATGTTATTTATATAAATTCAAGGCCCAACTCAATCCTAGAAAATGGTGAACATTCCCCTTGAAATATTTGCTTTACCAATAAGCAGTAAGTCAATTTCAGACAATCAACGTTCATTTTGTTTTGTTGGATCAAAAGGTTTTAGCGGCAGTGCCTATAGTCTAATTATCAAGATGATATTTTCTTGGCCGTGATTAACATTTTAATTTCATAAATGCAAATAAAGAAACTGATCTAAGGGGATGCAGTAAAATACCGAAAATCAAATATTCAAGCGACTATAACCCTTAAGAAAACCAATGTTCATTTGATATATATGAAAGCTGAATAAATTCTGATGCATATTTTGATTTTTTTAGCTTTACAAGATACCTACGTTGGACAGAATATGGCTGCCGGTCAGTCCGATCTTAACGCAGCTATTAAAGCGTGGCATGACGAGGTCGTTGATTACCAATATGGTACTGGATCCATCAACGGTAAAGCCGTTGGTCACTACACCCAGGTAGGTGATTTTGTTTAGAAATAATGAAAAGATTTTGATAGGACATGAGACCTTGTGTCACAAAACAATAATTTCTCTCTTGATTTTTGGTTAAATGAATTGTTTTTCTTGTCCGGCTTTTATTATGATAATACTGTGATCATTGATCAACTACAGGCACACAAATTAAACAGATAGGTCTACTTATGTATTGGATAAGGCGAGGGCGTGGATTTGTCCAAAATATTTTGAGATACGAATCAAAATGGTTTTTTGAGGCCAGGTAGGATGCAGGCGTTAACTCCAACTTAACGTCCTATGAAAATTAAAAATTACATCTATTTGGTGCATTTTCTTATATTTTCTTTATATTTCTTATATTTTCTTGGGTGAACGGTAAAAAAGTCTCTAATTTGACAACCCAGCACTGACAATGCCGATATGCACGAAATGTAACCAATTTGTTTTTAAATTCAGATCGTTCAACATATGTCATCAAGAGTCGGCTGTGGTAAAGCAAGTTGTCCAAACACTGCTTATGGAACATTCTATATCTGCAATTATGCTATTGGGTAAGTGAACAAAAAATACAGAATACAGATCCACAATGCTTAATAGTTATCCATAAAATTTCAAGTTATTATAGACTAAAACGCTTAAAAAATTGTATTATAACAAAATTTTCTGAACTTATCACATTATTCATGTAATAAATTGTATTATGACACAAAGTAAGTTCACAAATGTGCATATACACCTTTTAGATTGAGCATCTTGATTTGCTGTTCATTCTTTTAAAATTTCCTAATAATATGAACCATCATTTCTGGATTTTTATTTGAACGATTGACGTCGGAAGGTCTTTCTGAATGATACATCTCTAAATATTTCAGAAAAAGACTTCAAATTCATTCAACATGCAACCAAATATCTTTTAAAATCCGTCGCCGCTTGTTTATTTTTGCAATTTTGCAATTGGTGCTGTATCCGTGACTGTGATATGATTCTTGTTCATATTTCAGACAAGGTAGTGTTAAATTTCCTTACAAATCAGGCTCCAGCAGTTGTTCTGATTGTCCTAATTCTTGTCAAGACAACCTGTGTGGTAAGTTTTTTATTCTCCAGAAATATGGGTTGTCATTTTATGAACCAATTGTACCATTGTTATGCATGTAATGATGGCCTTAGTGCCCTTTAGTGGACATTCATTACACACACGTTCGTAGCCAGACTCGATTGTAAGTAATAAAACCGGAAAGTCAATGCAGATATGATGTCATTGAATTGAGTGAACGTTAGATTTGTTTTCGCTACAATTGTGTATACTTGTTTTTGATTTAAAAAAAAAAAAACATTTAATACTCACAACGATGTTCACATTCAGTTCAAGTTTTGTTTTTCACGAACAGATTTTAATCATAGCCATGTGTTTGAATTTAATTTTCAGACTTTTTAATATTTTTTTATTTTCTGATTTCAGATTGTGGTGGAAAATTGTGTTATAATACTGGTACTTTAGACATCAATACATGTACTTGTACATGTCCAAGTCTTTACTCTGGTGACCAATGTCAAACTCGTAAGTTATATTTTCTATCGGAAAGATAGAGATGTTTTTAAAAGACTACTTTACAATTCGAAACCAAAAGAAAAGAAAAGGCTATATCCACTTTCTTTTCGATGCATGCACATTACATGACATTTGCTCCCATTACCTACTTTAGCAACAAGAAGTTAAGACGTTAAACTCCATTTGATTCAAATCATTCGATACTTTGAAATTGGTGATATAATATCCTTTTATCCATTATCGTAGCGTACCTGGTGTTGTTAGCCCCCCACCCCCCTTGGCAGTCCCGTCGCCCTTACCCGACCTTTCCACCGCTACATCTTGTCATAATATATATTTCAGTACAATGCACAAATACAGAAAAATCTTGGTGTAGAACCAGTTACACAGAAGCTAATTGTACCCAATACAGTAACTTTCCTATCGACTGTCATATGATGTGTGGTGTTTGTCCTTATCGTAAGTATTTGGCACTTAAAGGGGCATGTTCACTAATATAGACGACAGTAACCTTGTCACAGACACCGGGATTTTATTTACATTATCTTATCAATAATAGTGTACACAACTTACAGTAGAAATTTTAGCCTTCAAAACCATGCGAATCCATAATTATCCTTGTTTGAAATTGAGCACGGCGAATCGAAATCTAAATGAACCGCCGTTTGCTTTCAAATATTAAGTTTGGATTATCCAGTCTCATACTTTCACAATGGTTTTATATTAGACCTTATCAACAAGACGTTCAATTTTCCGGTTGCCTAATTTTTAGACTGGTGAGAAGGTTGTAAACGAAAGAAGATACAATAAAAAAAAATTCTATAAGGCCTTACAGAGGCAATTTTTGAATTTTCGTAAAGTTTTATTACTTCTGAAGACTGTTTACATAGGTTTAAGGCTCAAATTAACCTAGAAATTGCTGAACATTCCCCGTCAATAAAAAATGGGATTTCAAAACTTTTAAATGAACATCAGCCAGTGTCTTATTTTTGTATATTGAAATTTTGCTTGTTGAATGCTACAGACCTTTTCATTGAAATGCCAATATTATTAATTCGGAGAGATCTGAATGGTGCAAATGGAAACTCATCGAAAATTGTTTACTCAAATCCAAATAGAAACCAACATCTGAATCCTTTATATTTTATACCAATGCAAATGCTCTTCAATAGTTCACAAAGTTAAGAACTTCACGCTTGAGACCTCAGACAATAATATAAGAAATTTCACCTATTTCAGGTATTATACAGCCATGGTAATCACGATTATTGTACGACTCATTTCATTATTTATGCTACTAACAAGTGCGTTTCTTATCTAGTTGTGTATATATTATATGTATGTCTTTTTTCTCCATTTTACAGCATGTGACGGTAAACAGTGTGAAAATGGTGGAACCTTGGATTTAAACACATGTCAATGTTCCTGTGAAACTCCATATATTGGTGAAACTTGTACCGAGAGTAAGTTTGTTTGACTAATATCACGATAGAAATGTTGAAATAATTTAATCATTAATGATGAAGTTTACTGATTTTGAAAAGGTAGTTGATATCAAAACTTATTTACCGTAAGAGACATTGAAATCGATATCGATATTTATAGATTGTTATATAGTGGATTATATATACTTAACATAATAATATAATGTTATAGTTACACAAAGACAATGTTATGTTTATACAACGGATCATAAACATCCATGTGAGCTAGTAAATTAATTCTGTAGATAATCATCCAAAGGATGGCAAAATCGAGACCAACAGTTGCATAGTAGTGAACTTTTGAAAGAGAAGTACCATCAGGTGTTTGCGAGCGACACCCGCCACTAATATTGAGTTCACATCATGAAATATTTTAACAAAGAAAATCAATTCATTGTAATTGCAGAAAACTGTCCCGGAACAGAGAAATGGTGGTGTCAAAAATATTACAGTGCTGCCGACTGTACTAAATATTCCAATTTCCCTTCTGATTGTAATATCATGTGCGGTGTTTGTCCAAAACGTAAGTAAATATTCTGTAAATTCTTCACTACTGCGTGACGTTTTTGAATTATTAAATGAAAAATAACTGCCAATTACTTATGAAACATGTTTGTGAATTACTCATAAAAAATATATTCATTAATAGTACACTGAAATATATTTCTTAATCATTCACTGAAATATATTTATAAATTTGTCACTGAAATATATTTGTGAATTTCTCACCGAATTTACTATTTGCATTATGTCTTTCTAGCATGTGATGGCAAGACGTGTCTAAATGGTGGAACATTAAATCCTGAAACTTGTGCATGTGACTGTGATAAACCGTATGAAGGTTCTACTTGTGAAACCAGTAAGTAATGATTTATCAACTGTCTGAGTTATTTTATCATGTGATATGAGGGATAAGATCGACTTGAAATTTAAACAATCCATCACATCCTTTAAAAAATGGCAACTGGAGTGTCTTTTAGTTGTACGGATCATATGCCAAATACAATAACCAACTGGAGATTGTTAGGATGCGATTGGGACAAGGAGTGTAGCTTATAGCTTACATATGCCATGAAGCATATTAACCTGTTATATGTCAGTTATATTCTAATTCGTTATCATCTGCGTTATTTTAAACTTGCACTGCAACATGGAATACTCGAAGCGGCGAGATAGAAACAGGAATGGCGTTATCCCAGATTCAGTAGAAAAAATAGTTCCGACATTATTCAATGTATGTTGTATATGGATTCAATTATTACATGGGATTGAATCTCCTGTATTGCTGGCATAGTATTACACGTGTATGCCATACAGGTACTTCTTTCTTTCTTTTAGCTTATTTTCAATACGAATCAACCCTTATCATACCAGGCTACTTACATCTTTAGATTCACCTGTGGGTATGAACTAAGAAGAAAATGTATATGAACACACTGTTTTGGACTGAGTATTATTTATTTTTTCGTGTTTTCAGAGAACTGTACCGGTGAAGAAGGATGGTGTGCAGGTTCTGACGCGTCCCTTTGTAATGTATATTCTAACTTCCCATCCGATTGTAACATCCTATGTGGCGTATGCCCTCAAGGTACTTAGTGTTTTTGTTTTTCTAATTAATTTCATGTTATTTCTATTTCATTTCATTTTTTATTTATTTATTTAGTAATAAAGATGACTAAATTAGATTTGGGAGAGAAATGATTTAATCAGTAACATCATCATTGTAAATAGAAACGTTTCACTCATTGCACACTGCAAATAGAGTTGTTTATTAATTAATATCAATCGAAGAAAGAAAAATTCCAAGATATTTGAGTTCATTTAATGTTCACTCATCTATGGTTTGTTTATATATTTCCAGGTAGTGGATAATATATTTAATGGAATGGAAGAAAGCCACTAAAAACTGTAATTTATTGGAAAAATAAAATTAAACTTAGCAGAAACGAGTTTTCTTTGTTTTCACTAGCATGCTTAGCAGAACCGCCAAGTACTTCTTTGGGTGGCAAACGTCTGATAAAGGGAGCAGTTTAGATACAGAGCATGATAAAATCGGGTGCAATAATTATACGTGTTTAGTAGTGGACTTCCCATACGAGAAGTACCAATTTTCAAGATCATCAAAGGTCAAGGTCACATTATATGGCCTTTTCAATTTTCAAAAAACTAAAACGAACATAAAAAAAATTCAAGTTCGAAATTCAAAATTCTGTTACAACAAAACTCAAGGTTACAAGGTATTGATAGACACCAAAATCATAACAATCGGATACAAAATAGAGGACTTATTGATTTTTTGCTTAAATGCGTCAGTCTGTGATAATAAATTTTTGATTGAGTAGTTTTATTTCTATGGGCATTCTGTTTATGTCCTTTGAATTTCAGGTCAATCGTATAATTAGCGGCTGAGTTAGAAAACTTTGGTTTTAAATTTTTTTGACAAATGTTTTTAAAAATTGAAATTTTTGTAGCCCCACCTGAAACTTTATTTAACAATGAATATATTAAAGAAAATTTCAGCCAAATTGGTTGCTAAATAAGCCCTACAGACTTGGTGCAAAATTATTGCACATTATGCAATAGCCCACTTCCGGTTGAGCAAAAATTGAGTTTTAGATATTTATTTTTGATACAGGGTCATTTAATAATGTTTGGTGGATACAATTATGCTACACCATTTTCGATTTAGTCCAGAAAGTTTCCAAAAAAATAAATAATAATAATAATCATAACGAAAACAAAGCGTGACAAATCGATAGATTATAAAAGGTTTCTTGTACTTTGTTTTTTGAATTAGACGTATGAGGTATTATATATTAGAGGTTTCTTGTATTTTGACTTTTGCATTAGACGTTTTAGGTATTGTGTATTGCATTATGTTACATTTGCGTTTTGAATTAGACATTTCTACTATAGCATTAGGTTATTGCCGCTTTCCCCGCCATAGTGATGTACTATTTACTTGATCTCCCACTTTAAATTTGTGTTTAATATTTAAGTTGTGTATCTCATTTTCATAATTATTTTGTGTGTTACTTGACTTTATAATATTTGGATTATTTGAGGCTTGTGTTGGTGTTACACCTATAAATCAATGTATTTTGTTGTTGTATTCATCTACAACTTCTGGTAATATTTTAAGCCATTTTTTGAGATTTCAATTCCGTAAATAAAAAATATATTTTTTATGGTTCTATTGTATCTCTCAATAACTACAGCCTTACCTTCGTTATGCGTGCTGTAAATGTCAAAACCCAGAGGTTTCGTATTTTTGTTATAAAATTTACTTTTGAGGTCGCTTGTCGGATTATTTCATTATGGTTTCAAATGCGTGTACAAATCTATAACTGGCATATTAATTAAATCTGCTGACCATATACTTTAACTTTTAGAAAATGTTTGTTTTTTCTTTATTCTTTGTGAATTTCATTTGCTATTCCAATACACAATTTCATCTTTGCTTTTAACAGTTTTATAATCAGCACTCGTAATTCTCTCTTTGAATTTGTTTTACCATAATCTGGTGCCTGTTGATTGCTGAATCCCAATGTCAATATTTAACAACACATCAGTTCCAAAATATTGCTTCAGTGTCTTTTGCTTAATGAAATTTGGTTCATAGAAATTTCCAATCTAAGTTAGTGCAGCCATGGTACATTTTTCTCGGCGCTTCAAACCAAGCTTAGTAGCAGTTAATCGACCCTGAACTATGCCAGATTTTGAATCAAGAACACTGTCAATTTGTTAAAATTATCGTAAAAATCGTTATAAACGAGGACCCTACAGGTCCTACTGCACTGCACGGTACTAACCCATAAATGTTCTTTCGATCCATGTGACCCTCGACAACCCCTGCGACCCTTTCAGGTAGTGTCATTAGGACGCTTTAAGTTGATGCATGGAAGTTTTACACCATTAAAGGGCCATTCTGCTTTTTGAAAAAAGTTTCCATTATCCAAAAAATCGCAAATGCTACCTGAGAGTATTTTTAAAGTATGCTTATTGTATCTCTATACCTTCTTGGTCAAACTGAATTTGGTTTTAAAAGGTTAATTACAAACAGGGAGTGCTTATTGTTAATTAAGCAATTTGACCTAGTTTTGGTGTTTGCCCTTTAAATGGCTCAATATTTCTAGCTGAAACCTTTTAAATACACAAGAGGGACATTTCTCTACAATTAGGCGTTTATTTTACTCAAATCCGTTCAGTAGTTTCCTATCAGCGTCCAAACCTTACCTTTAAATATTTAGCATGTTTTTAGCGTTTAAAAATGAACGGCTGGATTTTTTAAGTTAAAACTTTCAGATACATTAAAGGGCACATAGTTACCGATTTTGGTGTAAAGTTTTCACAAATTTGAGCAACAAAAATTTTTGACCTAAAAAAAATTCAGACTGTCTTCAAATGGCGTGGACAAGCTGGATGCCAGTATACTAAGGTGGATGCAATCAGTAACGACGCCCAGGAATTTATCTTTTCGATCACTGTATATTATTTCGATTTCCACTCGGAATAAATGCACTGATCACTATTACCTTATTCACTTTGACATAGAATAAACAATAGCGTTCGCAGACTTTTTTTTTAAAGGAGTCAGGTCCAGGGTGAAGAAAATTTAGGAACCAGAAAGCTTAGTTTTGCAGGTTTTTTTGATTTTCGTATTTTTATCTTTTTTTCCAGGGAAAGGGGGATAACAGTAGGACACAAACACTTCAGCTAATATTGATAGCCGCCATCTCGTAATGTGTTGTTCTTCATTCTATCGACGAAATCTGATTAGATGAGCGGGTTCTTTCCCACGAAGTCACCACTTAGGTCAAAACGAACCATGTAGAAACGAAAAACGGTGACTTCCCTGGAATTTGTTCAAAAATTGAATTTTGAAAACAAAAGGATTATATTTAGTTATCAAAGCAGACGAAAGCCTTCTTAATCGGGTTAAAACCAATTAAACAAAAATATCTTCAAATAATTTGTTTAACATTATAAAAACATATAACAAACTATATTTTAATTTTAACAAATGTGAAAAGTAATCAGAAAATACTAGAACATTTGATTTAAAAATATTTGATTGATATCAAATGGATTTGGATAAAAGTTTCGAGAACTTAATAAAAAAAATCCTATCCATAAAGAAATACATACTAATTATTACAGATGGAGCAATATATATATTATGAAAACAAAAATGTAAAAGGTGCACAAAACAACAAAAACACGAAGTACAATTTAGAGAATGGTCGAGAAAAGAAGTAAGAAAAATACATTATTAAAGATAAGATAATACCTTATCACAAAAGAAAACCACGAACAAGTTAAAAAACGTTTCGAATTTTTAATGAATTTTCGAACGAGTAAAATTAATTCCAAAATCAGGATATCAGATAAATTAGGATCACCACAGGGAATGCATCTAAGTCAAGGTTAAAGCAATGAGACGAATTACTAAGTAAATGTTCCCTAGAACATTTACTTAGTAATTCCCTCTCAATTTTATACAGATTACACTTAAAGAAATAATGATAGGCGCCTATCATTACTTCTTTGAGTTAAAACTGTATAAAATTGAGGGGGAATTACTAAATAAATTTTCCCTTATACATTTAACACTCAAAGAAGTCACGATAGGCGCCTATCATGACTTCTTTGAGTGTAAACTGTACGAGGTGATATTTACTTAGTAATTCGTCTCATTGCTTAAACCTTGACCTAGATGCAGTCCTTGGGGGTGATCTTAATTTATCTGATATTCTCAATTTGGAATCAATCTAAAAAACTTATTAAAAATTCGAACGTTTTTGAACATGTTTGTGGTTTTCCTGGGTGATTAGGTATTATCTTATCTTTTAAATAATGTCCATTTCTTACTTCTATTCTCGACCATTCTCTACATTGTACTTCGTGTTTTTGTTGTTCTGTGCACCTTTTACATTTTATTTTTTTTCATAATATAAATATTCTTGTCTGTCCCATCTGTTATAATTAGTATGTATTTCTTTATGGATAGGATTTTTTTTATTAAGTTCTCAAAATTTGTATCCAAATCCATTTGATATCAATAAAATATGTTTAAATCAAATGTTCTTGTATTTTGCTGATTCCGTTTTACATTTGTTAAAATTAAAGAATAGTTTGTTATATGTTTTTAAATGTTAAATAAATTGTTTGAAGAAATGTTTGTTTAATTGGCTATAACCCGATTAAGTAGGTTTTAGTCTGCTAAGATAACAAAAAATAATCCTATTGTTTTCAAAATCCAAATTTTGAACAAATTCCAGGTAAGTACCCGTTTTTCGTTCCTACATGGTTAGTTTTGACCAAAGCGGTGACTCGTACATCTAATCAGATTTCGTCGATAGAATAAAGAAAAACACATTACTAGATGGCGGCTATCAATATTAGCTGAAGTGTTTGTGTGCCGTACAGTAATCCCCCCTCCCCTAAAAAAGATAAAGATATCAAAATCCAAAACGTGCGAAACTAAGCTTTCTGGATGCTAAATTTTCTTCGCACATGGGCCTGACTCCTAAAAAACAAATCTGCGGACGCCCTTGTTTAGTCTGTGTCAAAGTCAATAAGGTTATATTAATCAGTGCATTTAAATTGGTGTTGCTTCTTGTAACCTTCTGGCTTTGACGATATTTTTGATTAAAGGAATTGTTTTGCTAGAGAAAAAATGATACACGTCCTCATGCCCATGGGTATGCGTTGAATCTACGTCTATAAAGGAATGGTGTGGGTACACTCTATGTCTACAAACGTTATGATGTGGATACACTCTATGCCTACAAAGGGTATGGTGTTGGTATGCGTTGACTCTATGCCTACAAAAGGTGTGGTGTGGGTATGTGTTGACTCTATGCCTACAAAAGGTGTGGGGTGGGTATGTGTTGACTCTATGCCAACAAAAGGTGTGGTGTGGGTATGTGTCGACTCTATGCCTACAAAAGGTGTGGTGTGGGTATGTGTCGACTCTATGCCTACAAAAGGTGTGGTGTGGGTATGTGTCGACTCTATGCCTACAAAAGGTGTGGTGTGGGTATGTGTTGACTCTATGCCAACAAAAGGTGTGGTGTGGGTATATGTTGACTTTATGCCTACAAAAGATGTGATGTAAGTATGTGTTGACTCTATGCCTACAAAAGGTGTGGTGTGGGTATGTGTTGACTCTATGCCTACAAAAGGTGTGGTGTGGGTATGTGTTGACTCTATGCCAACAAAAGGTGTGGTGTGGGTATATGTTGACTTTATGCCTACAAAAGATGTGATGTAGGTATGGGTTGATGAATCAGTAAAACCTGTCATACATTCACACAAGAGGATTCCATTTTATTTCACCAAAGTTGACTAACAGATCACATTCATTCTGTCACAACCTCCAAACATCATAGCTCATTTAGAAATGTTGTTTTTTAAGATGTTCAAGATTTAAAAAAATAAAAACTCTTTGGTTCTGAAATAAAAGCTCTGGCCACCTGTTTAAAGGGAGACCACCAAATGAGCTTAACTTCTCAAACTTAATAATTATATAAACTATAATAGTATATATTCATCATTGATGTCAAAAGTATGCAAACAGATTAGAATCCAAGAAACCCATAAAACATGAACTTAATTTCCCTAAAGTTACAGGTTATTGATGAAAAACGCTTAAAATATCTGTGTGCGTTTTTGAATTGTTTCTATATAACATGCTCTTTTGAATTTATGGGATTATACAGACAATGTATGATTATGACACTAGATAATAAAAATCAGTACAAGCAAAACAATTTCGTTAATCAAAATCGCATCCAAAATAAGTTGCCAAATGAATATAAACTTATATTCACCAAGTTTGAGAATTTTGATTTTTTTGTTATCATTCTTAGAGGTAGTATTCCTTTAAAATGGTTTATTGTGAATCATAATGCCGAACTAACCCCCAAGACCCAACAGGTTAGAACGAGAATCTTCTAAAGAACTCATGGATTGAAAGTACCTAAAAACAATGTATCATACTTTTTGACGATGCCTTTCTCAGAAACATAAAATACGAGATAAGAAAGCCTTGGCGAAATTGCAATGCCAATGTCTGGTGAATTTCAAATGGGTTGGGATAATGTTGTTATTCGCTATATTTATCTAAAATAATGCTACCTTAATATATTTTGAGTATTATGAGGGTTTCATTCCTTGTTTTTTTTTTCAACAAAAGCCGTTTTCAGATTTTTCTGATGTGGAATTTGTTTGACAATAATAGAAATAAATGGGGAGCAGCCAAACAAGTGTTTTCTTTCGTTCCAACTCACTATATCACAAGATATCATTATTTATTCCAAAACCTTTCTATCTTCTGTTTATCTATTCATGAATGAATGTAATAAAAAGTTAAAAAAAGGGTTATTTTTACTTGAAATTGTGACATACCAGAATCAGTCCTTAGATTTTCCATCATACAACAATAATACAGATAAATCCTTGATACCAATATATTTAGTTTCTCTTGTAGAAAGGTGTTAATTTGGATCTTAAAATAAAGTTTTTCTGTAACTGAGGCTAAATTTGTCTAAGAAAATTTCTTTTTAAGTCCCAGATGGTCAAGTGTAGTGACTAAAACTTTCAAGAAAGCAATTGCATACAGTGACAGCATTTATTGTTCAAGCTGACAAAAATAAATAATTAATTTATAATTTTGAATGTATAAATAAATGAAGGGAAGACATCCAAGATATAAACCAAGTTGCCAGTCCTGTCTATTCCATTCTGGAAATTTATACAAGGACTTTTAAACACAACTTGGTGATAATAATTTTTAATTCCGGACACGACTAAAGCGGGATTAGATGCTATCAACTAGGATTTGAAGAAGCTCAACTTTCTGGACAGCGTCCAAGGTAGGAGAACCTTAAGGGAGGTGTACAGCTTTCAGGACCACGTCCTAGGTAGTGGAACCAATATCTAACTAGCAATAAATGATGTTGCTTACTTCAAAGATCAAGGCCAGGAGGTCTTATTGACCATCTCTAGATACCAAGACCCGGAGCTTGTTGACTTAGCTCCTATGCCTCTTTTGGGCTTTATTATTGCTATTTTATGATCCTTAAAGGCTGTCCTAGATATCGAAGACTAAGACCTAGTCTACACACCTGCCTGGTTTAATCTCAACCAGAATCTATTTTCTTCCCTTCAGTGATCAATGATCAAAAGTAAAGTTTTTGTTACATTCATTATAAATTCTATAATTATCAATAACGGTGAAATATTCAAATAAGGGTTGTGCATATCTTTCTTCTAAAACCAAATGTCAACTACATCTTAACTCATTCAGTCTTTAAGGTTTGAATCTAAGATACATTCAACTCAAAAACTTAAAACACTATTTTATAACTGAAACGAACTGAAATCTTCAAGACGAACTAAATATATTGCTATCAAGGATTTATCTGTATCAAAGACCACGAAGTATCTCAAATTCCTGTATTGTAACTATACTCTCATTTCATCCAGCCGCTGGTGGATACACAGAAGATGGTTTTGAATGAATGAATGATAACTAGGTAATTGAAGAATGAATGAATTGTATATTGTTAAAGCAGGTTTTGAAAAGCAATTTTTGTAAAAATCAATCCGACTTTTATGAAATTGAGAACAATGATATCGATATCATTAATTTCAATGGATTATTCATTTTAGTTATTTTATGGTCTTGAAATATAGGCAATTAATAGATAACAATAAGGAATAAACATTACCAGTTAAATCAGAACTATATGGAGACAAAATTTAGAAGTTCGTATATCCACAATTACTCTCATTTTTACAAGGGCGTGGATTTGTCCAAAAAATAATTTTGGGGACGATCTAGGATGGATGGAGACGGATTTCTCTTCTATTTTCTAGAAGTTATATTACACGAGCTTTTCATTTCATTTCCTGAACATTTTAAAATAAACATATCTAGAGTAACTCATTTCTAGTCTAGTTTCTTGAAGTTATATTACAAGTGCTTTACTGACCCTGAACATTTTAAATACAACATGTCTAGAGTAACTCATTTATATTTTAGTTTCTTGAAGTTATATTATAATTGCTTTACTGACCCTGAACATTTTAAATACAACATGTCTAGAGTAACTCATTTATATTTTAGTTTCTTGAAGTTATATTACAAGTGCTTTACTGACCCTGAACATTTTAAATACAACATGTCTAGAGTAACTCATTTATATTTTAGTTTCTTGAAGTTATATTACAAGTGCTTTACTGACCCTGAACATTTTAAATACAACATGTCTAGAGTAACTCATTTCTACTCTAGTTTCTTGAAGTTATATTACAAGTGCTTTACTGACCCTGAACATTTTAAATACAACATGTCTAGAGTAACTCATTTATATTTTAGTTTCTTGAAGTTATATTACAAGTGCTTTACTGACCCTGAACATTTTAAAAACAACATGTCTAGAGTAACTCATTTATATTTTAGTTTCTTGAAGTTATATTACAAGTGCTTTACTGACCCTGAACATTTTAAATACAACATGTCTAGAGTAACTCATTTATATTTTAGTTTCTTGAAGTTATATTACAAGTGCTTTACTGACCCTGAACATTTTAAAAACAACATGTCTAGAGTAACTCATTTCTACTCTAGTTTCTTGAAGTTATATTACAAGTGCTTTACTGACCCTGAACATTTTAAATACAACATGTCTAGAGTAACTCATTTATATTTTAGTTTCTTGAAGTTATATTACAAGTGCTTTACTGACCCTGAACATTTTAAATACAACATGTCTAGAGTAACTCATTTATATTTTAGTTTCTTGAAGTTATATTACAAGTGCTTTACTGACCCTGAACATTTTAAAATAAACATATCTAGAGTAACTCATTTCTAGTCTAGTTTCTTGAAGTTATATTATAATTGCTTTACTGACCCTGAACATTTTAAAAACATGTCTAGAGTAACTCATTTATATTTTAGTTTCTTGAAGTTATATTACAAGTGCTTTACTGACCCTGAACATTTTAAATACAACATGTCTAGAGTAACTCATTTATATTTTAGTTTCTTGAAGTTATATTACAAGTGCTTTACTGACCCTGAACATTTTAAATACAACATGTCTAGAGTAACTCATTTCTAGTCTAGTTTCTTGAAGTTATATTACAAGTGCTTTACTGACCCTGAACATTTTAAATACAACATGTCTAGAGTAACTGATTTCTCTTCTAGTTTCTAGTAGTTATATTCAAGAGCTTTATTGACCCTGAACATTTAGAAACAAAATATACCTTAAAATAAACAATTCACTTTCTATTTCAATATATTATGTTTTTTGTATGGCGTTGTCTCACTAAAATACGAGTCGTATTTTTAACTTGCACACGCTGAATATTCTTGATGCAGATGGAATGAAATGCTCAAAATTCGTCTATTAGTTGTGGACATTGTAACTGATAAGCTTTGCTTAAAAATAACCAAGCCAAAGTATGATTGGTCAATAATGTAGACACTCTAAAAGAGACGCTGCAGTGCGGACAAATAGAGTCGCCCAGAATGGCTCTTATTGTACTGTATATCTTACTGGATCCTTGTATGATCGTTTCAGGTCAACTAGTATTGAAAATATAAGTCAACTTAGAATGATCAAGAATAAGAGTTTATATTCATTAGGCAATATGTCTGTTGTCGTAACTATACGGTATAATCTGATAAATACAGAAAACTACCATGTTTAATATAATTTCTACTAGATAAACAAAAAATTAAGCTTTTTATTAATCGTTTTTCAATAATAACTTGTAGTTTTACGGAAAATTACTTAGTTTTATGGTTTATTTGATTCTGTTACTGACATATTTCAGTATTTAGGTACTAGATTTGGGTTATATATAATGAACATTTGATGAATATTTTTAAAAGATATGTATAATTCATTTTTGTTAATATATGTATTATTAATATATGTTTGGTATAATGTATAATAAATATTTATTTGATATATTATGTATAATGTGTATTTGTTTTAGATATGTATAATGCATATTTGTTTGGAATATGTATAATATATATTTGTTAGGGTTATGTATAATTAATATTCGTTTGATATACGTATAATGTATATTTGTTTTAGATATGTATAATGTATATTTGTTTGGAATATGTGTATTGCATATTTGTTTGAGATATATATAATAGATATTTGTTTTGGATATGTATAATAAATATTTGCTTGGGATATGTATAATGAATATTTGTTTGGGATATTTATTTGATATATGTATAATGGATATTTATTTTAGATATGTATATTTGTTTGGGATATGTATAATAAATATTTGTTTGGGATATGTAAAATGGATATTTATTTTAGATATGTATTATGAATATTTGTTTAGGATATTTATAATGGATATTTGTTTGGGATATGTATAATAAATATTTGTTTGGGATATATAAAATGGATATTTATTTTAGATATGTATTATGAATTTTTGTTTAGGATAATATCTATTATAAATATTTGTTTGGGATATGTAATATGAATATTTATTTAGGATATGTAGGCTATATTCATTTATATGTATATTTGTTTGGGATATATAATGCATATTGTTTCAAAAGAATTTTACCTCTTACCTGATTCTAGTATTCACTACTTTATGAAATTCTGTTTATTTTTTGGAATTCTTAATAAATAATCTGAGATGAAAACAGTTGATTATTACAAGTAAACGTCTTCTTTAAGTTAACTGACATCACAGTTAATCACATTCACAGGGAATTTCTAAACCTACAATTATACAAAAAAAGTTGGTCTTTTTGTTTGTGTTTCAGTAACTATAAAGCTTCAATTTTTACTTTTCCAACACTGTCTTATATTCCTGCCATACTTATAACGGACAGAGATTTAGGTCCTACTTTAAAGGGATACTACCTCTTAAAATAAACAAAAAATTTAAGTTCTCAAACTAAGATTATAATATATTCAGCAAAGGTGTGTACAGTAAACAAATTGAATCAAAATAAACTATAAAGTAATTTTCCATAAAATTACAGGCTATTATAAAAACTGTACTGTAATGGGCCTCATCGGGCAAATGGAAAGCAACCAAGTTTTATGTCACACTGAACTGTGAAACATTGGGCAAATGGAAAGAATCCAAGTTGTCCCACTGTACTGTACCCCTTTGGGCAAATTGAAAGTAAACAAGTTTTATGTCACACTGTACTGTGAAACATTGGGCAAATGGAAAGAATCCAAGTTGCCCCACTGTACTGTACCTAATTTGGCAAATGGAAAGCTACCAAGTTGTCTTACTGTACTGTACCTAATTTGGCAAATGGAAAGCTACCAAGTTGTCCTACTGTACTGTACCTAATTTGGCAAATGGAAAGCTACCAAGTTGTCTTACTGTACTGTACCTAATTTGGCAAATGGAAAGCAACTAAGTTGTTCCACTGATTTGTAGGCTACATTAAACGACTAATGAAATGTCATGGTTGGTGTCTTTTTTTAGATTATGAACCTACATAAGTATAACCCATATCAAAATACAACAATTTGATTCAGGCAAATATCACAAGATTAATTATCATTATAGAATAAGAGCAAACTTACAACGACGGTAACTGTCTGTGACTTCTACTGTATTGTTGTATTTTTTTCTCACTTGTCATATTAACTATATCTTCTGTGTAATTTTGCTTTGATCACATTACGTAGATATGAAACAAAAATATTTGAATTGTGTATTTAAAATGAAATCTAACTTCAAACAATTTTACGGCTTCAAGGGGAATGTTCAGTATTTTCGAGGGTCGATTTGAGCCTTTAATATTATGTAAATAGCCTCCAGAAGTACTAGAACTGCACAAAAATCGCTTAGGTTTGCCACGTAAAGTAATTGTAGAAGCTCTTTTAAAATAGAAACACAATGATTAACTCGACTAAAGAAATTTTCAGGATTAAAATATCATGGTTTTATTTCAAATTAACAAAATAAAATCATTCAACTTACTTTAAATTTCAATATTTGATTTTGTTGAGATCCTTAATGACCAGTTTAAACTACCTGTACAGTCAAGGATTAAAATTTGAATGTGTAGAAACAAAAGAACAGGTGAAAGGTGTTCAGTTATAACTCACCGGTCTGAAAAGTGTTACTATTTGAATGGTAGAGATTGGTGTTCAGAAAGCCTGTTTGATTCTCATAAAACGGATTCAGCTAAATTCGGATTGAAACACCGCAATTAAGATTTGAGGATATTTTTAATTTCATCCAATCAGATTTAAAACTTTGTGTACCGGGTTCAGTTTCTGAAGCAATCAATAAAGTTTAATCGAAATAATTATTAATAAAAAAAATATTTACACTGCTTGTAAGGGGCTCCGTATATTGGGCAGTGCGAATCCAAGTTTGTGAAAGGTTGCATTAACTGCATCCAATCTCTGTGAATTATATTATGTTTTATAATCCACATCATTTATGAAGTGCAATAAGGCTAGAAGATAATTTTTAACGTATGTAATAGCTCACGTGTTACCCTTTTGACTTGTTACCCTTTTGACTGGTATTCGTGACAGCTGCTTACAGTTAAAATATAGTTTGTAAAATTACTATTTAATCGGAACTAAACACCGGACAAGTAACATAATATCACTGGATAGATCTCATCAAGAGATTTATTGCATGTCCCAGACCCAAGGTCGCCATTAGTCAACGTCTTGAGATTCCAGAAGTTGGATTTTTTAAATAAAAAGCGCTTAAAAGCGCTAGGCTAAAAAACGCCTGAAGTCGAAACAGGAAAAAGTATGCCTAATATCGAAATTTTAAAGTTTCAAAATGCGCAATTTGAAATTGAACATACAGTGTCATATATCATTTTAAATAGTAAATCAAGCATAGTGAGATTCAAAACGGATTTTTGACGTATGTAAATTAGGTCACGTGACAGAGCTGTTTGAAGTTAAAAATCGATATTTTTTAATTAGAAAACAGTATATAACTCGGATAATGATGTACAAAATTTATATTGTTATACATCGATGAAGGGGCAAATTAACTGTAATAAGGCTAAAAGAGAATTTCTGACATATATGAATTAGGTCACGTGACAGAGCTGTTTAAAGTATTTAAAATTTCAATTAATAAAAAATTTAGATTTATTTTTATCTTTTTTACTACATAATTTAATACGTTAAAAATGCAAGTTACAATGTAAGAAAGTCATGGTAAGCATGATAGTGCAATTGTCAGTTGAAGGTAGAGAACTGCTTTTAAACATAGAGACAACAACAAGTTTTAATCTTATATTTTGCAAGCAAATGTTTTTTTTTTTCAGATCATTTGAAAAATTATAAATGTAGTTTAGTACGATACAATTCCCCTCAAAAATTTCATTGTTGTATTTTAATTTTGTGATATTATAAAAAAAAACATTTGAAAATACTGCGTTCGTTGTACATTATATATCAAAACATTGACCAGTGAGAAGCGTTTTAAGAAACAACATGGTATCTTGTAACTTTCTATGTTTCGGTACTCTGAACATAAATCGTATGATGAGCTGAGGGGATGATACGTTGTAATACAACAACGCAGACTCTCAGATATGGCAGTATAGTACGACCCTCTCGATGTGTAATGCACATACACGATGATTGTAGGTGATGATTTATTATCTCGATTACCCTGTCAGTGTTGTAGGTCGGAGAGGCTGTCATGGAAAAGGCGTCTAGTCGTTCGAATGGGACAAACAATATACAGTCAAACTTGGTCCAACGGTCACCTGTATTCAGCACCACCCCTTAGTAAAAGGCCACCCCAATTACATCCCATGCAATTTTCAACCAAATTTACCTCTATTCAACACCACCCTCTTGACGCGGCCAGCGGTCACCCTTTTCTTGACAGTAAACATGTGTCACCCTGCAATCAGCGGTCATTATCCATTAATCCTTTTTAATCCCATTAATTAAATTAACAGTTAATTACTGCCAAACAGATTAACCTTAGTCTATAATCCATGAATTTTACTCATACACTGATATAATTAGGCCTAATGTTGTAAATGATTATTAAAATAAGTAATGAAATATTCAAAAGTGTATAAGAGACCTGTCTAAAATAACATTTTTATGTAGGACATCGCTAATGCTATTTAAATTGCTATTGTTGTTTTTCTTTCATGCATATACATGTAATTACAAATTACAAACTTATCTGGGGTTGCCATACATGTACCTCTATTAAGCACCACCCCTTAGTAAGCAGCCACTTTTAAGCATTCCCTTGACTGGCTGCTTAATATGTTCTTGATTATATTTCATATGGAGCCTCTAAGGCACAGTTTTCAATACTTTGGATAATTATTTCATTTTAACGAAATAATTATTTCGTTTTCGTTTAAACTAATAACCTACTTTGTTTAAACGAAATACTCCATAGTGTAATTGACATAATGCGAATATTTCTTCTGTTCATACTACAATTAATTTGCCCCAAATTCCCCCTTTTTCAAAATTTGACACAATAACACATTGAATTCACCTCTGGATATGGACACCGGATGAGATCGAGTACTGCCCTATCAAAAACTGGTCTAATAGGATAAGAATAGGCTACAATTAAAGCCTCGTCTACACGATCTGTTTAATCTCGGGTTAACTGTCTACACGGACCATAAACCGAGTTTAAAAAACTCGAGATACATTTACTCTGAGTTTAATAAATACAAGCACCAGCGTTATTAAACTGGGACTAACGCTGTATAGACGCAAAGTCATAATAGTCAAGAGTTAAAAAGGCAATTTGCTATTGGCATAATAGGTGGCGATACTAGTACTGTTTCCGGTTTCATCTGTCGTAATTTAATCCAACTACCGCAGTATCGCCTCTGCTTTAATAGACTTGGATTTCAGATAGTCTTGAGATTATGGATCATTCGTGTAGACTAGGCTATGGTCAGCATGTTTCGAACCAGGGTATAATAAGCCACGTTAACACAGCCACATGTAATCCGGATCGAGTACGGTTCAGTTGAAGTAGACCAGTTTTTATGGCTGTCTAAACGCGACTATAGACAATGTTTTGTTAACGTAAGTGTAAGTGTAAGTGATTAACTCTTACCGTGACAGTGTGAGATGATTTTCGCCAATAATTCAAAAATATTTCGCCTATAATTTAAAAATATTTGTACTTTTAAAGAACTTTAATGGTGGGGATGATTGGTAATATAGAGACACAGTCATATCGTTTAAAGCCTAGGTTAGGGGACTTAGGGGACATGTCCCTGACTGGGATCATTTAGCGGACACATACTGAGTTATAGATCTAAGAATAAGTGTTATTTTGTATTATCTGGGTGGGTAGCCATCCAGTGTCCACTGTCTGCTAGTTTCAAAATGAAATATGCTGTGACTTTATCATGGTTCGAAATAGCATGTTTCATAGTTTTCGATGACTTCCGCAGATAAATCAGGAGACATGGTCATTTCCTCGTGCGCAATTGGGGAGACCTGAGGAAATCAGTAGAAAACTCAGAGTCTTAAGGGTGATGTTACTGGTACATTATGTATAGCATTAACGGGAGTTTACTCCGGCAACGAATTTTGTTTGACAAAAATACGAATGTCTCTATTTATGACAAAACAATCAAACAGTATGATTCTACACGAGTGATTATACTTGCCAGACTGTATCAAATTAGACTTGATTTAATTTTTCAACCGAACGATCAATCACATTTTACCTTTCATTCTTGCATACCTGTAAAAGATAAAAACAACAATCTCGACATCGAATACCAACATCGATATGACATTTAATGAGTATGGTCACAAACGAACGCCTGAAACCGACTTATACACAAAACCAAGCAAAGGTTTATTATCTTACGAAATCTAAGTAACTGTAAGCACAGCTTCGTTCTCAAACGAAAGAAGAAAGAAAATAGTAAATAAAACTCTCAATGATAATAATAATAAACTCAATATTTTACATGGGTCAGAATTAGGCCCAATACCACAAGTAGATAGATACAATATACATAGACAAAAAAAAGAATCAAATGGACAGAATAAGATTCAGTGATCAAGTACATGACCACAAAATGTACAGTGTACAGGTTAATTAAAATATTTTAAGATAATACAATAATGATATACACATGTCTACATGTATGTAATTGAAAGATTATGCTGAGGTGATCAAGTACATTTTCCGATTGCTTCGAAACGAATTACCATGTGAGTTTTCATTAGTCAGCTTTATTTACCTAAATATATCGGTTAGACCAAAGATTTGGTTGTTTTTTTTTTACCCCAAAAGAAGTGTCCCCCCTTCTCATTTATCTTACTACCGTATAACGATAATTTAAAAAAATATAAACACGAGCCCCTGTAGATACAATGGGAAAAAAAATCTGAGATCGGGCTACCCAACCCTACTCCATTTCATATTCTTATTCTAATTTGGAGGGGGTGGTAGGATTTATCCATGCTTAAGACCAGCCTGGAGGATGTTTACTCATCCCCTGACATATGATCATGATATAGGTATTAAAGACACCATTACTCCGAATTTTGTTTGAGAGATGAGTGTTAATCGGGAAACTAGGGAAGTTGTCACGAATGCTGACTGGAATTGCCTCGGAGGCAAGTAGAAAAGCCCCCATTTTTTATATTTTCTTATGATTCTTGTTAACCTAAATACGTCAAAGATCAAACAGTGTCGCATGTCATCAAAGAGAAAGCTGCCCGAAAGACTTCAGATGCAAGGAATCAACTTCAATTTTCGAAAGATTTTTAGGAGTTCACCAGACACTAATTTTAGTCCGAATTTTTTCCCCACAAAACTCACTTTTTCTAGGGAACTTCTCTCCGACTAATAATTTTATCAATACAAATACCTAACCAAATCAATATTCGCAAAAAAATTCTGAGAAAATATTTCAAATTTTGCCTTTGGCTAGTCGTTAGCCAGCCGCTTAATGAATGCGTGTCTGTGTCGTCTATCTCATTAAAACAAGAACCTGTATGCATAATACTTATGCGTATGAATAATTTTGGATTCTATAAATAAAAGAAATCCCAATATACTGGAACATATGATCATTTTACTGATCAGAACATCAGAGCAAACAGATAGTTGATATATTTATCATCAGAAATATTTTCAAGGTATTTATCTGCTTTTATATAAATTAATATATCTATTTTTCTATAAAAATAAGTAACTCATGTTTGCAGTTGTAGCTGTGATTATATTATTATATTTGTCAAGAATAAGGTGGTCCTGAATTATATCATGACCGGTCTGGAAGCGTTTCATTGGCAAACCTCAAACCTTCTGAACTTACGAAGAAGTACAAGGCTTTGAATGATATTAACTTGTGACTTCCTGTCTGTAAAAGAGGTTATCTTATGTTGTTGATGCTGCCGACGGCCGACGGGAGATTAACTTGAGGTGTATGGTCAGAGTAAGCGATTCAACTAAACAGGATTTTAATTGCAATAACCGATTTAAGTCATATGCATCACAGATCCGTTGTCTCGACTGACCTACCAGAGGTGAAGGTAGGGATGTTAACTTTATTATTGATTTTCAATAACTGCATAATTCTGTTGTTTCATCGGATTATACAGGAATAAGTCGGAGAAGTCACTGTTGAATATATTAAACTGTTATTGATGAAGTTTTGGGCGAAATTTGAATGATGAATTTCATCACATTATTTCAGGTATTCCTTTGTAAAGATTTTGAAAATGAAAAGCCTTTACATTCTACTGTTTTTTTGGCAGATTTTAAAAACCGAATCTGCAGCTATATGTAAGTGATTATTTGTTTTATTTAATCATTAATTTATCGTAATTAAAAGTGACAGCGATAAAGATTCTATTTTACAAACAAACAACACCTGTATCATGGCTAACTATCTAGGCATTGATTATAGTAAGGCGGATACAGTATGTACAGAAATATGACCGGATTGTGGCTTTGTGGTAAAAGCACCAAAAAAATGCACATTTGAAGATTATTGTATTATACTGAAAGATTTTAGATATAGGGCCAAGTTGAACTTTTCCTGTCAATGCCAAAAAACGCCAAAATCCAAGATGGCCGCCAAGCGAATGTCGAAAATATAAAGTCTTGTATCTTTGCTTATAATTGACTTACGCATGACATATCTGTTTATAGGTTTTCAAATACAAGGAATCCAATGAAATCAATCATTTGATGATAAATTGCACACATATCATAATTTCTGCCCAATTAATAACAACATTTTAAATTATAACGTCTTTTTTATTTACCAAATGAAGGACTGTTTTTATGTCCTTTAGCGGCTGAGTTAGATATTTTACTAATTATGGAAAGCCAAGTTTTACTTGAACGTCAAAAATTAATGTGCATTTAACTATGGCTTAAATTTGTTAATAAAATAGTTAGATTTTATTGATGTCAAAATCTATATCAACTTTATAGAATGGAAATGTTTTAAAAAACCCTCTACCGCAACTGTCCAAATGGTCACTAAGAGAGATTTTCCTATATTGTGGTTGTCTTATATGCTGCAATTGTATCCGTATTCTTTCGACTACGCTATTTCCGGTTTGTCCAACACAGTATATATTTCTAAACGGCCACAGAATTCCATTAAATTAAATTTTTACTTTTACAGGTCCTGTTCTTATTGGCATAAATAGTTTGTCTGGATTCCGTTTTTAGTTCGCTTCCAACATGAATATGCACATGTACCACATCGAGGGTTCTGACATTTCGACACATGATTATTTTCTATTCCTTCTGGCAGGTCAAAATTTGGTACGAGTCAAAAATCGCTTCAAATTTTTCGGTTGATATGTATGTATTGGGGACACTGTAATCATCATTACAAGATGCATCATTCGAATACATGTATTCCATCAGAGATTTGCGGTTCTAACAATATTCTACTTAAAAGTGTGTAATGACGCACAAATACGTTTGCGGCTGTACGACGTCATTAAACAATTAGTTGTAAGTGGATATGCAGGAAACACAGACTTCAGATTGAAAATTGAAATTGTGCAAAGCTATGATATCAATACACAAAATAAAATTTACAAAACGTCGTAATAATAGTCAATATAACACTGACTTTTCACTTATACCTTAACTTTTAACTTTTTGAAATCATTTGAAAATAAATATATCCACATGACATCTTTTGTTTAATAATTTCAGCGTCTGTAGAGAAGTTGGATGTAAATGATTTGGGTCGTTATGAAAGATCAGCTGATCAAAACAATCTGAACTTCGATGTAAGTATTTAGCTGTGGAATGTTTTGAATGTCTGCTATTCAACAGAGGGCACTGACATGAATTTTTACTCATGTCAAAGGAATTCTACCTCTTAACAACGGAAAATCGCACTTTTCGGTGTATACAAAAAATGTCAAGGACTGTATATCATTATTAAATGAATACAACCTCTTAAAATAAAAAAAAACAAATTTAGATTATCAAATATGGTCAATATAATATATTCATCACAGGACTTCCTAGTAGCATAACTTTACAACAGATTACCAAAATAATCTGTTAAATCCAGATAACTATGTTTATATACAAAAATTGAAGAACGTTTACTAAAATTATAAGCGTTTTTTAATAATAACCTGTAATTGTATGGAAAATTACATGGTTTTATTGGGTTTATTTGGTTATGTTTGTATACTTTGGAAAACGTTGTTGAATATTATTTTATTCTGTTATTGGCCAAATTTGAGAACTTAATGTTTTGTTCATTCTAAGCGGCGATATCGCTTTAAAACGACATAAAATCACTTAAATAAGTTCTTAAGCTATTATGACGTAACTATCATCATGTCCCATAAAAATATTATTCATAGTTATGGAAATAGTGAAGTCATTAACAGATGTATGACTGAAAAATGAGAATTTTGGGTCCCATTGATGCTATCAGTGTCTCTGTTACACACAAAAGGTTTTGAAAACATACAAGGGGGTGAATTTAATGCATGCTAAGTTTCATGACTTTGACATAATTCCTTCCAAGTCAGGCTATGAACTTTTCAGCCCCCCCCCCCCCCCCGTATTTGCCCTTAAAATACCTTTTTGGAGTTCAATTACAATATTGTGTATCTTCAGCCCAACTGCAATGCTACCTACAAAAATATAACTCCTACCCATTCAATGTGTTTGGTCGACGTGGGTACCGTTGTTAATTTGACGGAAACTGAGAAAAAAAAGGCTGTGAATTTGCATAATTACTACAGACAGATCGCGGGTCCTAGAGCTACCAATATGCAGAAAATGGTGAGTATATTTTGACCTAGGTTAATTTTGTCTTTCCGAAAGCCAATTTGTTGGGAAAGTCTGAAAAAAAAAGGTAGGTTGTTACGACGGGACAATTGGATTGTAAAAAAATACCTTATCGTACAAGACTGCATCTTTAAAGTTAAAAATCCAAAAATGATTTAATTATAGAATTCAGAATTATTATTTTGGGTGATATTTGAATATTTATTAGGTATGGGATGATGAGTTGGCTAGAATTGCAACAAAATGGGCTCTGCAATGCAAAAGTGATCACGATGCTGTTAAATCGAGGATGGCAATATGTAAGTTTTTGTTTTTTGTTTTTATAGTGACTATTTTTATTCTATTTCGTTTATCGATTGTCTACAAAATAGAAGTTAAAAAAAAGTTAATTTTTGTCGCTGACTTCTTGAAGCATTTTTTGACAAGTTTAGCAAATTTCAATATGAAACTTACATAATATGCATAGACATTTTGATGACAAAGAAAATATTTTTTTTCAAAAATTTTATTTCACTTCCGGTTTTGACGTCATTCGAATGACCGAATTTTCTTTAAATCGAAATTCAGATCAAGGAATCTGATTTGAATAAAAAATGATGTCTATGGAATCTTTAATCGATTGCTAATAAAACATAGGAAGCCAATTTTTAAATATCGATTTAGAGTTTGCTTTATTCCCTGTTAAAAATTTTCACTAATAGTCAAAACTTTTAAGGCTCATATAAGCTTGTGACCTTGACCTTGAGTGATCAAAGGTTGTTGCCCTTGACACGATCTATCCAATGATATAGTCACATCCGGTATTATGGCCGTCTGAAAATTCAATTTTTAACTTTAAACAGCTTTCTCACGTGACCTAACTTACATATGTAAAAAATTCTTTATCAGTCTTAATATACTGGATCTACTGTTTTCAATGATATATGATACAATATATTTAAGTCATAATGCCGCGTCATAGAAATTAAAAATATTGTGCAACATTTTAATGACAAACAAAAATCTGTTTTCAAAATTTCGTTATCACTTCCGGTGTTGACGTCATTTGCTTTTTGAACTTGAAATTCCAACTTACGGAATTCTCAAGATATCTGTAATATAATTTTACATTTTTTTTAGATGGTCCTACAAAAGACCTGAATTAAATCTGACCAGGATGTTTTACAATAAGAGCGGATCCGTCATGCGTCAAATATGATTCCATATGTGCGTTAAACGTATGCGTTGTCTTTTCTTTCTCTTGACGCACAGACTTCTAGACAGATGGATGCTTTAGCGGGAAAAAAGATTGGGAATTCCCACAAAATAGGTCACATTTGGGAGATCTCCGCGCGGAAAGGCGTACGGATGCGTAAAAAATCTCAACTCCAGGCGATTTTTTTTTTTGACGCACGACGGAGACCATTTGACGGATACCACTTCCGCATATATGAAATCATACCCTCTTAAAGGGACAATCTGAATCTTTTTTCCTTAAATTGTTATGATTTTTATTTTTAGCTTTACAAGATACCTACATTGTACAGAATATGGCCGCCGGTAAGTCCAATCTTAACGCAGCTATTAAAGGGTGGTATTACGAGCGCGTTGATTTCAAATATGGTACTGGATCCAAGAACGGTAAAAACGTTGGCAACTACACTCAGGTAGGCGATTTATTTTGAAATATTGAAATGAATTTTATAGGACATACACTTGAGACCCCGTTTTCAAAACTACAATTCTGTCATGCTTTAGACGAGAATTTTGGTTAAAGGATTTGTTTTTCTTGTCCGTTTTTTTTTATGACGATACTGTGATAATTTATAAAGAACTTACAAATAAATTGTACATATAAGCCTATTTAATGTATTGGAGAAGGCGAGGGAATGGATTTGTCCAAATAATGTTGGATTCGAGCTAGATGGTTTGCAGAGTTCAAGTAAGTTGTGAAACGCTGCAGGTGCGAGCCCCCGGAAAAACGCTTCAAATATTTATTCAATTCAGATTATGCAACATATGTCATCAAGAGTCGGCTGTGGTGTAGCTAGTTGTACAGGCACTGCTGATGAAAAATTCTATACCTGCAATTATGCTATTGGGTAAGTAAAGCCTTGAGAAATACAGATTGTAAATTAACATTTCCCTTAAAGGGATTGTAAAGTGGTTTTCTAAACTTTGTATGTGTATCGGGGATACTGATAGCATCAATTAGCGACATTCCAATTTCCATTCCGACGTCTGTGGTTCTTGCAGTTCCACTAAAACTAACGCGTTTTATGACGTCACTAATAGTGACCTACCGGAAGCTACTATTGATATCTATACAGCATCAATCTCTTATACAGAGTTGTCTTCCCTTGCCTTGGCAGTCCAGATTGCAATCTGGACGCAGGGGAAACAACTCTGTATGAGATCTTGATACAGCATACAGATCCTTGTTCATATTTCAGACAAGGTAATATTACAAATCCTTATAAAACAGGCACCAGCAAATGTTCTGATTGTCCCAATTCTTGTCAAAAGAGCCTTTGTGGTAAGTTATAGTTTTGTTTTGTCTACTGTTTTGCATGTAATGGTGCCCTTATTGTCCTTTATCAGACATTCAGAATTAGAAATATCATAACACACACGCCCGTAACTAAACTCGATTGTAGAGAGGGGTAAGTAATAAAACTGGAAGGGCAATACAGTGCTGTTTTCATTGAATTAAGTCAACGTTAGAATTGTTTTCAATGGGATATTGCACTTTTGTGTTCCTGTAGCTGAATGTCTGTTGCTACAATTGTGTATACTTTATTTTAAGTTTAAAAAAAACATTCAATACTCACAACGTTGTTCACCAGTTTTTTTTTTAAAACGGAAAGCTTTTAACACAGGTCATAGGTGTTTGAATTTAATGTTCAGTCTTTTTATTATATCATTTTTTGATTTCAGATTGTGATGGTAAATTATGTTATAATTCTGGTAAGTTGGACATCAATACATGTACTTGTGCATGTCCAAGTCTTTATGTTGGTGACCAATGTCAAAATTGTAAGTGTTAATTTTCATTCGTAATATAGTTAATGGTTTGTGCACATAAAAGATCCCTATTGACATTCGCAAAAAGGGAACCGGATAATGCCACTGTATACACTGCATGACGTTAGGACGTTTTTAGCCATTTCAGGGGCAAGAAGTTAAGACGTAAATCTCCATTTCAATCATTTATCATTTTTATACGACCTCATCTCTCTATGAGGACGTATATATTATTGTCGGCACCCCTGTCCGTCCGTCCGTCCGTCCGTCAACATTTACTCGTAAACGCTCTAAAAACTAGAGTTTTTGACGGAATCAAATGAAATTTGATATATGTATACATATTCAAAAAACGAAGATCGAGTTCGAATTTAAGATATTTTCGATCGTTAGAAGCAGAGTTATTGCCCTTGCCCCAAATCTTAAATATGCTAGCTATTACTCTCTTTGATTTCAACCGATTTTGATGAAACTTAAAATGGATGTTATTGGACCTAAATCGAAAAGTTTGAGAAAGTTTAGTTTACTACTGATTAAAATTAAAGCTTTTTTTTAAGATTAAGGCCTCTTTCATCAGTTTTGAGTTTTCGCCCTTTAACCTCTATACAGTAAGTGCTTCTATCAACATCAATTGCTTGTAAACGCTCTAAAAACTATAATTTTTGACGGAATCAAATGAAATTCGGTATGTATATACATATTCAGAAAACAAAGATCAAGTTCGAATTTGAGCTTTTTTCTACCATTAGTAGAGTTATTGCCCTTGCCCCAAAGTCTTGAATATGCTATTTCTATCTTAGTTTTCAACCAATTTTGTTGAAATCTAAAATGGATCTAAAATGGATGTTATTGGACCTAAATCGACAGGTTTGCGAAAGTTTAGTTTTATCCTAATTAAATTTAAGCCTTTTTCGTTAGGCGTATTTGGCCGTGGTCCACTATCTTTATGTTCATGGTGACATATTTCCTCAGTCAAATCAAATACATGTATCGTGTTAAGTAATCTGACATTCCGATCAACTCAGTGAGTCTATTATTAATTGATGGGATTCAGAATGGTATAATAAGGTTTGATATTAGTTTACTAATACAACAAGAATGCTAAAAACAAACTAAGGTTAATCAGAAAAAAATTCCAGAAAAGTTCTCATGCTAAATATAAAAGATGGTGGTCTCGGAATGATAGACTTGGTTTCATATATAAAGTCATTGAAATTAAAATGGATCAAAAGAATAGTTAATTCGAACTCCGACTGGTTCCTGCTCTTAAAGCATATAAGTAAAAATAAAATTGACAATATTTTTCTCTTTGGAGACGACTACCCAAAGAAATTTACTAAACCAAATAGATAATGAATTTTGGAAACTGTACTACTTTTCAGATTATATACAATTGGAACAGGGTTCGCAACCGGTAACAGTACCGGTACCGGTACCGCCGGTACTGACACCTCAGTACCGTTACCGGTACCGGGTTCGAGTACCGGCGGTACCGGTACTGGAATTTGTGAAAACACAGAGGTTTATATGAACAAATTCCTCACATTGCACGTGTATTATTTCAGTCGCTTGACATATTCTCACCCTAACCTGACCATTTATGGTCATGGGCATGACTCATGGGACCATATGTGATCATTCGTCAGGCAGTAAGAAACTATTTTCTAGGAAACTGCTTCTCCGAAAATTGCCTCTTATGACCACATAAGGTATATTTAAACGCTTGACTTTTTCCGGGAAAACGAGTCTCCCTGCTTATTGAACGAATACGCGAAATCATTTCAATGGTTCAACTCAGTTCTTCATCACAGTCTACACCGAATAACTGTAATGGTCCAGTCAACCAGCGTTGAGGCCGAAAGAGCCTTCTCGGCTTGTGCTCTACTGGTCACAAAACTGAGATCAAGAATGGGTGACAACTTAATGGACGTACTGACATCTGAAAGTCTTTTACCAGAGAAATAAACGTCACGAAGAGCGAGCTTAGCCGGTAGCGCCAAACCCCAAAAGAGAAGGAACATCAAATGACTGCGAAATAGTTGAGATCGAATAAAGACTATCAGAATTGTTGACCCTCAGTTGCCATCCAACTGTTGTTGTTGTGTATAGGTATTAGGGTGATTGAACAGCAACAAGTTACTATTCAATATAAGGCACTGGCACAGGGTTAAAGTTGTGTTTAAAATAAATGTGATGCTATAAATATGCAATGAAAATCAAAGAAAAAGAAACATCACATAATTCTTCTTGGACCTAATCCAGAAATTTATAACCGTAATAATGTCAATCTATGAAAATAACAAAAAGATATTGAAACAATTCGTGAGATACAAATGCATAAATAAAAAAATATTGCTGGGTTGTGCTTAAAATTTTCTGGAATAAAAAGGAAAAGTAATTAATGGCTATTTGTATAGAATATAACTTGCTTCATAGTCCTATATAAAAAAATTAAATGAAAACACTCAATTAATCTGTAAAATCATCAGTGGCAGTGGGGTCAAGTCGACCACGGATGAGTATATCTTGAAGGTTTTTATTTTTTGAATAGGCTATAACTAATTTTTTGTAGAAGATGGTAGGAAAACTATTTTGCAACTGTAAGTGGTATCGTTTGATAATTTTGGATGCTTGGCAAGAAACAGTATTAAATGGAGCAACAAATGGTATTATTTGGGAGTCAAACTGTATGTTTAATCCAGAGGGTGAAATGGTTTTAAGTTGATTCATCCAAAAGCTCTCCCTGTACAGTCTTGAAGTCATCGGATTGATGTCTTCTTCAGAGATGACTTTCTCAATGGGTGTCACCTTCATATCTGCGAGGGAATGATTGGTTGAGTTAAAATGGTTCCCAATAGGTTTATCTAGATGGTGGGAGATGTCGAAACGATGGCCATTAATTCTTTCTCTCAGAGAGTTTTTAGTTTCGCCTACGTATTGTAAATGACACTTATCGCATGAAATTAGGTAAATAATGTTGGTACTGGTACAAGAGAGCTCACCGTTGATAGGGAATTGTTTACCGTTATGTTTATTAGAGAAGGAATTGGTTGTTAAAATATGCTTGCATGTTCTACATCTTGTAGATCTGCACGGTCTTGATCCGAAAGATTGATTAGAGTTAATCGGAACGAGGATTGTGTTCCGATTCTCAATTTCTGAAAGAGTTTTACTTTTAATGCTGCGAAGATATCGTTTTGAATATCCCCGCTCTCGCAATTTCTTAAATACTAATTGACACGCATCATCAAAGTCCTCTGTTCTGGTGCAAATTCTACGAAATCGTAAAACTTGCGATTTTATTATGCCTGAAAATGTATGTTTAGGATGAAAAGAGCTTTTTAATAAAAGTTGGTGGGTATCAGTGGGTTTGAAAAAAACTTTAATATCAGCCTTCCTAGTATCATTAAAATCCGGTCCTTTGAATACTGTTGTGTCAAGAAAGTCCATGCTTTGATCACTTATACTTGCTGTTAATTTGATTGATGGATGATGGTTATTTAGAATTTCGCAGTATTGCCAAAATTCCTGAATAGTATGTTGCCAAATTAAAAATATGTCGTCTAGAAAACGTCCGTAGAAAAGTGGTTTAAAAGGAGAGATCAGGTCAATTTCGCGTTCCCATTCAGCCATGAATATATTGGCGTAACTGGGTGCAAATCTTTTACCCATTGCCGTTCCTGACGTCTGTAGGTAAACTTTACCATTAAAATAAAAATCATTCCGCTTTAAACAAATTTCTAGTAATTGGAGAATTTCGGAATCGGGCCGTTTAGGATCAGGTATTCTATCAAAACATTTTTTAACTGCATTCAGACCAGCTTCATTGTCAATATTTGTATACATACTACTGACGTCCATAGATATAAAAAAGGCATTATTCGGAATTTCTAATTTTTTAATTTTTTCAACAAAATCGGTTGTGTCTTTAAGATATGACGGATGTTGACACGCTAAAGGCATTAAAAAATGGTCAATGTATTCCGAAACACGGTAAGATTCACTGGAGCAGTCTGATATAATAGGTCGACCCTTGGGTATAGAATTAGGTAAAAACCATTCTGATTCCGGATTTTTATGGATCTTTGGGAGGGTATAAATATGTCGTTGACGCGCCGTAGAACTAGCCGAAAGGTAATCGTATTGTTTATCAGAAATAATTTCATCTCCTACTAATTTTTTCAAAATATCATTAATCATTCTGCCGGTTTCTTTAAAAATTGGATCGTCTAAAATTTTGTAATGTTGAGGTTTATTTAATTGACTCTCTATTTCTTTAATATAATCTTCGCGGTTTAAAATGACACATGAGCTTCCTTTATCGCTTTTCCTTATGATTATGTCCTTATAATTTTTAATGTTGTTCAAAACGGTCCGTTCAGCACGCGTCAAGTTGTCTTTACCTTTTACCAGTGGTAAAAGGGAAGTTTCGAATCGCATATTGTCACAATTTTCTAAAATATCGGTATGTATTAAGGCATCTGGTGGAGTCCACTCAGATTTTTCCACGAATTTCTTCCGGGCTCCTCTTCCGAGAGTCTTTCTATAAAAATAGGCCAGTTTAATTAAACGTTGAAATTTGTAAGTGGCATCTGAAATTTGGTCTAGAGATGAAGGCACTGCCGTGGGTATAAATTTAAGACCTTTGTCTAATAGACTTATTTCCATTACAGATAGTGATCTTGAGCTCAGATTCACTACTGTTGTATCCAATTTCGGTCCACCCCCCACATCTAGTTTAAATGTGCCATCCAGTAGAAAATAAATTCTTTGCTGTCATCTCTGTCCAATGGATGTTGTCGTTTTGGACTTTAATAGATCCCAAGTATTCTGGAATGGTGGTGGTATTGGATGGAGGTTTTGATATGATCAGATCGTTGAATTTGGAAAGGTTCTTGTAGGTGTTAGATGTATATCTCACTTTTTATCTGTAATATCTGGTAGAAGTAGCAATAAAGGGAATATAGGGTTATACAGCAGTGAGCAGTTATATAGTCCGGTTTTTCATACATGATTTAGTCTCAAATTCATTGTAACAATGTAGTACCGGTATCGGTACCGCTAGCGCGGTACTTGCCTGGTATCGGTATCGGTACCGGTCACCTGGTACCGCCGGTACTCCTGCGAACCCTGAATTGGAACAAAAACCTTCAGAAAACTCAGCTATAGCTAAATTTGTGAATAACTTACGGAATATTTCGTGCATCCATCTGCTAAAGAAAGAAAAATAAGATTTGGGAGAGAAATAATTTAATCAGTTTCATCATCTTTGTAAGGAAGAAAAATTCCGAGATATTTGAGTTCATTTAATATTCACTCATCAGTGGGTTTGCTTATATATTTCCAGATAGTGGATAATATATTAATGGAATGGAAGAAAGCCACTAAAAATGGTAATTTATTAGAAAATTAGAATTAAACTTAGCAGAAACCAATTTTCTTTGTTTTTACTAGCATGCCTAGCAGGGAGTATACACAAGAAGTTCCCATATTCTGTAAACGGGATCCATTACTAAAATTGATTTCTTAAAGGGGACCAGTCTTCATTTTTATTGGTTGATTTGGGCCTTTGTTATATGTAAATAGTCTTCAGAAGTACTCAAGCTATAAGAAAATCGCAAAATACCTTCAAATATATCTCAAACTAAAAAATTCACGTTTATTTATATTTTTTTTCATTGCTGTACGCGGCTGGTCTCCAGCCTGTGTGAAAATGATGTGTCTTGTTGACCAAGTCTAAAATTCAAAATACGGTATGCTTGTGTGGGCCTGTGCAGTAGTCTGGATGACCTGACCCGCGCTGTTGCACCACGGGAATAACTTATTTGTTATCAAGATGGAGGGACGCTCAATGTGTAGTAGGGCATTGGGACTTTCAAACACGGATAATTAAGGATACACATGGATTTGAAGGCTCAAATTTCAACGGTAAGCTCTGTAGACTATTTCTAATTAGCTAAGCTAAAGATTTCACATCTTTGCGACCGTCGGATGATTGTCCGAAACAAATACCGAACGTAGCTCTTTAAACTGGACGCCGAGAAGGCTTTTGACAGAGTATCCCATAGTTACATGTTGTCTCTTTTGGAAAACTTTGGTTTTGGAGGGACCTTTGTCAATCGTCTTAAATTACTTTATAATGGTATCAAGAGTTCTGTGAAAGTTAATGTACATGTAATACACTCTTTTTCAATACATAGATCTGTAAGACAAGGGTGTCCAATTTCTGCTTTATTATATGTAATTTATGCAGTACTCTTGTATCTATTATTGAAAGCAAATAGTAGTATCAATGGTATTAGAATTCCGGGCACTAACGCAACCTCGTTTTTGTATCACACGCTGACGATACCACATTAACACTTGCTGAAGTTCATTCCGTATTTGAAACTATGTCAACTCTTAATTCATATTGTTCTTGCATCTGGGGCGAAAATAAATGCCAGTAAATCTGAGCTGTTGTTAGTTGGTAAAGCTACTGTTGATGAACACCATAAAGATTTATTAGGCATGAAAATCGTTACTGACTGCACTAAGATTTTAGGTGTTTATTTGGGTCCCGATAAAGACAATTTCAGATACTTAATTGGGAAGGTAAGGTTGCTAAAATTCAGAAATTATTAAATATGTGGAAAAATTAAATCTGAAAGGTAGAAGTGTAGTAGTTAATGTTTTATGCCTTTCATCTGTGTGGTATATGCTGAGGGTTATTAATATATATATCATGTCCAAATGATAAAATATGGAAGCATTCAGGGTTCTAGCTAGAGCATAATTCGATCTGGATAAAAGTTTGCAGGAGAAGCGTAATGAGCGAAGCGAGTGGAGAGCTCACTCTAACGGGAGGAGTCCAGGGACCCGCTCAGGGGCCCTTGGTGGGGTCCGGGGCAAAGCCCAAGAAACACTACCTTCCATAATAGCCCATAGGCTCCCAATTCAATTTTGGCACCATTTGATAACATCGTTATTCATTTAAAAAACTCGCAGTTCAATTAAGGTATCATCCTTTTATGAAATTTTTAATAATAACAGAATATATGTATATTTATATAATTTGTTAATCAGTCGAACCCCGTTTATCTGCACTTTACCGTTCCCGGTAAAATCGTAGGGTATAACGAAATTCCGATACCAGACACCACCATGATTTCAATGATAGAACACCACACAAGAAACGTGAATATAACATTTCCCATGAATTTTTAACATGATAACAAAACTAGTTGATTTCTTTTTCACGAGTGCAAACGTGCCGTTTGTCCGGTTGCCATTGTCCGGTATATCATATTGGCATCTTGTCAATAAATGTTACCGGAAGCAGGAGTTAACAGATATCACAGAACAATGAAGTTGTAAGACAACTGGAGGGTAATCCCAACAATGTGGAAGGTGTTCCTCTTGAAATGTTTGTTGGCATGCCATGGAGGCAACATTTGTCTGAAATGTCGAGAAATGGCAGATTTATACAACGTACAGCTTGTTTCATCTCTTGGTCCAAACGGGAAAACAACAATTAGCTCATGGAACACTTTACCCTTTGCGACAACGCAGAAAACGAGGGATCGCACTATGTTTGCCTGCAGAAAATATCTGGCGTGGAACAAGATAGTGACAATCAAGAGGGCGTGATACTAGACAGTAACGATCAAGAGGGCGTGATACTAGACAGTTACGATCAAGAGGGCGTGATACTAGGCAGTGACGATCAAGAGGGCGTGATACTAGACAGTAACGATCAAGAGGGTGTGATACTAGACAGTTACGATCAAGAGGGCGTGATACTAGACAGTAACGATCAAGAGGGTGTGATACTAGACAGTAACGATCAAGAGGGCGTGATACTAGACAGTAACGATCAAGAGGGCGTGATACTAGACCAGGCCCGTAGCCAAAGTGGAGAGCTCGCTCTAACGGGAGGAGTCCAGGGACCCGATCAGGGGCCCTTGGTGGGGTCCGGGGCAAAGCCCAAGAAGCACTAGGGTTTGTACCTTCCAAAATAGCCCATAGGCTTCCAATTCAATTTTGGCACCATTTGATAACATCGTTATTCATTTAAAAAACTCGCAGTTCAATTACGTTATCATCCTTTTATGAAATTTTTAATAATAACAGAATATATGTATATTTATATATTTTGTTAATCAGTCGAACCCCGTTTATCTGCACTTTACCGTTCCCGGTAAAATCGTAGGGTTTAACGAAATTCCGATACCAGACACCACCATGATTTCAATGATAGAACACCACACAAGCAACGTGAATATAACATTTCCCGCGAATTTTTAACATGATTACAAAACTAGTTGATTTCTTTTTCACGAGTATGCAAACGTGCCGTTTAATTTGTCCGGTTGCCATTATGAACACCATCGAGGTGTTCATTGTATATCATATTGGCATCTTGTCAATAAATGTTACCGGAAGCAGGAGTTAACAGATGTCACAGAACAATTCGCAATGAAGTTGTAAGGCAACTGGAGGGTAATCCCAACAATGTGGAAGTTGTTCCTCTTGAAATGTTTGTTGGTATGCCATGGAGGCAATATCTGTCTGAAATGTCGAGAAATGGCAGATTTATACAATGCTTGTAATTGTTTCATCTCTTGGTCCAAACGGGAAAACAACATTTAGCTCATGGAACACTTTACCCTTTGCCACTACGCAGAAAACGAGGGATTGCTCTATGTTTGCCTGCAGAAAATATCTGGCGTGGAACAAGATAGTGACAATCAAGAGGGTGTGGGTGTGATACTAGACAGTAACGATCAAGAGGGCGTGATACTAGACAGTAACGATCAAGAGGGTGTGATACTAGACAGTTACGATCAAGAGGGCGTGATACTAGACAGTTACGATCAAGAGGGCGTGATTCTAGACAGTAACGATCAAGAGGGCGTGACACTAGATAGTTACGACCAAGAGGGCGTGATACTAGACAGTGACGATCAAGAGGGCGTGATACTAGACAGTTACGATCAAGAGGGCGTGATACTAGGCAGTGACGATCAAGAGGGCGTGATACTAGACAGTAACGATCAAGAGGGTGTGATACTAGACAGTAACGATTACGAGGGTGTGATACTAGACAGTAACGATCAAGAGGGCGTGATACTAGACCAGGCCCGTAACCAAAGGGGGGCTTGGGGGGATTCCCCCCCCCCCCCCAATTCAAATCTCGCCCCACTAAAAAAAATCTCAAGGGTTATTTTTAAAAAGATACATTAATTCATTTTACTGAGTAAAGGGGTGTCTTTATAGCAGGAAATGTTAAGAATTTACGTTTTTAGGTATTCTCAACATTTCCCAGTGATCGTCTCACAGTCTCTTAAACCTTAAATTCATAAGGAAATCGCATTTCCGGGAGTCCAATTCTCTGAATTGTTTAGATGGGATCCCAAGACTTCAGAAAATCGTGTTTCCAGGCTCCCAATTGACGTTCTCGGCAGCAAAAACGTGTGTGTAATTCTCAAAATTTTCTTAGTGACATACCTCAGACCCTAGTCGTCAAATAATCTTTAACGAAATTCCGATACCAGACACCACCATGATTTCAATGATAGAACACCACACAAGCAACGTGAATATAACATTTCCCGCGAATTTTTAACATGATTACAAAACTAGTTGATTTCTTTTTCACGAGTATGCAAACGTGCCGTTTAATTTGTCCGGTTGCCATTGAGGTGTTCATTGTATATCATATTGGCATCTTGTCAATAAATGTTACCGGAAGCAGGAGTTAACAGATGTCACAGAACAATTCGCAATGAAGTTGTAAGGCAACTGGAGGGTAATCCCAACAATGTGGAAGTTGTTCCTCTTGAAATGTTTGTTGGTATGCCATGGAGGCAATATCTGTCTGAAATGTCGAGAAATGGCAGATTTATACAATGCTTGTAATTGTTTCATCTCTTGGTCCAAACGGGAAAACAACATTTAGCTCATGGAACACTTTACCCTTTGCCACTACGCAGAAAACGAGGGATTGCTCTATGTTTGCCTGCAGAAAATATCTGGCGTGGAACAAGATAGTGACAATCAAGAGGGTGTGGGTGTGATACTAGACAGTAACGATCAAGAGGGCGTGATACTAGACAGTAACGATCAAGAGGGCGTGATACTAGACAGTAACGATCAAGAGGGTGTGATACTAGACAGTTACGATCAAGAGGGCGTGATACTAGACAGTTACGATCAAGAGGGCGTGATTCTAGACAGTAACGATCAAGAGGGCGTGACACTAGATAGTTACGACCAAGAGGGCGTGATACTAGACAGTAACGATCAAGAGGGTGTGATACTAGACAGTAACGATTACGAGGGTGTGATACTAGATAGTTACGACCAAGAGGGTGTGATACTAGACAGTAACGATCAAGAGGGTGTGATACTAGACAGTAACGATTACGAGGGTGTGATACTAGACAGTAACGATCAAGAGGGCGTGATACTAGACCAGGCCCGTAACCAAAGGGGGGCTTGGGGGGATTCCCCCCCCCCCCAATTCAAATCTCGCCCCACTAAAAAAAATCTCAAGGGTTATTTTTAAAAAGATACATTAATTCATTTTACTGAGTAAAGGGGCGTCTTTATAGCAGGAAATGTTAAGAATTTACGTTTTTAGGTATTCTCAACATTCCCCAGTGATCGTCTCACAGTCTCTTAAACCTTAAATTCATAAGGAAATCGCATTTCTCTAAATTGTTTAGATGGGATCCCAAGACTTCAGAAAATCGTGTTTCCAGGCTCCTAATTGACGTTCTCGGCAGCAAAAACGTGTGTGTAATTCTCAAAATTTTCTTAGTGACATACCTCAGACCCTAGTCGTCAAATAATCTTTAACCCTAAATTCATTTGGAAATGTCTTGAATTCGCGTCTAGATTTCATTTTTTAGAAAAGATCCCTTTGACCCTAAAAAAAAATAATCTTGAATCTTAAATTCGCTGGGAAATATCAAGTATTTTAGCATCTTTTTTCTCGATTTTGATTTGTGTTAGTCACACAGTCCTTTTGCAAGTAAACCTTAAATTCACCAGGAAATGTCAGGAAATCGCGTTTCAGGGAGTCGAATGCTCAAACTTTTCTAGAAGAGATCCCCAGACTTCAGGAAATCGAGTTTCAAGGTTTCTAATTCTCAAAATTTGTGTTAGTGACATACCACAGACACTATTCAAAATACCTTAAACCCGCCTGGAAATGTCTAGAATTGGAGTCTAAATCTCATTTTTTTTTCTGGCAAGAACCCTTTGACCCTACAGAAATAATCTTGAACCTTCAATTCGCTAGAAAATATCAGGAATTTTCAAGAAATTCATGGAGTCAAATTCAATTTTTCTAGATGTCCCCAAACTTGACAGTGACGATCAAGAGGGAGTGGTACTAGACTGTGATGATCAAGAGGGTGTTGTACAAGACAGTAACGATCAAGAGGACGTTGTACAAGACAGTGACGATCAAGAGGGTGTGGTACAAGACGGTGACTATCAACAGCGCGTGGTACAAGACAGTGACTATCAAGAGGGTGTGGTACAAGACGGTGACTATCAAGAAGGCGTTGTACAAGACAGTAACGATCAAGAGGGCGTGGTGCAAGACATTGACGATCAAGAGGGTGTGGTACAAGACAGTGACGACCAAGAGGGCATGGTAAGTGACAGTGACAACCATGAGGACGTGGTACAAGACAATGACGACCAAGAGGGCGTGGTACAAGACGGTGACGACCAAGAGGGCGTGGTGCAAGACAGTGGCGACCAAGAGGGCGTAGTACAAGACAGTGACGACCAAGAGGTCGTGGTACAAGACAGTGACGACCAAAAGGGCGTGGTGCAAGACAGTGACGACCAAGAGGGTGTGGTGCAAGACAGTGACGACCAAGAGGGCGTGGTGCGAGACACTGACGATCAAGAGGGCTTGGTGCAAGACACTGACGATCAAGAGGGCGTGGTGCAAGACAGTGACAACCAAGAGGATGTTGTACAAGACAGTGACGATCAAGCGGGTATGGTACAAGACGGTGAATATCAACAGCGCGTGGTACAAGACAGTGATTATCAAGAGGATGTGGTACAAGACCGTGACGATCAATAAGGCGTGGTATAAGACAGAGACGACCAAGAGGGCGTGGTACAAGACCGTGACGATCAAGAAGGCGTTGTACAAGACAGTAACGATCAAGAGGGCGTGGTGCAAGAATTGAAATTAAAAAAATGATAAAGGCAACACAAATAAAAATATATTTCCCTAAAAAGATGTTATTTCTCTCCGTACATAAAACCAGCATTACCTGACTGTGCTGGATTAATTTCATTTCCCCCAAAGAAAAGAACAGATATCCCATAAACTTTAGTAACATCCCGTTATAATGACGTAGAGGAAAGACATAATAGAGTCAGATGAACAATCTTTGCTACCTTATATACTCACGGGATATGTGACTTTAACAAAAGCAGTTCAGGATAGCCTTTTGGTGCTTCATGAGTCTGAGTGAGGACCCCGAATAATCCCCTTGCAGACTATTTTTTTTTCATGAAAAAAAAAATTTAAATTGTATATTTTCTGGAGATTGTGCTGATTTAATTGAAGGTAAGACACTATCGTCTTGTTGACATGAGATACCACTTGCCTATCATCTTGAAATATTCTTAACAAACGATCATATCAATGATATCTTTCAATTCCGTGATAATTTTTCTCCATAGAAAGTTTTATTAAATCAGAGAACATTTAGTCCAGTTACTTGGTGTCATTATAGGTCAGCAGATTAGTGAAAAAATCGTTTACATTTTGATACAAGCACCAAAATTGATATGAAGACTCCCTTAAGCCTATTTGTTAGGAAAAGCCCGTTAGCCACGCGAAATTTTCAAAATGGCGCCTATTTTTCAATATCGCGGACATAGACTGATTTTTTTCATATAAATGTATCAAAAGTATTTTTTTAAATACCATTTTCATCATAAAATAATAACAGGCATCAGTATTTGTCGATAGGCGGCCATTTTCTATTTCAAAATGGCTGAGAAAAGCTAAATTCCCTCGAATTACAGCCAAAGTTCTAACAGTGGGATTGATTAACCCCAATAGGGGCTACGAGGGCTTTTCACGCCATTTATGAAAGTTCTACTGTATAAGAATAGCTTTCCCTAGCTTGGACAGTGTACACAATGTAATTTATTTCAAATAAGATCGAGAAGAGTCTTGTCCACTGTGTTTGATACGACACTCTTCAAAAGTTATGGTACTCAAAGGTACTCTTATATAATTATGACAACTCACAATGCATGCAAAAGGTTCCAAATTATATATTTAATTTTGTGTCGTCTTCAGTTTGGATGACGCTTTGAAAAATGGATTTGGCATTTGTGGTCAGTGAAGAAATGTTTGGAAGAGATTGAAGTTAATGGCCTAAACATTTTGAATAGAAGCCAGGTTATATTATGAACGTCTATTATGCTTGGCAAGATGCCGTCTTAGTAATGTTCAACCAATGCTGCTCTAGTAGAGGGATAGCATGGGATAGCATCAAACCGATGTTTTTCCTAGCAAACAAATCAAACCTGCCTTATTAACAGTAGCTACACTAAAAATTCTGAATATCCTGATCATCTGGTAATGGAGGATATCTACATTAAACCACCAAGACATCCCAACTTTACCAAGAAGACTTCATTCTTTTGCTCTTAAAAAAGTGTTGAAAAAGAAAACCCCTCAAGACTTTTCCAGAGTGATACCATCACTAACAACATTTATAGGAACCTTTTCTGGTTTTTGTGTATCAGTCGGTTGGAGGCGTTCGTTTGTGACCATACTCATTAAATGTCATATCAATGTTGGTATGCAAATGTAAACATTTTTGTTTTTATCTTTTACAGGTATGCAAGAATGAAAGGTAAAATGTGATTGATCATTCGGTTGAAAAATTAAATCTAGTCTAGATCATGATACAGTCTGGCGAGCTTCAAAGACAAATCGACTTATGGAAATATTTGAAATAATAAACATCCGTTAAAGCAAAACAATTCCGTTAATCAAAAATCTCGTCCAGAGCATGACAAAATCGAATACAATAATTATATAGTAGTGGACTTCCCATACGAGAAGTACCATCAGGTGTTTCGAAAAGAGTAAGCATGGTCTGTTTCGCGCGCGACACCCGCCACTACTATAAAGGTCAAAATCATGAGGTGCAACGAGATCAATTCATGCCTGACTAAACAAATCTGCCAAAATGCAAGTAACAGATTTGTCGTATTTGACAAGGAGTTCTCCATAACGACCATAAAATTTTCTAAAATAAATTTTAAGTTTGTGTGTCAAGTAACCCTGTTTCAGTAATTTCACGGTTAATATTCGACCCCTTGCAAGAAAGTCCTTATAAAGAGAGCAAGCTCTAGCATAGCGGATCAGTTGTGAATTGTACGTGACTAAAGCAGGCGATTGTGGTATGTTACTGCACATGAATGGAAAATCAACAATAGGAAAATCAAAGTCGTCACGTTTGTCATACAATCTGACACAAAGATCATGGTTGTTTTCAATTTCGAGAAGCAAATCCAAAAAGGACGCTTTAGTCTTAGAATCAGTAGTGTCCTTAATTTCCAACTCTCCTGGGTAGATTATATCTACGAAGTCTCCAAAAGCGGAGTTATTCAGTGACAATACGTCATCTATGTATCGGAAAGTGGAATTGAAAGAAACATGAAACATTGGGTCAATTTCTTTGTTCGCTGTCAATAAACATAACAATAGATGCACTCTTATGTGACCGTTGAGACTCGATTATCACAAGGTAAATATGCTACAAGAACTCTGACGTCTGGTCATTCGAAAGTTTTCCCACAATAATTTGTTACGAGGAATATAACTCGTCTGGTCGAACAATAATCGTTCGACCAATCAAAATTAATGACGAGAATGTCTTATCATGATAGCAACGGATTAATGTAATGAAATGAAATAATTTAAAGTTTTTAATGTCGTATTATAGTTGTCGTCCATTAAGCAGGATATTTTCAGGAATGCTGACTGGAATTGCCAAATTTTCAAAGTTTTCTTACGTTAAGGCAGCGTCCGTGTTTTCAATTTTTACTCCATTTTGTGAGCGGTGACGTTGTCGAAATTCGGCCCTCTCTCCCTACCGTTTAAGGAACACTTCAACAAAGTTCGGGCGATGTGACCGGGCCTTTAACTATCTTGAAAAAACCCACATGCTGTGTGAACTGTTCAGTTTAAAGTCAATTTTGACCGAATGCCCTTTGCCATTTTAGAACGCAATAAGAGGGCGTGTAGGACCAAACTTCAAAAGGCTGTAAAAAATGTTGCTCAAGCTTGGAGTTGACCAGACCCTACTCTATCAGAAAAAAAAACAAGAATCATTTTAGTCCGAATTTTTTCCCACAAACCTCACTTTTTAGAGAACTTCTCTCCGACCAATAATATCTATACAAATACATAATCTATGTTCGCGAAACAATTCTGGGGAAATATTTCAAATTATGCTTCTGGTTAGCCAGCCGCTTAATGGAGACATGTCTGTGTCGTCTATCTCATTAAAACAAGAACATGTATGCATAATGATTATGCGTATGAATAATTTTGGATAATATAAATAAAAGAAATCAGAATATACTGGAACATATGATCATTTTACTGATCAGAACATCAGAACATCAGTTGATATATTTATCATCAGAAATATTTTCAAAGGTATTTATCTGTTTTTATATAAATCAATTTTTTCTATGAAATAAGTAACGCATGTTTGCAGCTGTAGCTGTCATATTCGTCAAGAATAAGGTGGTCCTGAAATAAATCTGGACCGGTCTAGAGGCGATCCATTGGCAACTTTTAGATTCTGATACAATACGTTATGACCAATCAAAAAAATGTAATTTTCAGAACATTGTCATCATCCGTTTTAGATACTTTTTATGAAGCGAGACTTAATATATTTCGATAAAATACGACGTGTTATACTTGTGTTAATCTGTAAAAGTGATGATTTTTGTTTAAGAAATACTTCACAATATTAGTAGAAAGGGGGGTTGTACAGGAACGCTTTGCTAGGGACGCCACGGGCCGTTGCTAAGGACGTCACTTCCGGCGCGTGCGCATGCGCGCGAGACCGCCACGGAGCGCGTGCGGATAGTGACGTCACGGAGCGCGAGACCCGGAACGTGACGTCACGGAGCGCGTGCGGATCGTGACGTCACGGAGCGCGTGAAGAACGTGACGTCACGATCTGTTGCGCTGACGATATCGATTTTATATAGACTGATAAAAGAGCAGACGATGTAAGATAAAGAGACAAATGAATAGTCCTATTGTTAGGGGACCAATTGTAATTCTCTCATTAAAGATTTTGGACGGAAATAGACTTATTGCTTTTAACTATCCTTAATTGACTATCGGCAATTAAAAAAACCACGGACGATCTTAAACCATAAGGGCGTTATTGTAATCTGAAGATATTCTCCACCACGACGAACGCAGCATGCACTCATCATTAATTACTCAAATTAATTAATCTAATTAACTATAATTAAGGCACTTCCGGATGGTCTATGCGTAAGTCCCCCTTAACATATAAAACAAATAAATAGACATTTTTAATAATACTCTATTTCTACAATATGATACAACATTTACGAACAAAAACATCCCAAAGTCGTCCACGTAACAAAGGTGGTTAAAACTATGCGTAAATCCCTCTTAAAATGTAAAACAATTAAATAGACATTTTTAATAATACTCTATTTCTACAATATGATACAACATTTACGAACAAAAACTTCCCAAAGTCGTCCACGTAACAAAGGTGGTAAAAAACTATCCCTCTTAAAATGTAAAACAAATAAATAGACATTTTTAATAATACTTTATTTCTACAATAATATGATACAACATTTACGATCAAAAACTTCGACATCTTTGAAAGTCACTTAGGTAAAATGGTCGTGATTTCTTTCAGAGACAATTTCTATATTAAATTAATACAACACAGCATTTGAAAACAAAAGCTTGGTACAACTTTTTCTTTAGCAATTATGCACTCCTCGAAAGGTATCGATATTAATAGCAAAATGCCAATGTTATAAAAAATGTTAACTCATAAGGTATTATGTTAACTGTGCACGTTTATCGTATCTAAATATTAATGTTTTTGACAACTTTCATAAAGATAGCTTGCCAGGCAAGGTAATATACGCCCACTGGCAGCTTTGTTTGAAAAAGTAAATTTGGCAGAAAACCGCAACCATCACAATCATGAAATATTCAACCTGTAGTCATAAACATACATTTCAATCAGACCTCATTCATCAAGTTTAGCCTTGTATGAACGTATTTGGAAGAAGAAGGACAATAATTCATATCAAATATTATTCGATTCTTTTGATTTTATATAGGGTTCATCCTTGGGTGATAATAAACAATTTCAGCAAGTTTTGTCAAAATCTGTAAAGAATTGTGACTTGTAGAGAGTTAACAAGCTAAAAATCGAACTCGTTTTAAAGAACAAGGGCAATAATTCATGTTAAATATTTTTCGAATCTTTGGATTTTAAATAGGGTTCATCCTTGGGTGATAATAAACAATTTCAGCAAGTTCCGTCAAAATCTGTAAAGAATTGTGACTTGTAGAGTGTTAACAAGCTAAAAATCGATCGCGTTTTAAAGAACAAGGGCAATAATTCATATTAAATATTTACCGATTCTTGCGATTTTAAATAGGGTTCATCCTTGGGTGATAATAAACAATTTCAGCACGTTCCGTCAAAATCGGTAAAGAATTGTGACTTGTAGAGTGTTAACGAGCTAAAAATCGAACGCGTTTTAAAGAACAAGGGCAATAATTCATAAATATTTTCCGATTCTTGCGATTTTAAATAGGGTTTATCCTTGGGTGATAATAAACAATTTCAGCAAGTTTCGTCAAAATCCGTAAAGAATTGTGACTTGTAGAGTGTTAACGAGCTAAAAATCGAACGCGTTTTAAAGAACAAGGGCAATAATTCATATTAAATATTTTTCGATTCTTTTGATTTTAAATAGGGTTCATCCTTGGGTAATAATAAACAATTTCAGCAAGTTTCGTCAAAATCCGTAAAGAATTGTGACTTGTAGAGTGTTAACGAGCTAAAAATCGAACGCGTTTTAAAGAACAAGGGCAATAATTCATATTAAATATTTTCCGATTCTTTTGATTTTAAATAGGGTTCATCCTTGGGTGATAATAAACAATTTCAGCAAGTTTCGTCAAAATCCGTAAAGAATTGTGACTTGTAGAGTGTTAACAAGCAATTGTGGACGGACGGACGGACGGACGGACGGACGGACGGACCGACGGACATGGGTGACGGCAATATACGCTCCACATTTCATGTGGGCGTATAAAAACGGTTAAATCTATAATTCTCTGATAACTAATAGAATAAGTGACGCGGATTTGACATAGATAGATCTTTTGATCTTTGTTTAAGCTTATCCCTTTAGATTTCACGGTGTAATCAACGCAACAATTTCTTTCAACATGTAACTTTTCAGACTTTTAGAACATAACTCAACAGTGGAAGAATATTGGGGATTTTTCGTCGGGAAATCACATAAATATCTGCCGGTTTATTAAAAAAGGTGTTCGTGTAAGCCTAGAAATCTCATTTAAAGTTTGAAAAAAGTACAAACATCATGTATGATTGATAATGTTACGCTTATTTATTGTCTAAAGAAATAATTACTACGGTAGGTAGCTTATAAAAATTTTACGAAGATAAAATATTTTATTATACCATATACTTACATTTATCAATAATACAATATGAAAATAAAATAAATATACTGTACAGACTTCAAAAAGAGTTTTAAAGATTGTGGCAAAAACAATACAAAAACCTTAATATTCAATTAAAAGGGGTAAAATAATAAACAAAGGAAAACAAAATTAACAATTAAAGTATTTGAAAGCTTAAATAACTTAATTAATGTACGTTACATGCTCCTTAATACATTTCTATTTCTATTTTCGGTTCCAACGATATAACAATAATAATTTGTGTCAAATGTTCGTGCATTTTTTTTGCAAGATATTATATATAAATGAGATTCGTTATGAATTTATGCATAAGTTTGGGACATTAACTAGTAAATCTTCATTAAAACATTACTAAATATATGCTTTATTTTGGTCAAAGTTTTATCAAGTTAACGTTCAATCTATATTTAATTATTGTATTCCGATTTTCGAGAAATTCGATTCAAAATCTGAACTCATTCTTAGAAAAATGTCTTAGATAGCATCTACAATACACAACATTACTAAATTCAGTAATGTTGGATTTGCGTCTGGAATACGCCAAATAACACACCCAGAAAACAACATAAACCTGAATTATATGACAAGCGAGATGATTTTGAATTTCCAATCGTCAATCTCCTTTCATATGCACCTTCCACATGCGACAGTATAGTGTATCTTAATTGATTCGGTACGCTAGAGCTTTTTTGTATTCTGATTTCTTGGCAAGATCACAACTACAAAGTTATTTACCGATCAAAACAAGAAATTGTAAGGTCGTTATCATGATCTTATTAAACAATTATATTATGCCTGTTTCACAATTTTAGATCTTTCTGTTTAATTCGAGTGTTGACTGATTTTGTTATTAGTTATTTCCCTTAAAATTTTGTTTCATAATGACTTTACTTCGTTAAACTATTTTACTACAAATTACTTCCCTTGAACTTGTAATTTGAATTTTTTTTTGATTTTATACCGCTAAGTTTTTGTTAGTGAATGTTAAAGGGGAATGTTCAGCAATTTCGAGGGTCGATTTTAACCTTTAATATATGTTTATAGCCTCCAGAAGTACTAGAACTGCACACAAATCGCATAATTCCTTCAATTATATCTTTACCAAACAACTATCTTTCATTTTCTGTATTATTTTGTGGTTTCTATATAGCGCATAGTCTTGCTAAACGGCGAGGCGTATTTTTGATTTTCAAACGCTCATAATTATGGCTACACAGGGATTTGAAGGCTTAAATTTCGTGGGAGAGTTGTGAACATTATTATTCTAATTTCCAGGTTTTGAGATAAAAACTTTTTTCGTCGAATAGTTAGTGAACATATCCCTCTAAATTGTGCTGCAATGATGAATATTATCGAAGTGCTATTTTCTGGGGGTGTTGTATAGCTCTTGTTGTAAACGTATTAGCACTATCGATAAAACCGGTAACTCTGCATCCGAAGTTTAATCAACCAAACATGGAGACATTCAGGTAAATCGGCTGACCAGATTTAAACGTACACACAGAGAAAGTCGGTATCCAAAACTTTTCATTATTACAATACAAATACATGCAATATATATAGTCAATGCATTACATAACAATGTACAATAATAATGATAAGTGATGTGGCAACATACCTTCAGCTTGTGTTACCATGTTTGATAAAAATCATTAATTAACAATGACATTGATAAGTTATAGTTTGGGGGTATGTATATTAAAATGAAAGGTATACATGGTCTCGCGTATACTTACACTGCTATAATATTCACTCATTTATTGCTTTACCCTCTCATATAAAAAAAATCATTAGTGGCTGCCATTACGTTTATATTGATCTGTTTTAGGTTAAGACTGTTCGTGCTTTGGGTTGTATTTAATCTAACTACAGACAGTACCGTTACGGGCATTAAAATATAATTACGTACATGTATTAAATAAATCTGCAATAATAAAATGATGTTCCTTTTATAATATCATAATAATAGTTATCTTGTAATTTATATTGATTAATATCTGTCTAACATATTTCATCTTACAGGACCTAGATTTCGGAAGCTACAGCTTTATGTTTTAAAGCAGTGGTGTTCGACTGCATTGTATGTTTCAACAATCGTTGCTGCATGACAAAATTGCTTTACGAAAAATTAAGCACCGATAAAACAAAGATATTTTTAATTTAAAGTCCTACTAGACTATTGTAGCTAATTTGTACTTCGAAACTTGAGGGTGCCTTTCTAATTGATTTTTTTTTATATTTACTTCATCAAATTAACAATACTTATCCAAATCGACCCGCAAAAATGAAGCCTGTGCCACTTTAATTTACAGTCCTACTAGACTATTGTAGCTAATTTGTACTTCGAAACTTGAGGGTGCCTTTCTAATTGATTTTTTTTTATATTTACTTCATCAAATTAACAATTTATCTACAAAAATATTATAAGCGTTCTTATAATGTTTAGTAGAGATTGTACATATTACTTCACAAGATTTCATTGCGATTGATTCATTTTTTTTTTTCTCAACAAATTTCCCACAAAACTTTACTGTTCTTACGATGTTAAATATCTTAGATTTGATTCATCAAATTGTACCAGAACTTTAAGATAGAAGAATGTTGAAATGAATCCGAAACTTAGTACAAGTTTTGAGAATTACCTTTAATTCAATACCATACGTAATGTCATGTTAAAAATAAACTTGTATTCTTATTATTCTATCTAAGGCTTATGTCCTGATAAGGGAGCCGCGGTGGATCAGTGAGTTAGACGCTTGCTCGCTAACCTGAAGGTCCAGGGTTCAATCCCGGCATGGGTCGAGATGATACCTTCGGATTTTTCAACCCGGTTTCCCCCTGTCAGTGATGCAGGTCGGAGGGGCTGACATGGGAAAGCGTCTAGTCGTTCGGATGGGACAATAAATCGAGGCCCCGTGGGCTATTGGCTGTGCACGTTAAAGATCCCTCGACAGTTGGATATCGAAAATAAGAGCAGGCTAATGCCGCTGTCCTGGCAAAATTTCTCTCATTGCACACTGCATGGCGTTCGCCCGTCCTCAATTAGCCCATATAGGTGCAGAAAGTAGGACGTAAAACTCCATTCATTTCATTTCATTTATGTCCTGATAATGTTTAGTTTATAAAAATCCGTACAAGCAAAACAATTCCGTTAATCAAAATCCTAGTAGTGTATTTAGAACAACGGAATTCCTGGCAATAGTACCACTGATTCCTGGAACAAAGGAATGACCTCTAACAATGGAACCATGGTGTCGAGAGCACAATGGTTCCCGTAAGTTAAAACAATTTGGAACTATAATCTCCGTGATTGATGCGTATCGGTCTCATATAGAAACAGGTAAGACGTTTTGTTGGTATCCAAAATATTCGTTTACGACAGGTGCATCGTTTTGACTTTTTAAAATTTTCGAAATGGAATCGTTTAATCACTTGTAATTATTTCGCCCGTATTATTTGCTGATTGGACGATCTCGATGGGGATGGTTGTGGTGTATAAACGTAATGGGGTATAAAAAACGCTCGAAATGGTGGAAATTTGGAAATTAATCGAAACCAAAGAATATGATTAATTAGTGATTTATACGCTTTATCCATGACTCAGTGTATAACACTGAAACTTAACATAAAATAAAGGAATGGTTGAAGATAAGACGATTGAATTGGGAGACAACGTAAGGGTAACCGTCGACGAGAACTTCTCTGGCGTGGACATTCGGCAATTTTATTGGTGAAGAGAAAAAGAACGGATAATGCCTAATCGTAAGGGGTATCACTTAAATATCGATCTGTTTTTCGTACTCAAGGATTGCTTCGGGGACATATTCGAGACATTACGCGATTGAAAAATTCTGATTGGCCCCTCATCGTTGGAGTAATGGCTATAAGAACGCCTGGTCAGTTCCGTTTCTCATACGTTAAAAACAACGACAATTAAGATGGCTTTTTCAACTGTTACGGAAGCTTCGATGATTTTTATGCCGAAACACTATCGTGTATTTTCGGGGATTCGAACCAAGTCATTCTTACGAGAAGATATGTAAAAATGGCCAAATGACCCATTTTACTATCCCTGAAAACGCATTCAATGTGGTGATTAAGACGTCAAAGAAGCCTACGATATTGAGTCAGGTGCGACACATAGTATACGCCTGCCCTCCGAGAACGCCTAATTCTACACCGAAAGATTAGATTCTCACGGATCAAGGCGATGAATGATACACGGGTATCGAAAAGTGTATCCGTGTATTATTCATCGCCTTGATCCGTGAGAATCTAATCTTTCGGTGTAGAATTAGGCGTTCTCGGAGGGCAGGCGTATACTATGTGTCGCACCTGACTCAATATCGTAGGCTTCTTTGACGTCTTAATCACCACATTGAATGCGTTTTCAGGGATAGTAAAATGGGTCATTTGGCCATTTTTACATATCTTCTCGTAAGAATGACTTGGTTCGAATCCCCGAAAATACACGATAGTGTTTCGGCATAAAAATCATCGAAGCTTCCGTAACAGTTGAAAAAGCCATCTTAATTGTCGTTGTTTTTAACGTATGAGAAACGGAACTGACCAGGCGTTCTTATAGCCATTACTCCAACGATGAGGGGCCAATCAGAATTTTTCAATCGCGTAATGTCTCGAATATGTCCCCGAAGCAATCCTTGAGTACGAAAAACAGATCGATATTTAAGTGATACCCCTTACGATTAGGCATTATCCGTTCTTTTTCTCTTCACCAATAAAATTGCCGAATGTCCACGCCAGAGAAGTTCTCGTCGACGGTTACCCTTACGTTGTCTCCCAATTCAATCGTCTTATCTTCAACCATTCCTTTATTTTATGTTAAGTTTCAGTGTTATACACTGAGTCATGGATAAAGCGTATAAATCACTAATTAATCATATTCTTTGGTTTCGATTAATTTCCAAATTTCCACCATTTCGAGCGTTTTTTATACCCCATTACGTTTATACACCACAACCATCCCCATCGAGATCGTCCAATCAGCAAATAATACGGGCGAAATAATTACAAGTGATTAAACGATTCCATTTCGAAAATTTTAAAAAGTCAAAACGATGCACCTGTCGTAAACGAATATTTTGGATACCAACAAAACGTCTTACCTGTTTCTATATGAGACCGATACGCATCAATCACGGAGATTATAGTTCCAAATTGTTTTAACTTACGGGAACCATTGTGCTCTCGACACCATGGTTCCATTGTTAGAGGTCATTCCTTTGTTCCAGGAATCAGTGGTACTATTGCCAGGAATTCCGTTGTTCTAAATACACTACTAGGATTTTGATTAACGGAATTGTTTTGCTTGTACGGATTTTTATAAACTAAACATTATCAGGACATAAATGAAATGAAATGAATGGAGTTTTACGTCCTACTTTCTGCACCTATATGGGCTAATTGAGGACGGGCGAACGCCATGCAGTGTGCAATGAGAGAAATTTTGCCAGGACAGCGGCATTAGCCTGCTCTTATTTTCGATATCCAACTGTCGAGGGATCTTTAACGTGCACAGCCAATAGCCCACGGGGCCTCGATTTATTGTCCCATCCGAACGACTAGACGCTTTCCCATGTCAGCCCCTCCGACCTGCATCACTGACAGGGGGAAACCGGGTTGAAAAATCCGAAGGTATCATCTCGACCCATGCCGGGATTGAACCCTGGACCTTCAGGTTAGCGAGCAAGCGTCTAACTCACTGATCCACCGCGGCTCCCTTATCAGGACATAAGCCTTAGATAGAATAATAAGAATACAAGTTTATTTTTAACATGACATTACGTATGGTATTGAATTAAAGGTAATTCTCAAAACTTGTACTAAGTTTCGGATTCATTTCAACATTCTTCTATCTTAAAGTTCTGGTACAATTTGATGAATCAAATCTAAGATATTTAACATCGTAAGAACAGTAAAGTTTTGTGGGAAATTTGTTGAGAAAAAAAAAAATGAATCAATCGCAATGAAATCTTGTGAAGTAATATGTACAATCTCTACTAAACATTATAAGAACGCTTATAATATTTTTGTAGATAAATTGTTAATTTGATGAAGTAAATATAAAAAAAAATCAATTAGAAAGGCACCCTCAAGTTTCGAAGTACAAATTAGCTACAATAGTCTAGTAGGACTGTAAATTAAAGTGGCACAGGCTTCATTTTTGCGGGTCGATTTGGATAAGTATTGTTAATTTGATGAAGTAAATATAAAAAAAAATCAATTAGAAAGGCACCCTCAAGTTTCGAAGTACAAATTAGCTACAATAGTCTAGTAGGACTTTAAATTAAAAATATCTTTGTTTTATCGGTGCTTAATTTTTCGTAAAGCAATTTTGTCATGCAGCAACGATTGTTGAAACATACAATGCAGTCGAACACCACTGCTTTAAAACATAAAGCTGTAGCTTCCGAAATCTAGGTCCTGTAAGATGAAATATGTTAGACAGATATTAATCAATATAAATTACAAGATAACTATTATTATGATATTATAAAAGGAACATCATTTTATTATTGCAGATTTATTTAATACATGTACGTAATTATATTTTAATGCCCGTAACGGTACTGTCTGTAGTTAGATTAAATACAACCCAAAGCACGAACAGTCTTAACCTAAAACAGATCAATATAAACGTAATGGCAGCCACTAATGATTTTTTTTATATGAGAGGGTAAAGCAATAAATGAGTGAATATTATAGCAGTGTAAGTATACGCGAGACCATGTATACCTTTCATTTTAATATACATACCCCCAAACTATAACTTATCAATGTCATTGTTAATTAATGATTTTTATCAAACATGGTAACACAAGCTGAAGGTATGTTGCCACATCACTTATCATTATTATTGTACATTGTTATGTAATGCATTGACTATATATATTGCATGTATTTGTATTGTAATAATGAAAAGTTTTGGATACCGACTTTCTCTGTGTGTACGTTTAAATCTGGTCAGCCGATTTACCTGAATGTCTCCATGTTTGGTTGATTAAACTTCGGATGCAGAGTTACCGGTTTTATCGATAGTGCTAATACGTTTACAACAAGAGCTATACAACACCCCCAGAAAATAGCACTTCGATAATATTCATCATTGCAGCACAATTTAGAGGGATATGTTCACTAACTATTCGACGAAAAAAGTTTTTATCTCAAAACCTGGAAATTAGAATAATAATGTTCACAACTCTCCCACGAAATTTAAGCCTTCAAATCCCTGTGTAGCCATAATTATGAGCGTTTGAAAATCAAAAATACGCCTCGCCGTTTAGCAAGACTATGCGCTATATAGAAACCACAAAATAATACAGAAAATGAAAGATAGTTGTTTGGTAAAGATATAATTGAAGGAATTATGCGATTTGTGTGCAGTTCTAGTACTTCTGGAGGCTATAAACATATATTAAAGGTTAAAATCGACCCTCGAAATTGCTGAACATTCCCCTTTAACATTCACTAACAAAAACTTAGCGGTATAAAATCAAAAAAAAATTCAAATTACAAGTTCAAGGGAAGTAATTTGTAGTAAAATAGTTTAACGAAGTAAAGTCATTATGAAACAAAATTTTAAGGGAAATAACTAATAACAAAATCAGTCAACACTCGAATTAAACAGAAAGATCTAAAATTGTGAAACAGGCATAATATAATTGTTTAATAAGATCATGATAACGACCTTACAATTTCTTGTTTTGATCGGTAAATAACTTTGTAGTTGTGATCTTGCCAAGAAATCAGAATACAAAAAAGCTCTAGCGTACCGAATCAATTAAGATACACTATACTGTCGCATGTGGAAGGTGCATATGAAAGGAGATTGACGATTGGAAATTCAAAATCATCTCGCTTGTCATATAATTCAGGTTTATGTTGTTTTCTGGGTGTGTTATTTGGCGTATTCCAGACGCAAATCCAACATTACTGAATTTAGTAATGTTGTGTATTGTAGATGCTATCTAAGACATTTTTCTAAGAATGAGTTCAGATTTTGAATCGAATTTCTCGAAAATCGGAATACAATAATTAAATATAGATTGAACGTTAACTTGATAAAACTTTGACCAAAATAAAGCATATATTTAGTAATGTTTTAATGAAGATTTACTAGTTAATGTCCCAAACTTATGCATAAATTCATAACGAATCTCATTTATATATAATATCTTGCAAAAAAAATGCACGAACATTTGACACAAATTATTATTGTTATATCGTTGGAACCGAAAATAGAAATAGAAATGTATTAAGGAGCATGTAACGTACATTAATTAAGTTATTTAAGCTTTCAAATACTTTAATTGTTAATTTTGTTTTCCTTTGTTTATTATTTTACCCCTTTTAATTGAATATTAAGGTTTTTGTATTGTTTTTGCCACAATCTTTAAAACTCTTTTTGAAGTCTGTACAGTATATTTATTTTATTTTCATATTGTATTATTGATAAATGTAAGTATATGGTATAATAAAATATTTTATCTTCGTAAAATTTTTATAAGCTACCTACCGTAGTAATTATTTCTTTAGACAATAAATAAGCGTAACATTATCAATCATACATGATGTTTGTACTTTTTTCAAACTTTAAATGAGATTTCTAGGCTTACACGAACACCTTTTTTAATAAACCGGCAGATATTTATGTGATTTCCCGACGAAAAATCCCCAATATTCTTCCACTGTTGAGTTATGTTCTAAAAGTCTGAAAAGTTACATGTTGAAAGAAATTGTTGCGTTGATTACACCGTGAAATCTAAAGGGATAAGCTTAAACAAAGATCAAAAGATCTATCTATGTCAAATCCGCGTCACTTATTCTATTAGTTATCAGAGAATTATAGATTTAACCGTTTTTATACGCCCACATGAAATGTGGAGCGTATATTGCCGTCACCCATGTCCGTCGGTCCGTCCGTCCGTCCGTCCGTCCGTCCGTCCGTCCACAATTGCTTGTTAACACTCTACAAGTCACAATTCTTTACGGATTTTGACGAAACTTGCTGAAATTGTTTATTATCACCCAAGGATGAACCCTATTTAAAATCAAAAGAATCGGAAAATATTTAATATGAATTATTGCCCTTGTTCTTTAAAACGCGTTCGATTTTTAGCTCGTTAACACTCTACAAGTCACAATTCTTTACGGATTTTGACGAAACTTGCTGAAATTGTTTATTATCACCCAAGGATGAACCCTATTTAAAATCAAAAGAATCGAAAAATATTTAATATGAATTATTGCCCTTGTTCTTTAAAACGCGTTCGATTTTTAGCTCGTTAACACTCTACAAGTCACAATTCTTTACGGATTTTGACGAAACTTGCTGAAATTGTTTATTATCACCCAAGGATAAACCCTATTTAAAATCGCAAGAATCGGAAAATATTTATGAATTATTGCCCTTGTTCTTTAAAACGCGTTCGATTTTTAGCTCGTTAACACTCTACAAGTCACAATTCTTTACCGATTTTGACGGAACGTGCTGAAATTGTTTATTATCACCCAAGGATGAACCCTATTTAAAATCGCAAGAATCGGTAAATATTTAATATGAATTATTGCCCTTGTTCTTTAAAACGCGATCGATTTTTAGCTTGTTAACACTCTACAAGTCACAATTCTTTACAGATTTTGACGGAACTTGCTGAAATTGTTTATTATCACCCAAGGATGAACCCTATTTAAAATCCAAAGATTCGAAAAATATTTAACATGAATTATTGCCCTTGTTCTTTAAAACGAGTTCGATTTTTAGCTTGTTAACTCTCTACAAGTCACAATTCTTTACAGATTTTGACAAAACTTGCTGAAATTGTTTATTATCACCCAAGGATGAACCCTATATAAAATCAAAAGAATCGAATAATATTTGATATGAATTATTGTCCTTCTTCTTCCAAATACGTTCATACAAGGCTAAACTTGATGAATGAGGTCTGATTGAAATGTATGTTTATGACTACAGGTTGAATATTTCATGATTGTGATGGTTGCGGTTTTCTGCCAAATTTACTTTTTCAAACAAAGCTGCCAGTGGGCGTATATTACCTTGCCTGGCAAGCTATCTTTATGAAAGTTGTCAAAAACATTAATATTTAGATACGATAAACGTGCACAGTTAACATAATACCTTATGAGTTAACATTTTTTATAACATTGGCATTTTGCTATTAATATCGATACCTTTCGAGGAGTGCATAATTGCTAAAGAAAAAGTTGTACCAAGCTTTTGTTTTCAAATGCTGTGTTGTATTAATTTAATATAGAAATTGTCTCTGAAAGAAATCACGACCATTTTACCTAAGTGACTTTCAAAGATGTCGAAGTTTTTGATCGTAAATGTTGTATCATATTATTGTAGAAATAAAGTATTATTAAAAATGTCTATTTATTTGTTTTACATTTTAAGAGGGATAGTTTTTTACCACCTTTGTTACGTGGACGACTTTGGGAAGTTTTTGTTCGTAAATGTTGTATCATATTGTAGAAATAGAGTATTATTAAAAATGTCTATTTAATTGTTTTACATTTTAAGAGGGATTTACGCATAGTTTTAACCACCTTTGTTACGTGGACGACTTTGGGATGTTTTTGTTCGTAAATGTTGTATCATATTGTAGAAATAGAGTATTATTAAAAATGTCTATTTATTTGTTTTATATGTTAAGGGGGACTTACGCATAGACCATCCGGAAGTGCCTTAATTATAGTTAATTAGATTAATTAATTTGAGTAATTAATGATGAGTGCATGCTGCGTTCGTCGTGGTGGAGAATATCTTCAGATTACAATAACGCCCTTATGGTTTAAGATCGTCCGTGGTTTTTTTAATTGCCGATAGTCAATTAAGGATAGTTAAAAGCAATAAGTCTATTTCCGTCCAAAATCTTTAATGAGAGAATTACAATTGGTCCCCTAACAATAGGACTATTCATTTGTCTCTTTATCTTACATCGTCTGCTCTTTTATCAGTCTATATAAAATCGATATCGTCAGCGCAACAGATCGTGACGTCACGTTCTTCACGCGCTCCGTGACGTCACGATCCGCACGCGCTCCGTGACGTCACGTTCCGGGTCTCGCGCTCCGTGACGTCACTATCCGCACGCGCTCCGTGGCGGTCTCGCGCGCATGCGCACGCGCCGGAAGTGACGTCCTTAGCAACGGCCCGTGGCGTCCCTAGCAAAGCGTTCCTGTACAACCCCCCTTTCTACTATATTGTTTGAATGTCATGTCGTCGAGCATGGGTAAGCCGTATAGAACAAAATGGCTACTTTCATACCGTGAAATTCTTATACCCTTTAACTATATACGATTTTTTTTAACCAGAACAAATGTATTCACAAAATTTATTAAAAACTATATTTGTTGGATTTGGAGATGATGAGAAATTTTTGAGAAAAGATTTAGGATTGTTTAGTACTCAAATTTGAGATATTCCAGAGGCTCGAACCCTTGAAAAGGAAAGGGAAAGTCGTGGCTTTGGAAGTTGAAGTATTTTACTAATATTTTCGTAAGGGGTTGTATGAAATTGAAATATATTAGATAGATATGAGGGGCACTGGTTATTCAATGTTTTATAAATATATTTTAAAGAATTGAGTTTGTGCCTTGAGAATATATCCATAATATTTAACTAATTTAAGGATTTTAACACAAGACTTTTATTATTGCGGATTCCTACAATTAATTTAGATGACTCTTATTGGTGAAGTTTTGAGCAAAATTTGAATGATATCATCATATTCTTTCAGGTATTCCTTTCCGAAGATTTCGAAAAATGAATAGTCTATACATTTTACTGGTTGTTTGGCAGATTTTCAGAACAGAATCTGCAGCTATATGTAAGTGATTGTTTTTTTTAATCATTGTTAATCATAACTAGGCATTGATTATAAGGGATTATCAGTATTTATGTGCAAATAGGAATTAAGTATAAGTCCTTTGCATTGATCAGACTTTGTAAATTGAGGACATTTGTAAACTGATGATTATCAAGTAAGTCAGTGCCAAGTGTAGAAAGTGAAATCGTGTTCAGTTATATGACGTTCAGTCGTGCGAATAAATCTGTGAAATGTCTTCAGACGGAGATGAAGGTGGTGATAGTCATGAAATGTTGAATGCACTATCCCCCTACTCAGATGGCTGATGAGATGGCTGGATGCCAATTGTTGTTTTTGTTGTTATTGGCGATTTGGTGGTGGTTTCTGCTGGCGCCTCTTGTCCCTGGGTACCAGATGGACAGTATATGATTTAGTGATCAAGACCAAATGATGATGTACAGTCTACTGGTTAATAAAAAGATATACAATATAGTAATATGCACTAAAGTGTATTTAATGGACAGATTATGTTGAAGTGTGTGCATTGCCACAAATTAAACAGATATAATGAAATAAGAAACAGAATTTTTTTGGTTAAGCCAAAGGTCAGTGCAAGTGTTTCGAGAGGACTACCCAACCCTACTCCATTTATGTTCTTATTCTAAATTGGAGGAGGAAGTAGGATTTATTCATGATCAAGGCCAGCTTGAAGAGTGTTTACTCATCCCCTGACAATATTAACAATATGTTATTAATTCAGATTTTTCAAATTGTTTGATCGTAAGCAAAATATGATAATGCCAATGGAGGACCTTCCGTTTCGGCCGCCTTAACACGAACACGATTGTAGCCGAGCTGCGGCGTCCATACAACCAACCACGACTGGACACGAATGAGTTCGTGACCTTCATACGTTCTAACAGGAGTTAAGGAAAAACGATAAATCGTGTTCAGATTCGTGAATGTGAGATAGAGGCTTACAACCATTCAGAAACTCAGGCGACCGAAATAACCACCAACCATCGATGAAAGTCCACCTGGTACCCAGGGACATGATGAGCCAGCTGAATTCTCTGAAAAACATATGTCGTATGAAGGTCTTGTGCAGTTGTATGGAGATCGTGTTTATTTTTGTAGTCGTATAGATTCGTGTTTAATCGTATGTCTGCCGTGTTGATTCGTGTGTAGTCGTATGGGCGTCGTATGACAGTCGTGTTGGTCGTATTGGAGGCGTATTAGATGAGTTTGAAACGTATTCATATTTCATGACGGTCGCGTGAGTGTCGAATTCAATCGTAAGAGGGTCGTATGAGGGTCGTGTTTGGTTAAGAAATTTGCATAAACCACAAGGTCAAGAACGAATCAACATGATGTTTTCAAATTTTCGTAAATAGTGTTCGTAATTTCTAAAATAGTGTATGTGAGATAGGGGCTGAACTGGCCGATCAAATCCTCCTGTATCCATAAATATCAGCATTTAAAAGGCAAAAATACGACTCGTCGTTTGGTAAGACCATAACTTATATAGAAATCGCATAATACAGTAAATGAAATATAACTGTTAAGTATGGCTATAATTGAAGAGATTGTGTGATTTTTGGACAGTTTTTGTAAATCTGAATGTTATTTACCCAAATTTAAGGCCCAAAACGATCCTTCAAAATGTTGAACATTCCCCTTTAAACTAAGTGTTTAATTACGCCAGTATGGTAGTATTACAAAAACGTTTGCGGCTGTACGACGTCATTAAACAATTAGTTGTAAGTGGATATGCTGGAACCAGAGACGTCGGATCGGAAATTAAAATTGTGCAAAGCTATGATATCAATATCCGCGATACACAAAATAAAATTTACAAAACGTTGTAACAATAGTCAATATAACACCGACTTTTCACTGATATCTTAACTTTTAATTTTTTGAAATCATTTGAAAATAAATATATCCACATGACATATTTTGTTAAATAATTTCAGCGTCTGTAGAGATATTGAATCTAAATGATTTGGGTCGTTATGAAAGATCAGCTGATGATGCCGCAACTCAAAACAATCTCAACTACAATGTAAGTATTAAGTGTCTATTGTTTAGAACATTTACTATATAACAGAAGATACTCACATATTGCTTACTGATGTCAAAGGAAACCTCTTAAAAACTGAAAATCTCATCTTTAGATGTATACAAAAAATGTGATTTTTTCCCTTTGATTTAAACCCTCACAGGACAGGACTGTAAATAAAAAATCATGAAATTTCTTTATGACCTAAACCAGAACATCCTGTCTCTCAATACTCTTGACAAGAGACAGGAGACCAAAAATAATTAAAACTTTGAATAGCGCTAAAATGATCCTGTTGAAAAGATTTTCTTTTCTAACAAACACTTTTGGGGATTTTGATGAAATTGTTAATATTCGACTAAAGATGAACCCCCTCATTCAAAAAAAGTTCTAAGGCGATTATGACGAAACTATCATCATGTCCCATAAATATTATTCATAGTTACTGATTAGATATAGTGAAAGTGAACAGATATTACTGAAAAATTAGAATTTTGGGTCCAAAAAAGCTATCAGTGACTGATACACACAAAAGGTTCAGAAAACATATTTACCCTTACTTCAAAGAAATTAAATCATAATATTTGTATATCTTAAGACTAACTGCGATGGTGCCTACAAAGCCATAACTCCTAACCATTCAAAGTGTTTGGTCGATGTGGGTACTGCAGTTCCTTTGACGATAACTAAGAAAGATCAGGCTTTGGCTATACATAATGAATACAGAACGAAAGTGAGTCCTAAAGCTACCAATATGCAGAAAATGGTAAGTAAATTTTTGACGAGGTCAATTTGGTCATTCTGAAAGCCATTTCGTTTGGAAAGTCTGAAAAGCAAATAGTAAGGTTGTAATGACGGAAAAACACATTAAAATATGTTAGTTCTAGTATTCCAGCGTTTGAATTTATTCAGAATTATTCTATTGGGTGAATTGATTTGATTTTCATATTTGAATATTTATTAGTATTGGGATTTGGAGTTGGCTTCAATTGCAACAAAATGGGCTCAACAATGTAAAAGTGGTCATGATTCCCCTAAATCAAGGATGACAATATATTGTAAGTCTTTTTTTTTTTCGTTTTTTGCCTTAACTTATACAGAAATGTGCTGGTTTGATTTGACAACTAGTCCAAGTACATTGGGTGAATGTTTACTCTCATTTCAACACAACTTTCGAGTTGTTGACTATTGGATCACAAAAACGGAACAATCAGAAGTTCACGAAAGCAACAATTAAGGGTGTCTAGACATAAAAAAGATATGAATCAACTTTTACTTACGCGCGCTATATGTCGAAAAGGATTCGCGAAAGATATCTGGGACCACGTATAGGCCTACATTTCAACCTGTGTAGATACCTATACATTTAAATTTAAATCGATTTAAGGCCACTATCTTGATGAAATCTGTAAAATTTGCAAATTGATGCTCTGAGTGTCCCCGATACACATTACACATTTAGAGAACCTCTTTATAGTCTACATAGTATACAGTCGTATAATGTTCAACACAATTCAAACAATGTATAGTTTTCAGATCGTAACTCTTGAATCATAATTATCAGTAATAAATAACTGAACATGAGAAGAAAACAAGTTAGAAATTATGATACAGTCATTTAGGGAAGTTATGAACGTTTTGTTTATAAGCAGAGAGTCTGATTTTGAATTGTGATATCGAAAACTGAATTTCGACTCGTACATAATATATCCCTAAGACATTTAAATTTACTTTACCAACAAACAGAAGTTTAGAAAATCAACATACGTTTTGTTTTGCTTGGTAAAGGTAGTCTAAATAGTCTAAATTCTTAATATCAAGATCATTATTTATATGATATGGAACGTTATGTTTGTAGAAATAGTTACAGGTCATAGAAATTAACATCTACCAACTTACCGAGATTTTGTACAAGAATATAAACCTTTAACATGTTTAATCGTATAAAAAATTATTCAAGTTAAATGAATCTTTGATACATACATAATTTTTACAGCTTTTCAAAATGCCTACATCGGACAAAATGTGGCCGCCGGGCAGCCCAATCTTAATGCAGCTATTAAAGGGTGGTTTAAGGAAGTCTTTGATTATAAATATGGTTATGGATCGAAGTACGGTAAAGCCATTGGTAACTACACCCAGGTAGGTGATTTCCTTTTAGAAATATTGAAATGATTTTAATAGAACATTGAGACCCCGTGTTTCAAAACTACAATTTTGTCATGCTTTTGATGATAAGTTCGTAAAGGAATTGTGTTGTATGGATTTCTTTATGATGATACTGTGATCATTGATCAAGAACTTGTAAATAAATTGTACAGATAGGCCTACTAATGTATTGGAGAAGGCGAGGGTGTTAATTTGTCTAAATGGGATACGAACCAGAATGGTTTCTAGAGTTCAAGTAAGTTGTGAAACGCTGTGTAATCTTGTAGAATATTGATGATAATATTTTAAGAATGCTGGTACATTGATCTATTGAAATGACACAAGTGGTACATGCAAGATAGAATAACATGTCAATCTGCCTGACAGTGTTTATTATCAGTATAGCCCATTAATGAGGCAAGTTCCCTAAGGTTGCCTTGAACATCAAACTGATGGATAGGTCTTTGTTTGGGTAACAGTATAGTTTAGTAATGTTGTTTCTATTATATTATAACTAGTGATGTACAATAAATACAAAGTGGTAACTGGTTGGAGTATTATCTTTGTGGAAACTATGGAAGGGCTAACCAGTCATAATTAAATTCAACGGCAATTGTAACAATGACAAATGTTTCAAGTGAAAACATTTCATTTACGAAACAAACTTTTATGACTAGTTTGCCCTTCCATAGGAAACCAACTGTCCTAACAAACGGATGCAATAACCCTACTACAGCTACAGGCGCGAGCCCATCCCCCAAAATCGCCCTCCCAGAAAGAAATAGGCATAGATGTCGAGAATCTTATTTTCATCTGACCGAGTTTTATTTTACACATAACCTGTCTTACCATCAAATAAGACTCTCTCGCCTCAGACCCACGCCCTTGGAAGAAAGATGATCGGAAATGCCAATAACCACGAAATATAATCACATTTTTTATTTAATTCAGATTGTTCAACATATGTCATCAAGAATCGGCTGTGGTAAAGCTAGTTGTCCAAACACTCCTTATAAAAGTTTTTATGTCTGCAATTATGCTATTGGGTAAGTGAAGCCTTCAGAAATACAGATTAACATTTCCCTTAAAAAAGATCCTTAAGGTCGCAGCTGGGGCTATTTCATGTTATGAAAAAAATGGAATATATGAAATAATGATATCTTGAGACTTGTTGTGCATTTGTTGAAGATTTGGGGTTCTTACCGATAGATTAATATTGATTTCATGTAAATCAGATTTTTTTTAATGTGTTGACAGCCCTTCAAACATGTCATGAAAATTGGACATTTCAAACCTTTGATACAAGTTTTAAAAAAATATGAATGGATCAATCTACATCAAATTTGGCAAAGTGTAGACTATTAAATTGCTTAGAAACATACCCATGTTTCCGGTTATGACCTAAATGTTGTCGAATTCAAATAGTAAGAGAAATAAATAGAAAGAACTTTTAAAATTCATAAAATTGTTATACATTTGTTATTTGAACTAAGAAAAGAACCAACTGTATTTTCAACTATCTATGTCTATTTTATTGACTCTGACTTTTTTTTCTTTACCTAACATCAAACTATGGAAGTATTAAGCTTCTTTGATCAAACGAACATGCCACCATCACGTGATGCATATCAATATGACGTAAAATGAACCGGGAATGCCTTTCCGTTTCTAAAAATAATTTCAATAAATAGCCAATATCTCCGGTGTAAACAAAGGTAGGCTTGTCAAACTTTCACACACGTATTTTCTCGTCCCATTTGTGACTACAACAAAGTAGCAGACAATTTCATGTCGTGATTTTTTCTCGAACGCTAACGCCAGCTGCGCCTTTTAAGGGATTGTAAAGTGGTTTTCTAAACTTTGTATGTGTATCGGGGACACTGATAGCATCAATTTGCACCATTCCAATTTCCATTCCGACGTCTGTGGTTTTTGTAATTCCACTAAAACTAACACGTTTCATGACGTCACTAATATTGATCTACCGGAAGCTACTATTGATATCTATGCAGATCACTATTTAGTGACGCGTTAATTTTAGTAAATTTGCAAGAACCACAGACGTCGGAATGGAAATTGGAATGGCGCAAATTGATGCTCTCAGTGTCCCCGATACACATACAAAGTTTAGAAAAACACTTTACAATCCTTTAAATCATCAAACTTGATTATAAAATATTCATCAATCAGTTGATGTCGTAAGTATACAAATATAATCCAACAGATTCATAATACGTAATAAATATCCACAAAATTAATCCATTATGTTATCTTTTTAAACTCTCTAACATGTGTAAGCGTTTCTCTATAATCATAGCTAACGTTATTTTTGAATTTATCAGATATTACAGGTAATATCTTGTAGAGTTATGACACCAGATAAATTCACTAATGAATATATTATATCCATAAAGTTGTAGAATATAGATTGGTTGTTCATTTTTATTTTTTCAAATTTTTGCTGTATTATGCTTTATTTTTAACATCATCACTGATGAGAAAATGATTCTTGTTCACATTTCAGACAAACAAATGTAGCATTTCCTTATACAAAGGGCACCAGCAGTTGTTCTGATTGTCCTAAATTTTGTCAAGACAACCTTTGTGGTAAGTTATGTTTAATTGTTTTGCTCCAGGTTGTCATTTTATGAACCACTTGTACATGTTTTGCATGTAATGATGATGATGCCCTTAGTGCCCTTCAGCAGACATTCATTATTCAGAATTGGGCAATTCATTACAATTCATTAGCCAGACTCGATTGTAAATTGGGTTAAGTAATAACACTGGAAGTGCAATACAGCGATGATGTCATTGAATTGAGTGAACGTTAGATTTGTTTTTGATGGTATATTGCACCTTTGTGTAACACAGGACATGTGTTGAATTTAAAGTTCAGTCTTTAAATTTAGTTCAGTTTAATATATAACTTTTTTATTTCAGATTGTGGTGGCAAATTATGTCAAAATTCTGGTACTTTAGACATCAAAACATGTACTTGTGAATGTCCACGTCTCTATGGTGGTGACGAATGTCAATATTGTAAGTGTTAATTTCCATTCTTAAGACAGAGATGATTTGTGCATTTAAAAGATTCCTTTATTGACAATAGCAACAAAGAGGAGTATGTTGATGCCGATGCTATCTGCATGACGTTTGGCCATTCATTTTAATTATTACTTGTTCGTGGCGACATATTCCTTGGTCAAATCAAATATCATGTTGTGTAGTCTTACTAGTAATATACTGGTTCATGGTAAATTAGAACCCCTTTCATCAACTCCCTGAAACAATTGCTTGGAATTTGAGTTCTATATATCATTTTACTTGTGAATCTTCTTAGAAGTAATATATCCTTGAATATTATTCAATAGAAAGTAATGTATTAAAATTGGATTAGTTTCCATGTTAAAATTGATTGTCTCTACTTGTGACCTAGGCCAGTGCTTCTTTAGGAGATTCTTTCCTATAACACCTATAACCCCAATCAGCCCAATGAGGCCCAGAACAGAGGCCCAATAGTTTCCAAGTTTGTTTTTAAAGTCACGCTACTTTATTTCATAAATGTTTCAGTACAATGTACAAATAGAGAACAATCTTGGTGTAGAACCAATTACACAGAAGCTGATTGTGCCCAAAACAGTAACCTACGTATCGACTGCTATATGATGTGTGGTATTTGCCCTTATCGTAAGTACTTGACATATAGTCAAATTATTATAGAGGAACTGACAATGTACATGGCCCAGTGTCACAGCGAATACTACAAAACTTTTCATTGGAATCCCAATATTATTAAAGGGATTGTAAAGTGGTTTTCTAAAGATTGTATGTGTATTGGGAACACTGATAGCATCAATTTACACCATTCCATTCCGACGTCTGTGGTTCTTGTAATTCCACTAAAACTAATTACGTCACTGACATTGATCCTTAACTAATTTATAATCCCCTTAATTCATAAAATTCAGAATGGTGTAATAAGACACTATCGAATATTAGTTTACTTATATAACAAGTATGCTAAAAAAATAACTATACTAGGGTTAATCATTACGCATCATATCGCTGGTGTATCAAAATATTACTGCCCCCGATAGGCTATACGTTTCCATATTTAGGATAAACAAGATATTCAGACAAACATATAGTCAGCAATCCAAATATAGAAGAAAGTTCACTGTATTGTACAGCCATTGTTATCGCGAATCATTTCACTATTATGCTACTAACGAGTGCGTTTTTTATCTAGTTGTGTAATATATAATATGTATGTCTTTTTTCTTCATTTTACAGCATGTAACGGTAAACAGTGTGAAAATGGTCGATGGTTGAATCCTTACACATGCAAATGTGTTCTTGAGTGAAACTTGTGACCAGAGTAAGTGTGTTCGACTAGTATCATTGAAAAGGATAAAAATATTCTGATTATTTCATAATTGATGATGAGGTTTACTGATTTTGAAAGGGGATAGTTGATATCAAACCCTCATTACCGTAAGAGATATATAGCCAAACCTCAACTCCAGTATCAGCACTGCACTGATGAGGCCCAGAAGGCCGAAACAGTAATGTGTGCAGTTAATGTTATATTTATACAAATACAATTTTGTGTCACACCATTATCATCACCATCAGAAAGAATGGTCTCGTTCTCTTTCCCTAAAAGTTTGTACAGGGTGGAAAAAGGGAGCTTCGGATTTGCTGCACAGTTAGAAATTTCTGTGTTATAATATAAACTACAGAAGGTCAAGAAGGACGTTTTCGAAATATGTTAAAAAAGCTAAATCACAATATTATAACACAGACATTCCTAACTGTGCAGCAAATCCGAAGCTCCTTTTGTATTCCGAGATACAGTGTATTTGATTTCATTTAATATTCACTCATGCATCAATTGTTTGCTTATATATTTCCAGCAAGGAATTGAAGAAAACCAGTAAAAATTGTAATTTATTGGAAAAATAAGATCAAACGAATTTTCTTTTGTTTTTCTTTTTTACGCAAGAATCAAAGCATCAACATTTGTGAAAATATTAAGCTCTCATATATTAACAGGATCCATTGCAAAAACTGATGACCAACATTACAAAGTCTACTCAAGCTACGAACAGACTGGGCAAATATTCACGGCAAATGGTTCGGGGGAGTCAACTTCCCCATGTGTGTCCAGTTCGTGCTTTGACCAAAGACAATTCGTAGTTATCACAATGTATTGCATATAGTCGCCCTGAGTGTCCAATACATCTGCCGAATGAATACACAATAGATATTTTTCTTCTGTTATTGATCTCCTAGCCTTTTCAATAACAGATGCTTTAATAACAAGAAATTGAAACTCTTGCTCAGCTAGTAATTTAACTATCCAGTCTTAAAACTTCATAATGATTTAAAGGGCCATTCTGCAGTCTAATTAAAATCAGACCCTAATTTCGTTTCGTTCGTTTTTTGTTTTTAATCCGGTTTTTTAACCACTACATTAGGGTCTGAGAACGAGACGCTGTAACAGCCGTTCACGTTAACTTTGACCTAATGGTCCGACTCAGTAATGGTCCGACCGATCCTGATTCCTGGCTGGACTAGGATCTAGGCCTCTATAGAACTTTGTCAATGCATCGAAGGTTTCCCTCAAACGAAAAGGAAGTTTAACTTTCGGTTTCATCTATAGTCTGTATCAGATAAAGTCAGCGATTGCAGAAATCATCTAATTACCTTATAATCTAAGTTAAGGTTTTCTTCATTCGTATCTACGGCGGCCAACAATAACTTCATACCAACAATGACCTCGTATGCAGATAGAAAAAAAACCTTCCAAGACTATTGGGCGGAAGTAGAATACGCGATAAAAAATAGTTCATCTGCTCATGCTATTTACCTTATATAAAATTTAATGTCACGTGACCTACAATATGAAAGTAGTGCGCTTTATCCGCCAGCTGTATACGAGATTGTTGTCAGGCGTAGCGAGAATGGCCGACATATTTACGAATGTGCGTTTTTTTTGGGCGGTAATTAGGTCAAAACATTACGGGGATAACTCCTGGCGTAATTACAGCTTTCGAGTTGCGCTCGAAACTGTATTGTTTTCGTTAAATGAAATTTGAAAATCAAATTTCGGATATTAGAAAGAGTACCTGGAACAATCTGTAATATTTAGAAGATTTTTTGCATTGTCTCAGATATCCCAGACCTAATGATTATCCCTTAAATGTATTTCCAGCAATCAGTTTCCGACCGGAAGCTGTCTGGCGGAAAACTCCTTATTTTTGGAAATTGACCATAGATTGTTTAATATTTGTTTGATTTTCATAAAATTTCTGTGTACAATCTTGAAATAACTTCTGAGCAGACATCGACTTCAGAAATTTGAAATTCGAAAATTTTGTCGATAACTTTTTGTACTGAATTTTGGTGAAATATCCAACTTCTTAAGATTTTATTCGATGACCACGAAAATTGGTAGGCGGGTAGAAGTCAAATTATCAATAAAGATTCCAAAAAGTTTTTTTCCGAAATTGTCCGGAAACATCCGGAAATGACCAAATAGCACAAAATCCGAGTTTTCGGACTATGTTTTGCAAAAAATTAAAATTTTATTATTTCACAGAATTTATACCATCAATATCCTCATTTTGTTTCCTTCTTGCGGATACCAATTCCTAACCGTTTAGCCGCCATCTTAAAAAAAGTAAAATATCGGAAAAATACTACTCTTCCCCCATTTTTTATCCGATTTTTTTCAAACTTGATTTAAAATGTAATTTGGAAAATTATCTAGGTCCTCTAGTCGCCCTTTTTTGAATTTTAAATTTGTCTTTATACAACATTCATTCAAAGTTTTTTGTGATAGGCCTTGGATACGTAGGCTTATAACTTTTGACCTTGACCATCTGTAACCTTTATCTTTCGACAAAACGATTCTTCTTTGGCTACACTTTTATTTGATACCGACATTTATAATTTTGGTTAATTACTTTTGATTTTATGGGGTTTTGCAAATGAACAATTTTTAATTTACTTTAAATTATTCAATTTCAAGATATACGATTTTAATATCCATAATTTTGTTCATCTGACTTCTTTTTGACTTAAAGAAAAATTTCGAACAGATTTATAATGTGCAAATTCACGGCTTTAAAATAATATATAAATCATTGTGCATTGACACAATTCAACATTTTTTAAAAATAAAATATACTCTAATTACATGAGATTATGAAGGTGTTATAAGGATTATATCACATGTCCATCAAGCCAACAGACACAAGTATCTAGGTCATAAAAGTGTTATCAGGTCAAACCATTCTACTACACAACCACCCTAGTCACTAAGTCTCTACACAATGTAAGCTTTATCAAAATATAGATGCAATAAACAACCAGGAAATTGATAGATTTGTCAATCAAATGTTGAACCTTAAAGTTTAAAAATCAAGTTCCAGAGAAAAATTATTTATACAGAATTAGAAAAGAACAAAAACTTAAAATTCAATGGCCAAATTTGTACATAAATATTCGAGACTGAATCCAGAGAAATGGATATAGAAATATAATCTGAACACTTAAATATGCACTTCCACAGATATCACACAATCCCTTCAATTATACCCCTAACATTTATCTTTCATTTTATGTATACGTGTTTTCCATATAATGCATAGTCTTACTAAACGACGAGTCGTATTTCCGAATTTCAAACGCTCAAAATTTATAGCTACACGGTGATTTGAAGGCTTATATTTCGAGGGAGCATTGTGAATATTATTATGCATTAGAATAGCTAAAAAATATTAGGTTCTAAAACTAAAATTTTATTGGTCGAACTCAAACTGCCCTTTTCGGAAATGTATGCATTTCTAAAATGAAATGAAAAACTAAAAGATCTTTAAGCTATACTAAATCTATCTTTTTCTATGAGCTTATTATGATACCGGTATTAAATGAATAAACTTCTTTTACATTACAAAAATATTACGTTCTGGTATGAACGGTTCTGAGAACGGAACGGTTGAATTTTGTGTAATGTAAACGGTCGCGCGTTCTGAGAACGGTTCCAATTTTGGCCCACCTCCATACAACTAAAACGGTTTACTGCGCATTATCGATCAGGGTGTGTTAGTCCGATGACCTTGAATAAGTCACATTCTCACATAATTCCAGTCCACCCAGCTGTAAATGGGTACGGTTAATCCGGGAAAGATCAATGCCAAGAGGTTTGGCCAAGGACCAACTGGGAGAAAGGATCCGCAAGGAACCTAAGTTGTTATCCTTTAAAATATAGATGTTTCTTTCTTTCTTTCTTTCTTTCTGACAAATGAAGAACCGTTCCCAGACTACTTGAGTTTACTGTAATGTAAATGGTCACATTTTATCGCAAACTAGACCGGACCGACTGAACAGTTCATAGCCTTACTCGGAAGGAGTTATGCCACAGTGATTAAACTTGGCATGCTTTAAATTCAACATTTTCTGATACATAGTTTCCCTTGCGGTCCACACACTTTTTCCAGCGATTTTAAGCACTTGGATCCCAGTGGTATAGAAGCTCTCATCCTGATCACCAAAAAGTACTCAACAGCAGATATGATCTCAGCCAAGTGTTAATTCATGTTCGGGAACAGAAAATTGTCAGATGGTGCCAAATCAAGAGAATATGGGGGATGATCAATCAGTTCAAAGTCACAGTGCCAAATTTATCCATTTTAACAAAATGTCTCCGGTTCTACTTTTCAAAGTCCCTAAACACTACATCAACGTAAGTTAATCTGAAAATAAGTCATGTCGTTAGTATCAGAAAATGTCGAATTTAATGCATGCCAAGTTTCATCACTTTGACATAATTCCTTCCGAGTCAGGCTATAAACTTTTCAGAACACCCTCGTATAGTACATGTCGACCATCGAAGATACCATTTTGTAAATATGTTTTTCAAGGAATACCTCTTAAAATGAACAAAAAATCTTAATTTTCAAACTTGGTCAATAGGAATATAAATTCATCAGGAGACTTACCTGGTTGCATAACTTTACAAAGCTTTGTGATTTCAGGTTCTGTTCTTGTATTGAAAATTGTTTTCATGTCAGTTTTATCTACATAGATATCAATAGTAGCTTCCAGTAGATCACTGTCAGTGACATCATAAAACGGGTTAGTTTTAGTGGAATTGCAAGAACCACAAACGTCGGAATAACCGTTATTTTGCCACTAACCTTTTTAAGTTAGGCCTATACTACAGCTTGGACCACTACCACTTTTTTTAGATGCCGCCCAATTCTATTCCTGTTAAATTATCAAATACCTTGTTGAAGTTTTAATGTTATAATAAGCTATTTTCCAAATCACTAATTAACTGTTTTCATTTTTAATTCTTCTCATCAGTCTTTCAAACATTATTTAAGTTTCGCAAATAACACATCGAATAATGTTTCTGTCCATGCCAATCGTTAGAAATATGTTCTGTTGACAAGAATTGTATTGCCATAATAATTATTTTATAGCCAATGTAGAATAAATTTCATACATAAACTTTCATGATCGCTACCGAATGCAAATACTGTTTAAGAATTGAATATAGATTTAATTTGTGGTTAGGCCTATTGGTTGATGGACATCGTATTGACACGTGCTAAATCATGCATGTATGGTCTCGCCAAATAAACGCAAAAATATCTACATCAAATCCTTAAATAGCACTTCAGTTTCATGCCCAATAGATATAACGTAAAACAGCCCGGAAGCTGACAGATCTGTGTCGAACAGGTCTAGTTTTTCAATTGAAATCAGCGTGTCTTAATAAAACGTAAACAGTCAAATAAGTCATACAGGGCCAAACTGTAAGTAACCTTTACCATTGTCCATAATTATGTAGGCCTAAGTATAGTTTGGGTAAAACAGAACTAAAAAAATTAACCTTTGGCAATAAAACGTAAAAAAAATTTGCAAGTGTAATCAGCATTTATCACCCAATAAGGTATTCTACAGTAGATATCGCTTGTATGATAAAAAGCAGTATCTACTGCACTATATCTACTAGGAGATACTGCTTTTCTGAATCATTGATTGGCCAATATGGTCACGTGATAAACAATTCGCCCAATGACGTCTTAATAACAATGACGTCATATTGATTTCGCCCTTCGAAAGTTCTTTCAATAATCTGCAGTTCACCCCTCGAAAGTTGTTGTTTCGCATATTTCGATTTTAGAATGATATTGGATGATAAATAAAATCTCACCCTTGTGTCTTTTGATATCAGATATATCAACACTCGTTGATAAAAGTGGAAAAACTCCTCGGCAAGCCTCGGAGTTTTTCCACTTTATCAACTCGGGTGAGATTCTCTATGTATGAATAAAACGTAATATATTATTCATATAACAAACCACGTTCTAAGAATGTTATATTGTACAAAGTCGATATTTGCAGCAATATAAGATATCTGACTCTTCTAATGGAGTTTAACAATTTCTTACCAGTACCTCCATTTGTATTTTTTTTTATAAGTCAAGTTTTGCTTGTTTTTAAGTTGGCTGGTTACATAGTAGCGCTAACTTATTATCGATGTTGACAGTGAACCTTGCATGCCAACCGACTAGCTTACCTGGTCTTTATGGTGGCTCGGTGGTGGCCATATTTCTTCCAAAAAAAAGGCGACTTCTTGTTGTAAATATGGCTAACTTGACTTGTTTTTTAAAAAATGATTATTTCTTACACATTTTCAGCATGATAGCTTTAATGAGAGCAATTTCATTTTATCTTCATAAAATCTCCATTCAATATTAGTAGATAATAATGCCGATAATACTTAAAGTGATAGCACCCCCTAAAAAGAACAAACATTTAGCCAATTTGACCAATAAGCGAACATATTCATAAGCGGTATCAATAGTATACAAACAGAATCCAATAAACCGATGGAACTAAGTAATTTTCCATAAAATTGCAGGTTATTATTGAAGCCGCTTAAATAGTTCCCGTTATCTAAGATAGTTTTCTGGATTTATCAGATTATACAGGAAATCTGTTGTATGTTTGTATGATTTTAAGTTGCCTAATGAATATAAACTCTTATTAACTAAGTTTGAAAATTCGATTTGTTAATCATTCTAAGAGGTCGTTATCCCTTAAATGTACATGATCATCCTCACTGTGAGATTCTATAGCACAGTGGTATGCGCGTCGTTCTTTACAAACATGACGTCATTTGCTTGAATATGAGCAAATTAATAGTGGTCGTTGTGTTTGAGAGTTCGGTTCTCGACCAGGGTATGAAAATCCGATGAGGTTAAATACGTTATATTCACTCATAATTCAAGTCAAACCTAGCTGTAAATGGTAACGGATAATTCGGGAAAGACCAATGCCAAGAGGTATTGCCAAAGACCAGTTTACTAGCTATACATCACGGGTGGCGGGTGTTAAGTAAAAGGGGTGTTATCAACTGAGCCCATTTGCTACTGTATCCCAAATATAGGATAAGAACCCTGTCTCCCTTGCTTTAGTTCATTTAAATGATTCAAGAATGAACAGTACACGTACTGTTAAGAGAATATGATATCCTGGCTTCAGTTAGAGTACTAAACCAAATTACCCGGAAAATAGTCACAATGACATTATCTTGAATGGTGAAAAAACAGTATGTTGCAAGGTAAATAAATGAAATTGAATAGATAATTACTATCATACCATTATGATTAAAATTTCACAGTAGCCTACGCAATAAATTATAAAAAATATAATGATATATCAGGTGGTCCTGAAAAAAACACTTCCATTTTAATTATATTTCAAAAAGCACAAACTATAAAATTATACGAAATTCCGTGTGCCACAGGTTGTACTGCGTTGGAAATGAACAAATAGGGGTAGCATAAAACCGCAGTGCAGTCCCGGATGTAGGTGGACGTGTCACCCTTTTGAACTCAGAAGGGGGCACCAAAAGATCTCGCACAGGTTACAGGTTTTACAGGTTACCAATTCAGGTAAATACTTCTTATATTTGTAATTTGATGGACATTGGTAATGATTTTGAGGAGTGATTTTAAAATGGTATTCCGCATGGTTCTTTACAAAGAAATCCATGACTTTGATCTAGACTTGCTATCCTTTGTGCCTAATTTTCGAAATGAAAACTTCAAAATGGTTTGAAAAGTTTTGAAACTCGAGAGGAAAAAAATAAATAACTGTTTTAAATGAGGTTCAATTTAATATAATATATCTTTATCCCGATAGAGTAAACTTATTATTGAAAGGAAAGAGGTCAAAGGTATGAAATGCTCAAATTTTGCTTTTTTTTTTCAATTTGACCACGATTTGTCGAAATCAAAATGTGTGGATTATTCAAGACAATTATTATTAGAATTGGACAATTAACTCTAACTTTAAGTTCAATAAAATTGCGTTAAAAGCAACCATGTGGATTACACTTTAGAACTTTGTTCTGCTGATGCTCCCTTGGATCAGTTTACCTTCTACTTTGAATTCCTTAAGGGCCGGCGCACACGTGAGTCAATAATTCAGCCATTCGTCACGAGTAACTGAAATCTCATCGTCTGCGGGTATTTTTTGCTGCGTCGTTTGACACGCGAGACAGTGCGTCAGAAATCTATCATGTTTGATATTTTTGGCACGAATGACGTTTGACTCAGCGTGTGCGTTCGACGTGAGACGACAGCTCAGTCAGGGTTTTCTCAACGGTCAATAGAATGCGTATAATTTGTCATGTGATATTTTACCGCTGTTGTTCAAAATGGCGTCTGAAGCAGTTAACGAACTCATTGCCGAAGACAAAATAATTGAAATTTGGTCCGACTTCCCGTGCCTGTATGCCGTTAGTTCTGCTGATTTCAATAATAATAACATAAGCAAGCTTTTCACATCGTCTCCTTCCTCTTCTTGGTAGTCTCCATTCACGTCCGCCATTTTGAAGTGCTAACAATCACGTGACAATAAGTCACATGACCTGTTCTGTCCAGCTGCAGGTATTCGATCGACTGAGCCAAAGTTGCACCGTCTGCGGTGAAACCATACTGCTGAGACAAATGGCACGAGAGACGAATGGCTGAGCTGTTGACTCACGTGTGCGCCAGCCTTAAGATTTTTAGAGGGTAATCAGGTGTTTATCTGGTGACAATTGTAAGTAATAATTCTTAAATCACGAGAACCAATTGGCTATGGTTTAACTATCGCCCTGGTGGCCCGTGGGCCTGGAACTTTGGAAGTTTACACCTCTATCGATAGCCTCTGCAATCATGGATATAAAGTTTGTCAAGCACCGAACCGCAAGCGTGTGTTGCACATTTAGCCACGATCTGATCATGATGGCCTTGTGTAAACAGTCGTTTACACCTTTACTGTGGAAACAATACAGATTAAAAGGATATGTTTACTATACAGAAAATATAAGATTAATGTTTAGGTAGAGGTATAATTGAAGGGATTGTGCGACTTTTTGTGCAGCTCGAGTAGGCTAAAAATCGACCCTTTAAAATGCTCAACATTTCCTCTTTAAAGAGATTATAAAGAGTCTAAACTTTGAATGTTTGTGTATCGAAGACACTGGAAGCGGCTCTTTGCAACATTCAAATTCTCATTTGGACGTCTGTGATTCCAGCTATTCCACTTAAAAATAAGTGTTTGATAACGTCATACTTGTGAAGTCTTCTGGTGTACAAACCCAGAAGTATGCATCACAAACATATTTTGCAGATGTGCCGTCATCAAACTCTTAGTCTAAGTGGAATGGATAGCGGCATGGACGTCAAAGTTTCCTTTCCCTTTAACGATATCTTAACGTTAGCGATGTCTTAATTTTAAATATTACCGACCTCAAATATATTTGAAATGGCTACATAGTAACAGTACGAAACCTCCACGAATTGACTGCAGACCTATTTTGGGATCGTTGCGTTTCTTTTCTTTCAGAAAATGGAGAAAAAGACTTATTTTGAGAAGTTGTGGAGCGAATTAAAACAGATCCTAAAGCTCATGGTATTAACTGCTCCAACGCAAGTGTTGATTACGCTTCCAAGCATGGTGTGCTACATGCTAGCCGGACACGTCAGTAACGATGATTTTGACGCTGTAGGATTAGGACAATCCTTGCTCAACGCTGTGGCATTATCCTCGTCTAATGGAATGGCGCTAGCTTGTGAAATATTCTTATCACAAGCCAATGGCAGTTCCAAACGATTTGCGCTGGGTCTTGTGGTTCAGCGATGCCTTCTAATTTCATTCATACTGTTTCTTTTGGTCGCTTCAATGGTTGTACACTTCCCTGCTGTGCTTATACTACTTGGTAAGAGTGATTTGATTGTAGATAACGTTCGTAACTTTATATATGCGTATCTACCAGGACTTTTGGGATTTTCTATAATGATGATTGAGATGAAATATTTACAGTGTCAGAAAATAGTAAAGCCATGCGTCATTATTGGAATAATAGTGAATATTGTACACATTGGATATGCTCTGCCGCTAGCAGTATGGTCCGGATTGGGTCCTGCAGGTTCTGGACTATCCTTAAGTATTACATATTGGCTTTGGTCTCTTATTTTGTTTGTGTATATACGACAGAGCGATATGTATCAGGAAACCTGGAGTCCGTGGTCTATGGATGCTCTACAACATTGGAAAAGTATTCTGAAAACTGCAGTGCCGTCAATTGTAATGGTGACTTTAGAGCTCGTATGCATGGAAATTTTCACTGTACTTTCGACTACCTTAGGACATCAATATCTTTCCATACTTTTGATTCCAATCAACATATTTTATCTTGCGTACAATATGGAATATGGTGGGGCAACTGCAGTTACTATTCAGATCGGAAATTATCTTGGGCAAGGCGATTACAAAAGTGCGCAATTTTCGGCGATGACGTCAATGTTTCTAGCCTTGGGCGTATCTCTGTTTGACGCAGTAATAATTTTATCGTTTCACTATGTTGTTCCTTATTTATACAGCAGTGATGAGTTCATTATAAAAGAGTCCAGACCTTTGATAATAATGATTGCTTTGACCCATTTTTTCGATGCTAATTTCTATATTGTCGGTGGAATTATTCGGGCCTGTAACAGGCAGATATTTTTAACTGTCATTGATGTGATAGTACTGGGCTTTGTTGGTATTCCTTTAGCATGTTGCCTCATGTTTTGGGCGTCTTTGAATGATTATGGAATAGTGCTAGCTATGCTGGTTTCGTTATTTATTCTGGCGTGTATTGTCTTCTCAAGAGTATTTTTCTTCGATTGGGAAAAAGAAGCGAACGATGCTCTTGAGCTGGTGAAAAAGACAACTTCGAATAAGAATTACAATGATACTTGTAAATTCTCCGAATCACATTCACTAATCAACAACGACAACGGTGCATCTGTGAAATTTATATCAATGTGGGTTTTCATATTTACCTTGTTCTTGTTATTATTTTTTGCTTCTGTAATCGTTAGTTTTTGGTTTTGAATAAAATGTGATATCTACATTTATCAACTCTGTCAATAAACTATTTTTGCGTTTAGATACTGTAGGAGTAGGTAGAGTTGTTCTGACCTTTTTGGAGGCTCTAGTAAGAATAGTTAATATCGTTATAAACGAGGAACATAGTAAATGTACTGTGGTGTACAATTAATGTGTGTGCGATCGTACACAGACCTTGCGACCCTTTAGATCGTGCATGCCAATTTAAAGATCAAGGCCTTATTAATAATCCTGCTCCATGATTTTCCCAAGTTCCAGGAAAAAGCTGACACTACCTCTGATTATAACGGCGTGATGATGAACTGCCATAATATTAACGTATTTCAAGCTTTCTATGACAATGTTAAGTTATGTCATGACTAAATAAGCTGCGATATGCTATTGCATGCCTGAATGTGATTAAATTTAATTTAAATATTTTTATTTAAAGGGAAAGTCGGAGTAATGGAAACTATAGATACATAATCTTAAATGTGCCCTGCTGTCTGAAACTTTTGATTATAAATACCTTGCCTCGAAATTTGAACATCCATCTCTATCAAAAGGGATACGAATTGTCAATACTCGACAGTTTCCGTGTCTCACAATCTGTCTTAAGTGATGTTTTTCTTCGTGGGCTAGATTGAACTCCTTTCTTATCAATAATTACAGCGAGTTTTTATATTATCCATTTTAAAACAAAAATCGGGTTTGTCAAGTAGATATTAAATGACCCATATAAATTCTAATAATTTGTAATATTGAAATTGACAAATTCAGACCCATAGTATCGTGAAAGGTGCCAACGGTATCTCATATCTACTTATTTATACAATAAGAAAGATGTAATTTTCTTCATATTAATATTGTTTAATATTTATTATTTTATACAGTCTGTGTTCTGTGCCCTAGTTATTATATAATACAACAAAGTCTATGTTCCCTGCCCTATTTACTATTTTATATAACACGGTATGTGTTATGTGCCCTATTTATTATTTTGTATAACACAGTCTTTGTTCTGTGCCCTATTTATTATTTTATATAACACAGTCTGTGTTCTGTGCCCTATTTAGTATTTTATATAACACAGTCTGTGTTCTGTGCCCTATTTAATATTTTATATAACACATTCTGCGTTTTGTGCCCTAATTATTATTTTATATAACACAGTCTGTGTTCTGCGCCCTATTTATAATCTTATGTAACACAGTCTGTGTTCTTTGCTCTATTTATTATTTTATATAACACAGTCCGTGTTCGGTGCCCTATTTATCATTCTATATAACACAGTCTGTGTTCTGTGCCCTATTTATTATTTTATATAACACATTCTGCGTTCTGTGCCCTAATTATTATTTTATATAACACAGTCTGTGTTATGTGCCCTATTTTTTATTTTAGAAATTTGATTTAATTTTTGTTAGGATTAAAAAAAATAAAACAAAACGTAAGTATGCTCTTAACCAAGTACGTATATTCATAATAAGTTTGAAATAGATGCCCATTTATATCAAGTGGATCTGCTTGAACCATCGATGTCTGATTGGAAATTGAAATGTTAAAAATTGATACCCGCTACTCACAAAAAAAAAAATTCAAAACCTCTTTATACCACCTCTTAGAGTGGTCAAATTTCAAAATTCTCAAACTTGAGCAATAAATGTTTATTACATTCATTACCCAAATTATATGGTGTTATAAACTTTTAACAGATTTCCTGTATAATCTGATCCAAAAATATAAAACAAACTACCTTATATGAAATGCTTACAAATATGTTAAATCATAAACTGTAATTGTATGGGTTTATTGGATTATGTTGGTACAATTCTCATGACACCGTTGATGAAAATATTTTATTATTGACCTAGAACTTTAACTTTTTGTTCATTTGAAGAGGTGGTGTCGCTTTAAATCCCTCCAAGGTCATTATACCTTAAGAGTCTTTATCTTTTTTAGAAGGGTAATTGCTTTCACTCCTTGGTATTTAACTCCTTATACAATAGTGCTGACCCATTGAAAGTTAAAATAGTAGGTGTGTAACCACATAGGACGTAGGACATAGGACATAAAAGTTCGTTTCGTTTCGTTTCATTATTTCGTTTAATTTCGTTTTCTTTTCAATTTAAGGAAGGTATGAAAGAAACTATAATGGAATGGTATTATCATTTGGATTTATTTTTAAATCTCCTGCTACACACCCCACTGACAGTTATGTTCTGGAGGGGGATGTGGAATCTCCAAGACGAATACTTTACCACAAACATGGAACACCACGATATATTTAGTCATTGGATGGTTTACGTTACTGGAACAGCCTTAAACGTACTTATTTACCTCACACAAGCCTACCAAAAACACAATTGGATTAGTTTACCAAGAGTACCATATCGAATCGTGTCAGGGCTTTACATGCTTATATTTGGTACGAGTATTGTGTGCCAATGGAGAGGTTTGTGGTTATTATTGGACATGATGATCGGTGTATCTTGGATGACCGTATCTGTAACTACTAGTTGTGGTGTTACTGTTTTAGTATTATTCAGATCGTACTGTAATACTCTCTCACCACCGGCTTACATTCTCACAGACTGGTGCCGACAAACTATATTCGAAAGCTCAACCCGTTACCGATGTGATTATAAGGTATGCTAATTTGTTATTTGTACTCTGTAGAGCAGGCCTTTTCCTGAATTTCCTGAAGCACAACTTTGATTAAAACGTGAGAAGAAAGGCCACTAACACTAAACGATTCGAGTAGCAGTATACAGGATTGGAAACTGCCATAGTTTAAAATTATCTCCCTCTACCTATACATGATAACCTTTATCTATCTGAATAATACATACATATTCGCTAGTTCCTTGGTTCCAAACCTTTAGGACTCTTCGTACCCCTATCTCCTGCTATCCCTTCGCCCATGTAACATTAAGACGCAACATTTCAGTAAAAGGATATTCGTCGGTTGATGGAGTTTGATATTTAATCCATTTTACATTTTTTTTAAATTGGCCAAGAGGCTTCTCAGGAGGTTCCCCTTGTGGTGTTCGCTGGTACCCCGAAGAGGTACTAGTACACCTGGTTAGGAACTTAGGCTCTAGTTCGAAAACAAAATATTCTTTCTTAAAGGGATGATAAAGTTGTTTCTATTTTCTGAGTTGGTATAGAAATTAAAAAAAATGTTTAATCAGAAAATATCTTTTCAGGTCTCAGTTTTGTGGTACATTTTAGATACAGTTTTCACAGTGGTAGTTATCCATTCATCGGTAATCATCGTTTGGAGAGGAATTTGGGAATGTTTGGATCTGGTACTATTTGCGGACGACATGACAATGAGTAGTCTTTATTCTATTTTGATTGGCTATTTGCTGCGAGTCATAATAGCTGTAGTCCAATCAAGTCTTAACAAAATTTGTGCAAATCTAGAAAACATATGCGATTGGTTAATCATAATTATAGAATATGTATATTTATTTATTTTGAACGTGAGCTGTGTGTGCAGTTGGCGAGGAATATGGTTTATTCTTGATCTTTATTTGTTTAGTTTTGATATGGAATTAAGCAGTTGGATTTCACTTACAGCTGGTGGTTTAGGACTGTTGATACTTGGTACTTTTCAGTCAGTTTTAGTTCGAGGATGTAATTTAGATGGATCTCTTCCTTTAGACATGATTGACATAGCCTACTTCACTACCGCATATAAACTTAAAACGAAACAGATGAACACAGTTTCAGCAACGAAACCACTTGTATCGCAGTCAGAGGATACAGAAATGCAGGTTAACAAGATATAATATTGAATAATGATTATGAAATAAGAAGAAAATATCTTTCTGTTCATTTGCTCAGACTGTACACTGTCATAGGGCCTACGTAAGTGTACTAAAGTGCACATGTCAGTTGAATACGTAACCTAAAAGGAAATATTCAGCATTTTCGAGGATCGATCTGGTCTTGAATTTAAGTAAATAGCCTTCAAATTTTCTGGAACTGGCCAAAAATTGCACAATCCCTTCAATTATACCCGTACCTTAATATCTTTCATTTATAATATATGTATTTTCTGTATAAGGCATGGTCGTACTAAACGATGAGTCGACGAACCACAGATACGAGGTATTATCGAGGTATGTGTTACGTATGGCAAGACAAGTATAATATGCTTTTACGTATGCCAATTATGCTTCTACAGCAGTAAGCAAGGCCAATGAGGATTTATCTACGTATGACGTCTATCCTTGAAGTATCAGTACGGATTAAATACGTATCCCACGTATGTTGATGGACGTTGTGGGGATGCTGTAGCATTTTCCAAGAATTATTTTATATGACTTAGTTTTCAAAATTTGTTAGAATATACTTATTTTTATTTCATTGTTAATACGTTTATCATAGGTTTGTTTATATATTTTGAGAAGACGAAAAGAAAACATATTAAAGAACTACAAACGTTTTATTTTGTTTATAGAAGTATGCTCTTTTAACGTATGTTTGTGTCTGTGTGTGTTGTATAGCTACAAAAGTGACACGAACTGGGATAGTGTTTTTAGATTGATTGTTCATTGGGTCAAGTGTCATTGAAATGGGGGGACGAGGGGCATTTTCAATCTGTAAAGACGGGCCTGATTACATACGTTATAGGTTACCCTATAATTGCATAATGTAGGCTATATATAATATAATATTATATAAAACAAAACATATTTTCCCTTGAGGACTCCTTAGTGTAACTATGTACATGCTTTCTTACTAGCTGAGCAAGAGTTTCAATTTCTTGTTATTAAAGCATCTGTTATTGAAAGGCTAGGAGTCCAATAATTATTAGATAAGAACTGGTACAATGCCTCCCAGCTAGTTAGACTCGTCTCTACAGAAAGGCAATGCTCCTCGTCCACCCATTTAAATGGCACCATCATTGCATTGTCCCTCAAGATACTTAACCTGAACCCCCGAATCTAATTTTCAGATTAGAACCGAAGAAAAATATCCATTGTGTATTCATTTAAACAATGCAGTGGACCCAAAGGGCGAATGTATGCAATAATAACTGCGAATTGACTTTGGTCGTGAAAATTCGCTCAGTCTGTCCGTAGCTTGAGTAGATTTTGTAAAGTTTGACACCAGTTTCTAAAATAATTTTTGCAATGGATCCTGTGGGTATATGGGAACTTAATATTTTCACAATTGTTGATGAGTTTATACTGCTAGTAAAAACAAAGAAAATTCGTTTCTGCTAAGTTTGATTTTATTTTTCCAATAAATTACAGTTTTTAGTGGCTTTCTTCAATTCCATCAGATATATTATCGCCATATATATTATGCTGAAAATATATAAACAAACCATAGATGAGTGAATATTAAGTGAAATCAAATATCTTGGAATTTTGTACCTTCGTTTGATATTAATAAACAGCTCTATTTGCAGTGTGCAAATTACTGATTAAATCATTTCTCTCCCAAATCTAATTTAGTCATCCTAATAACTAAATATATTATGAAATTAAATGAAAAAATAACATGAAATTAATTAAAATAATAATCTAAGTGCCTGGGGGAGGACCAATCTAATTAAAATTAGATTACCTTTGGTTTCGGTTATTTATTTTTTTTATTTTCGACTCACAAAAATATAATTTAGTGAGAAATTCACAAATATATTTCAATTGGAAAGTTTCTTTCAGAGAGAAATCAACAAATATATGTCAGTGAGAAATTTATAAATATATTTCAGTGTAATATATTTCATAGTAATTCACAGAATACTTACGTCGTGGACAAACACCGCACATGATATTACAAACAGAAGGGAAATTGGAATATTTAGTACAGTCGGCAGCAGTGTAGGATGTTTCACACCACGATGCTTGTTTTCCGGTACAGTTTTCTGCAAATACAATGAATTGATTTTCTTTGTTATTACTTTGCCATCTTTTGAATGAGATTTTAAGTCAACGGAATTTCAAATGAATTAATTGTCTACACGGACCATAAACCCGAGTTAAAAAAAACTCGAGATATATATACCCCGAGTTTAATAAACACTGCAACAAAAGGATGGTATATTAAGCACGAGCGTAATAAACACTGGAGTCAGAGGCAGAGGCAGAGTCATAATAGTCCAGAGTTTAGCTATTGGCATAATATGTGGCGATACTAGTACTGTTTCCGGTTTCATCTGTCGTAATTCAATCCAACTATATACCGTAGTAAAGACGCGACAAATTTCACCTTGATAGTCTGAGATTATGGATCATTCGTGTAGACCAAGCTTTAATTATTATGTTTATTACTGTATAACAATCTATAAATATCGATTTCAATTTCAATGTCTCTTATGGTAATCAGGTTTTGATATTATCTACCTTTTCAAACTCAGTAAACCTCATCATCAATTATCAAATAATTAGAATATTTTTGATGTTTTCAATGATATTAGTCAAACACACTTACTCTGGCCACAAGTTTCACCAACGTAAGGAATGTCACAGGAACATTTGCATGTGTTAATATCCAAGGTTCCACCATTTTCACATTTTGTACCATTACATGCTGTAAAATGGAGAAATAAGAAATACATATAGACACAACTGGAAAAGAAACGCACTGCTTAAACTGAGAACAGCCCGCACGAAATTTCATAATGGATGTACAATACTTGAAAGGTGAACTTTCTTGGGTGGGGTCTAAAGCTAACTATATATGTTTGTCTGAATGCCTTGCTAAACCCAAATATGGAAACGTATATCGTAGGCGGTTATAGGGCGATTTACCGTTAAATATTTGGAGCGACATGACTTAATGTGATAACTCTTGTTCTCTTGTACAATAAGACTATTATGCCTCCACTCCACACACGCTACGAATCCCACGAATAGCTACGAATTGATGAATCGTAGGATTCTTGGGAATTCGTGGCAATTCGTAGCAATTCGTGGAAATTCGTGAGGATTCGTTGAATTCCGAAAGTTAATTTTCAAAATCGTCACGTTCTACGCGTCTGGTACGATAGAGTTAAGAATATTCGTGCGATTCGGTTCCAATCGTTAAAATATTGTCAAGAATGCACTGCATTTTACAAGAATCGATTACAAATACTTCAAGAACGTTTTTAGACTTCCGTGAATTCGTGACGGATTCCTAGCCGATAAGCCTACGATTATATTAAGATGCACAAGAATGCACCACGAAATAGTTAAAAACTAACTACGATTTTGGAATCGGGGAGTTCGAGGTCAAAACTTTGGGCAGGCACAAAATGTTGTTTACGAATTTCAGATGACTCAAGAATTGGAAGAACTGTCTACGAATATATATCAATCGTTTAAGAATTTCCCGAAGTGAATTTCCAATCCAAAATATGATCAAATTCACAGCTCAAAATTTTTGCGACGAATTCCCGATAGCACAAGAATTAAAGGAACTTACTAAGAATAAATACTAACCTATTGAGAACTTTTCGAAATGGTACGAATCCTACGATTAATCAATTCGTGGCTATTCGCGTGATTCGTAGCGTGTGTGGAGTGAGGGCATTACACAGTGATTAAACAGTGAGAACCTTAAAAGTTGATCCAATGTTTTTGAATTCGGATCGAAGCATCACATTTAGATCTGATTTGTTATAATTCATCCTTTAACAGGTGGATGCACGGATATTTTCTTCCAGTGAGTAATTCACGAATATGTTTAAGTGAGTAATTCACGAATATGTTGAAGTGAGTAATTCACGAATATGTTTAAGTGAGTAATTTACAAATATATTTCAGTGAAAAATTTATAAATATATTTTAGTGTGAAATTTATACAAATATATGAGTGAAGAATTAACGAATATATTTCTCTAAGTAATTCTTAAATATATTTCACAAGTAATTCTCCGTTATATTTCAGTTAATATTTACTTACGTGGTGGACAAATACCGCACTTGATATTACAATCAGAAGGGTAATTGGAATATTTAGTACAGCCGGCAATGTCAATATTTGCACACCACGATTTCTCTTTTCCGGTACAGTTTTCTGAAAATATAATGAATCGATTTTCTTTGTTAGAAATTCATATAACATAACGTCAAGTCTGTTTCTTTGATGATTTGGTCGGCATGAATTGATCTGAGGTTGTAATTCATGTTGTGAACGTATATATTAGTGGTGGGGGTCAATGGCGAAGCATACCATGTTCACTCTTTTCGAAACACTTGATGGTAATTCTCTTTCAAAGAGTTCAATACTATACAACTATTGCTCTGGATTTTGCCATCCTTAGGACGCACTCTTTGTTAAACAGAATAAATTGCCTTTCTCTTACGGATTTCTATGATCCGTTGTATAAACATAACCTTGTCTTTGTATAAATATAACATTATATTATTATGTTAAGTAAATTGTATACGTTTATACTCACTGTATAACAATTTATAAATATCGATTTCAATGTCTCTTACGGTAAATAAGTTTTGATATCAACTACCTTTTCAAAATCAGTAAACCTCATCATTAATGATAAAATTATTTCAACATTTCTATAGTGATATCAGACGAACAGACTTACTCTCGGTACAATTTTCACCAATGTAAGGAGTTTTACAGGAACATTTGCATGTGTTTAAATCCAAGGTTCCACCATTTTTACACTGTTTCCCACCACAAGCTGTAAAATGGAGAAAAAAGACATACTACACAACAAGATAAGATACGCACTTGTTTTATAAATATATTTGAGTGAAGAATTAACGAATATATTTCTCGGAGTAATTCATAAATATATTTCACAAGTAATTCTCAGTTATACTTCAGTTAATATTTACTTACGTGGTGGACAAATACCGCACTTGATATTACAATCAGATGGGTAATTGGAATATTTAGTACAGCCGGCAATGTCAATATTTGCACACCACCATTTCTCTTTTCCGGTACAGTTTTCTGAAAATATAAAGAATCGATTGTCTTAGTTAGAAATTCATATAACATAACGTCAAGTATGTTTCTTTGATGATTTGTTTAGTCGGCATGAATTGATCTGAGGTTGTAATTCATGTTGTAAACTTATATAGTAGTGGGGGTCAATGGCGAAGCATACCATGTTCACTCTTTTCGAAACACTTGATGGTAATTCTCTTTCAAAGAGTTCAATACTATACAACTATTGCTCTGGATTTTGCCATCCTTGGGAGGCACTCTTTGTTAAATCGAGCCTTCCTCTTACGGATTTCTATGATCCGTTGTATAAACATAACCCTGTCTTTGTATAAATATAACATTATATTATTATGTTAAGTACGGTATATATATCCACTGTATAACAATCTATAATTATCGATATCGATTTCAATGTCTCTTATGGTAAATAGGTTTTGATATCAACTACCTTTTCAAAATCAGTAAACCTCATCATTAATGATAAAATTATTTCAACATTTCTATCGTGATATTAGTCAAACAAACTTACTCTCGGTACAATTTTCACCAACGTAAGGAGTTTTACAGGAACATTTACATGTGTTTAAATCCAAGGTTCCACCATTTTCACACTCTTTATCACCACATGCTGTAAAATGAAGGTGGAAATATACATATATACTCAACTAGATAAGAAACGCACTTGTTAGTACCATAAAAAATAGTGAAATGAATCGTAACATAATCGTGATAACCACGGTTGTACAATACTTGAAAGGTGAAATTTTGTTAAAGCTAACTATATTTTTGTCTGAATGCCTTGTTTATCCTAAATATGGAAACGTATAGCCAGCCTATCGTGGGCGGTTATATGTTGATACACCTAAAGCGATATCATGCGTAACTTAATGATTAATCCTAGTTAGTTTTTAGCATTCTTGTTATATAAGTAAACTAATATCAGGCAGTGTCTTGTTACACCATTTTAAATTCTATGAATTAATAATATTGAGATTTCGATGAAAAGTTTTGTAGTATTCGCTGTGACACTGGGCCATGTACATTGCCCTCTGTTTTAATTTGGTGCCTATATATGTCAACTACTTACGATAAGGACAAACACCACATAACATATGACAGTCGATAGGTGCGTTACTGTATTGGGCACAATTAGCTTTGGTATACAATGATTTACACCAAAATTTTTCTGTATTTTTACATTGTACTGAAATATGAATTAAATAAAGTAGCATGACTTTAAAAACAAACTTGGAAACTATTGGGCCTCTGTTCTGTGCCTCATTGAGCTGATTGGGATGTAAGCCTACTCAACATGATATTTGATTTGATTTGACCAAGGAAATATGTCGCCATGAGTTTTACGTCTTAATGCGGACGGGCAAACTTCTTGAAGTCATCAGTATAATTTTGTTTTTGGCGATTCTCAAAAATGGATCTTTTATGTGCACAAGCATGCCACGTGTATATCTTAAGCATAAAAACACTTACAAGTTTCGCATTGGTTTCCAACATAAATATCTGGACAAGTACAAGTACAATTATTGATGTCTAACGTACCAGAATTATAACATAATTTTCCACCACAATCTGAAATAAAAAAATGATAACATGTATATTAAAACTTTAAATTCAAACACCTATGACCTGTGTTAAAAGCAAAAACTGGTGAACAACGTTGTGAGTATTGAATGTGTCTTTTTAAATCAAAATAAAGTATACACAATTGTAGCAACAGACATGTAGCTACAGGAACACAAAAGGTGCAATATCCCACCGAAAACAATTCTAACGTTCACTCAATTCAATGACAACATTGCTGTATTGCCCTTTCAAATTTATTACTTACCCCTCTCTACCATCCAGTATGTGTGTTTTAATTCTGAATAAGAAATGTCTGCTAAAGGTCACTAAGGACACAATTATATTATGCAAAACAGTTAGTGGTTCCTAAGATGAACCCATATTTCTGGAGCAAAATAATTAAACCTATAACTTACCACACAGGTTGTTTTGACAAGAATTAGGACAATCAGAACAACTGCTGGTGCCATTTTTATAAGGAAATGAATAGCTTCCTTGTCTGAAATGTGAAAAAGAAGGCAGGAGATAAAGGCAGGAGATTTACCACGGGTGGCAAATAGCAAAAAGCTATTCAAACAGCTATAGGCTGTTTTAAAAAAAAACGAACGAAACGAAATTAAGGTCTTATTTTAATTAGACTGACAGGACAGTGCTTCTGTAGGAGATTATGTTCTATAACACCTATAACAGCAATATTTGCACAAACAGAAAGAAAAAACTAGAGGCTGTGAACAGCATCGAGCATGGCAGCGACCATAATGCCTTATTTGGACTTTTATCTTTTCAAAATTCCCCCCTCTTCTCCACTTTCGAACTGTGTAAACGTCAATACTTTCCTCTATTTTTTGGCGCAGTTAGTAGCCAGTTGAATTGATGTCTGTTAGGCAATTAAGTGCCGTGGGAGTTAAAAGAAAGTGTAATGAGATGAATTCATGCTGGTTTAAGTATCTCTTTAAGGCAGTGGTTCCCATCCTTTTTCAAGCTGTGGCCCAAATTCACGAAGAACCCAGAACCATGGCCCCATGTTTTATTCCAAACTAGGGCAAAATAGGGAATATAGCGCAAGGGTGGTTGTCTTGTGCCTCCTCATCGTCAGGAGGTTAAATGTTTTTTACCACAAGCAACTACAGACCTTACACAGCAAAATATAGTTAAATAAAATTTGGGCTAGAGTCCTCATGCGCCATGGCTCCTGGACAAACATCCCATGGCTCCGTAGGGAACCATGGCCCCCAGGTTGGGAACCACCGCTTTAAGGGAATTTATACGTTTACAATCTATATTTCTAAAGACTTACCCAATAGCATAATTGCAGATATAGAATCTTTTATAAGCAGTGTCTGGGCAACTAGCTTTACCACAGCCGATTCTTGATGACATATGTTGAACGATCTTAAAAAATAGATTGGTTACATTTCATGCATATTGGCATATGTAGTCATCCTTCTTTCAAGGGCATGATAGTGGTGAGGCGAGAAAGTTTCGCTCCTCCCCATAATTTGATTGGCAAGACAGATTTTATTAATGAAACAAGAGTCGGAAGTAAGGACTTCAACCTCAAATTCCGAAATATGATTAAAATCATTTCAATATTTATTAAGAAATCACCCACCTGGGTGTAGTGACCAACGGCTTTACCGTTGATGGATCCAGTACCATATTTGAAATCAGCAACCTCGTCATGCCACCCTTTAATAGCTGTATTAAGAGTGTCATAACCAGCACCCAGATTCTGTCCGACCCAGGTATCTTGTAAAGCTAGAAAAAAAATCATAATATGTATCAAAATTCATTCAACTTTCGAACAACAAGTACTGTACACACTGACAACATGTTGGCCAACAAATCTGGGAAACAAAATACTGATTCCGTTTACACACGACAACAGTTCGACAACATATTCCGCCAATTGTTACCATCTATTGGCGGTGACTCCGTTTTTGTTTACATCACCTGATTTCAGACCGATCATGGGATTTTTAGCAAATTTTGGATTGGATAAGACTCGACAACATTATTTGCATCTCGACATTAAAAATAAACTTGCATTTTTTTTAGAAACATGTTGGACAGTAATTGGACAAAGTGTTTCCGAACTGTACACACTGACAACATTTTCGACAACAAGGAATTTCATCAACATGTATATTCATCCTAAGAGACAAGGAAAGTATTTTTTATGTTATATAACACTAGGAACAGCAGTGACATTTTCACATGACAGCAGTGTATTTTCTCTGTATATTTATTAATGTCTTTGATCCTCGTTTGTTCAGATGCCAATATATCTTTACATAAACAGTCCAGATGGCTTATTAAATATATCTATGATATGAAAGCAATCCAGATGTTTAAGTGTATCATGAAAAAACACTAACTGGATTACAGGGTTCATGACTTTATTTATTGACTATAATATTATATTTCTTGTAGTCTTAAATGCTTTGTTAAACTGCCATGAACATTATGTTACCATTTTAATGATATGATTTTAAAAAAAATACTTTTACTTATAGATAATTCAGAAAAATGCAACAAACAATAATTTAAAATTTGACAGCTTTCATCAAGATAGTAGTGGCCATAAATCGATTTAATTTAATAGGTCGTGTAGGTATCTACGGGTGTGCTCCCATTACTCATAATTCCATTTATCAAAATTATCAACATTAATTCTAACAACTATACGTGATGGCCTTCAAAAATATTGTGATGCAGTTTATTCACAGTTTATTCAATGTGGATTCTTAAAAAATCTAAAGAACTTGTTGAATATTTACAGGATCATTCTCTTTCATCAATTCATTCTAAATTTTAATGACTTCATTACTTAATATACAACTATTCTTCATTCAAAATTAAAATCCAGATTAAAGGATATAATATACCAGAGTACCTTTCTATCTAAAACTGGAAACAAGATACAAATACATTTTTGTTGATTACAACTCTACTTATTTTGTCAAGAATCACTCTGAAGCTACCAACAAGTATACAGAAGAGGTTGTTGTAAACATGTAAAAAAAAAATTGATCGATAATATATTTGTATATAAAAGTACATGTAATTGGTATTCCTATAAGTACCAATTGTGCTCCATTGCTTGGTGACCTATTTCACTGTTCTTATGAGGCTGAATTTATTCAAGACCTCCAACACAATAAGAGCAAAAACAACTAGCCCGTTCTTTTAATTCCACTTTCAGATATAAAGATGACGTTTTGTCACTTAATAATTGTCATATGGACAGATAGTTAAATATAGAATATAATTGAAGGTATCAATCTCAAGGTTAACTGCTTGGACTGTCCCATTTATTCTTTAGGTATTTACTAATTTCAGAAATAAAAACTTTTTATGAGTACTGGTATTATGAGTAATGGGAGTAAACCTATCTACGTGGTCCTGGATATCTTTCGCGAATCCTTTTCGACATTTAAAGCGCGTAAGTGGGCGTTGGTTTTAAAATTCAGATTAAGTCTTTTTAATAACTCTGACTGTCAAGACTTTTTTAAGACACCCTTAATTTTTGCTTTTGTAAACTTCTGAATGAGAAATTGTGTGATCCATTAGTCAACAACTAACAAAGCCCCGTTTCTTATCCTGCGAATCGAATGTTGGGTTGAAATTAGAGAAAACAAAACAACGTGCTTAGCTTAGACTACGACAAAAACGAAATGCATAAAGACTTACATATTGTCCTCCTTGATATACCAGCATCGTGCTCAAATCGGCATTGCTGAGCCCATTTTGTTGCAATTGCCGCCAACTCATCATCCCAAACCTATTATATAAACAAAATATCAACTGAAAATCAAATACCCCTTACAGAGTAATCTCCATAGCATAGCCTTGATGTTTTCTAATGCCGAAATTCTAGAACTAACTTACTTTTTGATTTCTAACTTTAGAGTGGAAAAATACACTGATACAAACTCATGATGCCTTGACAAATGCAGTATACAATGAGGTGACTTTGTTACAAACAACTTTACAATTGTCGCGTCTTAACAAATTGACTTTCAAACTTTCCAAACAATTTTGCTTTCAGAAAAACAGAATTGACCTACGTCAAAATGTACTAACCATTTTCTGCATATTGGTAGCTTTAGGACTCACGTTCTTTCTGTGGTCATTATGTTTAGCCAAAGCCTCATCTTTCTCAGTTTGCGTCAGATTAACTGCGGTACCCACGTCGACCAAACACATTGTATGGGTAGGAGTTATGTTTTTGTACGTAGCATTGCAGTTGGTCTGAAGATACACAAATATTATGATTTAATTTCCTTCAAAGGATTTTTAAGGGCAAATATGTTTTCTAAACCTTTAGTGTGTATCAGTCACTTATAGCATCAATGGGAACCAAATTCTAATTTTTCAATCATACATTCTGTTCACTTTCACTTAAGCTAAGCGGTTATGACTTCACTATTTCACTTAACTATGAATAATATTTATGGGACATATTGATAGTTACGTCATAATCGCTTAAGAACATTTTTGAATTGAGGGGGTTCATCTTTAGTTGAATATTAACAAATTTTACAACTTTTCATCAAAATCCGTCAAAATTATTGTCTCTCCAAAAGTGTTTGTTAGAGAAGAAAACCGTTTTGAAAACTATGTATTTTCAATAACAAGTTCACCGATTTGTTCAAACTACTTTTAGAAGTATTCGGCTAGGGTAGACAATTCTTGAATAGTTACAGCTTTCGAGTTGAGCTCGAAACTGTATTGGTTCCATTAATTTTTTAGATATTTTTTTTTTTTTTTGTAATGGTTGTCAGAGTACCCAGCAAAATCTGTTATACTTAGAAGGTTTTTTGCTTTGCCCTAGTTATCCCAGGCCCATTGCTTACCCTTTAAATCAGGCCTTCTCAAATAGCGCCCGTGGATCAAATCCAGCCCGCGAGAGTGACCCCTTCCGCTAAAACGCTCTGCTTGCTATGCTAGCTAAGCTCTATTAGGTCCTTAAATTTGTTTCATAAAATGCATTTGGCCCTTTACAGAAATTAATTGAGAAGGCCTGCATGTATTTTCATCCATTAGTTTCCGACCGGAAACGGTATTGCGGAAAACTGCTTATTTTTGGAAATTGACCATAAATTGTTTAATATTTGTTTGATTTTCGTAAAAAATTTTGTGTCCAATCTTGAAAGAACTTCTGAGCAGACTTCGACTTCAGAACTTTGAAATTCAATAATTTTGTTTTGGTCAATATTCAAACTTCTTTAATTTTGTTTAATTTGCACGAAAATTGGTACGTGGATAGAACCCAAATTATAGAAGAAGATATCAAAAATTAAAATCCGAAATTTGTCCGAAACATTCGGAAATTTCCAAAAATTGTCAAAAATCCCAAAATCGGATTTTTCGGATAATTTTGCAAATTTGTTATTTCATGAGATTTGCACAATTAATATCTTAATTTTGTACCTTTACTGTATATTATGCAAATTCCTAACCGTTCAGCCGACATCATAAAAAAAAGAGCAAAATACAGGAAAAATACTACTTGTCCGCCATTTTAAATTGAAAAAAGTCCTCTAGAAGCATTTTTTGGAATTTCGAATTTGTCTTAACACAACCTTCAATCAAAGTTTTTTGTGATAGACCTCGAATACGTAGACTGATAACTTTTGACCTTGACCTTATGCAACATTTATATTTCGGCAAAAATATCTTCTTTGGATACGCTTTCATTTGATACCACCCTTTTTAATTTTGGTAAATTACTTTTGATTTTATGGGGTTTTTAAAATAAAATTTTTTAAATTTTCTGCAAATTAATCAATTTTAAGATACACGATTTTAATATACATAAATTTTCTATTTGAGTTATATTTAACTTACAAAAAAAATTCGAACATATTTATAATGTACAAATTCACAGCTTTAAAACAATATATAAATCTCTATGCAGTCAACAAATTTTAAAAATAAAATATACCCTAATAAAATAAGATTATAAAAGGTGTTATAAGGATTATGTAACCAGTCAACTCAAACAAGACTGGGTTTTGATAGTTAATTAGGTAACAATGGAGCCCTGATATACAGCCAGGAAACTAATAGATGTCATACATCTTGTAGCATAATGAATAGGAGTTTACTTTCATGTTTTACAAACAAGAAATGTAAGACTGCTCGGAAGCTGCAGAGCGAATTACGAACAGGTCTAGTTATATTTAGTTTTCAAATATTTAAAGAGTCAATCCGCATCGACTTATTTTGCCTATTTTGAAATATTTCTAGGCAGATTCATAACGGAATTTTATTGCGAGTTTTTTTTTAAATCTGACAGTCCTGTTAAAGATTCAAATCATATAGAAAACATCACTTTACAGTGCTCAAAGAGTTACACTGTATTGATATCCCAAATCAACAAATTTGTCCCTGATTTCAATTGAAAATTATCTTATTTTACACACTTAATTTTAAAAAATAAATCCTATTGTCTGTATATCCTTGTATTTTGTTAATTTTGATCAAATCACTGTTAATTTTCTATGTAATAAATATTCTATTATATACCAAATGCTCACTATTGACGACTACGTCACAACTAGGCATACAAGGCACATTAATATTGAATTTGGCATGATGATAGGCTGACAACACTTGTGTTTTAAACCTTAGACTTATGAATATTGCATGAATAGTATAACTGTTTGTTTATAATGCTGTATAAATGTTTGAATCCATAACTTTTATTATAAATTAAAGTGATTTTATCCCTATCACGGTAAGTCGTTTTCTGTATAATTAACGGTAAAAGTGATGGCAGCTAGGTTGCCAATCTATTACAGGATTATTTCCGTTGCATTTTACTGGGTTTCTTCCGTTATTTCAACAGAAAAGTTTTACAGTGAGGTATGACGCAGATTTTAAATTTTGCTAAAACTTTGCCAACAAAGTTGAATGTCAGGGTGTCATAACTATACAGATTTCTTGTATAATCTGATAAATCCAGAAAACTAAGTAATTATAATGAAATTGAATAAAAAAAATAAAATATTTTTCATCGATTTCAGAACAGTTGAACTTTTAAAGAGGTGCAACTTTAACCGCGTCCTTGACATTTTTTGTACACACCGAAAGATTAGATTTTCTTTTTTCAAGAGGTAGAATTCCTTTGGCATCAGTAAACAATCATGTCAGCGCATTCTGATGAATAGTAAACATTAAAATTATTAGACATATTAATACTTACATTCAAAGTCAGATTGTTTTTAGTTGTTGATCTTTCATAACGATCCAACCCATTTAGATTCAACTTCTCTACAGACGCTGAAATTATCAAACAAAAGATAAATATGATAAAATGCAAAAGAAACGTCTTGTGGATAATATATATATACACATTTTCAAATGCTTAAAATATCAGATATCAGTGAAAAGTCAGTGTTAAATTGACTTTAAATATATATTGTAAAGACTTTTTATAAATTTGGTTTTGTGTATCGAAAACATTGATATCTTAACTGTGTACCATTCCAATTTTCTATCCGACGTCTGTGGTTCCAGCATGTTCACTTACAACATATTGTTTAATGACGTCGTACAGCCGCAAAAGTCTTTCTGATACAATCACAAACACTTTAAGTAGAATTACTAGAACCACGGATATCTGATGGAACATTGGAATGGTGAAACTTGATGCTCATAGTGTCCTCAACACATATATATATTTTATAAATGTGTTATTGACCACACTATTTTCAAAAGTAGAGGTTTTTAATTGTATTCAGGTTTAGATTTTAAAATATAACAAAGTAGGATAATCAAAATTGTTCTTCATATCATTTGCAAAACAAAGAGGAAACTTTCACTTTCTACCTTTGGCACTGACTTGCTTTATGATTTTAATTATTCAGTTTTCAAGTGTCATCAGTTGACAAAGTCTGATTAATGCAAAGGACTTGTATACCTTGAGCCGTGGAACAGGTCTTGTTTGTTTGTAAAATAGAATGTTTATTGTTGTCACTTATAATTAAAATAAATAAATGATTAAATAAACAAATAATCCCTTACATATAGCTACAGATTCTGTTCTTAAAATCTGCCAAACAAACAGTAGAATGTACAGACTTTTCATCCTCTAAATCTTTACAAAGGAATACCTGAAAGAATGTGATGAAACTTATCATTCAAATTTCGCACAAACTTTAATATTTAAAGGGATATGTTCACTAATCGTTCAACCAAAAACACTTTTTAATCAAGTTTTAAATCAATAATAAAGTTAATATCCCTGGCTCTGGTCAGTCGACACAACAAATCTGTTAAGTATATAATTTAAATCTGTTTTGTATTATATTAAATTTCAGTTTCTTAAAGGGCCATTCTGCTTTTTTGAAAAAAGTTTCCATTGTCAAAAAAATCGCAAATGCTACCTGAGAGTATTTTTAAAGTATGCTTATTGTATCTCTATACCTTCTTGGTCAAACTGAATTTGGTTTTAAAGGGTTAATTACAAACAGGGAGTACTTATTGTTAATTAAGCAATTTGACCTAGTTTTGGTGTTTGTCCTTTAAATGGCTCAATATTTCGAGCTGAAACCTTTCATATACACAAGAGGGACATTTCTCTACAATTAGGCGTTTATTTTACTCAAATCCGTTCAGTAGTTTCCTATCAGCGTCCAAAAAACATAACACATTTAAAAACCTTACGTAAGGTTTTTAAAATTTTTAGCAATGTTTTTATCGTTTAAAAATTAACGGTTGGATTTTTTTAGTTAAAACTTTCAGATACATTAAAAGGGACATAGTTACAGATTTTGGTGTAAAGTTTTCACAAATTTGAGCAAAAAAAATTTTTGACCTAAAAAAAATTCAGACTGTCCCTTTAAGCTTCATCTTATCGAAAGTAAAACAGATATATGCATGTAGAATCCTGTTCAGTTAGATCGCTTACTCTGACCATTCACCTCAAGTCAATATATTAGAAAGTTTACCTCCCGTCGGTAGCATCAGCAACATAAAAGATAACCTATTGTCTGTTACAGATAGGAATTCACAAGTTAAAAATAAGAAAAATAAATAATATTATTTGATAAAAGCAGATAAATACCTTTGAAAATACTTCTGATGATAATATATCAACTATCTGTTTGCTCTGATGTTCTGATCAGTAAAATGATCATATGTTCCTGTATATTGGGATTTCTCTTATTTATATTATCCAAAATCTATTCATTCGCATAATAATTATGCATACAGATTTTTGTTTTAATTATGAGATTGACGAAACAGACACGCATTCATTTCGCGGCTGGCTAATCCAAAGGTACAATTTGAATTATTTTATCAGAATTTGAATACGGATTTTGTTACTGTCAGGTCACATTAAGTTCTGAATCACATTTTGTCTATTATTTTTATATGAGAGGTAATATCCACCTTAAAATAGTTCTGAGATTATTAGATTGTCTTTGAATTGATGAAAATGACAACCATTAAAGAAATTTATTTTTAAAAAGATGATTTTACGAAGGGGAGTTTTTAGTCCGAAAATGGGGTCAATTCCAATTGAAATATCTGGGAGGGAGGGGGCTTGTTTTAAATGGTAAAATTCCAAACTTTATATTGGAATAAAGACAGCAATTGACAGCAATATTTCGAATGCTTGTTACGTGAGAGAAAAAATTCAGACCTCAATGTAGCCAGAGAGTAGGCACTGAACTTTCTCGGATTATCAGGACCCATTTACAGTTCAACTGACCGAAATAAGACAAAATGAAATGGTTTAACATGCTGCTTTTCTGCACCTGTATGGGCCTATAAGGACTGGCGAATGCCATGTAGTGTGCAATGAGGAAAATTTTACCAGGAAAGCTTCTTTAAGCCTCTTATCTTTGATTTCCAGCTCGCGCCACCACTGCATGAATTTGAATCGTTTAAAACTTAAGATACATGTATCATTTGAAAATCAGGATAAAAATGTCTTCACCATATCTTGAATAAACATATTCTAACAAAATCCTGAAATTAAAGGCTAACAATCGATATTTTCAGAGGTTTATTTGAGTCTAAAATATATTTCGAATAATCCTTTTAAATAACTCCTCTGCATATTGGGCGATTGTGGTAACATAAGTGTGTATCTACCGTTATGTTTATTGACTGGGTGTCTTTAAAGCTCGCCAGACTGTATCATGATCTAGACTAGATTTAATTTTTCAACCGAACGATCAATCACATTTTACCTTTCATTCTTGCATACCTGTAAAAGATCAAAACAACAATCTCGACATTTGCATACCAACATCGATATGACATTAATGAGTATGGTCACCAGGCCAGTAGCCTGCCAAGTACTTTTAGGGTGGCAAACATCCAATTAAGGGGACAGTTTAGGGATCGATTTGGGCCCTGAATTATGTAAATAGCCTTCAAATTTATAATAATTCGTTACTTTGTCAAGCAATGTAGGGAATTTATATTTTTAGGCGTCAAATTCCCAAACTTTTCTTGTGCTGGTCCCGCAGTCACTACACAAGTTAACCATTTCTTATTCAAGAAATGTCAGGAATTTGCGTTTCTAGACGTCTAATTCTCGAAATTTTCTTATGATGTCAGTCCCTTCACAAAAAAATCATACTTAGTTAAGCAATGTCAGAAATTTGCGTTTCCAAACGTCTCATTCCAAAAAAATTCTTTTGCTGGTCCTTTATTCTTCAAAAAAATGTCAGGAAAGCGCATTTCTGGATGTCAAATTCTTAATTTTCTTAATTTGTCCTTTAACATCTCCGACATCCTTTTACCAACGTCCTGAACAGCAATAAAGATAGTAGTAACTCTATAGAGGTCATCACTGTAGGCCCCTTATGCGGTATAATTCACAAAGCTTTTCAGGTGGCATAGGCATTGCACCTCTGAGGGCCTCCTCGTTCAGAAACAATTGTTGTGTTCAAGTTCCTGAGTTCATTGAGGCCAATGACCTTGTATGGCTTAAATGATGGTAGCATAACTTATGCTGGTGCTCAAGCTCCTCTTGGTTCACATCTCGATCTCACTCTTGACTAAATTCGTATTGAGACTGGGCTATCGTGTGATATTGGGAAGGCAGAGATAATCTGTCAAGTCTAATGGAGACTGAGGAACACACATTTCGTTTCGGTTATTTTTTGATTGTCGACTCAGTGTAATCTAAAAGGCTTATAAGGCAAGCGTCTTCTGGTGACGAAATAAGTTATTTATAGCACGTGCCACTCCTCCGCCAATCAGACGTTTAAATTTTTGTATATTTTGTATTACGTCATAATTTGAGCTGCTGTTTTGCTTTACATTGCACACACGTCACCCAAGTCCTGATGGTACGATGAACTCCAGGCAGTGTAGATGCACGTAAGGCTGATCTATATCGGTTCCAGAGGAAATCGAATTGAACCACCAAGGCAGATTATCCGGAGGTCAGCTACCACAGCTGCTTTGTTGCGTGAGTCACAAATAAAGCACTGGCAACAGTTCTGTAACTTACTAGTATTATGTGAGAAAATTTACGATCTGTCTGGGGCAAAATTATCTCTTTGTTTTGTTAAGGAATAAAACTACCATTCCAACTTTATGTTACAAGGACTCTATAGAATGCAGCCATGGAGGAAACGCCAATTTCTTAGCCAATCGTGATACTGACGGCAGTTCTGTCAAAATCATACCACTGAATTTCTGAAAAACAAGCAGGCCTTCTACACCAACCACACTTCAATTCAACACTCAGCCAAGACGAAATAGATATCAACCAAAACAGCATCATAGAAAAGCTAATAGATCAATAAAAACAATAGATCAAATCGTTCGACTCGCTGCCCAACTCAGAAGGAAGAACTACTTCAGTTCAGTATGCTTGGATTTGTCCAAAGCCTTTTACTTAGTATGGGTCCCAGTCTAATTAAAACTCGTTTCGTTCTGAGTTTAAAAACAGGATTTAAAAAACCGTACAATTAATTATTTCTGTACTTATTTCACGAGACTCTTAAATGTTATGCGCTATGTTTCAGGTATCACATGTGGATCAAACAGAGAAGCTTTAATGATGATTTACAGTTGTTTGGTTCGTTCAGTTATCGTCTATGGTTTTATTGCTTATAATAAGGCCTGTAACACCACACTGGAGAAATTGGACGTTCTTCACAAGCGTTGCTTCTGGAGGAGGGAGAGAAACTCTTGTCACTTTGGAGAGAGGAACTCTCTCTCAAATTCTGGGTAAACTTCAGTATTTGTTCGAAAGCTGCACAACATATACTAAGTGAACGTCGATAATTATATCAGTGAGAAGCACTCAATGCAGAATTGCATCCCTCAAGGCTCTGTTATAAGCTATAACCTCTTCAGCACCATGATTAACAATCTAGTGCCATAGACGTAGGAGCCCACCACTCAACAGCAAGGGGAGGATGTAACACCGACTTGTACAAATTTCAGTGATGTTTGCCCAGCTCACTCAGATCAACAGGACAAAACTGCTATATATTTCTTTAAACTCACTACTCGAAAACATACTATTTAGGGGGGGGTGGTGATCCCCCCCCCCCTTCTCTCCTACGACTATCTCCAGTGCAGCATAAGGACCACTCGGTAAGCACGGACTTAAATAGTTTGGCTATGCTTTCATCACACGGCAAATGCCGTAATTATATCCGATTTAATAATCAGTTTTCAATCAATTTCTCTCAACTCTTATAATTTCAGGTGTGAAGTCATAGTCGAAATTCGCAGAATGATACACGTCTTCCAAACCAATAACAACCACCAGATAAACCTTGCATGGATTTCGTCACATGTCTACATTCTGGAATGACCAAGCAGACCGTTGTGCCAAGGAAAATGATGTCGTGTTTGTAGAATATTCCTATTCAGAGCTCTGCAGTATTGTGTCGTATAGTGTTTAACATGCAATCGGCTAATACATTAAGGAACCTCAACCCCACTAGATACCAAATCGATCCGAATATATCAAATCAAGCCTAGACCATCCATAGCCATCTGCACTGGTAAAAAGACTCGGCACCAACACAATACTACGAGACCATCGCTACCAGGTCACATCTCCTCATTGAATGTACCGACCTGAAATGCCGCTCGTAAGTAACTGACTGAGTACATGTACTTGGAAACCAACGGTATACCAACAACAATACAGAATATTTTGGCTCCACCCATGGACCATTGGTATAACATAATAGAACTCATCTACCAATTTAAAATCTGTCTTAAAAAGATATGCTAAGTTTCTACTTATAAGATTTTTATTATTATTTATTGATAACCAATTTAATAAATTTTATTGCAGAAACAAAGAGAACGTCTTTTCACCCTTCTTTAAAGCTTTTTCCACCCAGACACAGAAGCTTTAAAAACGGTGTACATGTCATTGGTTTTTTCAGTTATCGACTATGGTTGTATTTCTTATGCTACGGCCAAAACACCTGATACCACTGTGTATTACGAAATATTTTCTCATTTATTATTGATATACTTCCTCAGTTCGAAAGTTCATTACCTGTTACCAATGTTTAGCCAATATGTTGTAATATAGATTTCGATATTTGTTTTGCAGTTCAGATCGTTATGTCTGCATTTTTATATGCATAAATACAAATCTGTACAAGCAAGAAAAGTCGGTTAGTCAAAAATCAAGTCCAAATGATGTCAAAATTAGGAGTTTAAGTTGTATAGAGAATACCATCAGGTGTTTTAAAAAGAGTAGCGTGATTTGCTTAACCCTACACTTTACAGTATCGAAGTTATATATCATATCTTTTTTTTAATAATGTCATAATACAGAGCTCCATGCATGAATCCAAATTGTTTATTTAAAGACAAATATTTGTATAATGTAATTGCAAGAGTCCAATATTTGTCGAGTTTGGGGGTACAGTGAAACTCCTGAAAATCGGCCATGCACGGGACCAATTCATTTGGCCGGTTTTCAGGAGTGGCCGATTTACCGTAACCATTTGAGAAGATGAAATGTCAAATACACACACCATCATTAACGTCAATGAATTAGTGGACCAGATATAAGAATAACTTTTACACGGGCAATCGTAAACCATTTAAAAATCTTCATTCAATGTGTCAAATTAACAAGATCGTTAGACTTGCGTTGCAATGAAATAGGTATAATAAGAATGATACTGGAGGTATTTCTCTAGATGCACACATCCAGGAATATGGAAAAAATTCCTGTAAAAAGATAAATGTTGGTTTCCCCGTTTAACAGCTCATATTCCCGTCAATGTTTTAATTTTCTGAATGTTTAGATTTGTGTGAGAAATAAGGAGACAGGTTGGGTCATATTATCTGGCAACGGCGACAAGTTAAAAAAAATGTCATTGGTAATTGCCGATATTTGAGAGACAAATATGATTTAAATTTAATGGACCCCAAAGATAGAAACATTTCAGCCTTGGGAACGCTTGGTGGTAAAATGAAGAAGCTAAACAATCTTTATTAAAAAATCAAACTCATCATCTAAGTGTCTATGAGAACAAAAATTGGTGATTCTGGTGTTTTCGTGCAGGATAATGGGATAAGACTTTTCAATGCTATATATGTTTACACATTGCAAAAATTGAAATTAATATAATTAAAATGTGTATGTTTTATGGCAATCTTATTAACACACCCACAAAACCACTCTAATTAAAATTAGATTACATTTCGTTTCGGTTTTTTATTATCTTCGACTCATGGAGTTATAATAAGAACTTCTAAACGTTGTTCTGATTGGCGGAAGGGCGGGCCTTATAAACCTTGTTAGATTACAATGAGTCGAAAATAAGAAAATAACCGAAACGAAATGTAATCTAATTTTAATTAGAGTGGTTTTGTGGGTGTGTCTTTTTTTCCTTTTCAAAGGTAAACGTACAGTTTTCTGTGCACCTTGCTACACGCCATTATACAAATAGAGTGTACATTTGAAAAGTGTAGGTATATTAGAAAAGTGTAGGTGTATCAGAAAAGTGTAGGTGTATCAGAAAAAGTGTAAGTGTAACAGAAAAAGTGTAAGTGTATCAGAAAAGTGTAGGTGTATTAGAAAAGTGTAGGTGTATTAGAAAAGTGTAGGTGTATCAGAAAAGTGAAGGTATATTAGAAAAGTGTAGGTGTATTAGACAAGTGTAGGTGTATCAGAAAAGTGAAGGTATATTAGAAAAGTGTATAGGTGTATCAGAAAAAGTGTAAGTGTACTCGAAAACATACTATTTGGTGGTGGGGGGACGAAGATGTCCGACCCTTCTCTCCTACGGCTATCTCTAGTGCAGCATAAGGACCACTCGGTAAGCACGGACTTAATGCATAAATAATTTGGCTATGCTTCAGTGCCTCGTCTAAGGAAGTGTTACTGGGCGGCAGTTAATTGAACAGGCGAAATTGAAAACTTGATCTCCGGAAATGCAATCAGTGAAACAGACATCAAATAGTCTCTATGAAATGCGGCGATATTTGATATTTATTTGAAACTAAACACAGCGAAAAAAATCAACAGAAGAATTATTCCGAAACAACATCTTATTCTTATTTCTGTTATGTTATGTTAGTTATATTTAGAATTTCGATTGCTAGCGATATTTTAACAATATAGGAATGCCGACCGGGACTGACTTTTGTGTTCACTGGGCGGCAGAATAGGCAGCGCTGCCGCCTAGTCATAGTGTTAGTCGAGGCACTGCTATGCTTTCATCACACGGCACATGCCGTAATTATATCCGATTTAATAATCAGTTTTCAGTGTAGGTGTATCAGAAAAGTGTAGGTGTATTAGAAAAGTGTATGTGTATCAGAAAAGTGTAGGTGTATCAGAAAAGTGTAGGTGTATTAGAAAAGTGATGGTGTATTAGCAAAGTGTAGGTGTATTAGAAAAGTGTAGGTGTATCAGAAAATTGTAGGTGTATTAGAAAAGTGTAGGTGTATCAGAAACGTGTAAGTGTATCAGAAAAGTGTATGTGTATCAGAAAAGTGTAGGTGTATTAGAAACGTGTAGGTGTATGAGAAAAGTGTAGGTGTATGAGAAAAGTGTATGTGTATCAGAAAAGTGTAGGTGTATCAGAAAAGTGTAGGTGTATCAGAAAAGTGTAGGTGTATTAGAAAAGTGAAGGTGTATTAGCAAAGTGTAGGTGTATTAGAAAAGTGTAGGTGTATCAGAAAAGTGTAGGTGTATCAGAAAAAGTGTAAGTGTATAAGAAAAGTGTAGGTGTATCAGAAAAAGTGTAAGTGTATCAGAAAAGTGTAGGTTTATTAGAAAAGTGTAAGTGTATCAGAAATGTGTAGGTGTATTAAAAAAGTGAAGTGTATCGTGTCATAACCTAGACTTTCATCAAAAGAACTGAGAGAAAGTATAGGTGTAAATGTTAGTTACTTATGGAGAGGGGGGGAGGGGGTCAGTGCCATTTGTTTCACATATGATCGACGAACATATGCGACCGATAAAATTCGCTACGTGTGCCCATCAGTAACGATGCTGGTGTGAGAAGAGATGGGTTGCAAGAGGAACGAATGGGTTTTTTGGATGTTCTTGGATGCCAAACTGTGTTATGTTACGTCCATTACAGACACTCTACTCAACAAAGCTTGGCCATTTGTTGGGGAGACACAGAGTGACATGAGTTTTCTGGTGGCATCTGCGCCCATGTTCTGGTGTATCTCCATAGTCCAGATCAGAAGATCTTTGGGTTCTGAAAAAAGAATCATAGCGTGAGAAACGGAAAATGTAATATTTTATATACGTGTACAGAGTTTTGTTTGTTCAGGGTTACACATCAATACGGTATATCAACGTGTTTTTTTTTATTTAGATAAGAAAAGAATAAAGAAAAGAAATGTCTTTGAAGTCACGTCCAATGTTATTTAATAAGCGATCAATATAAAGAATCAGATGGTGATGAAAGTATATAAGGAGATGCTGAGCACCTTGTAGATATACAAGACCCAAGAATAAGGTAAGTTGTTTTGGAATCATTATGAGATACGAAAATAAGACGCTGGTTTCTATTTCACAGTATTCTGAATATTGTTTTGGCATCCCAGAGCTATAATTCTTAATTTTATGGTACTAAACATATTAGATTCAACGCTTTTTAAAAGAAAATTTGCAGCAGAGCATCGAGTCCATGACCACCGGGACCAACTACCTTATGTTACCTTAGGTAATCCACGACTGATTCAAATTTCGTGAAAGAACTAACATTATATGGATATAACTTTTCTGATCATCGTAGATTATCATCCTTTGGATTTAGATCTGACTTCTGTTTTCTTCTTTCGTCAGGCTGCTAGTGACGTTTAAGGTAATGTCGATATAATGATACCACTGCATGTAGTATGTAGAATGGTAATACCGACGGAATATAGGTCCTTTCGGGGACGAGATGACTGTTTTTTTCCATAAACAAAAAGTTGAGAATTTTAGCAAAAAAAATATTGAATACGTACGGTGGTCCGTATACGACATCATTTTTTTTAATTTTGAATTAAAAAAGTGTTATATAATTATCAAACTTAATTTTGAATAAAAAAAGTTAATTTTCACCTGGGTGCTGAAATTAAGTATCGATAATTGATAGCTTAACTGAAATTACAATACCGAAAACATGTACATATAACAATTATGGTTTAACCAATTGACTTTGAAAGGAAAGGAATTTGCCAGATCACGATTACGACATTGGATAAGGAATTCATTGAAGAATATGATGATAATACTATCACTTATTGATACGCATTTTCATTCCATTGCATTTAGTGTTGAATTTTATTACTTCCATTTAGTGAAAGCTGAGTTCATTGCTTTATTTACATTGTCTCATTCATGTAGATATGTTGTGTTTAGGCAGGTGTTCATAATTTTATATAAACAGTAAATAAAAAAAGTAGACTACATTATGTAGTGCATAAGCATTTTATCAGGTGATCCTTTAAAGGGAGAGACTCGCATGAGCTCAATAAGGTCCGACGCTTGATCACGATAACCTGAAGGTCCGGGTTCATTCATGAAATGGGTCGAGATGATACCTATGGATTTGTCCTTCTGGCTTTTCACTGTGAGTGATTCAGGTCTATTAAAAAGCATCTAGTTGTTCGGCTAGGAACATAAACCAACGCCATGTGTACTTAATGCTGTGGAAAGATATTTTTCAAAATCTAAACATCTGTACTGGCAAAATTTGCCTTATTGCACAATGCATGGGGATTGCCCTTCTTCTTTAGCCCATACACGACAGTATAGTGAGACGAAAAACAACATTTCATTTTATTTCCTTAAAACAGAAAAATTCTCCGAAACCTGAGCAACCTGGTGGATTCAGTGGATCTGAGAACAGCGAATATTAAATATCTAAGTCGTTGACCATTTCAAAGGACCATAGTTCAGAATCTGATATATTACTAAACTGCAGACGTATTACATATAGGTAAAATGCCAAAAAATAGATATACATCCTATAAAATGACTCTTTATTTCATCGTTTTGTTATATTACAGATATTTGATCGTATTTTGAATATCTCAGAAAATGAATCGTCTTTGTTTTTTACTTGTTCTGTGGCAGATTGCTCACTCCCAGTCTGAGGTTGTATGTGAGTATAAAGTTGTTTTCTATATTATTTTGACATGCAGGTCGAAGGAGTTAGCATTGAGAATGCGTTTATTCATTGAAATATGATAATATAAACCGAGGCAGATGGATTTGTTTTTGATTCTTAATTTATAACTCTCCTTCACGTCATTTTACATTATAGCCTCAGTGGAGAGACTCAATGACCATTTGTTGGTTCGAGTTGCGCGAGCATCAGGTTCTCAAGCCAATTTGCAATATAGTGTAAGTATGATTATCAATATGTTCAGTTTGTTAATGGCCGCTGTTTGCCTATATAGCTGCCTCGAAGGTCTCACATATGTGAAATTGTCGTACCATGTCAGATTTCTCAAATAAGCAATACAAGCTAGCAATAATGCACTCCAGAATTCTCAAAAAGGCATTAGCCAAGGAGCACATTTAACTGCAAACAGTACTGTTTCGGCCTTGATTGTGATTTTATATATTAACACCACTAAAAGTATTGTTTAATTTTAGTCTGACTGCCCTGCTGACTACAAAAGCTTAAGTTCTTCCCATTCAATGTGTTTGGTTGATGAATGTACAGTAGTACCTTTGTCCCAAGCTGAAATAAATGAAGCCGTGGCTGTCCATAATGCCTACCGAAGAAACGTGAATCCTAAAGCTGCCAATATGCAGAAAATGGTGAGTAAATTTTGATATGATATTTTTGTATTGAGTCGTTAGTCATTCGCAACAGTACTCTAGATGCTCTTGAAGTAAAATTTTCATTTTCTTGAATACGTTTATAAACGTTTTGAAAGAAACTATTATCTCTAATAATCTTTCATAAAGCAGGACGTAAAACTCCATTTCATATCTTTCATACACACAAAATTATAATCTCTTCCGTATTATATGAAATGGATAATTGTTTAAAAATAAAATTCCTCATTTGAAACTTTACAAACTTATCTCGTGACGTATTCCTATTGAGTAACAATCATAGGCGTACGGGCTGGGGGTGCAGGGGTGGGCAATTCTATGGGAGTGATCCCCAAAGTGATTTTCATAATGGAAATTTAAAAAAATAAAATCGTTCGGAAATGATTTGATCATGCAGATGGCGAGAAGTTTTTGGAATTAGGGGTTGGGTGGGGGTCGACTTGTCGGGCATATATATTTCGTTGTCTGGCAAATTAGCATTAGTTGTCGGGCAAATTGGTTTTGCCCCCCCCCCCTCCCCCGCGCCCAACTAACGCCCCGTACGCCTATGGTAACAATGGCGTGTGTTTCGAAAGGCAGGGTTGCTTACTATTCCAATAACCTCGTTATAGAATATATTTACTCAGTTTCTTATATACTTCCTCCTATGAAAAGTACATTTGCTGCTACCAATTCTCCCATCCTCATTAGCTTATCCAGGTGCAGAAAAACATGACGTGAATATCCATTTCATTTCAATTCATGCTACCTTAAGATGTGCTTGAGTTATTTCAGCCAGCTTTTCCCACTTAGTATGGAGATCAAAGGACTGGGTATCGTTAGCGATACAGATCACCTTTACCCTTCCGGAACACCAGATGATACTCTGGGTTTACGCTGGGCTTATCTTCTCTTCAGAGTACACATAATACTGTTTTTGGTATTGTATTTGGTATTTGTATATTAAGTATAAGTATACATTTATTAGGTATGGGACGATGAGTTGGCTCAAATTGCAACAAAATGGGCTCTACAAGGTCGAACTGGACATGATGCTGGGGATGCAAGAAAGACTATCTGTAAGTTTCCAATTTCATACGCTTCCTATACGTTATGCTTCTTCTCTACAGAAGGAAGAACAAATAATAGTACATTCGTACTACAAAATATGCACCGACAATCATCTTTCTTATCGTTTTAATGTCGAATTTCAGTGCTTTCTTAAGACTAATGCAATACAGTGAAAACCCTGAAGACCGCACACCCTGAAGACCGGTTTCCCCTGAATATCGGTCAAATTTATGTAAAAGTCCCGATTTAAACACTCTATGATCTGACAAAGATAGAGGGATAACTGTTTTATAATTTTACTTTTTGTTGTAAACCAGGAAAGCTAAACTTAGCGGTATCAATTATCTCATTCCTAAAGGATGGTCTACCTTATCGAAATTGCTTGATATTTCAGCACTAAAAGATACCTACATTGGACAAAACGCTGCCGCTGGTCAAGCAAGTCTTAAGGACGCAATCGACGCATGGCATTCCGAAGTTGCAGATTTCGGGTATAGTACAGGATCTATCAATGGTAATGCCGTTGGCCACTACACTCAGGTAATAAAACAAACCTGAACTGAAAAGAAACATACACTCACACTCAGTGGTATATCGAATCAGGGGCGAGGAGGAAGAGAATGGTGGTTCAGACGTGTTCTATTAGCCAAGGAAAACAACCCTTATCATATCACCCGCTGTTCCCACAACACGGTATTCTAGTAATATATATTGATTTAAATATTGATGTGAAACTTCTTGATTCTGGATCAGAAATAATGACGAGAATATCGTATTGTGGGAGCAACAAATAGATGTAATAACGTTGTATTCCAACATGTAGTTCAGACGACAGTAAGAGCTATTTTACCTATTTTTTTCAATGATGTGAATTGACGAAGAATGATTATTTTCCAGGTGGTTCAACATATGTCTTCACGAGTGGGTTGTGGTAAAGCTAGCTGTGCTAATTCTGAATATCCAGCATATTACGTATGTAACTATGCTATTGGGTAAGACACATATAATGATATTCCTTTGTATTTCCATGGGATTTGTTTTAATAACTATGCAAGTGCGTGGGATAAATATTACACAAGCTTTTGAAGTTACCACTCTGACATTCTAAAATCTGTCTCGGTCTCATCTGTGTATCTATCTATGTACATCAGTGCTAAAGGCATGTGTTTGAGGGTATGTAGAACAACGTGATCGGACTCATCTTAAGACAAAAACGTAATAAGAAGTCGTGTGTGAGTCCTCTGATGTCTTTAGATGTGTTACAAAATTTAGTGACCAATTTATTAATCAACGGGCTAGGCCCAATCTAGGAACCAAAACCCCTTGTTTCGTCATCAACCATTTAGAGTCGCTAGTATACAGAAGTTAATAATAAATTATCTTACTTTTCAGACAAGGTAGTACCACTCATCCCTACAAGAGTGGATCTTCCAGTTGTGCTGATTGTCCTGACTCCTGCAATAATGGTCTTTGTGGTAAGCAAACTGAACTGATCGAACTGAATATCTCTCTAATTATTTTTTTTGGGGGGGGGGGGAGGGGGGAATTTTTTTTTTTTTTTTTTTTTTTTTTTGCGCAATGTTCAAGATCTCCTATGATTATTTGTATGGAGAATACATACTAATTTTAACTTTGTATGATTGAAAATTGAAAAAGGAGTAAAGGATGTAGTTCCCTGATCCATCGATTGTTGACACAATGTCAAACAAAATCCGTTCTCCACAACCCCGCCCGCCCGAAGCCAGCCCCACCCCCCCCCCCACCCCCCCCCAATCCACTTTACACTATTACAAGTTCCTGTGCCTATTGAAGCACTAATTTCCATATTTGAATTTTAGATTGTTCTGGCAAAGTATGTTATAATGGTGGTACTTTAGACATCAATACCTGTACCTGTACATGTCCAAGTCTTTACTCTGGTGACCAATGTCAAACTTGTAAGTTTAATTTTAGATATTTCAAAGGGATTGCAAGGAGGCTTTATCAAATTCAACTTGACATCTGGAAATTGGAATAAAGCAATCTTTAAATGAGAGTTGGAGGCTACGTTGAATTATGACTTTATTATTATTCGACTTATCAAACCGAATTGCTATTAAGAATGGCTGCTTACTACGTTCGTGTTATTTCTATGTATAAGATATTCTTAGAGATTTAAAACAGCTACTTATTATTATTTCAGTACAATGTTCAGGCACAGAAAAGTCTTGGTGCACATCATCAAGTTATACTGCAGCTGATTGTTCCAAATACAGTAACTTTCCCACCGATTGTAACATGATGTGTGGTGTTTGTCCTTATCGTAAGTATTAGATTCACAATTGCAATGTATTCATTGATAACTAAGGAATTTTCAAACTAGTTTTGGAATTTGGAATTAAAACTTCTATATTTTTTATTTAGAACTTTAAGAAAAGTAGGAGACATATTCCTCTTCAATTTGGCGTTTATTTTGCTTAAATCCGTTTTCAAATTTCTCAACACCAACTATTAACATTGCAAATTTGTGTAAAAAACGGCAAGAAGAATAAAAATTGGTGCTATCAGTATCCCCGATCCACAGAAAAAAGTTAGAAAAACTATTTACAATCATTTTAAATATTTTTTTATTTTATTTGTTTACAGCATGTGACGGAAAACAATGTGCAAATGGCGGAAGCTTGGATAGCAACACATGTCAATGTACTTGTAGCAGTCCTTATAACGGCGATACTTGCGAAGACTGTAAGTATTTTCTTGAAGTTATTAAATCAGACCCTCTATCTATTTTAATTGTTGAATGAAGATAAGAAGTGTATATAGCTGTCTCAATCATTGATTTTGTCCTGAACGATGACATCTCAGGATTAAGTGCCAACTTGTAAATGATTCGTTTTTTCTTATATTAGTACTAGAAACGCCACTGTATAATGCATCTGAGTAAACTTCGTAACATATCAGATGTTCAAATAAAAACGTCCCCACAGTAGTGTATCCCTGCTGTTAATAAATCTATTTTAATATAAAATTCGCACATATATAACCTACTTCAAGATGTCGTTGATCAAACCTGAAAAATACGAAAGTCATCGAATAAAATTTGGTGCAAGAACTGCCCCAAACAAAATAGCATGTCATAAAATTCAATATCAGAGCAAATTAACTATTTACTTTGTGCTCACATTTCTATCCTGAGATGCTGCCATGTATCTCATCTAAAGGCAACACAAGAAACGACTAATGTTCTCCTATTCAATTCCCGTTATGTCAGATTGCGCCGGTAATGTTTCCGGAAGATATGGAATTTTCTTAAGGAAAAACTAACTAAAATCGAGAGTAATAGTTGTATAATAGACTATACAAAGAGAACTGAGTTTATATGAATCTTAACCCAAGTCAACTTTCGAGCGCTCTTCGATTCTTTAACTCCACTTTCAGTGATTCAAAAAATATTTCCATCATACCAAAAAATTAAAAACTTAAAAAAATGATTTAGATGCATTAATGCCATATTTTATTATAAAAGATAAATAAAGTATTGTTTTTATTACCTACAATTTATACCTTACTCTATATCTTATTTTGAGAATTTAATTTTCAGTGGCATGCAATGGTCAAAAATGGTATTGTGATAGCCATTTTACATATGCCGACTGTGCAAAGTATTCCAACCTGAAATCAGATTGTAGTATTATGTGCAAAATCTGTCCTGGTAAGTACATAGGTTCGAATCAGCTTAAAGGGGCACAGGCTTAATTTTCGAGGGTCGATTTGGATAAGTCTCGGAAACGGGGATTTTTTAGCTCAGCAATTTAGCACTGTTTATCACAACTCACCATTGAAATTTGAGCCTTCAAATCCATGTGCATCCATAATTATTAGCATTTGAAAGTTATAATGCCCTACTACACATTAGCGATACTATGCAATATATAGAAAAGTCATCTATAGAAATAGAAGGAGAAATGTCTAATTTAAGTTATATTTGAAGGAAATACACAATTTTCGTGCATTTCTAGTGCATCTGAAGGATACTTAAATATATTCAAGACCCAAATCAGCCAATAAAAATGAAGACTGGTCCCCTTTAAAACACAGCTTTCACCATCTGAAAAGTTTGACTTGTTACGTTACACAGTTATAATGATAATAATGGTGTATGTCTTGATACACCTTTCACACACACCCCCGCAGCTCTGACCACAACCCCCCCCCCCCCCCCTACATCCGCCACCACCAAAAAAAAAAAACACCTGGTCAACCGTAAAACACATTAGGTCAAATTGTATCTGAGAGAAAAATAGGACATAAAACTTTATTTCTATTTTATCAGATTATTAACAAAGTGTTAACAATGTCTAATTTTGTCTCAAAATTTATATTTCAGCATAACAGGTTGATATATTATTTACCATAGCAACAGAAAATAAATAAAAAAGTTATAAAAACAAAAATTTTCTTTTTATTATTTTACTATCACAAAAAGGCCAAGGACTCCTTTAACCATCAATTGCTTTGTCTCCAACATTAGGATAACTTTTGATAAATTCATTGCTTATCTTGCACAGTTTCACCCAATAATTCCGGTATACCTACTGTAGTACGGATAATCAGGAAAAGATCAGTGCAAAAAGGTTGGGCCCAAGGACCAGCTTGCAGAAAGGATAAGAACCTAATTTGCTATCCTTGTGAAATATAGATGTTTCTTATCCATACCTTTTATGCTGGATTTACACAATGTTCCCGGTGGCCACGGCGCCCGAAAGTATTACGCTGTGGAATTTACCCGTTTTTTTCTTTCCATATTCAAGTTCTGTTAAGTTGTGGCTAAGAGAAGCGGTTCCACCAAGGTGCACCGAGATTCGGTCCACGGGAATCGCACCTGTTCCCCGGCGTCTGACGTTCCTTTCCAGTTTTGTCGACCTGTGTTCCGTTTTGTCACGGTTACTTAAAGGAGGAAAGTCGACATTTTAAGAAGTCGCTTGAGTTATGAATATGTGTAATTAGTCTTCAAAAGTACATCTGAGATGTTAACTTGCTTCTTGTGAGGTTCTATAGCACTGTGGTTAGCACGTCGTTCTTTACAAACATCACGTCATTTGCTTGGATACGAGGAATTGGTGGTCGCTATGTTTGTGAGTTCGGTTCCTGACTAGGGTGTGAAAGTCCGATGACCTTGAATAAGTCATCTTCACTCATAATTCCAGTCCACCCAGCTGTAAATGGGTACGGATAATCCGGGAAAGATCAATGCCAAGAGGTTTGGCCAAGGACCAGCTGGGAGAAAGGATCCGCACGGAACCTAAGTTGTTATCCTTGAAAAAATATAGATGTTTCTTTCTTTCTTTCTTTCTTTCATATAGATTAACTATATTGTCATAAACTTGCAATGTTTCCTTCACTAAATGGATGTATGATGTAACAAAACCACTTGTACCCCTGTTGGGACATGTTCATCATTCCTCAACTCAACCCTTGTATCAAAAATAGGAATGTTTTGGCTAAAGAGTATTAGTACTATAAGTGTCCATAGATCACTGTCAAAACTTGATCTTTCAAATCCATGTGTATCCATAATTATCAGTGTTTGACAATCAAAAATACGAGTCGTATTATAGTGAATCTATGCCATATATAGAAAACACACAATAAGAAATAGATAGACAAATGTTTATTGAGGTTCTTTTAAAGGTTAATGCGTGATTTTCGTTTAGTTGTACTCAAGACCCAAATCGACGCTCGAAAATGCAGAATGTTCGTTTCCAAGTGCAATATTCAGCATAATATAGCCTAAGTAGCCAAATTATAATAATTGTTTGGAATAATGATATCAACAGTTAAAAATAACGGCAATCAAAAGACATTTATTTATTGAAAGGGAGAAAATTTGCTTATAATCTTTATCAGTTTATATAATATATATATAAGTGATCGGTTTCAAATAATTCACTTTAATCACGATTATTACTTACTTCAAGGCCAGACCCTTTGAAAATGTCCCCCTGTTAATTTAAAGCAATGAAGCACATATCATTACTTAGGACATGAACTGTATTTTAAGCGGTGGGTTCATTTTGCCGCATTAATCAAGTCGCTGCATCGTGCCCAACTGCACAAAAAACGACTAGTAAAAAGAAACAAAATTAGGTTTCTGATAAAATATTTCAATGTCCCGCATAAATTTTCTTTTTATTTATAATTTTGACCTGTTTGGGTAACATAAACCATTGTTTTATGGTAAAATCGGGAACAAAATAAATAACTAAGTTTATACGGTAAGAACCATAGTACAAAATACATAAACTTACCTGGCGGTTTCCCAGGAAGTAGTTTCAAGACTTCAGAAACCTTTAGTTTCGTTTTAGAAGTAGTTTTTGTACAGTTGGGCACAATGCAACACGTTGGGCAATGTGGCAAAACGAACCCACAGAGTCAATGCGACACTCTGTAGTAGCACCCGTTGTAAACACTCAAGACAAGACCAATCACCATTGTTGGATAATTTAACGACGTAAAATTGCAACAATTAATGAACCACACCTCAAAAATACAAAACTCTTAAATGTTGAAAATGAGATGATTATACGTCCATGGATAAAGTGTAGAAATTAGAAAAAGATGAGTATTTGGTACCCTTTCACTTTCTCTATGAACCATCTCCTATAAAAGGGACCATCAATCGCTCGTTTGGCATAACAGATATTTGATCGTATTTTGAATATCTCAGAAGATGAATTGTCTTTGTTTTTTACTTGTTCTGTGGCAGATTGCGCACTCCCAGTCTGAGGTTGCATGTAAGTATGAAGGTTTTCTTTGTCAGTGATGCAAATCTGAGAGAAGGGAAAATGCTCTAACGGTGAAGATTAGACAATTAGACTAGGTTATTGTGCTTCAGTTTTGCGTTAAAATTATCTGCATAGATATCAATAGTAGCGTCCGGTAGATCACTGTCAGTGACGTCATAAAAAGTTTTAGTGGAATTGCAAGAACCTCAGACATCAGAATGAAAATTGAAATGGCGCAAATTGATGTGGCCCCGATCCACACATAAAGTTCAGAAAACCTCTTTACAATCCCTTTAAATGACGCTGATGATAACTGGTCAAAATGTTAACATTCGAGGATTGTGAAATTTTTTTATTGTAAAATATATTACTTTTCAGCCTCTGTGGAGAGGTTCAATGGCAATTTGTTGGTTCGATTGGTCAGATCAGCAAATAACGCAGAGGTTCAAACAAATTTGCAATATACTGTAAGTATGATTATCACAGCCATTCACAGGCAGTTGAATTTTATTTTCTTTTAATTTAATGAAATGTTCTCTTCACCCATAATAAAGGGTTCAATGCAATAACGCAAATTTTTTTTAGCCATGAACAAAAACTGTTCCGGACATCACCTCCTTAATTTATATTTATAACTTTAGTCCCCATGACCTTTCTAACCCCCTGAGGGTAATTTACCCTACTTTGAGAACCCATGTTCCAAATGTATGATATCTTTTCAGTCCAACTGCCCTGCTGCCTACAAAAGCCTAAGTTCTTCCCATTCAATGTGTTTGGTTGATGAATGTACAGTAGTACCTTTATCACAAGCTGAAATAAATGAAGCCGTGGCTGTCCACAATGCCTACCGAAGAGACGTGAATCCTAAAGCTACCAATATGCAGAAAATGGTGAGTATACCTTGATATTCATCCGTGCATTTTACGTTATCATGAACAAAAAGTTTACATATACGTGAAAAGATTTCTGACATATGAAAGTGACACCATTATTTCACAAAACCTGGCTTCATAGGTTCAAATCATTCAAATAACATCAATTTTAAAATTTATTGTCAAAAAAATTCAATGGCGAAAGTTATAGAAGTCATTTCGCTATACTTGCTGTACTTGAACGAGTGCTATATTTGTACACCATTAATTTCAGCCCAATTCACTAATTTTCCTTAACGACATATTGATTTCCATCTAATACTAAGAATTTTCTCAGTTGAAAATCGCTGTATGGCAGCTTTAAGTCGTTTCCACCTATGACGCTCATTTTAACAAAATGATGCCAACATCTGTATAATTATGAGGTCAAAAGTTTTAAAACTATATGAATAATGTTTGTTATAGTTTTTTCATGGTATCTTAGTAGGGGAATACACTTTACTTTTCATAATTGAACAAAACCTTTTTGAAAACCCGATATCACTCTTCAAATGGGCTTAAATAATCGATATGCCTTTTGGAGAGTCCACATACATAAATACTATTTGTGATATATTTATCTGCTACTGTATTTACATCATTAGGTATGGGACGAGGAGTTGGCACAAATTGCAACAAAATGGGCTCTACAAGGTCGAACTGGACATGATGCTGGGGATTCAAGAAAGACTCTCTGTAAGTTTCAAATTGTCTACTTCCATATATTGATAGGATCAATTAATAGGTAAACATACCGAATAATATGAACCCAGATTTATATTTTGACCATTTTCAGGTGGAACTATAGTCTTAATATTGTTTTGAATCGTGTAGAAAGCAGTCTCGGTTGGTGTAGAAAGAAGTCGCAGTTGGTGTTGCGACAGACAAAGAATGCTTATTTTTTTAGTCACCAATAAATATTTATATTTTTCCTCATATACACGAACATTTGTGCTTCCAATGTATTGCCAATATATTTATTTATGGCTTTCAAAATTCGTTTTGTGGTTAGATTTGTTCGTGCTTGGGTTTTATTGTTCAAACTATCTGATAATTGAAAATATGATGCGACTTTGATTTTTCATTTCTCTTCTTTAGGTCTACTATAACTATCAATAACCGAAAATTGGTTCTTTTTTTTCAGCACTAAAAGATACCTACATTGGACAAAACGCTGCCGCTGGTCAAGCAAGTCTTAAAGACGCAATCGACGCATGGCATTCCGAAGTTGCAGATTTCGGGTATAGTACAGGATCTATCAATGGAAAGGTTGTTGGACACTACACTCAGGTACATTAAACGAAGGATTAACCCAATAACAAAATCATACCTAATTGCAGGAGCTATTTCAGTTAAAAAAAGATATATATATGGCCACCATTCCTCGGCTGTTAATTGTGACCATGTTTTAACTCATTTTCTGTAATAATGTATTCCAACACAATGTTAAAAATTGACCAGTTCAATACCAAGCGACACGCCAGTACATGATGATGATACATTTACCTCAATACTAACGTGATAATCAGGAACAAAATTTTCAGATTTCAGTGGTAAAAAGTGATGTTAGACTTTTTAAACCTGCTGCAGGCTACTTTTTGGTTTGGAATCTGGATTAAAGAACCATGGTTTCCTTGTTATATTTAATATCATTCGCTCAATGAGAATGTTTTTTTTCAGGTGGTTCAACATATGTCTTCACGAGTAGGTTGTGGTAAAGCTAGCTGTGCTAATTCTGAATATCCAGCATATTACGTATGTAACTATGCTATTGGGTAAGAAAAGTGATTGTATTCTCTGTATTTACATGGATCTTTGTTTAACTAAATACTAAATATACAAACACGTAGAGTATTACACGAGCAATTAGGATACATACACTAACACGTAGAGTCCATCCATACACCAGCACGTATAGTCCATTCATACACCAGCACGTAGAGTCCATCAATACACCAGCACGTAGAGTCCATTCATACACCAGCACGTAGAGTCCATCAATACACCAGATTCACTATTCGAAGAAAAAACTTGAATCACTCATTTTAAACAAAGAATTATGACATCATTACCCCTGACACAGAAATAATGACATCTTCATTGTGATCACCAGATATCCTTGATAATTATGATGAATGTTTTTTTCTTTTCAGACAAGGTAGTACCACTCATCCCTACAAGAATGGATCCTCCAGTTGTGCTGATTGTCCTGACTCCTGCAATAATGGTCTTTGTGGTAAGTATTTGTCTAAGTAATCTTTTTTTTTGTAATTTTTCTGCACTTTTTCATGATTTTTTTTTATGGATTATTCGTCATCAACTTTCGTAATGTGCAAAGTGTTTAATTATAAAATCCATGCACGAACGATCCTGACTGTAATACGAATATCGAAATCCATGTCGAGATTAGATGCTACAGTAAACGTTTGAGTTATTTCAGAAGAGATAATTGAATATTGTGAAAGAAAATATCAGTTTCACACCTCTCATACACGAGCATTGATTTTCATTTGATATACTTTTAGACTGTAATGGCAAATTGTGTTATAATGGTGGTACTTTAGACATCAATACATGTACTTGTACATGTCCGAGTCTTTATGTTGGTGACCAATGTCAAACTTGTAAGTTTAATTTTAAATTTTGATTTTAAAGGGATTTAAGAGGTTTCCTAAAGTACTGCTTGCTGATGTCAGATATAGCAAGCAGGCCCGTCAGTCTAATTAAAATCAGACCCTAATTTCGTTCGTTCGTTTTTTTTAAATCTGTTTTTTTAACCACTACATTAGGGTCTGAGAACCAGGCGCGGCAACAGCCGTTCACGTTAACTTTGACCTTACCTTGATAAACATGACCTGATAAACTAGTCTACAGCACTTAGGTATCCTAGAATGCACCTATTGTTCGTGAACAAAATCCCAGCGCGGGAGAGGGCAAAGATCTGATTGGTTTAAACAAAGGTCATTAAGGTTAGGTCAAAGTTAACGTGAACGGCTGTTGCCGCGCCTGGTTCTCAGACCCAAATGTAGTGGTTAAAAAACCGGATTTAAAAAAAAACAAACGAACGAAATTAGGGTCTGATTTTAATTAGACTGGCAGGCCCGTAGGAACAGGGGGGGGGGGGGGGGGGGAGGGTTAATGATTGAAGCAATAAAAAATGTTTTTCAAGATAAAACAAGACCTTACTGGTTTGTTGGTAGGGCCAGTAAAACCAGAATTGCTTTAAACATTGAATTCAGTACCACCACCCTTCAGAATGAGTTTTTGCAAAATTTGTCCCCCCCCCCCCCCCCCAATATGAAATTGCTTCCTACGGGCCTGGAAGGGATTAAAAAGAGGTTCTCTAAACTCTTGGACTAGATGTATCCCTTATGCACGTAAATCTTTAGAAAAGCTTTTAAGATCTCTTTATAGTAACTGCCAATAACTATTAGTACGTGATATATTAAATCTGATACTTTACTTGTGTAAATTCCATTTCACTTCATTTCATGGTGTGCATACTTAAACGATGGCATTTACACATGGTTCATTTTCAAATAAGCGCAAAACTGTATAAGGTGTATTTTCCTTTTTATTCTCAACTGAAAGTTTACACAGCTACTTATTATTATTTTAGTACAATGTACAGGCACAGAAGAATCTTGGTGCACAGCAAGTTATACTAAAGCTGACTGTTCCAAATACAGTAACCTACCCATCGATTGTAACATGGTGTGTGGTGTTTGTCCTTATCGTAAGTATTAAGATGGCTGTTTATCTAAAGTAAAAAAAAACATTATTAAAAACACAGTTTCGTTAAACTGCCTTTTATCAGAATTATGTGATGGTACATATTATATATTATCATCTGAAAATTTCATTATATAGCTTTAAATCAATTCTAATTATGATGAGGCTTGAGTTAGTATGATTGAAAAAGGGGGTAATACAATGAAGTGATAAGGCGTTTGTTTGTGTAAAGAACTATAAACTAGTTCAGGATTTGTGACATCATAAATACTTAACGAATACATGTTGAGTGGTAAGATTATAGTTCTACTTACTGAAGGGACAATAAATAAGTTTCTTTAAAACCATTAAAAAAATATGGGTATCGGGGAAATTATTTTGCACCATTTCAATATTCTATCAGACGGCTGTGGTTCCAGCGTCCCAAATCTCGAAGACATCGTGTGATCATATACTATCAGGCCCGTAGCCAAAGGGGGGCTTGGGGGGGCTTTGCCCCCCCTAATTTAAATCTTGCCCCCCTAAAAAAAATTCAAGTGTTATTTTTAAAAGATACATTAATTCATTTTACTGAGTCAAGGGGTGTCTTTATAGCAGGAAATGTTAAGAATTTGCGTTTTCAGATATCTGATTCTCAAAATTTTCCAGTGTTCGTCCCGCAGTCCCTTAAACCTTAAATTCATCAGGAATCGCGTTTCCGGGAGTCAAATTCTTTAAATTTTCTAGAAGAGATCCCCGACTTCAGGAAATCGTGTTTCGAGGCTTCCAATTGGCGTTCTAGGCAGCTCAGACCCTATTCAAATAACCTTAAACCCTGTCTGAAATTCGCGTCTAAATCTCTTCTTTCTTTTTTTTTTTATCTTAAATTCGCTGGGAAATATCGGGATTTTTTTTACATCTTTTTCTCGATTTTGCTATGTTTTAGTCACACAGTTCCTCTACAAGTAAACCTTAACACCAGGAAATGTCAGGAAATCGCGTTTCAGAGAGTCAAATTCTCAAAATTTTCTAGAAGAGACTTTGGGAAATCGTGTTTCCAGACTTCCAAATGGCGTTCTCGGCAGCAAAAAGGGTGTGTAATTCTCAAAATTTTCTTAGTGACATACCTCAGACCCTATTCAAATAACCTTAAACCCTAAATTCGCCAGGATAAATCTTTAATTGGCGTCTAAATCTCAAAATGTTTTCAGACAATAACTCTTTGAACCTATAGAAATAATCTTGAACCTTAAATTCGCTGAGAAAAATCAGGAAATGTGAGGATATTGCGTCTCAAGGAGTCTAATTATCTAAATTTTCTAGGGGTCCTCAAACTTCAGAAAATCTCATTTCAAGGCTTCCGACTGCACCAATAAATGTAGAAAAAAACACTGTAATGGCGTAACGATAACACAAAGTTTTCCATAAAAGATGGGGGTGTTTTTGGGTGGATACCTAAACTGCCCCCCTTGATTGGACGTTTGCCCCCCTAAAAGTACTTGGCAGGCTACGGGCCTGTATACTATAAGAGGATACTTCTTTGGTGTGATACATTCATGTTTTACAATTAGTAACGTCATCAAATATCGAAGCTAAGCTATCAGGGTATAAAGCAAAGCAAAATTTGAAAATTGACAAATTATCAACACATAAAGATGCCTATAATTCTTGAATTTTTATAAAAAAAAAAAAACCTACTTTTTGATCCAGTTTAACATAAAAATTTGATAATTTCTATATATTTTTTACAGCATGTGACGGAAAACAATGTGCAAATGGTGGAACCTTGGATAGCAACACATGTCAATGTTCTTGTACAGGTCCATATTCTGGAGAAACTTGCGAAGACGGTAAGCATATTTCTATGATCAATTCAAAAGATGAATCTGATGCTCCAGCTTTTAACACGTTTAAACAAATTCTCACCGACGTCTAAGTCACTTTACACACTTTTTCGACAACATGTTGACCAACAAATATGAGCAACAAAATGTTGGTACCTGTATACACGCGACAACAGTTCGACAACATGTTGGCCAAATTGTTATCATTCATTTGTTTACATCACATGACTTCAAACATATCATGGGATTTATAGTCAATTTAGAAAAGCCTTTAAAATCTCTTTTGAATAACTGTCATCAACTATGAGTACGTGATATATTAAATCTGATAGGCCTACTTAACTTGTGTAAAGACGTAAAACTCCATTTCATGGTGTCCATACTCAGACGATGGCATTTACACATGGTTCATTTTCATAATGCCACTTTACATTCAAATTCTTGGCATTCTCTTCAAAGAGTTTACACAACTACTTATTATTATTTCAGTACAATGTACAGGTACAGAAAAATCTTGGTGCACAACAAGTTTTACTCAAGCTGATTGTTCCAAATACAGTAACTTTCCCATCGATTGTAGCATGATGTGTGGTGTTTGTCCTTATCGTAAGTATTAAGATAAGTACTTTACTTTCGTTAAATTATATTTCAAACCCTTCCCCCCCCCCCCCTACCTTTCTCTAAATCCTTGATCTGCTCCTGATATCAACCCTTCAAGGTGCCTGCAATCCTAGAGCTTTTATAAAAAAAACAATTGCTTTTTGATCCAGTTTGACATAAAAATTTTAATATTTTTTTTTAATTGTTTACAGCATGTGACGGAAAACAATGTGCAAATGGTGGAACCTTGGATAGCAACACATGTCAATGTTCTTGTAGAGGTCCATATTCTGGTGCAACTTGTGAAGACTGTAAGTATATTTCTTTGATCTTTTCAAAAGCATATGAATGCCAATGCTCTAGCTCTAAATACGTAGTCCGTTTTCACTATCTAGAAACTTGATCATTATTTACTTTTATCATTATGTTGCCCATTCCATAGTTAATCAGATGGGAAGATTAGAAATCATAAACAAGTAAATCTTGAACTTGCACAAGGCGTAGTTTGAACGGGAATCAGGCCTGTAGGCAGGGGGGGGGGGGGGGGGGGTGCGTCGGGTTAGCCTCCCCCCCCCCCCCCCCAAAAAAAAATTTCAGAGTTCTGCTTTTTTCGAACTGAATTTATTTTTGAACCCCGAAATAAAAATCCGATGCATCATTAAACTTGAAGGCTTGATGCACTTCGTTGTCTGTCGACAGAAATCATTGCAAGTTGCAACAAGACTGACAACACGCCTTTAAAATTCAACGTCATGATGATGATATAAAAACGTTTGACGACCAAATTTCTCGATTCTGGTCAATTTTTCAAATCCTTGGCCGTTCAAAAATGTTTGGCCGAAAAGGCAAAAGTTGGCCGAGTTTTTGCCATAAAGTGAAAAGCCACAACAGACATGTAGAAACAACTGGCTTTTGCATCAGAATGCAAATTTATGGCGCCTCCGCTAGCTCCCTCAATTGAAAAGCGCTTGGATGATCGAAGCTATTTATCCCGACGCTAGAAGTGTGTTGCCAGATAAATGAACGACAAGCTACTGCTATGGAAAAAAAACTAGTCAGTGGCGGATCCGGGGGGGGTGGCGTATCCTTGCGTAGAGGGCGTACGCCCCATTTACTTTGTCTTTTTAAGAATGGGGAGAATACGAAATCAAAAATGTCTAACCCATTAACGTTTACTATAAAACATACATGGTCCACGTCAAAAACCGTTAAATTAGTACAATTTTTACTAAATCTATGTTTTTAAGCCAAAAAATTTTCAAGAGTAGATTTGGGCTAAATGAACATGATTTGGGCCATGAATATACATATATAATATGTATATAAATAGCCTCCTGATTGAAGTACTACAACTTTTCGAAAATGACATAATCCCTTCAATTTTATCCATCCCTACCTGAACATTTATCTTTCATTTTCTATATATTTTATTTTCTATAATGACTGAAATACGAGTAGGCTAGTCTTTTTGACTTGCAAAGGCTGATTATAATTACACGGGGATTTGAAGGCTGAAGTTTCGAGGGTGATTACTGAACTAAAGAAAATCCAGGTTCTGAGACAATTACTCTTACTAAGGACAATGAATACATCCCTCTAAGAGCGAACATAGGCCTACTCTATCAATAAAAATTAATGGATGGTGTTTAAAAGATTGGCATTGCTCGATAGATATGGACAATTAGAAACTAAAGATCTCCAATGTGATTGTAAACTTTCTTTATTACTTTCTACCTTCAATTTCTAGTGGACTGTAAAGGTGAAGAATCATGGTGTAGCCAATTTGAATATACACACTGTGCCATATATTCCAACCTCAAGTACGATTGTAACATCCTGTGTCAGGTTTGTCCAGGTAAATCTAAATCTTACTGATTCATATTCTCCCTCTGCAATTTGTCCCATTAAATTGAGAAAAAAAACATATTTACGAAAAAAATGATCATAAGAAGTTACGAAGAACGGACCCCGACCAACGCACAAACAATCGCACTATACTATACAGACTAAAAGGCTCAATGGAGACGTAGCCTATGTCTGCTCAAATAGTTGAGGCACACCCCCTCATCTGGAAAGATGTTAAGCCATCTGCCGTTTCAGGCTTTGGGCTAGCTACGGACCTGTCTTACCAATTTGGGAAAAGAAAAATAGGACATAAAACTTTATTTCTATTTTATCAGATTATTAACAAAGTGTTTATCAATGTCTAATTTTGTCTCAAAATTTATATTTCAGCATAACAGGTTGATATATTATTTACCATAGCAACAGAAAATAAATAAAAAAAAAGTTATAAAAACAAAATTTGTGTTTTATTTTGATATCACAAAATAAAATGATACGAATGAATTGAAAATAATGTTTTAAATATTGTTTAAATTTCAAAATATTCCCAAAAGTTTACAATCGCTTCTGAACAAATGATGAAAATATCGTCCAAAAATCTTCCATAGAAGAATGGTTGTGGGACCTTTCTCTTAATCCTGGATCCGGCCCTGCATTGTTTCCATCAGTTTTTATGATTAAATGACAAATTGGAATTGCATTTTTATCTTCATCATCATATAACTGGTCCATGAATTTTTCGAGATACACTATTAACAAAAATGTTAGGAGTTATATTCAGAGTATACGAGGGGTGGGGGCTGAAAAGTTCATAGCCTGACTCAGAAGGAGTTATGCCACAGTGATGAAACTTGGCATCCATTTAATTCAACATTTTCTGATACTAACGACATGGTTTTTTTTTTCAACATAGTCTCCCCTGCGGTCCACACACTTCTTCCAGTGGTGTTGGGGCGCTTGGATCCCAATGGCAGTGCCTCGACTAACACTGTGACTAGGCGGCAGCGTTGCCGCCCAGTGGCGGTATTCTGCCGCCCAGTGAACACAAAAATCAGTCCCGGTCGGCAGTCCTATATTCTTACGCAGAAATTAAGAGCGATAAAAGGTCAAGTCTGAATAGACAAACTTTGAACTGGATGTTGCCGCTTAGTCTAAATTCCACCAGAATCGCCAATTTCAATCCAGGACCGGCAGTGTAAACTTTCCTGAGCAGGAAAGAGCACAGGATGCGCTGACCCACTCAACTGCAGGTTCTATCTGACTAAGGTTGCGCCTGCCTGCCTGACACGGGACTCTATCAAGACAGAGAATTTGTGAGGCAGTTCTTTTCGTCAGAACATAATTTCTACGTAGTTGGGGATCCGTCCTATACGAACGTATGGCGGAAGTCCGGGAATCCTCATTCCCGCTGTTTGAACGCCTCTCGGGTATTAACGAATTGGCCCACTTTTATAAATTTACGTTTTTCGGAAATTTCGCAGAATTTTCTCGTCGATGGAATGTAAAAACTTAACAAAAACTCCCAAAAGGACCATCTTACACCGAAACAAAATTTGAAGCAGTCACAGATGACGGAAGTCGGGATAATTAAAATGGCAACCATTTTGTGCATTTATCTTTTTTTCTGAAAATTGAGAGGCTTTTAGATTGTTTGATATCATTATTCAAAGAATTCAACATAATTGGACCTTTGTATTTAAATATATTTTTGGAAGGTTTAGGAATTTCATATCTGAGATTGATAGAAAAGTATGGTGTCTTGTTTTTATTAAGGATATTATTTAAATATGAAGGACATTTTTTGTTGAAAATTTTATAAAGAAAAATATATTTATTACTGAGTAACCTTTTCTGAACGGTAGGTATATTTAAAGATTTTGAAAGAATTTGATGAGTAGTTAAAAAAGGATCAGAAGGAATAGTTTCAGAATTTATAAGTTTGAAAGCAAGTTTTTGAAGTCTTTAAAAGAGTCATAGATTTCTTATTACAAGAATCCCAGATAGTAGAACAATAATCAAGATGAGATTGAAAATGAGCGGAATAAAACAGTTTGAGCAGAGAAACAGGGAGAAGATTTTTAATTTTTTTCATTTGGAACAATTTTTGTTTGAGTGTTTTTCTGACTTCTAAGCTGAACATTAATTTGGTGATGACGGCGATGATGATGTTCTGGTTGCCGTTAATAAATGTTTCGGAATAATTTTTTTCGCCGTGTTTAGTTTCAAATAAATATCTAATATCGTCGCATTTCATAGAGACTATTTGATGTCTGTTTCACTGATTGTATTTCCGGCGATCTAGTTTTCAACTTCGCCTGTTTAATTAACTGCCGCCCAGTAACAATTCCTTAGACGAGGCACTGCCCAATGGTATAGAAGTTCTCATCCTGATCACCAAAAAAGTCTTTAAAGAAAAGAATTTAATGGATGCCAAGTTTCATCACTGTTGCATAACTCCTTCCGAGTCAGGCTATGAACTTTTCAACCCACCCTCGTACTTGCGGTCAATTAATTTCTATACGGTCGGCATGATATGGTCACTACAGTTCATACAGCGACAATTTTTTTTCAGGGAGAGAGTTGGGGAGGGGTGGGGGTGTTTGGGGTCAGGAGGTTCATAGAAATGCTTAAATTTGCTAGTTTCAAGTAAAAATAGAGTAACCTTTCTGTCTTGGCATAATCCCTCCCTCAAATGCGCCACTAGTACAAGCTTATTTCCGTTCAAAGTGGGCCTGGCCCAGATTACAGAACGCCAGTGAAAACAGAAGTTTTGATGGGAGCCATGGCAGACACCGATCAGGACCTAGTGTAAAACTTGACATTTCCTGAAGAATTTAGGTTTATTTGTGTAGGAACTGGGGAACCAACATAGGACAATTTCAGGAATTAGAAGCCTGAAAACGCAAATTCCTGACAATTCCCAACAAATTTGAAGTTCCAAGATTGTTGGCCTGACCCTCTTACAAAAATATTTTTCCCTACAGTTTTTTTTTTTTTTTCGATATAAAATCCTTCGTCATGCTCAGAGAAGAAGATGACCCATCTACAAAAGCATAAAAGGATTAATTTCACCATGGAAGCTGAAGAAAATGACTCAATACCATTTCTAGATGCGAATAATACGGTTAGGAGGTCGGAGTTGAAGACATGTATTTACAGGAAACCCAGATCAGTACGTGAATTTCCATTCTAATAATCCCCGGTTTTCTCTGGAAGCACCGTAGCACCACAATAAAAGATGTGCTAAAGGCCTACGGTAAATCAAATCCCTTCAATAGTGTGTCATTAAAAAGTTGATAATACATTTTTTCCGGGGTAAATTTTTGTTTGCCTATCAATTTTATCATAACAAAAACACGTCGAAAATTTTATAAAATTTTAACCAGTGATTGTTGTTCCATAAAGCTTATCTATTTTTTAACCTTATATAAAGATTTGTTTGTGGACTGTATTTTTGTAGTTCTCACATAGTTATCTCCCTTTACCAACAGGTGCCCTTTATTCATCGCCAGATGTCGCGTTCAGAATTTGCAATATCCGGAAAAATGGTCCAATATTGAAAGAATTGAAGAAAACGTCAAAAAAAACTTCAAATGTAATGTGTTTGACGTAAATTGAATTTATTAATTGCGAAATCTAATCGTTCTGTTTAATTCTTACACAATATGAAACCAATTGAAACTATTTAGGTTGTATTTAAAGTCAATTTCGGTCCTCAAAAACGAAAAAAAATTTTTGTTTTTAAAATTCACAATCAAAACAATAACTTTTCAATAATAACATAAGGAAAAACCGAATTCAGTTCCTGCAGTTAAATCGGATTGTATTTGTATAAATTCTTTTAAAGACAACAATGGAAAAAGCTGCTAAAGCTGTGAGACGGTAAGTACAATAAAGTTTGTGATTCTTTTTTTTTAATTTGTACCAAAATTCCTAAAATTAAAAGAATAAAAGGCATCTCAAATTAGCCTAAAATGTGTTAAAAAAATGAATTAAGCAAATATTTGAATGAAAGGGGAACATTCAGCATCCACCATCATCCGTTGAGAAATTATACTTTAGAATCAAAAACAGATTTTTTATAGTTTGGCAAAGTAGTAAGAGTGATCATGGATTTGAATCATAATTTTCCTTTTAAGTGTAGGCCTATAGTATTAGACTATTATCTGTGCTCATTTTGAAGTTAGGAGACTACGCTAGGCCTATATAAACATCTGTTAAATTGAAGATAAATTTCTAAATTGAGTTGTATTTTGTATTTCAGAAGCAGTGTACGATTGTTATCACTCGGTGGAGGACAGAGTGATTTAAATGTCCTGATATCTGAGCTAAAAGATATGAGAAACACACAGAAAGCTTATCAAAGTGCACAAACATCTGGTAGGTCTTATCTATTATGATATCAGGCAGGGAAATATATTTTACATGCATATTTTCAACAGGTTATAGTCAATTTGGGCCCCTATCCAAAATGGTCCCTAAACAAAATGGCCATAAAAGTTAAATTTGTTCAAAATGGCCAGTCACCATGGCCCCTATTTTGGTCTAAATGGCCTCTGAATTTACTCTTTGATTAAGGATGATGACTCTATGACAGTATTTGGTAGGGAATTCCTGGTGTTGATGGTTCTCTGGCTATTGAAGCATTCAAAACTTTATAACTGACCAAGTTAATAGAATCAGATACGACCTAAGCAAGAATCAAAGTTGTAGGTATGACTATGACCAAACTACTTTTCTAAACCAGTGAAAAGATTTAGTCTGGCATATGTTTTCATAAGAATTAATGTGGGGTTAATATTTTTGTGTGTTATTTCTGTGAAGAATGACACAGTTTTATATGTGAAATGATTCTTAGCTTATATAACATTAAAAAAATAGTTTCAATATAATACCAGCACTTCTGTTTATTTCAGCTTGTCAAGATTTTTTGAAATGGTCAACAAATGCTGAAAATAGGGCTTTACAGGCAAGTAGACAATTCTGTCTGTGTTGTTTAATACCCTTGTAAATCAATCCCTGTTTCTTTGTGAAGATAGACTTATCATTAACTTTGCATAGTTACTAAACAAATAGAATCAATTAAAAGCTTGATGATTGGTCATTTTGTAAATGTTGAGACATCAGGGCTTAAGATTACATGATTGTTACAACAATTATCTGTGCCCAAATTTAAGAAATGAAATAAAAAAATAAGATGCTACTAAAGCACATTAGAGCAAAAGATTCCAGAGAAATTCTCTGAATTTGGTAATCCATACCCTACTTGTAAGAGTTTCCGATGCAATTCAATGCTAAGTTATGGTGAGGATCTTATTATTTGAGTGTGATATATCTGTTGAAAGAACATATTAGACTTGTCTTAGATTAAGTTATTCTTTTTTTCATTACAATTTCTGTTATTAGGATGTGGCCAATCAGTTGTCTGAGTTGAATGCCTTATGGAATGGAGTTCAGAAAGAATTTATAGGTAATTTATTTTTCTTATTGAAAATAACTGCTTAAAATATAATCATCAGTAGACTAACCTGGTGTCATTACTATACTGCAGATTTCATAAATCTTAAAAAATCCATAAAACTAAGTAGTTATTAAGAAAGACTTAAAAGTTTTCAAATGTAGTTTTAAGAATGATTATTGAGTTATATTGATTTGTCAGATTATAGAGAGGTTCTCAACCTCATTTCAACATCCCCTCCCACCCCAACCCCCACATTTTTAGGCATTTCTTACAGAATTTCATTCCTCCTTGTCCCAAACTTGCAATCACATGTACCAACATATGAACCAAGTGATGAATATTTTATTCTATTCTACAGTTATAATACAACACATTCCAATTTTCTTTTATCTCTTCCATTTTTCCCAGTTATCCCCTCAGGTAAATTCCCCCTAGTAGAGAAGCACTGTTATAGAACAATTACAAAGATTCCATTACCTGTGACAACTATAACCAAATCCTTCATCTCAATATCATTCTCTTGTAGATCAATTGAAAGACTATCGTCAAACCTGGGAACGTGTATTAGAGGGTGAAAAACATGTCTTACAGTCCAAAAATCACTTGGTAATTTCTGCTTTATAGACATCATTTTTATCATTGTTTAATGGGTACCTTTACAATATTTTCAATAAATCAGTAATAGTGTTCACAGCTCATTGTTAAATTTAAGTCAAATAAATAGTGACTGTTCCCCTATAAAGAGAGAATATGAGATGATTTTATTTAATTGTGATGCCATTATATAGCACTACCCTAAGCATTTTTCACCATTTCTATGATGTTTTTTTTATATGCTTTAATTCTAAAATATGTTTTATTATTTAGCTTGCTTGTGATCAGAGAGAGAATAAACTTAAGAGAGAATTAAAGAAGGCATATAAGGTAATAATGCTTAAATTATTTTTTCATTTTTTTTAAATTTTTTGATGCAGCTGACAAAAATGGTTACTTGTAGCACATTTCATAATAAAAATCAGACTCGATGAGTTGTTCAGTAGACAAACTTTAATAGTTAATTATTACAAAAATATCGAAAATAAGTTGTTATTGCTGCTGTCCTGTTAAAATTTTCCTCATTGCGCACAGCAGAAAAGTATTTTCTAAGAAGATCGTGATATTTTATTCGTATTACATTATGGTTAATGTTTTCAGAAAGCACCCAGAGCAGAATTAGAAGCATTAGAAAGTAAATTATCCCAGGCTGAAAGAGCTAAAGATGGAGCTCAGTTAGAAGGTAAAACAGTGTTTACCAATGTTATCCTTCAACTATTCCTTTTTCACCCCCTTGATTTTATTGATTAGCTTAGATATAGACATCCTGTTTCAGAGACTAAGGAATAAGGATTATTTTCTTGGACAATGAACATTATTCATTCAGTTTTTCAGAAATTAAGCCTGAATTTTTTTCCCCTGTCAGTGATGCAGGTTGAAAAGGCTGACATAGAAAAACCATTGAATGGGACAATAGCCCAAGGCTCCTTATGCTACAGGCTGTACATTAAAGATCCTTCGAAAATAAAAGTAGGCTAATGCTGCTGTACTGACACAAATTTCCTCACTGCATCGTGTTTTCTTGTCCTCATTAGTCCATACAGGTGCAGAAAAGCAGGATGTAAAACTTCATTTCTGAATTTTTTATTTTAGTAAATGAGCGAATTCGTGAAAATGAAGCAGTGAAACTGATAAGAATTAAAGAAGGTTTATTGAAGTTTTCTAATTCCTATATTGATTTTGCACATAACACAGCAGTTGTGTTCGAATCACAAAGAGTAAGTTTAATTCATTTTCTCTTAGAAAGTATTGAAAGAAAAGAATACATGGATAAAAAACCAAGCCTATTAAAGATGAATTTAGAATTAAATCAATTGTACTTTATTGAAGATTATACAGACAATACCAAACTCTTAGAAAATGTCAAAATAACATATTAGGATAATTTTAAAGAAAATTGAGAAAGACATAAAATCTTTGTTTTTTTTTTGTTTTTTTTTTGAAAGACAAAAAAGCTAAAAGCTTGTCCATCTGACTATTTTTTTTTTAACTTGTTTTAGAATATAGCATTACAACTACCTGATGTGCATGATCAAGAACTTGAAGACATCAAATATACAGGTAAATGTCTTAACATCTGCCTTTAAAGGGAAAATTTTGAGAAATTACATGTTCCAATATGCAATGATTTCAATTTCTTCAAATAATGGTAAAGCAATTAATTCTCTTTGATATACTTATGATAAGAGAAATTCAAATTTATATTGGAAATAGCAATAATTGGCTTATACCAGTGTTCTCACAATATTTCTCTTATTGCACACTGCATGGTATTGCATGTCCTATAGTTCATTTATGTGAAGGATTAATAAAAATTCTGACTTCAACCATACTGGCTATGCTGTTAAGATTATCTTATCAGAAAAAATATAATATAAAGTGTTTCCCCTCACATGTTCTGTGTGTCCTCATTAGCCCATACAGGTGTAGAAAAGCAGGATGTAAAACTCTGTTTCATTTCACAGGTTCTGGTGCTACCAAACATTATGTGATGAAAGCTAAAGAAGAAATCAAGAAAAATAAAGAAAGGGCAGCCCAATCCCCTTATTGTAAGTATTTGTATTAAGTAATTTGATCAGTGATATGATATAGGTTGGAGGGTTTATTGCAGTCATTTGTTTGGATGAGACATTAAACGAAAACCTTTTGCTAAAAATTGTAAATGGTTTAGCAAAGTTACCTTATTGCACAGGGTTTACAGTTTATACATGCATGCTTGTTACAATAGTAAACTCTGTGCTAAAATTAGCAGTTCTCAAATATAATACAAACAAGATGCTTCTTAGAGCCAAAGATGCCAACAACTGTGTAGGGCTGATCATAACAGTTTCCCACCATGAAATTATATAACCCCTAGGGATACTAAAGCCTGTCATTGCCCCCTGTTGTGAGTCCTCATCAGTTGAATCAGGTGCAAAAAATACATCAAATTCAGTCATTTCACTTGTATTGTAGATGAACCCCCTCCACCTTATTCACCATGTGATAATTTAACCAGTGATAGCAGCTATAACTCCTCCCTCAATACATCATCCAACCAGGGTGCTTCACCTCGCCGTCGATCTCATCCAGCATACCAAGCTCGTCAAATAACAGCCGAAGATTACACATTCTACAGTGATGGAGAGGAAGATTTGAATGGGGCTATGGGTGGCATGAACATTAGTTAATATTAGAGATGTATACTTTGTACATAGTGTAATAATATTACTTGATTTTAATTGACCCACCTGGATGTGGTAAATCCCCATGCCATGGCAAATGTTATATGATTATGTATTCCAATTTTTCTAAGTAACTTTGTTTGACTTCGTTTCCTACTATCAAGCTCTGAAATGAATTTATACTGGGTTATATAAAGATATCTACCACTATTATGTATCTTAATGCTGGCATTATGTATCTTAAATTATTGGCATTATCTAATGCAAAGCTGAAATTATGAATCTTAATGCTGGCATTATCTAGTTTAAAGATGAAACTTTGTATCTTAATGCTGGCATTATGTATCAAATTGCTGGCACTATCTAATGCAAAGCTGATATTATCTATCTTAATGCTGGCATTATGTATCTTAAATTATTGGCATTATCTAATGCAAAGCTGACATTATGAATCTTAATGCTGGCATTATCTAGTGTAAAGCTGAAATTGTATCTCATTCTCAATGCATCATGTATTACAATGAACCATTAGCTAGTACAAAGTTTATATAATGTATCTCAATGCTGGCATCAAGTTAAATTATGTCTGTCAATGTTTACATCTTGTATCACAATGAAAACGTATCTTAATGCTGGCCTCCTGTATCACAATTCTGACATAAGTTCTGGCATTATGTAGGCTTACAATGTACAATATTGACTATGGCAGCATTATTCAGACTACATAATTCTTTTGTATATACATGTATTATGTCATGATTTCATAATAACTTTAAGACTTACGAGATCTATTCTGTATCTTGTTTAATTTTTAAATAAAAGTCCAGTATTTTTTTATGCTTGTCATCATAAAGCTTTAATGAGCATAGTACTTAAAGCCCATATTTAATTTTCTTTTATAGCTGGATTTCGATTGAATTCTATTGATGCAATAATTTTTTATATAATTTTAGGTTTTTATTTTAGTTTTCCTAAAGTGGCAATATGCACGGTTTAATTATAATAAAATTAATATGTCCAGTTATGTCGACAGAGAGAGAAATCTCTTTATTCATAACTGTTCATTTACCAGTCTAATTAAAATCAGACCCATTATTTCGTTTCGTTCGTTTTTTTTAAATCCGGTTTTTTAACCACTACATTAGGGTCTGAGAACGAGACGCTGTAACAGCCGTTCACGTTAACTTTGACCTAACCTTGATAAAAATGACCTAATAAACTAGTCTACAGCACTTAGGAATCCTAGAATGCACCTATTGTTCGAGAACAAAATCCCAGCGCAGGAGAGGGCAAAGATCTGATTGGTTAAAACAAAGGTCATTAAGGTTAGGTCAAAGTTAACGTGAACGGCTGTTACAGCGTCTCGTTCTCAGACCCAAATGTAGTGGTTAAAAAACCGGATTTAAAAAAAAACGAACCAAACGAAATTAGGGTCTGATTTTAATTAGACTGTTCATTTACAAAAAGTTTTCTCCTTAACTTCTAGTTTCAGCATTGCTTTTAGACAATGGTATAAATATCTTACAATAGTGCAAAATTGCCTCTTTAGATTCAGAAGATGACAACTTGAAATTCCTGATGTCAAAATTCTTGGGATGCTTTATTTATTTATTATGTAACTTATATGTAGTAATACTCTATGTAGAATATATTTCTGTCTTTCTGATATTTATATTGATGAAAATCTAGTTATTACGTTTGTTTTCTATTGGTTCCACTTCTTGGGGTGCTGTATACAGCAATATAACGATCTGAATGAATTTGTGTTTTCTTAGATCATTAAAATAAAAAAAAAATGATGAAATCGTAATTGAATTGTTTTTTAATTCACCATGTTAAGTGAGTATTTGAAACACCAATTTTTATATGCCCACATTTCTCTATGTGGACGTATATTGTCAGTCCGGCAGTCCGTCTGTCAACATTTAGATTTTTTGATGGAATCAAATGAAATTTGGAATGTGTATACATATGCATAAAACGAAGATCAAATTCGAATTTGAGCTGTTTTCGACCGTTGGCAGCAGAGTTATTGCCCTTGCCCCAAAATCTTGAATATGCTATTTCTCTCTTAGGCCCTACTTGTTTACAATTTCGAATCCTGAATCTGCCTCGTAGTCCAGATTCGACGGATTCATTAGACGTCATTGATATGGCGTCATTCAGCAGAAACACGAAATACGATTTTTTTAACAAAATTAATCTGGTTGCGGATTATTGTTACTTCACATTCGTTTACAACACGAATCTAAAAGGATGTTTAGTTTACTTTTGATTTAAGACTTTTTCAAGATTTAGACCTCTTGATCTACATATTAAAGCGATACTACATCTTATAGGAGTCGCACACGTATCCGTTGCTGCCCAAAAAAGCTCGCCCGGTCATTTTTGGTGGGTCCGTGAGGGGTCCGCTGGAGATCCTCAAGAGGTCCACAAGCGGTCATTAGCCCAATTTTCATTTCCGCGCGAGTTTTGAACATGTTCAAAAAACTGGGGCAGTCGAAGGCTCCGCGAGAGGTCCCCATGAGCGTGGCGCCAAGTCCGCTTCAAATCCGGTCCTGACGTCACGCGGACCTTAGACCGCTCCGGATGTCTTCCGGTCTTTGCTCAGATCTCGCCCGTTTATAAGAAACCGGGCGATCTCGCGCGAACCTCGCCCTGACGTCGCCATGAAGTCACCCGGATGTAAGTGTCACGGAAACAGCTGAGCGGGAGAGCGTCCAACGAGTTCCGGGCATATAAAAGGCCGGTTTTGGCGCGGCGAGTCATTTCTATTCCGGGTGACTTCCTGGCCAAAGACGGGCAACCTACGGGAGAACTATACATATGTTTTCAACAAACGGAAGCGTCCGCGACACTCCGGGCCAACAGATGACCGGGCCAGAGACGTTGCTAATAAACGGATACGTGTGTGATTCCTATTAGAATGAAAAAAAAATTAGATTTTCAAACTTGGTCAATAGGAGTATATATTATTCATCAAGGGACAAATCTAGTGGCATAACTATAAAACAGATTACCTAAACAATCTGATAAATCCAGAAAACTATGTTTAAATATTAAATACAATAATTGATAAATGCCTTAATCCAATTTAAGACATTTATCAATAATAATCTGTAATTGTTTGGAAATTACATATTTTTATGGGTTTATTTGATTCTGTTTGTATACTTTGGACACTGTTGATGAATATATATACTCTTATTGACCAAGTTTGATAACTTATTTTTTTTTGTTCATTCTAAGACGCAGTATCGCCTTAAACGCATAGTCAGTACTCAGTATGCGAAACATGTTTGATCCGAATTAATTTACTGGCAAAGTAAACATAATCCATTTATATATTTTCATGTTTTGTTCATGTTTATTTATTATCCTTTGAAATAATTAAATAAAATTTTACATATAGCCTAAGTTCTTATTATAAAAACCGCTTTTCACTTCATTAGTTAATATGTACTTCGCCGTGTAGTAATGATTTAGTAACGACAGTTGTACAATCGTATATACGTCGGCCATTTTCTATCAATAATAACCTCGTATGCATCAGGCGGATAAATCGCACTACTTTTGTCTCTATTGATGACGTCATCTGAAAAGTCTCTGACATCCAGACTTTTCCTATCTATAAGCATAATGTGCAAGGGAAGTAACTAACAACCCATAAACAGAACTATTTTTTATCGCGTAATCTCCTTCCGCCCATTGGCATTGGAAGGTTTTCTTCTATCTGCATACGAGGTTATTATTGATAGAAAATGGCCGACGTATATACGATTGGACAGTTGTACTTTCGACATTGAAATGTGAATTTTGTACTTACGACATCGATATTTTCATGCTGCAACACGCTCGTCGTCATTAGCTCAATATTATTCCGAGCCATATCCGTCAAAATAGCTATCACAGGCTGGGGAAAGAGTCAGCAAGTTTAGGACTAGCCCAATATGTGCAGAAAAGAAGGATGTAAACGCCTTTTTAATATTATTTCATTTCGTTCAACACTGAATGGAACATGGTTGACTTTTGATTGGAAAAGAATGTTCAGCAATTAGTTACACCATATTTTCAATTAACTAGCCAATTAAAATTTTGACATGCATTTTATTAAAAATTACCAGCAATTTAAAATGTCCTGGTTGCACACTACAAATCGATCGCCAATGACGTCTACATTATATCATCAATAAGAGACATGACAAAATGGGGAAAGTAGAGGTTGGGAAATAAGAGACAGAGAAAAGTAGTTTAACAAGAGAAAGTAGAGGGGGAGAATAGGAGACCGGAAGGAGGAGAGACACGGGGAGGTAAGAATAAGAAAGTAGGGAGGCGGAAATAATAAAACCCAAGCATGAACGATCCTGAACCGAAATATCTGTCGCTTTCCAGCCTTCGATAGCTATCTAGACAGAAGTCGGATGGTGTAGAGACAGAAATAATACGCCCTTTCAATTGGGGACTTTCTGCAGCACCTGAAGGCTTATAGAAAACAATTTTTTATAAGCCATAACTTAATTCTCATCAAAATTCACTTTAGAATTTCCAAGATTGCTTTCAATAACATTTAGTTTGGACGAAAAGTTTTAAAATATTAATTTTTTAACACTCATAGTGTTTGTACACTGTACTGCACACTCATGTTTAATGGACGTTTAAATAATCATTAAATTCCGATTTCCCGACGAAAGTTCAATGACATGTAGTTAACTATTTTGTATCTAACTTTCAAGGGTAAATATTAATGGGATTCTGGTATCGTTTTTATTGTTATTTTTTTCACCTACATGTATAAATGTTTGTAACTGAAGAAAAAATATATAGTTTTATGAGTAGCAAGTCACTCTATGAAAAGACATATTTTTTTGAAGCTCATATTCTAAATTATGTAAAAAAAAAATCTCTTAATTCAATATACCGACTAAAGGAAAAGCATAATATCATATCTTCAAGATCCTTTACATGAGGGTCATTGTTCGACAAATTAAGCTTGAAATAGGGGACAAATACATTTGACACTTCGCATAGCAAATAGTTTTATCAGACATTAAGACTATTATATTTGATGCCTGATTAACTTAATCTGTTTTTAAATTTTGTAAGTTAATATATAAGAAAAACATTTTTATGTTTATGAACTTTCGAGTGGCTAAATCACGGGTATCCTAAATTCATAGTTATAACTACGCAATTTCGAATGCCGATATGGCTCAACATCAATCTGAAGAAACATTAATACAGGCCTTCTCAATTAATTTTTAAAGGGTCAAAAGCATTTTATGAAAAAATATATAAGGGTCCAACAGAGCTCAATCTAATTAAAATTAGATTACATTTCGTTTCGGTTATTTTTTGAGTGAAGACGGAGAAAATGTTTCCTCAATTGCAAGCCGAAAATGCAACCACAAAACAAAATATAATTCGTCAGATAATAGTTGTCTCCCCTGAAGGCTCTTCCCTCGTCGTAGATGGAGTGTCAAAGAATCGTCAGTTGTCACGTGGCCTGATTTTTGAAAGTAATCTCATTTATTCGTCAGCTACATTTACACTCTTCACTCGGGACTAGACTAGAGTAATAGATTACCATATTACTGAGAGTGGCTAAAACAAAATAGCTCAGCCAATCAAAATCATTCTTAAGATTGAGCTATTTGGTATGTTTAAATCAAAATCAAAACCTGTTATCGAACAAGAGTTGTCTACCCTTTCTATAGTTCTGAGGGTGATTGTTATCTGAAACGAAAATCTTCAAACGAATAATAAAGCGTTGAAATAATAATATTCTTTTATCAGTGTACATCCGGGAACATTATCTATCTATCTTTTCCTTTTCTATGAACCTCAAAGCCCCAATGGTACAAAATCTGTCATATTCGATCTAAAGCGGAAATCATTGATGAAAAATAAAACTCAATGTAAACAAATTGTTAAACAGTTAAAGGGATATTATCACCATTCGTTCGACCAATAAAATTTTAGTCTCGGAATCTGGAGGGTTTTTTGCTAATCTAATCCGTAATGTTCACAACTCTCCCTCCAAATTTAAGCCTCCAAATCCATCCTCCTTATATCCATAATAATCAGGGTTTGAAGGCAAAAATAAGACTCGTATTTCATTGAGACTATGTCTTATATAGAGAACGCATATACAGAAAATGAAAGATAAACGTTTAGGTATGGGTATAATTAAAGGGATTGTGCACTTTTCGTACAGTTCTAGTACTTCACAAAGATATTTACAGGTATTCAAGGCCCAAATCGACCTGGGAAAATGTGAGAATTTCCCTTTAAATCATGTATTTAACATGCTTCAGTACGATTAATAACACTGAGCAAACTTACTGACGTGATAACGTTTATTTATATTCATTTATATCACGTGTTCCAAAAATATCTATAAGAACACTTTCAAATAAACAATGTTACGATAGAGAGTTGTGTCTGATGCGCATAAGTTGACTCTTACGAATCAGTGACGAAAGATATTTATACCCCCAAGCGTGTATATTTAAGTTTGATTTATATACTGGTTATTCTATTAGACTTATTTCATTAAACGATTGTTAACATTAGAAAATTTAGTACTAAATTCTTATTTTTTTTATTTTCATAGTTTGAAAAATAGGAAAAGTGCGCCGTTATGATTTTCAAATATGCGATATTGTTGTCATTGTTGCTAAATACGTCTGAAGCTGCCTGTCCTCATCTGGAAAGCGGTCTGTTGAAATGGAGTGATGCTTCAACTTGGGACGGCGGAGTAAAACCTGCACCTAACACCAAGGTAAGTCAGTCAAGATAAACATTTCTCTTTAAAGGAATGGTACATAAGTTGTCTAAAAAGTGTATGTTTCTTCAGGGACACTGCAGCGTCAATTCTCACATTGCAATTTTCAATCAGACTCCTGAGGTTCGCACTTAATAATTAAACTCATGTTCCTTGCAAGAGACACCTTATTATATTGGTAGTAGGTTTTCTTCTCTACCAATCATTATAGGTGCAGAAAAGTAGGACGTAAAACTCCATTCATTTCATTTCATTTCTCTACCAATCATAATTTCAAAAAATGTTATTGAGGGAAAATGTCACCCTTCCACGTCACCATTAAGCCCCGGTTTCACGTAGACGAATTTGTTACGAATTTCATCCGAATTTTGGTAGTCTTTTTCGTAAGAGGTCGGGAAGATCGGAAGACGAGGCAAAAATTCGTGAGAAATTCGGACGATTCGGAAGCTCCTTACAACTGCTTTGAAATGTTCAAAGATCATCGATAGCCTCGTTCACATCAACATCCAGCTGCAGTAGGGTAGCCCAAACAAGTTGAAGTGGTCGGTTCTGTCATCATCCATCATAGATATGGAATGTGCAGTGTTGGACAACTTGCAGAAGAATGATTATGTCGAAAAAGTCGGCTCCATATATATATGACCAGAACAAGTTCGGATCAGTTTCTCTTAGGACCAAAAAAAGCCCTTCAGACCAACAACCGACCAATAGCCGACTTGCTTCCGACTAATTTTCAATTCGGACGTGTCGGAAGCTTCTAACAACTGTTTTGAACATTTCAAAACAGTTGTAAGAAACTTCCGACACGTCCGAATTTTTGCCTCGTCTTCCGAACTTCCCGACCTCTTACGAAAGTCTCCCGACTACCAAAATGTTCCAAACAGTTGTAAGAAGCTTCCGACACGTCCGAATTAAAAAATGGTCGGCTGTTCGGCTGAAGGGCTTTTTTGCGGTCGTAAGAGCATTCTGAACGTTCGTAAGCATAGTCTGAAGAGTCTTAAGGGTGTTCGGCCTCTTGCGTCTTCTTTTACCAGGAACATTATCTTGAACATGCTGTTGGACAAATATCCAATATCGGTTGTTGATCGTAAGCATTGTCGGAAGTGTCGGAAGAGGGACACTTTTGACCCGATTTTGCTTCCGACACTCCCGACACAGCCGACTTCTATCCTTACGAAGTTTCCAAAAGTTCGTCCATGTGAAACTGGGGCATAAAATTTGGCTCTTACGACAACCGTTCAGACATTAACGAATGTCGTAACGACATTTCCAACTGCTGTTACGACATAAACGAATTAGAAGCGATTTTCATCCGATTAAACCAAATTTGTTACGACTGTCCTAAAGACAAATCCGACTGTTACCGAATGCTCTAAGGACATATAAGAATTCCCTGAAGACACATCTTCAAGATGATGTTCCTCGTAAAAGAAGACACAAGAGACCGAACACCCTCACGACTGTTCAGACTATGCTTACGAACGTTCAGAATGCTATTTCGACCGCAGAAAAAGCCCTTCAGATCAACAGCCGACTATTAGCCGACTTGTTTCCGACTAATTTTTAATTCGGACGTGTCGGAAGCTTCTTTCAACTGTTTTGAACATTTCAAAACAGTTGTAAGAAGCTTCCGACACGTCCGAATTACTTCCGAATTTTTGCCTCGTCTTCCGATCTTCCCGACCTCTTACGAAAGTCTTCCGACTACCAAAATTCGGATGAAATTCGTAAGAAATTCGTCTATGTGAAACCGGGGCATTAGTCGGCTGTTGGTCGGCTGTTAGTCGGCTGTTGATCGTAAGCGTTGTCCGAAGTGTCGGAAGAGGAGCATTTTTGACCCGATTTACTTCCGACACTCCCGACACAACCGACTTCTATCCTTACGAAGTTTCCAAAAGTTCGTCTATGTGAAACCGGGGTATTAAGCAACGATATACGAAACTAAATAAATATGATCTTACCGATGCTTTTATGGGAACGGGAACATGATAAACTAAGTGTTCGATGCCGTCACAAATCGCGAAGGTCATCTATGATACACTTTCACTTTTAGTGAAATTGCTGGAACCATAGACGTCTGATTGAAATTAAGAACCATGCAAACTGATACCGATACTAATATAATATTTAGATACCTCTTTATTTACATGTAATCCTTTACATTAGCTGGTCAAACCTTCACTAATAGGGAAACTCACTCAGAACAAGTTTGGCTAAAGGGACATATTTATTGAATTACCGATTGATATTTTGGGTTGGGGACAATCTTTTGGGGTTATAATTAAACAAGAGTCAAAAGGTACAAAAACCACCCACGTGGGGTCTGTGCAATGCAAATGCATGCTGGTGTAGTCTTTTAGAAATATATTCAAACAGGTGTGTGAAACAAAACACCTGCAAGCACCCAATCAATTAAAATCAACCGGAGGAGATCATTTCCTCGTAATTTCCTGTTGACAATGTTTGTTTATCAGTTGTATTATTAATATTTACTTGTATCAAATCCGGTAAGGGGAATATCTATACAATATTGACTACAAAAAGGTCGATGGCTATCATAAAAGTTGTCCAAACAAATTTTGCGCCTGACCTGGTTGAACAAAAATATATGGAAATTAACCAAGACGACTCTCCCTTGGGGTCTATTTATTCAAGTAACGACGTCATCAATTTATTAAACGCAGAAGATAACAATACGTCTGAGATAATAATATTCGACGTACCATTTTGTTCAGGCATTTAAAACTATTCTGGTATAAAAGCTATTTCAGACAAGGCTGAATGGAATGATGCAAAAATACTATACCTTTCTGGTGCACTAAATCTATTGCGTCCAAGTCCACTATATTTATTGTGTAGATGGTCACCCATGCATATTATTATATAATGCCATTCAAGTCAACATAGATTATATTTATTATCTAATATATTATCACAGCACTCTTTAAAGCATTTAATGTGTACCAGGGAAACTTATAGCTAAATTTGCAACATTCAAATTGTGAATCAGATGTCTGTGGTTCAAGCAATTCCACTAAAACGAAGCGTTTGACTTCACTTATCTCACAGATTCTGAAGGCCTTATACGACAAAAACACATTTACAGTTAGTGAGTAGAACCACAGTTGTCTGATTGCAAATTGGGTGCAAATTGATGCTATACCCGATAAAGGCATTAAAGAAACATTATCATTAACTATGTTCTGTTTATCTAGGTGGTGTTATCCGGTAAGAAAGTGTTATTAGATGAAACTCCACCACCACTATCTGGTATAGAGATACAGTCCGACTCAGTGTTAATCTGGGACGATCAGGATAATATCAAGATAACAACAGATTATATCTTAAATCATGGACGATTCCAGATTGGAAGCTCTGATTGTAGATTCACTAAAAAGGCTAATATTGTCTTAACAGGTAAATAATTATCATTCATTGATCCTTCCTCAACATCAATCGAGACTCCCCTGCCTTTTTATATTGCATCTAACCTTCGTCATGGACGTAATGTTTCTAAAGAAACAATCTGTATTTTATACGGATAACATCTTAGTTCCCATAATGATCCTTTTTCCCACCCGATCCTTAGCCGAAACCTCTTGGCATGGAAGTATCCACCATTTTGTTTTCATTCATCGACTTTCGCGTAACATTGTTTCAGATATAAGATCACTTTTTGAATAAAATGATTCTCGAATCAAAGTGTAAAATATGCATATTATGAAATTGATAAAAACTATGGAAGGGCAAACCAGTCATATTAAAATTCAATGTACATTAGTCTCAGTCAATTGTATAATGTTACTGACCAATGTTTCAAGAATGTTAATTAAAGTATTCTTGAAGTGGAAACAGTCCATTCTTCAACAGCACACTTTTGTTGAATTGCAAGAGATCTAGTATGCTACCGATAGCCGAGATCTAGTTAGTGCAGCACCTACTGTATTTAGACCTATTATAATACAACACACTTCTTGGCATGGGATTGATAATACTGTGAATGATTTTCAGGACGTAGTGACGATGGTAAAGAATCAATACCAGGCTTTGGTAGAAAGTTTTATGGTGCTACTAGTGGTAGTACAACAATAATCTATGGTGAAGACAAGATATCGTGGACTAAATTAGCTCGAACTATTCCTGCTTCGTCACAGACATGTGGAGTGGTTTATGATCACCAGGTACAAGAGATCCTTCTATAATTAATGATAGAAGTTCATTCATCTTCTATTTATTTGAAGAGGCATCATGCATATTTATACTAGTATGTTATAGATAATAATATGGTGTTTTTAGGGTTATCTGGATTGATAAGTTCGAAATTGCCAATGTTCTTATGAATTTTTGTTCTGTTAAATTGGCCCTTTCATAACAAACACTCATCAAACTCAGCGCAATAGCTAGTAAAAGCAATAAAATATCTATTTGCTTGTATAAAATGTTGAAGTTAGAGGTTCGGAAGAAAATGGTTGTGATGATATTTATTTTTGAAATATCGATTGATTGAAAACTTACTTATTATGCTTCTTTGACTCTGAAAACATTAATTCATAACTGATGGGCGGAGTGGCAGAATTTTTTTAGTTACTGACCACAATTATTGTTCAAAAAGGTTTGAATTATTGTATTTCTAGAACACCCCATTTAAAGATGAATGGGGTAAAGGGATCCATGTTATGGTGTGGAATGAAGATGGCTCAGTACATGATTTTGTAGCTTTTACTACTGGTGAAGATTGGGACACCGGGGCTGATGAACTGTTTGTCAAGTATGTCAATAGTAAGTGTCATCTTGATAAAGAACAAAGATACATTGAGTTCAATGGGGGAACTTTGCGAGGGATGCGATAAAATCTTCTCATTTGCAAATGTCTACTGTGGATTATGAACCAGTGAATAATTGTCAGGGGCTACCAGCTCATACCATCCGTATGTAACATTATACGAAATCTCAAAGTGGGGGTCGAAGACGGGCCTGTCTAAATTCTGTAGAAACGTCGCAGTCTGTAGTGATATGAACCTCAGTTTATCATATCGTTATGGAGTTATTTCCATATCACCTGCTATACTCACGGGAAAACTGAGGCCACGAATTTAAAAACTACAAAATTATATCACAAATTCACAAAAAGGGGCAAACAATTGCCGAAACGTCAAATAACAGGACAATAATATACATAAAATTTACATTTCAAAGCATTATTTTGCCTCCGAGGTTCCTTCGAAATACAAAGTGTCAGAAACGCAAGTCAAATTTGAAAATGGTTCAGTTTATCATTGATATATTACAGGTATTGAAACTGGTAAAATAGTTGCTTTAGCTGTTCGAAGAGGATTAGGTATTGGCGAAAAGGACAGAGAGTTTGGACAAGTGTATGAAGCTGTAGAAAAACTCGGCGGTATGTCACCTGGTTCGAGTGTGATGAGAAACGTTGCTAAAGATGAAGCTTATGCTTTCATTACTCTAGTAGGTGAGTGAACGTAAAATGCCTACCAGTGCGTCACTTCTTTGGCGTTGTTTAAATAGTCCTCTTGAGAAACACTAAGCCATTATTCAGAAAAGATTCACCTGAACAGATTTAAAAAAACATTGATGGGCAGCTAAAATACGTATTTCTGAACTATTGTTTTGAATTGGTGGTTGGTGTGCAAGATGCTCGAACAAACTTTAAAAATGATTATGGTCTGAAACGTATTCCGTTTCTCTACTAAGAGTGGTTGGCCCAACTTATCCAGAGTAAATTTTTTCACTGGCTTCAAAATGTCAATTTTAGAGTTCCGCTTTTAGACGTCACTTTAAGATCCCAAAGTTTGCAAAAAATGAATAAGTGACGCTATACTCCTGCGGACAAGTGACACCGTGCATTCTACAATTATGAACTTTTTTCCAGAAAAAACAGTTAGCTTAATAGGAAAATGGCAACTAAGTTATTTTGTATTCTCTTGATAGGTGATTCAACGTTCACTAAAGAACAACATGCTCAAAAGATAACAGGACAGAATTACACAAGAACGGATGACTCAGTGAGAATAAACAACTGGGAAAAGGGTTTAAAATTTAGTGCCCAAAGTGCCGTGAAGTGGCAAGGGCCTTGGGGATCACCAGATTATGTGGATTTTAAAGTAATAACAACTGATGTAGCATACCCAAAGATTGATGTCATCGTTCCTGTAAATTGGAAAGAAGGTGAGGGTCTTTATTTGATATAATTGCTGAATTAAAAATAGAGTGTTACAATTGAATAGGAGATCATAGGGAGAAACCTGATAAAAATCTTTCAACGTCAAAATCCATTAGCCGATGAGGTACACAGCCGAACTGGATCATTCAAGATTGAAATTAATAACAGGCCAGATATTATTTGAAAACTAAAAGCACCCTCTCTCTACAAAGCTTAAACGTTTCATATAGACTTGAACGAGTTGACATCTCTCCATGAACATTTCAGGCGACCAACTTGTGTTCGCGTCAACAGATTATGATTTAAATCAAGCCGAAGAAAGAACTGTCTTTCCTTGTAATGATTGTAACTCAAATCAGTTCAGAGTGGATGGTAAGTCTCTATAATCTCTCTCGGTAAGGAATGGTTGATGTTGTGTGTTCTGGAATAAGTTAAGCACATCCTTCGGCAGCTGGGTTAATTCCGCTGCGCTCAGAAAATTGTCCTTCATGCACACTACACGACGATTGCTCGTGGCTAACAGTAAGGTATTAAATTATATTTCTTGTTTTCTCTGAAACACCCAACACTTGAATAATTTGCTTATAAGGAATAATTCGGAATAACCAGTGATCGTATCCCAATCATAATAGTCTTTACTCAATTTCCCAGGGGCATTTAAATACAGTCATTATGGTGAAGTAACAGAAGGTGTAGATGAACGAGGTGAAGTTGGTCTGTTGTCAAGAAATGTCAGGTTTCAGGGCCAGATGGAGCCTGTGTGTTATGGTATCACTGAAAAAGAAAAAGAACTTTGTAGTTGGTTTAAGAAAGATACATTTGGTGGACACTTCAAGGTATATCGTTTACTGAAATTCTTTGCTTCGAAAAAAGGACACAGTCAAAATTTGGTCTATCAGTCACTTGTATTCAGCACCGGCCTTTAATGAACAGTCACAAAAACAAATACATTTAATGCACTTTTCAACCAAATTATGCGACACCGCCCTCATAACACAGCCAGCGGTCACCATTTGCAATGAAAAGGTCCTGTTTTTCGTTCGAGCAACAAAACTCATCCAGAAAAATGTTGACTTTTATTGCTACCATAATTTTAAGAAATATGACCAGAAGAAGTTATTTTTCGCGCAAATTTGCCATCATTTCTTTCAAAAATATTTCCAGGTTTCCAAAGGATTCACGAAAGTCCATGTAGAAGGAGCAGAGTTTAAGAATATGGGTCAACAGTTCACTTTGGGTAAGAATTTAATCTAAAGTGATTGATCAAGCCTATTACCACTAACAGCAAACTAAAATGATTGGAAATGGGAATGGTGTGTCCCAGATACACATATACAATTTAGAGAGTTTTTTCAGATCAATCGATCAGTTGTAATCAAATTTTGAAAAAATTAATCAATATGATTCAATCATTTATTTGAGTCCCTTTAAAAGGCGAATACAGAATACAATGATCATCACCAGGGTAGATTTTTTCATTATCGTTAATGCATGGTATTTAAGTGCAAGATGTCCTTTGAATTTTAGGTAACTATCCAATACATTTCCATATGTGTGACGATGTTGATGGTACAGTTATAAAATCTAATTCTATCCACCACACTCTAGCTAGATGTCTTACTATTCATGCTACTGATGGTTTAAATGTAAGTATTAGACAAAGAAAGATTCACAAATAAGAAACACCTTATTATCTTTCATAAGAATTTAATAATGACGTGAAAATATCGATATTAAAGACTTGATTTGGAAAATGATACATGTAGCCGCATGTGACCCCTAGCGTGTTTACAAAATGTTTTAGTAGTTATTTTTTACCATAATCTGCCGCCCCTGGACCTCGCTTCTACGCCACAGCACTAAACGATTTAGTCCTTGGATCTGGGAAATTAAAGTAGGCATTGCATCCATGGGATTCTGTACGATATTTTGTTTGTCAGAGTATTTTCCATATGATTTGTTTATCTTATATCATAAACCATTTTAACATTTTCAATTCAATAGGTAACAGATAATGTATGCTTCGAACATCTTGGTCATGGATTTTTCCTGGAAGATGCTGTTGAAATGAGGAATATATTGGATGGTAACTTGGGTATCAATACTAGATATGGGGGCTTGTTGCTCTCTGATAGAAAACGAGATTGGTGTAATTCAACCAATAAAGATCATTGTGCGTGAGTATCATACTAGAATTCACTCGAATTAACTTACTTTTATTTGTTTCCTTTGAGAAGAGATTCTGGAATCGAAAGGTTGAGATGAAATCTTCAGAATTCTCAATCTGTTTTCCCAACTCATTGTACAACTGCCTTAATTCATTGAATGTTGAATTTCGTTATCACTCATTGGATTTTGAATTTCGTTGAATGTTGAATTCTTTATCATTCAATGAATGTTGTATTTTGCAATCTTTTGTGATTTTTTTCAGAGCACCAACAACATTTTGGTTAACTCATCCAAACAATTATATCAAGAACAATGTTGCCGCAGGATCCGAGGTAATTAAACTTTATCATTGCTGGTCACGGCACCACAATAACGCCCACTATTATTGAAAACGCTTTAATATACAACTTAATATCATGAATAGTTTTTTTTATAAATGAATTTATATCCACATATTTTCCAGATGGTTGGTTTCTGGTACATCAATTCTGACAGACCATTAGGTCCATCTCTGGAAAGACAAGAGGAAAGAGGTTTAGTTACAGAATTCAGCTCTAGATACTCGCCTGTGAAAGAGTTCTATAATAATGTAGCTCATTCAAATAATAAGGTACATTGTTTTCTTAAACAATCCGAAGATTTTCAAATGAATTATATATATTATTGTCAATTACATGGTAGGGGAACTTTGACTGTGTTATATAATTATTTGGAATGTCAATGATACCCCCGAAATAGCATTAAAACAAGTCCTTTTTCTGTGACTTCGCTTCCCACCAATTCCTATGTATGTGTGACTTCTATTCCCAACAAGTCGACTTCGCTTCCAAATCACACCCAATCACTTTACTTAATATGAATAACTTGTTGTTTAAAGGCTGGTTTATTTATGGATAATAAGATATCATATGGACAGTATTATCATGGTAAATGGGTTCCAGAAGGTGGAATAATTGGTGGTTCATCTGTCAATGCTAAAAATGAACAAGGTGAAAAAGTAACATCAATCCTTTCAAGGTACGGTAACACTGATTTTGTTTTTACTCTGCAACATGCAAAATCCTTTATCAGTTATCATCTAACTGAATACTGCATGACGTTTATTGGCTTACTTAGAAGACGTTGACATGAAAAAAATTCAAGTTCATTTCTAAAAATACATCCACCTACATCAAATACAATGAGTTGTATGTCACTTTTTGTCAAATGACATAAACTTCATTTCATATGATGACTTTATCGTATTATTCGTAAAACATGCTCTCACAATAATATCCCATTTATGTTCTCCGAAGAACATTATGCCAATGAAATAGAACAGTAAGTTTTTAATGAATTCGAAGAGAACAATGTGTGGGATTTTAGTTCTGAAAAGAAATTTTAGCTTGGAAAAATATTAAGGCGACTGTAAGTCTGTATCTCTTTGTATCAAGTAACTTACCAATGTTATACTTATGGAAAATGTTATGCGGCTGGTTCAGTTAGTTGATTTGCCTATTTTATTATAAGGTTTACTGGTTACAAAAATCGACATCAAAACGCATGGTTACGTGCTGGAAATCTCTTGGTCAAAGACTCATCGTAAGTAAATTCAGTATTCGTATTTCGTAGAATTTGAAACTTTTGTGTATCTAATCAGTAAGTCCACAAGCAGCATTCGATAAGAAAACATGACACGAGTCTATTAGGTTTTCTGGATGAAGAGAAATGACCCTTTCTTTGTAATGAAGAAGGTAATTTTTAACAAAGTCTTCTGTGGAGATTTTAATCTGCCATGGCTGAAAAACCTTTGATTCTTATACCTTTCCGAGAGAAGTATTCTCTAAGAACAGAACCTGAAGAAACGATCTTCAAAAACTGAACCTTTGTTATTTCTGCAATATTTTATCAGACGTCGATGTCATTATTATCACTTGATGCTATTACAGATTTGCAGACTCCATTCGTGGCCTGACGATGCCAATTTCAGCCGGAGATACATCACAAGAAGTCAAAGACTCTCTGTTTGTTGGAGAAACTAGTAATTTTGGAATGCCACAAGCTTACACCAACTGGTCTTATACGGGAAGCCCAAAACCGAAATATTCTTTTCCAAGGTCCTTTCCAGCTTCTGATCCGTACGTATATCTTATGTTATGTTATGTTGTTATATTAACTATTGTTGATATTTTCAACCAATCCGGTACCGATTGTTTCGATTGGTTCTTATAGCTTTCTATACTCTTAAAAGGATTGCAAAGAAATTTTTGTATTTTTTATGCGTATCGAGAACATTAATAGCATCAATTTACACAATTACAATTTGCATTACATTGTATAACCTCAGTTGTTCCAGCAATTTAAATTTGAACCTTTCAAAATGCTATCAACATGCTAAAAAGCTATAACACTTTCAGTTTATTTTATTCCTATGTAATTTATTCATACTTAAGAGAGTATGTTGACTTGTAAAGTATCTCTTATAATTTCAGAAACTATGCTCTTCAAGGATTTATCTTCTACGACGGACCAGTTTACAGTACAAATTGTCACTTCCGCCAGTTCAAAGATTTAGACTGGAGTAATAGCTATGAATCAACCTTTGGAATACCTGCTCACAGACCGGCTGGTGCCATTGGATTTCTAAGGAAAAACGAATTTACTTCGAGTTCTTTCAGTCAAATAAGTGGAGCAACTTTTAACTTCTGTGACAAGGTAATTTTCTAAACATTTTAATGTCTATTCAACGTTATTGTTTTTACATGATTCTACGGATGATTTAAAGGGATTGTAAATAGGTTATTTACTTTTTTATGTGCATCGGGGACACTGATAGCATCAATTTGCGCCATTCCAATTTCCGATACCTTTAAGTTAGTATAGTCATTTATCTTTTTGAAACCTTTTCAAAACGTGAACTAAACAACCAGTTCGTCTGTGATTTGATCAAAACTTGACAACCAAAAAAGGGGACAACATATTTGAAAGCATTGCAGTATTTTATGATTATTCTATTTTACATTGTTTAGACAGACGGAAATTGGGTTTTTGATGGTAATGGAAGCAATATAGACTTTGGTGACTTTGACGGTGATTTACGGGCCACCTTCTTGGACAAAGACGGCAGTGTAACGGGTCACCCTGGTGTACAAGTAGTCAAGAATATACCGTTTCTGACCACACCGAAATGTTCCTATAGACCAACCTGGCAGATGATGGTGTGTCCTCACAGATACCTTAAGGTAAGTTATAGTGGCAATCACCTCTTATTTTACTGGCAAAAAGTACCTTTAAGCTGAATTTCAAGGTTTAAAAGATAAAGTTATGTCTAATTCGACCCGGAAATCACAGGAACAATTTAAATTATCTAGTCTTTTTTGTACAATATTATTTGAAAGAATGAGATTTTCATAATTCACAAGTAAACCTCAAATTAGAAATGGATGAAAAAAGTGATATTGTTCTTAAAAGTAGTCTTTTTCTTGCATTTGCTAACATTTTCTTCTTTTTTCTTCAGTTGTCAATATCTGGAGATGGTGCCTTGACTGAGAATAAAGGAAATTATCCTGTTCAGTTTATACGCGATGATGCAAGTGATTCACCTTTCTCGTTGAAAGGTAAGTTAAGTAAGACCACAAGAGTTTTAGGTGGGATGAGTTCAGGCAAACTCAGAGGGATTGCCAAGTGTTTTTACGCATATCGGAGCCATTTACGGCTTCCGTTTGGTACATTTTTAGAATTTTACCAATCATTACCGTATATGACATAACTATCACAAAAATTGCTAATAATATCTGACAACCATTTCGTTAACGCCATAAAACTCCTAATTTTTTAGGTCTTGCTAATAAGGCCAAAGACATCTCACTGAACATTTGACCACTACATTGTAGTATCATTTAAAGAATGTGCTAGTTCAATCATGAATTCAATATGATTGAGATAGGCCTTTAACATTTTGCCATCTGTGTCATGTTTTAGGAAATAATGGATTATCGTTCTTGATTATGAAGAATAAATCTTACACTATACATTTTAATGGTAATTCTCCTAAATCGGTAAAAATATACACCAATGATCTAGAAATGTAAGTATGATCTCCTTTAATTTTTGGGGGTTCGTCAGTTACCAATACTTTTGTGTTCTTTCCGAAACTTCACCGGAAACGTACCTGCAGCTGGTTTTAAAGGGCCATTCTGCTTTTTTGAAAAAAGTTTCCATTGTCAAAAAAATCGCAAATGCTTCCTGTGAGTATTTTTAAAGTATGTTTATTGTATATCTATACATTCTTGATCAAACTGAATTTGGTTTTAAAGGGTTAATTACAAACAGGGAGTATTTATTGTTAATTAAGCAATTTGACCTAGTTTTGGTGTTTGCCCTTTAAATAGCTGAAACCTTTTAAATACACAAGAGGGACATTTCTCTACAATTAGGCGTTTATTTTACACAAATCCGTTCAGTCGTTTCCTATCAGCGTCCAAAAAACATAACACACTTAAAAACCTTACGTAAGGTTTTTAAAAAATTTAGCATGTTTTAGCGTTTAAAAATTAACGGCTGGATATTTTTAGTTAAAACTTTGACCTAAAAAAAAGTTCAGACTGTCCCTTTAAGTTCAAAATTTAATTTTGAAGAAAAAGTTGTAAAATAGACTTAGCTGCGGGAGGGATTATGCCCCCAGATCCACTTCTTGCTCTTCTCTGGCTACGTTAATTGTGATGCGGGTTATGGCGGATATGGGATAAAAGAGTGTAGCCTACTGTTTCGAAAAGGACATTAAACCAAGGTTCACCCTACGTGCTATAATACTATTATAAAGAGTCTATTTTGTGAAAAGATAGAACTGCATTTCATTCTTGTGAAGCTGCGGTCAAACATATTAACAAAGGGGCCAATAAAAAATCAATTTATTTTAGAGGAGATTTTATTCGAGTTGGTATTTGTTTCCCAAAAGACTCAAGTCAATTTAAACTTGAGAGCTGGTATCCGTGGATAAACACTCAATATGCTCCTGCTTATGCTGTGAGCTCAATAGAGGAATTAGATTCAGATCGTAGTGGTAGAGCTTATTTCTGGGACCAAGTCAATGGGTGAGTGAATAATTAATTAATAAAAGTTCAGAATCTTGACGGTGGATATCGCCCAGGGGAATGACACAAATACATGTATCTGCATTCAAGGTGAAAGAATTGCTGGGGTTTTTCGGAATGCTCTGACTGCAGTTAACATATTATCGGGAAGATCTTGGGAAGAATTACCTACCGAACTGCCTTATTGAAAATGTGGATTATTCATTTCATGCTCTTTGTCAAAATCAGTTGGTTTTTTTTTTCAATCCAGATTAGGTTGCATGAAAAGCCTTTTTTTCTTTGCTTGTTAGATTGTTCTTTGTAAAGTTCCTGTCCAATGAAACCCGTGGTGACGATGAAAGGAGGAACTGTCCAAATGGGAAATGTCCAAATTTTAAGATAACTAGATTGGATGGTGGTAACACTGCAGATTGTCTTAGTACAGCTTATGGTCCGTACAAACAGGTTCCAGAGGCTGCTGAAGGTCAACCAGACGCAAAACCTTGCATTACGTCTTCTGGATCAGTAAGTGTTTTTTCCATAGAATGTCCGTAAATATATATGGCAAACCTGCTTTAATTTCATTAAAACCCAGAGAACTCCACGGTTTTTCGTCCACCACAAGAACCAAGATAGGTTTCCAGTGAACTAGTTATAGGCATGGTTCAGTTCCTTAGTATAGTTATACATATCCAGAAAAGGGCATTCTTTTTATAATGTATCATTTAAAGTTTAAAGTACTATAAAATTTTAGTGTTCATATACGTTTACTGGCTATTGTTTATTTTAGTCAACATATCATTTGTTTATTTTTAACAGGGTATTGGAGCTGGTGAAACTCGACCATCTGAATACACCGCACCGGAAACATCCAATAGCTGCCCTGTTATTTCAACGACAGGTTAGTGAATTTCTCAATAATTACCAACACAGAGAGTTGAATGTCCATATAAGATGCCATGTCAAAAGGGTTGCAACATCAAAATAGATATATTAGATGATATTTAGTGCCGTACAATTCAATATGTGACAATACCGATGCACAAACGTGGGTCCAAACATTTCGACGTTTCAACTGCAGTTTCTCATATAATATCCATAATAATGTTATTTCTAATTCTAGACGTCGGGGATCTAAATCTCAAATATCGTGGTTGTTATAAGGATGATTGGACCTACAGAGATCTTCAGTTTCAAATGGTGAGATATTTTACGTCAATGACTAGAGAGATCTGTGTAGCGAGATGTCAGCGTCTTGGATATGTGTATGCTGGTTTACAGAGAGGTGATGAATGTCGATGTGGTAACAGTTTTGGTAAACATGGTGCTGATCCTGCTGGTTGTACCAAACCTTGCTCTGGGGATAAAGAAACCAAATGTGGTGCAAACTTAAGATCAGATGTGTTTGCCACTGGAATTCGTAAGTTTTTATTGCATCAAATATTATTATATTGCTTTGATAGCCATCGTATTTGACTCTATGTATTCTTACCACTCCTACAAGAACGATGTGAATACTTCTATAAAAATCCATAAATGCATTGCACTGCCTCGGCCGAAGCATGAATTTAAGAGTTCTTTTCGGAACCTAAATAAACATGAAAATGCTCAAATTTTGCGATTTCCAAGTTCTCCTCGTTATACGCCACTGGACTATGCGTTTTGCTGTCTTTTCAAAAAAAACGACATTTTAAGGCATTAGAAATATGACTCCTGTTTCTTTCAGCTTTGCCACCCGAGCCTGAACGATGTGGTCCTGGTTCACGTGGCGTCATAGTTGGACAGAAATGTTATTATCTGGTATCTGAATTAAGAGATTATATGTCAGCACAGCGAGAGTGTGTTATTATGGGTGGTAGCTTGGCCAGTGTTACTTCTTTAGATGAACAGGTATTGGACTTTTTGGTCCATTTGGACTATTGGACACTGGTCATCATCATCGTCATCATCATTATAATCATCGTGATTATCATTGAATCTCTGTGGTCGACTTAGTCAACATCGTCATGATTAATCAGAGTAGCTAAGGTGTAACAGCTGAGGAAAACATGTTTCAGAATCTTCATCATCAGTAACAGCAAAACTATAATCATTTCCCATTATCATAATTCCCAGAAATCTCATCACGAACAGGAATGATAAACATCATCATAAGTATCATCACCATCATCACAACTGTCAACGTCGTGTTTAAATGATCATCAGCAGTTAATAAGATTGACACCAATCTTCTATCTAACCTATTTTAGGAAGCCGTTGCTGTGTATTTAAGACAAGGTAGTGGTGATGTATGGTTTGGTCTGAATGATGTTACTACTGAGGGTACATTTGAGTTTATTACTGGTGAACCATTATCGTATAATAATTTCTTACCAAATGAACCCAGTAACTGGTGGAGTGCAGAAGACTACGGAGGTACGTTGAATGAATACACTCTTAAATCTAGACTAAGTATTGACTTTACTGTTGATTATGCTCTATTCCAGATGACCAAATTGAGGTTTTACAGATATTAAATTACTAGAAAGACGAAAAAAAGGATCACGATAAATGCGTTTAATATGGAATTTAATCCTTGGTCAAAGAATAATACTTGAATTAATTTCTACAAGAGTAACTTGCGGCGTTTTTGTGGACCGATTAAATATGAAGGATTAGCTATTCCGTGCATTTGTGAACCTGTAAGCTTAGGCTAATTGGCACATTTGCAAGAAAGTTAACCAACCTAAATTGATTAGGCTAATCATCCTGATCGTCATAGGTGATTAGATTTGACTTTGAATAGAGATCTTTCATTGGTTGACAGAGGACGCAGACACATTGCGAAATCACTGATTTGAATTTCGCATTTATAGATCACTGCTTATCTAAACCAAATGGCATCGAATTCTGCTAGCAGTTTTGAACCAAATTAAATCGGCCAACAAAAAATGCCTATACTGTATACACTAAAAAAACATATTTGATATAAATGTAATAAGTTTTTTTTTCATGTTATTTATAAAAAAAAAAAGAAACACTAGTTCTTCTTTGAAAGCTAAACGAAAAAAGATAATTATATATTTTATCCATCAATAAAATCTTATTGATCTATCAAAAGCTTAATCTATTGTTAAAACACAATTTTTTTGATTAAAAAGCGTTTAGTGATAATTTGATATAACAATATAGAAATATGTGATGAACACCTAATGTAAATAAATAGTCATGTTGGTCCATCTACTATATTTTGTCACTAAGTAGTTTTCTGAAATAATTACAGAAAGTGACTTATAATGTAATCAATAACACATGGCTTTTGCTGTTATGGACATTATTGTCCTACTTCTCTTGAAATGGTCAAATTTTTTATCCATAAATTGACAATTTTAATTATAATTGAAAACTCTAAAAAGAACCAAAGCCACTGATTTGTGTATTTATTTAGCAAAATAAAGGTTATCTGGAGGCTTTTGAAAGACGCCAAACCGGATCCCTTGAACAAAAAAAATATTACACCAATTTAAGTGCCATCGGTGTTTCAGCACATATTATAGTGTATTCTTCCATCAAATAAAGCGATTTGGAGGTATTTTATCTTACACCTCTTAGGTTTCATTCAGCATCATCAAATTACACAGGTGTAAAAATAAGAATTCACCAATTAATAGTGTTTACCATACACTATTTGCGGTAAATAATAACACTAAATTTGTAAAGTGCAGCTTTGACGCTCATATATTTTTTCTAAATCCAAATAAATTGTTTTGAAACTTTGATTGACGATGCATACTACATATTAATTTCAGTCATGAAAGCTAATGCTGATTATAAATGGGATAATAGCGGACCAGATGATAAAAGAAGATTTTTATGTCAACTATCAACTACTGTTTCGTCAAGTACCATAGGTAACCAAACTGCTACATATCATGTATCTATGTTGATTTTAAAGTCTGATTTCGGCTACAATCTTGTTCAGCAACAGAGTCATTTCATTACAATGAACATATTTTGTATGTTCATAGCAGGCATTTTAAAAATTTCAAATTCTTACGACCATCCATACATCCTTTCCGTCCGAAACTATTGTATAAAACATGATACATTTGTGTCATCCAGATTCAAATTTTATTTTGTGTTATTGATTTTCAGAAAGTTGTGGCTATGGTGGCAACGGAATGAAAATAGGATCCAGTGGAAAATGCTATGCTATAGTTAATGGGGGAATGTCTAGAGAAAGTGCTGAATATAAATGTTATACTCAGTTCGGAGTTTTAGCACCAATGACAATCGAAGCAGAAAAGGTAGGCTTGATAAAACTTATTTACAACGACTGAGATTGTTTTGTTTTCCAGTCCAACGAAGATTTGAGAAACCAGAAAGTGTAACTTATAATGGATAATAAAACTAGCTATCCAAACACAGCAAAACAAAGTTATCAATCCATAACAAGATATTGGCAATACATAATAACAGTTAATTAATTTTTCATATGAGGAAGTTTATCAATAAATGAAGAAGTATATAATGAAAATGTTATAAGATGTCAAAGAGAGTATAACCTATCAGCCACCACATCCGCCATTGCTGCCCAGTTAGTTTTTAGACCTTCGAAATGGGGCAATCGTGTAGTGGCCAGGTCATTTGCTTGAACCTTCTTTTGATCTTTTTACAAGCTTTGTGAAAGTTTAATGTTCACACATATATATAATACAGCACCTTTTTTTTTAACTATATTAGCTTTTGTACTATATGTTCTTGTTTTAGAATGAAATAATCAGACATCTGTATAAGTTTGGAATACAAATAGATTATTGGGTCGGAGAGAAAAATGACAAGGACTTCGCTGGTATGATTTTATGTATTTTAAGAATTGTCTGCTATCATAACACAATTCTAACCCCAAAAGTTTGCCAATCAATTGTGTTTTATGAACTTCATTTGCCGATAACTTTCAAAATTAAGTTAATAGCTCTTCTTTGAACTAGTATATTGCTTTTGCATAGATATAGACACACAACGTAATGTGCATAAGGACGATCGGGGGTAATTCGTCCAAACATCGCACCAATGATTGTGGGTCCATAAAGCTGTGTCTTTATATTGTGCTCACAATATTGTTATTTAAAAACATTATTATATAGCTATATTAAAATGTAACAATCAATCTGTACACATTACTCACAATTCATGTTTTAATTAATCGAATTTCTTTCAGAATTAGTTTACAAACAACTGTTTAAAACAAACTATGTTGGAGCCTGGGATAACAATGGCGCTGTATGCTTATTAGGTATAATCCATTTTTACATGCAAGAATTATTGATGGGTGACGACACAAAATAAGCATCAAATGTAATGTTAAATTCAAACGGATGATCAGTTCTAAAATTGAAAATGTCATCAGCTATTTTATTTACTTTATTTCTATTTCTAAAGCTTAATGACAAGTGGCGTACTATTGTGGTCGTAGGATCATGCCCCCCCCCCCCCCCCTCCCCTCGGGCAATTAAAATGAAATATGTCAACTCAGAATGATGGGTTGTGATAAAAACTCAATACTGTACTGAACTTATATTATTTTTCAGATAACACTGGAATCTGTCCTCAAGGTACGTTCTGGTTATTATCGTACTGACGTATATAGACTTCAGCGATGAACTTCTGCTTTCCATAAGTTTTATCGTCATGCCATTCGAAAGTAGACTGTGATGATGACAGTTTTCTGCATTCAGAAATATTCTCTGGTTATTGACTGGAATTGTGAGTGAAGATGTCAAGGTCATCGGACTTTCGATCGAGATCGACACCGATCGAGATCCGAACGCTCAAACATTCGTATTATGGCGTAAAGAACAACGCACTAACCGACTGTGCTATAGAACCCCAAAGTAGTTTGGAGACCTCATATCGAGCTTGCGAATTTAATAGTAGTGCATTACTTAATTTTCAGGATGGGTTTCATTCCAAGGATCCTGTTATCTTTATACTGGAAAAATTGTTGGTAACTATGAAAAAGCCCAGGAACTTTGCAACGGGTAAATATAATTTCTTCTATTGATTGAAACTGTTCTCCCAAAATTTGAAAAACGTTTTCGTTTTCTTGGACACACGTCTGATCCTTAATTTGTCCAATTCGGGTCCAATTTAGAGGTTTCATTCGACTGTGTTCATTTTTTTAATGAAAGATGGGTTTTCTTAATTGCCGTTATGAAAATGAGAAATGCCCAGACTTATACCACCAGTTTGTCTCACATGGGTATCATTATTAGCCAAATAAGAAGGGGATGTCTGACGGAGTGGTCGATCATGAATGGCCAAAAAGTATATGTTTGTTTATCCAGACTGTACCTACATAGGTATTTATTTATTATTGATTCCGTTTAACCATCTAAATATTGCAGTTTCTGTTCTGTTGTTGGTGGAGTATCTATGTTTCAAGCTATCTTTAGAATAAAACATTCAGTTTAATCATTAAATTTAACTTAAAATGTTGTTTTGTTCCCTTACAGAGGTAACAGTAACCTAGTAAGCATTGAGTCCAAGGAAGAAAATGATTTTGTGTTCGATTTGGTTAAAAAATATGACGGCAAAGGACAAAATCTGTATTTAGGTTTGTATTTAGTATTTCTTTCTGCTGTTGTGTTGTAGGCAGCATTATTGTTAAAGATGGCAAGAGTATCATCGACGAAAGGTTGCAAGCAAAATTTAAATAAACATGTATAAATATGGATGGAGCTATCGGTGCTAATGCAAACAAATTACGAAATGTAGATTTGTTATCTATGGGCTATGGGAAAAATAAAGCTCTTGATTTTTTTTGCATTATGCATTTGTGTCCAGTTTATTGCAAATGACGCCTGAAATGACAGGGTGCGACTAAACACCAGCAACAGAAACAGAAGCAAAAATGTCCAGGAGTTTAAAAAACTTCATTATTATTTTTCCATCTTACTTTGCATTACAGGATATCGCTATTCCAGTGTATTCGACAAATTTAGCTGGACGGACGGCTCCACTTCGATATATTCCAATTGGGCAGATGGAAATGGAAAAGCAAAAGTTTCTGAAGGCGCTTGTGCAAGAATGAGAAATTGGGATACGGAGCATAAATGGGAAAATACAAATTGCGATGATAGCTGGTTGTTTATTGTTTGTAAAGCAAAGATTGGCGGATAATTTTTTTTATTTTTTGAGATTATACTAAAACACTTAATATTGCTTACAATTGTTTGTAACCAAAGAATCTATAGACTAACAATCAGAGACTAAATTCAACATCAATTTAAAGGGATACATTCATCATCCGTTCAACCAATCAGTAGCTAATCTAAGTAATAGTATTCACTGAAATTCGAGCCTTAAAATCTACGTGTATCTCAATTATCTGTGTTTGAAAGTTAAAAATATGACTCAAATTTTAGTGAGACTATACTGACTACACTGTATTAAAAAAGGCACATACTGCATACAGAAATAAAATGAGAAATTTTTAATCTTAGAATAATTATTTGAAGGGGTAATGCGTTTTTTCTAATACTTCTGAAGACTATTAACTATAAATTCAACCGCAGAAAATACCAACTGTTCACTTCTAGATATAATAATTAAGCAGTCCATGCTACCATTGGGCCATGGCATGAAAATGCTAAAATTTTGGGATTTTGTAAGTGAAAAATTACAAAATACGACACCAAAACCAGTGTAGATTTTGATTGCAGACGAACAGATCGTCAGAAAATACATTATAACATCCTTTTAACGTTAACATTTACCAATTTAATATAACTAGAAAATGTATATTATTATTTTTTGTCCCATTTTTAATTTTAAAATAAACTACCTTTTATAAAACATAAGCTCAGCTTCCGTACAAATATATATGTTTTTTAATAATAATGTTTATTTTACAATTATGTCACTGTATTTACAAAAGAAATAAAATGTTTACTTTTAAACAAGCTAATACCCTTTCTGATAACATGTCCTGAAATCCAGCTATCGGCGTTCCTTTCTCAGAACGAAAATTGACAACAAATAATAAATAAATAAATGATAATACATTATAGTATTCACAACTCACAATTTAGCCTTCAAATCCATGTATATCCTTTATTTTCAGCGTTTGCAAGTTAAAAATACAACTAGTATTTAAGTTGACTTTCTGATATAGAAGAACACACATATTATGCAGAAAAATTAAAGATATATTTTTAGGTTGGGATAAAAAGGGAGTTTGTGATTTTCGTGCAGTTCTACAACCCGAATTAACATCGATGTCACCCTTTAAGCATACTGACACACGGGCATCTTTGCAGCTGAGTTTGGAATTATATCCCAACCATTAAAGTCCAGGGACACATTATTCTTAATAGGTTTACATCCTCCACAAACCCCATTCACTTTGCCTCCACAGTAACCAACCACCATACTGTCGTTATAGCTCCAAGTGATATTGTGGACATATCCTAAACTTTTAGAACCCCAAACGGTATCATTTCTGACTTTAAAACCAGTTCCTCTCAAATCAATTTCAAATTTTCCAATGACTCCACAGTCATTTGGAGGAGTGCTCGCATAGCAATCTGCAGCATGGCCAAACAGTTGATTGGACAGAGTGGACGTAATATAAACTGATTCTACCAAGGCTACGGTCATGGTGTTGGGCCTCAATTTGACCTTAGAAAAGGACGAAGTGCCCACAGTTGAGTAGTAGTTACCAGCATCGACCTGTACGCAGTTTGAACCTCTAGTGTATATTGGCGTGGTTGCTGTATTATTGTGCTGTAAGGTTATATATGATCCGGTCTTCAACCCTGGCTCAATTTTACAGAAAAGCTTCATCGTTTTGTCGAAAGGGGCCACGTAAACCCAGTACTCATCAGAAACTGCTGCTGCGTCACAGGACGCCACTTGGTCACAAGTCGAAATGGGCACGCATTGAAATACTGACCAATTTCCACTGAAATCACAAGTAACGTTACCATTGGGACGAAATAGTGGAGCACATGGGTAAGTTACGAGTTCGTCAAAGTCCCAAAGAATACGTTGATTGAATGCAGTCGAGTTAATGTTCTCTACATTTGGTACACCAGTACACCCAATAACCTGACAGGTAACTCCTGTTTCAAGTTCTACACAAAGTTTATTGGGTGAACAAGTAACATATTGGCATCCTTTGGCAAGCTTCGATGAAAAATATTGAACATCCACAAATGTATACATGGGATCTAGGATGAATGTTCCCTCACTGGCAAAGTTCAATTCGCAATCTTCAGATTGTTTCCAATTTATTGAATGGCATAATGATTGTCTTTTACACAGAGAAGCACATTCCATAAATCCCATGGGTCCAAAATGCTTGATGGATTTACCTGTCAATTTCTGCCCTTCGAGTGATCCTTGGACTTTTTTCGGGTCAGTACAATAATGTAAGCCATATATGACTCGTTGCGACAATAGAAAGCACAAGACAAATTTCACGATAAAACTCATCCTTTTCACGTTGCAGTTGTGTTTGCAATATCCAAATCTGGAATATTCAATATCAAATACTGAACTGAATACAACTGAATGAAATTAATTTTTGAAGCAAATCGTTTAAAAGACAACATCGAATCATTGTATCGGGTTAATATCATTTAACACTGATGACTGGAATTAATATAAAACTTTTTTAATACCCAGCAGCTTTTGTTGGAAACTAAGACTAGGGCCGAGTAATGAAAGAAACAAAAAGAAACACATCTATATTTTGCAATGATAACAATTTAGATTCATAAGTGGATCCTGTCTACTAACTGATCCTTAGAATAAATACTTTTCTTATGAGATAATTTACCTTTACCTTTAAGCAATCATAAATTCCTTATTCCTTTTTAACTCTTCGATAACAACCTCCAGTTTAAGTTTTTATTTAGACATAAGCAGCTTGAGATGAACTCGAGTTAAAAAAATCGATCACATTTGATTTCTTGTACATACATATATACACTAGAAACGCAAAAATCGATATTTCCCTTCTATAAATTTTAAGCTGTTTACTTACCATTAAGAAAATTTGACAGGCAAAATATCATTTGCAACAATCATCACTAACATGAAATATTCAACTCAAAGTAATTTTTTTAATGAAACGTCCAATGGTTGGTAGATGACAAGTTAACGTTCGCTTCCAGCAGCAGCTAGGTAGTTGTTGGTATAGTGGTGGTAGTTGGTAGTTGATTGGTTCAATCGGATGGTACTGTGCTGTTGGTTTGGTAATTTGAGAAATTGTAAGATCTGGTCAGGTCGAATGACATGGCAGTGAAACTCGGCCCTGAGTATTGTGGCGTGAGTTACTCGATCTTCTTCATTCTTCCAAACTCGTTGTGATCAGGGTTATTCTTCTTGATGGTGGTAGTTGAATGGAACGTCCAATATGGCGAATTAAGGACCCTAAGGGACCGTAGGCAAACGAAAGGCTGAGAGCCTATGTTTTACATTTATTTTAAAGAATTTTTCTACATTTTTATGTATATCAAGGACATTGAAATCATCGATTTGTACTATTCCAATTTTCAATCAGATAATAAAAATCCGTACAAGCAAAACAATTCCGTTAATCAAAAATCTCGTCCAAATCCGCCAAAATGCAAATAACAGATTTGTCGTATTTGACAAGGAGTTCTCCGTAACGACCATAAAATTTTCTACAAGAAATTTTAAATTTGTGTGTCAAGTAACCCTGTTTCAGTAATTTCACGGTTAATATTCGACCCCTTGCAAGAAAGTACTTATAAAGAGAACTAGTTCTAGTATAGTGGATCAGTTGTGAAATGTACGTGCCATAAGCAGACGATTGTGGTATGTTACTGCACATGAATGGAAAATTAACAATAGGAAAATCAAAGTCGTCACGTTTGTCATACAATCTGACACAAAGATCATGGTTGTTTTCAATTTCGAGAAGCAAATCCGAATAGGACGCTTTAGTCCTAGAATCAGTAGTGTCTTTAATTTCCAATTCACCTGGGTAGATTATATCAACAAAGTCTCCAAAATCGGAGTTATTAAGTGACAATACGTCATCTATGTATCGGGAAGTTGATTTGAAGAATATGTCAGCAAGTAAAGGAGCACAATAAGTACCCATAGGAATACCAATTACTTGCAGAAAAAATTTTCCGCCAAATTCGAGAAATATATTATCTATCAAAAAATTCAACATTTTCACAACATCCTCCTCTGTGTATTAATTGTTTATAGCGTCAAAGTGATTTTTGACGAAATAGTTGGAATTATAAATTTACAACAATATATGTATATCTTCTGTTACCGGCTTTGGATAAGAAGGCCTGATATATAATATCTTTTAATCTGGATTTCAATTCAGAATGGGGTATTGTAGTATATATATAGAGTCTATTGTCTATTGTTCCAGCAATTTTACTGCGTGTTGTATAATGTTAACATAAGAATGTAGAACACTACAAATTATTCTATATGATTCTGATCGTTTCAAGTGTTTTTTAAAAGGAAATCCAAAGAACAAAGAAGTTAATACTAAGTCACAAACAAAGAAAAAAATATTGTTTTGCTATTGTATTATAGTAAAAGTATTTACAGTTCAAGGATGAATGTTATTTGTTGAAAGGATTCATAATATGTTTTATTTCAATTTGATAAAGGAAAATGGAGATGGAAAGGAAGCGGTCGTATTGTTTGATATTTGATTGTCAAACGTTTCTTCATCTTCTTTCGGTTCTGTTATAATATTTCCATGATTACCCTGGTGAAAAATGTACATTTTCGCATAGCACTCAAATAAAATAAAATGAAAAGGAGTTTTAGGGCTTGTCTTGTCCTGTATAGGCTAACGTGGACGGCAAATCTAGGGGTTTAGATTATCAGTTATTATAATGATGGCCAAATCAATTGAATTTTTAATCTTATAGTCAATAAGAGTATTTATTCATCAGTATACTTACCTGATGTCATAGCCACACATCACAATCTCGATATAACCTGATAAATCCATCAGAGTAAGTGATTATCCATCATATTTTAAGCGTTTTTCAAAGAATAGAATAGAATAGAATGCTCTATTAGAGAATATAATAGAATGTTCTAAACCTCATAAAACAATAAATTCTTATAGATTTTATCCAATGACTAGAAACGAATCAATGTATTAAACCATTAAACTTACAATAATGTTGACTTTTTGAAGTTTAATTCTTGGTTATTTGAATTTGAATGCAAGTAATGGCTAAATGATGGTTTTGAAAAATTAAAAGTCACTTACATTTGCATTTCACAAATACATGCATAAATGTCCTCTAGTCCTGTATATACGTAAAAAGTTTGAATTTTTCAATTTTTCTTTCAATCGTTATTTAGATCTTTTTTTCTTAATCCGTTATTTTGATCTATTTCTAATGATCAATAAATTATGTAAGATTTTGACGGCTATAATATGACGCAGGGGCCGCGGAGCGTTTTTGAAAGTGGTAAGGGGGAGGGGCTTTGGTTGAACATTTTCAAAATCCACCTCTCACCCTCACCCCCACCACAAAAACTCCTCGGATTTCGGCCACTCAATTTTCAGATTTCGGAAATTATAAAAAAATTATAGAAATGACTAAAATATTTTGATGAAAAGAGAAAAAAAAATTAACTACCAAAAAGTGGAGGGGGGGGGGGGGGGCATATTGGCGAAAATTGATAGCAGCTAATGAAGTAAATATTTCATAATGAAATTGGTATCAGGTGCCTAGAAGAGTTAACATACCCTGATTGGCGCCACACCCGCCACTGCTGCTCAATGATATTACATCAATAGGTTATTGATTTCTGATTTCTGTCAGAAAGCAAGTTTAAAAATTTGGCGAAATATGGGCTATAATAGGGCCTAAGCCAATTTTATAAGTATCCCATACTAGTGTGGGGAACAAGATCGTTTCGTATGCTGTCTCTGGTTTTCAATTTGAATACATACATGTACCCAGTAGGCTATAGCACGTTTTACAAGACACTGCATTTACATATGATAATTAAATGTTGTCTATAGCCTATACTGACATGGGCTACTTCCCTTTAATAAATTCTTCGATTATCGTTCTTGGCGGGAGCATTATGTTTAAATCAACATATTAATTTAGAAACGTTGGTTATTTCATTTCATTATCGAAACTGAATTTTGTCAACAATTTTATTTTATTATCAAGGCAAAAAAATACTATTTTTGTGTTTTCGTAGTTGAAATTGCAAAATAAAATATTTTACATAATAGCTCCCTTTACTTCCGGTAGCCATTATTATTTTTAGCGTCCGTTGCGACGATGTCAACTATGAAAATCAATCTGATTGAAAAGAAATTCTATAGAAATGAAGATTTTGTGTGGTATTTCAAGAAGTCAAGAGCCGTCCTAGAAATTTTCAGATGAATCAAGAATTGTGTTTCCTAATATCAGATCATTTTGGTGTTGTATAAGTTGTTGACATTTTTTGTTTGACTTTTTTGTTGAGGAATTTATTTTGATTTGTCATTCAAGATTAAGATTCAAGTGATTTGTTGACAAGCTACCTAGAATCTAAGGATATTCAGAGAATTTGATACTTTTTTCTAAAGGGATATTTATATTGTGTATGTTAATAATTTTGTGATAGATTGGATGTAAAGTGACTAAGCCTTTTTTATTTTCAACTCTGATAATACCGGTATTGAATCACTAGAGTGTAGCTAGCAATGTGATTGTGAAGAGCTAATGTTAAATTTGCATATAACTGTTCAGGGTAAGTTTATGATTTATAAATAATTATTTTATCCCAGGAAGAATAAGGTTTAGCTAGGATTATCCTAAGTTTTTTCTAGTAATCCTCACAGCTTTGGCTTTCTGAAAATAATACAAACTTTAAGTTAAGTTTCCGTTAGGCCTACATATTGACAGAATTTTGTATGACCCTCATACTTGACGGTTAAAGTACATAGTCATCAATAATTTCCTACCAAGCAGTCACTTTTTTTTAATAATTAAAATGCATTGCTCTATGTGGTAGGATGGAATGAGAAGATCTCTAAGTTAAGTACCGGTACCGGTACTGGTACTACAAGTTACAAGGCAAACAGAAAGTTTCAATCACAGTCAACTTAAGAAGTTTAATTAAATTTAAACATTTTACATATTATATTAATAGGTTAATCCTATCTAAGGTTGTTGAGTTGTTAAAATTTAAGCCGACTTGCCTTACAGAATTATCAGATTTGAATAATTATCGTATACTGGTACTAAAGTACTTTAACTCTATCTTCAATGATTTAACTCAAAATGATTTATGTTAACTTTTCCTGTTTTCTGATTGTGTATAGACATATTTAATTTACTTTGTTATATTGTATATATTTTGTATTGTTATTATGTTCATCGAATCTCCAATACTGGAGGAATAAAAGATTATAAATAAATAAATAAATAAATCCTATCTAAGGATTAAGCCAATTAGTAAGCTTAACTATTGGTAACCTGAATTTAATTAATGTTTTAATCTCTTTTTACAATTTTCAGATTCCTATTTAACATTCCATTAAACTATACTTCCTTTCATTTCAGATAATTATTTGTTAGTGAAATTTTATAGAAATAGATTTCCAATGGTGGAATAAATAAAAAGTAAGTCACTTTAACGTTTTCAATTCTTGATCAGTTGTTACCGGGTATAAAGGTAGACTCTTGTGAAAAGCATATTCTGAAAGTTACTAAATTTTTAAGGATTTTGTGCCTAGTAATTTGTAAGCATCTTATTCTTATGTAGTAATATAGTCCTGAACAATCAACCTGACACTAAGCAGTGTAGTCACACAAGTCACATTAAATTAATGTATTTTAGAACTATTGTAAATCCTCAATGAAACCCTTAAAGTGTGACAAAATTGATGACACGTAGCTAATTGTGGATCCCAGTCTCTTCCTAATAGCATTTCCAGATTTTGTATAATAATAGTCCAATTTTTTTCAGAAAATCAAAATGGCTAGTGATACTGATCATATGCGTCCAGCCTCTGTGCTGACGAGAGGTGTACAAATTACAGAATTTAAAGAAACTAATGTGAATCCTGAACCAGTGCTTTTAGAAGAAACAGATGTTTTATTAGAACAATATCTTTCTCCCAGGAAATTAGTAAGTATGATTTTTAATTTGAAGTAAGAGAATGAGCATACACAGATTTATACTTTTTAGCTTAGATATTAAAAATATGTCACAGTCCATAGCCCGCATATTACATGACCCTAGGGAATTTGATAAAATATCCTTACAAGATCATGAGGATATACCGGTACTCATTATGCTCTTCAAGTCATGAAAATATTATACTGCTGGATCAAATGTTTATGTCCTGTGTTCTGAAACTCTACAGTCAAATTTATTTTCGAAGTGTTACCCCAACACATGACAACACCAAAATTTGAAGTATCATTTGAACCTCTCGTTAATCCCGAGGAGTTTAATCAACCCAACTTTAAAAACCCAGGATTTATGTCAAAAAACTTAATACACCTTCTTAAAAATTGGACCTAGACTGAAGTATTTTAGCCTTATTATCTTCATATTAACAACTAAATATTAATTTTATTCTTTTTTCAGAAAATGTTAACAGGAGTAGATAATTTAGAGGAAGTGACATCATTAGAATTAAAAGTTAATACCACAGAAACTAGTTTAGGAAATTTTGGTTCTTTATTACCAAATTTAACTCAGTTAAAAATGTCAGATAGTGTTATACATTCTATAAGGTAAATTCATTTAAAAACTTTTCAAGTTTAATTATTTGCTTATTCATTGGAATGACAAGGTTATAGTTAAACTTTTGCTATTCATAGATAACAACAATCAAAGCTCCATGTCTGTATCAATTTAATCAAAATTAAATTACAATTTCCTTTTTTTTAAACAGAGATATAGGGTCCTCATTACGGGGTGTGCGTGTATTATGGATGTCACAGTGTGGTTTAAATGAAGTAGATGGTATATCCTCAATGACTAGCTTACAAGAGGTTTATTTACCGTACAATGAAATCTCTGATATAAGCGCACTCAGTATGTTAGATGATTTACAGATTTTAGATTTAGAGGGGTGAGTAGTTTAAGGGTTATTTATTACATGATATTAGGTAAAAGAGAAAATTAAGCCTGTGATTAGTAGAAGTATATATAGTATATTATTAAATGGCTAGAAAATCTATCTCTTTTCATTGGTCGAGAGAGTGCATCGCTGCCTCGATAGAACATCATATTCAGCGCGCAATTATGCACGAGAGGTGAATAAATTTTATATTCACCTCCTTACTTACTTAAATTTGATCTGCGATTTTGATTGGATGGAGATTTAACCTTCCACCAATCAAAGCTGGTTTTGCAAACGTCAAAGATATGTTACGTCATAAGTTAGATATTCATAGTTTCGGGTGGAAAGTTGCCAGCACTTGTTGAAATGAATTCAATTTAAATGGCAATTATGGATATAATTTCAGTAATAATATAGATGATATAGCTCAGATGCAGTATTTAGCTTTATGTGATAAATTAACACGTTTAACTATTGAGGGAAATCCTGTTTGTACGATGAGAACTCCAGATAGTGAGGAGGTAAATAGATCTATTTTACTAAGAGTTGCATCCCTTGTTATGATTTTTATTGAAAAATTGCCTATGTGCACATCAAAGACCCCTTTCCATTTGAAATCGAAAAAAGAGTAGGCTTTTGTGGTTGTGCTTGTGCAGGCTTCGACAAAAGCACGCACGCGCGCACGGCGTGCGCAGGCACATTTTTCATAATCGAAAATTTTTGCAGGCACAAATTTTCGGTCATGATAATATTTCACTCCTTGAACAATATCAAAATTATATAACAACACTAGCACTGTCTGTAAAATCAAATATTTTGTCCGTCCTCTGATTCGGTTTTCGCTTCCGCACAGCTCTGATTGACTACCAATTAACAAATTCTATAGTAATTTATACTCACTAATCCGATCGCGTGTCACTAATAATAATTGACTCGGGATTAGCGATAATTTTTTGTCGTCATCTGTGTTATACTGTAGTTAATTGGCCATGACGAAACTTTTAATTAGATCTAATCCGAGTTATAGGATACAGTATTGCAATTCGCAATGAAAAATTTCTATCTGGACCTCGTGTTGGTACCGATACCTGCGTGACTTGGTGTTGAACAGGGCTCTCGTAATCGTATACATCCCTGGTAAACGATGTTTTAAAACAAAATTATCGATATAAATAATATATATCACACTAAAATGCTAATAAGATATAATAATGAGAAGTATCGTCCACAATCAATTTCAATAATGATGGTTGATAGATGACAAGTTAAAATTACTAAATATAGAACACTGGGGTCATATTTATTCAATACCCAATTTTCAATATTTCCCGCCATAAATGTATATGGGCTAAAATTAGTATCATATCAATGCTGTGTTTCTTTCTCCCATTCTTGATGGCATTATATGACCGTACGAATATTTTAACTTTGTTTGAAACTGTCGTTGTATGCCCTATATCATTTTCCCAAAATTAGTTAAAATCTTATGTATTTACTTCATATAAGAATAATTGTTAAAGTGAGCACCAAAATCACGGGGATCTAGAAAGTCTAAATTATTATCATATCAAAGACGTGTTTCTTTTTCTCAATGACATTACGAATGTTTTAACTTTGTTTGAAACTGTCGTTGTATGCCCTATATCATTTTCAAAATTAGTTCAAATCTTATTTATTTACTTTATATAACAATAATTGTTAAAGTAAGCACCAAAATCACGGGGTTCTAGGGTTGTCCATCGTATTGTACTACCGTACTCACGTATGGCTATAGACCGGAATACCTGTCTCTCTCAATGCCGCTGGCAGAGAGTCAGGATTACATCTTATTCAATAACTTGATATTCCGCAACCAATTTGGTTGCGTTGAATTATTGTTCTTCCTTGATGTCATTATTAAAAAAACTGACCATTTTCTTGTATGTTATGATGCCATCTCAACATTCAATCCCTTTTTCGACAGAATAAACTAATCCTTGTTGTCTGTAATCCTAGTTGAAATTTTCAAGCTGGAGGTATTTTGAACATGGCCGCCATTTTTAAATAAGACTTATCGTCATTGAAATTACATCCAATCAAAAGACTTCTCTCAAAATTAACCAAATCTCCCAAACAGAGTTATAGATTGTAACCATGAATTTCATTGGATAAACACATATATTAGAAAAATGGCGACGTAGTTTGAGTTAAAATACCCGCCTGATCGACATTTCATCTAATTTGTACACAAATACATGATGTCAAGTTGTTGTACGGTACATCTTAATTCATACTTATCTAATGCTTTACAAAATTTACTATTTTCAAAGGTCTAAATCAAGTAACACAACATTTCATGATATTTATATGCTTGGTCGTCTGTCTCTAAAATACGCAGTATTATTTAGAGTCAACTTGTCGGTCTAGTATGGCTATTATATGTATTATTGTGTACGTGACATTCGACAGGTAGCTATTGACAGCTGGTCAATAAGTAAGGGACATAACTCTATCGAGCAAAATGACATTTTTCAGCTATCCGGAATATCGATAATCCGCACGAAGTTATCGGGAACGCAAATGTGCGGATAATAGGGCTGCAACGATTCATCGTAGAATCGATGAATCGCGATTCGTTCCTCCTTATCGATGCATCGTGTAAGAAAAAAATAATCGCGATTCATCGGCCCCGATTTTGATTCATTTAATTAACTCTTTTATTGACTGAGAACAAGAAATCCTCATGCATTTTATAATTTATGTCGTATTCAAATTTTCGAAAATTACTTTTTACGTATCAATTTGTTTATTATCATCTTAAATCTTTGTTATTAATGATGATGATCTTAAGCATATAAATTTGTTACGAAAATTATGTCAAAAATGTGTTAAAATGTTAATGATTAAAGGTTATTTTTCTTTCCGATTTCAAACTCAAGAATCGCGATTTGTAATCGCAATAAATCGAATCGTTGAATGTGTATCGTTTAGCGTATCGAATCGCCACTTCAGGAATCGCTGCAGCCCTAGCGGATAAACGAGGTTCCACTGTACATGGTTTAAATTTCAAGATGCAATTTGCCTCTCTGGGCCTCTCTGTTTACTAAAAACCTTGTGCGCAGGCACATTTGAATTTTGTATAGCCCTGTGCTTGTGAAAGTTCCCTCATTTCTCACTGCATGGCATTGTTTGTCTTTACCTAATCAGTGGCTTAAAAAGCAGGATGTAAAACTCTATTTCATTTCATTTTGTATTTGGCCTATTGGACTATCAACTAAATGATTTTTTAATCTTAAATGACAAAACCATTTTCTTTTTAAGTGCAATTGTTGGAACTGCAAATTTTCAATTGAAATTGGAATTCTGCAAATTGATGCAAATAATTGTCCTACACATATAAAAAATTCAGAAAACCTTTTAACAATCCTTTATAAGTTTGTTGTTTCATTTTTTAGCAAAACTACAACTATAGAGAAGAAGTTAAGAAGATTTTACCTACAGTTGAAATATTAGATGACGAACCTTTAATATCAGGATCTCAACCCTCTATGTCGATCAATGCTTTTGATGCTGATTGGGAATATTTAGAGGAACTACAGAGAGATTCCTTATTTCAGTCTCCTTCAGAAATTGCTGATGATACAGGTATATTCTCAGATATTTTTGTTGGTGCTGTGTATACTTCAATCTGATTGATATTTTATTTGATTTTTATCTGTGGGTTACTTACCTCATTCAATGTCTTACAATTTTTTATTCATGATTAAAGCATTTTTTCCAATCTGTAAACAAAAGGGTTTTATGACGTCACAGACAGTGATCTACTGGAAGCTACTATTGATATCTATGCAGATCATTGTCAGTGATGTCATAAAATAATGGAATTGCAAGAACCACAGACGTCGGAATGGAAATTAAAATGGCGAAAATTGATGCTATCATTGTCCCCGATACTCATACAAAATTTAGAAAATCACTTTACAATCCCTTTAAGTCATTCAGATAAATAAGGCTCTGTTCTGATTAGCAAAAGATTCTATGGATTACTAAAAGAAAAAAAACAAAATAGTAAAAATTTAGAAAGAGGGGTAATAGAAAGATATAGGTTGAAAAACAGTAATACAGTAATATGATTTTTTACAGCCGCTCCATTAGAATCCACTCCATTACGTCCAGCCACAGCTTACAGACCTGGTTCAGCATTACGACCTTCCTCAGGCTTCCGTCCTACATCAGCCTCTAGAAGACCAGCCACTATTAGTGGTAGACCCTCTACTAGTTTTCGACCTACAACAGCTTTTGCTGAACGTCCTGTCTCCAGTGGTATTTAACTTTATAATCTGTTTTTGACACATAATGATTGAGAGTAACAATAACTGATGAAAAGTTTAGGTCACACAAAATATATATATTTATATTAGAGTCATTGTGGTTGATCTTCACATAAATCATTATTTTTTATGCTTTGGCCATATTTTTAGCTATTCAAATTATTTTCATTCACTTAAAGATTTTCTCATTTTATTTGAACAGATACCACAATATTAGTCATTTATTTCTAAATTTGAGATCAGTTGTCTTGATATCAGAGTCATATATCATTTGAAATCTTTCATCCAAAAAGCCCAGCATTTCATGGCTTAAATGTTTATATGAAGTAGCATGACAAGTTTTAAGATTTGTGGAAAAGATGTTAAGTTGACAAACCCAGTTGCACAGTTACATCAGGTGTTCAGGATTAGTAAGAATGCCTTGCCTAGCAATTTGACACTCTACTTATCCCGGTGAAGATCAAAGTCAATAACGTCTAAAGATCTACTTAATATAGATGTATTTATTTAGATTGTTGATACAGCTATTATAAAATACTTCCTCTTTTATTCTCAGATGCTATAGATGGTATGAAAGATGCTGGTGCTAGTATTTTAACACAAGGTGGTGTTATTTGTGGTAATCCTTCTAGAGCGTTACGAGAGAGAAGAAAAATAACACAATCTAAAGATGAAGAAGATACAGAACAAACAGTAAGACTTTCCTCAAATTCTACCATGTTCCTTTGGATGGCAGAAATTGGAATCCAAATTTGTACTACTATGAAGCATTTTATAGAACTGTCAGTTAAAGTTCTTTACATCACACTTTTTGCTTGATTATGTTGAACAAATGGCACTTTTGGGTTCTAATATATCAGGGTGTGAAAGTCCAATGACCTGAAATAAGTCTTCTCTCGATGCTAAAATGCTACAGATAAGATTGAAATGATCAATGTCAGAGGTTTGGCAAAGAACAAGCTGGGAGAAAAGATCCCCTTAGGGAAGTTGTCCCCTTAGGGAAGTTGTCCCCTTAGGGAAGTTGTAATGTAGTTTCATTGATTCATTGTTTTCAATTTTATTCATTGAAATATGTATTATCTGGACTATAAGGATGTAAAACTCCATTCTATTTCATTTGTTCAACATCTCTTCCAGCAATCAAATGAAGATATTGATAAAAAAAATGATAAAAGTATAGTTGATGAGTTAAAAGAATGGAGACAAGATCATAACAAGTATGTTGATATTTGTATTATAAAGATGATGGTTTATCAGAACTGTGTTTTTGACCTGAACAGTGTTTGAAACTGAGTGTTTGCTTATATAGTGTTTGTGAAGAGCTTTTTACAGTGGCTGTACCAAAGTCATAATTATGAAAAAAAATAATGAGTTAAGCTTATTTGATGAGCTTGGTATATTATATATATATTATATATCGGGTGTCCCAAAAAAAACGTCCCCAACTTTGACGAATAGTATCTCAGCTGCTGATGAGCCGATCTCTTTCAAAATTCTTACAAATCTACTTCAACATGTCCTTGCTAAACCCTGAAAATATGAAAGTCATCGAACAAAAATTGTACGAGTACTGCCTCGAACAAAATAGCATGTCAAAAAATTCAATATCAGAGCAAATAACATATTTGAATTTGTTTCCATTTTGCCTTCACCACAACCACCAAAATCCAACATTTTCCATCCTGATAAACTCTCTCGGATCACATCTAAAGGTACCACTCGAGAAGCGACCATCCTGCATTTCAGTTTTGTTTAATCAGTGTGTCCCTCTAACCCAAGTGCAGTACACTTGTTTCTTAAGAAAATCCCATACTGCCCGGAGTCATTACCATCACCAGTGGAACAAACTGGATGAACTGTAACTGAAAGGCAGGAAGGTTGCTTTTTGGGAGAAAATATCTTAAGATGAGATCGGTGAGAGCATTTCAGGATGGAAAATGAACGATATTGGTGGTCGATGTGGTGAAAGCACAATAGACACAGGTTGAAATGTGTAGTTTGCTCTGATATTGAATTTTTTGACATGCTATTTCGTTCAAGGTAGTACTTGTACAATTTTTATTCGATGACTTTCATATTTTCCGGGTTTGACAAGGACATGTTGAAGTAAATCTGTGAGAATTTTGAAAGAGATCGGTTCACCAACAGCTGAGATAATTACCGTCAAACTTGGGGACGTTTTTATTGGGACACCCGATATATATGTTTTATTTCAGACGAATAGAAAAAATTCAAGAATCAAAGAAGGCTCAAGTATTAGTGATAGACCATAATGAAATAGTAGAAGAAGAAGAAGATGAAGAAGACTTGGTCAATCCACATAGATCAGTCATCAATTTAAAAATCACTGAAAAAGAGTTGAGGCATCAAAAGAAGAAATCCTCTGGTCATGGAGACAAACAAGATGAAAGTTTTGAATGTATTGATGGTGAAAGTGAAACAATTAGAAACATGCCCATGACTTCCAGTAGACCACTCATTAGCACAAACTCTTCCAAATTAAGAGACATACCATCTTCTGTACCAAGAACCAAATCAGACAGGTTTGTCATCTTTTATAAAATTATCGATGCCAATGTCTTATTTTGATGTGAAAATAAATTTGCCAAAGAATTTTTTCGTAAGATTTTCTGTTGGGGTAGGATTAATGTGAAATATAACAAATAAATATGGCATACCTTCTGGTAGACTTGAAGAAGGTGGTGTAAGTCTGGATATTGCCACTACAGTAGTTCAAACAGTCCAGATAAAATTGATGATTTGGCTTTAAAGGCTTTGTTCTGATTCATTCACCGTATATTTCCATGTATAATGCGCTCTTTTTTACCCCGAAAAGAACCTCCATGTATGTAGCGAAACTTTTGTTTGTTATGTGCCATATGTAATTTGGATGAAATGGAATTGTGAATTAAGATAATCTATTAAAGTGCTGAGCCCTGTTCCATAAAAAATCTTAAAATCTTGGGAACAAGTCTTGGGCCTGTTTCTCAAAAAATCTTATGATAAATTTTATCGTAACTTTGGTATTTTACAATGAATAATTCCACACTTACGACAATTCTTAAAGGGGACCAGTCTTCATTTTTATTGGTTGATTTGGGCCTTTGTTATATGTAAATAGTCTTCAGAAGTACTCAAGCTATAAGAAAATCGCAAAATACCTTCAAATATATCTCTAACTAAAAAATTCATGTTTATTTATTTTTTTTCATTGCTGTACGCGGCTGGTCTCCAGTCTGTGTGAAAATTGTGTGTCTTGTTGACCAAGTCTACAATTCAAAATACGGTATGCTTGTGTGGGCCTGTGCAGTAGTCTGGATGACCTGACCCGCGCTGTTGCACCACGGGAATAACTTATTTGTTATCAAGATGGCGGGACACTCAATGTGTAGTAGGGCATTGGGACTTTCAAACACGGATAATTAAGGATACACATGGATTTGAAGGCTCAAATTTCAACGGTAAGCTCTGTAGACTATTTCTAATTAGCTAAGCTAAAGATTTCACATCTTTGCGACCGTCGGATGATTGTCCGAAACAAATACCGAACGTAGCTCTTTAAGATTGTTTGAGAAACAGGCCCCTGACTCGGAACAGCTGCCCTAAGTTTAGCTATGTGATCATGCAAGGATCATTGCATATCAATTCTTGATTCCCTACACGAATGCTTACTGGGTTGAGAAACTAGGTTAACATATATTGTTTTACTATATTTCAGACATTCCAAATCCAGTTTACACCACAGTAGCCCTCAAAGAAGTGAACCCCTACCCTCTACATCTCATAATGTGATACCTGCTATATCTCAAACCAGACCTCTAGTTAAAAGTGAAACTAGAATTAGACGTCAGCTTCCTCAAGTGCCAAGTTTACCCTCAAAACCACCAGCACCTAGAGTGTAGCTGGTTTTCATGGAACCTTAAATGCTTACTGAAGGCATAAAAACTTTGAAAATTGAATGTGAAAAAAGACTCAAAGAATATCCTAATTTGATTTCAAAACTGGACAATTGTAGCTAAAATAGTGTACAAAAACTAAATGAAATTGAGAAAAGAGACATTTGTCTTATGTGATTTCTTTCTGTCAGTCCTTATATGGAAGTATAAAAATACTGAATATTTGTGAAGTAAAAAAAGGGTTTAATTGTGTTTCACACAATGTACTGATATATTACATAGTCATACTCATAGTGCACCAAACCACAAAGTGTATTTTTGTAGACTTACATATACCGTATAATTTTGTGTATAATGCGCATCCTCTATTTTCCAGTAACTTTATTAACAATGTTTTATTTTGGGTTTGTGATGACTCTAATCCTACTGAGAAAAGGGAATAGCTCTTTGATTGATTGAACATTTCTTGTTTATTTTGAGCTGCAAAAATCCCTTTTTTTCATATGAATTTAAGCATAATGAGATTATAAAAAGGATTGAATCTTAGGAAGAGGATGTTTTCCATATACAAGACTGTATATTCTTAAGTATGGCACATTTTATAATCAGTAATTTAACAAGTGGGGTATATTGCTGTTGATGAAGATGTTTATCTATATCATATCTATAGCATTACCTGTATTTGAACGGAGTATAGTAGTGTACCTGTCTTATGAGGCTCCTTCTACAAGAACTCATTGCAGCTAATAATCATATACGTTCTGGCTTGATTGTTTTTCACAAACATAATTGTCCGTCCTGATGTGAAGGATCAAGATGCGTGTTTGCCAAGGATGGTTAACAGGATCTTTAGTGAAACAAGTAGATAGTAATATTACAGCATTATCTTATTTATTACATGTGTGTTAATGTGTGAGTATTATCAAATTGTTAATATTATTGTTAATGTAAATAGAATGTAAATATTATGTATTTATTTAGATTTTAATTTGAAATGAATCCTAGCATTATTTACAAGACATAGTGCTTGTTATGTATAATAAATATGAAGTGATATTATTGTGTTTTGATGTGTTTCTTTGGTATTGGAAGCGATATTAAAGGGATCGGTTTGGGTTTGCCTTGGTTTCAACCACATCGACAGGGGACCACAATTCCAGGAAATCTATATTACAGATAAGGTGAATGTTAACTATGGCTGTAACTATAGCTGTTCGTCGCAACTGACCTCTACTATTTCTTCCTTGGGCATTGATATCACCCTGACGGCCCCTGGGACACCATCGCGAATTGAATTTTGACTTTTGAGTAACAGTTGATGCAGTTCATATTTGCATTTGATAATTTCACTTCAACCCTTCAGACAAAATTTCTAATTTCTATTCTAGATGTTCCTCTTCTGAAAATTGTGCCAATTTGATGTATTATATGATTACAGTATCGTCAAGGTTGATCTGGAATTACGGAGACCACAGACATTGTACTGGAACAATAAACCTGTTGCCATCTGGGCAACTATATACGTTTTAAGGACCAGCAAAATGGTTTTGGAATGAACAAATAAAAAACGACAGTATTACAATGCTATAACTACATAACTTTAATAATTAACAAAATAAGAAACAATTCCAATGCCAAAGAAGAGATCAATGAATGAGTGAACGGCGTTGTATGGTGCATATAAGTTGTACATCGTTGTACTGTCTAATATCAATGTATGCAATCTCGTTGTCAAATACAATCATACAACAATGATCTGTACATCCGGATTTGACTGTTGACAATTTTTGTATTGTACCAAACATATCATGTACACTTCAGTTCCGGTTTGACATTATCATCGTACATCGCATCCTATGAACACTAGGTAACGCCGTCCGTTTGAATTTCGGTGCTTAAAAAAAATTGTACAAGCTGTACACCATGTTACTGTATGTATTGTAGTAACTATTATAAGCATTGTAGACAGGCTGGTAGAAATTGTTGAAATCATCACTGTCATACATAAAGAATGCAGCTGGATCTGAAATGTTAACGATAAGTATGAAAATGACTGGTCAAACATTAGGCTAATTAAGTCACGTATTCTCGAAATATTTTCGATCAGGGTGTCCACAAAACAGTGTGATAAAAACCACCCTAAAGCTCAAATGGTTTCGACAATACGTGGTCTTGAAAATAAAGTGAAATTGAGTACAGCTTGATACATTTGGGATCTGTATTACAATGAATTGAAATAGAGAATTTTTCGAGTAAGCAACAATGTCATAATTCTTTCAGCCTTGTTAGCGAAAGTCACTAATCCTTATTTCTGTGCGATTGCCCATTACTCATACCATTATGATACGTCACTTCCGTTATCTCAGAATGCAGTTTGAAAACTAAATTAGAAAGTCTACTTACTAATAGGAAAACTGCATGTAACAGCAACCATGGCGAAAAATAAAGCGAGAGCAAAAGTGTTAACCATTTTGAGATAGGCTGAAAGAAAAACAAATAGTGATTATTAAAGCTAATTTTACAGTCGAGATTTCAATTGATGCACAGAAAACTTTGATACATGCAGACTTTGCTCAGGTATCTGTATCTTTTTAAGACTTTGGGTATTAATTTGAAAACTGGCCGTTATATCTCCGTCATCTTTTAGGCATTAATTCTTTAGCAAACTTTCTGTTCAGTTCTTAAAGCGTGTTTCGGATATAGGTCGGCAATTTTCGTCAGGACAGGATTAAGAGTTGATAATATCACTTAATCGAAATTTGCACACCAGATATTAAAATGTATTCTTCCAGCGGACCCATTATACTAATATAAAAATATATAGCAATTCATTTTCTGAAGGCCACTTTCATCCATATCGATTGCATATGCATATCCTTAAGTGATTATCAAAGTTCGATAACTAATTTAGCTTACTAAAAATATATAGATGAAATCCTTACCTTAGTAATACAAACAAAATTCACTGAATACAAAAGATAGTGTGTTATTCCCGTAGAAATGTTTGAGTATGATTTGCTATGGGATTCGATTGCTTATATATACCCGAGTCGGAACATGGCGGACATCAAACAAATGTATTTATCATAGTTTTTGACACTAAGAAGAATACCTCATGTCAGCCATGTCACCTCAGATGACATGTTAATTGTCTTTAATTATGACTAATATAGATCAGTGCAAAAATTTATACGGTGACCAGTGTAAAATATTGTTTGGGTCAAACCCTTGACCCCCAAAATACACAAATATTTGCATTCCTGTCATTTTTTGGTCATATACATTTATTAACGACACCATGACATGCATGGTTTTTACAATTTTTGAATCGACGCATTAATTTGTATTTATTCTTTAGTTGAAGCAGAGTCAAGGTTTGAACATCGATCCAGTCAGGTATTTTCTTTACGTTAAGTCAATAAGAGCTCAGTTTCCATGAATTTCCAGGCCTGTAAGTAAGTTAAAGATGTTAAAAGTAAGTAAGTAAGATGTTAAAATGTAAAACGTATGATTCAGTATAAATCATCATCGGGCCAACTGGTCAAATTTCGAGCATCCATAGCAAACTCACTGAGCAGGATCCACAAGCTTCCATTTGCACCTGTTGTTTTCAGCATGATCTATTATACTGACAGTTGGGTCACTAGGTTTGATTTGGTTGAATCGGAAAGCAATAAATCAGAGGCGGATTAACCTCTAGGCAAAGTTGGCAGCTGCCTTCGATCCATTGAAAATTCGGCCCATGGAAATTGGACCCATGAAAAATCTTGTCAGTAAAAACTATCAATCAGTAACCAAAAATTATTCAACGAGGAAAAAGTCCAGAAAGGTCTGAGATGCAAGCAAATCAACTTTGATTTTCAAAATTTTCTTGGAATACAAGCTCTGTCAACGAGAATGCTGTAGGCTTTCAAAAAGACCTTAGATGCAAGTAATTGCATGTACCCTAAATTTCAATATTTGAGGTATTAGGCCTAACCGCCAAATCATCGTCAACGAGAATATCAGAATAGGTCGCAGAATGATGCAAGTAAATCAGTCCAAAAGCTTTTGGGGGTACAAGGTCCCCAAAATCCACTTCATCCCTCAGATGCAAGGGAAGTTATCCTAATGTTCAAAATTTGCATGAGGTATAATACCCTAAAACCATCTAGAGGTGAGCGCTGTCAGGAACACTGTCCACATACCCACTTCAAGAGTTGGGAGATGTCAACAAAAAATATGTTTTGTAAAGACCTCGAATGCAAGGAAATCAACCCAAACTTCATAATTTTTTGGGGGGAGAATATTTGAAACCTTTTGCAAGAAGAAAAGAACCAATCGCGCGGTTGCCCAGAAACAGCAACCCCCTTCCCACTAAAGTTAAAAAAAAATAGGCCCTCTACCATTTGTGCCTTCGGTAAAAAGAGTCATTGATCCGCCACTGACAAATTTCTTGACCATTATAGGCTTTAATGTTTATTGAACTCAACTAAGGGGTTTGACCACCCGAAGAAACCAATTGGTCTTGGAGCAAATATCTAATCGATGAGGGGGGGGGGGGGGGGGGGGCGGGGGAGGTGTAAGTACCTTGTTATGCATTACACTGGTGCCTTTATTCAGCCTACGCTAAAAAATTATATATAGATATTTGAGAATAGACGCCCAGAATCGCAATTTCCAGACAATTTACCAGGCAATTCAAGGTTCCTGATTATTTCAATAGTGTCGCTTAGACAATTTAGTTTAATGCTGCCGAGGACGCCCATTTGAAGCCTGGAAGAAATTTTTTTAGAAATTCACTCCCTGAAATGCAATTTCCTGACATTTTCTGACGAATTAAAGTTTCATTTGGACTGCTGGACCATCAGAGAGGCAACTTTCAGACATTTCCCGACGAATTAAAAGCTGGAGATTATTTGTCTTATAACAAAGACTCCCCTTGACTCAGTAAAAAAAGAACAATTTTTAGAGTCTGGAGCCCAGCCCAGTCCGTTTCTGACTTGTACAAAGTTCAAAGGTCTGGTCATTTATTAAAACATAGGCCAAGTGAGGAGCACTGATTTATGAACCATGTTCCCAAGAGCTTAACGTTAATGAACATATTAGTGTTATGACACGACTTTCGACATACAGTCATTTGTTTTACTAGCTCGTATTGCGTTATCAGACAATGTAGCTTGTCATAATCTATGTAAGATATGATCTATCTCTCATTAAGAGACCATTTAGTATAATTAGGGTTTTTGGTCAAGGTGATGGTAAGATAACTGTCTCTCAGTTTTCTTAGCGTTGGTAAGTCAAAACCTTAACGTTATTGCTTCAGTACAGTTTTGAAAAGAAGATATTTAAGAAAACATTAAAATCAAAAAGGATACTTTAATTTTTTTTTCTGACCCAAGACATTGTAAAAGCAACACGATTTCCTGAGATTTCTGCAATCATTGCCGAATATAACTTATATAATACTAAGAAAAGAGAACTGATTTCTTAAAACTGCTATCGCAATTAAATCGAACTAAAGCCAGGACCCATTTGTAAAGTTCAATTATTTTGTAGGAGAAATATGATTGTAGACAGTTTCATTTAAAAGTGAACAGTCGGCATTGATTTGAGTCTTAAATATCTCTAATTATTTTTTTTTTAAATTAGACGGAAATATATTATAAGAGACTGGAATAGATACAGGGATGCAGGGATACAGGTGTTTCGGTGTACAAGTCTTATTTTTTACTTTCAACGCAAAAAGTTATGAATACTCATGGATATAAAGGGCCAAAATTTTTTACGGTGAACTGTGAACACCATACATGTATTTATTTTCGTAGTTAAAAAAATATCATTTCTGAAAATAAGGTATGATTGATCTAACGGGTCCATTTAAAACGTAACCAATATACAACAATTAATACTAATCATATACACAATGACTTATGTAACATAATGTTGGTTATCAGTCAAGAATATGTGCAAGCTGTATCAAGGGAGAAATATCATCTGACATACTCCCATCCCCTTGAATGTGATCGTAACAAATCAACTATTTTTTAATACATTTTTATTTACTATTATTTTTATTTATAATATCACAATTTACATAGAACATAATTATAATGCATTAAAAATTACACAAGACAAAGAAGTCAAGTGAAGTGAAACTATTAACTGAGCTTTTTTATATCACAGAAATCGAAAATGTCCTTAGTTCAGTTCTTTTTAACATAGGAATCCAGAAGTTTTTCTTCAAATGAGAACCAAGTAAATTGTTCTGAATAAAATACAGGACAAAGAATATTTCCTTACAAAATGGTTTGCAATTCTTTAAAGAAGAAATGGGATAGTAGAGTGTGAGTTTTGCTATTATCAGAAAAAGGACGGAAGCTATCTCAAATTTCAAAATTTTAATATCTTAAATTCCCGCTGGCCAAGAGAATGTCTCTAACCTTCTTCCACAAAACATTTATTTATTTAAATTATACAACATAAACTACCTCAAATATTTTTTGTCATTTTTATAATATTTTTTTTATAATTTCTGGAATCTGAAAATTGAGTGGCCGAAATCCGAGGAGTTTTGGTGGTGGGGGTGAGAGTTGGATTTTGAAAATTTTTATCCAAGGGCCCCCCCCACTTTCAAATGAATCATTAGAAAAGTTACATAATCAAAGACTTGAACAAACATTCAGTATAATAAATGTTAAGACTAGAAATCAAATATAAAATTCTTTAACATATCTATGTATAAAATTACCCATATCCCCTAATGAAATCAAATCTCAAATATGGTAATAGATTTATATAAGCCCAAGCTTGTTTCTAAAACCATGTTTATATATTTGTAATTTTTGAATAAGTAGAAAAAAAACAAATATCGGTATCAAATTAAACATATGTCTTATAAAATCAACCATATTTCTGAATGAAATCAAACATATCTCTTAAACAAATCTCTGTATTAAATTAAACAGATCTCTGTATTAAAACAAATAGATCTCTGTTTTAAAGTGGATCTCAATTAAACAGTAAACAATTCACTGTATCAAAATAAACAATTCTCTGTATCAAATTAAACAAATCTCTGTATCAAATAAGTGAGATATCTGCATCAAATGATTAAAATCTCCCTGTTTCAAATTGAACAGATCTCAATTAAACAGTAAACAATTCTCTGTATTAAATTAAACAGATCTCTGTATAAAATTAAACAGATCTCTGCATCAAATTAAACAAATCTCTGTGAATTCGTAAAATTGACTTAAACTGATACCCTTCAAACCAATGCGCTAACATTTTTGTATATATTCGGTAAGTCTATTCATGAATATAATATATACTCTGATTGGCTAAGTTTGGAAATTTAAATATTATGTTCATTAAAAAGTAGCATTCCTTAAGGACTATTATCTTTCTTTAAAGCACATACTAAATGGAAGTTTAAATTGGATGGATTAATGAAAATTTATCAAGGACACAGTTTGTTTGCAAATAAAACTCACTGGAACCCGTTGATTATAATGACTAGTCACTGCCAAGAATATCCAACCTTACCTGATAGTTCCAACAGATAATTTGATTGAGATTGAAACAAATTTATTCTTTACATGGAAATCAGCATTTAGCACCCTTTGGAAACAATTGATACCAGCCTGGGGCCTATTTCTTAAAAAGTCCTACGATTAAAGAATTATTCATTGCAAAATGCAGTACTTAGGACACAATTTATTGTAAGATTTTTTTGAGAAACAGGGGCCTGGTCTTTTCATGAACAATTATGAGAATACCAGCATGTCAACAATCTTTTCAGTTTCAATCAGTCTCTGTCCTTTTCTCCGATTTCCACAAAAAATCTATACATTTGCCTCTGAACCCTCTTCATCTAGAAATCTTAAACTTATTTCAACATTGCGTGTTTTTTTGTGAAAGAGAGCCTAAAGAAATTGGCCCCATAAAGTGTTTGTTACATACAACTTTTTTTTAAATAAAGTTCATTTGAAAATATCAATATGCACAAAAACCATGTGAACAATATAAATTAGATCATAATTTGAAAACCAAAAACATAAAATGCTTATAATATACCTGGTAATAATAGTTAAAGTTATAATTAGTAATGCCATGTAAATTTCTATTTCTTAGAGCTTTTTTTTTAAATCTCTATCTATGGATAAACAGTCTTTCATTATAGAATTTGTGATGTCACCAAACCCTTAATCATGCTCCTGGTTAGGTTTAATGACAAATCATAAAGCAGATATCAATGATTTTTGAAAATCACCGGATTTTTTCCAATTATCAGGGAGCAAGATTAAAACCTTTATATAAATATTGCAATTGGCATGGCATTACTTTATATCAATTTTTCTATTTTCCTCTTAATTAAAATCCAAGTTATTCAAAATCAGACCAATGTACAGTCCCATTATGACTGCAACCAACACCAAGGAAATAATACCAACAATAATGCTGATGTTAATCATCTGTTTAGCTGACTTGGCATTTAAATTAGCTGCTCCAACATCTCCTCTAGCATAAGACGATTTAGCCTGAAAATAAATCGAGGATTATTTTTAACAAATCATTGAAAATATGTTTCATTGCCTTTGGGTTGGTGATTGTTACCGTTACCAATTGTCAATACCTTTTCCAACAAAAAATACTCAGGCAATTTGTTTGAAAAGGTACAAATATCATAGATCAAAATTGTGAAATAATATGAGACCCTAGCACATCAATGAAGACTAATGGATACATCAATTATTAAAGGGATAAAATTTCAAACGAAATGGAGGTTTACGTCCTGCTTTTCTGCATTCAGTGTGCAATGAGAGAAATTTTGCCAGGACAGCGATATCATCCTGCTCTTATTTTCGATTTCCAACTGTCGAGGGATCTTTAATGTGCACAGTCTGTAGCACAATGGGCCTCTAAATTCAAAAATAAGACTCTCACCTCACTAGCTTTCAGAATAGCAATGATACCAGTAGGCCAGAAACAACACAATGTGACAAAGACAGCTGCACACATATGATCAGGAGGAGGTGGTCCTGTTGCTGTATTAGCAGGAACATAGCCTTGATGAGTTACCTGTAAACATAGAACATGAATGAAATTTATTTATTTCAGTATTTTCAGGGCTTGAATAGAAGTGAAAAGGCTTCAGAAGATCTAGAGCTTTATAAGCACTACATAATCCCATTTACTCAAACTAAATATTCTCTTCCTATAAGCTAATACATGTACATGTTTTCTATAAATGGCACAATCTCACCATAATATGTCATAGTCTTAACTTTAAATCAGGATAATTATGGATTTAAATGAATGAAAGGCTGTGAGCTGTGAACATCAAATCTTGTTTCTAAGGTATGATTGGTAAAATAGAGGGTAAAATTGCCCTATGAATTATCAATTGTGCTGTGAAAATAAATAATTCTAAAAATATATCTTGCACATACCACAACATTGGGATAAGGATAAGCTGGTTGTCCAGGCTGGGCGTATGAATATTGTCCTGGGTAACCATACTGCACTGGTGGGGGACCATATTGTTGCCCTGGTTGCTGTGAATATTGAGGGGGTCCTGTGGTTGTAGCTTCACTGTAACTGGGTGGCTTCTGTGCTGCTGTAAAATAAAAATAAAACCCAAATCACATCACTGATGTGGCTGATTTTTTTTTCCATCTGTCTATTTAAATTTCAAACCATAGTCTTACCTTATTGCCTTGTAAAATAACAACCCATTTGGCATTTTCAATAGGTGACTCAGTTACATGCAATTTGTTGAACATTTGCCACCCTATCGCCCTATGACTCTTAGGGCTCTGTACTAAGTACTTTGAGCATTCATATTCATTCTCAAGCCACACATCTCATTCTTATTGGCATACAAATTCATTACATCACATTATGATCAGTGCTGACACTCGGTACTGGCACTAAAAAGCCTGACAGTGTCAAGTCACTAATAATATAGTAATAATAAAGTGACAGTGTCAGTCACTCGATTATATACGCAACTCGGCCCTCCCATTCGCTTCTACAATTATGAAATTTAACACCTCATACCTTCCTCTGATTTTTCCATCTTTGTTTTTAATAAGTATCTCTATTGGATCTGTCTAAAAAGTTGAAATAAATGCTAAATTAATTAATTTGTTTACGTCGATTGTGAAACAAAAATAAATATTCAAAAGCGCCGTCTGACGGCAACCGGAAGTAATTTCAAAGGAAAGATAATAAAAAAAAGTAAATGTCAGTCAACAGTTAAATGATTTTCTCATTGAACCCTTAAAATATAATGCAGAAACCTACAGCGTTAGATCACTAGATTTCGAATACTTGTAGGCTTATTAATTAACCTTATCAAAATTCTAAAAAATATGTTTTAAAATGTCTTTAAGTTTTAAGGACAGATAAAAAACTGTATATCATGAAAGCCTAGTGCTTATACCCGCTCAACGGCAGGTTTAACTGACTAAGTGCCTTAGTGGTAGAAGAAAAAAGTAAATTAAAGGGAACAGTCGTCATTGTCGGAGATTGATTTATGTCTTGATTAAGATAGTCTTTATAAGTAGCACGGAAATAGCATAATCAAACTTGAAATTTTCTTTTCAATCATTATACTCTAACCTAATAGGCCTATGCCTAATTTTCCATAGGCCATAAAGTCATAAAAATACGAGTCGTATTTTACACTTTCAAACGCGGACAATATTATGGACGGTAATTTCTAAGACTAAGCTACGATTGGTAGAACGGATGGTAGGCCTCAGAAAAACAATGTCTCAATGTTGATCAATATTGATAGACACGATGCAAACACCATGGGCTTCTTTTATTATCTACATCTATTATAACACTCATACTGTAGCCTATCGGACAGCGTACGTCGTTGCAGCTTGTCCCTCGTCCTTATCTGAGACAAAATAAACAAGTTTACAATAAGTATGACGTCAAAGAGGATTATCGTCACAAACATTGTAACACCCCGGTAACGTTGTGTTACTGAAGTAACATGCAAAGAAGATGGCTGCCAGAGACAAACTTTTAGTTTACAGAGATTTTGACGGTCCTAGACTATGAAATAACTCAATAATTAACCGAAAAAAATAATGGAGCGACTATCTTTAACTCCGCGACACCAGTCGATCGATTTTAGGCAATGTCTCCCGGCTGGGGACATATTACCATCATGGTCAACCTTGCCGTTGGGCACCAAACTACCGATGCACAAAACTCCCGAAGGAAGGATCACACTCTCTACGACTTCTCTATCCGAACCGGTAAGTAGACTATAGTCTTGATTAATAGATGCATTCCTCAACTATAAATTATAAACTTAAAGTTTCTAGATCCACAGTTAATCTAGCTAGGACTTTTTGTTCGCTTGTTGGTGGAGTCGGAATTGCATGGCATGAGATGATGAGTGCAAACAGTCGAAGGACTAAATTTTATAAAACAATGCTAATGAAAGTCTAGATCTAATCCAAACCCAATGGCAAAATAACGTATAGCCTAATACCTAGATTTGAAAGTTTATTATCATCATAAAATTAAATTTTACAAACAAAATTTGCTACCCTATAAGCTATCTGAATCTTTCATTTGACAAAATTTTAAACGATTTAAATTACAGAAATTCAGAAGCAATCAATGCATCGATTTTGATTTGTCAGATCCTCTTGGCATCTCATTATCTACTGAATACAAGTCTCTACACGACCCTCATCTTAAGTCACATTTCAACATACCTTCAATGAGGCGTCATCTGGTGAGAAATGGATTCATCACACCATCAGGCGAGGTAATCTGTACGTTACGAGAATTTAACCAATATCGTCAATATCTCAGAAGGCTGTGTTTACTGGAAGTTACGCAGGAACGCAAAGAAGAGGTAAGGTGAACAATCACAAAGACAGCACCTTAAGTTCTTTAGAACGCAGAAAGAACCTTCTCTGAGTAGCCTACGTTAAATTTTCAATTCCGTTATTTATACGATGCCTAGAACATAATCTCACCCAGGATTTGACGGTTTTTTTTTTCTACCATAACTTCAAGAAATATAACAAACAAGTTATCTATTCTTGTAAACAAATTTAAGCTTTGGTCATACTGTTGACAGTAGACTATGCGTTTATTATGTCTTATCTGAAACATTGGTAGATCTATGCTGCGTTTAAGTCCCCAAACCTAGCCCTTGGGTTAACCTTCACCAACCCTTAGTCTCGGTAGCCCGGCGGTTTCCGCATTTTGATATGCACAGCAGCTTACCTCACGCCCCTGTCATTTGTGTCGTTTTCTTCATTTCAGCTGGCTAATATAGAAGCTGCCCGTATTAAGAAACTAAGACCTCCAAAAACGGAACTTGCCCCAAAATTTCACGAATATAGAAGGCGACAACGAGAAATGTTAGAGAAAATCAAAGAAAGGTATGTTCACGAACTTGTCATCTGAGATCTGCAATACTTTGTTCTCCCTTTTCTGTACATTTCGCAAAGATTTTTATTGGCAAGCTGCGTTTGTAGTAATTTCGATGATGAATAGTGTCCCAATTCTCAAGCTTTTGCGTGTTGTTTTCGCAGCGTTATACAATCTTAATAATCTTATACCGTTACCCGTCTTCTTGTCATTAATGACTATAATAAACCCTCGCATTGAGCTATCGATTTTAAAACTTGACAAAAAGATATACTAATACATGTGTCCTAGAAATCCACTTTCAATTTCAAATAATTTTATCACTCCCTTCCATTTAAAATCCAGTTTCAAAATTTTCATTTGGGATAATTTTCCTTATAATTGCGAAATGGCAGGATGACATTTTCTAGCAATAATATATGTGTGAAGGAATGTGATTGGTCGAGAAATAAATTGTCGACCAATGAAAAGTAAATTGACGCAGGACCTGACTTATTTGTCAGCATGTTTAGAATATCCAAAGACACGAATCCCTTGGCTTTTTTTTTCAGACACGAAGAGCTTGTCAAGATGGAAGATGAACGACTTAAGAAGAAATGTCAACTTCAGACTGAGAAAATGTTAGATTGCGAGATGAAAAGAAAGGCGTTAGATCATCGACGTGATGAAATAGTATATCGCCATAAACAAGAGGTAACAATACTACTATTATATCTAAATAGGAGGGGAAGAAAGAAACAGTAATAGTCTATAAATAAAAATCGGTACAAGCAAGGCAATCAAAACCGCATCCAAAAACATGGCAAAATTGAGAGTAATAAATGTGGATTATTCAAAAGGGAAGAATCATCAGGTGTTTCGAAAAGAGTAAACATGGTCTGCTTCGCGCGCGACACCCGCCAAATTCTTTTCTTCCAATGTTTAACGATGCATCAGTTACTTGAGGAAGTATAATGTGCAGTTGAAATTAGGCTAGATATATGCCTTATACACGACCGAACAAAAATTCAAAACGCAATGAAATGTTTGCATCCTGACAATTTTTTCAGTTAAAAAGAAAGAATATAAATTTATTGAGATCTTGGATAATAAAAGATCATGAAAGAAATAAAAGATTAACAGAGAACAGAAAAGAAATGTTACGACATGAAATACAAAAGGTAGGAACTAATAGATATTGCAAATGCAAATCCTAATGCAAATGATAAATACAAATACAAATACAATACAAATTGAACTTAATTAGCCTATAGTGAGTGTTGCCTTGACATTGTGCAAAAAGTGTTTTCAAATTCAATCTAAAATCTCGTTTTATCTTTAAATCGAAAGACTGTAGAAAACTGGCACAAAAGAAAAGAAAACGATTACGAAAGATTGGAGAGGGAAAAAGAGGCCAGGGAAAAAGAACGAGAAATGATCGAAGAAAATGTCAAACGACGTCAGAGGAAAATTAGAAATTTACGAAAACGAGAATTAGGTGAGCAAAAGAATATGAGATATAAAAAATACAGTGTAGATATGATTTAGAAACGCGAGACAGTGATTAAAGCTAAAAATTGAAAAAGAAAAGCAGTTTTTAATTAGAGTGGGTGTACATGAGAGGGATGTAGGCCTAGTCTCGGAGACGACGTTATAAATCACGAAATCTTCTGTGATACATGTTTAAAATATGAATGGTACAAATAATAATTGATGCTTTCCAGAAATTAACAACTATTTCGGAGCATTAAACTAAAAACTACTATCGTAGTAAAAGGGCCATGAAAACTATATTGGTTGACCGAGGGATAATAAAACAAGGTTGTAAGCTGAAAACGTAATTGTTTAGACGATTATACCCCTTTAAATCATATTAATGCCATAAAACATAATGCCAATACTAACTTGTTTTTAAAAAACGAAAGATACAGACTCGACATGATTATATGTTAAAGCGATACTAAATCTTAGAATGAACAACAAATTTAAGTAACTTCAATAAGTGTAGGATAATGCATGGTTTCGAGGGATTAGTTGACATAATGCCCGCGGGTTCGGGAAAGCACGAGGGCCTTTGGCTTTTCCGAGCCCAAGGGCATTATGTCAACTAATCCCGATAGAAACCATGCATTATACGACATAAAAACCGATTCCTAATTCAATAATTGGTAAATATGTTGAAAAATCAATCAATACATTTAACATCACATGGGAGGTAATCCATGTCGTGTGAAAAAATGTTCCAGAATTTTCAGAAATATTTAGTTTTTAATATTAAATATCTAATTTTACATTAAAAAATTCTAAAATGTAGTATTAAAAGATATAAATCCCTCGAAAATTAATTACGCTCTAAAAATCTAGTTTTTAAATTTTTAAAACCGTTTTTAAAAAATAAGATGACCAGTAAAAAACATTACAAGAAATGTGAGGGTATATATTGTTGTATCAACCTTTAATGTACCATGGGAAGCTAGAAACCTTACATGGATCACTGGGTTGTGACTTGATACTCTCTGATAAAATTGCATACTTTGTCACTGGGTAGTGACTAGTTACGACTCATCAGCTTGATATTGAATCTTCAATATCAAGTTTGAAAGAAAAAAAAATCTTTAAGACGTAGAGTTGATTGCTCAAATGTATTGGTGTTAGATTAAAGTATATTCTCTCGAATGTACTTTGGTAGAGGGGATATTATCTCTAATGTACCTGTCCACGGGGATATTATCTCGAATATCCCTGGGTTGAGGGATATTCTCTCGAATGTCCCTGGGTTGAGGGATATTAGCAAAAAGAAAGACCTGCCATAACAATGGGATGACGTCACAAGAGGTTTTTATGAGTATATATTCATCAACAGTGTCCAAAGTATACAAACAGAATCAAATAAACCCATAAAACTATGCAATTTTCCATATAATAACAGGTTATAATTGATAAACGCCTTAAAATTTGATTAAGGGTTTTTCAATTATTGTATATAAACATTGTTTTCTGGATTTATCAGATTATTTAGGTAATCTGTATAGTTATGCAACCAGGCAACTCCCTTGATGAATATAAACTCCTATTGACCAAATTTGAAAATTTAGATTTTTTGTTCATTCTAGGAGATTGTATTCCTTTAATTGAGCAATATTCTTACCACAGCCTTAATTTGTCTGCAACTCTGAAAGTCATGGGAACTTTTTTAGTATTTTCTATGTTTCTATGAATGGAATCTGTGTTTTGACCATAGGATGTACAGTTTTTCATAACTTCATTTATGTTAATATAAAATATCTTCACAAATTGTCATTCTCAAATTATATGATAAGGTGCCTACTTTAAACCGCAATGTGTGCCAATTTCAGTTGCATAATGAAAAATATAGGTTTCATAACCTTTTCCGACTTTCTTTTGCAGCTGAAATGAATGCTATAAAAACGATGAGAAGAAGACGACAGCAGGATAAGGAACTTAAATATGCTCAGAGACTTGCCCATAAAATAGTCACAGGAAATGTTCATCATTTCACCATAAAAGGTAAGATTGAATTTTTCACTCAATCTACAAAAAATACACTAGTGCAATGATTAATCAACATTGCTATTGATGTTATACGACCAACAATACTATTGACGTCATAATATAATCAACATTACTATCAATGTTATATAATAAACAATACTGTTGATGTAATACAAGTAACAATACTAATGATGTAACACAATCAACAATACTAATGATGTAACACAATCAACAATACCATTGATGCAATACAATCAACAATACTAATGGCGTTATACAATCAACAATAATATTGGTGCAATAAAATCAACAATACGATCAAAAATACTACTGATGTAATACAATCAACAATACCATTGCATCATATAATCAACAATACTATTGATTATTATAGTACAATTACAATAGTAATGTATAATTATTATTATGAGGTTCTATAGCACAGTGGTTAGCGCATCGTTCTTTACAAACATGACGTCATTTGCTTGGATACAAGGAAATGTTGGTCGTTATGTTTGGGAGTTCGGTTCTCGATCAGGGTGTGAAAGTCCGATGACCTTGAATAAGTCATCTTCACTCATAATTCCAGTCCACCCAGCTGTAAATGGGTACGGATAATCCGGGAAAGATCAATGCCAAGAGGTTTGGCCAAGGACCAGCTGGGAGAAAGGATCCGCACGGAACCTAAGTTGTTATCCTTGTAAAATATAGATGTTTCTTTCTTTCTTTTGTTATACAACAAACATACTATTGGTGTAGTACAATCAGCAATACTATTGACGTAACACAATAAACAATTATATTGACGTAAAACAATCAACAATAATATGTATTACAATCAACAATACTATTGACGTCATACAATCAACAATACTATTGATGTAATACAATCAACAATACTATTGACGTCATACAATAAAAAATACTATTGACGTCATACAATAAACAACACTTTTGATGTAATACAATTAACAATACTATTGATGTTATACAATCAACAATACTATTGATGTAATACAATCAACGATACTATTGACGTCATACAATAAACAACACTATTGATGTAATACAATCAACAATACTATTGATGTAATATAATCAACAATACTATTGATGTAATACAATCAACAATACTATTGATGTAATACAATCAACAATACTGTTGATGTAATATAATCAACAATACTATTGATGTAATATAATGAACAATATTATTGACGTCATATAATCAACAATATTATTGACGTCATATAATCAACAATATTATTGACGTCATATAATCAACAATACTATTGACGTCATACAATAAACAACACTATTGATGTAATACAATCAACAATACTATTGACGTCATACAATAAATAATACTATTGATGTAATACAATCAAAAATACTACTGATGTAATACAATCAACAATACCATTGCATCATATAATCAACAATACTATTGATTATTATAGTACAATTACAATAGTAATGTATAATTATTATTATGAGGTTCTATAGCACAGTGGTTAGCGCATCGTTCTTTACAAACATGACGTCATTTGCTTGGATACAAGGAAATGTTGGTCGTTATGTTTGGGAGTTCGGTTCTCGATCAGGGTGTGAAAGTCCGATGACCTTGAATAAGTCATCTTCACTCATAATTCCAGTCCACCCAGCTGTAAATGGGTACGGATAATCCGGGAAAGATCAATGCCAAGAGGTTTGGCCAAGGACCAGCTGGGAGAAAGGATCCGCACGGAACCTAAGTTGTTATCCTTGTAAAATATAGATGTTTCTTTCTTTCTTTTGTTATACAACAAACATACTATTGGTGTAGTACAATCAGCAATACTATTGACGTAACACAATAAACAATTATATTGACGTAAAACAATCAACAATAATATGTATTACAATCAACAATACTATTGACGTCATACAATCAACAATACTATTGATGTAATACAATCAACAATACTATTGACGTCATACAATAAAAAATACTATTGACGTCATACAATAAACAACACTTTTGATGTAATACAATTAACAATACTATTGATGTTATACAATCAACAATACTATTGATGTAATACAATCAACGATACTATTGACGTCATACAATAAACAACACTATTGATGTAATACAATCAACAATACTATTGATGTAATATAATCAACAATACTATTGATGTAATACAATCAACAATACTATTGATGTAATACAATCAACAATACTGTTGATGTAATATAATCAACAATACTATTGATGTAATATAATGAACAATATTATTGACGTCATATAATCAACAATATTATTGACGTCATATAATCAACAATATTATTGACGTCATATAATCAACAATACTATTGACGTCATACAATAAACAACACTATTGATGTAATACAATCAACAATACTATTGACGTCATACAATAAATAATACTATTGATGTAATACAATCAACAATACTATAGACGTCATATAATCAACAATACTATTGACGTAATACAATCAACAATACTTTTGACGTCATACAATAAACACTACTATTGATGTAATACAATAAACAATACTATTGATGTAATATAATCAACAATACTATTGATGTAATACAATTAACAGTACTATTGACGTAACACAATCAACAATACTATTAATGTATTACAATCAACAATAATGTAGATGTAATACAATCAACAATCAGCAAAACTACTGATAATGTAATATAATTAGCAATCTATTGTTACAGCGAACTAAGAAGCAAATAAAAACGATGGGTGGGAGTATGTAAAGTATGTTGACAGGACTAACAACAATGTATGAAATGTGTCAATAATACCGGTTATCACACTAACCAAATGATGCCATCGTAATATTATATTCTCAAGAGGCATCTCATTATCCAGACGACAATTAAAAATCTTTTACATTACCGGTACCATTGTAAATTAGGTTAGCTGTTAGAGAAAGCTTTTAAGACTATTCGATTAATCAAACAAAATGTACTTAGAATCAGTGCAATTAGATACGATTTACTTCCCACTTTCATATTGAATTAAAATTTTGGGCCACTTAATGTGCCACCTTATGTTAGTAACCATTTAATCAATTTCTCTTCAGTATTTGTGCATATAAAGACTTTTTTGCGATCGTGAGACTGGGCCATATGTATCATTATCTGTTACGTTTATTTTACTGATGACGCTAAACTCGATTCTGTTTGAATCCATTTTCTTGTAATCAATCCCTATATCAATACGGATTAAAATTGAAATGAACAACTAAGTCATGGATCAAAACGAAGAGATTACAGCCTTAAAAGAGGACAGTTTGATATGATTAATATCAAGGCAGTTATTTAAGGGATAAATAGTTATTTATCCGACGGCTACTGTTATTCGTATTATTTTTCAGAATCATAATTCAACTTCAAGTTTTGTTGAAAAAATGCAAATTGAACCACGGAAGTTCATAGCCATCTTGACATTTTGGTTCTAAGTACGTTGTAGTTATTAGCAGTGTATTGGTACGGTTTTATGATAAAATTATAGATGTACTTTTCGAAAAGTGGACTGAAAATGAGCGCTTCGACGTTTGTGTATAACAGTATGTTGCATAGTCGATAAGAGTGTCAGTTGCTTGATGGTACAAATGGTACAATGGACGTGCGGAAGTTACCTTGAATAAGTCATCTGGTCAAGCTGGGATTCCGGTGAAGATGAGTTGATATCCCTGTACAAAATGGTTGTTTCTTTCTTTCATTGTGTAAATCCTGATATGTTGACACCTGCATCTCTCCCAACCAGCTTTAATGCTGATATTTCTATCGCGGTTGTTCAAAATGGCATGTCCGCCATTTTTTCGTACGATACGTCATTTGAACAGTCATGTGATCTACTGAACGACAGTGTTCTCAGCTATATGCTTACCTTCTGTGCTGAACCATTCAGCTGAGGCAACGGCCTCACGGGATGTAGGTAATTTGGTCACAGTAAATTTGGTCACCGGAAAAATGGTCACAGTAATACGGGCACAAGGTATTTTGGTCACAGTAATACGGGCACAAGGTATTTTGGTCACAGTAATACGGGCACAAGGTAATTTGGTCACAGTAATAAGGGCACAAGGTATTTTGGTCACAGTAATACGGGCACATGGTATTTTGGTCACAGTAATACGGGCACAAAGTAATTTGGTCACAGTAATAAGGGCACAAGGTAATTTGGTCACAGTAATAAGGGCACCGGGTAATTTGGTCACAGTAATAAGGTCACACGGTATTTTGGTCACAGTAATACGGGCACAAAGTAATTTGGTCACAGTAATAAGGGCACAAGGTAATTTGGTCACAGTAATAAGGGCACCGGGTAATTTGGTCACAGTAATAAGGTCACACGGTATTTTGGTCACAGTAATACAGTAAATCTTTAGGCTCAGAACCTGGATTGTTTTTGCCTATCTAATCCGTAATAATGTTCACAACTCTCTCGAAATTTGAGCCTTCAACTTCCAGTGTATCCATAGTTATCAGCGTTAAAAAGTCAAAATTACAACTCATAATTAAGCGAGACTATGCCTTATATAGAAAAAGGATAAATATTTAATAAATGGGTAAAATTGCAGCATTTATCCTTCATTTTGTGTATATGTGTTTTTAATATAACCACAGTCTTACTAAACAACGAATCGTATTTTAAAACGCTGATAATTATGGGTGTACACATATTGTGTTCGAAAACTTAAATTGTGTAGGAGAGTTGTGAACAATGTAACGGATTAGATTAGAAAAACATTTTCAGATTCTGAGACTATTTTTTTTGGTCGAATAGTTAGAGAACATATCCCTTTAAATCCTATGGACTGTATCCATTTTTTATGTTACGATCTGTATCTTGGAATTAAATAACAACATTGATCTTTATTTCTACAAGAAACACCTCAGATAGATGATTTTCCCAGTATCTTGGCACCAAAAGTTTGCAAATAGTTTTGCCTGCGGACCCCACCCGCACGCAAGGTCAATAATACGATATATTCTGTCGGGTTTCCAAAACCAAAATACTAGGTGCCTAGATTACTGTGACCAAAATACCTTGTGCCCGTTTTACTGTGACCAAAATACCCTGTGACCATATTACTGTGACCAAAATACCGTGTGCCCGTATTACTGTGACCAAAATACCTTGTGCCCTTATTACTGTGACCAAATTACCTTGTGCCCTTTTTACTGTGACCAAAATACCTTGTGCCCGTATAACTGTGACCAAAATACCTCGTGCCCGTATTACTGTGACCAAAATACCTTGTGTCCGTATTACTGTGACCAAAATACCTTGTGACCAAATTACTGTGACCATATTTCCGGTGACCAAATTTACTGTGACCAAGTTACCGTTCACCGCCTCACGAGGTCGATAAATGAGCATTTGACTCTCGTCTGCGGTGGGCTTTAGACAGAAAATTATATTGAAGAATCTCAACAACTTACAGTATATCATCTCTGTCATTAGTATTCATACTGCCGATACGACATGTTTTGGATACACATCGGTATGTGCCCTACATTACAGGACAGAATAATATGTTCATTATTAGAGCTGAATACCTTTTTCTCAATCTATACAATTTTCAATTAACTTTCCTTCATATTTCAACTATCATTATGTAGTCAAATCGATTGAGCGTGCGACAATTTCTAATATAATTGAAACACCATTGTAATTTGCCGATATTCTTGGATACTCTTGCCAGCTATGTAAGACTAAAACAATAAATCTAATTTAAGTCTATGTGAAATAATTACCAGCGGGTAACATCTGAATTCAGTTAGTTGTTTATGTTTGGTTTTTGTAAAGCATCTTCGATATTTCACTTTTTTTGGTAAGTAAATTTTACTTTATCACCAGGTTTCTCAAAGACTGCTTAACAAAGGGTTTCTAGGGGGTTAAAGCCCTGACTGAGTTTTGGGTTAATCACCAAAAGAGTTTGAGAACCTAAGCCTTTTTTTAATACCAACAGTATTATGGTTCAATGTACCTGTATGTAGCAATACGTCATTGGTTTAAACTTTCTTTAACTTTAGTAAATGAGTCTGTTAGTTGCATTGAGAGTTAAAGGGATTGTAAAGTGATTTTATAAACTGTGTATGTGTATCGGGGACACTGATGCATCAATATGCGCCATTCAAATTTCCATTCCGACGTCTGTGGTTCTTGTCCTCGATACACATATCAAGTTTAGACTAGAGCTGTGAACAGCACTGAGCGTGGCCCGTGATACTTTGCCTGATGGCTGTAAGACTTTTTGAACTTCAAACCCCTAAAGTCTGGTATCCAAAACGGTCCCTGATCAATGGTCAAAATGGTCCTTCCAAAAAGTCAAAATGGTCTCAAAATAATATTTTTATTTATGATGTTACAAATTAACTAAACATAAAGTGCTACATAATATATTTTTTGTATAATCTTTTTGAGAATTGGAACTTCAAATTATATTGGAAGTCTTAGAATGTCTTGGACTTTTTTTTGGCCATTTTAACCAATGAATTGGTTGAAATCAAAGAGGAAATTCAGAGGCCATTTTGATCAAAATAGGGTCCATGGTGACTGGCCATTTTGACCAAATTTAACATTATGGCCATTTTGACTTTGGCAAGATTAAACATTTACTTTTTATTGCAACGGATTAGCGCAGACGCTAATGACCCCTCGCTCGTTTGGTCAAAATGTTCTCTGATAAATGGTCAAAATGGTCCTCAAAAAAGGTCAACCATTTTGACCAAATTAAACATTATGGCCATTTTGACTTTGGCAAGATTAAACATTTACTTTTTATTGCAACGGATTAGCGCAAACGCTAATGACCCCTCGTTTGGTCAAAATGTTCTCTGATAAATGGTCAAAATGGTCCTCAAAAAAGGTCAAAATGGTCCTTCCAAAAAGTCAAAATGGTCTCAAAATAATATTTTTATTACATAATACATAATATATTTTTTGTTTAATCTTTTTGAGAACTGGAACTTCAAATTGATATTGTAACTCTTAGAATGTATTTGCTTTGATGAAAATATAAATAGGGACATAATTTATGTCTTCAAAATTTGTTGTTACAGAATACAATTTTCAGTCAAAATTAGTGACCTTTTTTAGGGTTAAAATAGGTTCCAATTATTCCTTTGATTATCATCATATAAGCTACAATTTATAAAAAAAATCAGGGACCATTTTTGACTTTTATTTTTTTGGCCATTTTGACCATTTTGTCCTCAAAAAGGTCATTTTGACTAAAGAATTGGTTGAAATCAAAGAATAAATACAGAGTCCATTTTGACCAAAATAAGGGCCATGGTGACCAGTCCGTTTTGACCAAAATAGGGGCCAGGGTGAATGGCCATTTTGACCAAATTTAACTGTTATGGCCATTTTGACTAGGTGCAATTTTGTATAGGGGATATACCCCCTTCCCCAACATTCGAACTGTGTAAACGTCAATATTTTCCTTTAATGCTGAGTTGAAATACTGTCTTTTGTTTCAATGGATTGGAGCAGTCAGTAGCCAGTTGAATTGATGTATGTTAGTCAATTAAGTGCCGTGGGTAAGAATCACCCTCAAAATAAGAAAAAATCTGATATTATATCAAATATAGCAAACACTACGCTCGAAAAAACATGTTAATTTGTATAAAGTGAAAACAATGTGTAATGAGATTAATTTATTTTTGACCTATAATAATTTTAGCAGACGATAAAAAACAGTTTGAGCACTTACTTTTTATTGCAACGGATTAGCTCAAACGGGTAAACAGTTTCAATTGCTGTCTGCTAGAGTCCAGCCCTAAAGATTATGTAGTCTGACTAATTTGTTTATGACCTGTAATAACCTTAGCAGACGACAAAAGGAAAATTGGTGTGTATCTCGTAGAAAGAGTTCTGTCAATGGTACACAAAAAATTCGAACAGGTTAATGTATCTAAAATTCACTGCTCTAAATGATTGTACGTAAAATTAATATAAGTGAAAATTTTGCCAAAAAAATGAATAAATTTTTTATACTTTTTAGAGTGTTAAAAGATTACATAATCAGATTAATCTGTTTATGACCTAAAATACTTCACACCTCCATGTGAAAAGTTCACATGGATAGTTTTATTACTGTATTATATAACCTGCTATAACCCTTGTCAATCATTTTAATCCTCTCTATTTCTATTTTTCTCAGATTACTCAGGGTACTCTATGCCTATTTTAACTTTAATGGATTTTGTATTAAACTGCTCTTGTCATATGTCGTTGAAAAGAGAAAATTTAGTACATACTGACTATACACACCATATTGCTTTTAGATAATTGCATTGTAAGTTAGAACCCTCAGTCGAAAAAAATGCAATAGTTTGAAAACATATTTTAATGGGTTATTGTCATATATCGTTTAAAAGATAATCAAATCGGCATTACAAAATTGAAAAATTAGAGAATGCGATATAGATGTCCAAAGTTGACAAAAATGTCAATTTTCAAATGTCCATAAAACCAGAAGTTAATAATTTTCAATTAATATCAGCATACCTATGGATAGCTGAGGTCAAGGACATCCTTCATAGGAATTTTCAAGGTCATCAAAGGTCAAGGTCACATAATATGGCCTTTTGAATTTTTAAAAAATTCAAACGAACATAAAAAAATTTCAAATTCGAAATTCAAAATTCTGTTCCAACAATCAGTAGACAAGGTTACAAGGTTTTGATAGACACCAAAATCATAAAAATCGGATAAAAAATAGAGGACTTATTGATTTTTTGCTGAAATGTGTCAGTCTGTGACGACAGCTTACGCATCACTTCCGGTTTGGATTTTTTATGCTAAGTGCATTCTTATTATGACTGACAGACAATATATATAGTTTTTGTCAATATCTGAAATTTATACTGGAAGTGGGGCTGCTAGGCGTGATTTTGAAAAACCGGAAGTTCTCACGTCAAAACCGGAAGTGATAGAAAAATTTTGATTGATTAATTTTATTTCTATAGACATTCTGTACATGTCCTATGAATTTCAGGTCAATCGGATAATTAGCGGCTGAGTTAAAAATTTTGAGCTTTTTTGACAATTTTGGTTTCAATTTTTTTTTACAAAAATATTTAAAAATTGAAATTTTTGTAACCGCACTTGATACGTCTTATTTCAATGAATATATTGAAGAAAATTTCAGCCAAATCGGTTCATAAATAAACCTTTCAGACTAGGTGCAAAATAATTGCATATTATGCAATAGCCCACTTCCGGTTGAGAAAAAACTGAGTTTTAGATATTCATTTTTGATTCCATGTCATTTAATAATGTTTGGTGGATACAATTATGCTACACCATTTTCGATTTTCTCTAAAAAGTTTCCCAAAAAAAAAAAAAAAAAAAAAAAAAAAAAAAAAAATAAACATAACGAAAATAAAGCGTGACAAATCGAAAGATTTGCCACGCAAAAATCATTTTACAATCACTTTAAGGTTAAAGGAGTATTTTCGAGATATTCAGCATCAATAACCTGGCAAATGAGACGTGTATAAATTCTGAAAATGACATTTCATTTTAAGTAGACCTTGATCACCGGAATTTGTTAAGTAGGGAAAGTTAAGTGTCGAGCTAGGGAAAGATATTTTAGTTAAAACTTTCAGTTAAGCTTAACGGGAGACATTTATCTTGATATTAACAGAATGTTTCATTAATCTAAGAAACTCAATTTGAATCTTCTAAAAGAAAAAAAAAATCAGAATAACCCTATAAAAGTTGTGTTTGGAAATATTGAAAGTCGTTTAAAGTGGAATTTAGTGACAACCGCCAATCATTCAGTGATGTCACCGATCTCGTGCGCGGACATTTCACACCCGGATAATTCCCGCCCGACCAATTCCTATCGGGACATTTCGCACCAGGATGATTTTCATCAGGAATTTTCCACCCGAGACATTTCACACCCGGGCACTTTGAACCCAGGACAAATTCCACCTAGGAAAATTTCCCATCGCGACATTTCACACCCGGGCACTTCACACCAGGACGATTCACATGCGTGGAAATTGTCAGGGGTGCGAACTTCCCGGGTGTGAAATTTTCGGGTGGCAATTTTCCTGGATGTGAATCGTCCTGGTGTGAAGTACCCGGGTGTGAAATGTCTCGGGTGGAAGTTTTCCTAGGTGGAATTTGTCCTGGGTGCAAAGTGCCCGAGTGTCAAATGCCTCGGGTGGAAGTTGTCCTGATGTAAATCATCTTGGTGCGAAATGTCCCGATATGAATATTGGTCGGGCTGGAATTATCTGGGTGTGAAACGCACTACTACCCTTCGACCTACAGCAAGTGAGATTGTTGGGCAGTATTGCAATTCCAGAACGCTTGATGCCACTCTTGGATTGGTTTTAAAATCCCGAACAAACAGATTTAGAACCGTTATTGTAACTTCAATTAGTTCATTTTAGTGCAGTGCCACGTTCTGGTGTGTTTTTCGTTGGTTATATTTAGTTTATAAAGATTGACATTGCGCCTGAAATAGAATTAATTTACAAATGTCAGCCATATATAGAAAGAGTGGTGAAGTTGACTTATTTGATTTTGAGAAGTATGACTTCGGAGCTAATGTATATATCTATTTGTAGAATGTACTTTAGAAAACTATTTCCGAACTCTTGGTTTATTCTGCGACTTTGAATTAAATTAAAATATTGGACGTTATCTGGTTAAATGGAACGGGTTGGATCCATATCATTATGGTCGATGAAAACTAAGATTTAAGAGAAATCGACGACAATTCTTCAATCGGAATATTTGATTTGATGTCTGACAAGCAAGCAATCTGAGTCTGTTTAGTTATTCTTCTTGATTCTACCTATATTACTATTACCAGTTTTAATTTCAAAGTAAATATCATGTAATTACTTGTCTACTCGTCTCTGTCAATATTATGAGATGTCTTATAACAGAATCGATACTTTGTTTTACTGGTTGGTATTTTGGCCTCATCAGAGCAGCTGCTTCAGATGATAATCCCACACATGTATGCAGTGCTGGCTGCTGAAATAAATAAACTGCTTAGTGGCAATGGTAGACGGCAATAGCAAAAGGAAAGGGGCGAGGGATATTGGTGCCTCAGTGAGTTAGATGCTTGCAAAAGTTGAAGGTCGTTTTCAAACAGTGGACGAGGAAATGATTACAAACAGAGTCGTTTGGAAAGACGTCCAAAGCTTAATCGTTAGTTTTTGCATGAAAGCTGTAAAAAACAATGATATTAACTTATAAAAGGCCAGAAATTCCTTTACATTCTGAGATATATATTAGAGGAAGTTAATTTATTCGTGAAACTGTCCCATGCACCCTTTATTTGGGGCTTGAATTTCAGGCATATAGTACATTTTTCTCACGCCGGACGGTTTTTCCCACAAATTATTACGTAGTTTTGTTAAGATAATGCAATGTAATACTGTTTTATGAGAAAGTTAGGCACTGGTTATAGAAGAAGGTATTATAACAGCTTATATGAAGACTTGTGTCAAAAGCAGAAGTAAGTCCCAAAGGCGATCCAGGATAAGGATTGCCCTACATCACAATCCGCTTGTCGTATATTGATCCCGATTTATTTAGTTTAGGTTAATATGAGATTTCTTTATAATGCTGATAGCGAGACAATTCCAATATTTATGAGAGCAGTGAAAGGCTGTTATAATATGATAGTGTGTTATCGATAGAAATCTAGCTGATTTCCATCGGGAGTAGCGAACCACTCTCTCTCCAGAATAATGGTGAAGGCAGTAATTGGAAATTGACTCGTCGTGATTTCCATAACAAAGTTTGATATTGGTGTTGTTGCTTGAGATTCTGGACAACAGGTTCGTGTATGGATTTTATATTAGAGGTAGGATTTAATACTTATTAAAAATGATTTGAAAAATATTTTAGGCATTCAAAGGGAAATGGTGAAGAACATTTGGGAAACGAATCTCTGATTCGTTGCACTGGGATGATTGTAGGATTCTCTCAAATGCTTTCAAGATTAGATTAACTGAATTCAAATATCGTATTGGTTTAAAATGGACATGGATTTTAATTGAATTAATTAATAACATATCAAAAACTTGTAACTTTTTATATAGTGGCGCATCACAATAACCTTATATTATCATACACTGTAAAAATTGTGATTTGTACCTTAACAGAAAAAACTAGCAGCTGCCATTTGCTAGACTTTTCTGTATATCAACAGAGAATTTGAGGATATTTTTGTTGAAAAACAGAATAATCTGTAATGTTATGACTCTATCAATTGACAGAAAAGTCTGACAAATTTTAGCTGCTAGTAAACTCTGTTGAATTATAGGTCTGTTAAATAACAGTATAATCTGTCAAGTTACGGTTTTGCTGAAGAGCAAAAAAGTTTTGCAAATGGTAGCTGCTAGTAAACTCTGTTGCATTATAGGTCTGTTAAATAACAGTATAGTCTGTCAAGTTACGGTTCTGTTAAAGAACAGAAAAGTCTGACAAATGGTAGCTGCCAGTAAAATCCGTTGAATTATAGGTCTGTTAAATAACAGTATAGTCTGTCAAGTTACGGTTCTGTTAAAGAACAGAAAAGTCTGACAAATGGTAGCTGCCAGTAAAATCCGTAATTATAGGTCTGTTAAGTAACAGTATAGTCTGTCAAGTTACGGTTCTGTTAAAGAACAGAAAAGTCTGACAAATGGTAGCTGCCAGTAAAATCCGTTGAATTATAGGTCTGTTAAATAACAGTATAGTCTGTCAAGTTACGGTTCTGTTAAAGAACAGAAAAGTCTGACAAATGGTAGCTGCCAGTAAAATCCGTTGAATTATAGGTCTGTTAAATAACAGTATAATCTGTCAAGTTACGGTTCTGTTAAAAAACAGAAAAGTCTGACAAATGGTAGCTGCCAGTAAAATCCGTTGAATTATAGGTCTGTTAAATAACAGTATAATCTGTCAAGTTACGGTTCTGTTAAAGAACAGAAAAGTCTGACAAATGGTAGCTGCCAGTAAAATTCGTTGAATTACGGGTCTGTTAAATAACAGTATAGTCTGCCAAGTTACGGTTCTGTTGAAATACAGAAAAGTTTGCGTTTCATTTGTATGGATGGAAACCAAAAATCTCTCAACGACAAAACATGCTGAAACCTTTCAAAGAAAAATTGAAGCCTTGAATCTAAAAGAATCTGTCAATTTCTTGAAAAACGAAATAGAACAATCTGACAATATGTGTCATGTACTTTATAGATCTGTCAAAATGCTGACAACAATTTCTGGAGATATTTTGCTGAAATGATATAATGAGATGTACATTCAAATTTGTACCAAAAGTCACTGCTTTTCTGAGTGACCCTTCAATGAACAGTCACCATTTAATTTAACCCCTACGCCCCTTTCTACCAATTCCTCCTCCCTGTTTTATTTTTTACCAAATTTTCCTCTTTACACTTTTTTTTATGGATATTTTTATGCCTATTCTGATACGTTAAAGAGAAGTGTATCTAAAAAGTCTGTATAGTTTTGTGAGCATATCGTAAAAGATGCCAGAGTGATAGCCATATTCTTTAGGGTTTGTTTCATCACACTACAGGCAGAGTAGGGCGTAGAGGTGAAGCGCAAAACAGCGTATCGCTTTGCTCTGCTCTCCTCCGTGCTGAGTCGTACATTTAAAACCATCTATGTACATTAATGATACTACTAACCGCCCTGCCCTATGCCGACCTGCTCTGCATGTAGTGTGATCAAACCCTTGGGAGTCTTCTACTCTTTTACTTCTTCATTTAGATCGAAACTTTTAGTTTAATCACTATAAGGTATTCCCCATGACATGTGACCTTTAGAGCATGATTAATATATTACCATTTCCTCCAAACCGGAAGTTATTTGTGGAACAACCGGAAGTGAAAACGCCGATTAATACTCAAGTAAACCGACTGAAATATTATGGTCACGTTTTTCTCTTATTAAATCATCTTTATCTAGAGCGTGCTTCTCTTATACTGATGTTTTGGTAATTCATTGAGGACATTTGCTCGTCCCCTGAAATATTTGAATGGGGAGAGATAGTTTTTATAGTCAGCTATGCAGGTTAGATTGGTTAGCAGAGATAGATGAAGCATCCAGTTGTTCAGATAGCCTACAGAAGTTATGTTAAAAAACCCTCGTGATGGGAGAAGTGTAAGATTCTGTTGCAGTTGAAACACATTTCCCCATTACACAATGCTTGGCCTCAAAAATAGTGTTTCCAACCTGAAGAGTGACATCGAGTTTGATCCTGGTTATAACGGTCATTTTCGCCACTCTCATAGTATTAGAGGTATTAGACCGAATTCTTAATAGCTTGACATTGTGAAGATGATGTTGTCCTGACTTTTAGTTTTGGTACAGACGGTTCAGATGCAACAAAGAGAGTATTTAGGCAAAGTAGGCTAAGTTGGAATTAGCTATGATGTTAGCTGTCATCATCTTCTTCCAATTATATCTGAGGTTGACACAAGTCTTAAGTATATTGATAATATTACACAGAAAATGATTGATGGAATATCGCAAAGTAATCTTAGAATTATTGATTATTGGTTTGAAGAGAAATCGATTTCCAATCACATCAAAGGTAACTTAAAACATTTTCAGATCACGACGAAACGCCTATTATAGATTTTATTGACTAGTATACTGTCTTATATATACTGAACAGATAAAGAAACGTCGTATTTTTAGGTTTTTGGAGCAAAGTCGTGCACGATCAATTTTTTTTTTCTACGTTAATATTATTTTTAGACTTTTAAACGTCCAGTGTGTGGTATTCCACTGACAATAAACTGTGTTTTGCGACGTTTCTGTATCTTCACAATTCAGAAGCTGAGTAAACATTACACATTTTGGATTTTTTGACGTATGGCTTACAAAAAACAGTAGTCCTATATTATTCTATAATGTGTATTGAAAAGAATCAATCAGATTTATGGTGCCATGTTTACCGCACCATTTCACCACACGTGATCACATCTGAAATTGAGAACATCGAAGACTGATAATTTTTGATTGAAGGCGTTTGTAAACAAAGCATCATTACGGAATGGACAAATCTTTTAAAGGTTCTGAGTCGATCTCATTCATCAATTCCAGACAATTCAGAGTTAAAACTTTTGACTCAACTTTTGTCCAAATATACATGCATGCTCAAGAGCAGACTCAATACCAACCAGCTTTCATTTTTTTTATTTACACCATCACCGTTGTAAAAAAATGCTTGAAAGTGAATGTACGGTGGCCCATATACGACAAATTTATTTTTTTCTATTTTGAATTATAAACATCTGTTTTTATTTAAAAACTTGAATTTCTATTTAAAAACTTGATTTTTCACCTTGGTGGAAAATAATATTCACCTAGGTGATAATTCAATGAATTTCTATTTAAAAACTTGATTTTTCACCCTGGTGGAAAATAATATTCACCTAGGTGATAATTCAATGAATTTTTATTTAAAAACTTGATTTTTCACCCTGGTGGAAATTAATATTCACCTAGGTGATAATTCAATGAATTTTTATTTAAAAACTTGATTTTTCACCCTGGTGGAAAATAATATTCACCTAGGTGATAATTCAATGAATTTTTATTTAAAAACTTGATTTTTCACCCTGGTGGAAATTAATATTCACCTAGGTGATAATTCAATGAATTTTTATTTAAAAACTTGATTTTTCACCCTGGTGGAAAATAATATTCACCTAGGTGATAATTCAGTGAATTTTGATTTAAAAACTTGATTTTTCACCCTGGTGGAATTTAATATTCAAAACATCTTTCATGTCGATGGACAGCATAAAGAGTAGAAGAAGATGTACCAGCTCCACAACTACAGGAATTATTTCATGGGTTATTGCCCTTGCTTTTGAAAATATCTTGTGGACACCATAGAGAACTGGTTTCTTGATGGATTTTTATGAAACTTGGTATGAGTGTTTGTATTGACATTAGGATAAACCCTATTGAATATCAGAAACATCGAAAAAATATTTTATGAGTTATTGCCCTTGTTTTTTTAAAAAACGTTAATTTTTCAGCCGTTACACTCTCAAAGTTGTGGACACGTTAGAGAGCTGGTTTCTTGGTGGATTATTATGAAACTTGCTGTGAGTGTTTGTAATCACCCAAGGATGAACCCTATTGAAAATCAGACGAATCGAAAAATATTTCCTGGGTTATTGCCCTTGCTTTTGAAAATATGTTGTGGACTCAATAGGGAGTTGGTTTTTTTGATGGATTTCGATTAAACTTGGTGTGAATGTTTGTATTGACCTTGGGTTAAACCTATTGAAAATCAGAAACATCGAAAAATATTTGATGAGTTATTGCCCTTGTTCATTAAAACGCAGTTGTTCAACCTCTAACAAAGTTGTGGACACGATAGAGAGCTGGTTTCTTGATGGATTTTGATGACACTTGCAGCAAGTGTTCATCAACACCGAAGAATGAACCCTATTGAAAATCAGACTAATCGAAAAATATTTCATGGGTTATTGCCCTTGCTTTTGAAAATATGTTGTGGACTCAATAGGGAGTTGGTTTTTTTGATGGATTTCGATTAAACTTGGTGTGAATGTTTGTAATCATCCATGGATAAACCCTTTTGAAATTCAGACAGATCAAAAAAATATTTAACATAATAAGGTTATTGCCCTTGATTTTAGAGAAAATGTCATTCTCATAATCTTTCATTTACTGACAACTCTTGTCAACACCCCGGACGAATTGGCTGCCATTATAAAAGTGGGCGTATTACGATGGCCATCGCTATTTTTTTTTCAAATATACCAAGTGCTAAGTAGCTGTATCACCAGCAGATATATTCCTCGACAATAGTTGAATGAACCAATAACCATGTTAACAAGCAATCTGATTTTAATAGGTAACTGAGAGATACAGCTACTTAGCACTTGGTATATTTTGAAAAAAAAATCCTTTATAGTCATATCGAACTGTTTCCAGTCATAATTCCTGTAGTTGTGGGGCTGGTACATCTTCTTTTACTCTTTATGCTGTCCATCGACATGAAAGATGTTTTGAATATTAATTTCCAGCAGGGTGAAAAATCAAGTTTTTAAATCAAAATTCACTGAATTATCACCTAGGTGAATATTATTTTCCACCAGGGTGAAAAATCAAGTTTTAAAATAAAAATTCATTGAATTATCACCTAGGTGAATATTAATTTCCACCAGGGTGAAAAATCAAGTTTTTAAATAAAAATTCATTGAATTATCACCTAGGTGAATATTATTTTCCACCAGGGTGAAAAATCAAGTTTTTAAATAAAAATTCATTGAATTATCACCTAGGTGAATATTAATTTCCACCAGGGTGAAAAATCAAGTTTTTAAATAAAAATTCATTGAATTATCACCTAGGTGAATATTATTTTCCACCAGGGTGAAAAATCAAGTTTTTAAATAGAAATTCATTGAATTATCACCTAGGTGAATATTATTTTCCACCAAGGTGAAAAATCAAGTTTTTAAATAGAAATTCAAGTTTTTAAATAAAAACAGAAGTTTATAATTCAAAATAGAAAAAAATAAATTTGTCGTATATGGGCCACCGTATGAATGGTTAATTTGACAGTCTCTCAATCCTAGAACTTCGGGTCGTATGAATTTTTATTTGCCACCATACGAACTTAAATACTGGAATGAAAAAAAAAACAAAAACATTTTTATGCATAGTGCACCACCCATTTCACGAACAGAATATGCCGTTGTTTATTAATTCTTAGTTAAGTCTATTTTGGTATAGTATGAGTGGTAGAACATTGATATGATGTGTTATTCTTCTTTAACAATTTGCGACGTCTTGAGCCAATATTCAATAATGACTTTCCTTGTTTCCTCTTCATGAAATGTGACATATTCATTGTTTTGGATAATACGTTTCTGGTCAGTTCTGCTGGATCAATCTTGTATTCTATTATCTCTTCATCTTCGTAATGACTTTAACCTTGGACTTTCTCTTGAATGGCTATTATCATTCCCTCAAGGACAAATCCAATATGTTAATCCTAAGCATCACGGAATTTGAAATAAGAATAAACAAAACATTAAAACCGCATTCAAGTTAAGCGATATTTAATTAAGATTTTTGGTTGAAAAGATCAATAAGACGTTTTATGATGGGATTTTTGTAACTATGTTTTGTTATGTTTGTGTATATTATAAATCTCGAAAGGATTTCATAATGCAATGAACGATATAAGCATTTTCCTAGAATGTAAATATATTGTTGAATAATCAATGCAAAACTGGGACCAACCATTTTGTTTAAAATCAAAATTAACACCACATATTTACATACCATGCCCGGAATTTGTTAAAAGCGGCTCGAAATGAGGTCAAATTAATGTGCACAGATTGAAACAATAAATAAAACATATATTTACATCTACACATAAAGCAACATCTAGCAACAATTGAATACCAGCAACATAATAAAGAAAAAAAATGCTTGGCCAAAGTGCATCATGGCGTCAATCTGTTGTTGTCGAATCCATCAATGCGAAAAATCCAGTATACATACTGTATAGTCTACAAGATGACAGCTGACAACTTGCTGCTTAATTCTAGTCTTGTCTCTCTGGAATAATAGAAAATAAATGAGATATTCTGGTGAAAATGGTAATATTCGTATGTTTTTCTTCATATCTGGTCCGTGTCATCTGTCTGGTCACGATTGAGATATTGAGACATTGATAATCGCAATTCTATTTATCTTAATCACTACAAGAAAGGCAATCCAACGTCCGATTTTTCTATGATGATAACGCACAGATGGGCGTAAGAAAATTGTTAATGTTAATAAACTTATCTTAAGTTACAAATACATGTAGTCTGTACAGCTTCCGATGTAAAAGAAATTGGCAAATGATGTCCGGATGTCTGCATCATCCATGTTAGAAGGTTTCAAAGGACTTTCGACACCACATAGTCACCCCCTTTTGTTTCTTTTGTTGCGTATTCCTCTGAACAAGATATTGCAAAAGTGGTTGAATTGTAAAACGACGTATATAGCCGTAAAGGTGGTTCCAACCTTCCAAGATTTGTTTTTATTTAATTTCAGGCAACCCTGACGTCTAAATTAAAACCTGAAAATGATACTTGACTGAAATTTAACTTTATATTGGCTGGTAATAACAATATATAGACGTCTTTATCCATTCGAATGAGCCTTTACATATATCTGTTTGGGAAAGACAACATATGAAACTTGAAAGAAATAATTCTATATTTAGTTGTAACAGTAATGCGTTGTATTCTAAACACGAAAAAGATATATTGATAACCTAAATTGAACCCTACACGAAATTTGTTTTTAGATTGAGTGGGAACAAGAAAACAAATCAAAGGAGAATCTGAAGATAATATTTAGCCTTCATTCAACTATCTATTAGTAGCATCAAACTCTATCGATCAACTTAAAATGTTTTAATGTCGGTTTATTAGGACTAATTCACTAATTTTACTTCTACTTTAGTTTTTATCACTTTCTTTTCTTGGCTCTTCATCCCTTGATTTCATTATATTCCACAACTCTGACGTCACTATTCTATCTTTGAAAGTAAGAACAGTTCGGCTTCTTCTTCTTTGCGTTAGATTTAAAGGTATACAACCACAATAGCTCTGCAACGAATATACCTTGTAACCTTGGTTCTCTAAATTTAACTCCAAAATCTTCACTGGCCATTTTTTAAAGCGTCACCCCAACACCATCTTTGATGTATTTGTATGGATCAGCTATAGTGTCCGATCTATAAAAGCTTTTTTACGACAGCAAAACGGTGGAAATCTCTCGTTAACTACATTGATTACCAAGGACTTATAATATTGAGATTGTCGCTTTTCTTACGGGCTCTTTCAGTTGGTAAGCGAAAAAAACAAGCTTGTGTCTCTTTAAGTTTTCCTTCACTTGTAATCGTCAGTTATTACTTGAACGATTATTAAATACGGATAACAACTGATTAGTCGCTTCATAAACTAATGTGACCAACAATGTAACTTTTCGGACAATTGATTTGTCTGTAATTTTGTAATAAATTAGATATAATTTGTGACTTCACTGACGTCAGTTGAAAATATTAAAATAGATGTGGGATATCTACTAGATTAAATGGATGTAGGAGGCGTAGAAAATTATTTAAGTTATTTGAAATGAAATGAAATCAAAGCTCCTCGCACTAATAACAGAACATGCTAAACCCTCTGGATGACGTGATATCACTCTGCTATTGGGTTTTTCATCCCTGTATACTTCTCTGAAGTCTAATGTACCTAACTTATAATGATTATTTGGTGTTTTATTTTATTAGTTATAAATATAGGCCAGCCCTTGCGGCTGAAAGAATTGCAAATTATCATGAAATTGCTTAAAGAGCTTCTCGAATGAAATTGAAGTATTGAATCGTGTCAACATTTTACAGCGTGTTAGATTGCTTTGATTGAATTCAGATACATCATGACGCTAAATAAAATGGGTAAAATTTAAATGAATACGATTTAAAGAAGAGTTTTCTCAACCAACAGAAAGACCAGAAAACATGATCAAGTGAGTAACCAAGTTTACCGGAAGTGAACAATCTAAAGACGGCAGAAACGCATAATGAGCATATGTATACCATAAAAAAAAAGTTTGAGCTTTATTGGAAGACTCAAAAGAAGTACACTTAGTGATAGCGAAACCAACAGCAAGACTAAAAAATTTTAACGGAAATGCAAAATCCAAAGATGCACATACGCAATTTGAAATACTTTTAAAGCTTACATTAGACAACAAAGTCAATAAATATTGAAGTATAAGTTCAAGGTAGCGAAACCAACTGCGTGACCAGAAAGTTTGACCAAAGTTTTTCTGAAGTACAAGAACCAAAGACGGAAGATAAGTCAGCTCAATGCTCATACAGATAGGATAAATCTATTTTTATTTGATATAATGTGCATAAAATGACTATAAAACCTCCTTTACATAACTTTAAGCTTAAAGCCGCCCCAGCTCCCAAATTAGATTGAAATTATGGTCTACATAATTTTTGTAATTGAATTTTACTGCAATATTATAATCTATTTAGTTACAGTCCCGAGTCGAGTGATTTGTTAATTGAGGTTGATGTTTGATTGAAGAGTTTATTGGTTACAGGCTATTTTGCCAGACTTTGTTTTGCTCAATTGAAGATAATCATTCCTATAATCTTCCGGCGTTTCACAGAACGACATTCGGCTCAACTTTCGTCAATTTTCGAGACTAACATTACGACTCGGACATGAAAGGCTGCGATTTTGCCCGGTAAATGGGCAGGAAAAGACAAATATTGTTCAGAGATAGATTTGGATTGGCTGATATTAATGCATGAGAAGACAACACTCTCTGAAAAATGATTGTGATTGGCTGAAGTATAATTTATTCAATATGGTGAAGTATAATTTTTTCAATATGGCAATCTCAAGGTCATCTGTAACGCTAGTCTAGTTCCTAAGTTGAAGAGAGTTACAGACCACAATTACCACTCGATCATTATATATCATTTCTATGTAACAAGACGTCTGCTGGATTCCAAAGAAAGCAAATCGTTTACACATAAATCTTATTTCCCTGGATAGTAATATATTTTGTCTTTATTTTTCACTCATGCCGGTACGTTTAAATCCTATGCTTAAATAATGAATAATAAATAATGAAATATAAAATGGCATTTTTACATGGTATCAAGGCATAGTTTGTTCTTTGCATTGGTGTATCTGTCTGAGAAAGATAGAATAAAACTACAGTATTTAATTTGTTCATACTTCTCTTATACAAGGTATAAAAGCAATTACATATATGTAATGTATGCATGCTCTAGTTTTATTCTTCGAATGCTGTTCTGGAACAGCTCGATGAGTTGGGATTCTGGACCTATGTGTGTTGGAACCCGATTTTATTATTTTTTTTGATAATTTTTACTGTTTGGGGCTTATGGACTTGGTACAACAAGTCAGTATGGTAGTTCAAACACTACCCTACAATGGAACACCTGATTCCATTAGTTTTTCAACTTGGCTATTTCTAGGTATATTTCAAGAATATTGTTTTCATTACCAACTGTGTTTCACCGGACATGAACCTGTAAATCAATTAATTACGACCTATTTTACGACACAATGATATTTATATACCAGTGATATTTAATTATTTAGATTAATATGAAACGTGATACTGAAAGCTTTTAATATTAATTTGATTCAATATCAATTAAATTTGTGATATAAACATACAGAAATTCGAGATAATATTGGACTTGATATACGAGCTCCTGGAAGGTTATGGAAGGTACATTGCTTTAGTTACTTTAGTATAATTGCAGAATACAAACGCTTTGGTTACTGATTGCAGAATACAAACGCTTTGGTTGATATCACGTTGCAAGAATACTGAGCTAACCAATATCTCTTGGATGCAACTAGTTTCTGCCAATTCTTTCTGAAGACGAATCGTCGCAGCCGGTTTAACTGTTTAACTTTGTTCAGATTCTCACAGTTTCTTACAGTCGTTGAAAATTTGAGCTACCTTGAAGTATAGACTGCGTGATAAAAAAGATTTTCGCTGTGCAATGGCTCGTTAACAATAAAATGGAGAAACTTCAGTTACGGTGCATTAAATCTATATAACTTTTATCAGAACATATATTTTTTCTATAAAGTCGATTTCATACTTATTATGTGATGACATACTGTCTCTATATAATTTACTCTTCAAAGATGTTGTACCACAGAAAACATTATAATATGATTCTTTGACAGCGTTTGGATCAGACAATAAAACTTTGAATGCGATAGGTCTTGGATTTTCTGCATATGGCGTCATTGACATTAATTTGTGACTTATTGTCCAGTCAGAAAAATAGATAAGAGTCAGTTGAAAAAAAAAATAAACAGCTATAGTTACACCTAATTGCAAAATGTCTTTATTGTTAACAGCAAGGGTGTGGATTTAGGGGCGGGGACTTTCCCCCCTTTGAACTGAGAAGGGTCTCGGTTTCCCCCATAATGTAAATCAGATAAAGAAGGCCCAACTCAACTCAAATCCTGAAATATCTTTCACAATGCACCAAATTGATGCCATTTTACTTTTTTTTTCTCTAGGGCGAGGACCTTCTGTTTGGGCCTGTGGTTGCGGCGCTTCGCGACGTACTTCGACTCTATACCTTTACATCCTGCTCCCTCCACCAACATTTTGGACAAATCCACTCCCTTGGTTCACATAATGGTTAAAAATTAAGTTTAAAATGTATCTGGTACAGCATCTTTAAAGTCTGATGTGCAGAAGTAAATTATAATTGTGAAATATCTGTCTGTAAGCCTGTAGTTATCTTCAGTAATGATTTGATATAAAAAAAAATCCAATGATATAGATTTTTACATGTCGCAATGGATATGACATTCTTACATCTTATATTCAATGAAGTGGACACAATTTTCCAGTACAGAGACACCGATCTAAAATCGGATTATATCAGAATTTCTGTTATAGTTTTTGTAAATGTGTTCGGCCTTCTAGGCAGGGCGCCGGAAGCAGGCTTGGGAGAGGGGGGGAGGGGGCGAAGGTGGGCGAGTATGTACCATTTCCATGTGTAGATCCTATTCAAGCATACTTTGTTGCGTCCTTACTCCATCTAAGAGGCTTTAAAATACAAAATTTTCTAGAAGGGGCTCACGGCGCCCCCAAACCCCCAGACCACCGGGCCCCCTTCTCTTCGCTTGGTCACATAGTGCCCTTTATAACATAGCTTCGTCCTCGCCCCTGCATCTAGGAAACCGGTCGCCAAGGGTCCATCATTACAAATTTATATTTCGTTTGATGGTTTGCGCATCGGCATTGCTTGATACATGGCTTGGATAAAATTGGCATCTGCGCAATTAGTAAGCGATGTCTGTGTACAGAAGGTAAAAATCAACTAATAAAATATTATTAAACTATACGAACACTCGGGTCAAAATTAAAACTTCGGTAGTTTTTAATATATAATATTGACATTTCAAAACCTTCATAAGAATTTAACAAAAGAAAATTATCTTAAGCTAATATCTAATTTCACTGAAAACAGTTTTCGATATTCTATTCTGACATTTTACTTGAGCGTCCATCGATCTTAGAAAATTAAAATTCTCACTGTGACATTTACTTGGTTAGTTGATTTATTAACAGACGAAAAGAAAAATGCTTGAACCGTTTTGAAAAACCTTATTAGTTTTTAAAACTGTGGCTTTGGATTTCATTTAATCAATCAACATAGGCATTTTGTTAGGAATCGTGTTGGAGTTGATAAGCTAGTTGTAAGAATCTGCTTGTAACATAAAAATGATAATTGTTAAGGTTTAAATGATTCTCATATTCATGCACCATTCATGGAGTGTGTTAAAGTTTACAAAACAAAACATGGAAATGGCTACTTGCAAGCGTGTTGATGTTCTGTTTGAAAATCGATGGTACATAAATATGTATCGTATAGGTTTATACGATACGAGATTATTATGCTAAAAAAGAGCACGGTAGAAATATGTTATAGTTTTGGTCGTAATGAAAAGAGGAAGCATATACATTGCAGTTTGAACTTGTTTGCTTGTTTTCTGTCATGTTGAAATCCATCATGTCTACGGGGGTTTCCTGATATTGTATAATGTATAATGAGCAAGTTTGGATTTTTATATTATGATTTTAATGACTGTTAGCTGTAACTGTGTCAAATTCTTGAAACACGATATAGTGTTGTATGGATAATCCGATTCGTATGCGATTAACGTTATATACATCAACTTCTTCTAAGAAAGTTTTAATGCACGCCTGGTCGATTTCCTAGTCCAAATCGACACAAATTACACCTGTTGCATTACAAATATTTATACAAACCATTTTAATGGCCGCTAACTGGCACCGTGTCTTATTCTACAATCTCGTTGCTCACGATATATCGTATGGATGGTATCCCCATTCATCTGCATCGTGCGTCACATAAACTGAAGTTTTCCAAAGAAAGATCAAATGTACGTCTGGCTGATTGCCTGATATGAGTATAGTAAATCTCTCTCGATCTCGAAAATCCCAGACTGATGAGCTTTCAATGCTTGTTGAAGATGTCAGATTTAGACAGTCCTTACAGGCTTAAATATTTATGAATAAAGTTCCACAAATAAAACTCTAAATTTTCGTCAAAATAGGACTTTCGGGAAAGGAGACGATGATAATTTTTCTATTTATTACATATTTTTTTTAGATCGAAGTCAGTTATGATATGGCAGTTTAGGTTGGCAATCTTATACAGTGCACAATGAGGGAAAATGTAGTAGCTCTTCATACATTCAATAATGTAAAGGAACATAATATATATATCTATAGTAGCTTCCGGTAAATCGCTGTCAGTGACGTCATAAAACGCGTTAGTTTTAGTGGAATTGCAAGACCGACAGACGTAGGAATGGAAATTGGAATGGCGCAAATTGATGCTGTCAGTGTCCTCAATACACATACAAAGTTTAGAAAATCACTTTACAATCCCTTTAAGTTGTCTGTTTTCTTTCTATTCGGGTCAATTACATTGCCCATCGATTTAATGTCATTGATTAAACCCGATCAACTCTGTTGACTGACTGTAAATTGTTGATATCGTATAGGATATTCAAGTACATTTTGCTAGTTTATTTTCTGGTTTCCTAAAGTAATTGCATGGAATTTTCCATTAGCCTTTGATATTTAGACCAATAAAAGAATATATAGAGAATCTCACCCGAGTGTCTTTTGATATCAGATATATCAACAAAGTTGATAAAGTGGAAAAACTCCGAGGCTTGCCGAGGAGTTTTTCCACTTTTATCAACGAGTGTTGATATATCTGATATCAAAAGACACAAGGGTGAGATTTTATTTATCATCCAATATCATTCTAAAATCGAAATATGCGAAACAACAACTTTCGAGGGGTGAACTGCAGATTATTGAAAGAACTTTCGAAGGGCGAAATCAATATGACGTCATTGTTATTAGGACGTCATTGGGCGAATTGTTTATCACGTGACCATATTGGCCAATCAATGATTCAGAAAAGCAGTATCTCCTAGTAGATATAGTGCAGTAGATACTGCTTTTTATCATACAAGCGATATCTACTGTAGAATACCTTATTGGGTGATAAATCAGAATATAGCAAGTGTTATTAGAGCATATACCATCAAAGATGGACTGATTTATAATTGAATTGAAATGAAATGGAGTTTTACGTCCAGGTTTTTCTGCACTTTTCTGGACGGATAATCGCCATGCAATATTTAATATTCTGGCTTTGGAGTTCCTGTTAGTATTTCATTTCAGATAATTGATGATAACTTCTTTCAAGAAATAAAAGGAATCTTTACATGTATTTTCAATATCTTCAGACAATTCCATTTCTTTCATTGTGCAGTTTTTAAACTTTATGCATGATCAAATGTTATGTTGCAATACACTTAAAAGATTCATCAAATCGTTCCGCCATGCTATTTTTGTACATTGATTATGTGATTTTTTCAGATAAAGTCGTCCATTATACTCTTCTAATCAAGCTACAAATTCTATATATTTCAAACAGAGTCCAACGTGTACCCTTACTGGCTTAGGAGGAACATTCAAATGCTTTGGGGAATTAATTGGTCTCTTAAGAAAATAACAGGCGTCATTAAATCTTAAACAGTATATTTTTCAACATGCTTTGAAAAAAAATAAACTCTTATTATTAGCCAAATAAGTTTATTAAGTAAAAAACGTCGTTTGGAGTTAAACATTTTTTAAATGCCTTGGCGCCAAGAATCTATGGAACTCGGAAATCTTGGAATGAAAGGAAAATTTTCTTTCCTCCTACTTTTCGGCATTTGTCTGGCTAATTAAAACGGACAACGCCATACTGTGTGTAATGAGAGAAAATTTGCCATAACAGCGCCATTAATTCCGATTTCCAACTGACTTCGACACAATGGCCCAATTTCTTAATCATAGCATCCTGTAGAAATAAATGTGGTAGTTTATGGTTAAATGCCCAGACAAAAACTTGATTAAGGCAGTAAGATAAAGAAATGTATCCATTTAACGATTATTTTCTCCTTGTTTCCGTCTTGATTAAAGTCTTGGAAGAACATCGAGGACATTGTGATATTTATTAGGAATTTCAGACAAAATAGATTTGCTCAGTTCAGCGTTTTCTTGTTTGAATGTTGCGTCAAAGATTTCAACTCAAAACTGGAGAAAAACTAATAATTTTAAAAGTAAAAATTATATGTGTGAAATTGTATCTAAAGACATGTTACAGTGTTGTGTAAAACATAAAACTGCATTTTTAATGTTCAAAAAACAAATAATGCCAAATGTATTTCAAATATGGCTAAATTTGGATCACTTATAAAATGAGTGATCTTTTCGCAGAAACAGATAAATAAATGAATGACGCTAAAAACGTTATTGGTGATATACGGAATTGTCTTGCTTGTAGAGAAATGTTGTTTTTTTTATTCGTTATGCCATAGACCAGTAAGTAATCAAGTTCTTAAATTGGCATTGTATTTTATCGTGATTGGTTGTATACTTTCAGGTAAAAGACGCTCAAGTTCAGAATATAACAGTGTTTGGCATTTTAAAGAAATCCTGAAATTCTTGGGCTCATCTGATGATACCAACAGTAGTAAGTAGTTTTGATGAAAATTGTATAGTATAAATAGTATCTGATATATGAATTATGTCAAAATGTGCTTTCGACACATTATTATTATACAGGAAATACATGCCAAAAATGCGTTCAATAGAATTTTTGAACTTTTTTTTTTAATTATAAAATACTGCGCATTTGTTTATATGGACAAAAACGTTCATATTTTAACTTATATCAATTTCTTTCCAGAGAGTACCAAAATTTTGTCCATATGAATAAGCTGGCATGATGATGGATCTTTTTTTTTACATTAAACGCATTTGTTAATTAGATTTTCAGATCGGAGAGTTAAATAGACGGAATGTCTTCTTGAAAGACTGTGAAATACAAACAAAGTCCAAGAATACTACTTGATAAAAAAATGTATTTGAAGATGTCGAGTTTTATTGTGTCATGTCGGTAATTTTTGCTCTCTGAAAGGTTAATTGTCTCTCCCACTAGAAAAATGAGTTGAAACGACTTTTAGCACGATATAGATTAAGAAAGACGAAAATAAAATAAAATGTGGAAATAATGTGATCATAATGTACATGTAGCCTACATTCATAATTTCGGATACATATTTAGAATTTATTATGTTAAATAATACTTTTCTTATGTTTCATTTCAGATGCATACTTAATGGTTTTTTTTTCTGATACATAATATGTGTCATTTCAGATACATTTGTGTCATTTCAGGTACAAAGGTGTCATTTTAGATAGATTTGTGTCATTTGTTATTCCAAATACTTTAATGTGATTCCAGATACTTTAATGTGATTCCAGATTCTTTCATGTTATTTCATATAATATGAATATACTTTCAGGAACAACGTCTTTGGATTTTCTACGAAACTGTAATTATACTGTAGATTCTACAGCTCCTACAATGGTGAGTGTTTTTATATTTTACACCGTAAAGATTACCTTGTAACGATCAGGGGCCTCATTCTGGAAAAATTAAGTTAAAAGAATTTTAATGTTCAAGTTCTTTGATTGGTCAGTTACTAAAATGGATTTTAAATTTAGAGTTATTATCAGATTGCTGTATTTCTATATATCTTGATTTTATCTAAGTTAAGTTATTGAGAATAACGCCCCAGAGTAGTGGCGTGGTGGCTCCAAATTGGCTGGGGGGCACAAACCTTTTTTGGCGCTCCAATGAAAACTGCGCTTTTCCTGCAACTCATGGTCCCCACCCACACCCCTCTAATGTATTCTGTTCAGGTATGGATCACAATGCATGAATGCACTGATGCACATGTAAAACCTCTGGAGCCCTTCGACCGGGTCGAAGAGGAGGAACGAGGGAATACGGGGGTCCTTTCATGGAAAATTTTGAAAATTAAGACTGTTGTGGGTGCGATCTAGATATATTTCAGGCACTTGCAGCCCAGATAAAAATATTCGATACTGAAACGCAAAACACAGTAAATGAAAGATTCTGAGAGTGACATTTTTTATATTACACGGGTTTTGTTGACATTATATTTCTTAATGTGGATTAACTTAATAGGCTTCATCCTTGGGTGATTACAAACACTCAAACAATTGTCTTCATTGTCCTTAAAGTTCTTGTTTTAACTGTAGTAAACGCGGGTTAATTCAACATTGTTCTAAAATTGAAGTTAGGCTTTGGACCCCAGAAGTAAATTCAAAGAGCCAAAATAATTAATTCAGTCCGTAGGAAGACCGGAAAGACCTAATTTTGAAGTACAAAAGCAATTTTACCACTTGTCATAGTGAAAGCTTGTAGCGAGCGCGGACCTATGAGAGACCCTCATAGTTGTCTCCCTTGAATAGCTGTAAGCAGAGAATGAAGACAACAATGAAGTTGTCCGAATCACGTTTGATCCGCTTGGAACACACAAACGGTAATTACTCCGTCGTAAACTAGTCTATCGTTTTTTAAAACGAGTTTTTAGCTTGTTAACACTCTACAAATCACAATTCTTTACGGATTTTGATGAAACTTGCTGAAAATGTTTATTATCACTCAAGGCTGAACCCTTTTAAAAATCAAAAGAATAGAAAAATATTTAATATGAATTATTGCCCTTGTTCTATAAAACGCATTCGATTTTTAGCTTGTTAACACTCTACAAGTCACAGTTCTTAACAGATTTTGACGAAACTTACTGATAATGTTTATTATCACCTAAGGATAAACTTTATTGAAAATCAAAAGAATCAAAAAATATTTAATAGGGATTTTTGCCCTTGTTCTTCAAAATGCTTTGATGCTTAGCTTGTTAACACTCTACTGGTCACAATTCTTTATGGATTTTGACAAAACTTTCTGCATTTTTTTATTATCACCCGATAATTAACCCTATTGAAAATCAAAAGAATCTAAAAATATTTAATATATGAATTATTGCCCTTGTTCTTTAAAACTCGTTGATTTTTAGGTTGTAAATACTCTAGAAGGCACAATTCTTGTACGATTAGATTTTAATGAAACCTATTAAAATAGTTTATTATCACAAGATAAACCCTATTGAAAATCAAAAAATATTTGATATGACTTATTGCCATTGTTTAAAATAGGTTTTATCTCATAACAGAGAAGGATTTTGACTAAACTTTGTTTGGACGACACCTAATTTAAGTTCAGAACGAAATGTAGGCCTCTGACTACAGGTTGAATATTTGATGGTTGCTGTTTTCTGCCAAATGTTCTTTGTCAAACAAAGCTTCCAGTGGGCGTATATTACCTTGCCTGACAAGCTATCTTTCTTATCACCGTATAACAATATCTAAAAAAAAAAAAATATACGTCTACGAGCCCCTGTGTTATTTTCAATAGGCTTAATCCTTGGGTGATTACAAACACTCACACCAAGACCCCCGGAAACTTCAAGGTTTTAGCTATTTGAAACAATGCAGCAAGGCTATTTGAAGCTATATTTTTTTGTATGTTTATGTCTGTGGCTCATCTTTACCGACAGATATCAATAACGGGGGCGGATCCAGGATTTAGAGAAAGGTGGGGGGGGGGGGGACTCTGAAATATAACATGCTTGAAATTGAACAGCACCGCGAGCGCAGAAGGCGCGAGCGGCAATTTTATAGAGGGTTCTGACATTATTCGGCCAAAAATAAGGGGGAGGGCCCGAGTTGTATTGGGACTAAAAGAATAAGCTCGAAAATAATTATTATTTCTTACCGACCGACTTTTTTTCGAAGGGCTTTTGGCGTCCCCTTGCAACGTCGGCGCCCCCTGGTTTCCATTCGCTGGGGGGGGGGGGGGGGGGGGGGCACGTGACCCCCAGGCCCCTCCGGCCACCACGCCACTGCCCCAGAGTTCTATATATACATTAATACGTAGCTTGGTATAGTCAAACAGAGATATTTCGGCTCATCCGGGTACCGTCAAAACATAATATACAAAACCAGTCCATTATATTTTCTTTCAAGGAAATAAAAGTATCTTATTTTGAGGGTTGTTTGTTTGGTAAGTTACAGCAACACCCTTGAAAATAAAATGGACTGGTTGTGTATATGTTTTGACTGTACCCGGATGAGCCGAAATATCTTTGTTTGACTATAGTCAGTTTCACTGAAATAAAAGAATTACCTCCCTTTGGACACAGATTAACAATCAATTTTCAATTACATACATAAACTTTCGCTGTATAAGTTAAATAAAAGTGAAAGGTGTCGCGAGTATATTTCCTTTCTTAAACATTTTACAAAATGAATATAACTTCGCAAGCGTTCATTTACGATACATGTACTTTAATATTTGAAGTAACACAACGACTTTGGTTTTTTTTTCATGCAGCAACCTACGGATGACGAGCGAGTGAAACTTTTTGCCTCGGATATTGTCAAATCTGTTGTTAACAAAGTCAAAAATGTAAGAAAAATAGTTTGTATATTGAAGAGCTTTTTCATCTATGCATTCTTTCAGTTTCTCGCACCGCATTCTTTTGCTTTAAAACTTTACACAGTACATTGTAGATTTCAACACTTTTCTCTAGACGTTGCTTGCATTGATTTGGTAGCATTTCTCTTAAATCATCATTGGTCGCTCATGTCATGTTCCCAATCCCTCCTTCATTGGAATCAGTACATCAAATATTTACGTCAGAATAACAATCCTCATACATATTTTGCAATCCTTTCTAAATCGTGAAAAAGAAAATTTCGCGACTCTGATAAGTTCAGGTTAGTCAGAATATGTCATCGGGGTCATCAGGTTCACATCAGACTCGCATCGCATTAAAAGTAACGTTTTATTCTGGGTTCTGTTGGTAAATGACATCTCGACATCAATCCATCTTGTATGTTAATGATGATGATCACATGTGATGATCACAGCATGATTAATTATATATGCTGGTGATGATCACAGCGTGATCCATTCTTTTTGTTGTTGATGAACACATCCTATATGCTTGTGATGATCACAACAGGATCTATCCTATATGCTGGTGATGATCACATCATTATCCACCCTATATACTCGTGATGATCACAGCATGATCTATCCTATATGATGGTGATGATCACAATCTGATTTATCCTATATGCTGATGATTATCACATCATGATCTACCCTATATGCTGGTGATGATCACATCATTATCCACCCTATATACTCGTGATGATCACAGTATGATCTATCCTATATGATGGTGATGATCACAATCTGATTTATCCTATATGCTGATGATTATCACATCATGATCTACCCTATATGCTGGTGATGATCACAGCATCATCCAGTCTATTGGCTGCAAAGATGATCACATCATAATCTATAATATTATATGCCTGTTATGACCACAGAATGATTAATCCTATATGCTAGTGATGATCACAGCTTGATCTATCCTATATGCTGATAATTATCACATCATGATCCACCCCAAATGCTGGTGATAAGCGTATCATGATCCATCCTATATGCTGGTGATGATCACGTCATGACCAATCCTATATGCCGGTGATAATCGTAACGGACACGTCATGATCGTGATCTCAGCTTGACCTTACTCAGCAACGATAGTGTAAAAAGTTTTTTTTCGTTCGTCTGGTTTATTACTGGTTTATCTACAAATTCCAATAATTATTTCCACCACTAATTAAAAATTAGATCGATGATATCGCGTGGTTGATAATCATAAAAAACCTAAATGTCACTGTAAAGTTAAACTGAAGTTAAAAGAAGTACAAATCTTATACAATAATATATTCTTCTTTCACACTTGTTGAGTTCATTTTCAACCTCTATCCACCAAAATTGTGTCTCGAGTCCTCAACCCAATATCGGCCCGATTTCGTCAACATACTGGTCATTTGAGACATGATATTCGCAAAATTGAAAAGCACGTTTTCGAAAATCATCAAAAACTTGAAAAATTCTGAACAGATCCTAAAGGGTAAATCGCAAGACATCGTCTTAACGCTCATGCAATTTTTAACATCGGCCAATTCAAATGATATTGCTGTGGCCAGCTATGAATGAATTTATATCCGTATGTCGTCGTTAGATAACAGTTACCAATTCTTAAGAATCTGTAAAAAAAACAAACTTCAATCACAAAGTAGAGTATTGATTTCCATTAAAGCGAAAAATCTCATTAAAATCTGATCACCGATCATTCAAAGTTTAATTAGGTTAGAAAATGTTTTCAAGATAACAAATTTGAAAAAAGTAAAAAAATTGTTGCTGAACTTCGTCAATCTTTTTGTAAAAATTTAGATCAAGAAAAAAATATATATTTCCTTGAAGGAATTTAAAATGCATACTTATGATGATCAGAATGTAATCGTCTATATAATTTATTCACTTTATATCTACGTTTTGTTTGTCTGCAATTAAAGCAGGTTGTAGGCTAGACCGGAACATCCTGTCTCTCAGTTGGTCAAGTTGTAGGCCTAACGACTGAAGTGCAGGCGACAGTCCTGTCAAAGTTACATATTGCCATTGTCGTTACTTTCGGGTAATCATTTTTAAATGTCGTAGGTGATAGCCGATGCAAGAATGTTAATATTGCTCAAAAATAATTAGAAGCAATTCCGACTTTCGGTTATGATAATATACAGTGGTGACAGATATCAAATTTAGTTATTTCGCCTGATTTAAGCAATACTTTAGACGTTTATTTAGCCTACTTTTCACACTATTCTTGCTGTTATTCATATTTCTATGTTCTTTGCTCCCTGGCGAGACAACTAGACAAGTCATGTTCGTCTTTACAGAACACAATCATGATGTCACTGCTAGAAAGGTTCAGCAAATCTACAAAATAATATTATGATCTGTTTTTTCTCTTTTCAGGATTGTTATTCTGGGCTCTATGAAGGTGAGATTATATTTTTATCACAAAATTACTCTTATTCAAACATTTGTATCAAAGAGAGATAATTCCTTAGGCTTAAGTCTATGTAATAAGCCAGGCAGAGTTACCTCCCTCTATGAATAGGATTACTTCCGGTGTAAATAAACGTGTAGAACAATTCCCTGGTTAAATCCGATGTCATAGCAGTGGTCGAAGTCCAAACGTCACAATATCAGACCACATTAGCCCTGTCTTTTTGGCTTTAAAAGAAAGGAATTTGGAAACATCTATATTTTACAAAGATCGAGACTCCCATGACCCTCATGCATGAGACAGAAATGAAGATTCTTTCTCCCGACTAGTCCTTGACCTTGGCATTGATCCATTTACAGCTTGATGAACTTGAATTTATAAGTGAAGATGCCTAATTAAAGTTCATTATTTTCAGGCGATATGCATAATCGAGAAAGACGAGATAGCGATGAATTAGAGTTTATGTTTCCGGAGACTGATGGTACGTGTTCTACATCTTTTCACCGCTTTTCATTTTCCAAAAACAAAGACATACAATTTTTGATTATTTCATTTTAATACCATTAAATTGTGATTGGTTCGAATGATATTAAAACGCCTTGTCTCTCTGACCGAGGGAAGATACATTGTTAATGCAAGTAATGTTTTGTCTGTTCTATAACCTTGCTGCCAAACCATTTGTAAAAAATAAGGATATTGAGCATAAGTGATTAAGATTGTCGATTTCATTGTTGACGATATTTAAGACAGAGTTGTCCCCCTTCATCTGGAATATTGAGAGATACTATAGCACCGATTTCCCAGGATGAACTTTTGTAGAAGATTTGTACGTTGAAACGTTGCGTCGTTTGCTATCGAATAACTGTCACAAAACTAGTTGATTGTTTGCCGTAGCTGCATAGGCCTACCAAAGTATGACTGAGTGTGGTTTGTTCAAGAGTAGGCCTATGTCTACTGTGATATTTTTTAGATGTTATGAAAATCATGGAATATAATGTGTTCATGTCTATTTCAGGTCGGCGTCGCTCTGTTCGATTCCAGAATGATGAACATATCATACCAAATATTAATAGTGGGAGCACATTAACACCAGGATCATCCAATGTTCTCAAACCAGTATCTGAACATGTGCTCACTCCAGTTCCATCACCAATTCCTCCAGAATTCCTCCATAGAGATTCAGTAACCGAGGTGACTCCTAAAGGTGTTACATTGGTCGAAACTCTTCTGTTGCGTCTTTTGGATGACCTCAACAATCAAAGATTATCCCGACCTGACCTGGAGACTCTGACATCTTATTGTCTTCAGGTGTTACGTACCCACGATCTCAATTCAAAGATTGAAGAATTCCATGAGCAGCACGAGTTGAAACAAAGTACATCGTCGGAAGTAGCTTCAGAGCTGGTCCAGTTTACGCTTGATAAAATGTTGGATGATGTTAAATCTGGGTCTGTGAATGAGGACGATTTAATGACCATTACATTGGCGTTAGTTCGTCAACGGAAGCAGATTTCCCCAAATATGAACTTAGAGAGTGAGATCCGTGATTATATCATGGAAACTTTGAATAAAATTGGATCCGAAGAAGGAGGTGTCAAAGATTATGTAACAAAAAGTCTTGGCAAAGTTGGCTCTGAAAAACGCCAGGATTGCTTTGTAGCTGCTGTTCTGTCTCAAACCGTCTCTGATATCAAATCGGGAGCTATCGACAGTGAAGGTTTAAAGGCTATTGGTTCAGCAGTAGCATCTCACAGTAAAGGTCCTCTTAGAAAAAAGTTGTCTGAATCTGAGATTGTTGAAAATGTTCTTCAGAAAATTGATATCACGGATTTGAAAGAGAACAACACTATTTATGCCATTATCTCATCATACTATACAGTGAACCAACAGAACAGGAAAATCGTGAAAGACTTCGTCATTGAAGCGTTTCCCAAAATATGTGCAGCGATGAAAGCACCTGATAGTAACAGAATAAAAAGGAATATCAAAGAATATAGCAGGGATCTAAAAGAAGGAAGTGCAAGTGATAAAGATATTAACCAGCTGGGTCTTCAAATTATGTATATTGGTAAGAAGTGTTTACCACCGACCATTCAGGAAACTTGCAAAGGTTACAAGGAATTAGTCAAAAACATTAAGCAACTTTTGGATAGAAATGAGTTCAAGAAGGAAGTTGACAAGGTGTTGTGTGAATATTTTATGAAAGATAAAATGCAAAGAAATTGCGATTCGACAACTTATCTACCAAGCCCCGAATCTAAAATCGCCATCGATGTAGTGCTTGGTACTATGGATCATATCATTAAAGAGATTTACACTCATCACATTTCTCCCGAACTATTGATAGCTATCGCTAGTGAAATACATTCTCTTTCTAAAAGGCATGAGTCCATCTTTGACCCTTCTGAAGAAGCCAATTTAAAAACAGGAATGTCTGTGTTGAACCGAATCTGTGAAAAATTTAAGGAAAACCTAATAAGTTTTAAGGATGCAAAACGAATTTTCGCAACAATTTTGCATACTTACACCGATCCGGATTCTGTAACAGTGTCGAGCGAATTTCAGGAGATCGGTCTAGATGATCGTGCTTTGGTAGGAAATTTGATTGATGAAACCATAAAGAAAATAGTTCAAACAGTTGCATTGGAAATCAAACAAGAACTCCATAATGATAAGATATCTGTCGTTGAAATTGAAGATTTTGTGCGCGAAGAGCTTCACTGTCTCAATCATGAAGATTCAGGACCTGAACAGATCAGCCATATTGAAGGCGATCTGGAAGACATCCTGCACGGGTGCTTGAGTAAAGCTGCGAGGGACATAGCCAATCACGTTGAGGGCGTTGAATCCGATACCTCGGTGGCAAGCAGAACAAAACTAAATGATATGTGTTTCGTAGAAAAAGTTGTGGATTTCATTTTGTCTGCTCTCGACCACTTGGCCAAGAATATTAAATCCGGAGACATTAAAAGCTCAACAGTTACGGAATTTCTAAATCGTGTTACAGGTATCGACGTAAAAACATTGTCGTCCAAACAGCGCCAGGAACTGTTAGAAGAAATTCGGTTAAACGTAGAACAACAGCGAGATGAATCTAAATACTTTTCAAACATAACTTCTTTGTTTTCAGAAATAACTCTAGATCCAAAATCAACATCTTCTGGATTGAGAGCCATTTCTAAAATCCTCTCATCAATAGATAGCGAAGTACTAATAGAGTTCGTCCAGGCAGCAATGCTGTGTGTTTTACGTTACATCCAGAATGATCAGTCGGCGTCTAGAGATGTACCACCAACCAATGAAACAAGTTTCCATAGGATAGAGTCTCTACTTTTGGTCAGAAAAGTTTTGAACTATGTCCTTGGTAATGTATCGAGTATCGTTAAAGCTAATGACACTAAGAAATCGGGAAGTAAAAGCATATTCAAACGGCTTTCCTCTAAGAAACTGGATAATAAAGATCCCCGAAGTCTTTATGAATGCATCATTTGTGCTTTCAAAGATGCCAAAGATAGTCTTTCTCAGAATCGTTTTAATATCCTGGCGCCAAATGTTCTTGCCACAACGGACGAGAAGGTTCTTGAGCATATTTTAGATGTAACAGATTTAATTCGAAAGAGAGCTGATGGTGAAGAATCCAAGCCTGTAATATCAGATGAATTTGAAATCATATGTGAAATGATGATGAACAGTATCCGTGATATTGAAAGGGGTTTAGAGCGTCCTCAAGAATTGAAATTAGCGTTTGGAAGTCCTGTATCTGAGTTTGATGAGGATAATATCCAGCAATATGCACTTGAAGCTATTAAAGATACACTGCTTTACCATATTCCCAACATGGTACATAGGATTGCATCTAATTCATCGAAGGAAACAGATTTACCCAAAGAAACAGGGAGCACTTCAAAGGCATCGGGGGGCAGCACACACGATGTAACTGCGTCAGTGAGTAGTGTACCATCCCAAGCCATTGAAGTTATGGTTAAAAGTGTTTTGTCATCGGTTGTAGCTGATCAGAAAAATCAGCTAGATGTGCCTGATAATGAAAATGACCCTTCACTTACTACGCTTAAACCTATACTGGGCTCTCATCCTCTCGATATTGGTGAAGATGATATCTCCTCAGCATTGTCCTACATCACGATGAAACCACGGGCCACACACCATAATCCTCCAGAGCACGAAGCAAGGCAATCTTATCGTTCGCTAGTTTGTCCTGATGTACATAATTACAGTCAAACGAAACATGCAATAACTTCAATGATAGGAACTGAGAGAGCTGGAAGTGGGGCTGTGGTTACGTTGATGGAAGAGTCAGAAAGTCAGGAATCCATTGAATCGAGCTATTCCGTCGAGTCTTGCAGAGTCTTAGAAATTACTGGTCATGATGACGAGAGTACTACAGATGTCCCCCAAAATAAAAAATCGTCAGCATTTGTCAAATCGTCTAGTCAAACAACCAACACGAATTCAAATTTTTCTCTACAAAGAGGAATTTCTTTGGAATCGGAAACAAAACGAAGCAAAGAATCGGTTAAGAAGCAATCAAGCCTTGGCACTAGTTCATCAACTGCATCAAAACCGTCAAGTACGAAAAGATCCGAGACACTAACCAAATCGTCAAGTATTGTATCCAACAAGCAGAAGTCATCCGTCAGTGTAGCAAAACACTCAAACAGAGATTCTAAAATGTCCAATATTGCATCAAAATCGTCAAAAGAAGTTGCAGCTAAATCCAGCAGTTCATCTGTAAAGAGTAAAGCCTCGGTAGCCGGATCTGTAGACAAGTCGAAGAATAACAATGTGCCCACTGCCAAAAGATCAAGTGTTGAACAACCAACTGACATCCATCAACCAGTAGCAGAATCTTCTTCTCAGGAATCCCAGAGGTCCACGAAAACAGACCCCATGAAAATTGCATCTGTATGTGGATCACACAGATCTTCTGTGGTAATTCGTAAATCTGATGAAGTATGAGTTAATAATGTAAGTAGCTATCAACAGGAACAGGCGTCTATTTTTTGCACTGATTCTGTATATTACGGTCATTTGGTCTCACCATTTCTATTTCCGTCTGACGTTGTGGTTCTTGTTATTTAAGTAAAACTTAATCAAAACTGCACTTCACTTCCATTAATTTCATTGGAGCAGGATGATGGGAATATCTTTGACACTGATACAAGGTTTGAGACTTGAAAACCTCTTTGAACCTGTCGGTTGGTAATTAATATCTTGTTTGACTTCAGTTGTACTAATAGTACCGACTGATACCCTAGTAAGAATGAAGATGTTTTCTAGTCAGAACATTCTAAACAGGGGCCGTAGAGCTGGGAGGCTCCGTGGGGAGGGGGTCTCTGATCCCCCACTTTTTGGCCCATTATTTTTTTTTTCATCTTGAAGGTGGCGTCTGTTCCACATCCAGAAATGCTCCGCGGCCCCTGCTTAGTTGGATGTTCGGGACGCTCAGAGAATATATTTTGGTTCCTATCGGTTATAATGGTCAAATTCGAAACTACTCAGTTACGAACGCCCAAGATCATTTAAGAACAAAATAATGTTTCACTGTCCTCTATGTTTACACGTGCCGCCGTTTTGTATCGACCGTTCCCTAGTTCATTCTTGCCGTTCGAAGCCCCGTTTTTCCGTTCTATACAATTGCAAATTGTCACAAGAACGTAGTAGCGAAGCTAAGTTTTGATAATGACGCCATTGTGGTCATCCTCAAATCCATCCAAAGAAATATTACTTGTATTATTTCAGAACGTGTTGAGTACCATAAAAGGAAAATACTAGAAATTAAAGATGAAAACAAAGTCAAGCAATATACAGAATCAGTAAAATAATTTGTAGTAAAATTAATATTATATGTGTATACTATAATAAGACTTACAAAACTTTATTTTGAAAAATGGTCATGATCTTAGTGTACATGTATTCATGTAAACAGAAATACAATAAAGTTATATAACTATGTACTCTTAAATTCGTTTCTATTCCTGTTCGAGGGGTCACTCTAAGGATTGGTATAACAAGCAATAAATTCAATCAATCAAACCATTGTTGACCCCAATAGCATTATTTTAAAGCAATTCAGATGACTTATTAGGCACCGATAGGAACAATTAATCAACCATCAAGGGCACAAACTGTGTTCGGGTATTCAATAACTGAACATTTAATATACAAGGCCGATGTCACAAACTCTGAAACCACAAAACAAAACATCCTGTTCAATTGATAGCAGAGCCAATGCCTACACAAATAAAACCAAACGAAGTAACTTGTGTCTAACTGAAAAGCTCCCGAATTACTAAAAAATCATCATTACTACCACCAATATGAATTCTGGGCCCTGTTTCACAAAATTTTAACTAAGATAAAATCAAGATTTTAAGAATTGCAGTTATCTGATTGGATAATAGAACTAAACTTACAATCAATTTTAGTGATTGACCAATCAGATTACTGAAACACTAAAATCATCTGAAGTTAAGATTTTGTGAAACTGGCCCCTGAATTTGAGTATATGTACTCCTGAATCACTCTCACAGTCATAATCATTATAATTATACCACCAACATTGTCCTTGTTGAAATTGAGAATACCACCGAATCACTCACAAGTCATTAAAAAATATATACCACCATCATGTTCTTGCTGAATTTGAGTACACTCCTGAATCGCTTTCACATAATCATTATTACCACCATCATGTTCTTGCTGAATTTGAGAATACTCCTGAATTGCTCTCACATAATCATTATTATCACCAACATGTTCTTGCTGAATTTGAGTATACTCATGACTCGATCACACATAATCATTATTACCATTGTTCATGCTGAATTTGAGAATACTCCTGAATCGATCACACATAATCATTATTACCATTGTTCATGCTGAATTTGAGAATACTCCTGAATCGATCACACATAATCATTATTACCATTGTTCTTGCTGAACATGAATATTTATAAATCATCACTATTACCACCAACATGTTCTTGTTGAGTTTGAGAGACTTTATTTTTGCAATGAATAGAAACACAATAATTTCTCTGTGATTTGAGCCTCCAAATATAAACAATTGGATTTAAAAGACTGTTTGCATTGAATAGAGATCCAGCTATAAGTATAAAGTTACTGTGTGTGTTCGAATATGTGACCCTATTTTCCCATTGGAAAATCCCAATGTTCAAAATGATATACGTTACTGGCAAATAGCAAATAGCGTATAGTGAAACAGACATCACTATAATGGTGAGGCGTTTTTGGTTCTTGATAGTAATAGCAGGTTCTCGACTTCCGATTTGACGTATGCTTTTTTGGTGGCGTCTTATCTCCATAAAAATGTACACAGACAATACAGCAATTAGAACGATACAGACGGCATAGATGACACCGATCAAGATGATCCCCTCTCTCCTGCCTACAGCGAATGGTAAACATGGAAATTTATCTTCTTGACCAGTGATTGACGAGACTAAAACTACGGACGCTAAAATGACGTAAATCGAAATTATTATCACCGCCATTTTCGTCCTCGTTATCCATTCATTGTAAATGAAAGTTTTTTTCAAAATTAAAAATCTGTCTAGAACTTGAACAACCGCCATTAAACTTGTTATGCATCCGAAAACGGTAGGAACATGTAAAAAGTATGCACAATAAAAACGTCCATGTTCTACAAACTCTGCAAGATTGACGTTAATAAATACAGAAATTCCAACAAAGACATCCGAAAACAGCTGACCAAAAAAGCACACTTTCATTTGTTGTGTAATCTCCTTATTTTTCAAAATAAGAAAGAAGCTAGCTGCATTGAGACAAAAAACTGCTAAACTCAGAACAGAAAGTATGAAATATTTCTGCGTTGCCATCACGTAATAACTATAAACTATAATGCGATATATGTATAGGCCTACTGTATTGAATGTCGATCTAATTATCGGAAAATAATATTTCCAAGATATATAAGAGGTGGTAGCTCAGCTGTAATCACCTCTAATCAAAGCAATAATTATCTTCTTGCTATTTTTAAAGGGATATGTTCACTAACTGTTCGACCAAAAAAAATTAGTCTCAGAATCTGGAATATATTTTAGCAAATCTTATCCGTCATATATTGTTCACAACTCTCCTACAACATATAAGCCTTCAAACACATGTGTAGACTACCCATAATTATCAGCGTTTGAAAGTCAAAAATAAGACTCGTCATTTAGTAAGACTATGCGTTATATAGAAACTCATAATAAAGAAAATGAAGGATACCTGTTAAGGTAAAGATAAAATCATGTTATTATCGTGCATTTCTAGTGCTTCTGAAGGCTATTCCAGTATATTCTGAACCTAAATCGACCGTCGGAAATACTGAACATTCCCCTTTAAGACCAGAGCTCAGGTGATTATCACACACAATATATACTATGATTATTTACTCACTTCTCATCAGCAAACATAATTACATGATAAGGAAATGACAAATAATTACTTACAATGTTGCAACACATTTTGACATATAAAAGTGATTGTGGATAAGCTTTTTAGCTTTTCATCATAATGTTGTTACTATTGCAACGCCTCTTTTAATAACTATAGGGCTATTTGAAATGCCACAACATAAACGTTTAGAAGAATTGAAAAGCCTACAGACGTCTGATGGAAAATTGAAAACTTGAACTCAATGCTTAAAGAATCTTTTTTCAACCAGATTAAAGTGAAGCCTTACTCAGGTGATAAACTATAATCAGAGTAATTTTTGTAGTTTCTGTTTTTTAATTAAGGTTAATTTTAATACCTGCTTGAAGTTCTGGCCAATATTAAATATTTTAATTGTGTCATGTAAAATTTGTTTAACATTTATTTTAAAAATTCCATCAATTCATGGGGATTTATTATTTTTCACAAATTGATGTAATTAAATATTTCCTAGTTTAAAATCACTTCAGATGTATTGAAACACTAACCCTAGCGGGACTCTTGGTATTATGTCTTAGCTGGTCTTGAGCATAGATAAATCCTACCTCCCCCTCCAATTAAATTTACAATAAGAACATAAATGGAGTAGGGTGTTGGGTAGCACACTCGCAGCACTTGCACTGACCTTTGGCTTCAAAAATTAGTGAATTAATTAACCAGTTATCGACATAACCTGTACATCATGTGGTCATGTACTTGATCACTAAATCATATTCTGTCCATCAATTGTGATGCGAAATGTGATGGCTTAGTGATTAATTTGTTGAAGCCACACCTAACTATTTTTTTGTGTTTTTTGTTTGTTTTAGTATTAGGTAGCTTTAATTGTTTATCTTTTATACAGATATACATATTTTTTTCTTATGTAAATATTTATGATTTTTTATCACATAAGTGAATTCATTGTGGCCATCTAAATTTGCGTTACTGTTATGAAAAACTTGATCAAATAAAAATTCTATTGGAAAACTTTGATATTTTTGACCTAACTGAATCACATTTAGATGACTCCGTCTCAGATCATTTACTAAAGATAAAGGGATTTCACCCTCCGTTTCGAAGAGGTCGTTGTAATAATAGTTCCTCGGGAATATTGGTTTATGTGCGAAATGTTTTTAATTTTAAGAGACGATAATTATGATCTAGAACATAATGAAATAGAATGTATCTGGCTAGAAATCCGTTTTAAAAAGCAGTCGGCTCCCTTGTTTATTTGCTGTTTATATAGGCACCCTGAACCCAAAGTTGTTTGGCATACTCATTTTAAAGACATGATGGACTCTGTTTGGCTTGAAAATTCTGAAATTATTCTCTTTGGTGATACAAATATAGATACGTTAAATAATAAGAACACTTCCTGGACTGATACTCTTAACCAACATCATCTTACTCAAATTATTACTTGCCCTACACGGGTCACTGAGACTAGTAGCACTCTTATTGATCATGTAATAGTATCCTCTGTTAATCATATTGTAGAAATTAATGTACCTGTTTATTCCTTGACTGATCATTATCCAAAATGTTTTACGTGGTTTAAATAAGGTGTTAAAATACCAAAGGCAAGACATATCGCCATTACCTATAGGTCTTTCAAAAATTTTAATGAACAAGATTTCCTTTCTCATTTGCAGTTGACTAATTTTGATCCAGTTTTAAAGCTACCAGATCCAGAACTTGCCTTGAACAAGTGGTATGAAATAATGACACCAATTTTAGATATCCATGCCCCTTTGAGGACCAAACGTGTAAAAAATGCTGTAAAACCATACTGGATGATATTTTGCAAATGATGAAAAGACGCGATCTCCATAAGAAAAATAATAATACTAATGATTACAGGGAATGCCGAAAATGATAAATTAGACAGTGATCGATTTTGTAAAAATAGAAAAATTTTTTTTCGTCAACCGGGTTTCGAACCCGGGACCGCAAAGTTAGCGTGCAAGCACGGAACCCACTGGGCCACCGCGGCCTTGGTGAACCGGGCCTAGGGTTAGCTCAAAACCTGACTGCAACAAGGGGTAATGGCAATTTTTTAAAATGGCAACTAGGGTTAGCCCAGGAAAGTGTCAAAGGTTGTATCAAAAACAGATGTTTCGTATATCAAACGAATCGGCACGTCGTTGCGTATCTTCTCAGCACAAATTTGGGTTGAAAGAAATCCATGGGCGGCCTGCAGGGTCCATCAACCATACTTCCGTTCTGTAATTGCTCCGCGAAGCGATAAAAAATTTGAGCAAAGGAAATTAGGGTTAGCATTGCACAGGCCTACTCCTTGTTCAAAAATAATATTTGTTTGGTGAAAATGATAGATTAGACAGTGTTCGATTTTGTAAAAATAGAAATTTTTTTTTTTCGTCAACCGGGTTTCGAAACCGGGACCCCAAAGGTGGCGTGCAAGCACGGAACCCACTGGGCCACCGCGGCCTTGGTGAAACGGGCCTAGGGTTAGCTCAAAACCTGACTGCAACAAGGGGTAATGGCAATTTTTTAAAATGGCAACTAGGGTTAGCTCAGGATAGTGTCAAAGGTTTTTATCAAAAACAGATGTTTCGTATATCAAACGAATCGGCACGTCGTTGCGCATCTTCTCAGCACAAATTTGGGTTGAAAAAAATTCATGGGCGGCCTGCAGGGGCCATCAACCATACTTCCGTTCTGTAATTGCTCCGCGAAGCGATAAAAATTTGAGCAAAGGAAATTAGGGTTAGCATTGCACAGGCCTACCCCTTGTTCAAAAATAATATTTGTTTGGTGAAAATGATAGATTAGACAGTGTTCGATTTTGTAAAAATAGAAATTTTTTTTTTTCGTCAACCGGGTTTCGAACCCGGGACCCCAAAGGTGACGTGCAAGCACGGAACCCACTGGTCCACTGCGGCCTTGGTGAAACGGGCCTAGGGTTAGCTCAAAACCTGACTGCAACAAGGGGTAATGGCAATTTTTTAAAATGGCAACTAGGGTTAGCTCAGGAAAGTGTCAAAGGTTTTATCAAAAACAGATGTTTCGTATATCAAACGAATCGGCACGTCGTTGCGCATCTTCTCAGCACAAATTTGGGTTGAAAAAAATTCATGGGCGGCCTGCAGGGTCCATCAACCATACTTCCGTTCTGTAATTGCTCCGCGAAGCGATACAAATTTGAGCAAAGGAAATTAGGGTTAGCATTGCACAGGCCTACCCCTTGTTCAAAAATAATATTTGTTTGGTGAAAATGATAGATTAGACAGTGTTCGATTTTGTAAAAATAGAAAAAAAAGTTTTCGTCAACCGGGTTTCGAACCCGGGACCCCAAAGGTGGCGTGCAAGCACGGAACCCACTGGTCCACCGCGGCCTTGGTGAAACGGGCCTAGGGTTAGCTCAAAACCTGACTGCAACAAGGGGTAATGGCAATTTTTTAAAATGGCAACTAGGGTTAGCTCAGGAAAGTGTCAAAGGTTTTATCAAAAACAGATGTTTCGTATATCAAACGAATCGGCACGTCGTTGCGCATCTTCTCAGCACAAATTTGGGTTGAAAAAAATTCATGGGCGGCCTGCAGGGTCCATCAACCATACTTCCGTTCTGTAATTGCTCCGCGAAGCGATAAAAATTTGAGCAAAGGAAATTAGGGTTAGCATTGCACAGGCCTACCCCTTGTTCAAAAATAATATTTGTTTGGTGAAAATGATAGATTAGACAGTGTTCGATTTTGTAAAAATAGAAAAAATTTTTTTTCGTCAACCGGGTTTCGAACCCGGGACCCCAAAGGTGGCGTGCAAGCACGGAACCCACTGGTCCACCGCGACCTTGGTGAAACGGGCCTAGGGTTAGCTCAAAACCTGACTGCAACAAGGGGTAATGGCAATTTTTTAAAATGGCAACTAGGGTTAGCTCAGGAAAGTGTCAAAGGTTTTATCAAAAACAGATGTTTCGTATATCAAACGAATCAGCACGTCGTTGCGCATCTTCTCAGCACAAATTTGGGTTGAAAAAAATTCATGGGCGGCCTGCAGGGTCCATCAACCATACTTCCGTTCTGTAATTGCTCCGCGAAGCGATAAAAATTTGAGCAAAGGAAATTAGCATTGCACAGGCCTACCCCTTGTTCAAAAATAATATTTGTTTGGTGAAAATGATAGATTAGACAGTGTTCGATTTTCGTCAACCGGGTTTCGAACCCGGGACCCCAAAGGTGGCGTGCAAGCACGGAACCCACTGGTCCACCGCCTATCAAAAACAGATGTTTCGTATATCAAACGAATCGGCACGTCGTTGCGCATCTTCTCAGCACAAATTTGGGTTGAAAAAAATTCATGGGCGGCCTGCAGGGTCCATCAACCATACTTCCGTTCTGTAATTGCTCCGCGAAGCGATCAAAATTTGAGCAAAGGAAATTAGGGTTAGCATTGCACAGGCCTACCCCTTGTTCAAAAATAATATTTGTTTGGTGAAAATGATAGATTAGACAGTGTTCGATTTTGTGAAAATAGAAATTTTTTTTTTCGTCAACCGTGTTTCGAACCCGGGACCCCAAAGGTGGCGTGCAAGCACGGAACCCACTGGTCCACCGCGGCCTTGGTGAAACGGGCCTAGGGTTAGCTCAAAACCTGACTGCAACAAGGGGTAATGGCAATTTTTTAAAATGGCAACTAGGGTTAGCTCAGGAAAGTGTCAAAGGTTTTATCAAAAACAGATGTTTCGTATATCAAACGAATCGGCACGTCGTTGCGCATCTTCTCAGCACAAATTTGGGTTGAAAAAAATTCATGGGCGGCCTGCAGGGTCCATCAACCATACTTCCGTTCTGTAATTGCTCCGCGAAGCGATCAAAATTTGAGCAAAGGAAATTAGGGTTAGCATTGCACAGGCCTACCCCTTGTTCAAAAATAATATTTGTTTGGTGAAAATGATAGATTAGACAGTGTTCGATTTTCGTCAACCGGGTTTCGAACCCGGGACCCCAAAGGTGGCGTGCAAGCACGGAACCCACTGGTCCACCGCCTATCAAAAACAGATGTTTCGTATATCAAACGAATCGGCACGTCGTTGCGCATCTTCTCAGCACAAATTTGGGTTGAAAAAAATTCATGGGCGGCCTGCAGGGTCCATCAACCATACTTCCGTTCTGTAATTGCTCCGCGAAGCGATCAAAATTTGAGCAAAGGAAATTAGGGTTAGCATTGCACAGGCCTACCCCTTGTTCAAAAATAATATTTGTTTGGTGAAAATGATAGATTAGACAGTGTTCGATTTTGTGAAAATAGAAATTTTTTTTTCGTCAACCGGGTTTAGAACCCGGGACCCCAAAGGTGGCGTGCAAGCACGGAACCCACTGGTCTACCGCGGCCTTGGTGAAACGGGCCTAGGTTAGCTCAAAACCTGACTGCAACAAGGGGTAATGGCAATTTTTTTAAATGGCAACTAGGGTTAGCTCAGGAAAGTGTCAAAGGTTTTATCAAAAACAGATGTTTCGTATATCAAACGAATCGGCACGTCGTTGCGCATCTTCTCAGCACAAATTTGGGTTGAAAAAAATTCATGGGCGGCCTGCAGGGTCCATCAACCATACTTCCGTTCTGTAATTGCTCCGCGAAGCGATCAAAATTTGAGCAAAGGAAATTAGGGTTAGCATTGCACAGGCCTACCCCTTGTTCAAAAATAATATTTGTTTGGTGAAAATGATAGATTAGACAGTGTTCGATTTTGTAAAAATAGAAAAAAAAAATTTTCGTCAACCGGGTTTCGAACCCGGGACCCCAAAGGTGGCGTGCAAGCACGGAACCCACTGGTCCACCGCGGCCTTGGTGAAACGGGCCTAGGGTTAGCTCAAAACCTGACTGCAACAAGGGGTAATGGCAATTTTTTAAAATGGCAACTAGGGTTAGCTCAGGAAAGTGTCAAAGGTTTTATCAAAAACAGATGTTTCGTATATCAAACGAATCGGCACGTTGTTACGCATCTTCTCAGCACAAATTTGGGTTGAAAAAAATTCATGGGCGGCCTGCAGGGTCCATCAACCATACTTCCGTTCTGTAATTGCTCCGCGAAGCGATAAGAATTTGAGCTAAGGAAATTAGGGTTAGCATTGCACAGGCCTAGCCCTTGTTCAAAAATAATATTTGTTTGGTGAAAATGATAGATTAGACAGTGTTCGATTTTGTAAAAATAGAAATTTTTTTTTTTCGTCAACCGGGTTTCGAACCCGGGACCCCAAAGGTGGCGTGCAAGCACGGAACCCACTGGTCCACCGCGGCCTTGGTGAAACGGGCCTAGGGTTAGCTCAAAACCTGACTGCAACAAGGGGTAATGGCATTTTTTTAAAATGGCAACTAGGGTTAGCTCAGGAAAGTGTCAAAGGTTTTATCAAAAACAGATGTTTCGTATATCAAACGAATCGGCACGTCGTTGCGCATCTTCTCAGCACAAATTTGGGTTGAAAAAAATTCATGGGCGGCCTGCAGGGTCCATCAACCATAATTCCGTTCTGTAATTGCTCCGCGAAGCGATAAAAATTTAAGAAAAGGAAATTAGGGTTAGCATTGCACAGGCCTAGCCCTTGTTCAAAAATAATATTTGTTTGGTGAAAATGATAGATTAGACAGTGTTCGATTTTGTAAAAATAGAAATTTTTTTTTTTCGTCAACCGGGTTTCGAACCCGGGACCCCAAAGGTGGCGTGCAAGCACGGAACCCACTGGTCCACCGCGGCCTTGGTGAAACGGGCCTAGGGTTAGCTCAAAACCTGACTGCAACAAGGGGTAATGGCATTTTTTTAAAATGGCAACTAGGGTTAGCTCAGGAAAGTGTCAAAGGTTTTATCAAAAACAGATGTTTCGTATATCAAACGAATCGGCACGTCGTTGCGCATCTTCTCAGCACAAATTTGGGTTGAAAAAAATTCATGGGCGGCCTGCAGGGTCCATCAACCATAATTCCGTTCTGTAATTGCTCCGCGAAGCGATAAAAATTTAAGAAAAGGAAATTAGGGTTAGCATTGCACAGGCCTACCCCTTGTTCAAAAATAATATTTGTTTGGTGAAAATGATAGATTAGACAGTGTTCGATTTTTGTCAACCGGGTTTCGAACCCGGGACCCAAAAGGTGGCGTGCAAGCACGGAACCCACTGGTCCACCGCGGCCTTGGTGAAACGGGCCTAGGGTTAGCTCAAAACCTGACTGCAACAAGGGGTAATGGCAATTTTTTAAAATGGCAACTAGGGTTAGCTCAGGAAAGTGTCAAAGGTTTTATCAAAAACAGATGTTTCGTATATCAAACGAATCGGCACGTCGTTGCGCATCTTCTCAGCACAAATTTGGGTTGAAAAAAATTCATGGGCGGCCTGCAGGGTCCATCAACCATACTTCCGTTCTGTAATTGCTCCGCGAAGCGATAAAAATTTGAGCAAAGGAAATTAGGGTTAGCATTGCACAGGCCTACCCCTTGTTCAAAAATAATATTTGTTTGGTGAAAATGATAGATTAGACAGTGTTCGATTTTGTAAAAATAGAAAAATTTTTTTTTTCGTCAACCGGGTTTCGAACCCGGGACCCCAAAGGTGGCGTGCAAGCACGGAACCCACTGGTCCACCGCGGCCTTGGTGAAACGGGCCTAGGGTTAGCTCAAAACCTGACTGCAACAAGGGGTAATGGCAATTTTTTAAAATGGCAACTAGGGTTAGCTCAGGAAAGTGTGAAAGGTTTTATCAAAAACAGATGTTTCGTATATCAAACGAATCGGCACGTCGTTGCGCATCTTCTCAGCACAAATTTGGGTTGAAAAAATTCATGGGCGGCCTGCAGGGTCCATCAACCATACTTCCGTTCTGTAATTGCTCCGCGAAGCGATCAAAATTTGAGCAAAGGAAATTAGGGTTAGCATTGCACAGGCCTACCCCTTGTTCAAAAATAATATTTGTTTGGTGAAAATGATAGATTAGACAGTGTTCGATTTTGTAAAAATAGAAATTTTTTTTTTTCGTCAACCGGGTTTCGAACCCGGGACCCCAAATGTGGCGTGCAAGCACGGAACCCACTGGTCCACCGCGGCCTTGGTGAAACGGGCCTAGGGTTAGCTCAAAACCTGACTGCAACAAGGGGTAATGGCAATTATTTAAAATGGCAACTAGGGTTAGCTCAGGAAAGTGTCAAAGGTTTTTATCAAAAACAGATGTTTCGTATATCAAACGAATCGGCACGTCGTTGCGCATCTTCTCAGCACAAATTTGGGTTGAAAAAAATTCATGGGCGGCCTGCAGGGTCCATCAACCATACTTCCGTTCTGTAATTGCTCCGCAAAGCGATAAAAATTTGAGCAAAGGAAATTAGGGTTAGCATTGCACAGGCCTACCCCTTGTTCAAAAATAATATTTGTTTGGTGAAAATGATAGATTAGACAGTGTTCGATTTTGTAAAAATAGAAAAAAATTTTTTTCGTCAACCGGGTTTCGAATCCGGGACCCCAAAGGTGGCGTGCAGGCACGGAACCCACTGGTCCACCGCGGCCTTGGTGAAACAGGCCTATGGTTAGTTCAAAACCTGACTTCAACAAGGGGTAATGGCAATTTTTTAAAATGGCAACTAGGGTTAGCTCAGGAAAGTGTGAAAGGTTTTATCAAAAACAGATGTTTCGTATATCAAACGAATCGGCACGTCGTTGCGCATCTTCTCAGCACAAATTTGGGTTGAAAAAAATTCATGGGCGGCCTGCAGGGTCCATCAACCATACTTCCGTTCTGTAATTGCTCCGCGAAGCGTTAAAAATTTGAGCAAAGGAAATTAGGGTTAGCATTGCACAGGCCTACCCCTTGTTCAAAAATAATATTTGTTTGGTGAAAATGATAGATTAGACAGTGTTCGATTTTCGTCAACCGGGTTTCGAACCCGGGACCCCAAAGGTGGCGTGCAAGCACGGAACCCACTGGTCCACCGCCTATCAAAAACAGATGTTTCGTATATCAAACGAATCGGCACGTCGTTGCGCATCTTCTCAGCACAAATTTAGGTTGAAAAAAATTCATGGGCGGCCTGCAGGGTCCATCAACCATACTTCCGTTCTGTAATTGCTCCGCGAAGCGATCAAAATTTGAGCAAAGGAAATTAGGGTTAGCATTGCACAGGCCTACCCCTTGTTCAAAAATAATATTTGTTTGGTGAAAATGATAGATTAGACAGTGTTCGATTTTGTAAAAATAGAAAAAAAAAATTTTCGTCAACCGGGTTTCGAACCCGGGACCCCAAAGGTGGCGTGCAAGCACGGAACCCACTGGTCCACCGCGGCCTTGGTGAAACGGGCCTAGGGTTAGCTCAAAACCTGACTGCAACAAGGGGTAATGGCAATTTTTTAAAATGGCAACTAGGGTTAGCTCAGGAAAGTGTCAAAGGTTTTATCAAAAACAGATGTTTCGTATATCAAACGAATCGGCACGTTGTTACGCATCTTCTCAGCACAAATTTGGGTTGAAAAAAATTCATGGGCGGCCTGCAGGGTCCATCAACCATACTTCCGTTCTGTAATTGCTCCGCGAAGCGATAAGAATTTGAGCAAAGGAAATTAGGGTTAGCATTGCACAGGCCTAGCCCTTGTTCAAAAATAATATTTGTTTGGTGAAAATGATAGATTAGACAGTGTTCGATTTTGTAAAAATATAAATTTTTTTTTTTCGTCAACCGGGTTTCGAACCCGGGACCCCAAAGGTGGCGTGCAAGCACGGAACCCACTGGTCCACCGCGGCCTTGGTGAAACGGGCCTAGGGTTAGCTCAAAACCTGACTGCAACAAGGGGTAATGGCATTTTTTTAAAATGGCAACTAGGGTTAGCTCAGGAAAGTGTCAAAGGTTTTATCAAAAACAGATGTTTCGTATATCAAACGAATCGGCACGTCGTTGCGCATCTTCTCAGCACAAATTTGGGTTGAAAAAAATTCATGGGCGGCCTGCAGGGTCCATCAACCATAATTCCGTTCTGTAATTGCTCCGCGAAGCGATAAAAATTTAAGAAAAGGAAATTAGGGTTAGCATTGCACAGGCCTACCCCTTGTTCAAAAATAATATTTGTTTGGTGAAAATGATAGATTAGACAGTGTTCGATTTTTGTCAACCGGGTTTCGAACCCGGGACCCAAAAGGTGGCGTGCAAGCACGGAACCCACTGGTCCACCGCGGCCTTGGTGAAACGGGCCTAGGGTTAGCTCAAAACCTGACTGCAACAAGGGGTAATGGCAATTTTTTAAAATGGCAACTAGGGTTAGCTCAGGAAAGTGTCAAAGGTTTTATCAAAAACAGATGTTTCGTATATCAAACGAATCGGCACGTCGTTGCGCATCTTCTCAGCACAAATTTGGGTTGAAAAAAATTCATGGGCGGCCTGCAGGGTCCATCAACCATACTTCCGTTCTGTAATTGCTCCGCGAAGCGATAAAAATTTGAGCAAAGGAAATTAGGGTTAGCATTGCACAGGCCTACCCCTTGTTCAAAAATAATATTTGTTTGGTGAAAATGATAGATTAGACAGTGTTCGATTTTGGAAAAATAGAAAAATTTTTTTTTCGTCAACCGGGTTTCGAACCCGGGACCCCAAAGGTGGCGTGCAAGCACGGAACCCACTGGTCCACCGCGGCCTTGGTGAAACGGGCCTAGGGTTAGCTCAAAACCTGACTGCAACAAGGGGTAATGGCAATTTTTTAAAAATGGCAACTAGGGTTAGCTCAGGAAAGTGTCAAAGGTTTTATCAAAAACAGATGTTTCGTATATCAAACGAATCGGCACGTCGTTGCGCATCTTCTCAGCACAAATTTGGGTTGAAAAAATTCATGGGCGGCCTGCAGGGTCCATCAACCATACTTCCGTTCTGTAATTGCTCCGCGAAGCGATAAAAATTTGAGCAAAGGAAATTAGGGTTAGCATTGCACAGGCCTACCCCTTGTTCAAAAATAATATTTGTTTGGTGAAAATGATAGATTAGACAGTGTTCGATTTTGTAAAAATAGAAAAAAATTTTTTTCGTCAACCGGGTTTCGAATCCGGGACCCCAAAGGTGGCGTGCAGGCACGGAACCCACTGGTCCACCGCGGCCTTGGTGAAACAGGCCTATGGTTAGTTCAAAACCTGACTTCAACAAGGGGTAATGGCAATTTTTTAAAATGGCAACTAGGGTTAGCTCAGGAAAGTGTGAAAGGTTTTATCAAAAACAGATGTTTCGTATATCAAACGAATCGGCACGTCGTTGCGCATCTTCTCAGCACAAATTTGGGTTGAAAAAAATTCATGGGCGGCCTGCAGGGTCCATCAACCATACTTCCGTTCTGTAATTGCTCCGCGAAGCGTTAAAAATTTGAGCAAAGGAAATTAGGGTTAGCATTGCACAGGCCTACCCCTTGTTCAAAAATAATATTTGTTTGGTGAAAATGATAGATTAGACAGTGTTCGATTTTCGTCAACCGGGTTTCGAACCCGGGACCCCAAAGGTGGCGTGCAAGCACGGAACCCACTGGTCCACCGCCTATCAAAAACAGATGTTTCGTATATCAATCGAATCGGCACGTCGTTGCGCATCTTCTCAGCACAAATTTAGGTTGAAAAAAATTCATGGGCGGCCTGCAGGGTCCATCAACCATACTTCCGTTCTGTAATTGCTCCGCGAAGCGATCAAAATTTGAGCAAAGGAAATTAGGGTTAGCATTGCACAGGCCTACCCCTTGTTCAAAAATAATATTTGTTTGGTGAAAATGATAGATTAGACAGTGTTCGATTTTGTAAAAATAGAAAAAAAAAATTTTCGTCAACCGGGTTTCGAACCCGGGACCCCAAAGGTGGCGTGCAAGCACGGAACCCACTGGTCCACCGCGGCCTTGGTGAAACGGGCCTAGGGTTAGCTCAAAACCTGACTGCAACAAGGGGTAATGGCAATTTTTTAAAATGGCAACTAGGGTTAGCTCAGGAAAGTGTCAAAGGTTTTATCAAAAACAGATGTTTCGTATATCAAACGAATCGGCACGTTGTTACGCATCTTCTCAGCACAAATTTGGGTTGAAAAAAATTCATGGGCGGCCTGCAGGGTCCATCAACCATACTTCCGTTCTGTAATTGCTCCGCGAAGCGATAAGAATTTGAGCAAAGGAAATTAGGGTTAGCATTGCACAGGCCTAGCCCTTGTTCAAAAATAATATTTGTTTGGTGAAAATGATAGATTAGACAGTGTTCGATTTTGTAAAAATAGAAATTTTTTTTTTTCGTCAACCGGGTTTCGAACCCGGGACCCCAAAGGTGGCGTGCAAGCACGGAACCCACTGGTCCACCGCGGCCTTGGTGAAACGGGCCTAGGGTTAGCTCAAAACCTGACTGCAACAAGGGGTAATGGCATTTTTTTAAAATGGCAACTAGGGTTAGCTCAGGAAAGTGTCAAAGGTTTTATCAAAAACAGATGTTTCGTATATCAAACGAATCGGCACGTCGTTGCGCATCTTCTCAGCACAAATTTGGGTTGAAAAAAATTCATGGGCGGCCTGCAGGGTCCATCAACCATAATTCCGTTCTGTAATTGCTCCGCGAAGCGATAAAAATTTAAGAAAAGGAAATTAGGGTTAGCATTGCACAGGCCTACCCCTTGTTCAAAAATAATATTTGTTTGGTGAAAATGATAGATTAGACAGTGTTCGATTTTTGTCAACCGGGTTTCGAACCCGGGACCCAAAAGGTGGCGTGCAAGCACGGAACCCACTGGTCCACCGCGGCCTTGGTGAAACGGGCCTAGGGTTAGCTCAAAACCTGACTGCAACAAGGGGTAATGGCAATTTTTTAAAATGGCAACTAGGGTTAGCTCAGGAAAGTGTCAAAGGTTTTATCAAAAACAGATGTTTCGTATATCAAACGAATCGGCACGTCGTTGCGCATCTTCTCAGCACAAATTTGGGTTGAAAAAAATTCATGGGCGGCCTGCAGGGTCCATCAACCATACTTCCGTTCTGTAATTGCTCCGCGAAGCGATAAAAATTTGAGCAAAGGAAATTAGGGTTAGCATTGCACAGGCCTACCCCTTGTTCAAAAATAATATTTGTTTGGTGAAAATGATAGATTAGACAGTGTTCGATTTTGGAAAAATAGAAAAATTTTTTTTTCGTCAACCGGGTTTCGAACCCGGGACCCCAAAGGTGGCGTGCAAGCACGGAACCCACTGGTCCACCGCGGCCTTGGTGAAACGGGCCTAGGGTTAGCTCAAAACCTGACTGCAACAAGGGGTAATGGCAATTTTTTAAAAATGGCAACTAGGGTTAGCTCAGGAAAGTGTCAAAGGTTTTATCAAAAACAGATGTTTCGTATATCAAACGAATCGGCACGTCGTTGCGCATCTTCTCAGCACAAATTTGGGTTGAAAAAATTCATGGGCGGCCTGCAGGGTCCATCAACCATACTTCCGTTCTGTAATTGCTCCGCGAAGCGATAAAAATTTGAGCAAAGGAAATTAGGGTTAGCATTGCACAGGCCTACCCCTTGTTCAAAAATAATATTTGTTTGGTGAAAATGATAGATTAGACAGTGTTCGATTTTGTAAAAATAGAAAAAAATTTTTTTCGTCAACCGGGTTTCGAACCCGGGACCCCAAAGGTGGCGTGCAAGCACGGAACCCACTGGTCCACCGCGGCCTTGGTGAAACGGGCCTAGGGTTAGCTCAAAACCTGACTGCAACAAGGGTAAATGGCAATTTTTTAAAATGGCAACTAGGGTTAGCTCAGGAAAGTGTCAAAGGTTTTATCAAAAACAGATGTTTCGTATATCAAACGAATCGGCACGTCGTTGCGCATCTTCTCAGCACAAATTTGGGTTGAAAAAAATTCATGGGCGGTCTGCAGGGTCCATCAACCATACTTCCGTTCTGTAATTGCTCCGCGAAGCGATCAAAATTTGAGCAAAGGAAATTAGGGTTAGCATTGCACAGGCCTACCCCTTGTTCAAAAATAATATTTGTTTTGTGAAAATGATAGATTAGACAGTGTTCGATTTTGTAAAAATAGAAATTTTTTTTTTTCGTCAACCGGGTTTCGAACCCGGGACCCCAAATGTGGCGTGCAAGCACGGAACCCACTGGTCCACCGCGGCCTTGGTGAAACGGGCCTAGGGTTAGCTCAAAACCTGACTGCAACAAGGGGTAATGGCAATTATTTAAAATGGCAACTAGGGTTAGCTCAGGAAAGTGTCAAAGGTTTTTATCAAAAACAGATGTTTCGTATATCAAACGAATCGGCACGTCGTTGCGCATCTTCTCAGCACAAATTTGGGTTGAAAAAAATTCATGGGCGGCCTGCAGGGTCCATCAACCATACTTCCGTTCTGTAATTGCTCCGCAAAGCGATAAAAATTTGAGCAAAGGAAATTAGGGTTAGCATTGCACAGGCCTACCCCTTGTTCAAAAATAATATTTGTTTGGTGAAAATGATAGATTAGACAGTGTTCGATTTTGTAAAAATAGAAAAAAATTTTTTTCGTCAACCGGGTTTCGAATCCGGGACCCCAAAGGTGGCGTGCAGGCACGGAACCCACTGGTCCACCGCGGCCTTGGTGAAACAGGCCTATGGTTAGTTCAAAACCTGACTTCAACAAGGGGTAATGGCAATTTTTTAAAATGGCAACTAGGGTTAGCTCAGGAAAGTGTGAAAGGTTTTATCAAAAACAGATGTTTCGTATATCAAACGAATCGGCACGTCGTTGCGCATCTTCTCAGCACAAATTTGGGTTGAAAAAAATTCATGGGCGGCCTGCAGGGTCCATCAACCATACTTCCGTTCTGTAATTGCTCCGCGAAGCGTTAAAAATTTGAGCAAAGGAAATTAGGGTTAGCATTGCACAGGCCTACCCCTTGTTCAAAAATAATATTTGTTTGGTGAAAATGATAGATTAGACAGTGTTCGATTTTCGTCAACCGGGTTTCGAACCCGGGACCCCAAAGGTGGCGTGCAAGCACGGAACCCACTGGTCCACCGCCTATCAAAAACAGATGTTTCGTATATCAAACGAATCGGCACGTCGTTGCGCATCTTCTCAGCACAAATTTAGGTTGAAAAAAATTCATGGGCGGCCTGCAGGGTCCATCAACCATACTTCCGTTCTGTAATTGCTCCGCGAAGCGATCAAAATTTGAGCAAAGGAAATTAGAGTTAGCATTGCACAGGCCTACCCCTTGTTCAAAAATAATATTTGTTTGGTGAAAATGATAGATTAGACAGTGTTCGATTTTGTGAAAATAGAAATTGTTTTTTTCGTCAACCGGGTTTCGAACCCGGGACCCCAAAGGTGGCGTGCAAGCACGGAACCCACTGGTCCACCGCGGCCTTGGTGAAACGGGCCTAGGGTTAGCTCAAAACCTGACTGCAACAAGGGGTAATGGCAATTTTTTAAAATGGCAACTAGGGTTAGCTCAGGAAAGTGTCAAAGGTTTTATCAAAAACAGATGTTTCGTATATCAAACGAATCGGCACGTCGTTGCGCATCTTCTCAGCACAAATTTGGGTTGAAAAAAATTCATGGGCGGCCTGCAGGGTCCATCAACCATACTTCCGTTCTGTAATTGCTCCGCGAAGCGATAAAAATTTGAGCAAAGGAAATTAGGGTTAGCATTGCACAGGCCTACCCCTTGTTCAAAAATAATATTTGTTTTGTGAAAATGATAGATTAGACAGTGTTCGATTTTGTAAAAATAGAAATTTTTTTTTTCGTCAACCGGGTTTCGAACCCGGGACCCCAAATGTGGCGTGCAAGCACGGAACCCACTGGTCCACCGCGGCCTTGGTGAAACGGGCCTAGGGTTAGCTCAAAACCTGACTGCAACAAGGGGTAATGGCAATTATTTAAAATGGCAACTAGGGTTAGCTCAGGAAAGTGTCAAAGGTTTTTATCAAAAACAGATGTTTCGTATATCAAACGAATCGGCACGTCGTTGCGCATCTTCTCAGCACAAATTTGGGTTGAAAAAAATTCATGGGCGGCCTGCAGGGTCCATCAACCATACTTCCGTTCTGTAATTGCTCCGCGAAGCGATCAAAATTTGAGCAAAGGAAATTAGGGTTAGCATTGCACAGGCCTACCCCTTGTTCAAAAATAATATTTGTTTGGTGAAAATGATAGATTAGACAGTGTTCGATTTTGTGAAAATAGAAATTGTTTTTTTCGTCAACCGGGTTTCGAACCCGGGACCCCAAAGGTGGCGTGCAAGCACGGAACCCACTGGTCCACCGCGGCCTTGGTGAAACGGGCCTAGGGTTAGCTCAAAACCTGACTGCAACAAGGGGTAATGGCAATTTTTTAAAATGGCAACTAGGGTTAGCTCAGGAAAGTGTCAAAGGTTTTATCAAAAACAGATGTTTCGTATATCAAACGAATCGGCACGTCGTTGCGCATCTTCTCAGCACAAATTTGGGTTGAAAAAAATTCATGGGCGGCCTGCAGGGTCCATCAACCATACTTCCGTTCTGTAATTGCTCCGCGAAGCGATAAAAATTTGAGCAAAGGAAATTAGGGTTAGCATTGCACAGGCCTACCCCTTGTTCAAAAATAATATTTGTTTTGTGAAAATGATAGATTAGACAGTGTTCGATTTTGTAAAAATAGAAATTTTTTTTTTCGTCAACCGGGTTTCGAACCCGGGACCCCAAATGTGGCGTGCAAGCACGGAACCCACTGGTCCACCGCGGCCTTGGTGAAACGGGCCTAGGGTTAGCTCAAAACCTGACTGCAACAAGGGGTAATGGCAATTATTTAAAATGGCAACTAGGGTTAGCTCAGGAAAGTGTCAAAGGTTTTTATCAAAAACAGATGTTTCGTATATCAAACGAATCGGCACGTCGTTGCGCATCTTCTCAGCACAAATTTGGGTTGAAAAAAATTCATGGGCGGCCTGCAGGGTCCATCAACCATACTTCCGTTCTGTAATTGCTCCGCAAAGCGATAAAAATTTGAGCAAAGGAAATTAGGGTTAGCATTGCACAGGCCTACCCCTTGTTCAAAAATAATATTTGTTTGGTGAAAATGATAGATTAGACAGTGTTCGATTTTGTAAAAATAGAAAAATTTTTTTTTCGTCAACCGGGTTTCGAATCCGGGACCCAAAGGTGGCGTGCAGGCACGAAACCCACTGGTCCACCGCGGCCTTGGTGAAACAGGCCTATGGTTAGTTCAAAACCTGACTTCAACAAGGGGTAATGGCAATTTTTTAAAATGGCAACTAGGGTTAGCTCAGGAAAGTGTGAAAGGTTTTATCAAAAACAGATGTTTCGTATATCAAACGAATCGGCACGTCGTTGCGCATCTTCTCAGCACAAATTTGGGTTGAAAAAAATTCATGGGCGGCCTGCAGGGTCCATCAACCATACTTCCGTTCTGTAATTGCTCCGCGAAGCGATAAAAATTTGAGCAAAGGAAATTAGGGTTAGCATTGCACAGGCCTACCCCTTGTTCAAAAATAATATTTGTTTGGTGAAAATGATAGATTAGACAGTGTTCGATTTTGTAAAAATAGAAAAAATATGTTTTCGTCAACCGGGTTTCGAACCCGGGACCCCAAAGGTGGCGTGCAAGCACGGAACCCATGGTCCACTGCGGCCTTGGTGAAACGGGCCTAGGGTTAACTCAAAACCTGACTGCAACAAGGGGTAATGGCAATTTTTTAAAATGGCAACTAGGGTTAGCTCAGGAAAGTGTCAAAGGTTTTATCAAAAACAGATGTTTCGTATATCAAACGAATCGGCACGTCGTTGCGCATCTTCTCAGCACAAATTTGGGTTGAAAAAAATTCATGGACGGCCTGCAGGGTCCATCAACCATAATTCCGTTCTGTAATTGCTCCGCGAAGCGATAAAAATTTGAGCAAAGGAAATTAGGGTTAGCATTGCACAGGCCTACCCCTTGTTCAAAAATAATATTTGTTTGGTGAAAATGATAGATTAGACAGTGTTCGATTTTCGTCAACCGGGTTTCGAACCCGGGACCCCAAAGGTGGCGTGCAAGCACGGAACCCACTGGTCCACCGCCTATCAAAAACAGATGTTTCGTATATCAAACGAATCGGCACGTCGTTGCGCATCTTCTCAGCACAAATTTGGGTTGAAAAAAATTCATGGGCGGCCTGCAGGGTCCATCAACCATACTTCCGTTCTGTAATTGCTCCGCGAAGCGATCAAAATTTGAGCAAAGGAAATTAGGGTTAGCATTGCACAGGCCTACCCCTTGTTCAAAAATAATATTTGTTTGGTGAAAATGATAGATTAGACAGTGTTCGATTTTGTGAAAATAGAAATTTTTTTTTTCGTCAACCGGGTTTCGAACCCGGGACCCCAAAGGTGGCGTGCAAGCACGGAACCCACTGGTCCACCGCGGCCTTGGTGAAACGGGCCTAGGGTTAGCTCAAAAGCTGACTGCAACAAGGGGTAATGGCAATTTGTTAAAATGGCAACTAGGGTTAGCTCAGGAAAGTGTCAAAGGTTTTATCAAAAACAGATGTTTCGTATATCAAACGAATCGGCACGTCGTTGCGCATCTTCTCAGCACAAATTTGGGTTGAAAAAAATTCATGGGCGGCCTGCAGGGTCCATCAACCATACTTCCGTTCTGTAATTGCTCCGCGAAGCGATCAAAATTTGAGCAAAGGAAATTAGGGTTAGCATTGCACAGGCCTACCCCTTGTTCAAAAATAATATTTGTTTTGTGAAAATGATAGATTAGACAGTGTTCGATTTTGTAAAAATAGAAATTTTTTTTTTCGTCAACCGGGTTTCGAACCCGGGACCCCAAATGTGGCGTGCAAGCACGGAACCCACTGGTCCACCGCGGCCTTGGTGAAACGGGCCTAGGGTTAGCTCAAAACCTGACTGCAACAAGGGGTAATGGCAATTATTTAAAATGGCAACTAGGGTTAGCTCAGGAAAGTGTCAAAGGTTTTTATCAAAAACAGATGTTTCGTATATCAAACGAATCGGCACGTCGTTGCGCATCTTCTCAGCACAAATTTGGGTTGAAAAAAATTCATGGGCGGCCTGCAGGGTCCATCAACCATACTTCCGTTCTGTAATTGCTCCGCAAAGCGATAAAAAATTTGAGCAAAGGAAATTAGGGTTAGCATTGCACAGGCCTACCCCTTGTTCAAAAATAATATTTGTTTGGTGAAAATGATAGATTAGACAGTGTTCGATTTTGTAAAAATAGAAAAATTTTTTTTTCGTCAACCGGGTTTCGAATCCGGGACCCCAAAGGTGGCGTGCAGGCACGAAACCCACTGGTCCACCGCGGCCTTGGTGAAACAGGCCTATGGTTAGTTCAAAACCTGACTTCAACAAGGGGTAATGGCAATTTTTTAAAATGGCAACTAGGGTTAGCTCAGGAAAGTGTGAAAGGTTTTATCAAAAACAGATGTTTCGTATATCAAACGAATCGGCACGTCGTTGCGCATCTTCTCAGCACAAATTTGGGTTGAAAAAAATTCATGGGCGGCCTGCAGGGTCCATCAACCATACTTCCGTTCTGTAATTGCTCCGCGAAGCGATCAAAATTTGAGCAAAGGAAATTAGGGTTAGCATTGCACAGGCCTACCCCTTGTTCAAAAATAATATTTGTTTGGTGAAAATGATAGATTAGACAGTGTTCGATTTTGTAAAAATAGAAAAAATATGTTTTCGTCAACCGGGTTTCGAACCCGGGACCCCAAAGGTGGCGTGCAAGCACGGAACCCATGGTCCACCGCGGCCTTGGTGAAACGGGCCTAGGGTTAACTCAAAACCTGACTGCAACAAGGGGTAATGGCAATTTTTTAAAATGGCAACTAGGGTTAGCTCAGGAAAGTGTCAAAGGTTTTATCAAAAACAGATGTTTCGTATATCAAACGAATCGGCACGTCGTTGCGCATCTTCTCAGCACAAATTTGGGTTGAAAAAAATTCATGGACGGCCTGCAGGGTCCATCAACCATAATTCCGTTCTGTAATTGCTCCGCGAAGCGATAAAAATTTGAGCAAAGGAAATTAGGGTTAGCATTGCACAGGCCTACCCCTTGTTCAAAAATAATATTTGTTTGGTGAAAATGATAGATTAGACAGTGTTCGATTTTCGTCAACCGGGTTTCGAACCCGGGACCCCAAAGGTGGCGTGCAAGCACGGAACCCACTGGTCCACCGCCTATCAAAAACAGATGTTTCGTATATCAAACGAATCGGCACGTCGTTGCGCATCTTCTCAGCACAAATTTGGGTTGAAAAAAATTCATAGGCGGCCTGCAGGGTCCATCAACCATACTTCCGTTCTGTAATTGCTCCGCGAAGCGATCAAAATTTGAGCAAAGGAAATTAGGGTTAGCATTGCACAGGCCTACCCCTTGTTCAAAAATAATATTTGTTTGGTGAAAATGATAGATTAGACAGTGTTCGATTTTGTGAAAATAGAAATTTTTTTTTTCGTCAACCGGGTTTCGAACCCGGGACCCCAAAGGTGGCGTGCAAGCACGGAACCCACTGGTCCACCGCGGCCTTGGTGAAACGGGCCTAGGGTTAGCTCAAAAGCTGACTGCAACAAGGGGTAATGGCAATTTTTTAAAATGGCAACTAGGGTTAGCTCAGGAAAGTGTCAAAGGTTTTATCAAAAACAGATGTTTCGTATATCAAACGAATCGGCACGTCGTTGCGCATCTTCTCAGCACAAATTTGGGTTGAAAAAAATTCATGGGCGGCCTGCAGGGTCCATCAACCATACTTCCGTTCTGTAATTGCTCCGCGAAGCGATAAAAATTTGAGCAAAGGAAATTAGGGTTAGCATTGCACAGGCCTACCCCTTGTTCAAAAATAATATTTGTTTTGTGAAAATGATAGATTAGACAGTGTTCGATTTTGTAAAAATAGAAATTTTTTTTTTCGTCAACCGGGTTTCGAACCCGGGACCCCAAATGTGGCGTGCAAGCACGGAACCCACTGGTCCACCGCGGCCTTGGTGAAACGGGCCTAGGGTTAGCTCAAAACCTGACTGCAACAAGGGGTAATGGCAATTATTTAAAATGGCAACTAGGGTTAGCTCAGGAAAGTGTCAAAGGTTTTTATCAAAAACAGATGTTTCGTATATCAAACGAATCGGCACGTCGTTGCGCATCTTCTCAGCACAAATTTGGGTTGAAAAAAATTCATGGGCGGCCTGCAGGGTCCATCAACCATACTTCCGTTCTGTAATTGCTCCGCAAAGCGATAAAAAATTTGAGCAAAGGAAATTAGGGTTAGCATTGCACAGGCCTACCCCTTGTTCAAAAATAATATTTGTTTGGTGAAAATGATAGATTAGACAGTGTTCGATTTTGTAAAAATAGAAAAAAATTTTTTTCGTCAACCGGGTTTCGAATCCGGGACCCCAAAGGTGGCGTGCAGGCACGAAACCCACTGGTCCACCGCGGCCTTGGTGAAACAGGCCTATGGTTAGTTCAAAACCTGACTTCAACAAGGGGTAATGGCAATTTTTTAAAATGGCAACTAGGGTTAGCTCAGGAAAGTGTGAAAGGTTTTATCAAAAACAGATGTTTCGTATATCAAACGAATCGGCACGTCGTTGCGCATCTTCTCAGCACAAATTTGGGTTGAAAAAAATTCATGGGCGGCCTGCAGGGTCCATCAACCATACTTCCGTTCTGTAATTGCTCCGCGAAGCGATCAAAATTTGAGCAAAGGAAATTAGGGTTAGCATTGCACAGGCCTACCCCTTGTTCAAAAATAATATTTGTTTGGTGAAAATGATAGATTAGACAGTGTTCGATTTTGTAAAAATAGAAAAAATATGTTTTCGTCAACCGGGTTTCGAACCCGGGACCCCAAAGGTGGCGTGCAAGCACGGAACCCATGGTCCACCGCGGCCTTGGTGAAACGGGCCTAGGGTTAACTCAAAACCTGACTGCAACAAGGGGTAATGGCAATTTTTTAAAATGGCAACTAGGGTTAGCTCAGGAAAGTGTCAAAGGTTTTATCAAAAACAGATGTTTCGTATATCAAACGAATCGGCACGTCGTTGCGCATCTTCTCAGCACAAATTTGGGTTGAAAAAAATTCATGGACGGCCTGCAGGGTCCATCAACCATAATTCCGTTCTGTAATTGCTCCGCGAAGCGATAAAAATTTGAGCAAAGGAAATTAGGGTTAGCATTGCACAGGCCTACCCCTTGTTCAAAAATAATATTTGTTTGGTGAAAATGATAGATTAGACAGTGTTCGATTTTCGTCAACCGGGTTTCGAACCCGGGACCCCAAAGGTGGCGTGCAAGCACGGAACCCACTGGTCCACCGCCTATCAAAAACAGATGTTTCGTATATCAAACGAATCGGCACGTCGTTGCGCATCTTCTCAGCACAAATTTGGGTTGAAAAAAATTCATGGGCGGCCTGCAGGGTCCATCAACCATACTTCCGTTCTGTAATTGCTCCGCGAAGCGATCAAAATTTGAGCAAAGGAAATTAGGGTTAGCATTGCACAGGCCTACCCCTTGTTCAAAAATAATATTTGTTTGGTGAAAATGATAGATTAGACAGTGTTCGATTTTGTGAAAATAGAAATTTTTTTTTTCGTCAACCGGGTTTCGAACCCGGGACCCCAAAGGTGGCGTGCAAGCACGGAACCCACTGGTCCACCGCGGCCTTGGTGAAACGGGCCTAGGGTTAGCTCAAAAGCTGACTGCAACAAGGGGTAATGGCAATTTTTTAAAATGGCAACTAGAGTTAGCTCAGGAAAGTGTCAAAGGTTTTATCAAAAACAGATGTTTCGTATATCAAACGAATCGGCACGTCGTTGCGCATCTTCTCAGCACAAATTTGGGTTGAAAAAAATTCATGGGCGGCCTGCAGGGTCCATCAACCATACTTCCGTTCTGTAATTGCTCCGCGAAGCGATAAAAATTTGAGCAAAGGAAATTAGGGTTAGCATTGCACAGGCCTACCCCTTGTTCAAAAATAATATTTGTTTTGTGAAAATGATAGATTAGACAGTGTTCGATTTTGTAAAAATAGAAATTTTTTTTTTCGTCAACCGGGTTTCGAACCCGGGACCCCAAATGTGGCGTGCAAGCACGGAACCCACTGGTCCACCGCGGCCTTGGTGAAACGGGCCTAGGGTTAGCTCAAAACCTGACTGCAACAAGGGGTAATGGCAATTATTTAAAATGGCAACTATGGTTAGCTCAGGAAAGTGTCAAAGGTTTTTATCAAAAACAGATGTTTCGTATATCAAACGAATCGGCACGTCGTTGCGCATCTTCTCAGCACAAATTTGGGTTGAAAAAAATTCATGGGCGGCCTGCAGGGTCCATCAACCATACTTCCGTTCTGTAATTGCTCCGCAAAGCGATAAAAATTTGAGCAAAGGAAATTAGGGTTAGCATTGCACAGGCCTACCCCTTGTTCAAAAATAATATTTGTTTGGTGAAAATGATAGATTAGACAGTGTTCGATTTTGTAAAAATAGAAAAAATTTTTTTTCGTCAACCGGGTTTCGAATCCGGGACCCCAAAGGTGGCGTGCAGGCACGAAACCCACTGGTCCACCGCGGCCTTGGTGAAACAGGCCTATGGTTAGTTCAAAACCTGACTTCAACAAGGGGTAATGGCAATTTTTTAAAATGGCAACTAGGGTTAGCTCAGGAAAGTGTGAAAGGTTTTATCAAAAACAGATGTTTCGTATATCAAACGAATCGGCACGTCGTTGCGCATCTTCTCAGCACAAATTTGGGTTGAAAAAAATTCATGGGCGGCCTGCAGGGTCCATCAACCATACTTCCGTTCTGTAATTGCTCCGCGAAGCGATCAAAATTTGAGCAAAGGAAATTAGGGTTAGCATTGCACAGGCCTACCCCTTGTTCAAAAATAATATTTGTTTGGTGAAAATGATAGATTAGACAGTGTTCGATTTTGTAAAAATAGAAAAAATATGTTTTCGTCAACCGGGTTTCGAACCCGGGACCCCAAAGGTGGCGTGCAAGCACGGAACCCATGGTCCACCGCGGCCTTGGTGAAACGGGCCTAGGGTTAACTCAAAACCTGACTGCAACAAGGGGTAATGGCAATTTTTTAAAATGGCAACTAGGGTTAGCTCAGGAAAGTGTCAAAGGTTTTATCAAAAACAGATGTTTCGTATATCAAACGAATCGGCACGTCGTTGCGCATCTTCTCAGCACAAATTTGGGTTGAAAAAAATTCATGGACGGCCTGCAGGGTCCATCAACCATAATTCCGTTCTGTAATTGCTCCGCGAAGCGATAAAAATTTGAGCAAAGGAAATTAGGGTTAGCATTGCACAGGCCTACCCCTTGTTCAAAAATAATATTTGTTTGGTGAAAATGATAGATTAGACAGTGTTCGATTTTCGTCAACCGGGTTTCGAACCCGGGACCCCAAAGGTGGCGTGCAAGCACGGAACCCACTGGTCCACCGCCTATCAAAAACAGATGTTTCGTATATCAAACGAATCGGCACGTCGTTGCGCATCTTCTCAGCACAAATTTGGGTTGAAAAAAATTCATGGGCGGCCTGCAGGGTCCATCAACCATACTTCCGTTCTGTAATTGCTCCGCGAAGCGATCAAAATTTGAGCAAAGGAAATTAGGGTTAGCATTGCACAGGCCTACCCCTTGTTCAAAAATAATATTTGTTTGGTGAAAATGATAGATTAGACAGTGTTCGATTTTGTAAAAATAGAAAAAAATTTTTTTCGTCAACCGGGTTTCGAACCCGGGACCCCAAAGGTGGCGTGCAGGCACGGAACCCACTGGTCCACCGCGGCCTTGGTGAAATGGGCCCAGGGTTAGCTCAAAAGCTGACTGCAACAAGGGGTAATGGCAATTTTTTAAAATGGCAACTAGGGTTAGCTCAGGAAAGTGTCAAAGGTTTTATCAAAAACAGATGTTTCGTATATCAAACGAATCGGCACGTCGTTGCGCATCTTCTCAGCACAAATTTGGGTTGAAAAAAATTCATAGGCGGCCTGCAGGGTCCATCAACCATACTTCCGTTCTGTAATTGCTCCGCGAAGCGATCAAAATTTGAGCAAAGGAAATTAGGGTTAGCATTGCACAGGCCTACCCCTTGTTCAAAAATAATATTTGTTTGGTGAAAATGATAGATTAGACAGAGTTCGATTTTGTAAAAATAGAAAAAATTTTTTTTCGTCAACCGGGTTTTGAACCCGGGACCCCAAAGGCGGCGTGCAGGCACGGAACCCACTGGTCCACCGCGGCCTTGGTGAAACGGGCCTAGGGTTAGCTCAAAACCTGACTGCAACAAGGGGTAATGCGGTTTTTTAAAATGGCAACTAGGGTTAGCTCAGGAAAGTGTCAAAGGTTTTATCAAAAACAGATGTTTCGTATATCAAACGAATCGGCACGTCGTTGCGCATCTTCTCAGCACAAATTTGGGTTGAAAAAAATTCATGGGCGGCCTGCAGGGTCCATCAACCATACTTCCGTTCTGTAATTGCTCCGCGAAGCGATAAAAATTTGAGCAAAGGAAATTAGGGTTAGCATTGCACAGGCCTACCCCTTGTTCAAAAATAATATTTGTTTGGTGAAAATGATAGATTAGACAGTGTTCGATTTTGTAAAAATAGAAAAAAATTTTTTTCGTCAACCGGGTTTCGAACCCGGGACCCCAAAGGTGGCGTGCAGGCACGGAACCCACTGGTCCACCGCGGCCTTGGTGAAACGGGCCTAGGGTTAGCTCAAAACCTGACTGCAACAAGGGGTAATGGCAATTTTTTAAAATGGCAACTAGGGTTAGCTCAGGAAAGTGTCAAAGGTTTTATCAAAAACAGATGTTTCGTATATCAAACGAATCGGCACGTCGTTGCGCATCTTCTCAGCACAAATTTGGGTTGAAAAAAATTCATGGGCGGCCTGCAGGGTCCATCAACCATACTTCCGTTCTGTAATTGCTCCGCGAAGCGATCAAAATTTGAGCAAAGGAAATTAGGGTTAGCATTGCACAGGCCTACCCCTTGTTCAAAAATAATATTTGTTTGGTGAAAATGATAGATTAGACAGTGTTCGATTTTGTAAAAATAGAAAAAAAAATTTTTCGTCAACCGGGTTTCGAACCCGGGACCCCAAAGGTGGCGTGCAGGCACGGAACCCACTGGTCCACCGCGGCCTTGGTGAAACGGGCCTAGGGTTAGCTCAAAACCTGACTGCAACAAGGGGTAATGGCAATTTTTTAAAATGGCAACTAGGGTTAGCTCAGGAAAGTGTCAAAGGTTTTATCAAAAACAGATGTTTCGTATATCAAACGAATCGGCACGTCGTTGCGCATCTTCTCAGCACAAATTTGGGTTGAAAAAAATTCATGGGCGGCCTGCAGGGTCCATCAACCATACTTCCGTTCTGTAATTGCTCCGCGAAGCGATTAAAATTTGAGCAAAGGAAATTAGGGTTAGCATTGCACAGGCCTACCCCTTGTTCAAAAATAATATTTGTTTGGTGAAAATGATAGATTAGACAGTGTTCGATTTTGTAAAAATAGAAAAAAAATTTTTTCGTCAACCGGGTTTCGAACCCGGGACCCCAAAGGTGGCGTGCAGGCACGGAACCCACTGGTCCACCGCGGCCTTGGTGAAACGGGCCTAGGGTTAGCTCAAAACCTGACTGCAACAAGGGGTAATGGCAATTTTTTAAAATGGCAACTAGGGTTAGCTCAGGAAAGTGTCAAAGGTTTTATCAAAAACAGATGTTTCGTATATCAAACGAATCGGCACGTCGTTGCGCATCTTCTCAGCACAAATTTGGGTTGAAAAAAATTCATGGGCGGCCTGCAGGGTCCATCAACCATACTTCCGTTCTGTAATTGCTCCGCGAAGCGATCAAAATTTGAGCAAAGGAAATTAGGGTTAGCATTGCACAGGCCTACCCCTTGTTCAAAAATAATATTTGTTTGGTGAAAATGATAGATTAGACAGTGTTCGATTTTGTAAAAATAGAAAAAAATTTTTTTCGTCAACCGGGTTTCGAACCCGGGACCCCAAAGGTGGCGTGCAGGCACGGAACCCACTGGTCCACCGCGGCCTTGGTGAAACGGGCCTAGGGTTAGCTCAAAACCTGACTGCAACAAGGGGTAATGGCAATTTTTTTAAAATGGCAACTAGGGTTAGCTCAGGAAAGTGTCAAAGGTTTTATCAAAAACAGATGTTTCGTATATCAAACGAATCGGCACGTCGTTGCGCATCTTCTCAGCACAAATTTGGGTTGAAAAAAATTCATGGGCGGCCTGCAGGGTCCATCAACCATACTTCCGTTCTGTAATTGCTCCGCGAAGCGATCAAAATTTGAGCAAAGGAAATTAGGGTTAGCATTGCACAGGCCTACCCCTTGTTCAAAAATAATATTTGTTTGGTGAAAATGATAGATTAGACAGTGTTCGATTTTGTAAAAATAGAAAAATTTTTTTTTCGTCAACCGGGTTTCGAACCCGGGACCCCAAAGGTGGCGTGCAGGCACGGAACCCACTGGTCCACCGCGGCCTTGGTGAAACGGGCCTAGGGTTAGCTCAAAACCTGACTGCAACAAGGGGTAATGGCAATTTTTTAAAATGGCAACTAGGGTTAGCTCAGGAAAGTGTCAAAGGTTTTATCAAAAACAGATGTTTCGTATATCAAACGAATCGGCACGTCGTTGCGCATCTTCTCAGCACAAATTTGGGTTGAAAAAAATTCATGGGCGGCCTGCAGGGTCCATCAACCATACTTCCGTTCTGTAATTGCTCCGCGAAGCGATCAAAATTTGAGCAAAGGAAATTAGGGTTAGCATTGCACAGGCCTACCCCTTGTTCAAAAATAATATTTGTTTGGTGAAAATGATAGATTAGACAGTGTTCGATTTTGTAAAAATAGAAAAAATTTTTTTTCGTCAACCGGGTTTCGAACCCGGGACCCCAAAGGTGGCGTGCAGGCACGGAACCCACTGGTCCACCGCGGCCTTGGTGAAACGGGCCTAGGGTTAGCTCAAAACCTGACTGCAACAAGGGGTAATGGCAATTTTTTAAAATGGCAACTAGGGTTAGCTCAGGAAAGTGTGAAAGGTTTTATCAAAAACAGATGTTTCGTATATCAAACGAATCGGCACGTCGTTGCGCATCTTCTCAGCACAAATTTGGGTTGAAAAAAATTCATGGGCGGCCTGCAGGGTCCATCAACCATACTTCCGTTCTGTAATTGCTCCGCGAAGCGATCAAAATTTGAGCAAAGGAAATTAGGGTTAGCATTGCACAGGCCTACCCCTTGTTCAAAAATAATATTTGTTTGGTGAAAATGATAGATTAGACAGTGTTCGATTTTGTAAAAATAGAAAAAAATTTTTTTCGTCAACCGGGTTTCGAACCCGGGACCCCAAAGGTGGCGTGCAGGCACGGAACCCACTGGTCCACCGCGGCCTTGGTGAAACGGGCCTAGGGTTAGCTCAAAACCTGACTGCAACAAGGGGTAATGGCAATTTTTTAAAATGGCAACTAGGGTTAGCTCAGGAAAGTGTCAAAGGTTTTATCAAAAACAGATGTTTCGTATATCAAACGAATCGGCACGTCGTTGCGCATCTTCTCAGCACAAATTTGGGTTGAAAAAAATTCATGGGCGGCCTGCAGGGTCCATCAACCATACTTCCGTTCTGTAATTTCTCCGCGAAGCGATCAAAATTTGAGCAAAGGAAATTAGGGTTAGCATTGCACAGGCCTACCCCTTGTTCAAAAATAATATTTGTTTGGTGAAAATGATAGATTAGACAGTGTTCGATTTTGTAAAAATAGAAAAAAATTTTTTTCGTCAACCGGGTTTCGAACCCGGGACCCCAAAGGTGGCGTGCAGGCACGGAACCCACTGGTCCACCGCGGCCTTGGTGAAACGGGCCTAGGGTTAGCTCAAAACCTGACTGCAACAAGGGGTAATGGCAATTTTTTAAAATGGCAACTAGGGTTAGCTCAGGAAAGTGTCAAAGGTTTTATCAAAAACAGATGTTTCGTATATCAAACGAATCGGCACGTCGTTGCGCATCTTCTCAGCACAAATTTGGGTTAAAAAAATTCATGGGCGGCCTGCAGGGTCCATCAACCATACTTCCGTTCTGTAATTGCTCCGCGAAGCGATCAAAATTTGAGCAAAGGAAATTAGGGTTAGCATTGCACAGGCCTACCCCTTGTTCAAAAATAATATTTGTTTGGTGAAAATGATAGATTTGACAGTGTTCGATTTTGTAAAAATAGAAAAAAAATTTTTTCGTCAACCGGGTTTCGAACCCGGGACCCCAAAGGTGGCGTGCAGGCACGGAACCCACTGGTCCACCGCGGCCTTGGTGAAACGGGCCTAGGGTTAGCTCAAAACCTGACTGCAACAAGGGGTAATGGCAATTTTTTAAAATGGCAACTAGGGTTAGCTCAGGAAAGTGTCAAAGGTTTTATCAAAAACAGATGTTTCGTATATCAAACGAATCGGCACGTCGTTGCGCATCTTCTCAGCACAAATTTGGGTTGAAAAAAATTCATGGGCGGCCTGCAGGGTCCATCAACCATACTTCCGTTCTGTAATTGCTCCGCGAAGCGATCAAAATTTGAGCAAAGGAAATAGGGTTAGCATTGCAGAGGCCTACCCCTTGTTCAAAAATAATATTTGTTTGGTGAAAATGATAGATTAGACAGTGTTCGATTTTGTAAAAATAGAAAAAAATTTTTTTCGTCAACCGGGTTTCGAACCCGGGACCCCAAAGGTGGCGTGCAGGCACGGAACCCACTGGTCCACCGCGGCCTTGGTGAAACGGGCCTAGGGTTAGCTCAAAACCTGACTGCAACAAGGGGTAATGGCAATTTTTTAAAATGGCAACTAGGGTTAGCTCAGGAAAGTGTCAAAGGTTTTATCAAAAACAGATGTTTCGTATATCAAACGAATCGGCACGTCGTTGCGCATCTTCTCAGCACAAATTTGGGTTAAAAAAATTCATGGGCGGCCTGCAGGGTCCATCAACCATACTTCCGTTCTGTAATTGCTCCGCGAAGCGATCAAAATTTGAGCAAAGGAAATTAGGGTTAGCATTGCACAGGCCTACCCCTTGTTCAAAAATAATATTTGTTTGGTGAAAATGATAGATTAGACAGTGTTCGATTTTGTAAAAATAGAAAAAAAATTTTTTCGTCAACCGGGTTTCGAACCCGGGACCCCAAAGGTGGCGTGCAGGCACGGAACCCACTGGTCCACCGCGGCCTTGGTGAAACGGGCCTAGGGTTAGCTCAAAACCTGACTGCAACAAGGGGTAATGGCAATTTTTTAAAATGGCAACTAGGGTTAGCTCAGGAAAGTGTCAAAGGTTTTATCAAAAACAGATGTTTCGTATATCAAACGAATCGGCACGTCGTTGCGCATCTTCTCAGCACAAATTTGGGTTGAAAAAAATTCATGGGCGGCCTGCAGGGTCCATCAACCATACTTCCGTTCTGTAATTGCTCCGCGAAGCGATCAAAATTTGAGCAAAGGAAATTAGGGTTAGCATTGCACAGGCCTACCCCTTGTTCAAAAATAATATTTGTTTGGTGAAAATGATAGATTAGACAGTGTTCGATTTTGTAAAAATAGAAAAATTTTTTTTTCGTCAACCGGGTTTCGAACCCGGGACCCCAAAGGTGGCGTGCAGGCACGGAACCCACTGGTCCACCGCGGCCTTGGTGAAACGGGCCTAGGGTTAGCTCAAAACCTGACTGCAACAAGGGGTAATGGCAATTTTTTAAAATGGCAACTAGGGTTAGCTCAGGAAAGTGTCAAAGGTTTTATCAAAAACAGATGTTTCGTATATCAAACGAATCGGCACGTCGTTGCGCATCTTCTCAGCACAAATTTGGGTTGAAAAAAATTCATGGGCGGCCTGCAGGGTCCATCAACCATACTTCCGTTCTGTAATTGCTCCGCGAAGCGATCAAAATTTGAGCAAAGGAAATTAGGGTTAGCATTGCACAGGCCTACCCCTTGTTCAAAAATAATATTTGTTTGGTGAAAATGATAGATTAGACAGTGTTCGATTTTGTAAAAATAGAAAAAAAATTTTTTTCGTCAACCGGGTTTCGAACCCGGGACCCCAAAGTTGGCGTGCAGGCACGGAACCCACTGGTCCACCGCGGCCTTGGTGAAACGGGCCTAGGGTTAGCTCAAAACCTGACTGCAACAAGGGGTAATGGCAATTTTTTAAAATGGCAACTAGGGTTAGCTCAGGAAAGTGTCAAAGGTTTTATCAAAAACAGATGTTTCGTATATCAAACGAATCGGCACGTCGTTGCGCATCTTCTCAGCACAAATTTGGGTTGAAAAAAATTCATGGGCGGCCTGCAGGGTCCATCAAATATACTTCCGTTCTGTAATTGCTCCGCGAAGCGATCAAAATTTGAACAAAGGAAATTAGGGTTAGCATTGCACAGGCCTACCCCTTGTTCAAAAATAATATTTGTTTGGTGAAAATGATAGATTAGACAGTGTTCGATTTTGTAAAAATAGAAAAAAAAATTTTTCGTCAACCGGGTTTCGAACCCGGGACCCCAAAGGTGGCGTGCAGGCACGGAACCCACTGGTCCACCGCGGCCTTGGTGAAACGGGCCTAGGGTTAGCTCAAAACCTGACTGCAACAAGGGGTAATGGCAATTTTTTAAAATGGCAACTAGGGTTAAAAAACAGATGTTTCGTATATCAAACGAATCGGCACGTCGTTGCGCATCTTCTCAGCATAAATTTGGGTTGAAAAAAATTCATGGGCGGCCTGCAGGGTCCATCAACCATACTTCCGTTCTGTAATGGCAATTTTTTAAAATGGCAACTAGGGTTAGCTCAGGAAAGTGTCAAAGGTTTTATCAAAAACAGATGTTTCGTATATCAAACGAATCGGCACGTCGTTGCGCATCTTCTCAGCACAAATTTGGGTTGAAAAAAATTCATGGGCGGCCTGCAGGGTCCATCAACCATACTTCCGTTCTGTAATTGCTCCGCGAATCGATCAAAATTTGAGCAAAGGAAATTAGGGTTAGCATTGCACAGGCCTACCCCTTGTTCAAAAATAATATTTGTTTGGTGAAAATGATAGATTAGACAGTGTTCGATTTTGTAAAAATAGAAAAAATTTTTTTTCGTCAACCGGGTTTCGAACCCGGGACCCCAAAGGTGGCGTGCAGGCACGGAACCCACTGGTCCACCGCGGCCTTGGTGAAACGGGCCTAGGGTTAGCTCAAAACCTGACTGCAACAAGGGGTAATGGCAATTTTTTAAAATGGCAACTAGGGTTAGCTCAGGAAAGTGTCAAAGGTTTTATCAAAAACAGATGTTTCGTATATCAAACGAATCGGCACGTCGTTGCGCATCTTCTCAGCACAAATTTGGGTTGAAAAAAATTCATGGGCGGCCTGCAGGGTCCATCAACCATACTTCCGTTCTGTAATTGCTCCGCGAATCGATCAAAATTTGAGCAAAGGAAATTAGGGTTAGCATTGCACAGGCCTACCCCTTGTTCAAAAATAATATTTGTTTGGTGAAAATGATAGATTAGACAGTGTTCGATTTTGTAAAAATAGAAAAAATTTTTTTTCGTCAACCGGGTTTCGAACCCGGGACCCCAAAGGTGGCGTGCAGGCACGGAACCCACTGGTCCACCGCGGCCTTGGTGAAACGGGCCTAGGGTTAGCTCAAAACCTGACTGCAACAAGGGGTAATGGCAATTTTTTAAAATGGCAACTAGGGTTAGCTCAGGAAAGTGTCAAAGGTTTTATCAAAAACAGATGTTTCGTATATCAAACGAATCGGCACGTCGTTGCGCATCTTCTCAGCACAAATTTGGGTTGAAAAAAATTCATGGGCGGCCTGCAGGGTCCATCAACCATACTTCCGTTCTGTAATTGCTCCGCGAAGCGATCAAAATTTGAGCAAAGGAAATTAGGGTTAGCATTGCACAGGCCTACCCCTTGTTCAAAAATAATATTTGTTTGGTGAAAATGATAGATTAGACAGTGTTCGATTTTGTAAAAATAGAAAAAAATTTTTTTCGTCAACCGGGTTTCGAACCCGGGACCCCAAAGGTGGCGTGCAGGCACGGAACCCACTGGTCCACCGCGGCCTTGGTGAAACGGGCCTAGGGTTAGCTCAAAACCTGACTGCAACAAGGGGTAATGGCAATTTTTTAAAATGGCAACTAGGGTTAGCTCAGGAAAGTGTCAAAGGTTTTATCAAAAACAGATGTTTCGTATATCAAACGAATCGGCACGTCGTTGCGCATCTTCTCAGCACAAATTTGGGTTGAAAAAAATTCATGGGCGGCCTGCAGGGTCCATCAACCATACTTCCGTTCTGTAATTGCTCCGCGAAGCGATCAAAATTTGAGCAAAGGAAATTAGGGTTAGCATTGCACAGGCCTACCCCTTGTTCAAAAATAATATTTGTTTGGTGAAAATGATAGATTAGACAGTGTTCGATTTTGTAAAAATAGAAAAATTTTTTTTTCGTCAACCGGGTTTCGAACCCGGGACCCCAAAGGTGGCGTGCAGGCACGGAACCCACTGGTCCACCGCGGCCTTGGTGAAACGGGCCTAGGGTTAGCTCAAAACCTGACTGCAACAAGGGGTAATGGCAATTTTGGGCGGCCTGCAGGGTCCATCAACCATACTTCCGTTCTGTAATTGCTCCGCGAAGCGATCAAAATTTGAGCAAAGGAAATTAGGGTTAGCATTGCACAGGCCTACCCCTTGTTCAAAAATAATATTTGTTTGGTGAAAATGATAGATTTGAGCAAAGGAAATTAGGGTTAGCATTGCACAGGCCTACCCCTTGTTCAAAAATAATATTTGTTTGGTGAAAATGATAGATTTGACAGTGTTCGATTTTGTAAAAATAGAAAAAAAATTTTTTCGTCAACCGGGTTTCGAACCCGGGACCCCAAAGGTGGCGTGCAGGCACGGAACCCACTGGTCCACCGCGGCCTTGGTGAAACGGGCCTAGGGTTAGCTCAAAACCTGACTGCAACAAGGGGTAATGGCAATTTTTTAAAATGGCAACTAGGGTTAGCTCAGGAAAGTGTCAAAGGTTTTATCAAAAACAGATGTTTCGTATATCAAACGAATCGGCACGTCGTTGCGCATCTTCTCAGCACAAATTTGGGTTGAAAAAAATTCATGGGCGGCCTGCAGGGTCCATCAACCATACTTCCGTTCTGTAATTGCTCCGCGAAGCGATCAAAATTTGAGCAAAGGAAATTAGGGTTAGCATTGCACAGGCCTACCCCTTGTTCAAAAATAATATTTGTTTGGTGAAAATGATAGATTAGACAGTGTTCGATTTTGTAAAAATAGAAAAAAATTTTTTTCGTCAACCGGGTTTCGAACCCGGGACCCCAAAGGTGGCGTGCAGGCACGGAACCCACTGGTCCACCGCGGCCTTGGTGAAACGGGCCTAGGGTTAGCTCAAAACCTGACTGCAACAAGGGGTAATGGCAATTTTTTAAAATGGCAACTAGGGTTAGCTCAGGAAAGTGTCAAAGGTTTTATCAAAAACAGATGTTTCGTATATCAAACGAATCGGCACGTCGTTGCGCATCTTCTCAGCACAAATTTGGGTTAAAAAAATTCATGGGCGGCCTGCAGGGTCCATCAACCATACTTCCGTTCTGTAATTGCTCCGCGAAGCGATCAAAATTTGAGCAAAGGAAATTAGGGTTAGCATTGCACAGGCCTACCCCTTGTTCAAAAATAATATTTGTTTGGTGAAAATGATAGATTAGACAGTGTTCGATTTTGTAAAAATAGAAAAAAAATTTTTTCGTCAACCGGGTTTCGAACCCGGGACCCCAAAGGTGGCGTGCAGGCACGGAACCCACTGGTCCACCGCGGCCTTGGTGAAACGGGCCTAGGGTTAGCTCAAAACCTGACTGCAACAAGGGGTAATGGCAATTTTTTAAAATGGCAACTAGGGTTAGCTCAGGAAAGTGTCAAAGGTTTTATCAAAAACAGATGTTTCGTATATCAAACGAATCGGCACGTCGTTGCGCATCTTCTCAGCACAAATTTGGGTTGAAAAAAATTCATGGGCGGCCTGCAGGGTCCATCAACCATACTTCCGTTCTGTAATTGCTCCGCGAAGCGATCAAAATTTGAGCAAAGGAAATTAGGGTTAGCATTGCACAGGCCTACCCCTTGTTCAAAAATAATATTTGTTTGGTGAAAATGATAGATTAGACAGTGTTCGATTTTGTAAAAATAGAAAAAATTTTTTTTCGTCAACCGGGTTTCGAACCCGGGACCCCAAAGGTGGCGTGTAGGCACGGAACCCACTGGTCCACCGCGGCCTTGGTGAAACGGGCCTAGGGTTAGCTCAAAACCTGACTGCAACAAGGGGTAATGGCAATTTTTTAAAATGGCAACTAGGGTTAGCTCAGGAAAGTGTCAAAGGTTTTATCAAAAACAGATGTTTCGTATATCAAACGAATCGGCACGTCGTTGCGCATCTTCTCAGCACAAATTTGGGTTGAAAAAAATTCATGGGCGGCCTGCAGGGTCCATCAACCATACTTCCGTTCTGTAATTGCTCCGCGAAGCGATCAAAATTTGAGCAAAGGAAATTAGGGTTAGCATTGCACAGGCCTACCCCTTGTTCAAAAATAATATTTGTTTGGTGAAAATGATAGATTAGACAGTGTTCGATTTTGTAAAAATAGAAAAAAAATTTTTTTCGTCAACCGGGTTTCGAACCCGGGACCCCAAAGTTGGCGTGCAGGCACGGAACCCACTGGTCCACCGCGGCCTTGGTGAAACGGGCCTAGGGTTAGCTCAAAACCTGACTGCAACAAGGGGTAATGGCAATTTTTTAAAATGGCAACTAGGGTTAGCTCAGGAAAGTGTCAAAGGTTTTATCAAAAACAGATGTTTCGTATATCAAACGAATCGGCACGTCGTTGCGCATCTTCTCAGCACAAATTTGGGTTGAAAAAAATTCATGGGCGGCCTGCAGGGTCCATCAAATATACTTCCGTTCTGTAATTGCTCCGCGAAGCGATCAAAATTTGAACAAAGGAAATTAGGGTTAGCATTGCACAGGCCTACCCCTTGTTCAAAAATAATATTTGTTTGGTGAAAATGATAGATTAGACAGTGTTCGATTTTGTAAAAATAGAAAAAAAAATTTTTCGTCAACCGGGTTTCGAACCCGGGACCCCAAAGGTGGCGTGCAGGCACGGAACCCACTGGTCCACCGCGGCCTTGGTGAAACGGGCCTAGGGTTAGCTCAAAACCTGACTGCAACAAGGGGTAATGACAATTTTTTAAAATGGCAACTAGGGTTAAAAAACAGATGTTTCGTATATCAAACGAATCGGCACGTCGTTGCGCATCTTCTCAGCATAAATTTGGGTTGAAAAAAATTCATGGGCGGCCTGCAGGGTCCATCAACCATACTTCCGTTCTGTAATGGCAATTTTTTAAAATGGCAACTAGGGTTAGCTCAGGAAAGTGTCAAAGGTTTTATCAAAAACAGATGTTTCGTATATCAAACGAATCGGCACGTCGTTGCGCATCTTCTCAGCACAAATTTGGGTTGAAAAAAATTCATGGGCGGCCTGCAGGGTCCATCAACCATACTTCCGTTCTGTAATTGCTCCGCGAATCGATCAAAATTTGAGCAAAGGAAATTAGGGTTAGCATTGCACAGGCCTACCCCTTGTTCAAAAATAATATTTGTTTGGTGAAAATGATAGATTAGACAGTGTTCGATTTTGTAAAAATAGAAAAAATTTTTTTTCGTCAACCGGGTTTCGAACCCGGGACCCCAAAGGTGGCGTGCAGGCACGGAACCCACTGGTCCACCGCGGCCTTGGTGAAACGGGCCTAGGGTTAGCTCAAAACCTGACTGCAACAAGGGGTAATGGCAATTTTTTAAAATGGCAACTAGGGTTAGCTCAGGAAAGTGTCAAAGGTTTTATCAAAAACAGATGTTTCGTATATCAAACGAATCGGCACGTCGTTGCGCATCTTCTCAGCACAAATTTGGGTTGAAAAAAATTCATGGGCGGCCTGCAGGGTCCATCAACCATACTTCCGTTCTGTAATTGCTCCGCGAATCGATCAAAATTTGAGCAAAGGAAATTAGGGTTAGCATTGCACAGGCCTACCCCTTGTTCAAAAATAATATTTGTTTGGTGAAAATGATAGATTAGACAGTGTTCGATTTTGTAAAAATAGAAAAAATTTTTTTTCGTCAACCGGGTTTCGAACCCGGGACCCCAAAGGTGGCGTGCAGGCACGGAACCCACTGGTCCACCGCGGCCTTGGTGAAACGGGCCTAGGGTTAGCTCAAAACCTGACTGCAACAAGGGGTAATGGCAATTTTTTAAAATGGCAACTAGGGTTAGCTCAGGAAAGTGTCAAAGGTTTTATCAAAAACAGATGTTTCGTATATCAAACGAATCGGCACGTCGTTGCGCATCTTCTCAGCACAAATTTGGGTTGAAAAAAATTCATGGGCGGCCTGCAGGGTCCATCAACCATACTTCCGTTCTGTAATTGCTCCGCGAAGCGATCAAAATTTGAGCAAAGGAAATTAGGGTTAGCATTGCACAGGCCTACCCCTTGTTCAAAAATAATATTTGTTTGGTGAAAATGATAGATTAGACAGTGTTCGATTTTGTAAAAATAGAAAAAAAATTTTTTCGTCAACCGGGTTTCGAACCCGGGACCCCAAAGGTGGCGTGCAGGCACGGAACCCACTGGTCCACCGCGGCCTTGGTGAAACGGGCCTAGGGTTAGCTCAAAACCTGACTGCAACAAGGGGTAATGGCAATTTTTTAAAATGGCAACTAGGGTTAGCTCAGGAAAGTGTCAAAGGTTTTATCAAAAACAGATGTTTCGTATATCAAACGAATCGGCACGTCGTTGCGCATCTTCTCAGCACAAATTTGGGTTGAAAAAAATTCATGGGCGGCCTGCAGGGTCCATCAACCATACTTCCGTTCTGTAATTGCTCCGCGAAGCGATCAAAATTTGAGCAAAGGAAATTAGGGTTAGCATTGCACAGGCCTACCCCTTGTTCAAAAATAATATTTGTTTGGTGAAAATGATAGATTAGACAGTGTTCGATTTTGTAAAAATAGAAAAATTTTTTTTTCGTCAACCGGGTTTCGAACCCGGGACCCCAAAGGTGGCGTGCAGGCACGGAACCCACTGGTCCACCGCGGCCTTGGTGAAACGGGCCTAGGGTTAGCTCAAAACCTGACTGCAACAAGGGGTAATGGCAATTTTTTAAAATGGCAACTAGGGTTAGCTCAGGAAAGTGTCAAAGGTTTTATCAAAAACAGATGTTTCGTATATCAAACGAATCGGCACGTCGTTGCGCATCTTCTCAGCACAAATTTGGGTTGAAAAAAATTCATGGGCGGCCTGCAGGGTCCATCAACCATACTTCCGTTCTGTAATTGCTCCGCGAAGCGATCAAAATTTGAGCAAAGGAAATTAGGGTTAGCATTGCACAGGCCTACCCCTTGTTCAAAAATAATATTTGTTTGGTGAAAATGATAGATTAGACAGTGTTCGATTTTGTAAAAATAGAAAATTTTTTTTTTCGTCAACCGGGTTTCGAACCCGTGACCCCAAAGGTGGCGTGCAGGCACGGAACCCACTGGTCCACCGCGGCCTTGGTGAAACGGGCCTAGGGTTAGCTCAAAACCTGACTGCAACAAGGGGTAATGGCAATTTTTTAAAATGGCAACTAGGGTTAGCTCAGGAAAGTGTCAAAGGTTTTATCAAAAACAGATGTTTCGTATATCAAACGAATCGGCACGTCGTTGCGCATCTTCTCAGCACAAATTTGGGTTGAAAAAAATTCATGGGCGGCCTGCAGGGTCCATCAACCATACCTCCGTTCTGTAATTGCTCCGCGAAGCGATCAAAATTTGAGCAAAGGAAATTAGGGTTAGCATTGCACAGGCCTACCCCTTGTTCAAAAATAATATTTGTTTGGTGAAAATGATAGATTAGACAGTGTTCGATTTTGTAAAAATAGAAAAAATTTTTTTTCGTCAACCGGGTTTCGAACCCGGGACCCCAAAGGTGGCGTGCAGGCACGGAACCCACTGGTCCACCGCGGCCTTGGTGAAACGGGCCTAGGGTTAGCTCAAAACCTGACTGCAACAAGGGGTAATGGCAATTTTTTAAAATGGCAACTAGGGTTAGCTCAGGAAAGTGTCAAAGGTTTTATCAAAAACAGATGTTTCGTATATCAAACGAATCGGCACGTCGTTGCGCATCTTCTCAGCACAAATTTGGGTTGAAAAAAATTCATGGGCGGCCTGCAGGGTCCATCAACCATACTTCCGTTCTGTAATTGCTCCGCGAAGCGATCAAAATTTGAGCAAAGGAAATTAGGGTTAGCATTGCACAGGCCTACCCCTTGTTCAAAAATAATATTTGTTTGGTGAAAATGATAGATTAGACAGTGTTCGATTTTGTAAAAATAGAAAAAAATTTGTTTCGTCAACCGGGTTTCGAACCCGGGACCCCAAAGGTGGCGTGCAGGCACGGAACCCACTGGTCCACCGCGGCCTTGGTGAAACGGGCCTAGGGTTAGCTCAAAACCTGACTGCAACAAGGGGTAATGGCAATTTTTTAAAATGGCAACTAGGGTTAGCTCAGGAAAGTGTCAAAGGTTTTATCAAAAACAGATGTTTCGTATATCAAACGAATCGGCACGTCGTTGCGCATCTACTCAGCACAAATTTGGGTTGAAAAAAATTCATGGGCGGCCTGCAGGGTCCATCAACCATACTTCCGTTCTGTAATTGCTCCGCGAAGCGATCAAAATTTGAGCAAAGGAAATTAGGGTTAGCATTGCACAGGCCTACCCCTTGTTCAAAAATAATATTTGTTTGGTGAAAATGATAGATTAGACAGTGTTCGATTTTGTAAAAATAGAAAAAATTTTTTTTCGTCAACCGGGTTTCGAACCCGGGACCCCAAAGGTGGCTTGCAGGCACGGAACCCACTGGTCCACCGCGGCCTTGGTGAAACGGGCCTAGGGTTAGCTCAAAACCTGACTGCAACAAGGGGTAATGGCAATTTTTTAAAATGGCAACTAGGGTTAGCTCAGGAAAGTGTCAAAGGTTTTATCAAAAACAGATGTTTCGTATATCAAACGAATCGGCACGTCGTTGCGCATCTTCTCAGCACAAATTTGGGTTGAAAAAAATTCATGGGCGGCCTGCAGGGTCCATCAACCATACTTCCGTTCTGTAATTGCTCCGCGAAGCGATCAAAATTTGAGCAAAGGAAATTAGGGTTAGCATTGCACAGGCCTACCCCTTGTTCAAAAATAATATTTGTTTGGTGAAAATGATAGATTAGACAGTGTTCGATTTTGTAAAAATAGAAAAAATTTTTTTTCGTCAACCGGGTTTCGAACCCGGGACCCCAAAGGTGGCGTGCAGGCACGGAACCCACTGGTCCACCGCGGCCTTGGTGAAACGGGCCTAGGGTTAGCTCAAAACCTGACTGCAACAAGGGGTAATGGCAATTTTTTAAAATGGCAACTAGGGTTAGCTCAGGAAAGTGTCAAAGGTTTTATCAAAAACAGATGTTTCGTATATCAAACAAATCGGCACGTCGTTGCGCATCTTCTCAGCACAAATTTGGGTTGAAAAAAATTCATGGGCGGCCTGCAGGGTCCATCAACCATACTTCCGTTCTGTAATTGCTCCGCGAAGCGATCAAAATTTGAGCAAAGGAAATTAGGGTTAGCATTGCACAGGCCTACCCCTTGTTCAAAAATAATATTTGTTTGGTGAAAATGATAGATTAGACAGTGTTCGATTTTGTAAAAATAGAAAAATTTTTTTTTCGTCAACCGGGTTTCGAAACCGGGACCCCAAAGGTGGCGTGCAGGCACGGAACCCACTGGTCCACCGCGGCCTTGGTGAAACGGGCCTAGGGTTAGCTCAAAACCTGACTGCAACAAGGGGTAATGGCAATTTTTTAAAATGGCAACTAGGGTTAGCTCAGGAAAGTGTCAAAGGTTTTATCAAAAACAGATGTTTCGTATATCAAACGAATCGGCACGTCGTTGCGCATCTTCTCAGCACAAATTTGGGTTGAAAAAAATTCATGGGCGGCCTGCAGGGTCCATCAACCATACCTCCGTTCTGTAATTGCTCCGCGAAGCGATCAAAATTTGAGCAAAGGAAATTAGGGTTAGCATTGCACAGGCCTACCCCTTGTTCAAAAATAATATTTGTTTGGTGAAAATGATAGATTAGACAGTGTTCGATTTTGTAAAAATAGAAAAAAAATTTTTTCGTCAACCGGGTTTCGAACCCGGGACCCCAAAGGTGGCGTGCAGGCACGGAACCCACTGGTCCACCGCGGCCTTGGTGAAACGGGCCTAGGGTTAGCTCAAAACCTGACTGCAACAAGGGGTAATGGCAATTTTTTAAAATGGCAACTAGGGTTAGCTCAGGAAAGTGTCAAAGGTTTTATCAAAAACAGATGTTTCGTATATCAAACGAATCGGCACGTCGTTGCGCATCTTCTCAGCACAAATTTGGGTTGAAAAAAATTCATGGGCGGCCTGCAGGGTCCATCAACCATACTTCCGTTCTGTAATTGCTCCGCGAAGCGATCAAAATTTGAGCAAAGGAAATTAGGGTTAGCATTGCACAGGCCTACCCCTTGTTCAAAAATAATATTTGTTTGGTGAAAATGATAGATTAGACAGTGTTCGATTTTGTAAAAATAGAAAAAAATTTTTTTCGTCAACCGGGTTTCGAACCCGGGACCCCAAAGGTGGCGTGCAGGCACGGAACCCACTGGTCCACCGCGGCCTTGGTGAAACGGGCCTAGGGTTAGCTCAAAACCTGACTGCAACAAGGGGTAATGGCAATTTTTTAAAATGGCAACTAGGGTTAGCTCAGGAAAGTGTCAAAGGTTTTATCAAAAACAGATGTTTCGTATATCAAACGAATCGGCACGTCGTTGCGCATCTTCTCAGCACAAATTTGGGTTGAAAAAAATTCATGGGCGGCCTGCAGGGTCCATCAACCATACTTCCGTTCTGTAATTACTCCGCGAAGCGATCAAAATTTGAGCAAAGGAAATTAGGGTTAGCATTGCACAGGCCTACCCCTTGTTCAAAAATAATATTTGTTTGGTGAAAATGATAGATTAGACAGTGTTCGATTTTGTAAAAATAGAAAATTTTTTTTTTCGTCAACCGGGTTTCGAACCCGGGACCCCAAAGGTGGCGTGCAGGCACGGAACCCACTGGTCCACCGCGGCCTTGGTGAAACGGGCCTAGGGTTAGCTGAAAACCTGACTGCAACAAGGGGTAATGGCAATTTTTTAAAATGGCAACTAGGGTTAGCTCAGGAAAGTGTCAAAGGTTTTATCAAAAACAGATGTTTCGTATATCAAACGAATCGGCACGTCGTTGCGCATCTTCTCAGCACAAATTTGGGTTGAAAAAAATTCATGGGCGGCCTGCAGGGTCCATCAACCATACTTCCGTTCTGTAATTGCTCCGCGAAGCGATCAAAATTTGAGCAAAGGAAATTAGGGTTAGCATTGCACAGGCCTACCCCTTGTTCAAAAATAATATTTGTTTGGTGAAAATGATAGATTAGACAGTGTTCGATTTTGTAAAAATAGAAAAATTTTTTTTTCGTCAACCGGGTTTCGAACCCGGGACCCCAAAGGTGGCGTGCAGGCACGGAACCCACTGGTCCACCGCGGCCTTGGTGAAACGGGCCTAGGGTTAGCTCAAAACCTGACTGCAACAAGGGGTAATGGCAATTTTTTAAAATGGCAACTAGGGTTAGCTCAGGAAAGTGTCAAAGGTTTTATCAAAAACAGATGTTTCGTATATCAAACGAATCGGCACGTCGTTGCGCATCTTCTCAGCACAAATTTGGGTTGAAAAAAATTCAGGGGCGGCCTGCAGGGTCCATCAACCATACTTCCGTTCTGTAATTGCTCCGCGAAGCGATCAAAATTTGAGCAAAGGAAATTAGGGTTAGCATTGCACAGGCCTACCCCTTGTTCAAAAATAATATTTGTTTGTTGAAAATGATAGATTAGACAGTGTTCGATTTTGTAAAAATAGAAAAAAATTTTTTTCGTCAACCGGGTTTCGAACCCGGGACCCCAAAGGTGGCGTGCAGGCACGGAACCCACTGGTCCACCGCGGCCTTGGTGAAACGGGCCTAGGGTTAGCTCAAAACCTGACTGCAACAAGGGGTAATGGCAATTTTTTAAAATGGCAACTAGGGTTAGCTCAGGAAAGTGTCAAAGGTTTTATCAAAAACAGATGTTTCGTATATCAAACGAATCGGCACGTCGTTGCGCATCTTCTCAGCACAAATTTGGGTTGAAAAAAATTCATGGGCGGCCTGCAGGGTCCATCAACCATACTTCCGTTCTGTAATTGCTCCGCGAAGCGATCAAAATTTGAGCAAAGGAAATTAGGGTTAGCATTGCACAGGCCTACCCCTTGTTCAAAAATAATATTTGTTTGGTGAAAATGATAGATTAGACAGTGTTCGATTTTGTAAAAATAGAAAAAAATTTTTTTCGTCAACCGGGTTTCGAACCCGGGACCCCAAAGGTGGCGTGCAGGCACGGAAGCCACTGGTCCACCGCGGCCTTGGTGAAACGGGCCTAGGGTTAGCTTAAAACCTGACTGCAACAAGGGGTAATGGCAATTTTTTAAAATGGCAACTAGGGTTAAAAAACAGATGTTTCGTATATCAAACGAATCAGCACGTCGTTGCGCATCTTCTCAGCACAAATTTGGGTTGAAAAAAATTCATGGGCGGCCTGCAGGGTCCATCAACCATACTTCCGTTCTGTAATTGCTCCGCGAAGCGATCAAAATTTGAGCAAAGGAAATTAGGGTTAGCATTGCACAGGCCTACCCCTTGTTCAAAAATAATATTTGTTTGGTGAAAATGATAGATTAGACAGTGTTCGATTTTGTAAAAATAGAAAAAAATGTTTTTCGTCAACCGGGTTTCGAACCCGGGACCCCAAAGGTGGCGTGCAGGCACGGAACCCACTGGTCCACCGCGGCCTTGGTGAAACGGGCCTAGGGTTAGCTCAAAACCTGACTGCAACAAGGGGTAATGGCAATTTTTTAAAATGGCAACTAGGGTTAGCTCAGGAAAGTGTCAAAGGTTTTATCAAAAACAGATGTTTCGTATATCAAACGAATCGGCACGTCGTTGCGCATCTTCTCAGCACAAATTTGGGTTGAAAAAAATTCATGGGCGGCCTGCAGGGTCCATCAACCATACTTCCGTTCTGTAATTGCTCCGCGAAGCGATCAAAATTTGAGCAAAGGAAATTAGGGTTAGCATTGCACAGGCCTACCCCTTGTTCAAAAATAATATTTGTTTGGTGAAAATGATAGATTAGACAGTGTTCGATTTTGTAAAAATAGAAAAAAATTTTTTTCGTCAACCGGGTTTCGAACCCGGGACCCCAAAGGTGGCGCGCAGGCACGGAACCCACTGGTCCACCGCGGCCTTGGTGAAACGGGCCTAGGGTTAGCTCAAAACCTGACTGCAACAAGGGGTAATGGCAATTTTTTAAAATGGCAACTAGGGTTAGCTCAGGAAAGTGTCAAAGGTTTTATCAAAAACAGATGTTTCGTATATCAAACGAATCGGCACGTCGTTGCGCATCTTCTCAGCACAAATTTGGGTTGAAAAAAATTCATGGGCGGCCTGCAGGGTCCATCAACCATACTTCCGTTCTGTAATTGCTCCGCGAAGCGATCAAAATTTGAGCAAAGGAAATTAGGGTTAGCATTGCACAGGCCTACCCCTTGTTCAAAAATAATATTTGTTTGGTGAAAATGATAGATTAGACAGTGTTCGATTTTGTAAAAATAGAAAAAATTTTTTTTCGTCAACCGGGTTTCGAACCCGGGACCCCAAAGGTGGCGTGCAGGCACGGAACCCACTGGTCCACCGCGGCCTTGGTGAAACGGGCCTAGGGTTAGCTCAAAACCTGACTGCAACAAGGGGTAATGGCAATTTTTTAAAATGGCAACTAGGGTTAGCTCAGGAAAGTGTCAAAGGTTTTATCAAAAACAGATGTTTCGTATATCAAACGAATCGGCACGTCGTTGCGCATCTTCTCAGCACAAATTTGGGTTGAAAAAAATTCATGGGCGGCCTGCAGGGTCCATCAACCATACTTCCGTTCTGTAATTGCTCCGCGAAGCGATCAAAATTTGAGCAAAGGAAATTAGGGTTAGCATTGCACAGGCCTACCCCTTGTTCAAAAATAATATTTGTTTGGTGAAAATGATAGATTAGACAGTGTTCGATTTTGTAAAAATAGAAAAAATTTTTTTTCGTCAACCGGGTTTCGAACCCGGGACCCCAAAGGTGGCGTGCAGGCACGGAACCCACTGGTCCACCGCGGCCTTGGTGAAACGGGCCTAGGGTTAGCTCAAAACCTGACTGCAACAAGGGGTAATGGCAATTTTTTAAAATGGCAACTAGGGTTAGCTCAGGAAAGTGTCAAAGGTTTTATCAAAAACAGATGTTTCGTATATCAAACGAATCGGCACGTCGTTGCGCATCTTCTCAGCACAAATTTGGGTTGAAAAAAATTCATGGGCGGCCTGCAGGGTCCATCAACCATACTTCCGTTCTGTAATTGCTCCGCGAAGCGATCAAAATTTGAGCAAAGGAAATTAGGGTTAGCATTGCACAGGCCTACCCCTTGTTCAAAAATAATATTTGTTTGGTGAAAATGATAGATTAGACAGTGTTCGATTTTGTAAAAATAGAAAAAAAATTTTTTCGTCAACCGGGTTTCGAACCCGGGACCCCAAAGGTGGCGTGCAGGCACGGAACCCACTGGTCCACCGCGGCCTTGGTGAAACGGGCCTAGGGTTAGCTCAAAACCTGACTGCAACAAGGGGTAATGGCAATTTTTTAAAATGGCAACTAGGGTTAGCTCAGGAAAGTGTCAAAGGTTTTATCAAAAACAGATGTTTCGTATATCAAACGAATCGGCACGTCGTTGCGCATCTTCTCAGCACAAATTTGGGTTGAAAAAAATTCATGGGCGGCCTGCAGGGTCCATCAACCATACTTCCGTTCTGTAATTGCTCCGCGAAGCGATCAAAATTTGAGCAAAGGAAATTAGGGTTAGCATTGCACAGGCCTACCCCTTGTTCAAAAATAATATTTGTTTGGTGAAAATGATAGATTAGACAGTGTTCGATTTTGTAAAAATAGAAAAAATTTTTTTTCGTCAACCGGGTTTCGAACCCGGGACCCCAAAGGTGGCGTGCAGGCACGGAACCCACTGGTCCACCGCGGCCTTGGTGAAACGGGCCTAGGGTTAGCTCAAAACCTGACTGCAACAAGGGGTAATGGCAATTTTTTAAAATGGCAACTAGGGTTAGCTCAGGAAAGTGTCAAAGGTTTTATCAAAAACAGATGTTTCGTATATCAAACGAATCGGCACGTCGTTGCGCATCTTCTCAGCACAAATTTGGGTTGAAAAAAATTCATGGACGGCCTGCAGGGTCCATCAACCATACTTCCGTTCTGTAATTGCTCCGCGAAGCGATCAAAATTTGAGCAAAGGAAATTAGGGTTAGCATTGCACAGGCCTACCCCTTGTTCAAAAATAATATTTGTTTGGTGAAAATGATAGATTAGACAGTGTTCGATTTTGTAAAAATAGAAAAATTTTTTTTTCGTCAACCGGGTTTCGAACCCGGGACCCCAAAGGTGGCGTGCAGGCACGGAACCCACTGGTCCACCGCGGCCTTGGTGAAACGGGCCTAGGGTTAGCTCAAAACCTGACTGCAACAAGGGGTAATGGCAATTTTTTAAAATGGCAACTAGGGTTAGCTCAGGAAAGTGTCAAAGGTTTTATCAAAAACAGATGTTTCGTATATCAAACGAATCGGCACGTCGTTGCGCATCTTCTCAGCACAAATTTGGGTTGAAAAAAATTCATGGGCGGCCTGCAGGGTCCATCAACCATACTTCCGTTCTGTAATTGCTCCGCGAAGCGATCAAAATTTGAGCAAAGGAAATTAGGGTTAGCATTGCACAGGCCTACCCCTTGTTCAAAAATAATATTTGTTTGGTGAAAATGATAGATTAGACAGTGTTCGATTTTGTAAAAATAGAAAAAATTTTTTTTCGTCAACCGGGTTTCGAACCCGGGACCCCAAAGGTGGCGTGCAGGCACGGAACCCATTGGTCCACCGCGGCGTTGGTGAAACGGGCCTAGGGTTAGCTCAAAACCTGACTGCAACAAGGGGTAATGGCAATTTTTTAAAATGGCAACTAGGGTTAGCTCAGGAAAGTGTCAAAGGTTTTATCAAAAACAGATGTTTCGTATATCAAACGAATCGGCACGTCGTTGCGCATCTTCTCAGCACAAATTTGGGTTGAAAAAAATTCATGGGCGGCCTGCAAGGTCCATCAACCATACTTCCGTTCTGTAATTGCTCCGCGAAGCGATCAAAATTTGAGCAAAGGAAATTAGGGTTAGCATTGCACAGGCCTACCCCTTGTTCAAAAATAATATTTGTTTGGTGAAAATGATAGATTAGACAGTGTTCGATTTTGTAAAAATAGAAAAAAATTTTTTTCGTCAACCGGGTTTCGAACCCGGGACCCCAAAGGTGGCGTGCAGGCACGGAACCCACTGGTCCACCGCGGCCTTGGTGAAACGGGCCTAGGGTTAGCTCAAAACCTGACTGCAACAAGGGGTAATGGCAATTTTTTAAAATGGCAACTAGGGTTAGCTCAGGAAAGTGTCAAAGGTTTTATCAAAAACAGATGTTTCGTATATCAAACGAATCGGCACGTCGTTGCGCATCTTCTCAGCACAAATTTGGGTTGAAAAAAATTCATGGGCGGCCTGCAGGGTCCATCAACCATACTTCCGTTCTGTAATTGCTCCGCGAAGCGATCAAAATTTGAGCAAAGGAAATTAGGGTTAGCATTGCACAGGCCTACCCCTTGTTCAAAAATAATATTTGTTTGGTGAAAATGATAGATTAGACAGTGTTCGATTTTGTAAAAATAGAAAAAAAATTTTTTCGTCAACCGGGTTTCGAACCCGGGACCCCAAAGGTGGCGTGCAGGCACGGAACCCACTGGTCCACCGCGGCCTTGGTGAAACGGGCCTAGGGTTAGCTCAAAACCTGACTGCAACAAGGGGTAATGGCAATTTTTTAAAATGGCAACTAGGGTTAGCTCAGGAAAGTGTCAAAGGTTTTATCAAAAACAGATGTTTCGTATATCAAACGAATCGGCACGTCGTTGCGCATCTTCTCAGCACAAATTTGGGTTGAAAAAAATTCATGGGCGGCCTGCAGGGTCCATCAACCATACTTCCGTTCTGTAATTGCTCCGCGAAGCGATCAAAATTTGAGCAAAGGAAATTAGGGTTAGCATTGCACAGGCCTACCCCTTGTTCAAAAATAATATTTGTTTGGTGAAAATGATAGATTAGACAGTGTTCGATTTTGTAAAAATAGAAAAAAATTTTTTTCGTCAACCGGGTTTCGAACCCGGGACCCCAAAGGTGGCGTGCAGGCACGGAACCCACTGGTCCACCGCGGCCTTGGTGAAACGGGCCTAGGGTTAGCTCAAAACCTGACTGCAACAAGGGGTAATGGCAATTTTTTAAAATGGCAACTAGGGTTAAAAAACAGATGTTTCGTATATCAAACGAATCGGCACGTCGTTGCGCATCTTCTCAGCACAAATTTGGGTTGAAAAAAATTCATGGGCGGCCTGCAGGGTCCATCAACCATACTTCCGTTCTGTAATTGCTCCGCGAAGCGATCAAAATTTGAGCAAAGGAAATTAGGGTTAGCATTGCACAGGCCTACCCCTTGTTCAAAAATAATATTTGTTTGGTGAAAATGATAGATTAGACAGTGTTCGATTTTGTAAAAATAGAAAAAAAATTTTTTCGTCAACCGGGTTTCGAACCCGGGACCCCAAAGGTGGCGTGCAGGCACGGAACCCACTGGTCCACCGCGGCCTTGGTGAAACGGGCCTAGGGTTAGCTCAAAACCTGACTGCAACAAGGGGTAATGGCAATTTTTTAAAATGGCAACTAGGGTTAGCTCAGGAAAGTGTCAAAGGTTTTATCAAAAACAGATGTTTCGTATATCAAACGAATCGGCACGTCGTTGCGCATCTTCTCAGCACAAATTTGGGTTGAAAAAAATTCATGGGCGGCCTGCAGGGTCCATCAACCATACTTCCGTTCTGTAATTGCTCCGCGAAGCGATCAAAATTTGAGCAAAGGAAATTAGGGTTAGCATTGCACAGGCCTACCCCTTGTTCAAAAATAATATTTGTTTGGTGAAAATGATAGATTAGACAGTGTTCGATTTTGTAAAAATAGAAAAAATTTTTTTTCGTCAACCGGGTTTCGAACCCGGGACCCCAAAGGTGGCGTGCAGGCACGGAACCCACTGGTCCACCGCGGCCTTGGTGAAACGGGCCTAGGGTTAGCTCAAAACCTGACTGCAACAAGGGGTAATGGCAATTTTTTAAAATGGCAACTAGGGTTAGCTCAGGAAAGTGTCAAAGGTTTTATCAAAAACAGATGTTTCGTATATCAAACGAATCGGCACGTCGTTGCGCATCTTCTCAGCACAAATTTGGGTTGAAAAAAATTCATGGGCGGCCTGCAGGGTCCATCAACCATACTTCCGTTCTGTAATTGCTCCGCGAAGCGATCAAAATTTGAGCAAAGGAAATTAGGGTTAGCATTGCACAGGCCTACCCCTTGTTCAAAAATAATATTTGTTTGGTGAAAATGATAGATTAGACAGTGTTCGATTTTGTAAAAATAGAAAAAAAATTTTTTCGTCAACCGGGTTTCGAACCCGGGACCCCAAAGGTGGCGTGCAGGCACGGAACCCACTGGTCCACCGCGGCCTTGGTGAAACGGGCCTAGGGTTAGCTCAAAACCTGACTGCAACAAGGGGTAATGGCAATTTTTTAAAATGGCAACTAGGGTTAGCTCAGGAAAGTGTCAAAGGTTTTATCAAAAACAGATGTTTCGTATATCAAACGAATCGGCACGTCGTTGCGCATCTTCTCAGCACAAATTTGGGTTGAAAAAAATTCATGGGCGGCCTGCAGGGTCCATCAACCATACTTCCGTTCTGTAATTGCTCCGCGAAGCGATCAAAATTTGAGCAAAGGAAATTAGGGTTAGCATTGCACAGGCCTACCCCTTGTTCAAAAATAATATTTGTTTGGTGAAAATGATAGATTAGACAGTGTTCGATTTTGTAAAAATAGAAAAAAATTTTTTTCGTCAACCGGGTTTCGAACCCGGGACCCCAAAGGTGGCGTGCAGGCACGGAACCCACTGGTCCACCGCGGCCTTGGTGAAACGGGCCTAGGGTTAGCTCAAAACCTGACTGCAACAAGGGGTAATGGCAATTTTTTAAAATGGCAACTAGGGTTAGCTCAGGAAAGTGTCAAAGGTTTTATCAAAAACAGATGTTTCGTATATCAAACGAATCGGCACGTCGTTGCGCATCTTCTCAGCACAAATTTGGGTTGAAAAAAATTCATGGGCGGCCTGCAGGGTCCATCAACCATACTTCCGTTCTGTAATTGCTCCGCGAAGCGATCAAAATTTGAGCAAAGGAAATTAGGGTTAGCATTGCACAGGCCTACCCCTTGTTCAAAAATAATATTTGTTTGGTGAAAATGATAGATTAGACAGTGTTCGACTTTGTAAAAATAGAAAAAAAATTTTTTCGTCAACCGGGTTTCGAACCCGGGACCCCAAAGGTGGCGTGCAGGCACGGAACCCACTGGTCCACCGCGGCCTTGGTGAAACGGGCCTAGGGTTAGCTCAAAACCTGACTGCAACAAGGGGTAATGGCAATTTTTTAAAATGGCAACTAGGGTTAGCTCAGGAAAGTGTCAAAGGTTTTATCAAAAACAGATGTTTCGTATATCAAACGAATCGGCACGTCGTTGCGCATCTTCTCAGCACAAATTTGGGTTGAAAAAAATTCATGGGCGGCCTGCAGGGTCCATCAACCATACTTCCGTTCTGTAATTGCTCCGCGAAGCGATCAAAATTTGAGCAAAGGAAATTAGGGTTAGCATTGCACAGGCCTACCCCTTGTTCAAAAATAATATTTGTTTGGTGAAAATGATAGATTAGACAGTGTTCGATTTTGTAAAAATAGAAAAAATTTTTTTTCGTCAACCGGGTTTCGAACCCGGGACCCCAAAGGTGGCGTGCAGGAAAGTGTCAAAAGTTTTATCAAAAACAGATGTTTCGTATATCAAACGAATCGGCACGTCGTTGCGCATCTTCTCAGCACAAATTTGGGTTGAAAAAAATTCATGGGCGGCCTGCAGGGTCCATCAACCATACTTCCGTTCTGTAATTGCTCCGCGAAGCGATCAAAATTTGAGCAAAGGAAATTAGGGTTAGCATTGCACAGGCCTACCCCTTGTTCAAAAATAATATTTGTTTGGTGAAAATGATAGATTAGACAGTGTTCGATTTTGTAAAAATAGAAAAAAAATTTTTTCGTCAACCGGGTTTCGAACCCGGGACCCCAAAGGTGGCGTGCAGGCACGGAACCCACTGGTCCACCGCGGCCTTGGTGAAACGGGCCTAGGGTTAGCTCAAAACCTGACTGCAACAAGGGGTAATGGCAATTTTTTAAAATGGCAACTAGGGTTAGCTCAGGAAAGTGTCAAAGGTTTTATCAAAAACAGATGTTTCGTATATCAAACGAATCGGCACGTCGTTGCGCATCTTCTCAGCACAAATTTGGGTTGAAAAAAATTCATGGGCGGCCTGCAGGGTCCATCAACCATACTTCCGTTCTGTAATTGCTCCGCGAAGCGATCAAAATTTGAGCAAAGGAAATTAGGGTTAGCATTGCACAGGCCTACCCCTTGTTCAAAAATAATATTTGTTTGGTGAAAATGATAGATTAGACAGTGTTCGATTTTGTAAAAATAGAAAAAAATTTTTTTCGTCAACCGGGTTTCGAACCCGGGACCCCAAAGGTGGCGTGCAGGCACGGAACCCACTGGTCCACCGCGGCCTTGGTGAAACGGGCCTAGGGTTAGCTCAAAACCTGACTGCAACAAGGGGTAATGGCAATTTTTTAAAATGGCAACTAGGGTTAGCTCAGGAAAGTGTCAAAGGTTTTATCAAAAACAGATGTTTCGTATATCAAACGAATCGGCACGTCGTTGCGCATCTTCTCAGCACAAATTTGGGTTGAAAAAAATTCATGGGCGGCCTGCAGGGTCCATCAACCATACTTCCGTTCTGTAATTGCTCCGCGAAGCGATCAAAATTTGAGCAAAGGAAATTAGGGTTAGCATTGCACAGGCCTACCCCTTGTTCAAAAATAATATTTGTTTGGTGAAAATGATAGATTAGACAGTGTTCGACTTTGTAAAAATAGAAAAAAAATTTTTTCGTCAACCGGGTTTCGAACCCGGGACCCCAAAGGTGGCGTGCAGGCACGGAACCCACTGGTCCACCGCGGCCTTGGTGAAACGGGCCTAGGGTTAGCTCAAAACCTGACTGCAACAAGGGGTAATGGCAATTTTTTAAAATGGCAACTAGGGTTAGCTCAGGAAAGTGTCAAAGGTTTTATCAAAAACAGATGTTTCGTATATCAAACGAATCGGCACGTCGTTGCGCATCTTCTCAGCACAAATTTGGGTTGAAAAAAATTCATGGGCGGCCTGCAGGGTCCATCAACCATACTTCCGTTCTGTAATTGCTCCGCGAAGCGATCAAAATTTGAGCAAAGGAAATTAGGGTTAGCATTGCACAGGCCTACCCCTTGTTCAAAAATAATATTTGTTTGGTGAAAATGATAGATTAGACAGTGTTCGATTTTGTAAAAATAGAAAAAATTTTTTTTCGTCAACCGGGTTTCGAACCCGGGACCCCAAAGGTGGCGTGCAGGCACGGAACCCACTGGTCCACCGCGGCCTTGGTGAAACGGGCCTAGGGTTAGCTCAAAACCTGACTGCAACAAGGGGTAATGGCAATTTTTTAAAATGGCAACTAGGGTTAGCTCAGGAAAGTGTCAAAGGTTTTATCAAAAACAGATGTTTCGTATATCAAACGAATCGGCACGTCGTTGCGCATCTTCTCAGCACAAATTTGGGTTGAAAAAAATTCATGGGCGGCCTGCAGGGTCCATCAACCATACTTCCGTTCTGTAATTGCTCCGCGAAGCGATCAAAATTTGAGCAAAGGAAATTAGGGTTAGCATTGCACAGGCCTACCCCTTGTTCAAAAATAATATTTGTTTGGTGAAAATGATAGATTAGACAGTGTTCGATTTTGTAAAAATAGAAAAAAAATTTTTTCGTCAACCGGGTTTCGAACCCGGGACCCCAAAGGTGGCGTGCAGGCACGGAACCCACTGGTCCACCGCGGCCTTGGTGAAACGGGCCTAGGGTTAGCTCAAAACCTGACTGCAACAAGGGGTAATGGCAATTTTTTAAAATGGCAACTAGGGTTAGCTCAGGAAAGTGTCAAAGGTTTTATCAAAAACAGATGTTTCGTATATCAAACGAATCGGCACGTCGTTGCGCATCTTCTCAGCACAAATTTGGGTTGAAAAAAATTCATGGGCGGCCTGCAGGGTCCATCAACCATACTTCCGTTCTGTAATTGCTCCGCGAAGCGATCAAAATTTGAGCAAAGGAAATTAGGGTTAGCATTGCACAGGCCTACCCCTTGTTCAAAAATAATATTTGTTTGGTGAAAATGATAGATTAGACAGTGTTCGATTTTGTAAAAATAGAAAAAAAATTTTTTCGTCAACCGGGTTTCGAACCCGGGACCCCAAAGGTGGCGTGCAGGCACGGAACCCACTGGTCCACCGCGGCCTTGGTGAAACGGGCCTAGGGTTAGCTCAAAACCTGACTGCAACAAGGGGTAATGGCAATTTTTTAAAATGGCAACTAGGGTTAGCTCAGGAAAGTGTCAAAGGTTTTATCAAAAACAGATGTTTCGTATATCAAACGAATCGGCACGTCGTTGCGCATCTTCTCAGCACAAATTTGGGTTGAAAAAAATTCATGGGCGGCCTGCAGGGTCCATCAACCATACTTCCGTTCTGTAATTGCTCCGCGAAGCGATCAAAATTTGAGCAAAGGAAATTAGGGTTAGCATTGCACAGGCCTACCCCTTGTTCAAAAATAATATTTGTTTGGTGAAAATGATAGATTAGACAGTGTTCGATTTTGTAAAAATAGAAAAAAAATTTTTTCGTCAACCGGGTTTCGAACCCGGGACCCCAAAGGTGGCGTGCAGGCACGGAACCCACTGGTCCACCGCGGCCTTGGTGAAACGGGCCTAGGGTTAGCTCAAAACCTGACTGCAACAAGGGGTAATGGCAATTTTTTAAAATGGCAACTAGGGTTAGCTCAGGAAAGTGTCAAAGGTTTTATCAAAAACAGATGTTTCGTATATCAAACGAATCGGCACGTCGTTGCGCATCTTCTCAGCACAAATTTGGGTTGAAAAAAATTCATGGGCGGCCTGCAGGGTCCATCAACCATACTTCCGTTCTGTAATTGCTCCGCGAAGCGATCAAAATTTGAGCAAAGGAAATTAGGGTTAGCATTGCACAGGCCTACCCCTTGTTCAAAAATAATATTTGTTTGGTGAAAATGATAGATTAGACAGTGTTCGATTTTGTAAAAATAGAAAAAAAATTTTTTCGTCAACCGGGTTTCGAACCCGGGACCCCAAAGGTGGCGTGCAGGCACGGAACCCACTGGTCCACCGCGGCCTTGGTGAAACGGGCCTAGGGTTAGCTCAAAACCTGACTGCAACAAGGGGTAATGGCAATTTTTTAAAATGGCAACTAGGGTTAGCTCAGGAAAGTGTCAAAGGTTTTATCAAAAACAGATGTTTCGTATATCAAACGAATCGGCACGTCGTTGCGCATCTTCTCAGCACAAATTTGGGTTGAAAAAAATTCATGGGCGGCCTGCAGGGTCCATCAACCATACTTCCGTTCTGTAATTGCTCCGCGAAGCGATCAAAATTTGAGCAAAGGAAATTAGGGTTAGCATTGCACAGGCCTACCCCTTGTTCAAAAATAATATTTGTTTGGTGAAAATGATAGATTAGACAGTGTTCGATTTTGTAAAAATAGAAAAAAAATTTTTTCGTCAACCGGGTTTCGAACCCGGGACCCCAAAGGTGGCGTGCAGGCACGGAACCCACTGGTCCACCGCGGCCTTGGTGAAACGGGCCTAGGGTTAGCTCAAAACCTGACTGCAACAAGGGGTAATGGCAATTTTTTAAAATGGCAACTAGGGTTAGCTCAGGAAAGTGTCAAAGGTTTTATCAAAAACAGATGTTTCGTATATCAAACGAATCGGCACGTCGTTGCGCATCTTCTCAGCACAAATTTGGGTTGAAAAAAATTCATGGGCGGCCTGCAGGGTCCATCAACCATACTTCCGTTCTGTAATTGCTCCGCGAAGCGATCAAAATTTGAGCAAAGGAAATTAGGGTTAGCATTGCACAGGCCTACCCCTTGTTCAAAAATAATATTTGTTTGGTGAAAATGATAGATTAGACAGTGTTCGATTTTGTAAAAATAGAAAAAATTTTTTTTCGTCAACCGGGTTTCGAACCCGGGACCCCAAAGGTGGCGTGCAGGCACGGAACCCACTGGTCCACCGCGGCCTTGGTGAAACGGGCCTAGGGTTAGCTCAAAACCTGACTGCAACAAGGGGTAATGGCAATTTTTTAAAATGGCAACTAGGGTTAGCTCAGGAAAGTGTCAAAGGTTTTATCAAAAACAGATGTTTCGTATATCAAACGAATCGGCACGTCGTTGCGCATCTTCTCAGCACAAATTTGGGTTGAAAAAAATTCATGGGCGGCCTGCAGGGTCCATCAACCATACTTCCGTTCTGTAATTGCTCCGCGAAGCGATCAAAATTTGAGCAAAGGAAATTAGGGTTAGCATTGCACAGGCCTACCCCTTGTTCAAAAATAATATTTGTTTGGTGAAAATGATAGATTAGACAGTGTTCGATTTTGTAAAAATAGAAAAATTTTTTTTTCGTCAACCGGGTTTCGAACCCGGGACCCCAAAGGTGGCGTGCAGGCACGGAACCCACTGGTCCACCGCGGCCTTGGTGAAACGGGCCTAGGGTTAGCTCAAAACCTGACTGCAACAAGGGGTAATGGCAATTTTTTAAAATGGCAACTAGGGTTAGCTCAGGAAAGTGTCAAAGGTTTTATCAAAAACAGATGTTTCGTATATCAAACGAATCGGCACGTCGTTGCGCATCTTCTCAGCACAAATTTGGGTTGAAAAAAATTCATGGGCGGCCTGCAGGGTCCATCAACCATACTTCCGTTCTGTAATTGCTCCGCGAAGCGATCAAAATTTGAGCAAAGGAAATTAGGGTTAGCATTGCACAGGCCTACCCCTTGTTCAAAAATAATATTTGTTTGGTGAAAATGATAGATTAGACAGTGTTCGATTTTGTAAAAATAGAAAAAAAATTTTTTCGTCAACCGGGTTTCGAACCCGGGACCCCAAAGGTGGCGTGCAGGCACGGAACCCACTGGTCCACCGCGGCCTTGGTGAAACGGGCCTAGGGTTAGCTCAAAACCTGACTGCAACAAGGGGTAATGGCAATTTTTTAAAATGGCAACTAGGGTTAGCTCAGGAAAGTGTCAAAGGTTTTATCAAAAACAGATGTTTCGTATATCAAACGAATCGGCACGTCGTTGCGCATCTTCTCAGCACAAATTTGGGTTGAAAAAAATTCATGGGCGGCCTGCAGGGTCCATCAACCATACTTCCGTTCTGTAATTGCTCCGCGAAGCGATCAAAATTTGAGCAAAGGAAATTAGGGTTAGCATTGCACAGGCCTACCCCTTGTTCAAAAATAATATTTGTTTGGTGAAAATGATAGATTAGACAGTGTTCGATTTTGTAAAAATAGAAAAAATTTTTTTTCGTCAACCGGGTTTCGAACCCGGGACCCCAAAGGTGGCGTGCAGGCACGGAACCCACTGGTCCACCGCGGCCTTGGTGAAACGGGCCTAGGGTTAGCTCAAAACCTGACTGCAACAAGGGGTAATGGCAATTTTTTAAAATGGCAACTAGGGTTAGCTCAGGAAAGTGTCAAAGGTTTTATCAAAAACAGATGTTTCGTATATCAAACGAATCGGCACGTCGTTGCGCATCTTCTCAGCACAAATTTGGGTTGAAAAAAATTCATGGGCGGCCTGCAGGGTCCATCAACCATACTTCCGTTCTGTAATTGCTCCGCGAAGCGATCAAAATTTGAGCAAAGGAAATTAGGGTTAGCATTGCACAGGCCTACCCCTTGTTCAAAAATAATATTTGTTTGGTGAAAATGATAGATTAGACAGTGTTCGATTTTGTAAAAATAGAAAAAAATTTTTTTCGTCAACCGGGTTTCGAACCCGGGACCCCAAAGGTGGCGTGCAGGCACGGAACCCACTGGTCCACCGCGGCCTTGGTGAAACGGGCCTAGGGTTAGCTCAAAACCTGACTGCAACAAGGGGTAATGGCAATTTTTTAAAATGGCAACTAGGGTTAGCTCAGGAAAGTGTCAAAGGTTTTATCAAAAACAGATGTTTCGTATATCAAACGAATCGGCACGTCGTTGCGCATCTTCTCAGCACAAATTTGGGTTGAAAAAAATTCATGGGCGGCCTGCAGGGTCCATCAACCATACTTCCGTTCTGTAATTGCTCCGCGAAGCGATCAAAATTTGAGCAAAGGAAATTAGGGTTAGCATTGCACAGGCCTACCCCTTGTTCAAAAATAATATTTGTTTGGTGAAAATGATAGATTAGACAGTGTTCGACTTTGTAAAAATAGAAAAAAAATTTTTTCGTCAACCGGGTTTCGAACCCGGGACCCCAAAGGTGGCGTGCAGGCACGGAACCCACTGGTCCACCGCGGCCTTGGTGAAACGGGCCTAGGGTTAGCTCAAAACCTGACTGCAACAAGGGGTAATGGCAATTTTTTAAAATGGCAACTAGGGTTAGCTCAGGAAAGTGTCAAAGGTTTTATCAAAAACAGATGTTTCGTATATCAAACGAATCGGCACGTCGTTGCGCATCTTCTCAGCACAAATTTGGGTTGAAAAAAATTCATGGGCGGCCTGCAGGGTCCATCAACCATACTTCCGTTCTGTAATTGCTCCGCGAAGCGATCAAAATTTGAGCAAAGGAAATTAGGGTTAGCATTGCACAGGCCTACCCCTTGTTCAAAAATAATATTTGTTTGGTGAAAATGATAGATTAGACAGTGTTCGATTTTGTAAAAATAGAAAAAATTTTTTTTCGTCAACCGGGTTTCGAACCCGGGACCCCAAAGGTGGCGTGCAGGCACGGAACCCACTGGTCCACCGCGGCCTTGTTGAAACGGGCCTAGGGTTAGCTCAAAACCTGACTGCAACAAGGGGTAATGGCAATTTTTTAAAATGGCAACTAGGGTTAGCTCAGGAAAGTGTCAAAGGTTTTATCAAAAACAGATGTTTCGTATATCAAACGAATCGGCACGTCGTTGCGCATCTTCTCAGCACAAATTTGGGTTGAAAAAAATTCATGGGCGGCCTGCAGGGTCCATCAACCATACTTCCGTTCTGTAATTGCTCCGCGAAGCGATCAAAATTTGAGCAAAGGAAATTAGGGTTAGCATTGCACAGGCCTACCCCTTGTTCAAAAATAATATTTGTTTGGTGAAAATGATAGATTAGACAGTGTTCGATTTTGTAAAAATAGAAAAAAAATTTTTTCGTCAACCGGGTTTCGAACCCGGGACCCCAAAGGTGGCGTGCAGGCACGGAACCCACTGGTCCACCGCGGCCTTGGTGAAACGGGCCTAGGGTTAGCTCAAAACCTGACTGCAACAAGGGGTAATGGCAATTTTTTAAAATGGCAACTAGGGTTAGCTCAGGAAAGTGTCAAAGGTTTTATCAAAAACAGATGTTTCGTATATCAAACGAATCGGCACGTCGTTGCGCATCTTCTCAGCACAAATTTGGGTTGAAAAAAATTCATGGGCGGCCTGCAGGGTCCATCAACCATACTTCCGTTCTGTAATTGCTCCGCGAAGCGATCAAAATTTGAGCAAAGGAAATTAGGGTTAGCATTGCACAGGCCTACCCCTTGTTCAAAAATAATATTTGTTTGGTGAAAATGATAGATTAGACAGTGTTCGATTTTGTAAAAATAGAAAAAAAATTTTTTCGTCAACCGGGTTTCGAACCCGGGACCCCAAAGGTGGCGTGCAGGCACGGAACCCACTGGTCCACCGCGGCCTTGGTGAAACGGGCCTAGGGTTAGCTCAAAACCTGACTGCAACAAGGGGTAATGGCAATTTTTTAAAATGGCAACTAGGGTTAGCTCAGGAAAGTGTCAAAGGTTTTATCAAAAACAGATGTTTCGTATATCAAACGAATCGGCACGTCGTTGCGCATCTTCTCAGCACAAATTTGGGTTGAAAAAAATTCATGGGCGGCCTGCAGGGTCCATCAACCATACTTCCGTTCTGTAATTGCTCCGCGAAGCGATCAAAATTTGAGCAAAGGAAATTAGGGTTAGCATTGCACAGGCCTACCCCTTGTTCAAAAATAATATTTGTTTGGTGAAAATGATAGATTAGACAGTGTTCGATTTTGTAAAAATAGAAAAAATTTTTTTTCGTCAACCGGGTTTCGAACCCGGGACCCCAAAGGTGGCGTGCAGGCACGGAACCCACTGGTCCACCGCGGCCTTGGTGAAACGGGCCTAGGGTTAGCTCAAAACCTGACTGCAACAAGGGGTAATGGCAATTTTTTAAAATGGCAACTAGGGTTAGCTCAGGAAAGTGTCAAAGGTTTTATCAAAAACAGATGTTTCGTATATCAAACGAATCGGCACGTCGTTGCGCATCTTCTCAGCACAAATTTGGGTTGAAAAAAATTCATGGGCGGCCTGCAGGGTCCATCAACCATACTTCCGTTCTGTAATTGCTCCGCGAAGCGATCAAAATTTGAGCAAAGGAAATTAGGGTTAGCATTGCACAGGCCTACCCCTTGTTCAAAAATAATATTTGTTTGGTGAAAATGATAGATTAGACAGTGTTCGATTTTGTAAAAATAGAAAAAAATTTTTTTCGTCAACCGGGTTTCGAACCCGGGACCCCAAAGGTGGCGTGCAGGCACGGAACCCACTGGTCCACCGCGGCCTTGGTGAAACGGGCCTAGGGTTAGCTCAAAACCTGACTGCAACAAGGGGTAATGGCAATTTTTTAAAATGGCAACTAGGGTTAGCTCAGGAAAGTGTCAAAGGTTTTATCAAAAACAGATGTTTCGTATATCAAACGAATCGGCACGTCGTTGCGCATCTTCTCAGCACAAATTTGGGTTGAAAAAAATTCATGGGCGGCCTGCAGGGTCCATCAACCATACTTCCGTTCTGTAATTGCTCCGCGAAGCGATCAAAATTTGAGCAAAGGAAATTAGGGTTAGCATTGCACAGGCCTACCCCTTGTTCAAAAATAATATTTGTTTGGTGAAAATGATAGATTAGACAGTGTTCGATTTTGTAAAAATAGAAAAAAACATTTTTTCGTCAACCGGGTTTCGAACCCGGGACCCCAAAGGTGGCGTGCAGGCACGGAACCCACTGGTCCACCGCGGCCTTGGTGAAACGGGCCTAGGGTTAGCTCAAAACCTGACTGCAACAAGGGGTAATGGCAATTTTTTAAAATGGCAACTAGGGTTAGCTCAGGAAAGTGTCAAAGGTTTTATCAAAAACAGATGTTTCGTATATCAAACGAATCGGCACGTCGTTGCGCATCTTCTCAGCACAAATTTGGGTTGAAAAAAATTCATGGGCGGCCTGCAGGGTCCATCAACCATACTTCCGTTCTGTAATTGCTCCGCGAAGCGATCAAAATTTGAGCAAAGGAAATTAGGGTTAGCATTGCACAGGCCTACCCCTTGTTCAAAAATAATATTTGTTTGGTGAAAATGATAGATTAGACAGTGTTCGACTTTGTAAAAATAGAAAAAAAATTTTTTCGTCAACCGGGTTTCGAACCCGGGACCCCAAAGGTGGCGTGCAGGCACGGAACCCACTGGTCCACCGCGGCCTTGGTGAAACGGGCCTAGGGTTAGCTCAAAACCTGACTGCAACAAGGGGTAATGGCAATTTTTTAAAATGGCAACTAGGGTTAGCTCAGGAAAGTGTCAAAGGTTTTATCAAAAACAGATGTTTCGTATATCAAACGAATCGGCACGTCGTTGCGCATCTTCTCAGCACAAATTTGGGTTGAAAAAAATTCATGGGCGGCCTGCAGGGTCCATCAACCATACTTCCGTTCTGTAATTGCTCCGCGAAGCGATCAAAATTTGAGCAAAGGAAATTAGGGTTAGCATTGCACAGGCCTACCCCTTGTTCAAAAATAATATTTGTTTGGTGAAAATGATAGATTAGACAGTGTTCGACTTTGTAAAAATAGAAAAAAAATTTTTTCGTCAACCGGGTTTCAAACCCGGGACCCCAAAGGTGGCGTGCAGGCACGGAACCCACTGGTCCACCGCGGCCTTGGTGAAACGGGCCTAGGGTTAGCTCAAAACCTGACTGCAACAAGGGGTAATGGCAATTTTTTAAAATGGCAACTAGGGTTAGCTCAGGAAAGTGTCAAAGGTTTTATCAAAAACAGATGTTTCGTATATCAAACGAATCGGCACGTCGTTGCGCATCTTCTCAGCACAAATTTGGGTTGAAAAAAATTCATGGGCGGCCTGCAGGGTCCATCAACCATACTTCCGTTCTGTAATTGCTCCGCGAAGCGATCAAAATTTGAGCAAAGGAAATTAGGGTTAGCATTGCACAGGCCTACCCCTTGTTCAAAAATAATATTTGTTTGGTGAAAATGATAGATTAGACAGTGTTCGATTTTGTAAAAATAGAAAAAAAATTTTTTCGTCAACCGGGTTTCGAACCCGGGACCCCAAAGGTGGCGTGCAGGCACGGAACCCACTGGTCCACCGCGGCCTTGGTGAAACGGGCCTAGGGTTAGCTCAAAACCTGACTGCAACAAGGGGTAATGGCAATTTTTTAAAATGGCAACTAGGGTTAGCTCAGGAAAGTGTCAAAGGTTTTATCAAAAACAGATGTTTCGTATATCAAACGAATCGGCACGTCGTTTCGCATCTTCTCAGCACAAATTTGGGTTGAAAAAAATTCATGGGAGGCCTGCAGGGTCCATCAACCATACTTCCGTTCTGTAATTGCTCCGCGAAGCGATCAAAATTTGAGCAAAGGAAATTAGGGTTAGCATTGCACAGGCCTACCCCTTGTTCAAAAATAATATTTGTTTGGTGAAAATGATAGATTAGACAGTGTTCGATTTTGTAAAAATAGAAAAAATTTTTTTTCGTCAACCGGGTTTCGAACCCGGGACCCCAAAGGTGGCGTGCAGGCACGGAACCCACTGGTCCACCGCGGCCTTGGTGAAACGGGCCTAGGGTTAGCTCAAAACCTGACTGCAACAAGGGGTAATGGCAATTTTTTAAAATGGCAACTAGGGTTAGCTCAGGAAAGTGTCAAAGGTTTTATCAAAAACAGATGTTTCGTATATCAAACGAATCGGCACGTCGTTGCGCATCTTCTCAGCACAAATTTGGGTTGAAAAAAATTCATGGGCGGCCTGCAGGGTCCATCAACCATACTTCCGTTCTGTAATTGCTCCGCGAAGCGATCAAAATTTGAGCAAAGGAAATTAGGGTTAGCATTGCACAGGCCTACCCCTTGTTCAAAAATAATATTTGTTTGGTGAAAATGATAGATTAGACAGTGTTCGATTTTGTAAAAATAGAAAAAAAATTTTTTCGTCAACCGGGTTTCGAACCCGGGACCCCAAAGGTGGCGTGCAGGCACGGAACCCACTGGTCCACCGCGGCCTTGGTGAAACGGGCCTAGGGTTAGCTCAAAACCTGACTGCAACAAGGGGTAATGGCAATTTTTTAAAATGGCAACTAGGGTTAGCTCAGGAAAGTGTCAAAGGTTTTATCAAAAACAGATGTTTCGTATATCAAACGAATCGGCACGTCGTTGCGCATCTTCTCAGCACAAATTTGGGTTGAAAAAAATTCATGGGCGGCCTGCAGGGTCCATCAACCATACTTCCGTTCTGTAATTGCTCCGCGAAGCGATCAAAATTTGAGCAAAGGAAATTAGGGTTAGCATTGCACAGGCCTACCCCTTGTTCAAAAATAATATTTGTTTGGTGAAAATGATAGATTAGACAGTGTTCGATTTTGTAAAAATAGAAAAAATTTTTTTTCGTCAACCGGGTTTCGAACCCGGGACCCCAAAGGTGGCGTGCAGGCACGGAACCCACTGGTCCACCGCGGCCTTGGTGAAACGGGCCTAGGGTTAGCTCAAAACCTGACTGCAACAAGGGGTAATGGCAATTTTTTAAAATGGCAACTAGGGTTAGCTCAGGAAAGTGTCAAAGGTTTTATCAAAAACAGATGTTTCGTATATCAAACGAATCGGCACGTCGTTGCGCATCTTCTCAGCACAAATTTGGGTTGAAAAAAATTCATGGGCGGCCTGCAGGGTCCATCAACCATACTTCCGTTCTGTAATTGCTCCGCGAAGCGATCAAAATTTGAGCAAAGGAAATTAGGGTTAGCATTGCACAGGCCTACCCCTTGTTCAAAAATAATATTTGTTTGGTGAAAATGATAGATTAGACAGTGTTCGATTTTGTAAAAATAGAAAAAAACATTTTTTCGTCAACCGGGTTTCGAACCCGGGACCCCAAAGGTGGCGTGCAGGCACGGAACCCACTGGTCCACCGCGGCCTTGGTGAAACGGGCCTAGGGTTAGCTCAAAACCTGACTGCAACAAGGGGTAATGGCAATTTTTTAAAATGGCAACTAGGGTTAGCTCAGGAAAGTGTCAAAGGTTTTATCAAAAACAGATGTTTCGTATATCAAACGAATCGGCACGTCGTTGCGCATCTTCTCAGCACAAATTTGGGTTGAAAAAAATTCATGGGCGGCCTGCAGGGTCCATCAACCATACTTCCGTTCTGTAATTGCTCCGCGAAGCGATCAAAATTTGAGCAAAGGAAATTAGGGTTAGCATTGCACAGGCCTACCCCTTGTTCAAAAATAATATTTGTTTGGTGAAAATGATAGATTAGACAGTGTTCGATTTTGTAAAAATAGAAAAAATTTTTTTTCGTCAACCGGGTTTCGAACCCGGGACCCCAAAGGTGGCGTGCAGGCACGGAACCCACTGGTCCACCGCGGCCTTGGTGAAACGGGCCTAGGGTTAGCTCAAAACCTGACTGCAACAAGGGGTAATGGCAATTTTTTAAAATGGCAACTAGGGTTAGCTCAGGAAAGTGTCAAAGGTTTTATCAAAAACAGATGTTTCGTATATCAAACGAATCGGCACGTCGTTGCGCATCTTCTCAGCACAAATTTGGGTTGAAAAAAATTCATGGGCGGCCTGCAGGGTCCATCAACCATACTTCCGTTCTGTAATTGCTCCGCGAAGCGATCAAAATTTGAGCAAAGGAAATTAGGGTTAGCATTGCACAGGCCTACCCCTTGTTCAAAAATAATATTTGTTTGGTGAAAATGATAGATTAGACAGTGTTCGATTTTGTAAAAATAGAAAAAAAATTTTTTCGTCAACCGGGTTTCGAACCCGGGACCCCAAAGGTGGCGTGCAGGCACGGAACCCACTGGTCCACCGCGGCCTTGGTGAAACGGGCCTAGGGTTAGCTCAAAACCTGACTGCAACAAGGGGTAATGGCAATTTTTTAAAATGGCAACTAGGGTTAGCTCAGGAAAGTGTCAAAGGTTTTATCAAAAACAGATGTTTCGTATATCAAACGAATCGGCACGTCGTTGCGCATCTTCTCAGCACAAATTTGGGTTGAAAAAAATTCATGGGCGGCCTGCAGGGTCCATCAACCATACTTCCGTTCTGTAATTGCTCCGCGAAGCGATCAAAATTTGAGCAAAGGAAATTAGGGTTAGCATTGCACAGGCCTACCCCTTGTTCAAAAATAATATTTGTTTGGTGAAAATGATAGATTAGACAGTGTTCGATTTTGTAAAAATAGAAAAAAATTTTTTTCGTCAACCGGGTTTCGAACCCGGGACCCCAAAGGTGGCGTGCAGGCACGGAACCCACTGGTCCACCGCGGCCTTGGTGAAACGGGCCTAGGGTTAGCTCAAAACCTGACTGCAACAAGGGGTAATGGCAATTTTTTAAAATGGCAACTAGGGTTAGCTCAGGAAAGTGTCAAAGGTTTTATCAAAAACAGATGTTTCGTATATCAAACGAATCGGCACGTCGTTGCGCATCTTCTCAGCACAAATTTGGGTTGAAAAAAATTCATGGGCGGCCTGCAGGGTCCATCAACCATACTTCCGTTCTGTAATTGCTCCGCGAAGCGATCAAAATTTGAGCAAAGGAAATTAGGGTTAGCATTGCACAGGCCTACCCCTTGTTCAAAAATAATATTTGTTTGGTGAAAATGATAGATTAGACAGTGTTCGACTTTGTAAAAATAGAAAAAAATTTTTTTCGTCAACCGGGTTTCGAACCCGGGACCCCAAAGGTGGCGTGCAGGCACGGAACCCACTGGTCCACCGCGGCCTTGGTGAAACGGGCCTAGGGTTAGCTCAAAACCTGACTGCAACAAGGGGTAATGGCAATTTTTTAAAATGGCAACTAGGGTTAGCTCAGGAAAGTGTCAAAGGTTTTATCAAAAACAGATGTTTCGTATATCAAACGAATCGGCACGTCGTTGCGCATCTTCTCAGCACAAATTTGGGTTGAAAAAAATTCATGGGCGGCCTGCAGGGTCCATCAACCATACTTCCGTTCTGTAATTGCTCCGCGAAGCGATCAAAATTTGAGCAAAGGAAATTAGGGTTAGCATTGCACAGGCCTACCCCTTGTTCAAAAATAATATTTGTTTGGTGAAAATGATAGATTAGACAGTGTTCGATTTTGTAAAAATAGAAAAAATTTTTTTTCGTCAACCGGGTTTCGAACCCGGGACCCCAAAGGTGGCGTGCAGGCACGGAACCCACTGGTCCACCGCGGCCTTGTTGAAACGGGCCTAGGGTTAGCTCAAAACCTGACTGCAACAAGGGGTAATGGCAATTTTTTAAAATGGCAACTAGGGTTAGCTCAGGAAAGTGTCAAAGGTTTTATCAAAAACAGATGTTTCGTATATCAAACGAATCGGCACGTCGTTGCGCATCTTCTCAGCACAAATTTGGGTTGAAAAAAATTCATGGGCGGCCTGCAGGGTCCATCAACCATACTTCCGTTCTGTAATTGCTCCGCGAAGCGATCAAAATTTGAGCAAAGGAAATTAGGGTTAGCATTGCACAGGCCTACCCCTTGTTCAAAAATAATATTTGTTTGGTGAAAATGATAGATTAGACAGTGTTCGATTTTGTAAAAATAGAAAAAAAATTTTTTCGTCAACCGGGTTTCGAACCCGGGACCCCAAAGGTGGCGTGCAGGCACGGAACCCACTGGTCCACCGCGGCCTTGGTGAAACGGGCCTAGGGTTAGCTCAAAACCTGACTGCAACAAGGGGTAATGGCAATTTTTTAAAATGGCAACTAGGGTTAGCTCAGGAAAGTGTCAAAGGTTTTATCAAAAACAGATGTTTCGTATATCAAACGAATCGGCACGTCGTTGCGCATCTTCTCAGCACAAATTTGGGTTGAAAAAAATTCATGGGCGGCCTGCAGGGTCCATCAACCATACTTCCGTTCTGTAATTGCTCCGCGAAGCGATCAAAATTTGAGCAAAGGAAATTAGGGTTAGCATTGCACAGGCCTACCCCTTGTTCAAAAATAATATTTGTTTGGTGAAAATGATAGATTAGACAGTGTTCGATTTTGTAAAAATAGAAAAAAATTTTTTTCGTCAACCGGGTTTCGAACCCGGGACCCCAAAGGTGGCGTGCAGGCACGGAACCCACTGGTCCACCGCGGCCTTGGTGAAACGGGCCTAGGGTTAGCTCAAAACCTGACTGCAACAAGGGGTAATGGCAATTTTTTAAAATGGCAACTAGGGTTAGCTCAGGAAAGTGTCAAAGGTTTTATCAAAAACAGATGTTTCGTATATCAAACGAATCGGCACGTCGTTGCGCATCTTCTCAGCACAAATTTGGGTTGAAAAAAATTCATGGGCGGCCTGCAGGGTCCATCAACCATACTTCCGTTCTGTAATTGCTCCGCGAAGCGATCAAAATTTGAGCAAAGGAAATTAGGGTTAGCATTGCACAGGCCTACCCCTTGTTCAAAAATAATATTTGTTTGGTGAAAATGATAGATTAGACAGTGTTCGATTTTGTAAAAATAGAAAAAATTTTTTTTCGTCAACCGGGTTTCGAACCCGGGACCCCAAAGGTGGCGTGCAGGCACGGAACCCACTGGTCCACCGCGGCCTTGGTGAAACGGGCCTAGGGTTAGCTCAAAACCTGACTGCAACAAGGGGTAATGGCAATTTTTTAAAATGGCAACTAGGGTTAGCTCAGGAAAGTGTCAAAGGTTTTATCAAAAACAGATGTTTCGTATATCAAACGAATCGGCACGTCGTTGCGCATCTTCTCAGCACAAATTTGGGTTGAAAAAAATTCATGGGCGGCCTGCAGGGTCCATCAACCATACTTCCGTTCTGTAATTGCTCCGCGAAGCGATCAAAATTTGAGCAAAGGAAATTAGGGTTAGCATTGCACAGGCCTACCCCTTGTTCAAAAATAATATTTGTTTGGTGAAAATGATAGATTAGACAGTGTTCGATTTTGTAAAAATAGAAAAAAATTTTTTTCGTCAACCGGGTTTCGAACCCGGGACCCCAAAGGTGGCGTGCAGGCACGGAACCCACTGGTCCACCGCGGCCTTGGTGAAACGGGCCTAGGGTTAGCTCAAAACCTGACTGCAACAAGGGGTAATGGCAATTTTTTAAAATGGCAACTAGGGTTAGCTCAGGAAAGTGTCAAAGGTTTTATCAAAAACAGATGTTTCGTATATCAAACGAATCGGCACGTCGTTGCGCATCTTCTCAGCACAAATTTGGGTTGAAAAAAATTCATGGGCGGCCTGCAGGGTCCATCAACCATACTTCCGTTCTGTAATTGCTCCGCGAAGCGATCAAAATTTGAGCAAAGGAAATTAGGGTTAGCATTGCACAGGCCTACCCCTTGTTCAAAAATAATATTTGTTTGGTGAAAATGATAGATTAGACAGTGTTCGATTTTGTAAAAATAGAAAAAAACATTTTTTCGTCAACCGGGTTTCGAACCCGGGACCCCAAAGGTGGCGTGCAGGCACGGAACCCACTGGTCCACCGCGGCCTTGGTGAAACGGGCCTAGGGTTAGCTCAAAACCTGACTGCAACAAGGGGTAATGGCAATTTTTTAAAATGGCAACTAGGGTTAGCTCAGGAAAGTGTCAAAGGTTTTATCAAAAACAGATGTTTCGTATATCAAACGAATCGGCACGTCGTTGCGCATCTTCTCAGCACAAATTTGGGTTGAAAAAAATTCATGGGCGGCCTGCAGGGTCCATCAACCATACTTCCGTTCTGTAATTGCTCCGCGAAGCGATCAAAATTTGAGCAAAGGAAATTAGGGTTAGCATTGCACAGGCCTACCCCTTGTTCAAAAATAATATTTGTTTGGTGAAAATGATAGATTAGACAGTGTTCGACTTTGTAAAAATAGAAAAAAAATTTTTTCGTCAACCGGGTTTCGAACCCGGGACCCCAAAGGTGGCGTGCAGGCACGGAACCCACTGGTCCACCGCGGCCTTGGTGAAACGGGCCTAGGGTTAGCTCAAAACCTGACTGCAACAAGGGGTAATGGCAATTTTTTAAAATGGCAACTAGGGTTAGCTCAGGAAAGTGTCAAAGGTTTTATCAAAAACAGATGTTTCGTATATCAAACGAATCGGCACGTCGTTGCGCATCTTCTCAGCACAAATTTGGGTTGAAAAAAATTCATGGGCGGCCTGCAGGGTCCATCAACCATACTTCCGTTCTGTAATTGCTCCGCGAAGCGATCAAAATTTGAGCAAAGGAAATTAGGGTTAGCATTGCACAGGCCTACCCCTTGTTCAAAAATAATATTTGTTTGGTGAAAATGATAGATTAGACAGTGTTCGACTTTGTAAAAATAGAAAAAAAATTTTTTCGTCAACCGGGTTTCAAACCCGGGACCCCAAAGGTGGCGTGCAGGCACGGAACCCACTGGTCCACCGCGGCCTTGGTGAAACGGGCCTAGGGTTAGCTCAAAACCTGACTGCAACAAGGGGTAATGGCAATTTTTTAAAATGGCAACTAGGGTTAGCTCAGGAAAGTGTCAAAGGTTTTATCAAAAACAGATGTTTCGTATATCAAACGAATCGGCACGTCGTTGCGCATCTTCTCAGCACAAATTTGGGTTGAAAAAAATTCATGGGCGGCCTGCAGGGTCCATCAACCATACTTCCGTTCTGTAATTGCTCCGCGAAGCGATCAAAATTTGAGCAAAGGAAATTAGGGTTAGCATTGCACAGGCCTACCCCTTGTTCAAAAATAATATTTGTTTGGTGAAAATGATAGATTAGACAGTGTTCGATTTTGTAAAAATAGAAAAAAAATTTTTTCGTCAACCGGGTTTCGAACCCGGGACCCCAAAGGTGGCGTGCAGGCACGGAACCCACTGGTCCACCGCGGCCTTGGTGAAACGGGCCTAGGGTTAGCTCAAAACCTGACTGCAACAAGGGGTAATGGCAATTTTTTAAAATGGCAACTAGGGTTAGCTCAGGAAAGTGTCAAAGGTTTTATCAAAAACAGATGTTTCGTATATCAAACGAATCGGCACGTCGTTTCGCATCTTCTCAGCACAAATTTGGGTTGAAAAAAATTCATGGGAGGCCTGCAGGGTCCATCAACCATACTTCCGTTCTGTAATTGCTCCGCGAAGCGATCAAAATTTGAGCAAAGGAAATTAGGGTTAGCATTGCACAGGCCTACCCCTTGTTCAAAAATAATATTTGTTTGGTGAAAATGATAGATTAGACAGTGTTCGATTTTGTAAAAATAGAAAAAATTTTTTTTCGTCAACCGGGTTTCGAACCCGGGACCCCAAAGGTGGCGTGCAGGCACGGAACCCACTGGTCCACCGCGGCCTTGGTGAAACGGGCCTAGGGTTAGCTCAAAACCTGACTGCAACAAGGGGTAATGGTAATTTTTTAAAATGGCAACTAGGGTTAGCTCAGGAAAGTGTCAAAGGTTTTATCAAAAACAGATGTTTCGTATATCAAACGAATCGGCACGTCGTTGCGCATCTTCTCAGCACAAATTTGGGTTGAAAAAAATTCATGGGCGGCCTGCAGGGTCCATCAACCATACTTCCGTTCTGTAATTGCTCCGCGAAGCGATCAAAATTTGAGCAAAGGAAATTAGGGTTAGCATTGCACAGGCCTACCCCTTGTTCAAAAATAATATTTGTTTGGTGAAAATGATAGATTAGACAGTGTTCGATTTTGTAAAAATAGAAAAAAAATTTTTTCGTCAACCGGGTTTCGAACCCGGGACCCCAAAGGTGGCGTGCAGGCACGGAACCCACTGGTCCACCGCGGCCTTGGTGAAACGGGCCTAGGGTTAGCTCAAAACCTGACTGCAACAAGGGGTAATGGCAATTTTTTAAAATGGCAACTAGGGTTAGCTCAGGAAAGTGTCAAAGGTTTTATCAAAAACAGATGTTTCGTATATCAAACGAATCGGCACGTCGTTGCGCATCTTCTCAGCACAAATTTGGGTTGAAAAAAATTCATGGGCGGCCTGCAGGGTCCATCAACCATACTTCCGTTCTGTAATTGCTCCGCGAAGCGATCAAAATTTGAGCAAAGGAAATTAGGGTTAGCATTGCACAGGCCTACCCCTTGTTCAAAAATAATATTTGTTTGGTGAAAATGATAGATTAGACAGTGTTCGATTTTGTAAAAATAGAAAAAATTTTTTTTCGTCAACCGGGTTTCGAACCCGGGACCCCAAAGGTGGCGTGCAGGCACGGAACCCACTGGTCCACCGCGGCCTTGGTGAAACGGGCCTAGGGTTAGCTCAAAACCTGACTGCAACAAGGGGTAATGGCAATTTTTTAAAATGGCAACTAGGGTTAGCTCAGGAAAGTGTCAAAGGTTTTATCAAAAACAGATGTTTCGTATATCAAACGAATCGGCACGTCGTTGCGCATCTTCTCAGCACAAATTTGGGTTGAAAAAAATTCATGGGCGGCCTGCAGGGTCCATCAACCATACTTCCGTTCTGTAATTGCTCCGCGAAGCGATCAAAATTTGAGCAAAGGAAATTAGGGTTAGCATTGCACAGGCCTACCCCTTGTTCAAAAATAATATTTGTTTGGTGAAAATGATAGATTAGACAGTGTTCGATTTTGTAAAAATAGAAAAAAACATTTTTTCGTCAACCGGGTTTCGAACCCGGGACCCCAAAGGTGGCGTGCAGGCACGGAACCCACTGGTCCACCGCGGCCTTGGTGAAACGGGCCTAGGGTTAGCTCAAAACCTGACTGCAACAAGGGGTAATGGCAATTTTTTAAAATGGCAACTAGGGTTAGCTCAGGAAAGTGTCAAAGGTTTTATCAAAAACAGATGTTTCGTATATCAAACGAATCGGCACGTCGTTGCGCATCTTCTCAGCACAAATTTGGGTTGAAAAAAATTCATGGGCGGCCTGCAGGGTCCATCAACCATACTTCCGTTCTGTAATTGCTCCGCGAAGCGATCAAAATTTGAGCAAAGGAAATTAGGGTTAGCATTGCACAGGCCTACCCCTTGTTCAAAAATAATATTTGTTTGGTGAAAATGATAGATTAGACAGTGTTCGATTTTGTAAAAATAGAAAAAAACATTTTTTCGTCAACCGGGTTTCGAACCCGGGACCCCAAAGGTGGCGTGCAGGCACGGAACCCACTGGTCCACCGCGGCCTTGGTGAAACGGGCCTAGGGTTAGCTCAAAACCTGACTGCAACAAGGGGTAATGGCAATTTTTTAAAATGGCAACTAGGGTTAGCTCAGGAAAGTGTCAAAGGTTTTATCAAAAACAGATGTTTCGTATATCAAACGAATCGGCACGTCGTTGCGCATCTTCTCAGCACAAATTTGGGTTGAAAAAAATTCATGGGCGGCCTGCAGGGTCCATCAACCATACTTCCGTTCTGTAATTGCTCCGCGAAGCGATCAAAATTTGAGCAAAGGAAATTAGGGTTAGCATTGCACAGGCCTACCCCTTGTTCAAAAATAATATTTGTTTGGTGAAAATGATAGATTAGACAGTGTTCGACTTTGTAAAAATAGAAAAAAAATTTTTTCGTCAACCGGGTTTCGAACCCGGGACCCCAAAGGTGGCGTGCAGGCACGGAACCCACTGGTCCACCGCGGCCTTGGTGAAACGGGCCTAGGGTTAGCTCAAAACCTGACTGCAACAAGGGGTAATGGCAATTTTTTAAAATGGCAACTAGGGTTAGCTCAGGAAAGTGTCAAAGGTTTTATCAAAAACAGATGTTTCGTATATCAAACGAATCGGCACGTCGTTGCGCATCTTCTCAGCACAAATTTGGGTTGAAAAAAATTCATGGGCGGCCTGCAGGGTCCATCAACCATACTTCCGTTCTGTAATTGCTCCGCGAAGCGATCAAAATTTGAGCAAAGGAAATTAGGGTTAGCATTGCACAGGCCTACCCCTTGTTCAAAAATAATATTTGTTTGGTGAAAATGATAGATTAGACAGTGTTCGATTTTGTAAAAATAGAAAAAATTTTTTTTCGTCAACCGGGTTTCGAACCCGGGACCCCAAAGGTGGCGTGCAGGCACGGAACCCACTGGTCCACCGCGGCCTTGGTGAAACGGGCCTAGGGTTAGCTCAAAACCTGACTGCAACAAGGGGTAATGGCAATTTTTTAAAATGGCAACTAGGGTTAGCTCAGGAAAGTGTCAAAGGTTTTATCAAAAACAGATGTTTCGTATATCAAACGAATCGGCACGTCGTTGCGCATCTTCTCAGCACAAATTTGGGTTGAAAAAAATTCATGGGCGGCCTGCAGGGTCCATCAACCATACTTCCGTTCTGTAATTGCTCCGCGAAGCGATCAAAATTTGAGCAAAGGAAATTAGGGTTAGCATTGCACAGGCCTACCCCTCGTTCAAAAATAATATTTGTTTGGTGAAAATGATAGATTAGACAGTGTTCGATTTTGTAAAAATAGAAAAAATTTTTTTTCGTCAACCGGGTTTCGAACCCGGGACCCCAAAGGTGGCGTGCAGGCACGGAACCCACTGGTCCACCGCGGCCTTGGTGAAACGGGCCTAGGGTTAGCTCAAAACCTGACTGCAACAAGGGGTAATGGCAATTTTTTAAAATGGCAACTAGGGTTAGCTCAGGAAAGTGTCAAAGGTTTTATCAAAAACAGATGTTTCGTATATCAAACGAATCGGCACGTCGTTGCGCATCTTCTCAGCACAAATTTGGGTTGAAAAAAATTCATGGGCGGCCTGCAGGGTCCATCAACCATACTTCCGTTCTGTAATTGCTCCGCGAAGCGATCAAAATTTGAGCAAAGGAAATTAGGGTTAGCATTGCACAGGCCTACCCCTCGTTCAAAAATAATATTTGTTTGGTGAAAATGATAGATTAGACAGTGTTCGATTTTGTAAAAATAGAAAAAAAATTTTTTCGTCAACCGGGTTTCGAACCCGGGACCCCAAAGGTGGCGTGCAGGCACGGAACCCACTGGTCCACCGCGGCCTTGGTGAAACGGGCCTAGGGTTAGCTCAAAACCTGACTGCAACAAGGGGTAATGGCAATTTTTTAAAATGGCAACTAGGGTTAGCTCAGGAAAGTGTCAAAGGTTTTATCAAAAACAGATGTTTCGTATATCAAACGAATCGGCACGTCGTTGCGCATCTTCTCAGCACAAATTTGGGTTGAAAAAAATTCATGGGCGGCCTGCAGGGTCCATCAACCATACTTCCGTTCTGTAATTGCTCCGCGAAGCGATCAAAATTTGAGCAAAGGAAATTAGGGTTAGCATTGCACAGGCCTACCCCTTGTTCAAAAATAATATTTGTTTGGTGAAAATGATAGATTAGACAGTGTTCGATTTTGTAAAAATAGAAAAATTTTTTTTTCGTCAACCGGGTTTCGAACCCGGGACCCCAAAGGTGGCGTGCAGGCACGGAACCCACTGGTCCACCGCGGCCTTGGTGAAACGGGCCTAGGGTTAGCTCAAAACCTGACTGCAACAAGGGGTAATGGCAATTTTTTAAAATGGCAACTAGGGTTAGCTCAGGAAAGTGTCAAAGGTTTTATCAAAAACAGATGTTTCGTATATCAAACGAATCGGCACGTCGTTGCGCATCTTCTCAGCACAAATTTGGGTTGAAAAAAATTCATGGGCGGCCTGCAGGGTCCATCAACCATACTTCCGTTCTGTAATTGCTCCGCGAAGCGATCAAAATTTGAGCAAAGGAAATTAGGGTTAGCATTGCACAGGCCTACCCCTTGTTCAAAAATAATATTTGTTTGGTGAAAATGATAGATTAGACAGTGTTCGATTTTGTAAAAATAGAAAAAAAATTTTTTCGTCAACCGGGTTTCGAACCCGGGACCCCAAAGGTGGCGTGCAGGCACGGAACCCACTGGTCCACCGCGGCCTTGGTGAAACGGGCCTAGGGTTAGCTCAAAACCTGACTGCAACAAGGGGTAATGGCAATTTTTTAAAATGGCAACTAGGGTTAGCTCAGGAAAGTGTCAAAGGTTTTATCAAAAACAGATGTTTCGTATATCAAACGAATCGGCACGTCGTTGCGCATCTTCTCAGCACAAATTTGGGTTGAAAAAAATTCATGGGCGGCCTGCAGGGTCCATCAACCATACTTCCGTTCTGTAATTGCTCCGCGAAGCGATCAAAATTTGAGCAAAGGAAATTAGGGTTAGCATTGCACAGGCCTACCCCTTGTTCAAAAATAATATTTGTTTGGTGAAAATGATAGATTAGACAGTGTTCGATTTTGTAAAAATAGAAAAAAATTTTTTTCGTCAACCGGGTTTCGAACCCGGGACCCCAAAGGTGGCGTGCAGGCACGGAACCCACTGGTCCACCGCGGCCTTGGTGAAACGGGCCTAGGGTTAGCTCAAAACCTGACTGCAACAAGGGGTAATGGCAATTTTTTAAAATGGCAACTAGGGTTAGCTCAGGAAAGTGTCAAAGGTTTTATCAAAAACAGATGTTTCGTATATCAAACGAATCGGCACGTCGTTGCGCATCTTCTCAGCACAAATTTGGGTTGAAAAAAATTCATGGGCGGCCTGCAGGGTCCATCAACCATACTTCCGTTCTGTAATTGCTCCGCGAAGCGATCAAAATTTGAGCAAAGGAAATTAGGGTTAGCATTGCACAGGCCTACCCCTTGTTCAAAAATAATATTTGTTTGGTGAAAATGATAGATTAGACAGTGTTCGATTTTGTAAAAATAGAAAAAAAATTTTTTCGTCAACCGGGTTTCGAACCCGGGACCCCAAAGGTGGCGTGCAGGCACGGAACCCACTGGTCCACCGCGGCCTTGGTGAAACGGGCCTAGGGTTAGCTCAAAACCTGACTGCAACAAGGGGTAATGGCAATTTTTTAAAATGGCAACTAGGGTTAGCTCAGGAAAGTGTCAAAGGTTTTATCAAAAACAGATGTTTCGTATATCAAACGAATCGGCACGTCGTTGCGCATCTTCTCAGCACAAATTTGGGTTGAAAAAAATTCATGGGCGGCCTGCAGGGTCCATCAACCATACTTCCGTTCTGTAATTGCTCCGCGAAGCGATCAAAATTTGAGCAAAGGAAATTAGGGTTAGCATTGCACAGGCCTACCCCTTGTTCAAAAATAATATTTGTTTGGTGAAAATGATAGATTAGACAGTGTTCGATTTTGTAAAAATAGAAAAAAATTTTTTTCGTCAACCGGGTTTCGAACCCGGGACCCCAAAGGTGGCGTGCAGGCACGGAACCCACTGGTCCACCGCGGCCTTGGTGAAACGGGCCTAGGGTTAGCTCAAAACCTGACTGCAACAAGGGGTAATGGCAATTTTTTAAAATGGCAACTAGGGTTAGCTCAGGAAAGTGTCAAAGGTTTTATCAAAAACAGATGTTTCGTATATCAAACGAATCGGCACGTCGTTGCGCATCTTCTCAGCACAAATTTGGGTTGAAAAAAATTCATGGGCGGCCTGCAGGGTCCATCAACCATACTTCCGTTCTGTAATTGCTCCGCGAAGCGATCAAAATTTGAGCAAAGGAAATTAGGGTTAGCATTGCACAGGCCTACCCCTTGTTCAAAAATAATATTTGTTTGGTGAAAATGATAGATTAGACAGTGTTCGATTTTGTAAAAATAGAAAAAAAATTTTTTCGTCAACCGGGTTTCGAACCCGGGACCCCAAAGGTGGCGTGCAGGCACGGAACCCACTGGTCCACCGCGGCCTTGGTGAAACGGGCCTAGGGTTAGCTCAAAACCTGACTGCAACAAGGGGTAATGGCAATTTTTTAAAATGGCAACTAGGGTTAGCTCAGGAAAGTGTCAAAGGTTTTATCAAAAACAGATGTTTCGTATATCAAACGAATCGGCACGTCGTTGCGCATCTTCTCAGCACAAATTTGGGTTGAAAAAAATTCATGGGCGGCCTGCAGGGTCCATCAACCATACTTCCGTTCTGTAATTGCTCCGCGAAGCGATCAAAATTTGAGCAAAGGAAATTAGGGTTAGCATTGCACAGGCCTACCCCTTGTTCAAAAATAATATTTGTTTGGTGAAAATGATAGATTAGACAGTGTTCGATTTTGTAAAAATAGAAAAAAATTTTTTTCGTCAACCGGGTTTCGAACCCGGGACCCCAAAGGTGGCGTGCAGGCACGGAACCCACTGGTCCACCGCGGCCTTGGTGAAACGGGCCTAGGGTTAGCTCAAAACCTGACTGCAACAAGGGGTAATGGCAATTTTTTAAAATGGCAACTAGGGTTAGCTCAGGAAAGTGTCAAAGGTTTTATCAAAAACAGATGTTTCGTATATCAAACGAATCGGCACGTCGTTGCGCATCTTCTCAGCACAAATTTGGGTTGAAAAAAATTCATGGGCGGCCTGCAGGGTCCATCAACCATACTTCCGTTCTGTAATTGCTCCGCGAAGCGATCAAAATTTGAGCAAAGGAAATTAGGGTTAGCATTGCACAGGCCTACCCCTTGTTCAAAAATAATATTTGTTTGGTGAAAATGATAGATTAGACAGTGTTCGATTTTGTAAAAATAGAAAAAAAATTTTTTCGTCAACCGGGTTTCGAACCCGGGACCCCAAAGGTGGCGTGCAGGCACGGAACCCACTGGTCCACCGCGGCCTTGGTGAAACGGGCCTAGGGTTAGCTCAAAACCTGACTGCAACAAGGGGTAATGGCAATTTTTTAAAATGGCAACTAGGGTTAGCTCAGGAAAGTGTCAAAGGTTTTATCAAAAACAGATGTTTCGTATATCAAACGAATCGGCACGTCGTTGCGCATCTTCTCAGCACAAATTTGGGTTGAAAAAAATTCATGGGCGGCCTGCAGGGTCCATCAACCATACTTCCGTTCTGTAATTGCTCCGCGAAGCGATCAAAATTTGAGCAAAGGAAATTAGGGTTAGCATTGCACAGGCCTACCCCTTGTTCAAAAATAATATTTGTTTGGTGAAAATGATAGATTAGACAGTGTTCGATTTTGTAAAAATAGAAAAATTTTTTTTTCGTCAACCGGGTTTCGAACCCGGGACCCCAAAGGTGGCGTGCAGGCACGGAACCCACTGGTCCACCGCGGCCTTGGTGAAACGGGCCTAGGGTTAGCTCAAAACCTGACTGCAACAAGGGGTAATGGCAATTTTTTAAAATGGCAACTAGGGTTAGCTCAGGAAAGTGTCAAAGGTTTTATCAAAAACAGATGTTTCGTATATCAAACGAATCGGCACGTCGTTGCGCATCTTCTCAGCACAAATTTGGGTTGAAAAAAATTCATGGGCGGCCTGCAGGGTCCATCAACCATACTTCCGTTCTGTAATTGCTCCGCGAAGCGATCAAAATTTGAGCAAAGGAAATTAGGGTTAGCATTGCACAGGCTTACCCCTTGTTCAAAAATAATATTTGTTTGGTGAAAATGATAGATTAGACAGTGTTCGATTTTGTAAAAATAGAAAAAAAATTTTTTCGTCAACCGGGTTTCGAACCCGGGACCCCAAAGGTGGCGTGCAGGCACGGAACCCACTGGTCCACCGCGGCCTTGGTGAAACGGGCCTAGGGTTAGCTCAAAACCTGACTGCAACAAGGGGTAATGGCAATTTTTTAAAATGGCAACTAGGGTTAGCTCAGGAAAGTGTCAAAGGTTTTATCAAAAACAGATGTTTCGTATATCAAACGAATCGGCACGTCGTTGCGCATCTTCTCAGCACAAATTTGGGTTGAAAAAAATTCATGGGCGGCCTGCAGGGTCCATCAACCATACTTCCGTTCTGTAATTGCTCCGCGAAGCGATCAAAATTTGAGCAAAGGAAATTAGGGTTAGCATTGCACAGGCCTACCCCTTGTTCAAAAATAATATTTGTTTGGTGAAAATGATAGATTAGACAGTGTTCGATTTTGTAAAAATAGAAAAAAATTTTTTTCGTCAACCGGGTTTCGAACCCGGGACCCCAAAGGTGGCGTGCAGGCACGGAACCCACTGGTCCACCGCGGCCTTGGTGAAACGGGCCTAGGGTTAGCTCAAAACCTGACTGCAACAAGGGGTAATGGCAATTTTTTAAAATGGCAACTAGGGTTAGCTCAGGAAAGTGTCAAAGGTTTTATCAAAAACAGATGTTTCGTATATCAAACGAATCGGCACGTCGTTGCGCATCTTCTCAGCACAAATTTGGGTTGAAAAAAATTCATGGGCGGCCTGCAGGGTCCATCAACCATACTTCCGTTCTGTAATTGCTCCGCGAAGCGATCAAAATTTGAGCAAAGGAAATTAGGGTTAGCATTGCACAGGCCTACCCCTTGTTCAAAAATAATATTTGTTTGGTGAAAATGATAGATTAGACAGTGTTCGATTTTGTAAAAATAGAAAAAAAATTTTTTC